>OX346247.1:14566239-16966239 GCA_947049315.1 Epistrophella euchroma | reverse complement strand
TTCGTCGCTTATCTTTTATTCGTGATGTGAACACAAGATACGGATTCGGATAAAAGTTATCTTCTCATAAGTCTTGAGATGAGTTACCATTGTTTGCTTGTGATGGGGGATGCGAAATTGGTTCATTCTGTGATAGAAATGCATGTCAGTTTGGGTGAACGTTTGTGTATTTTAGTAGAATGTTTTATCTCACTTGGATTGCTTTTGGAATATTTAATCTTATCTCGTCTCATTTGCCTGCAAAAATTGAAAACAAAAAAATAGTTGAAAATTGTATAATTGAAGATTACTGTAGGTGTAGTTTTTTTTTTAACTTGATTATTACGGAAATTGTTAAGTAAGTCAGTTTGTGATTTAATCAAATGACGAATAAAGTAAATTAAATAGTTTTAAGTTAGACAAAGAAAACCCTTCGTCAGTTAAGACTGCTTATAGAAATACATACATACAAGCTGTTGGCATGAATTTTTATCATGTATCTACTTATATTTTTTATTAAAACAAATGCGCACGTGTATTTACGTCATACTCAATACTTCCAACAAAATAAGTCTAGCAGATGAGTATACTGACCACGACAAATGGAATTCATCAACTTTGAACTGAATTTTTTCCAAAATACAAATATGATTATGTTGAAAAGTCTAAGAAGCCTTTCAAAATATAGATCCTCCCCTAGAAACTAGTTGATACAAAAGCTCAACGCGCGCTCAGCAAACTGAAGTTCAATACCACAAACTATGAAAATTTGTATCTTTATCTCAAAACTTAATTTTTTTTCAGAAGTAAAATGAATTTAAAAAATAAATACAGCCAGTATTGTAACTAATGCAAAACTGTGAAAAAAGTGAACAGAAATTTTTCTTTTCATTTCCATTTTGATGACGATTACGCAATGGTTATGAACCATGCAATTTTTTCCTTTAATTGGTTTGTATGATTTTCTCTTTAAAATGTCTTACCAAATTAAGTTCTGCAACCAATATTTGTAAAACAGTGAAATAATAACTAAAAGTATTTAAAAAGTCGTTTTTTTTTTTATCTTAATCTTACGGTGAGTCACAAAAAAAAAATCATCATTATAAAGTTTTAAAATGGTCTTGTAGAAAATTAATTTCAGTTTTCAAAACCGTACTTTAATTTTTCGTGTCGGCATTCCTTGCTGAAATATTGTTAACCAAAGTCAAAAGTTTCTTTTTTCATTCAAAGCCAGATATTTTTCTGAAAAAAAAAAATTCAGAGTGCCTAAAAAAGGTGACATTAAAGTTAAATAAAGAAGTTATCGAATCATACATTTATCTGGTAAAATTTTTTTTTAAAGAATATGACACTTCAAAAAAATTTAAAAATTAAAATTTTTTCACGTGCTGTTTCTTCTGATTGTGGAATAAAGGTACCTTGAAAAAACCACTTGCTAAAATTTTTCAACATAAAAAACATAAAGTTTTCGAATGGTTTTTGTTTCATCTCAAAACGATCACTTTCCACAGAGATACAGCTCTTCAAAAAACACTAAAACAACGTGAAATTTTTTTTGTTCCCTTGAATATTGAAGACGAATGGAAGTCTATCTTTCATCAACAGTTTATTTTACAAAAATGTATAGAGGACTTTTAATAGTTTAATAACATGAGCCAATAAAAAATATTTATAGTTTTTGTTTGAACATCCGATTTTTCTTTTGGCACTCTATGGCACCCAACACTGACACTGAGATTTTTTTTCCAGCTGCAGTGCTGCGTCACCCCATCCCCATTCGTTAATATTTTCAACTCTATCTTTACAAAAAAAGTTTTTTTTTTTTTCATCATTTAAATTTTAAATGGTTTATGAGAGAGAATTTATCATTTTAATTATATTAAAAGATAGACTTCGTATAATTTTACACTGATAAATCCGTCTGCAAGGTAATTGCTGACGTCAAATGAACCGTCAAAAATTAAGTCAAAATACGTTGAAGGAAAATAAAATATTTACTCAACATGTTGGTAAATTGGTGAATGTACCTATACTTAAAACACTGGCGAGGAATTTTGCAGATATTTACCTAAATCTTAAACAATATACATATTTATTAATTGTTTTAAATAAAATACTTTATCCATTTAAGATAAGATAAAATGAGAAAAATACGATTATGGCCGATTTTATATATTTAAAATATAAAAAGCTCCCCTTTCGTAATTTTTCGCAAATATTTTGAAAACCAATAAACGTATAAGTGGAAAACTCTCTCTATTTTAAATCCATATCTGTTATTTTAAATTAAAAAATTGATGGATGAAATTAATTTTTTTTGAATTAAGTACATAATAAACATATGTATTGCTCAAAAACCTCCTCTAAATTATTTTAAATATTAGCAAACTTGATGCTATGCAATTCAAAAGCTTTTTTTTTTACCATAAACAAAACTAAAAAAAAACAATCCAAGTCTCAAGATATTCAATCAAAAAGATACCTGGATTTCAATTTTACTGACATTTGCCTCTGTTTTTTTTTTCAATTCAAAAAGTTTCTCCGCAATATCATCGGTTAAAGCATTCTATCATTAAAAGCCAGAAATCTCTTGCAATTCAAAGATTATAGTTTCCCAATGCCAGGATGTCAGCATAAAGTTACCTCTCAACCATCGCACCAACATCAAGCTCATCATCACCATCATCCACTTAACTATTTGAAAAGTGAAAAGTTTTCATTTTCTCAATGGAACTAAAACAAAAGAGTGAAAATTCGTACAAACTTTGAGCCCTTAACGCGTATAACGTAACCGAGTTCGGTAGGTAAGGTACCTACAAGCAAGCAAGCAAATTAGTTCATTAAAATTAATTGCAATATGAATATGATCCCATGTGTCGACATCTATGTATAGTTGGTTTTATCCTCAAAAACACACACAACAAATGCAGTTGTAGGTTTACCTTGTCTAACTAAGAGTTTCCTTCCTTATTTCTTTTCATTGCCCTAGAGAAAATAATACTTTAAGAGCACAAACTCATCATTAGCAGAGAGCATAAATCTTCGTATTACATAAACCTATGTAGTATACGAGTATTTACATTTTTTTGAACAAAACAAAAGACACAGAAATTTTTCGTAGTTGATATACATATGTTGTACAATACTCGTGTAGCAAAACACATCAGGGTTCTTCTTAAACTTTTTGTATGAAGATTTAATTTAAATAAACCTCCTTCTCCATTCATCCTTATACACCTTATTTATCCACCATTTTGTGCCCTAAGGAACTTGTTCTTCGTTTGATGAAGCTCACTCAAATGTTTAGACGCTTATAAAAGTTTGATTTTCATGTCTAAAGAATAAATCCGTAATTTAGCCTTAATCCTTTATGACGAAGGAGTGATAACGCGCCAGTTTTAATTTACAAGAAAATAACATGTGTATGAAAGTTCATTTCCCCTCACAATATTTATGCTTTTGACTTGGTGTTAACGGGTAAATAACACATTTATAGGTTGCAAAAATGTCCCATAAGATATTATCAACAGCAAAGGGTTGTGTTTCATGTTTGGCTAAGATAAGTCCATAGATTTATGTTTATTCGCTTCAATAAAAATTTCTTCCCCTTGTCGCTAAAATTATTGCACTTAATCTAATTTTATATTTAATAATTCTACTTATAAAAAAAAATATGAAACAAATATTTGTTAGAAATTAACAGTGGCGTAGCATGGGTATCAGCCGCCCGGGGCGGAAGAAAGTTCTGCCGCCCTCTTATTTAGGTATTTCAATTCAACTATAGTATAGAGTGAAAGAACTTTCCGTCAAGGACAGTCATTATCATTGTCGTAGGGTTTCCAGAATATCTCTTTAAAAGAGAAACATGGTCTCGTTTTTGACACCGATCTTCCTTACTCTTTCTTTTTTCATCAAATTCTTTAGTTGTTCTTTTTTTTGTACGTATCCTCTTTTTAGTCACTTTCTGACGTTTTGCTGCTAATGCAAAACGAAATATCCCATACAAAAATGACACAACGAAATCATAAACGAAAAATTTCGTTCTGCTTTTCGTTCTGCGGTACGCTGTTCGATGAACGAAATCGATAATTGTACCAGATTATTTGGAGAGATTTCCCCTCTGTTTTCGCACATAATTAATTGTCTGTGCCGTTAATTGTGTGCGGAAAAGTGACATTTGCTCTCTATTATTGTTTGTATTTCTTGTTTCTTCCCAGCAGGAAATTTCGTCTTCAATGAAAAATTAAGCTGAATTCATCATTGAATTCAAGTACCACTTCATAGGCGAAACAGTGTGCACTGATTACATCAGTAAAAAGTAATGCATTGTTTCAGCAGTTTATGATTTTCATCACATTATCCGCTCTGGGAAACCATTTCCAAACAACCCCTTCTTTTACTTGTTCCAAAAAATCGAACTGATTTCAATACGAAATTAAAAGTAGCTAAATAGGAAAAATTAACCGATGATTCAACTGACGAAAAGTCATGCATAAGTTCATCAGTTCATTCTCTAAATCCACTCGTCTGCTTTGTAAAGGATACTCTGCGAGAGAAAAAAAGTTCTGAAAACTCTCATTGGCTTACTTTGGCCACAAATATGAAATTGATGCTGAATTAAAGTCGACGTTTTCAAGTGAAAAGTAGTCAGTTCTCATTCTCTCTCAGTTTTAATTCTTAATCGCGTCGTCTGCTTTATATAACCTTCTTCTCGAGAAAAAGTAACGATAATCTAAAAATTGCCCTTTCTTTTTCCTGGTACGAACAATGTGATGATTTCTGTAGTGCAAAAATATGTACCCTTTCAATTCAACATGCCATGATCACGTGATCGTTTTTTCTTCTATTCTGTATTTCTTTTGTGGCGCGTGCTTTATTTGTTGGCTTGTTGAACATTTTGGAAATCTTCTTTTGTTTTATATTTTCATTGCATGTTAGTTGTTCTTTTTCTATGGAAGCGGGTGTAACATTTATGTGGAAAATAATGCCAAGGTTAGTAACTCTTTATAGTTACATACATATGTATGAATTATTGTAAACTGAACATTTTTTCTATTCCTAGGTTACTCGAGGAGCCACAATAAATAATTTTGTAATGATTAATAATTTGTTGTTATTATTTTAATTTATATAATGTAAATAATAATGCAATAAAAAGATAATAATTAGGTAGGTACCACACAAATTAAATCAGTTTTTATTTTAATAAGGGAAGCACATTCTACTTTTGAAAAAGGTGGTGAAAAACCAATTCGTTTGTAATTGGTGACTTCACTACTGAATATTCCTCACATTTTTCCTCAGGCAATAATAAGTCCGTGAATAAGCAACTCTCAGTTACCTAATGATTTCACTATTGAATGTCCTCACATTATTCATCGATGAAAATAAGCAGATGAATCAGCATGTTACATTTATGCAGTGATTTCACTGTTTAATATTCATCATATTTTTCATCATATTCCAAGCTGGTGAAAAAGCAACTTCCACCGAACCAGTGATTTCATTGTTGAATTTTCATCGAGAAAGTGGCATGTGCCTACCGCCAATGACATGCCCATGTTAAATTCATCAGAGAAAAGAGCACAAAAGTGGCGGGTGCAGCTTCTTTTCCTCGAGGAAGAAGCTGCTTATTCAGCACTGAATTTTTAGAAATTTCCTACTGGGTTTCATCACGGCATTACTTTCTGTGATTTTTATGCGTTTGTGTTTGTTTTTTGTTTTTGCAAATGGTGACACTTTCAAGGGTAATTTTTCGTTATGGTTTTCGTAAGAATTTCGTTGGCATGTTGGAGACCAACTAAAAATTTCGTTTCGTATTAGCAGCGTACTAGGCTTTACTAAAAGCTAAACCGAGCAAAAGTTATTGACAGTGAAAAAAATTTTTGTGTAGTTATTAAATATTAAGAAAAGGCAAATCCGTTGAATTTAAAAATAAAAAGTAAAATATTATTTTAATAAAATTCAAACTTTTAATCATAAGTAATAAAAAATGTCGATTGTTGTTATGACGTTTTTACTCTATACCCAACTGCTTAAAAGCTGAAAAGCTGATGGAACACTGTAGGAAAAATTTTACTTATATGCCTTCCGTTTTTTTTTTTATAGTTTTAAGTAAAACGACAGTCGCATTGCTTGTTTAAGTTTTAATAACCCAGTTTTCTTTCTTGAACAAAAATTTGGTTATAAAGCCCTGTATTACAGAAAAATTCCATCACTACCATTCCAGCAATATGTGGAAAGCATTCAAATCTAAATCTAATTAACAGATGCTACACTCAAAAATAAATCCCATTTAAATAATTCCGCTTAAAAACAAAAACAATCTTTCAATTTAATGACACAAATATTGAATAAACAGCCTTTAATATTTTTAAATGAAGAATGTTTTATGCAACAAACGTCATTTTAAGATTTAGAAAATTTATGAAATCGCCTTCGATAGTCTATTTTCCAATAAAAAAAAAAAATAAAAAAAAATAAATAAATAAATTTGATGGCACAACAGCTCATGAAGAACTAGGGCCTAGTGACTTACAACTCTCAACCATTCCTGTGTGCGTGTCTGCAGGAATGGAGGGGACCTACAGTTTATTGCCGAATCCGAACGGCTAACGAGCGGCACTTTTCTATGACAGGAGATACTCTTGGAGGATTTGTCAATTCCTCGCAAGAGGCAGTAGCCGTTTTTCTTTTAAATAAATAGGTGACGAGGCTGGGGATCGAACCTTAGACCTCTGGCATGACAGTCCATCGCACTAACCATCACGCCACGGCTACTACTACTATTAAAAAAAAAATAGTTGGATATAATTAGACGTTTCCGTACTGTCTAGTATCGATAATAAAGTGATAATTCATACTTCTGGTAATACTGTTTCCAACAAAACTCGGAGTTCAGTTCCGAAAATTTTCTAGACTTTGGTAAGCTAGCATCGAATAATTTCAATCAGTGCCACAAAAAATTCAATTTGTTTAGAAAAAAAATCGATTTTTATGGACAGATTCTCTTTAAAAAGAAAATCGATTCTATTTAGAAAAAAAAAACGATTTTTTTCCTGGGGCGGACCGCCCCCCTCGCCCTCCCCCTACGCTACGCCACTGGAAATTAAATACCTATAGGTCTATACATTTCTTCGTAAAAACGACTATTGGCTCACATCTTAAATTGTTCATTTTGTTTCATTTTTCTTTCGGAATAATAAAGAATAACCCGCTCAGGAATTTCCTAAAGCTAAATTTAGCTTCAAATAAAAAATCTCTATGCAATCTTCCACAAAACCGTAAAATATCTAAGTGTCTCAAGGGGAAATTTCATGACTTCTATATATCAACATATAAATAACCTACATATATGTATTGTACGTGTACCTATACCTACATATTTACGCTATTTTTCTTTTATGTTTGTTTTAATATGTATTTCTGCCAACCCCACAAATTGACCTATAAATAATGAACATCCTTTCCTTACCCACATTCCAACCACATCCAGAAAGAAATAAATTATCTCACATCTTTTATGAATTACTGTTAGGTAGTGCTACATATTTGAAGAACAAACGACAGAATTCGAGGTTGGTTTTTCCTCCATGCATTGGATCCAGTCCAGATCCATAAATAGATATAAAAAAAAAAATCTAATGAAGGAAAATATTAACTTTGGTGTAATTTAAACATATTGATAAACTTTTTTCCTTCCAGGAAGCTACTGCCAATTATTCTTGACCAATTTCCATAGAAATTTATCGAATATGTAAAACGAAAGATATTCCATAAAATACATTTTTATACATTTATGTGTACTAGTATCGCCCAGAGGCCGAAATTCGGCCAGCAAAAACTAACACAGTCTAGCAGTTCTACCTGAGCGCCGAACTTGTCGAGTTGTAGAAGCTGAGTAAGGTCAAAGATTCTCGAGATAACATCTCCAGATGAGTCCTGAAACCAAAGGGTGCTCCTCTTCCCCCCACCCTCCCTTTTTCCCCTCCAACGACAGTATAGTGTTGACACTGTCTGACGTTACACCCTTCCCTGACGGATTAGCGTTTAGCTAACCGTTAGAACCTATGCACCCTCCCACGTAGGTATCGCGTTACGCGTCCTACGTTATCCCATCCTGACGGTATGGCAATATAGCCAACCGACGATCCTCCCCTTTCGACAGAACGGCTGTCAGGCCGACTGTTGTTCTTTTTTTCCTTTTTGGCAGAATAGCGGTGACGCTAACTGACGCTTCCTTCCTTATCATTATCCTTCTTTCACCTCTCTTCTCCCATTGGGCTGGATCTAAGGTGTTATACGACCCGTGCCGATGATCAGCCTGGCTGAGGGCCCAATTCAAAAATAGCTCAGTCGCTAACGGAGTATCCGGTTGCTGGCAACCTCCGGATTAACCAGCCTTACCTGTACATACGGATCTCTGTGCAGGCGGACCACCCCTTCTCCGTTACTCGTGGGATTTTAAATGTATAAAAATAAATCTAAAGGATGTGGTGGTAAGTCCGAGTCCTCTTTAGGATCGGCCAGTAGTGCGACTGCTAGGTCGCCTGCTGTTATTCCTGTCTCGGGTGTTAACGACAGGGCCATGAATACTCATGGTCCTGCCGTTAACCCCTTGGACAGTGACAAACAGGTAGCAATACCTTCTTCCAGTGGTGGAGGGATCGTGCATCACGACCCTCCAGCCACTGCTCTCAAGGAGAACCCCAGCGGTGGTAGGCGAAAGCAGACTTCCTCTGGGGCTATCTACAAAAACATCCGTAGTGCCAGGAGAATTTTGAAGACATATGTCTCAGGAGACCCCAAGCACGACGGACGAATAAATTGGGCTAAGGGTATTGTAGCAAAATACAAACAGACCAGCGAAGACTCCACGTCGAAGCGACAAAGGTCTTTTGAGGGCGCCGTATCGGCACCAAAGCGTCCCAAGGTGCATAAAATCGGCACCCCCCCTAACCCACGCAACGGAGCCAATACTTTCAGGGACGCCCTGAAAGGCAAAAAGATAGTCGCGGTTATCGATAGGAGCGATATCGATGGCACGATTTCCTCTGATCATTGGCAGGTGGTCAAATTGAAGCTCTCGGCTAGCTTCTTAAGTATAATGAAGGAAAACCCGGGACCACCTCCTATCACAAGCGATGGCGGTTGGCATCAAGGCCATGTCAAGCTCATCGCTTGTGATGATCAGAGGTCATGCGATCTGTATAAGCTTGCTGTCAGCAGATTGGGCGAAGTCTGGCCTGGTGCGAGGCTCGAGGTTATTGCTAAGGAGGATATCCCGTGCAGACCTAGGGCGCGCACCTGGATCCCGGCCGAACCCTCTTGCTTGGATGAAATACTCCAGATAATCAAGCTATCCAATCCGTCCTTGCCTACTCACGACTGGAAAGTCGCGAAACTGGAGGAGCAAAAGGGTCTTTATAGAGGCGCAATTATTGTGATCAATAAGGACTCTCTTGTTCCTCTAGCGCAGACGAAAGGCGTGATTAGGTACGGGTTTGATAGTATAGCCCTTAGGGTTTACAAAAAAGATGAGTGCGATGCAGCTTGCGCGCCTCCACACCCCGAAGAGGACAAAGCTGTGGTTCAGGACCCTGGTGCTTCGATCACCTTCCCATCATTAGATGAGGAGGACGGGGGAGCATCCGGGACATCCTTGGCCTTAGCGGAGTCCTCTACTAACGTCGAAGGTCTATCCGACATGGATGCTGAAGACTATGCCATTAGTGCTCTTCTGGATGAGGACGAGCTTTTAAGTTCATCCTCTGAACTGGAAGACACCAATACCACAGTGGTGGAGGCTGACCTGTCGTAATTGTAGCCAAAATGCTGCAGTTATTACAGATCAACCTCCAACACTCCATCAAGGCTTCAGCCTCCCTTCTTCTTCGGCTGTCCAGGAGCGGAGAAGATGTCGTCCTGATCCAAGAACCGTGGATCCATAAATCTATTGTTCGAGGACTCAGGACTCCAGGATACTACGCACTGTATGCGTCAGATAAAGGTGACCCTAGATCTTGCATACTAGTAAAAAGTAGCATTAAAGTATTTTTACTCCCAAATTTCAGCGATCGAGATACAACCGTCGCAAGGCTGGAAACAGCCAAAGGTACCTTTTGGCTGGCTTCGGCGTATCTCGGCCATGACCACCTTGGCCCTCTACCTGGCAAAAACCTGGAGAGATTAATCGCTGACGCTGAAAGGCAGAAGATCAGCCTCATCATTGGGGCGGATGCAAACGCCCATCATACAGTGTGGGGTAGCACTGACATTAACGACAGAGGTGAGTCTCTTTTTGATTTTATCTTAAGTACTAACCTTATAGTAAGTAACGTTGGAAATGAACCAACTTTTGTTACCAGAAACCGACAAGAAGTTTTAGATATAACTCTTGTCTCCGATAATATCTATCAAATGATAACAAACTGGAAAGTATCTGAAGAGCATTCGTTCTCAGATCACAGATATATTCAATTCAACTTAATTGATATTCCTACCATTCAGCCAGTATTTCGAAATTTTCGGAAAACTAACTGGCCAAAATACAAAGCTATACTAAAAAGACAATTAAAACCTCAACTTTTAAGTGTCCCTTCAAGTATCAAAGACCTTGACGGCATAGTCAATGATCTAACATCAGCCCTCAATAAATCGCTGGCCACCTCCTGCCCTGTTATAAAACTTCGGGGTAAAAGGAAGCCACACTGGTGGAATGCAGGGCTAGATCCGCTCAGGAAAGAATGCAGAAAACTTTTCAATCGAGCTAAATTCACTAGAGAAGTATCAGACTGGGACTCCTATAAGGAATCCCTAAGGAGATACAAAAAAGAATTGAGGAAAACCAAACGATGTTCGTGGAGGTCTTTCTGTGGAAACATTGAAGAAGCCTCCGAAGCATCGAGACTGAGAAAAATCCTCTCCAAAAATCCAGTTATGCCAAGTTCCCTGAAAAATGTTGATGGGTCTTGGACAAACTCTAGCGAAGAATCGCTCAACTTGCTACTAGACACTCACTTCCCAGGTAGCTCACAAACAGTTAATAGTACTAATCTCAATAGATTAGGCAGAAACTCAACTTACCCAGATGGTCTGATCACAAGGGATAGATTACAATGGGCACTCAACAGCTTCAATCCATACAAATCGGCAGGACCAGATGGCATAATTCCAGCTGAACTTCAAATGAATTCTGAGGTTATTGTGCCTATCTTAGAAAACATTTTTAAAGGCTGCTTAAACCTAGCCCATATTCCACTGCTATGGAGAGAAGTCAAAGTTGTTTTTATACCCAAAGCTGGTAAATGCTCACATGTGAATCCAAAAGATCTCAGACCTATCAGCCTATCTTCATTCCTTCTAAAAACTTTAGAACGTCTGATCGATATCCACTTACGTTCAAGCATTGATAAGAGACTTCTGTCCAATGCCCAACATGCCTATAACAAGGGAAAGTCGGTGGAAACGGCTCTCCATACTCTGGTACGTACCATCGAACATTCCCTCCATCACAAAGAGTATACTATGGTAGCGTTCCTAGATATAGAGGGAGCTTTCAACAATGTCGACACATCTGCAATGGCTTCTGCGCTATCATCTCTGAAAGTAGATAAGTCGCTTAGTGAACTGATTAATCAAATGCTGACAAGCAGGGTTATCAATTCAAGACTGGGCGACTTCTCTGCAAGAAAATATGTTAGTAGAGGTACGCCGCAAGGCGGCGTCCTATCCCCCCTCCTGTGGAACTTGGTGGTGAATGAACTGCTAATGTGCCTGGAGGCGGAGAGCTACAGAGTTATTGCATATGCAGACGACGTTGCTATAGCGGTATCTGGGAAACATCCTAACACCTTAAAAGAACTCTTACAATATGCTCTCAATAAGCTAACACACTGGGCGGATCGGTGTGGACTAGGTATAAACCCCCACAAAACTGATCTTGTCCTCTTCACTAGGAAGTATAAAATTCCGCATATTGACCCCCCTACTATTAAAGGCATACCACTAAAATTTTCTGATGAAGCTAAATATTTGGGTCTTATTTTAGATAAGAAATTAAACTGGAAGCCTAACATACAAGAAAGAATCAAAAAGGCCACAGTAGCCCTTTTCTCCTGTAAAAAAGCCATTGGAAACAAATGGGGACTTGAGCCCCGCATTACTCACTGGCTATACATTTCGGTAATAAGACCGATTCTTACATACGGTGTATCAGTTTGGTGGACCGCTCTGGATATAGCGACAAACCGCGACAAACTTGGGAGAGTCCAAAGATCAGCCTGTTTGTGCACAAGTGGAGCACTACGTACTACTCCTTCTGCGGCACTAGACATTCTGCTTCATTTAATCCCCCTCGATATTTATAGCAAACAAACGGCCGCTAACACAGCCATTCGACTCAAGGCCTCTTACAGTGGATCAATAATAAAATTGGCCACTCCACTATTCTAGATTATTTCGGATCACTTTCAAGTAACACTGATTACACCACCCCCCAATTGCACTTTGGTAAAGATTATCAAGTTACCATCCCATCCAGATCAATCTGGGAGGATGAGTCATTCCTAAATGATGAATCGATTCATTTTTACACTGATGGATCCAAAACCGATTACGGGGTTGGTGCAGGCGTTTACTCTGACAGACTAAATTTACGTCTCGCATTCCGTCTTCCAGATCATTGTAGCGTCTTCCAAGCGGAACTTTTAGCGATCAAAGAAGCTTTGTCTTGGCTTAAAGAAAACGTTATATCAACAACTGATATACGCATCTTCTCCGACAGCCAAGCAGCACTGAAATCCCTGGACTCGGTCTCTTCTAATTCTAAAACAGTCCTAAACTGTCGATCATCTCTTATGGAGATGACGCAGCAGTTTAATATTCACCTCTGTTGGGTGCCAGGTCACAGGGACATTCCAGGGAATTGCAGGGCTGACGAGCTCGCTAAAAGTGGAACAATAATACCTCTTTTCCCAGAGAGGAAAGATATTGGTATACCCATCGCTACATCAAAACTTATGATAAATCAAGAAGCTATAAGGTGCACAAACCTTAGGTGGAGCAACATCACCACTTGTATAGCGACTAAACAAATCTGGCCAAAGCTAGATCTAAAACGCACTAAATGTCTGATTTCTTTAAACAGATCGCACATAAGCTCCGTTATAGGCGTTTTAACTGGACACTGTCTCATAGGCAGACACGCCATGCGACTTGGCATCTTTGCCAATGACTACTGCAGAAGCTGCATGGACGAGGAGGAGGAGGAAACCGTTCCTCACCTTCTCTGTTCATGTCCTGCTCTATCACAAAGACGTAGAACCCATTTGGGAGATTTCTACTATAACGATCCAAGTGATCTGGCAAATACTCATATTAGCAGTCTTGCACGCTTCATAAGGAGCTCTAAATGGTTCAACGAGTAGGGGAAGTATCTCCTAGATCCATGTGGTATCACAACGGGCCACTGATTGGCCTACGTGAGTCGGTTCCCGACAGCCACTTCTACCTACCTACCTAGCAAGGAATATAATCTTTTAGGCCCATCGCCCACTAGGCAACTTTTTGCTGCTCCCAATCCAATTACATTAGCTTATATGGGAGAGTACCCATTAGGGAACTTTTTGTTGCCTGCGGAACTTTTTTCCCGGCATCTTTTTGTTGCTTAGCCTCGCCCACTAGGCAATTTCCGAGCAACTTCCAGCAACTTTTGGGAATTTTCCAAAATTTTTGCCAAATGAGAGGCTTTTAACCCGAAAAACAAAATACTGAACCAAAATACAAGGTCAATTTAACATTTCAATTAAAAATACTGAACCCAAAAGTTGCTCAGAAATTGCCTAGTGAGCGATGGCAAGCAACTCCGAGCAACTTTTAGTTGCGCAACAAAAAGTTGCCTAGTGGGCGATGGGCCTTAGGATTTTTACTTTTATTAGTAAAATCGTTTTAAGAAAAGTATACTATACTTAATGATGATAATATTTCTCATATGAGTGATTTCTGCGCTAAAATATACAAGGTGATCGGTATAAGATGCATCAAACTGCTGGAGCGAGAAGGTTGGGTTAAGGCAAAAAAAAATCGTACGGGAGGGGGTCTATTTCCCCCCGTTTAGGCAGGAGGGGCAATTTTCTATAAAATTGACTTAAAACAGAAAAAAAATATTTAAAAACAATGGTACAATCTAAAATGCCAAGCTATACCTTTCTGGAAAGCCAGAAATCTCTTCTTTGATTTTTATTTTAAATTAAGTTGTGTTAGTGAATAGTTTTTGAAAAATTAATTTCCAAACTCGAAATTTTGAAAAAAATGAAAAAAAAAGATTCAAACTAATTTTTTTTTCAAAATTTTATGTAATTAAGTACAATTTTTGTTTTCAAAATTCAATGCTCTTATTAGCTTTCAGTAAAAAACAGAAAACCGGATGCTAAAATGTCTTTTAGTTTTTGAGAAAATTGAAAATAACAGGAGGAGCAATTTTCTAAAATAATTGACTTAATACAGAAAAAAATTATTAAAAAGCATCTGTCAGAAATATGTGCTTTCATTTTGTTTACAAATTAAGTTCTTTTAGTGAACAGTTTTTTAAAACTTAATTTTCAAACTTAAATTTTTGAAAAAAAAAAGATCCCACCAAAAACATTTCATGTAAAAAAAGGTCGCCAAGACTCACATGCACATAACGCTTTCGCTGTGAAAAAGTTATGAGATCTCATGAAGAGCCAAGCCCATAACTCTACAAGGCCTAACTCCACAAGACCTAACTCTACCAACCCTACATCGTGGTCAAAAAGTATGACTTGGCCGTTTCGCAGCCGAAACACAGAAGCTTCCATAGATTTTTGGTAAGTCGGTTATGCAAAAGTTTTATGAAACGGCCAAGCCATACTTTTTGACCACAATGTAGGGTTGGTAGAGTTAGGTCTTGTGGAGTTAGGCCTTGTAGAGTTATGGGCTTGGCTCTTCATGAGATCTCATAACTTTTTCACAGCGAAAGCGTTATGTGCATGTGAGTCTTGGCGACCTTTTTTTACATGAAATGTTTTTGGTGGGATTTCATTTCTTTTTGTAGGATCACCTATTATCCGTAAGAAAAATACTTGAACCTCCCTTATAAATACTTCACTGTAAAACCCTGCTTCCAGTAAAACTACTTCACAGTTTATATTGAAGCAATAGGCATATGTATAACCTAGAAATTAAATAACTACCTACAACCTACCAAACCTATAACCTTTATATTGAGCTAAGTCTCTTAGCATAACACCAGATATGTACTTGAAAATCATATACCTATGTACCTATACATAATTATTAAGCAATATAATATAAAGTATTAAAATTAACCCGTATATTTTTAACTTCGCAATAATTAGGGTGAACCTTAAAAAAATGAGCCGTCAATGAAAAATCTCTTAATTTTTTTTTTTGAACGAAGAGAGTTGAAATTTCATAATTTTTTCCTATCGCACACCCCTGAATATAAATACATATGCATACATACATATAACATATAATTCCAAGGATACGTCATAGCGATACCGGCACGACAATTTGTCCACCAATTGTGGTGAAGATCATACAATACATAAACAACCCTTATTTCAAGCAAAGACATATTGTGCATTGTTTTTTGTGTTTGTGAGTACAAAATAAAAAAACAACCCTTACGTCAAGTATAGGCGGGTTATATGCATTGTTTTGTGTGGATTGTGAAAATTGTTGTTGTCTTAGATGTCTTATTATGAACCCCCATGTTTGGGGTGTTGGAGGGTGAAAGTTATAGATTTCTTAATTTTTTTGTTGTTTGTGTGCAAATCCTAGCCTACATTCCAAATTTCAGCTTTCTAGGACTTCGGGAAGTACCCTTTAGGTTTTGATAAGTCCGTGGACTACACCTAATCCTGAAAATTTGAGCTCTCTAGCTCTATCCAGATCGAAGTAATGAGGGCCTGAAAATCCGACGAAGCGTTACGAGAAAATATAGGTAGTGCCCGCCGCTCGTTTTGCTCGTCTTGGCAGGAGGCACTACCGTGCCCCCAGATTTAAAAATTGTGTTCAAACTAATTTTGTTCAAAATTTTACGTTAGGTTAGGTTAGGTTAGAGTGGCCGTCTAGATGTTGTTGACTCACTTAGACCCTAAGGGTCCATTGTGGTGCCACTAAGGAAAGTTACTCATGGGAGAATTATGAAATTAAGCAAACCATTTTGTACTTTTAATGAAATTTGAGAGACATTTTGTGTCGATCGTTGCCAGTTCACTGGTATTATCAAAGAAGGGGCTACCTAGGTAGGTGTTCCTTCTATTGGAGAGTGCCGGACATGTACATAGAAGATGTTGGATTGATTCCTCTTCTTCCTCGTCCATGCAGCTTCTACAGAAGTCATTAGTGTAGACCCCCAGCCTCTTAGCATGTCTACCTATGAGGCAGTGTCCTGTTATGACTCCAATTGTGGAGCTTAAACTTTGTCTGCTCAGGGAAATCAAGCCTTTTGACCGCTTCAGGTCTATGCATGGCCATATTTGTTTAGTGGTACCCTGTGACCATCTAGCACTTGTTGATTCTAGAGCATATTGTTTGAAGAGGTGTTTGCATGTAGCAAGTGGTGTTCCTATGTTGTGTCTTTGTCTAACAGTGGGCAGAAGTGTTCCGTTTTTGGCGAGCTCATCAGCTTTACAATTTCCCGAAATGTCCCTGTGGCCCGGCACCCAGATGAGGTTAAACTGTTCTGTCATCTCATTCAGAGATGATCGACAGTCGTAGACTGTGATAGAGTTTGTGGAGACAGATGCGAGATTTGAGAGCGCCTTGGCTGTCTGAGAAGATACGTATATCCTTACAAGGTATAACGTTTTCTTTGGGCCAGGATAATGCCTCTTTTATCGCCATTACTTCTGCTTAGAACACACTAAATTTTACGTTATTTAGTAGTATTTTTATTTTAAATATTCTATACTCCCATCAATTTTTAGTCAAGAATGGAAAACCAGATGTCAAAATGTAGTCTAGTTTTTAAGAAAATTGAAAATAACAAAAGTAAGTTTTCCTTAAATTCGACTTCCATCCGTTATTTTGTTGTTCAAAAGATCCTATTTCTACAAAATATGTAGTAAAGTAGATTTCGTTATTTTCAATTTTCTCAAAAACTAAAAGACATTTTAGCATCCAATTTTCTGTTTTTTATTGAAAATTGATAAGAGCATTGAATTTTGGAAAACTAAAATTATACTTAATTATGTACTTAAAATTTTGAAAAAATAAGTTTGAAACTTTATTTTTCATTTTTTTTTTTTTGTCCAAATTTCGAGTTTGGAAATTAATTTTTCAAAAACTATTCACTAACACAACTTAATTTAAAATAAAAATCAAAGAAGAGATTTCTGGCTTTCCAAAAAGGTATAGCATGGCATTTTAAATTGTACCGTTGTTTTTGAACATTTTTTTTTTCTCTTTTAAGTTAATTTTTTAGAAAATTGCCCCTCCTGCCTAAACGGGGGAAATAGACCCCCCCTCCGTTACGATTTTTTACTTGTCTTAACCTAACCTACTCGCTCCAGCGGTTTGGTGCATCTTATACCGATCACCCTGTATAAAAACTGTACTTTCTCCCCTCTACGGTATGTTTGCAAATTCATTTTTTCACCAAAAATCCAGATCTAAAAAAGTCATTGTCCTCCAAAATTTCAGGTATCACCTAAAAAGGTACCTCTTAAAAAGATAAAATTCAAAAATCTCAAAAAATTCAAATAACCCTTGCCCCCAATGCATATAATTTTTGATTTTTGCACATCTGCGAGACAAAACCTTTCTAACGATATATCACTCATGCATTTCCATTGAATATTAACGGAGAAAAGTGTACCGTAATTTTTTCCTAAGCGTATATTAATATATATGTAGATATTTTCAAGAAATAATTGCCAAGAAAACGCGCCTTGTTTGAGATTTCTCATATTTAATATTATCACTCAATTTCATATTTAAAGCAAAAATAAAAAAAAAATCTTATTCAAACCGTCTAGTCCCCACCCCCTAACCGTCCCGTCTGACCCTTATACTACAAGAGCAAGAAATATTGGCAAAATATATCAATCGATAAATAACCCTCAGGGCCCAAGATATTAATGTACATAGAAAGATTTGAAGGACAAAACCTTGAAACACATCACAAGTAGTGCATGTGTACATAGGTTACAAAAATAAACCCTTTAAGCAAAGAATTTTTATTTTTTAAAGCTTTTGTGTTGGTTAGCACGGTTTGCTATATAAATAGTCAAATGGTTGGAATGACTCTTCCATCTGACAATTTTCAATGGAGTTTCAAGGAATTGTTTTTTGGTGATTTAAGCCGATAAAAACAAACACAAACTTCTTAGAGTATAGACCTGTTTAAATGTATCTTAGCTTAGGATTTTCAATAAGTACCCAACCCAAGGGCGACATATTGGTTGGACCTGAGTATAACTATGCTGTAAGCTTTTTAATGTTCTAGAATTTACCCTTTTAAACATAGAATTTTTCTGTAACATTAGTAAAAGTCCTAAATGTTTTGTTTTTATAATTAATTCTGGACTTTTGTAAACAGTTTTGTTGGTCACCAGTACCTTAGGTTCAGCCTGCTTACTAAATGCATACTTATAAAAGACTGTTAAATTAATTATGAAAAATGCTAACAAATAATATTATCGTCTATATTTCAAAGCTCAGGGTTAATTTTGAACATTTTATGAAGAAATTCAAACAAAAATAATAATTGATTCAAAATAACTTTTAACGGCGGCGGCGCCGGCGGCGTTTAGTCCACAAAAATTAGAATTCCTTATCATAACAGCTAGAAGTTTTTTTTTCTGCCAGTGGCCTGGCAATGTTTATACAGGGTGTCCCTCAATTCGCGCTTTATCTTTTGGGTAATGATTCATTCTAAAAAAAAAAATTGTATAGGCAAAAAACTGTACCTCTCACTGAGGAGGGGAAGGACAATTTCTGAAAAATTGACTTAAAATGTAAACGAAATTATTTAAAGCTAAAGAAAGCACGTATGTACAAAACTTTTCTCAAAGCAAATATTCCAATAATTTATTTGCTTTTTAAATCAAATTCTTTAAGTGAATAATTTTTGAGAAATTAAATTTCAAACTCAAAATTTTTGAAAAAAAAAATGTGATTTTTTGTTTTTGTTTTTTTTTTTAACATTTAATGCCTTTATCATTTTTAAGACGTATACCGAAAACCAGATGTAAAACTTTTTCTTAGTTTATGAGAAATTAAAAAAAGAAAAAAACTAAAATTACACCCTCACGTTTGTTTTGTTACGTTTATTACCCAAAAAAAAAACTACCATTCATAAATTAAACCCTTTTTTCGGTTTTTTTTTTCGAAGAAGTATCTGCGTGGTCCGTATTAAAAAAAAAAAATAGTAAAACTTGGTGGCACAATGGCTCATAAAGTACCAGGGCCTAGTGACTTACAACTCTCAACCATTCCTGTGTACGTGTCTGCAGGAATGGAGGGGACCTACAGTTTATTGCCGAATCCCAACGGCTAAGGTTTTTTTTTCTGTGACAGGAGATACTCTTGGAGGATTTGTCACTTCCTCGCCAAAAAAACTTAAGGTGGAAGCAGCTGGTATTGAACCCAGACCCCTCTGGCATGACAGTCCAACACACTTTTTTTTTTTAATTCATTTTATTTTTTTCACTAAACTTTTAACTAACTTAAAGCTAGACAAAAATTCATAAAAACTAGAAACTAGCCTACTTATCAATAACTTACAACTAACTTACTGGCCCCATGCGGGCGCTCTAAGCTAAACAATAACTGAATGCTAATGCCTTTCGGCCTAAAAACTATATTAATACTAAATTCCATGTCGGTTTTATTTTTCACCGAGAAGAATGCATAAAAAAAACTCGGTCTCTTACCGATTTTTTTTTTATTTTATATAAAACTTACAAACTAAATAAAACTAAACTAAATTAAAACTACTAAGAACTACTTAAAACTAGAACAGCCACAGCAAGCATTTTTTGTTGGTTTTATAATTTTTTTTTTTGTTTTATTTTGTGTGTGTTTTTTTTTTTTGGTCAGTCCAATGCATTAACCATTAGGCCACGGGCTACTAACGTCCGTATTTTGGTGGAACAAAATTTACCAAAATCTGTTATACAGTACTTCTCTTAGAACCGTTTTTCTGATTTCGATCAAATTTTGTTTCTGCAGGTCCTTTTAAGTTTGAAAATTGCGTATAAAGATTTTCAAATAAATATTTTTTGGTTTGAAAAAAAAAAAAAAAAAAACAATTTTTGAAAAATCAATATTTTTGTATTTTCGTTTACATATTTTTATGTATGTATGCATATTTAAATAATTTCTGTATATAAAAAAAGTATGCACAACCTGGATCATGAATATTCCGAAAATAAGGAAATTTTCTCAAAAACATAAAGTTCCTACTACTTTACTTTTAACGACGAATATTACACCCAAGAAGAAGGATTAGCAATGGGATCACCTCTGAGTGGACTATTAGCTGACATACATATACCTAAATTACTACGAAAACAAATTTATTTTATCGCCACTTAATCCACAAAAACAAAAAATAATATCCTATTCAAGATATGTAGATGACACATTTGTTATATTTGATGGAACACACCGACAAATAAATATCCTATCGAATTATATTAACAAAATAAACTCAAAAATAAAAGTAACTACAGAAATCGAAAATAACAACTCAATCAACTTTTTGGACGTAAATATAACGAAAACCAACAACAAATTCAAATTTAAAGTACACAGAAAACCAACAACAACGGACATCACTATACATAAAGACTCCCACCACCCACACTCCCAAAAAATGGCTGCATACCACGCGTTTATAAACAGATTAATAAATATACCAATGGACAAAACAGACTATAATAATGAACTAAACACCATTAAATACATTGCGCATGCAAATGGATACAACACTAATATAATTGACAAGCTAATAACAAAAAAGAAAAAAAAAATTTATAACAACAAAACCATTAATACTACAACATCCGAAAACAGATACACATCAATAACATACACCAACATACTACCACAAACAATACAATACGAATTCAAAAAACTAAAAATCAACATCTCATTTAAAACAAATAATAACATCTAAAACATATTGAAAAATAAAACCAAAAACGAAACAAAAACATGTGCAGGAGTATATAAAATAAAATGCGACGATTGCGATAAGTTCTATATTGGACAAACAGGTAGAACTTTCCATGAAAGATTCATAGAGCACAAACCAAAGCCCAATACGAAATCATCATTCGCTCAACACCTGATTGACAACAAACACAACTATACCGACTTCGACAATAACCTAGAAGCATTACACATAATATCCAGGAAAGGGAAAATACTAGACGCAACCGAAGAGTACGAGATTTATAAGGCAAACAAATTAGAACAAGACAAACTATTAAATGACAAATTAACATTAAAAACTAACCCACTATACGACACAGCGATTAAAACCATACTAGCCAAAAGAGGACCAACATAGAACTAATTTTAAAAAACTCCACTCAACCACACCAATTAATATTTTTACAACAACATAACAATTAACATTGGCTTTGAAGGACACATAACAACGTCAAATTAAATTGAGTTATTTCGCCCGAAGATGGAGACACACTCCGAAACGCGTCGCAGAAACCTATAAATCTAAATTTATTTATTTATTATAAAATATAAGTTGTGATAATAATTAAATTAAAAATTTTAAAATTAAAAACAAATTTAAGTTTTTTTGTTTTAATTTATCAGTTAAACCAACACAACTTGGAGACATAAAAGCACTTAAAATGTATAAAGTTCCTATTTTCGCAATACGATTTTTTTGACAAAAATTGAATTTCCCCTCTAGGGAATCAAATACAACTCTATTTTCAAATTTCTAAGGTTATGGTTCTTATTGACTAACTTTTTGCATCAAAATAAAAATTATTTTCATTCTCTTTTCTATCTAATATTATTTTTACAAGCACTATACAAACTTCTTTGTATCTTTGAAAAACATTCTTTTTATTTTCTTTTAATGAAGTTTTCATTTAAGATTTTGCTATATCTACGTATCTATCACTTTCTTTTGATTTTTCTGTTAAACAAAAATAAACAATGTACTGCTATACATTCAGCTGAAACAAAAACTCTCAGTAAAAAAAAGTCCTTATTTTTCATTCAACTTTGGTGAGACATTATTTTGAGCAACAAATTAATTAATAATAAAGCCTAATTGAATTCTCTTTGTCTAAAGGAAACACTTTAAAAGAAAGAAAGAAAAAAAAAAAAACATCGGAATGGAATTTTCTGTTGGAAAAGTAAATCTTAAAAACTTTAAAAACTTTCTTCTATTCAAACAAAACGAATTTATAAAATATTTTAACAGATATTTGAAGTCTACAATTCCTTAACATTTACAGGAAGCCAAATTTCCTTGGAATGTTTTAGTTGGACTTTTAAATAAATAAACAATTATACTAGCAAAACTGACGAAATTCAGCTATTCATCCAAAATATTGATTAAATTATTAATGTCCCCTCGAAAGGCGAGCCTCTCTATTAAATGAATTATGTAAATTGAATTCAATGCAATTACCTAAAACGGAAAATGGATTTCAAACATTTAAGGGCCATGCAATGCTTTGAAAATTGAGATAAACAAAGTTGTTTGTTTTTTTAATTTTCAGATACCGCCACCATCCACACCAGAAAGTATACAATTTCACGACTGTTCTCCGCAAAAATTAAAATTTTTGGCTCCGTTTCCGTAAGGTATGTATGTTAGGGAGCTTTGTAGTTAAATTCCAAATAAATTATTTTATATTTTTGAGAAAAAAAGAAGAATCGAGATGTTTCGTATTTACATTTGTATATTTTAATTTTTACTTCTTCTCAGTTTGAAAGATAAACTTAGAGTAACTTATTTTTAAAAAATAATTATGAACAAACAAATGAAAACAAACACAAATAAATTTACTAAAGTGATGTAAAAATAACAGAGTGACTACAAAGTGCTTTTGAATAAGTATGTTCGTAGTTTGCGGCTGGCTTGACCATCATTCAGTATTATGTATATGTAACTCGCAGTGGCTTAGCGTGGCTATCAGCCCCCGGGGCGGAAGAAAATTTTGCCACCCTCTTATTTAGGTATTTCAATTTAAACTTTCCGGCAAGGACAGTCATTATCATTGTCGTAGGGTTTCCATAATATCTCTTTAGAAGAGAAAAACAAACATGTTCTCTGTTTTGACACCGAACTTTCTTACTCTTTCTTTTTTCATCAAATTCTTTTGTTGTTCTCTTTTTAGTCACTTTTTGTAGAGTACCTTTTTGGTAAGCTAAACTGAGCAAAAGTTATTGAAAGTGGGAAAATTTTTTGCGTAGCAGTATTAAATATTAAGAAAAAGCTTATCAAAAAAGAAAAGCAAAGCATTCAAGTCAAAATCTAATCAACAGATGCAACAGTGAAATGAAAATAAGTCCCATTAAAATAATTCCGTTTAAAAACAAAAACAATCTTTCAATTTAGTGACACTAATATTGAATTGAACAGCCTTTAAGATTTTTAAATGAAGAATTTTTTATGGAACAAACATCATTTTAAGATTTAGAAGCCTGTTAAATATTTAAAAGGGCTTTATGAAATCCCCTATGATTGTCTATTTTCCAATTAAAAAAATAAATAGTCGGATACAGTTAATTATACGAATTTGTTAACATAATTATTATTTCTTTAGCAATTTTGTCACCCCTAATAGTGCCACCCCCTTCGCCACCACTACCCTACGGCCTACGCCACTGGTAATTCGTAGTGTGTTTAACTTTTTCAATACCAACAAAAAAATTCAAATGTAAATCCGATGATATTCAGATGAATTATGCGCATAAGAACAAACAAAAAAAAATGATTTTTATAGAAAATTTATAGTTTCCTAAAAACTACTACTCGTACATGTACGAATAGTATACATTACCTTAGTTTGCGTGCATACATATATTTTTTCGAAGTAAAATTTAATAATTTAAGACCATTTGCGAAACTAAAATATTTATGTTCAACTTAAACATGTTTTACTTTTTCCTCAGCGTAAACTGTCACATATAAGCTCTTATGTTGAACTTAAATATTTAAGTTTCATTTCAGCAAATGGCCCTTAATAAAACTTATTTCAAACTCAAAACTTAAAAAAAGAAAATGAAAAAAAAAATTGTCAAGAATTAAAAAATTTTAAGTAGTGATTTTGTTATTAATCTTATCTTATCAATTTTTAGTCAAATACTTAAAACAAGATGCTTAAAAGTATGTAAATAAATTTGTCTTCATAAAGTCTCTACACACGTATTTTTCTTTTAAGGTAACATAAAACAGTCCTAATTCTTAGAAGCATTTTTGTTTGACACTTCTTACTTTTTTCAATTTTTTGCGCAAAAACACTCCTTTTTCGAAGTTAAATATACTGATGTCGTTTTCCGTTGGTCACTACTAGCACTCTTTTTTCACTTCATTCGCACTCCTGATACTCCAAAAACCTTGCATTTGCTTGCTGTTCGGAAGGATGATTTAGGAGTGTTTTTTTTACTGCGGATTTCATTAAGGAGTGCTGGGAGTGCACTCTGAAAACACACATACTTTTAAAAGTATGTGTTGGATTAATTGTCAAAATAGTAAATGTTTCTTGTTGCGATGTTCTGGAATTGAAATTATTGAAGAATTCATTTTAGTTTTTACTTCTTCATAGACACACATATTACGGAAGAGAGCTTTTCATATTCCATTGGAATCAAAAACGAGTGAAACACTCTGAAAATCCAATCGAAAACGACATAAGTGTTTCACCTTCTAAAAGAACGTTAAAAGAAGGAGAAACACTAAGCATACTAAACGGCGAAAAAGGTTGGAATAATTTATACAGCTACACCACAACTGCACACTTTGCTGCAGAAAGCGTATTTTAAAAGGCGATTTTTAATATTTTTTTTTAATTTTTTAATTTCTACGTATTTGATTTTGTTATTTTTGTTTGTAAATAAATAAACAAAAATTTTCCTTTCTTTAAACATTGTAACCTAATAGACGGCCGGCCTTAGGCCAATCCCAATTAGACTAAGTTTATTCAATCATTGTAAATTACTTTTTTATAAATAAAGGTCTTAACTAACTTAACTAGTTAGTGAGTTAGTTAGTTAGTTCTTTATTTTCATAAACATGAGATACATAATTTTTCATTTAGAATACGGACGTGGCTATGGTGCCGTCTGCCGGATATGACAATTCGTTAAGAGAAAGAATAATCTAAGTTATGAAATAAAAAGAAAAAAAAAATAGTTAAATTAAAACTCTATAGAATATTAATAAAAAAAAAAGTAAAATGAATTACACCTTGAAAAACAAAATACTTGCGTAGTTAAATTTTACAAAAACGAAATGCGAGATATTGCGGTCTATATAACAATTTTAATGGTTTAAAACATAAAAGATAACAATTTTGGCATTTTAAGACACCACAGCTTTTGGTATTTGATATTTTGATATTTTCATTGAGATAGTTCAACAAACATTTACAAGCATTACAAAACTACCTTAAATTACTTAAATTTGATCAAGATTCTAGACACTCATTAAAAACTAGATTGTTTTTCAAAATCGGTGTGGTT
The DNA here is from genome assembly GCA_947049315.1 of Epistrophella euchroma. Taxonomy (NCBI): domain Eukaryota; kingdom Metazoa; phylum Arthropoda; class Insecta; order Diptera; family Syrphidae; genus Epistrophella; species Epistrophella euchroma. The sequence goes on along the minus strand of OX346247.1, from coordinate 16,940,535 downwards.
TTCAATGGAAGCTATAATAATTGGCGCCTAGGGTAAAGTTTAAACATAATATCCCTAATTATGCAAAAAATACTTAACAAGTAACAACCATTATAACCTTAATAAAACCCTTAGTTTTCCTTTAAAAATGTCTTTATTATACAATACTATCTTCAATTCAAAACTTTAAGATCCTTAAAGGATAATATTTATGGGGATGGAATTAATAGGATAATAGCTGCTTATGACATCTTAAAATATTCAAATATGAAATTTGAACTTGACTTTGGTATAGAGTGTAGTTTTTTAAGGAAAATACTACACCTGTCTGATGTTTGGTTTTGAAAGTTATGTTTCAACAAAATTATTTCAATTAATTCATTCAATTATTGTTTTAAATTCTCTCAACAATTTGAGATAACAGAACACTAAGTTTCAAATGAAGAGAAGTTAATTTAATTTTTATTAATTGGACTGCTGGATTTTATAAGATATATAAGGAAAGATATCTGTGATAACAATTTTACTAGAAGATATATTTATATAACCCACATCTTATGAGTTTAATTTGTTGTAAATAACACTTCTGCTCATTTCAAAAATCGGACCAGAGATGGAGACTTCAATCAATCATTTATCTAGTACATACTCGTTTGGTTTTTGATATAAAATAGAAGAAAAAGTGGGCTCTTAAAACCTGTCTTGTCTATATCCCTGTTTGTACATGGGTGATAGGAATTTACAAACAGGGTGTCCGCGTAAAGATTGGATAATCCTGAAAACGGCGTAAGCGTATATTATAGCCCACTTTATGACTGCTCCGAAACCGGAAATAAAAAGAAGCTAGGTTAGGTTAGGAGGGGTGTGCCCAGCTCTGAGGCTGTGGCGTACACGGGGACCAGTTGTTCCATTGTAAATAAAATAAATAAATTTGATGGCACAACAGCTCATGAAGAACTAGGGCCTAGTGACTTACAACTCTCAACCATTCCTGTGTGCGTGTCTGCAGGAATGGAGGGGACCTACAGTTTATTGCCGAATCCGAAGGGCTAACGAGCGGCACTTTTCTGTGACAGGAGACACTCTTGGAGGATTTGTCAATTCCTCGCAAGAGGCAGTAGCCGTTTTTTCTTTTAAATAAATAGGTGGCGAGGCTGGGGATCGAACCTTAGACCTCCGGCATGACAGTCCATCGCACTAACCATCACGCCACGGCTACTACTTGTTGTTCCATTGTGATCCCCTATAAACAGAGATAAAACCTAAACTATCGGTTTACATAGACTGATTCATTTACAAACCAGCCTGTGCTTTCTATGTATTTCCTCATGTTTGCCGTTGAGACCTGCGCTAAATCGTCCAGTTCTCCAACAAACTTGTTTCCAAGGTAACAGAGGCGCTTTGTTTGGAGGTTTGGGCAGTCGCAGAGCAGGTGTTTAATGGTTTCTATCTCCTAAACATCCTGACAGCTCCTACAGAAATCGGGTGCGTATACACCCACAATGTCCTGTCAGTACACATATCAGTAGGGTTCTAATATTCTTTTTACTCAGGGATAAAATATACTGTGTTTCCTTTTCATTAATTCTAAGCCATAAACTTTTAGAGATTGCACAATCGTTCCGGGATATTCAGGAGTTATTGATTTGCTCTTTCGTTATTAGGTCTATCTTCTTTTTGATCACTCCTATCGGGGCATCTGGTCCCGTATCTAATTGGCTACTACTGTCTTTATTTGTCATTGACCCTTTCCTTGCCAGTGCATCTGCTATGTCATTGCCTTCTATATTGCTATGTCCAGGAACCTAGCAGAGTTTGACTTGGTTAGTGTTGCAAATATTTTTAAATATGCCTCGACATTTAGCTACTGTTTTGAATCGTATGGTCTCACTGGATAATGATTTGATAGCAGCTTGGCTGTCCGCGAAGATTGTGATCTCTGATGACCTCAATTTATTCCTGTGGATAATTTCGGCTGCCTTTTCAATTGCATAAATCTCAGCCTGAAAGCCACTACACTGATCTGGAAGTTTATATGATTGTCTAATATTAGAAGCTTCACAAAACACCCCAGCTCCTGTTCCTTCTTCCATTTTTGGCCCATCAGTGTAGAAAGGCATACTCTGTTTACTGAGTAGTTGGTTACTCAACCATGCCTTTCGGGTATTAAAACCGAGAATTTTTTTTCTAAAATATATTCTGATGGTTGTACGTAGTCAGTGGTCACGTCAAGTCCGGAGTATCTTCGGCAGATAGACCCATGACCGTATAGGTGCTGTGCTTCCAAAAGTCAATTTGCTTAAGTCGAAATGCGTACTCTTGGCTGCTATACACCTTATGTACTCGTCCAGGGCTGGAAGGTTGAGAACAATCTCCAGCCCTGCTCTGTAATCCTTGCCCCCGCTATGTAAGGGGATATCTCAAAGGGTACTCAAAATATGTGCATTTTTTCGTTCAGTGTATTTTTTTTACTTACTTTACGTTTTTGAATACCACGACTACAAATAAATGAATTCCATCGATTTTATTTAATAACAAATTTCTATACTATTGGTGCACAAAACATAATCGATAGAAAATTTTAATAGCTCCTGGATTATTTTTTATTAAAAACAAATAAATTTGTTTGTAATTCCAAAAAAAAATCGTATGGACATCCTTTTGGCAAATTTCTTACAAAATTGGCCCAAAAAATGTAGATTTCAGAATGGTTAAATTTCTTACAGTTTCTAGAGTAAATAGGTTATTATTGGTGCTAATATGCAAAACGAGCGAATCTAATAAAATAATTTACTTCGTTACATTGTTTTATGTTTTTGAATATTACGACTAAAAATGAAGGAATTGGATCGTTTTTAATTTCGCAATAACGGTACCTTAAAAAAATCATTTGCTAGAATTTCTTTATACAAAAATATAAGCTTCAAAATGCTTTTTAATTCATCTCAATACGACCACCTTTCACAGAAATACAGCTCTTCAAAAAAAAACTAAAAATAAGAGATTTTTTTTTTGTTCCCTTAATTTTTTTGACAAGTGCGTAGATTTATATTCCTTTGAACAAAGGAATCAAAATAAAATGATCTATTTTTTAATTTCCAAAAATGGCTTAAGACTAAAAACTAAGAACTATGAACTTATTGAGTACTAAAAATCAGATAAGTACATACCTACCTACTTGATTTTTTTTAAATTCTGAAGAAAACAATGAACTTCAATATACTTCCATTTTTGTACTCCTTACTCAAAGATTATATTTTCAAAAATAGTTGTCAGAATTTTCATTTGACCATACAGAATTTCAAAATACAGAATTTTGTGTAGCCAGAATTTTGAAATACAGTATTTTAAAAACAGTATTTTGACCCTACATTATATCGACCAAGATAAAACAATGTAGAAACCTATAGCTACGAAATTGGTATCTTGACTTCCAAGATTTGACTTTATTGAGGTGAAAATTTCCAAGAACAGCTACATAATATAAATAAATGTTTATGTAGGTTTCCTCATTTAAATCATATTGAAAATCAAAATCTGCGATGAGGCATCTTAAAATTAAATTTAAGCTCAAATTTAAAATTTCATATAATTTATAACCTTTATTTCTTGTAAGGTAAAACATGGAAACTGAGATCTGAATTAATTTGGAATTTATTTGATTTAAAAAAAAAAAAGTCCTCGAAATAATGTCATGTACGAATATGTAGGATAGGCAAAAAATTGGTCATGTGAACTGAATAAAATAATACGTGGAAAAAATATTTATTCTCGTGTCTTCTTTAAATCCCTATGTATATGGGTAAAATAGGTGTACTTTTTTACTTCAAATAATTGAAGAGAATATAAAACGTGGAATGCGTGTGTGTAGGTAATGTGATGAAAATTCGCAAATTAAAATCCACATCTAATATGATTTTTTTTTTCAATTTGAGAAAAACAAAGGAAAATCGATCTAGAACAATGTACACCACTCAATGTTCTTCATATGCGAGCATCAAAATTCACTCTGCGAAATCTAATTATGTTCAATTGCTTTCATCTTACCTATACAGGGTGATTCACCTAAGGTGTGACAAAAATCTAGAGCATGTAGGTTGGGTCGAGATAAGAAAAAAATCGTTTGGTAGAGTGGGGTGGTCTATTTCCCCTCGTTTGGCCGAGAGGGGAAATTTTCTAAAAAATTGACTTAAAACAGAAAAAAAAATATTATTAAAAAACAACGGTTTTACTTACAATGCCGTGATATACTTTTTTGTTAAGCTAAAAATCTCTTCTTTTATTTTATTTTTTAATAAATCTGATTTAGGGAACAGTTTATGAAATATTAATTTTCAAACTCAAAATGTTGAAAAAAAAAATTAAATGTAAAAAATTCAAACTGATTTTTTTCAAAATTTTACGTTATTATATACTAATTTTGTGAAATGAAAAAAACAGAAAACCAAATGTTAAAATGTCTTTTAGTTTCTGAGAAAATTAAAAATCCCGAGAGGGAAAATTTTTTCTAAAAAAAAATTGACTTAAAACAGAAAAAAAAAATTATTAAAAAACAATATTAACCATCGCAACGGCATGCGATTTTGTTCTTATTTCGACCCAACCTACCCGCTCTAGCTTTTTGTCACACCTTAGGCGAATCAACCAGTATAAGTAGGAAGAAATTGACGTGGTGTCGGCATAACACCTCGACAAAAGTTATAACATTTCTACGCTCATTTTCCCTTGAAGACATCAAGTTTTTCATATCGGTTTTATATATCATTTAATTTTATTTTTTTAGATAGGTACACGTATCGTACAAGCATCTTGATTGTTGATGACATAACTTAATTGTACCTTACATTTATGGTACCTACATATATGTATATGTTTTTTTTTCCCTAAGGAACTTGAAATACAGTCCCCGACTTGGTACATAGGTAAGTACTTGTTGATATTACACGTGGTGGAAACACTTTTCAAGGAAAAAACGGAGTAATTACACTCCGTTTCACTTGATTATGACAGTTTATGATTTTAATATATGTACTTACTTAAAAAAAAAATATACAATACAATTTAGTGGTACGTTAGCTAAGTGAAGAGCCAGGGTGAAAAAATATTGTAGTTTCGTCATTTCAAGATTTTTTTAATTTCAGTTTGTAATTGGGTATATGTAGGTAATGTATGTTTAAAATAAATTTAATTTTATAAAAGCCATCTCACATAAAAGCAATGTCTTTAATTTGTTAATTATTTTGACTCCAGCGCGATGTATACCAACTGATTTTTCTAACAACTTGTAATTTATGAAAAAACAATTTTGCAAAAAAACGTTGAATCGGTGTTCTAGAGAAAAATTGTATGTATGCAGGGTGTCCCCTAATACGTGCTGTATATTTGAGGAATGACGATTTCTTGCAGTGTTGCCAGATGAAAAAAGAAATTCCCCCCAGAAAAATTAAAAAACCCCCCAGATTACTACATTATAAAAAAAAAATCCCTAAACTTTTTTTTGTCAACGTTTTCTTTTTATTTTTTATTCACCGCTCAATGTACAATGCACATATGTACCTACAAGTACTTTGGTATTAAAATAGCATTTAAAAAATTGTTTTTATTTAAAATTTAATTGAGTAGTAATTATTGGATATTCTTTGTTAGTAGATTCAATTTGAGAAGAAAATGCAGGTATTGGAATAATTTAACTTTAAAATTAATCCTCCCAGATTTCCCCCCGACGATGAAAAAAAAACCCTAAATTCCCTGATTCCTGGGATCATTTTAAGAAAAAAATTGTATGGGTGAAAAGCTCTATCCACCCCCTTGAGGCGGGGAGGGGCATTTTCTGAAAAATTGACTTAAAATGGAAAAAAAATTATTAAAAATTAAAGAAAGTACCTACATACAATTATATGCTATACCTTTTTTAAAATTAAATATTCCATTAAATTTTTGAAAAATATTTTTTTTTTTTAATTTTGACTTTTAAATTTAATTAATGAAAAACTATTCTTTAAAGAACTTTATTTGAAAAGCAAATAAAAGAATAGAATATTTACTTTCAAAAAAGCTACAACATATAATTTATTAGGTACTTTCTTTAATTTTTAATATTTTTTTTTTTCATTTTAAGTCAATTTTTCAGAAATTGCTCTTCCCGCCTCAAGGGGAGAGATAGTTTTTTGTCCATACAGTTTTTTTTAAATGATCCCATCCCAAGAATCATTCCCCAAAATATAAAGCACGAAAGAAATACAAATTTTACTCCAATTATGATTGTATTTATATTAATGTGGAATACTAATACAATCTTAAAAAAAATAATCTATCCGTTTTGAATTTGAAATATATAATTTTGACTTTTTTTAAAATCCTAATTTTGTTTTTGAAAAGTTTGATATGCAAATGCAAAATAATTAGAACTTTTTAAAAGTTTTCACATAAATCTGTTGAAGAGACAATGAGATGGTCAAAAATAAAAAAAATGTTCTATGAGAGTCGCTTTAAAGAAAATTAACGATTTTTATGGAATTGTATGGAAAGTCCCGCAAATTTTAGCTATATGAATAATTTATTGCTTAAAACCTGTTAGATAATCTTTGAAAATCGCTAAATTGCAGCTTTAATAAAAATCCACAAATTCGTCTTCGAAATACATACATATATTGAGTTTAAAAGAAAATAAAAAAAAAACGCTTAATACCAAGTTACAAAAATCGACCAACATATTTCGGATCTGAGACGGACAGAATTTCTAGCTAGATCCAATTTTGTTTTCTTCGGTATCATCGAAATGCCAATCCATACTCGGGTAAACTTTTACCTAAAATATTTCTATTATAAAAACAACAAAAACATAAGTTTTCTTAAAAAATAATTGCAAATTTCTTACAAAATCCAATTAAGCGAAACGTAATTATTATAAAAATAAACAAACTTTGCAAAACATTTTAATTAACTTTAAGTAAAGTGTTTAAGGCCTTAAATTTAATTGACGCTTTTCTATTTGGAAAAAGTTCTTAATTGAAAAACGTTCCTAGAGGTGTTTTATAACAAAATCACACAAAAAAAAAACTTTTGTTTCTTTAATAATGAAGCCTTTCAATTAAATTACATAAAGCAATAAGTTTTATTCTGCTCATTAAAAGTTACCCAGACAAACACCGTCTTAAAAAAAAAAAAAACGAAACTCTTTCCCTCTAAATATTTATTGAATTAAAATTTGATCATACCAACTCAAACACTGGCAATATCACAAACAAAATTAAATTTCATACAAACATTTATAATAAATTAACTATGTACTATGAATTTAGCCCCTGTTAAAAGTTTTTCATTGAAATTACAACGAGAGAAGACTTGCATTTTGCTTTTTTTTTATGATTCGTATAATTGAAGAAATAGAGATTGTTTACAACACGCAAACAAAATTGATTCGAAGAAAATTTCGATTTTTGTTTTTTGTTGAAAATAAAATCAACAAACAATGCGATAAACTTTATTAAAAACTCTCCCCAAACTTGAGACTTATTATTTTGAAATTAATTGCGTTGAAAAGGTCCTGAAAGAATCAAACAGAAATCCTTTTCAAATATTTGTCGGTTCATTGTTTTGGGAAATCAATTAATATCCTTTGTTAAAGTTTCATTTTCGATTGGAAGCGCATGTTAAAAGGTTACGATTACAAGCGTTATACGAATTTATTTTCTTGAGAAAAAAAACTTTTTACAGAAGTGCCAAAAAACAATCAGGACCTTTTAAATAAATCTTAAAGCTTTAAGTTTGATGTTTAATTGATTTCTATTTTTCAGATTCTTGCAAATACAGATTTTAAAATGTTATTTTAAAGCGGAACTAAAAAAAACAAAACATATTCATCCCTATCATAGTATCCGATCGGAACGGAATTTTCTCCGTATTTTAAGAAATATTAGAAATATAAGAAATATCACTTTAATTTTTCCTTTTCAACCGCACGTTGAAATAATTTTCCGGAGGTGTAACCGATTTATGAGAAATTTGTATCATTAAAATGAAAAATAAAATAACATTTTGTATGAGTCGGAGAAATTTCCGTTCCGATCGGATACTATGATAGGGCTGATTAACTTGAGATATTATCGGTATACTACATACATGTTAAGTACAGCATTCGTAAGTCAACATTTATCCTGAGATTTTGAGCAAACATGACATTTAACGATGAAGAGGTAGATTTGATTTGAATTTTTTTTAACATGAATTACAATTCCAGCTCAGTTTGAAGCACTTCAATTATTTCGAGCGCCATTGTATCGGATAGACAAGTGCCACTAACGTGATTTATATCTCATTCGAAAGGGTTAAAAAAGACCATCTCTTTTACGTAATTTCCAACAAGGGCGTTCTACCAAGTGTATTTTTTTTAAGGACCAAACAAACTGTATACCTACTTGCCATATAAAATTTGAAGCCATTGAAATAGTCTTACTCTTCTTAAAAACAGTCCCACAGGTTTAAATAAAAATATGTATAAATACATTTCTAATTAAATACTTAATGCTATGTTTTAGTCCTTTTTTTTCTAAAAATAGTAACAAACGTAACTCATTTCCATGAAATCCTTTTTTTTGTTGTCGATATTTTCGAAAACGGTTTAACTGATTTTAATAAATTTAACTTGAAAGATTCAATAATATTTCCCCACTAAAGACATCGAAAAACATTTTTCAAATTTAAAAATTAAATAAATTTAAATAACTCAGTATTTTATGTTGAATTGCTTTCAACCATTTCAAATCCATTATTTTTTTTTCGATTTTTTTTGTGATTATGTGTTTATCATTTGACAGCATTTTTGAGGCAAAAACGAAAACTGTTATTGACCGTACAAACTCTTTAACAAATATTTAACAGTCAGTAATTTTTAACATCGTTTTCTACGATGAAAAGGAAATTATATACATAGATTTCAGAAATTGGTTGTAAAATATAACGAAAATAGTTGTGCGTTCATAAAAGTAGCAAAAAAAAAAAAAAAAATTCCATCACGAAAGGCATCAATGAAGGAACGCATCTATCTACAAGTGAACTTCGGGCATTTAATCAGAGCTGTAAAATAATTAAATATATCAGGAGTGTTCAGTGAGGCTGTTCCGAACAGTTTGGAACAGTTTAGAACAGAAGTTAACAACTGTTCTGACTTGCTGTTCAGTGAGGCTGTTTGGAACAGTTTAGAGCAGGATTTTGTGTACTTGCTTTTGAGATAGATTGTGTTTAGGCAAATTTTCAAAATTTACGTTAATAATTGATATTTGTATTAGTTTCTAATATTCAATGCTCCTATTAATTTTAAGTCAGACACTAAAAACTAGATGCCTTAATATGCTTTAATGTATTCTTGTTTTTGAGAAAATTGAGATGAAATCTATGGACTTGTGTCATTCTTCCATTTCTTTTTTCACTTTTTTCAAAAAGTTAATAGAACATCATTTGTTAAAAACCATGACGAAAAACTTTCAACTCTTGAGAAATGTCAAATTTTCCTAATGTGTGTGCAGTGCACACGAAAGATTTAATTTTTCCAGAAAAAATGATTTTTTCTTCTAAACAAAGCGATTTTTTCTAAACAGAATCGAGTTTTTGATTGAATGGAATTCGTTTTTTTATTCATTTTACAAAAAAAAACTAGTTATATAGTGCCCTATTACACGTTGACTCTAGAGTCATGACTCTTTTCGAAATTCAATGGGTGCGAAGGTGAAATCCGATCTTTTTTCTCCTTCGCAGTCATCAATTTTGAAAAGAGTCAAGACCCTTGAGTTAACGTGTAATAGGGCACATATGAGTTTCGAGTTTTAAGTTTTTTTTTTTTTATAATCTGCTCAAGCATATGTATTTAGATTTAGACCGTGTGCGAATTCGTTTAAAATTGCGATTAAATTATATCCGACATTAAAATTTGACAATTCTACGTACAGATTCACCTCACTAGTGTCAAAAATTAATCTTTGGATAAAATTTAACGCGATTTTAACCGAATTCACACACGGCCTTAGATGTCAAAATATGTTTGACAGCTCTGGGTACACTACAGTTTGAACTATATTCACAATAAGCAATTAATTTTATAATAATAAATATTTTGTAACTACCATTGCAATAATTATTTTAATTTTTAAATTTAACAAATCGTAAAATAAAATGAATTATTTAACAAAAGTCAAAGTGACCTAAATATGTACAGTTATTCAAACTCATAATCGAGTGTTTTTTTAACATCAATTTTACATGTTCTGTCAAAAATTATATTAAAAAAGTTTTGTCAATCCATGACAAACGGTGGAAAAAAAAAGATTAATTTAAAGTGAAGTGGCAGAAAACTTTTCTACCCAAGTACTTTAAATTGCACACAAAAAAACAAAGCAAAAACAAAAATACGTGTATATGAAACGCGCTATGGGACCGACCACACTATCATGCCACAAGACAAGGACAATTCTAACTACCGTAATTAAACAAGCATCCATTATTTTCCTTTTCAAGGTTGCGTTACAAATTGAAATCACTCTTTTCCGCCCCCTTCTTTATTCCATTATGAATAAAAGGGATACGTGAACATGAATGAATCGACATTTAATCAAATCTTAAGGGATTTAACACCAACTCCTCTACAAACCCGCAAAACAACAACAAGTAGGACGAAATAAAATTGTAAAGTGCGAGAAAGAACACATTTGTTATATCCTCGTCCTTGTACATTTAATTCAAATGATTATACAATAATATGATAGTGGGCTTCGGGAAAATGTAACTCGATATTTCGTGGTTAATTTTATGAGAAAAAGAAAAGGTATAATTTTCTTTGACAGGATGAAGAGGAGTCGTTGACGTTGATTCTTGCTTGTGGGGAATTATCAATCGAGAGTGCATATTAAAAGAAAAGTATAGTCAGATCACGTTCTTCCAGGCACAAGGAAAAAGCACATTGTCCACAAATAGGACACCTATAATGGGTATTACATTTTCTGCTTCTCCCCAGTACATAGCAGCATCACCAACTCACGAGATTATCTCACAAGAAAAAACTTTTAGATAGGTTTTGTATCTATCTAAGTTCACAGTACCTACGCAGAACATTTACGTAGTCGAGAAGACACTCAAGTTTCAAGAGAATGGAAGCTTTAATGATGTAAAAGTACTACGTTTCGTGGACTATCTGTGTTCTATTAATTTGTTTATCAATTTCGAAGTGTCAACTAGACAATTTGTGGTAGATCGATATTGGTGTCAGGGAGTTTAGGTTGAACGTAAGAAAAATTGATGAGAAGGTGGAGTGCTATGAAAGAACATTTTATTTTACACTTCCTTAATTTCAAAACATGTACACCAATGTTGATAGTAACAGAGTCTAAGACGAGGCTACACATTTACCCCCTCGTATTAATACACGAAAAACAAAGGAAAGAGAGGACTAACAGTCTGTGAAGTTGTAATTCGTATTAATAAATTATGTAATGGTCTGTGACATGTGGGATTGCGTTTAAGGGATGGATAACTTATTATTATGCATAAGAACTGCTTCAAATACATGCTCATGCTGATACTCATGCTGATGTTGATGCTAATGCTGATGCTGATGCTGATACTGATGCTGATGTTGATGCTGATGCTGATGCTGATGCTGATGCTGATGCTGATGCTGATGCTGATGCTGATGCTGATGCTGATGCTGATGCTGATGCTGATGCTGATGCTGATGCTGATGCTGATGCTGATGCTGATGCTGATGCTGATGCTGATGCTGATGCTGATGCTGATGCTGATGCTGATGCTGATGCTGATGCTGATGCTGATGCTGATGCTGATGCTGATGCTGATGCTGATGCTGATGCTGATGCTGATGCTGATGCTGATGCTGATGCTGATGCTGATGCTGATGCTGATGCTGATGCTGATGCTGATGCTGATGCTGATGCTGATGCTGATGCTGATGCTGATGCTGATGCTGATGCTGATGCTGATGCTGATGCTGATGCTGATGCTGATGCTGATGCTGATGCTGATGCTGATGCTGATGCTGATGCTGATGCTGATGCTGATGCTGATGCTGATGCTGATGCTGATGCTGATGCTGATGCTGATGCTGATGCTGATGCTGATGCTGATGCTGATGCTGATGCTGATGCTGATGCTGATGCTGATGCTGATGCTGATGCTGATGCTGATGCTGATGCTGATGCTGATGCTGATGCTGATGCTGATGCTGATGCTGATGCTGATGCTGATGCTGATGCTGATGCTGATGCTGATGCTGATGCTGATGCTGATGCTGATGCTGATGCTGATGCTGATGCTGATGCTGATGCTGATGCTGATGCTGATGCTGATGCTGATGCTGATGCTGATGCTGATGCTGATGCTGATGCTGATGCTGATGCTGATGCTGATGCTGATGCTGATGCTGATGCTGATGCTGATGCTGATGCTGATGCTGATGCTGATGCTGATGCTGATGCTGATGCTGATGCTGATGCTGATGCTGATGCTGATGCTGATGCTGATGCTGATGCTGATGCTGATGCTGATGCTGATGCTGATGCTGATGCTGATGCTGATGCTGATGCTGATGCTGATGCTGATGCTGATGCTGATGCTGATGCTGATGCTGATGCTGATGCTGATGCTGATGCTGATGCTGATGCTGATGCTGATGCTGATGCTGATGCTGATGCTGATGCTGATGCTGATGCTGATGCTGATGCTGATGCTGATGCTGATGCTGATGCTGATGCTGATGCTGATGCTGATGCTGATGCTGATGCTGATGCTAGTTTAATGCATTTATAAATGTTTGACAAAATTTATTGTGCATTATTTATATAGCGATGCCTTAGAACGTACATACCTAATTAAATTTTTTTATGTGGCCATTATACTACGTGAAGACAATCGCGATTATGACGGTGGCATACGGTTTACGCTATATTCAGCTCAAAAACGTGTTATAAAATTAAATTTTTAACAAAAAAATTTATTTTGTTGAAAGATATCTCAGACATCCAAGATGAGAAAAGTAAAGCACCATGAAAAAAATATTTTCCCAGAAAAAAAAATTGCCTGATGGAAACTTCGGGGAAATATTCAAAGTGACAGAAAAATATACATATAATGAAATTTCAAGTTGCCAGAGAGTGTATGAGGAAAACCAAATAAGTTTAAGATAAAAGCTAGAATATAATTAAATTACAATTTTCTTGACACAACCCAAACGAGCTCCCACCAAAACCTTGAATAATTTATGAAAAATAATAATTTGTTCAACACCATCACAGGGTTTTTAATTGAGGTTCATAATTTGCACAAAATAGTCAAAAAAAAACCTGAAATCCATTCTGGGAGGGCTACACAGCCCGGGCCTCAGCCAAACTCATTAGCAAATTTACTAACCCACCACCAAAGTGTTGAAAATGTTTCATAATTTCAAATAATAATAATAATTTTCTCACATCTGGTTTATCTATACACAACAACAACAAAAAAATAATTAATTCTGTTTTGATTTATTTTGTTGGTATTCCAATTAGAAAAGGTAAGTACTCTAATAATAGGACCCACAAATTAATTTCCACACGACCGAAACAGAAACAGAACTCCAACATAAGAAATAAGAAAAGCCTGGCGTGTCGTTAATGTTAATGTTAATTTCGTTGATATGTTCATCGTGATAATAATCCAGTAAATGAAACTTTCACTATAATAACTGAAACTCTATTTGTAATCCAATTACGTAATCCTTTTCACACTCTTTGCCCATTCGTTCTTACCAATAATCCTAACGTAATAAATTATATATACCTGCCCCCACAAAATTTCGCCCCAATAGCACCCACCGTATAACAATGGGAGGAGATAAAAACCAAACTTCTAAGCTTTCGGGAGTTCATCAAGCCTGACCAAAGTTAAAGATATATACATATATTTCTTCCGAATATAATGTTTCCCAAAAAGTAGTCAACCGGAAACCCATCCTTGGTTGTATTCTTTCTTTCTTTTCTTCCATTTAATTAGACTTTCCGTTACGAGAGTTGCTATTAAATGGAGCCACAACACAAGACCAAAGGCTCGAACGTATGTTTTTGAATTTTATTGCTGATTCTTGTGTTTAATTAATTGGGTTGATGTTAATGTATGTTGTACAATCGTGTCTTTGATCCTTGCAGATGAAAAATGTGTGTGGTGTTGTGTGATGGTTGGTGAATTTTTTAGGTTTTTTTTTTATTTTATGTTTTGCTGAAACTAAGCGTAAGGGAAATTTACTTTATGACACTTGAAATAGTTGGCCATGTCTAGAATTGATTTCGAAAATAGATGACATTATATTTAATTTTTATTAACTTTATATTTTTGTGGCAATCCCTTTTGGGGCATTTAACAAATACCAGATCATAATGGTGTTAGTGTGAAGCTGGTAAGAGGGATTTACCAATTTTTTTTTCTTGGGCTAGCGAAGGTTTATCGATTTGCAGAATTAAATTGCTTACTTAAAGTTATTTCATGCTTTTATGACATTGATCTTTTTGACGAAAAGAATTATTATTTGAATCTAAATATATTTTTTATTTGAAAAAACTCGTACATATGTACTTACTTTTAAGAATCTTATGTAGATAGATATTATATTGGGTTATTCCAAAGAAACATTGTTAAAACGCAATAATATTTCGTTTCAATTAAGAATGCTAGACCATTTGAGAGCAGGATTTTTCTTTGAATTCAAAAGGCAGCTGGAGAATTCCCTAGACAGCTTAATACGCAAGAAAGATTGGACTATGTACTAGGGTGTAGCTTATTTTGCAAATGTTCGAATATTTTTTTAAAAAAATTTTTACCCACTGGAAAATAGTGATTTGTCGTTTTTTTTTACATTTTTCGTTTAATTGTGGCCAATTAAAGATGCTGCGGGTATATTTTTTTTTCGTGCAGTTATCAATATATTTCCACCGTAATTTTAAGTGGGTAAAAAAATTTTATAAAATGTAAAAATATATTTTTTTATACTTTATCATGTTCTTAAGATTTTTGCCAAGTTTCAGTTTTATTCATCAATAATTACAATTTTGCGGAATTTTTTAGTAAAAAGACTAAAAATCTACCTGTAATGGGAAACTTCAAGTGATCGGTTGGCACATGTTAACGTTAACCGATTTCAATGAAATTTTGAACTGAATTTTTTTAAGTCAGTCTCATCACTTTTATGGGGAGGGGGGGTGGCGAAAGAAATTCAAACATTGCCAAAATAAGCGCCACCCTACTATGTACATACTCCATATGTATATTAGGGTGATTCATTTCCGCGAATTTTTTTTTTCTAGGTGCTCAAGCTAAATTTTAATCTACATATATAATCAAAAATTCTCACCAAGATTGAGCTCTTAATTCCAATTTTAAATACTTACAATTTTAATATGAAGTTTTCCCATATAAAATGCACGTAAAAAACATTGTTTTTTTTTTTTTCAAATTTCTAATGCTCAGACATCTTTTATCATACTGGGAATCGGTTTGATAGACCTTACGGGGAATTTCACGCTCTTTAAAATTGCCTTAGTGTTCTTTTGTGTAACTCGCAGTCATCAAAGTCCAATTTTTGGAATAAATTGTGCGACTACGGCTTATAAACAGATGGGTCAATTTTCTTTCAACTTGGTGGTTGGTACCTAGTGATTTGTGGACCTTCCTCCGACACCTTCTATTTTTTGTGGGACCAAAAGTAATGGTACCTTTAACTTTGAAATTTTTCAAAAACTATTCACTTCAACAACTTGATTTAAATAACAAATAAAATAATAGAATATTGGCTTTCAAAAAAGCTATAACACATCATTGTGTATGCTTTTGTTGATTTTAAAATATATATATTTTTTTTCATTTTAAGTCAATTTTTTCGGGAATCTCCATTCCATCTACTTTGAACAAAAGTCTTTTTAAAATTATTTCCAAAATCATTTTCTTTTCGGGTGAGTCAACATACTTTGAGATCAAAAGACTTCTTTACAATAATTTACCCATATTTCATTTCAACAGTCATTTATTTCAACACTCTGAAGATAACCCATAACGTTCCCTTAATAAATATTATTTACTCAAAAATTTTTCTCATATCACTTATGCTCTACTTCACAATACACATGTTTTACAATGCACATAACCCAATTTATAAGAGAAAAAAGATTTTATCACCCTAATGAATAATGATTGAAATGGAAGAATGTTATACATATATTGAAAAATTGAAAATAAAAAAAATAAAATTCCCTTAAGTATAGAAACCGAAATCGACAATCGAATAATATTAAAGTGAAGAAGACGCATGTAAATTGGTTTCGTTTCGGATGGCTTTTCAGAGACTTCCATTTCTCATACTCTATTTGGTTGATTTGTCATTGGGTTCAGATATTCTATTAAAGAATTCTTTTCATCCCGGTGAATTGTTATGCTTTCGAAAAATTCTACCCTTTTTAACTGTGAAATTTCCGCCTTGTCAAACAAAGAAATTTATGTAGGTACATTTTGGTATTTTTGTTTTCTCTCAAATAATTATGAAATATTGATGATTACATATATCATATAGACGTAGACTTTAAAATGAGTCGACCATGCTAGGTTGAGGTTCGGTCAAATATTTAATAAAATATGTAGTATAAATTAGCTGTTCTTTTCAACTCTAAAAACTCAAAAACATAATCAACAGAATGAGCTAGGACTTATTGTTAAATGTACATAGGGGAGAGTGGAGCTAAGTAACACTTTTTTACTAAAGTTGATGCTTTTCCTAAGATTTTGAAAATGAGTTAGCCAAACATTTTTCTGTTGAAAGAGCAACATTTCAGCTACGAAATCCAACAAAAAAGCCGACAAAATACAGAACAGAATTTGTCCGGGGTAAATTGTAACCAAAACTGTATTATCTTTTTTTAAGAAACTAGCAATTTATAAACAAGATAAACAACAAAAAAATATAGCACATACACCAGTAAAACATATGAAATTAATATTGAAGTTTAAAAATTATTATATATTAATTCACTAATTTTAACTAATTAATTAATTTTTGATATTCATAAGAAAGAAACAAAATCAATATTTATTTAAAAAATAAAATCTGCATTTAGTCACATAAAGATTAGGAATTTAAATAAATATTCGAAAACGAGTGTTAGATATATGAATGCATAAGAATTTAATAAATAAGCAAGCCAGAAAACACATGAGCGACCTGTTTTTTCATCAACCTTGTATTGACAACGATAACCCGTCAAATGGACTTTTTTCTTTTTATCTGAAAATAAAGAAAAAAATTAAAAAACGAAATATAAACATCGAAAACCATTTTTCATAGTCATGGTTTCCAAAAATGTGTTTGAAAATATGAACGAAGTCTGCTTGTGTTACAACTTACCCCGTAAAAATGTTACAACTAGCCTCACCATGAAATTTGACACAATGACTCAATTTAAAAAAAAAACCGAAAATCATTCATAGCTCAGATACTTATACATAAGCTGAACTAAAACATAAAAACATATTTAAAAAGAAACAACTAGCACTGTATATCTGCCGAGTGAAGAGAAATGCCAAAAATACAAAGAAAAAAATAAGTTACAAACGTATCAATTTTGGGGGCTACCCCCATAACTTTTCTTTTTGATGTCCAATTCACAGCCAAAGTAAACTTGACGTTAGCTTTGAAGTAGACGAACATTTTTCTCCTTCACGTATTTCTTAATTTTCAGGGGAACCCTTTCATTTTTAGCTGTTACTTTTTACCCCTGGTACTTCTAGCCCCGCTCTCCCCTACCTAAATAAAAAGTTATCAAGTTTTTTCGATAGATGGCACTCAAAAATATAATTTAAAAAAAAATTGACCATCTGATTGAGCTCAAACTTTCACAATATAATTTCAGTATAGAATTTGAAGTGCGGGGAATTTAGAAAGTTTTCAATTGTTTGCATTTTAAGGTTGTTGTTTTTTTTTTTTTACTTTGGTATTACTCTTTTCACAAGTACACGTAATATGATATCATTTTTCCTTTTTTATTGTTAAATTCCTCTTTATTCTCTTAAAAATACTTGACATTTTTTAGCAAAAAATACATTTAAAATAACTAACAAAATAAAAACAAAAAAGGAAATTTAAGAAAATTTGATTTTCTAATAGATGGTGCAGGAGCTGAAATCAAAATTATAAAATGAAAGATGAAAATACTTCTTCTGTAATTTTTGGAAAAGGCTGAGATCATCCTAAGAATGAAAGTATCTATTCGAAAATTTTAAAGTTTCCCAATAGATGGCGCTGAAAACCAAAATATCGAAATTATAACTTAAACTCAAAAACTAACCCGCCCCATTTGAGCTGCAGAATATATTTCTCGTGCAGTGAGAAAATCACATACCTAAATTAAAATGTTTTATTTGTTTTTATATATGTATGTACATAATATATAGATGGCGCTTAACACTAAATACTTAGCTTTATACACATAAAGTAACGATCTGATTAAGCAGGAACCTACACAATTTATTTTATACTTTTCCTAAGGATTGTGTGCATCGGAGCGTACGGGATAACGCTTAGTAAATAAATAAAAAAAGTGATTTTTGATAGTTTTTAAATTTGTATTTATTAAAAGTTCATTATATACATAGGACACAAAATATTCAGTTTGTCCTATTAGATTTTCTTAGAATACTCAGTTGTCCTTAAAAAGACAGTTGACCATCAGAGTACAGCTATAGTTACAGACTAAATAAGGGAGTGTGGTATGGGAGGTGCCTCAGGAAAGTGTTCCTTTGCTTGTCAAATTTCTGTATTTGTTGTGTTGTTGTTTTTACTAAGTTTTTGGGGGCACTTGAACAAACATTTTTTAATTTCTGACAGTTTAAATTTTACCAACCTGATGCGCAGTATATTACCTTATATTTGTGTACTGTGGTAACGTTTAATTAAAATTAAAACATTTAAATTTCCTCATCACGGTATCCTTGATTTATATGGAAATAACATGACTAGGCTGACCATACGTCCTCTTTTAAAAGGACAAGTCCTCTATTCGTCTTAAAAAAACTTTGTACGGTGTATGTATTTTTGAAAAAATAAGCGATTTGTCCTCCTCAGTTTCTAAAATATCAAAACCAAAAAAATGAGTAGAAAGAACTACAGAAAATCTGGAAGCCATCAGCGAACTTTTGATAATTGCACAGGTTGTTGAGGGTATATAGGCAGGTATCTCTTTTCACGGTTATAAAAAGAATGCCATATTTCATGATTTCAATTGAAACAATGCATTCATTGAATTCATTTTGAAACTTTCACCGTTAACTTCATTATTTAAATCTGAAGTATCAAAGCGAGGTCGATTACCTATCAAAAAAGACTGCTTTCTTTTACAACCCTATCAATTTTTATTTATAACAAACAAAAATATACTGAAAAAAGGACTCAATGTCGAAAATATGTAAAAACTTACTGAAAATAAATTTCTAAAATTACGATTTTGCACTAAGTTTAAGAAAATAAAGTCTAAGGACAAATAAAATATTTTCTATACCAAGAAATGCTATTATCCAAAGTAATTTTTATTTTAAATAACGAAAGCCTTATTTATTGTAATTGTATTTTCTTTTCTCTGGCAAACATGTTTTTTTTATTTTTATTAAAAATTTTGATTTGTAGGTGTCCTCTTTTACATCGGCATAGATCTGGTCACCCTAGCCATGACACAATTCAATAAGATACCTTTGCACCTACACGCAAACAATATGTAATTAAGCTAAAACAGTGCTAATAGTTACGTAATTAAATGATGGTCATTATTGAAATAAAATTAATTCAATTTATTTTTTCCTGGATTTAAATCCTTTTCTTTTACAACTGTTTACAGAGAAATAGAAAAATCTTTTACAAAAAAATATTCAATTTCTTGAATTGCCATTTAACGCCATTTTGTTTACTCATTCAAATCCTACATTCTTTGAAGAATGAATTCCAAAAAGTGTTTTTCGCTGAAAAGCGGTTTTTATCATAAACAGATTCTTACTCATTGATTTATTTATTTTTTTTTAACGTTGGTATATTTTTTTCTTTTGCATTTAGAAACCAGAAAGTTATTAAAACAAAGTACCAATATTTCTTGCACGTGCATAAAAAAGCAATAAATGAGAATATTAAATAAATTTCTTGCTAATAAAAATGCATTTACCATGAGCAGTATGCAACTGCAAGTTGTTACTTAGATAAAGTAAATCATTCTTTAAATCCAACTATATAAAGCTACGGGGAGAAACCCAAGAAAAAAAACTCTTGATACCTATTTCATTGTGAAAAATAAACTAAACGAAAAACATAGATGAAAAAGGATAGAGGACTCACAAAGGCATTACAAAGACTTCTGTTAAGTTAAGTGTCGTAAAGGATATGTAACAGACAAAGAGATACAGATTGTTCGCATATTTTCACCTCCTCATAGTTCTTGTCGTACCTATATTTCTCAATTGTGGAGCAAGAATTTCTCTGCCTCGCCTCTATTTATATGGTTTCTACTTTATTATTATGTAGCTCCTAGTACCTTTTATGTTATGTATTATTTTCAAGATATGAGGGTGTTTAAGCTAAGCCATTCTTTTAAATAACAAACCTGAAAGAATCCTATGCTGGATAGGATGAAAAGAATGAATTGAATCCTTTTCAAATAAAAAAGAAATTTAACATCCTCTTTTCACTTGGTTGTAGGTAGGTCCCGCGTGCCTCTCTTCTTTCATTTCATCGTAAAATTCCTTTCCCCATTTTTAGTTGTTGGGTCTTTTTTTTTGTTTGTATAAAAGGTGTTGGATAAATTGAAGTGATCAAAATATTTAACTTTAATTCAATTGGAATAATTGAAATCGGTTCAGACGGCATCACCTTGTCAAAATGTTTTCCTCTTTTTATCGTGACTGTCAATTTGACAAACATTTTACTGAATTACATTTCAAAATAAACACAGATAACCTAAAGCTCAGTGGGAAAAAAATAAAATACAGTTCGTATATAATATGTTTAAATGTATCTACGTTTGTAAATATTTATTGTATTCAAGTCCCTACGCTGCACGGGATGGGGTATCTGACACTCGTGGATAAATTCACCCACTTCGTATGTTCTTGAAATGTTTTTGATGCCCTGAATTCAAGTCTCACTTCAGATTTTCTTCATCATACCAGATTTTATAAATTCGCCAAAAAGGTATTGTTTTGCTTTATTTGGGGTTATGTTATATGTATAGGTAGGTACATCAATGAATTTACTGTATACAAAACTCGTAACGGAATCTGAAAATATGAAATTTAGCTTATTCCTTTCAAAATTCTTTTTGGAATGTTTGTAATATTTCCTTAGTTAGAGAAATTCACAGTGAAAATATTTTAATTTTTAATAATATGAAATTTTTTATTCAAGAGGATATAATTTGAAATTATTTTGCAGCTGAAAATTTGTAATTTCAAGTGCCATAAATGTGCAGCAGGCCATTTGAATGATGTAACCTCAAATTGTAGTAGCCCGTTTCGTAATGGTTAGTGCGATGGACTCTCATGCCGGAGGTCTAGGGTTGATCCACCCAGCCTCGCCACCTAATAACTTTTAAAATAAAACGGCTACTGCCTCTTGCGAGGAATTGACAAAACCTCCAAGAGTTTCTGTTGTCATAGAAAAGTTCCGTTCGGATTCGGCAATAAACTGTAGGTCCCCTCCATTCTTGCAGACACGCACACAGGAATGGTTGAGAGTTGTAAGTCACTAGGCCCTAGTTCTTTATGAGCTGTTGTGCCATCAAATTTATTTTAAATATTTAAATGAACTAAAATTAAAAAAAAAAATTAAATAAGAAAAATATTATGTTTATTACATCAAAACTCGTCTACTCTACTAACTTAATTAATAAATACGTTTACTATACACAAACGTCTAGACATCCAGATTAAAGGTCGGTATGATAAAATTAATTATTTCGGACAACTCTATCATAATTATGTTAGGTTTTATTAAAACCTTGAAAATTCTTGCCTTACATAAAAATTCAGCAAACTGCTATTGAAGTGGAAAAAACAATTTACATCAAATTCTAAAAAAAAAATTCTCATACTCTTGTCAATGTCCAATCTCTCTTCAATCATTGTTTATTTTTTTTATTATTTTTAATCCCTTTTATTATCACTCTTAGCCTAGCTGAATATAACCCTAAAATCAGGTCATGATAAAATCAAATTAATAAAATTGCTTTTTTCCTCGAAGAAATATGAAATTATAATCTCTCACGCAATTTCAAAGTTTGGCGACACTAATTTGTCACCCAACAACAGCAGGGAAAAAAAAAAACATTCCATTAAAATGTTTAACTCTCTTTTATGACGTTTAATGTCAAAAATAACCTCAGGCACGTAATTTCTTCAACGAAATAAAAATAAAATATAAATGTCAAACAAAAGTCTATTAAACACTCCACAGTAATATCCCTTAAGTGAAACAAAAGTTGGGAATATTGCGCCTTTCAGGTGTGTTATTTTTGTTTTTTTTTTTTTTTTTAAACAGTTCAGCCCACTTCACTGTAGCTGAATATTTTTCGATTAAGTGGTATAGTTTATTTTTAAATGAATCGGCACAGTGGATTGGATTTCGGATATCTTGAAAATAATTTCAACTTTCAAATATATCTTCAGTTAAAGAAAGCTAAAACTTAAAAATGGAGTGCATTAAAGTAATTCTTTCTGGCAAGGCTGTTTCTATACAAAATTCAAATAAGCGGAGTTGACTGTATTCACACAGACAGAGTGTAAACATCTGCTGACATGTTTTAACCATTTTAACGAAATAACACTACTGGAGTTTTATCAACTTTATCTTTATAATTTTTGCTTACGACATCGCACTGGTTCACAAATATGTCAAATTTTGAATAAACAAAAAAAAACAGACATTAGAAAGGTGGGGAAGATTAATAAAGTCCACGACTGAATCGCACGTACTTTGTTTCTATGATCATAAACATAATTATATTGCATTTTATTTTTGTTAATAAAATTTAAGAGCTACTTTGGTCTCCAACACGACAGTGAAATGCTAACAAAAACCACTGAAAGTGTCACCAATAAATTGCAAAAATAAAATTAAATAAACGCAACAAAAAAATGCACGTCTGGATCGCATGAACTTGCTCTTGTAGTCACAAACTATGATCTGTTACAGGTTAAATAATTCATGATATCTTTAACGAAAAATTAAAATTAAAAAAGGTTGAAATTACAAAAAAAATTAAGTTTTATTTATTTTTATTAAAAAAAAATATTTAAAAAAATTTAAATGTACTCAGAAGCATCATATTTGCAAAGTTTCATCGAAATCGGTTCACCCAATAAAAATTCGAATTATTTATAACAAATTTTAAGCAAATCGGTCCAACCGTTTAGGCTCAAGCTCAAATTACAGTGCACGTGCACCGATTGACGGACGGTATGGCGAAACCTACTTTTTTCGGAATTCTCCATCATTTTTGTGTTAAATTCGATTGAAACCTCGTAATTTGTATTTTACAGGAAACTAGGAAAATTAAATGAAAAATCACCTAAAATTGTTCATACAAAGTTAGGAGTTTCATATGAAACATGAAAAAACTCCTAATTGCTAGGTTATTTTTTTATCAGTGTTGGAATTTGTTAATTTTTTTTTATTAGGAACTAGCTGACCCGAAAGACATTGTCCTGTCTTAGTTATGAATATTCAATTCAAGCTGGAATAAATTATTTAAAAAAATTAACTAAAAAAATAGTGTTTAGGTATTGAAATGTTTTTTTTCTGGCACATAAATAAATAATATTGATGGTTTTCCGATACGGGAATAGGTGACATACAATTATTTAAGTTTTAGTTTAAGGATAAAGAATTAACAAAAAAGAAACAAACAAAAAAATGTAAGAAAAAACTTGGGAAGCACACCCGGTGCGTACCTACATCTTGAGGATTTCACCTGATTCGAAGAAGGAAATAACCAATTTTTATGTTATGGTATGACCCTTATAAAAAACTAACCAAACGTGTTACACACTGATAAATTTTTGTATTTCCATTTTTTTTAACTTTATTATCTATTACCTGCCTGTGGATATAAGAACAGAGAGAAGTAAAAAAAATCATCTTAATTAACCTTTGCCTATTTTTATTATCATAACATTTCAGACCCTTTAAAATAAATAACACAAAAAAGAAACATTAGTAGAGTCACTGTGGCGTATACGTACTTTTTTTATCAGCATACAATTCTGCCGTGTTAAGATAAAATGACGTATCTGACATTTGTCGATTTTTTGAGTTAAGACGAAGTTTGAAATATTTGGGATCGTTTTTATTAATAACTAAAGCCGTATATCGCTTTTTGAGCAGTAAAACAATCGAAACATATCCTATTTTTATTAAAAATAGTTTTATAACTATTAAAAAAACGGCAAAGTAAACTCTTATAATCATAAAAAAAAAATGTAGATACGTCATTTTCAGTTAACACGGCAAAATTAGTTAGCTTTAAAAATCTGTACATCACAGTTTTACAGCTCATTTAAAATAACAGACCCCTATTAAATCAAAATAAGTTTTTATGTGAGTTTTTTAAGTCAGAGTTTGTTGTTTAAAAAAAAATTAAAATCAATTACTATCCTACTAAAATTTTATTTCCTTCGGGACAAATATTTTGTTGTCTTTTGATCATTGTGGAGTGGTGTGAAGTTTAGTGAGTTGGTGCTAACATAATCATAATCAGAGCCTGTAACGGAACCGAAGGTGTAGTCGGCAGGACTCATCGATAGTTGGTTCTGAAATCTCCTGAAACACAGAGGTGCTAAAACCCAGGATCAAAAACAACAGCAGCACATACGTGAACATCCTATCGATGAATCCTTATACCTTCCCTTCCCTTACCACCATTACACCCCATGGCTTACAGGAACCATGAGCTGATCCTGGCAGCAGGAAAGGAAGGTGTCCAGGCCAAGACAGCGCGGCATGCTAGTATTCAGCACGTCCTAGCTCGTCGGTGGGGGGGGTCCTTGCTGTCGTAGCACTAGACGTTTGTTACGTTTACATGCCGGAGGATATTTAAAAAAAAGAACGGGTTCAAAAAAAGCAGAGCCCGAAGTCGTCCCGCACTAGGCGAAAACATTCAACAAAAATTTCAAGTGAGGAGGAGCGAGGTGAAGTAGCCCCTCAGAGGTAGTTCCCACCCGCATATCCCTATTGGATATAACCGTGGTTATTATGTCCTCGATTTTAAATAATAACCCCTAATTATCATACTGAAACTAAAAAAACTAAACTGAAAAACTAAGCATAATAAAAAAAGTAATACTCATCAGTGCGTATTGAAAAAGTTGTACCATCATCTTTACATCCGATTTTTATTTCTGTGCCTTGCGATCGTTCGCTTACCCATGGTCAGGGTCACACCCACCAATGACATCTTCTAGTTACAGTCCATAGTTAAATAACTGATCTCAAAATCTGAAATTTTCCCAAAGCAACTTCCCACGGTAAAAAAAAATCAACCAGTGAGCGGAACAAATAAGTAGTCTAAATGCAGTGATTTCATTTTATACCTTTGCTTTTCAATTTTATTGGAAAATAAACTTAATCTAACAAATGTTGAAATAAAAATAAATCCTAAACAATTTGAAATTAATTTGAAGCCAACAGTCTATGTTTGTTTTTTTTTTGATTTAGTTTCATATAAATTTTATTATTTAAAAATTAATACATATCCAAAATTGAAAGTTTGAATAGTAGTACTTATTTCCTAAATCAAGAAAAAAAATATAAAAATGAAGAAAAAAAATCAAATTTCTAACGTAAACTAAAAGAACGGATGGATATTTATTAGTATCATTGTAATTTGGAATATTTTTCTTATATCCTAAGCTTGAGGTAACATAATAAAAATATATCCTTGTTCAAAAAAAATATATATATATATAAAAAAAAACAAATTTAGAATAAAAATAAAATTCGTCACCTCACTGTCTCTAATCAAAATTTTCTAAATTCAATTATGGCGTTCATAATTTCTCTTTAATAGGCGAAAACTAGCTAATTT
Organism: Epistrophella euchroma; assembly: GCA_947049315.1. Lineage (NCBI taxonomy): Eukaryota > Metazoa > Arthropoda > Insecta > Diptera > Syrphidae > Epistrophella > Epistrophella euchroma. The sequence continues at coordinate 16,914,421 of OX346247.1, read as the reverse complement.
GAATTCACCGCAATAATTTTGTAGGTATAGTATGTGTACCATTTATCTCGCAAAGTTCTATCGTTCCATTAGGAGCTTTAAGCATGACTTTCTTTTACCTACGGTTATAGTGTAGATCATATATTGTTTATCGAATAATTATTTAAAAAAAAAAAAATTTAATATAATATATGTTTTTTTTTTTTTTATTATTATATGAACACTTACCAGAATTCCTGAATATTTGATAGCGTTTGATGGGGTGCACCGCTCCAAAGCTGTTGTTAAAATGGTTTAAAAAATCTTAGATTAAATATTAAATACTCATTCGATCCACAATCCAATCACACGCACCGACTGGATATATTGATTGGAACAATAGAACCTAAATCGATTAGGTTTATTGATTTTTTTTCTTTTACGTTATGTTATGTTATTTTTCTATTAATTTTAAAATTTAATTTTGAATTGGATTATAAAGGGTATACTATTTATTTTTATTATTATTTTTGATTAGAGTATGGGAGAGAGAAAAATATATTATTAAAGACTGATGGAAATATATAAAAAAAAACTTTTGATTAATAGAACATTAGAGATAAAAAAAATAAAAAAAACAATATTGCGATTCACTGATGCTGTTGAAATGATGAAGATGGAGATGACGTCGTCTAAAGTTGTGGATGGAGATTCGGTTCGAGATCACTCTACTGGCACTGGTGTTTGTTCCATTAATTGATTTTCACTATATACTGACAGCGGAATTTTTTTTTTTGGGAGGGTAGTTTTGACTATTTTTTTTTTTTGGGTTTGGTTAAGTTTTTTTTCTATTGTTTTTTTTTCTAGACTATTTATTTTTTTTTTATATGCATGGGTAGATAGTTTTTTTTTTGGTATATCGTAGGGAAATTTTTATGACGCTAGGTATTCAGTTTCTGCATGTTTTCCATTATAAAATGTGGTATTTTTTTTGTTTTTTTTTTTTGGAATTTTATATCTTACACGTTTTCTGCACTTTTTTTTTCTTCGTTTTTTTTTGCTTTACAGGGCAACTTTTCTAAACGAACTAGGGTTTCTGTATCCCCCTTTTTTGCACGTTTTAGGATTATATTTTGTTGAGACCTATTTTTAATCCTAATTTTTTCTTTTTCTTAGGGCAAAAGTTGTACGCAGCACGTTAACTAGACCTTTTTTTTTACACGTTCTAGAGAATTTTTTTCGCGATTTATTTTTTTGTTTTATATTTCTTTTTATTTTTTTTCGGCAACGAGTTTTTATACAGCGCGATAACCGGTCTTTTATGATGCAGACAGTCCTTTTGGCGTTTGATTTTGACGGTCACGCGGTCTTACTCGTACCTACTTCTTTTTTTTTCGTTCGAATTAACTTTTCCGGGATTTGGAAGGGTTTCGATAAGCGCGTTTTACTTTTCTTTTCTACTTTAATTTAACAGCTTTTGCGATGCTTTTTCGGTAGGGTATTAAATTATTTTCTTTTTTTCACGCCGCCGAGTTGAAATTCCCTTTTTTTCTTTCTTGGCTAGATAGACGCGCCAAGCTGCCAAGTTGCAGCTACCGAAAAGACAAAATTGCAAAGAGAGCCTTTTGCTGTTTCGTCAAGCCTTTTATATCCCACGCTCAACCCTGACACGTTTCCGATTCGAACATGAGCGGGATTCGAAAATGGCGTCAAAACGATTCCGGATGAACAGATTTATGACCAAACTTTAGACTGAAAAATACCATATTTCATCTCAAAAATTATTTTAGAATTTTTCTGAAATATGTGTGACGAAATATGATACCTTCAGTCAAAATTGGGGCAGACATCATCATCGGAAATGCTTCCATGATGGAAATGGTGAATGTAGTGGTGTTCATTCTCGATCTAGCTATTACATTGTACTCTCAATTTCCGATTCGAACATGATAACAATTATAGATGGTGAGCATGAGCAACCAAATCTCCTCTCATCACCGATGATCTCTTTTATTGAAGCGAAAAAGTCTTTCGTTTAGAAAACCATCTCCATCGTCATAATTACATTCCACATAAATTGAGTGGAATATTAAACAGGAAATGATAAAAAAAAATAATGTCCAAAAATTAAAATATAAGATGACACTATCAGAGATTCTAAAACTGTTGACTGTTGACTTTAAATTCTATTTCAATTTAATTTTTCGAGAGAATGGAAAAATCAAATTTAAACGTTTCCAAGGGTCGTTTCCCACAAAACTTTAACATTTAAAAGCCTTTGGGCGACTGAAATGATAAAGGACTGAAACGAATAACATGATTTTGAAATTTATAATTTTTTTTTTCTTTTTTTTTTTTGGACTCGACCCACGCCCGAGTAGAAAGTCTAATGCACAGACTAGAGCTGGCCGGATATATGGTAAAATTTACTTTTTAATATCTTTTGAATGGAAGATGCCTAACACCTTCCCACTATCGTCTTCCAGCTCGTAGAGACTATTTCCAACAACTCTCTTAATTTTTGCCTTGATAAATTTAGGGCATAATTTCGCGTTCACTCGTTTAGTTGCGTCACTTAGCACGAAATTTCTTTTAAATACCACATCTCCTACTTTATATGCTATATCCCTACTTCTTAAGTTATATCGGTGTTCATATGACAAATGAGCTTTGTCAAGAGATTCTTTCAAGGCGGAATGGATAATGTTCATTTTAGATGCTTTGGGAATGAGGTTGATTTCCGAGCTGTTTACACTACCAAGCTTCCGAAGTAGTTCGAAATCAGCCCCATGCTCTATCATCTTTTGCCCAAACAAGGCTTCATAAGGTGATATCCCGATGACTGAATGTAAGCCAGTTCTCAGAGCGCAAGCTATAAATGGGAGTTGGGCATCCCAGTTCCTTTGGTCTTTTCCGATATAGGATCTGACTGCGGCAAGAATGGAGCGATTCACCCGTTCGCTGGCATTCGCTTGGGGAGCATACGCCCCCGTTCTGATATGCTTAATACCATATGACGATAAGAGTTTTGCGAATGACGAACTGGTGAATTGCTTACCATTATCTGACAAAATGGACTCAGGGACACCAAACATGCACAATATCTGTTCGTTTAAGAATTTAATTGCAATTTCTGAGGTTGCTTTCCGCAAGGCCTGAATGACAACAAATTTTGTCAGCTGATCAAGAGCAATTATTATGAAAACATTACCGTTTTTTGACCGAGGATATGGCCCCAAAAAATCTATGTAAATATGTTGGAATGGGCGCTCCACGACAAAAGGTTTACCCATAGGTTGACGAAGGACTTGGTTTGATGCCTTAGAAGTTTTGCAGGTTTCACAACTTGCAACATACATTTTCACTTGCGAGGCCATATTGGGCCAAAAAAACTGTTGTCGTAGTCTATAAAGGGTCTTACCCAAGCCGCCATGCGAAGCCCTGGGTGGTTCATGAGCCAAAGCTATCAGACGGTGAGTCAGCTGCGAAGGAACCCAAAGCTTCCAAGTTTGGTCGTCCTCTAGAGGATTTCCTGTGCTGTGCAAGATCTTCTTATACACGAAATTGTCCGAGACTTGAAGATCTGGCAGCTGTTCTTTTTTTTCTTCGATGTTGTCAATGATCTTAACATATTCCGCAGATTTGAAACTGGGATCTGTTAGATCAACGTGCAGCACATCGGAAGGATAATCATTCGATAAGGCCTCCAGGCTCACAGCATCCGTAGCATATACTCTCGAAAGAGCGTCTGGTACGACATGTTGTGAACCCTTGCGATGCTCAATACCGAAGTCATATCCTTGAAGCTTTAGACTCCAACGAGCTAATCTCCCGCTGAGGTCCTTTTGACCCATCAACCACTTCAAACTTGCATGGTCGGTTACTACAACGAAGTGATACCCTTCTATGTACGGTCGGAACTGTTCAATACTTAAAACCGCTGCCAAGCATTCCCGCTCTGTCACACTATAGTTGCATTGGGCCTTATTTAACTTGTGCGAATAGTAGAAAATTGGTCGTTCTATGCCCTCGTCGTCCTTCTGGCACAAAACTCCTCCTACGCCAGTAGACGATGCGTCGCACAAAATTATGAATTGCTTGCTATAGTCTGGGTTCACAAGAATGGGTGCAGACGTAAGCATATCCTTGATTTTATTAAAGGAATCCAACGCGTCGCTATCAAATACAAACTTTGTATTCTTTTTCAGGGTGTTAGTTATAGGGGCCGCTAAGGTAGAATAATCGCGGACAAACCTACGGTACCATCCTGACATGCCCAGGAATCTTCGTACTTGTCTTTGGTTTTGCGGAATCGGAAAACTTCGTATCGCTGATACCTTTGCTGGGTCTGTCTTCAAACAACCATCACCTATGACGTAACCTAAATACTTAAGCTCTTTAAAACAGAACTTTGATTTTTCCACATTTATGGTTAAACCAGCTTGTTTTAGTCTTTCGGCAACGATGTTAAGGTATTGTATATGCTCTTCGAAGGTACGTGTAACTATCAGGAGATCATCCAGATAAACAAAAACGTTTTCTCTCCATTCATGGGGAATCACTTTGTCCATTAACTTGCAAAGACGTTGAGGTGCATTGCAAAGACCAAAGGGCATTACCTTGAATTGGTATAAGGGCCTGCCGGGAACCGTAAATGCTGTCTTTTCCCTCGATGTTTTCTCAAGCGGTATTTGCAGGAAGGCGTCTTTCAGATCCACACTAGAGATATAGTGTGTATCTGAAATACGACTTAGCACGGCCTGTACATGAGTCAAAGGATAGGCACTCTTTTTCGTCTTCTCATTAACTTTCCGGTAGTCGAGGCACATCCGGTTTTTGCCGGGTTTACGTACCAAGACTACTGGAGAGCTCCATGGGCTATTACTTTCCTCAATAATACCCATGGCAAGTAACCTATCCAGTTCCTCATATAAAAGCTCCTGTACCGCTGGAGAAACAGGGTAGTGTCGTTGTTTAATAGGTTCGGCATCCCCTGTGTCAATTTCATGTTCCTCCAGCGTGGTTTTCCCTAAGCCAAGAGTAGCAAAGGATGGGAACACGTTGATGGCTGCTTTAAGTTTCCTGGACTCATCTTCTGACAGCTCACGCATCTCCGTTGGAACAGTGTTCGAAGAAGGGGTAGGTGGGGTGATTTCAGAAATCAAATAAGGTGCAATTCTAAAAGTTTTCCAAAAATCGATGCCAAGATACAATTTTTGTTCCAAGTTCGGGACGATATACATGTCTAAATTGTGGGTTTCGTTGTTGTAAGTAATTTTAGCTACAAACTTGCCTATAATTGGTTGCCTTTTGCCGTCTGCTGTTCGAACATTAGAGGAGAAACTAGTATAAGGAATCTTATGTTGACGAAGAAAGTCTTCCCCCCCTACGCCTAAGCAACTTATGCTTGCACCACTGTCAAGTAGTCCAAGCATTTTTTCATCACCTATCTTCACAGTAGCGTATGGACGAGGGTCATCTGTGCAACAAAAGGTGGAGGCTTCAATTCTTCTAATAGCTTCCTTCTTTTTCTTTTTACGTTCTCGAACCCTTAAAATCCTAGCAGAGACATGAGAGTTAGGTTTACCGAAAATTCTTTGTCTAGCTGCGCGATATGCAACAAGACGTTCATGTAAAGTTTTGTGTTTAAGTAATGGAGAGCTGGTCATTTTCGCAGTTGAAATATCTGGGTTTATTTTTTCTGTGGAGGTTGGTGGCTTTTGGAGAATTTGAATTGGTTGAAAAAAGTCTTTTCGAGAAGAGTCGAGTTTGGAAATTTCTTTAGAATGATTTATTGTGCTGCCGGTTTCCGGTTCTGAGAGCAAGCTATCCCGGTTGACAGATTGCTCTTCCGAACGTTTCCCGCGCACTTTGGACAGTGAGGGGATGTGGTGTCTTCTTTTCCGCAGCGATAGCAAAATAGGGCTCTTTGCTGGTCAGGACATTCCATGAAGCCATGTCCTGTCTTTTTGCAGTTCCAGCAGGTGTAATTGCTGGTATCCTTTTGCATACGGATTGCTTCTATAGCATCTTTTGCTATAGTTGTAGACTCTTCAGGGGGAATTATTTCGTTAATCTTACGACGGAATGGCTGAACAGCTGGTTCTTTGACTTGAAGTTTATCTTGCTCTTTAATATACTTCTCAATGTTACGACAAACGTAAATCATCTCATTGAGACCTTGAGCTCTGTATGTCAGTAATAGTTCTCCCATTCGTCGGTGGACATTTTGTTTAAGGACTGTTATGATCTCCGTATTGGACTTTGGACAGAGAAGTCGGGTGTTAATTTTCTGAATGGCCATGTAAAAGTCATCAAAACTTTCGTTTTGGCCCTGTTTACGGTCGTACATCTGCCGTGAAATCTCGGTGTCCGTCTCCAAGGAGCGAAATTGCTCTATAAGAGCAAATCGAAGGGCAGGCCAGTCAACCCGGGAGTTCGTTTTGAGAAAAACCCAAAACCAGTTCTCGACCTGACCACTTACGAATTGATGAAAATTAAGTACGATTTCTTCCCATGAAGCACCATAGGAATCCTTAAGCCTTTCTAATCTAAAGCAAAACTCATCGACTGTCATGTTAATATTATCATATTTTAAGCCCCATTTATGGAAGCTAAAAAGTTTGACGTAAGAATTCCTAGGGTTGCTCAGTGGAAGGGTGTTATTTAACGATGTTCTAGTCGTATTGTCGTTCAAATTCATGTTTCGTATCTGAGCGAGGAACTCGTCGGCGCTAGGGTTGAGGGTATTTGTGGGAGGAAGTCTTGGGGCAGAAGTTGGTTCAAAGGTATTTGCAGGGATAGTTGAATTAGCAATCGGCTGTGCTGGAGGCTGTCGTCTACGCACTTCGTATTCACTGGAACCTGAAGGAGTGTTCCCAGAAAGTGTCTGCACAATGATTTCCGTCATTTGCTTCTTTAATTCTTCTCTATTCACTTCAAGTTCCCTGCGAATAACCTGCATGTCTTCGGATCTACTAATCCCTATCGAAGCGGTGACAAGCCCTTGTATATATGTAGGCAAATCCAACTCGGTCACGTTAGCTCTCGGGGGTTCTTGGTTTGAAACTCTAGGTATTACCCCTTGCGATCCTCCAGGAAGAACTTCACCCTCTTTTGGAGGATTTCCTTCATTGAGTGCATCCTTATTTTTATTCTGTTCAGGACCGTTCTCTAAGCCAAGATTACCTAGGTTTTGCTCCATTGCTTTTCGTTGTTTATTTGTAAGATAAACACCACGACCTCTACCTGAACGCAAATAAGGAGATTGGCTTCTATGTGATGAGGACATAAGATCTTAAAAAAAAATGAAGATGAATAACTCAACTCACCAAGAATTCCAAGCAATGGCAAAAAAAATTCAAAATTGTATAGAAATTGGAAAAAATAATTTCCAAGGAAAGCGAACAACTTGAAATATTATATTCTAGAAACCAAAAGCTAAATAATAAGTAATAAATGAATTCAAAAACTAAACTAAAAGGGAAACAGAAGAAGGAAAGAAAAAAAAACAAAGCAAGAGCCAGTTCTTGCGAAATTCAAAAATTAAAATCAATTACAACTATTTTAATCAAAACTAAATTTTTATCAAAATTTTACCAATGTTATCAATATTCAAAAGGGTTTAGAATTGGATTGTACTATCTACAATATAAATATGTGTTTGTCTTACTTTTTCATGTGTTTGTCTGGTGGATGTGTCTGATGGTAGCGATCTAGTTCAAATGATGATATCTTTTTTTTTTTTTTGACTTACTATACTCACACGAAATTTTTTGTAAAAAAGTTGAAGTTATGTCCCATTTTGTTTCTTTTTTTTTACTGTAAACGTTCGAAAACATTTTTGTCAGGCTATAGCATTATTCCATTCTGGAAACACGTTAATTCGCAGCGGGCAAAACCCCTAGCTTCTAGAGCTTAGATTTTCGGACGACATTAACTATTTTCAGGAAATAATGACAAGGCATAATAATGAGCAACTATAATTCCAACTGAGCTAGAAAATACGGACTCAAAATTTTAAACCAAGAGATTGCAATTGAGAACATCAAGCATAGAGTTGTCACAACAGACTTAACAAGGAATTAGTCAAACTCGTTAACTGGACTAACAATTTTCTGCTTTTTGTTCAACAAGATGAAGAGTATGATTAAAAATCATAGGCCAACAAAAAAAATCAGCGAAGAAAGTTCTATTAAAGCAATAATTTAAAAAAACTGTTCTATATTAAAAAAAAATTACAGGACTTCAACTTCCTAATAGATGGAACTCAGGACAATTCGGGCCCCACGTTGGGCGCCACCTGTAACGGAACCGAAGGTGTAGTCGGCAGGACTCATCGATAGTTGGTTCTGAAATCTCCTGAAACACAGAGGTGCTAAAACCCAGGATCAAAAACAACAGCAGCACATACGTGAACATCCTATCGATGAATCCTTATACCTTCCCTTCCCTTACCACCATTACACCCCATGGCTTACAGGAACCATGAGCTGATCCTGGCAGCAGGAAAGGAAGGTGTCCAGGCCAAGACAGCGCGGCATGCTAGTATTCAGCACGTCCTAGCTCGTCGGTGGGGGGGGTCCTTGCTGTCGTAGCACTAGACGTTTGTTACGTTTACATGCCGGAGGATATTTAAAAAAAAGAACGGGTTCAAAAAAAGCAGAGCCCGAAGTCGTCCCGCACTAGGCGAAAACATTCAACAAAAATTTCAAGTGAGGAGGAGCGAGGTGAAGTAGCCCCTCAGAGGTAGTTCCCACCCGCATATCCCTATTGGATATAACCGTGGTTATTATGTCCTCGATTTTAAATAATAACCCCTAATTATCATACTGAAACTAAAAAAACTAAACTGAAAAACTAAGCATAATAAAAAAAGTAATACTCATCAGTGCGTATTGAAAAAGTTGTACCATCATCTTTACATCCGATTTTTATTTCTGTGCCTTGCGATCGTTCGCTTACCCATGGTCAGGGTCACACCCACCAATGACATCTTCTAGTTACAGTCCATAGTTAAATAACTGATCTCAAAATCTGAAATTTTCCCAAAGCAACTTCCCACGGTAAAAAAAAATCAACCAGTGAGCGGAACAAATAAGTAGTCTAAATGCAGTGATTTCATTTTATACCTTTGCTTTTCAATTTTATTGGAAAATAAACTTAATCTAACAAATGTTGAAATAAAAATAAATCCTAAACAATTTGAAATTAATTTGAAGCCAACAGTCTATGTTTGTTTTTTTTTTGATTTAGTTTCATATAAATTTTATTATTTAAAAATTAATACATATCCAAAATTGAAAGTTTGAATAGTAGTACTTATTTCCTAAATCAAGAAAAAAAATATAAAAATGAAGAAAAAAAATCAAATTTCTAACGTAAACTAAAAGAACGGATGGATATTTATTAGTATCATTGTAATTTGGAATATTTTTCTTATATCCTAAGCTTGAGGTAACATAATAAAAATATATCCTTGTTCAAAAAAAATATATATATATATAAAAAAAAACAAATTTAGAATAAAAATAAAATTCGTCACCTCACTGTCTCTAATCAAAATTTTCTAAATTCAATTATGGCGTTCATAATTTCTCTTTAATAGGCGAAAACTAGCTAATTTGAATTCACCGCAATAATTTTGTAGGTATAGTATGTGTACCATTTATCTCGCAAAGTTCTATCGTTCCATTAGGAGCTTTAAGCATGACTTTCTTTTACCTACGGTTATAGTGTAGATCATATATTGTTTATCGAATAATTATTTAAAAAAAAAAAAATTTAATATAATATATGTTTTTTTTTTTTTTATTATTATATGAACACTTACCAGAATTCCTGAATATTTGATAGCGTTTGATGGGGTGCACCGCTCCAAAGCTGTTGTTAAAATGGTTTAAAAAATCTTAGATTAAATATTAAATACTCATTCGATCCACAATCCAATCACACGCACCGACTGGATATATTGATTGGAACAATAGAACCTAAATCGATTAGGTTTATTGATTTTTTTTCTTTTACGTTATGTTATGTTATTTTTCTATTAATTTTAAAATTTAATTTTGAATTGGATTATAAAGGGTATACTATTTATTTTTATTATTATTTTTGATTAGAGTATGGGAGAGAGAAAAATATATTATTAAAGACTGATGGAAATATATAAAAAAAAACTTTTGATTAATAGAACATTAGAGATAAAAAAAATAAAAAAAACAATATTGCGATTCACTGATGCTGTTGAAATGATGAAGATGGAGATGACGTCGTCTAAAGTTGTGGATGGAGATTCGGTTCGAGATCACTCTACTGGCACTGGTGTTTGTTCCATTAATTGATTTTCACTATATACTGACAGCGGAATTTTTTTTTTTGGGAGGGTAGTTTTGACTATTTTTTTTTTTTGGGTTTGGTTAAGTTTTTTTTCTATTGTTTTTTTTTCTAGACTATTTATTTTTTTTTTATATGCATGGGTAGATAGTTTTTTTTTTGGTATATCGTAGGGAAATTTTTATGACGCTAGGTATTCAGTTTCTGCATGTTTTCCATTATAAAATGTGGTATTTTTTTTGTTTTTTTTTTTTGGAATTTTATATCTTACACGTTTTCTGCACTTTTTTTTTCTTCGTTTTTTTTTGCTTTACAGGGCAACTTTTCTAAACGAACTAGGGTTTCTGTATCCCCCTTTTTTGCACGTTTTAGGATTATATTTTGTTGAGACCTATTTTTAATCCTAATTTTTTCTTTTTCTTAGGGCAAAAGTTGTACGCAGCACGTTAACTAGACCTTTTTTTTTACACGTTCTAGAGAATTTTTTTCGCGATTTATTTTTTTGTTTTATATTTCTTTTTATTTTTTTTCGGCAACGAGTTTTTATACAGCGCGATAACCGGTCTTTTATGATGCAGACAGTCCTTTTGGCGTTTGATTTTGACGGTCACGCGGTCTTACTCGTACCTACTTCTTTTTTTTTCGTTCGAATTAACTTTTCCGGGATTTGGAAGGGTTTCGATAAGCGCGTTTTACTTTTCTTTTCTACTTTAATTTAACAGCTTTTGCGATGCTTTTTCGGTAGGGTATTAAATTATTTTCTTTTTTTCACGCCGCCGAGTTGAAATTCCCTTTTTTTCTTTCTTGGCTAGATAGACGCGCCAAGCTGCCAAGTTGCAGCTACCGAAAAGACAAAATTGCAAAGAGAGCCTTTTGCTGTTTCGTCAAGCCTTTTATATCCCACGCTCAACCCTGACACGTTTCCGATTCGAACATGAGCGGGATTCGAAAATGGCGTCAAAACGATTCCGGATGAACAGATTTATGACCAAACTTTAGACTGAAAAATACCATATTTCATCTCAAAAATTATTTTAGAATTTTTCTGAAATATGTGTGACGAAATATGATACCTTCAGTCAAAATTGGGGCAGACATCATCATCGGAAATGCTTCCATGATGGAAATGGTGAATGTAGTGGTGTTCATTCTCGATCTAGCTATTACATTGTACTCTCAATTTCCGATTCGAACATGATAACAATTATAGATGGTGAGCATGAGCAACCAAATCTCCTCTCATCACCGATGATCTCTTTTATTGAAGCGAAAAAGTCTTTCGTTTAGAAAACCATCTCCATCGTCATAATTACATTCCACATAAATTGAGTGGAATATTAAACAGGAAATGATAAAAAAAAATAATGTCCAAAAATTAAAATATAAGATGACACTATCAGAGATTCTAAAACTGTTGACTGTTGACTTTAAATTCTATTTCAATTTAATTTTTCGAGAGAATGGAAAAATCAAATTTAAACGTTTCCAAGGGTCGTTTCCCACAAGCCATCATACAAATTCAGCATGATCTCTTTGTCAAATTCGTCGATGCAGAAGAAAACCATGGATCCCTGAGGTCATTTAAAGTCGAAAAACTTGAGTGGTAATTTTCTTGTTTTCAGTTCAATTCTCGAATTATAACGGTTTTTATGGTTTTTGGGTCTCCTTCTTTTAAGTGGCTCTAACTTAGCAAACTGCAACCGATTCTTGAATTCTTTTTTGTATTTACACAAGAAAAACTAGGACTTTTTAACCACTTTACAACATATTTCTATGCAAGTAACTGTTATTATAAAACTCATTTGTTTGCCTACGTTTTTTTTTTTTTTTTTGACTTTGGTATTATTTTTATTGCAAAAACACGTACTTAAGTATCATTTTCCCAATTCAGAAAGTATGGTTTTCACAATTTACCGCCATGTCCGGGCGAATTTTCCAATTTTTTTGCTCCGTAATGTAGTGGTTCAATATGAATCCAACAAAAGGACCTCAATTAAATCGGATAAATAAAATAAATATTCAATATTTTTATTTGTCAAAAAACTAAACAATTTTTGTGTACCTACAATAATTTTGTAACGCGGGAGTGTAAAAAACTCTCAACCAAAATTTTAATTTCACAAATTTTCTTAATTTTTCTTTCCATTAGAACCTTCTAAAAAAGTAATAGGAAACTTAAAAACAAAGGTGAATGAAATCGGTAAAGTCGTTCTCATGTTATGGTATGCCCAAGGGAAAAAGGGATTTTTAGTGGCACTCAATCACGTACAATTTTGAAAAAAATCAACTTACAAAAAAAAATCACAATTTTTTTCAAAAATTTTGACTTTGAAATTTAATCTCTCAAAAACTATTAATTTAAAGAACTTGCTTTAAAAAGCAAATAAAAGAATGGAATATTTAATTTCAAAAAATCTTTAGAATAATATTGTTTATATTTTCTTTAATGTTTAATAATTTTTTTTACATTTTAAGTCAATTTTTGATAAATTGCCTTTCCCGTCTCAGGGGGAGGAGAGAGAGTTTTTTGCTCATGCATTTTTTTTTTCTTAGAATATTTCCAGAAACCATCCCGAAATATAAAGCATAAATCAGAGGGCACACTATGTATGGATAGATTATTATTACGTGATGAAATAATTCCACAGTCACAAATTAAAAAAAATTCCTAATTTTCATTTTAAAAGTTAGAGGTTATTGCGTTTATTGATAGAAATTTTTTCATTGGGAGTTTCTTCCATTACGAGTTAATATACGTAAGGTGATACCATATACCTTTTTATGTACATGCAGTTTATGTCAGCGTGGTGCTAATTTGTTCATAATATTACCTCAAACTAAACTACATTTTTAATAGGTTGCGTAAAAACTATAATATTTTTTTTTTAATTTTTGGACTCTTAAGCCCCATTCACATGTGAGCGACCAACGAATGACGAATTAACGTATTAATGGGATTTTAAAGCATTTAATTACTAAAACAAGATAAATTTGAGAAAAAAAATTGGTCGTCGCGAACGATCGCAATTCGCTACGACCAATTTGTTTTCTCAAATGTATCTTGTATTATAGTAATTAAAACTGAAGTTTTTAGTATGTAAACATGAATCTAATTTACTTTTTTACCATTTTATTTAGATTTTGTGAAGAGTTTAGGTTATTAAAGGTTTAGGTTATTAAAAGTTTATTCATAAATTCGTCATTCGTTGGTCGCTCTCATGTGAATGGGGCTTTAATTCTTCAGAGAACACCACTAGAACAACTGTCAATTGGCTACCTAGCATATAAGTTCAATTCTGTGATATTTTACTGGGACTGGGACGCGTTCGGTTAGCTTAGCTAAGTCCAAATTCAAAAATACATTCATAATGTAATCTTTTTAATTTTTTTTAAATACTGAAACCACAAAATTCAATATTTTAATTTATTTTTAAATATTTATTAAATAAAACAGCAAGATGTTACAAATTTGGAAACACAAATTTAATATTATTTTATTTTATACCACAACCTTCTGCCCTAAGAAAAGGAAAACATTTTGATGCCAATAAAATTCAAAATCTTTCATCAGCTTAGATAACCAAAAACAAAGAGGAAAAAAAAACAATACAAATTGAATGAACATTAATTCTATTCGTAAGATAGCCTTCTTATATTTATAAATAAAACAGCTAAATCATGCAAATTGAACATTAAATTTATTCAATTTGATAAACTTTTTATTTTGGATATTTAAATATAGAAACAGATGCAACAATTAAAACGCATATACCTCTTGTGGACTTAAGGCAAATATAATCTAATAAAAAAATAAATTACTTCAATCTACATAAGTAACGATTAAATTACCGTAAGTCTTACATAGGCATAATGGTAAGTTCGTTGGACTGTCAAGCCAGAGGTCTGGGTTCGATTGCCATCCTCTTCTACCTAAAACCAAACAAAAATGTCTTTCGGAGGTACTGCCTCTTGGGAGAAAGTAACAAATCCTCCAAGAGAATGGTCAAGTTCATAAATGTGGAAATGCAGCAGTCCTATAAGAATTGCGTTTTGTAAATGAAAATAAACTGCATTATCCCTGCATGAGAGCAGTTGACTATTGCGTTCATAAAAGCAACATGACAGTTTAAATGCGATCAAGTTTGCAGTGGTTTTTGTTTTGTTTCAACGTTGCAGGAAGAATAATTTTAATTTCTGACATATTTTTGTTTGTTTGGTTTTTTAGCAATGTATGTAGATCTGTCGCTTACTTGCAGCAGGTTTTCTGTTCATAAATGCATTGCATGAATATTTTATGCATGGCATGTGCTTGTGCAACAATTTTGCAATTATGAACTCAACCTATCTCTTATAGCATAGGTTTGTAATGTACAAGTTTATCACTCCGTCCACTGTAATTTAAGCTAGAGCCTAAGCGGGTCGACTGATAAAATTAAACAAGAAACAAATTAAACAAAAAATCTACTTTCTTAGTACTTTTGACTTTTTTTAAATTATTATTTTTGTTAATCAATAAGTTATTTAAATTACAAGATAATATTAAAGATTATAGAACCTAGTTTCTAGATTTTTGGGTCTACTTTCTTAAATTCTTTAGTTAAAATTTAATTAATTTATTGCTAATTCCAAAAGCTTACTCAAAAAAGTCGTGTGATACTTTAGTGTTTGTCATCTTAGGAAAAATATTTCATTGGTCCCAATTTTTATCAGAATTTTTTGTAGTTTTTAAATTATATTTATGAATAAATATTTTAAAATTCGAAGAAGAGAATAAACAAAAATAAAAGAAAATTATTTTTGTTATTATATTAGTGAACTGTATTGAATTAAATTCAAATGGAAGATTTTTTGCGACCCTTAGGTCCAATGCGTTTCGCCCAGGCACGACAGTTGGGCTCATCTATTTGAAAATTCGACAATATTTTTGTATTTGTTCTCATTGAATTTTGAAGGAAGTGTTATAAATTTTATTCAAACGAATTTCCTCTTTTGTTAGATCACACTTTTTTCTTTAAAATCTTATCTGTGTGAAATTTTTCAATCGATTTGAAATAATTTGACGTGATTATGATAGAAAAGTTTTTCTGTTCGATAAGAATTTTTATTTAAAAATTAGATAAAAAATTAAATAAAAATCTTAATGAGATACAAGTCGTGTTTTTTTGTAAGTCCGAAGGGAATTTGATGAAAAAACGATGTCGGAGCTCAACGGCTTCCGTTTCAAATACAACAACGACTAAACCCATTCAGGCTTAGCTAAGCACGGAGAAAAACTGTGTTTCCGGCATGAATTTCATACATGTTATCGATAGTGTGTATGTAAACTCCATGTTTTTTCTGTGATGGCGTCGATAGTTCCGATGTCGTTTCTTTTTAAACCAATTTTCTCCGTGCTTGCAAAAAAACACGTCTACAGATTTAACATTTTAAACAAACATGTTTTATCATCAAGTTCTCAGTAAAGCTTAAAACTTCACGAGTTAATTAAAACGTGCTAAAACATGGTAATTAATACACAAAAAAAAATCAAAATCATCCACTTGACAATCTTATTTACATAAATTTCAAAACTCTGGTTGAATTTAATTTTAATTAACATACAATTGTATAAAAGTTTTTAATTTCTTAAGAGACCCTCATCAAAAATTTCTCGCACCCAAACAGAACAAAAGAGAACTTAATTTTATTAAATCTGAATTCAACGCATCACACAAGAAAATTTAATTCAGTACGAATATGTTAAATTCATGGACCACATAATATCACATTTTTTTTTTTCTCAACACAACACACACAACCATTTAAGGCACTTACAGTTGTAAATTTTATTTAATCCAGTTTAACTTCACCTTTGGGGTTATATGCACGGATTCAGCAGCGCTTTAAATGGCTCTTGAATTTATTTATTTTTTCACTCTTTAAGAAGAAATTTAATAACTCTCAATTTTTTATTTTTTCAAGCACATGCACCGAAACCCAAACATAAACATTTCTTGCTACAAGAGAATGGTGTAATAAATTCAGCGTGGGTATAATGTATTCACCAAGAAAACACACAAGGATTCCTCAAAAATTCAAACAAAATTCTACCGAACCGTTGAGAGCATTTTGTGCATATACAATATACATATCTCGTTGCAGAAGCGAATAGAACTAACGAACTACGAGATTATATTAAAAGTATCAAAAGGAATCCCATAACCGAACACCGCTGGCACATTCGCTTGCTTCGAATAAATCTTCCGAACTAAATGTAAGAATATCATCCTTAAAAGTCCTTGTGCAAAAATAAACAGAAAGGTTCTAACAACATTACGTATTCCATCCAAATAAAGATGAGCAAAACAAAAACCAAAAAAAGGTTGCGTATACGCTACAGTGTACTCGTATAACAGTTTATGGGGAAATTTCCCATCAGCTCAGCTGCTGTTGTTTGAATGGATGATGATGATGATGATGTGGAACGCATTTTTTGTTTATTTGTGGAACAACACGTGACTTTATCGTGGGTTATATGTAATATTCTGTTGTAAGGATATGAAAAACCCTAAGTGACTCGTCCTTTTGTTGTGGCAAAACACAATTTATTCTTGCGGATGTGTGTCATTTGGAAGCACAACGAATGTTTAACGCTTACGCTCACGCAATTCGAAAGTGTTTTAATTACAAAAATTTTATTCTACCAATATATAGGGTAGTGCATGTGCGATTGCAATTGTGAAATGTAATCAATGAATTAATGACAGTTCACAATGTTAATGAATATACATTCTCGTAGGTATTGTGTAATGTAGCAAGGTGGCAAAAGGGTTTGATTTAATTTGTTTCGTGATCAGCCCGAAGGTGCTGACTTTGACAAAAAAGAAAGATATGAGAAAGGTCTTAGTCAATTGATTATTTGGATTAAGGTTCTTTTAAGATTAAGATATGGCATACAGGAAAATTGACTTTGTATACATTCTGTCCTGGAATCTCTTGACGTAATCTATTCGTTATTGGTTTGGTACATTTTCCTATTTATTTGTCATTAAAAACTAAATTCACTTCTGGATATTGTCCTTACATGTTAATTTTGGGTTTCATAAGAAGGATCTAGATAATTATTTATGTTTTGTGTGGGTTTGACTCGTGTGCTATTAATTATACAGCGTTTTTATCGAACAAGTAAGACAACACACACACACAATGAAATTATAACGAAGAAGATTTAACTTGACCCGATTTATTGAGTTCTGAAACTCGTGTTTCGTGTATGAGAGCTGATAAGTAGAAGGTTTACTTTTTCAATATAATTGATGTTGAGACAGATATAAAATTTCTTGCTTCGTTATTATGTATGTATACAAAACGCTCAAGTTCTAAGAAGTATTATTGGAGGTATGTATGTGATGGTTTGTCAGAAGTGGGTTATAATAAGAGGATTATTGTGTTTGAAATAATTTGCTATGATTTATTGCTTCAATTTCGCCTGAAAAAAAGAGGCTTGGTTTGACCCACACTGATAACTTCCCATTGATGGTTCCCTTTGAAATTCGACACCCTATATGTTATTTTTTATGAAAAAATTACCAATTAAAAATCTTCGAAAAACTTATCAGTTGTGCAATCAAGGCAAGGCTGTTTGCTCTAAAAATATGCGACACGAAAAATTTCAACAATTTATTAGCAGTTTCTTTTGCAGTTTTTGTTGGCCTAGAAAAAAAAACGTCAATTGAATTTTCTTACAAACCTTATCAATTATTAACTATGGTATTGAGTGTAGACAAAAATTATCCGAGAGTTGATATCATTGGTTTTTCTCGGGATATTCGAGCCGAAAAACATTTTTTAACAATTTTTTAGCATTTTTTTGCAGTTTTTGTGGCCTAGAAAAAAAAAAACGTTAATTGAAAATTTTTACAAACTCAATCGATTTATTAACTTTAATTTTGTGTATTAAATAAAATTAACCTTAAGTTAATATCTTTGTTTGTTCTCAATATATATTCGATATTTTTTAACAATTTTTAATGTTTTTTTTTAATTAAAAAAAAAAACAACTGCGGGTTGATGCGGGAAAAAAACAACTTCGGGTTGATTTTTTTACTACGTCATTATGCTAAGAATTTTTCACTACGTCATTATGCTAAGAATGAAACCAGCCCGATAAGTCGATAGCATTATTTGTTCTAGATTTATTCGAGAACCAAGCCATTTTACAACTTTTTTAAAATTACTGTAATAAAAAAAACGCTAATTGAATTTTTCTGAAAATCATTTCTGTACGTTATGATCTTATTATCTATAAAATGAAATTTATTTGACGTCGATATCTCTATGCGTTCTCGAGATATCGTCGGTGGAAAAAAAGCTTCCGAACGTATGAGCGCACGAACGTACGTACACAGACATCTCTCTAAAAACAATGTAATCCGACTCCAGAGACCTCGAAACGTCGAGAAATGTCAAAATTTACCATTTCACAAATCGGTCCGATTACAATAACTTCCAATGGGTAGTTAATAAAAACTTCAACCCAAAAGGGTTGGATAGTTACTATTTGATGAAATATTAGAATTTACTACTTTACTTGTGGCTTGTGGTAGAAAATGATTTAAAAAATTATCTCAAACGAAATGCTTGTTTTTGAATCTCGTACATATGTACGTTGGCGTAATAATATTAATTATCAAAATAAAAAAAAAATGCCAAAGTGTCTAACTTTTCTGAATTTATGAAAAAACAAAACAATTCAGAGGATTGTTTTCGGAAAAAAATATTTTTTTTTCTATCGAATTCAATGCTTATAAAAGGTCTATTCATCTTTTTTATTAATTAAGTTGTTAAATTGATTCTTTCAGACAAGATAAACTATGTTGATGGAGGTAATTAATTAACCAAGTTTTCTCGATTCATTCTCTTTGTTGTTTATCAACCGTATGTAAGGTAAATTGTTTTTTTTTTTGTATCTGGTGAAAGCCAAACTCTAATTAATAGCTTTCAAAATAATTATTAGTCCCTAAGCTATCTAACCTCAATTATTGTTTGCAAAAGTTTTCTGAATGTATGTGTATATTTAGCATTGAAAATTCGCTATTATATAAATATCCCTTGAGAAAAATAGAATTATTGGATCATGAAAATAAGTTAAATGAATGAGAGAATAAAGGTCATAGCGAGGGAAGTCTGAGTATTTAACCATTTTGGGGTAGATTATAAATGCGATGGTTAAGGCAAAACAATATTCAACATAGCCTTGTCATTGTCTACTTGAAATAATGGTTTAATTGTTGTTTTAATAGTAAGAGAGAAAAGGGGAATTTTCAACGAAAATTGCGCTATGATTTGTGAAAATTTAAATAGACGAAAACTTTGGAGGTAGTAGCCGTGGCGTGATGGTTAGTGCGATGGACTGTCATGCCAGAGGTCTAAGGTTCGATCCCCAGCCTCGCCGCATCTATTTATTTAAAAGAAAAACGGCTACTGCCTCTTGCGAGGAATTGACAAATCCTCCAAGAGTATCTCCTGTCACAGAAAAGTGCCGCTCGTTAGCCGTTCGGATTCGGCAATAAACTGTAGGTCCCCTCCATTCCTGCAGACATGCACACAGGAATGGTTGAGAGTTGTAAGTCACTAGGCCCTAGTTCTTCATGAGCTGTTGTGCCATCAAATTTATTTATTTTTTTGAAATCTTTGGAGGTATAATTTTACCTGGAAAATACAAAATATAATTATTTACTCAATGGATCTTACTAAAGAAATACTTCCTTTAAGTTCTATGATATTGCATGGGGGGGGGGGGGGGAAATGTCCCCAACAAATTTATTCACGTTAATATTTAGTGAATGGTTACACAGGTATAGGTACATATAAAAAAGGCAGTGTACCGGAATCCTCTTTTTACAATTCCGTTTTTCAAAAATTCCGAAAAAAAAAGTTTAACATCTGGTATATAATCCGTCTCTTATAATACACTTATCATTGTTTTTTACGCTTCTCTGTACACAAACTTTATAAAAATAATTTGTGTGAGTTTCAGGTCAATGCAATTTTTAAGTTTTCGGCGACATCTATCGGAAAACTTGAAATCATTTTATTTACTTGCTTTTCTAATTTAAAAAAAAAAATATATTAGGTATGGATATTAAGAATTTTGAATTTGAGCTTATTTTGAACTTCAAACATTAACATTTTCAGTTTCAACTTTATAACAAATACATTATTTCATTTCCATATCTCAATTGAACGGTCAGTTGGTCTCTGGTGGTAGAATTTACTGACATCCACTTTTCACTTAACAACTAATATATATTGTGTTAGTTGAAAATGAAAAAGAAAAAAAAATTATTTCGGCAAAAAAAAAATTCAAAGAAAAAATTGAGTAATTTTTTCAAAATTTAAAAATTTTATTTTGTAATTTTTTTTTTTTTAAATTTGTTTTTTTTTTCCTTTCAAATATTTTAAGTATTGTAACTAATGCAAAACTGTGAAAAAATTGAACAGAAATTGTGCTTTTCTTTTCCATTTTGATAACGATGTTTATAAACCATAAAATTTGTTCCTTTAATTGGTTTGTAGGTTTTTAAAAATTCGGTACGGGAAAAAGATTAGATAGATCAATTTTAAATTTAACAAGAATATTAGTTTTTTTTACAGTCTTACCAAATGAAGTCCTGCAATCAATGTTTGTAGTGAAAGATTTACTAAAAGTCTTAAAAAGGCGGTTTTTTAAAATAACTTTTATAAAGTTTTGAAAAGATCTTGTAAAAAATTAATTCCAGTTTTTAAAAATGCCTTTAAATTTTTGGTGTCGCAATTTCTCACTGATATATTGGTAACCAAATTCAAAAGTCACTTTTTTCATTCAAAGCAAGAAGATATTATTCTGAAAAAAAAATTGTAGAATGACAAAAAAGGATGAAATAAAAGCTAAATAAACAAGTTATCAAACCAATCAAACCAATTGGCTCAAAAAAAAATAAAAAATGGCTCGTATATTGATTCTGGCGCTATAGCGATACCTTAAAAAAACATTTGCTAAAATTTCTTAATACAAAACACATAAAGCTTTAAAATGTTTCTTGTTTTATCTCAATACGACCACTTTTCACAAAGATACAGCTTTTCAAAAAAAAAAAAAAAACACTCAAAAAGTAACCAAGAATACCCCAAGAGACATAGTCAAGAAACCCATCAGGTCAAGAAACTCATCAGATCAATGAAAAATCATTTATAAGCTGTAATTAGAGCTTGGGCGGTGTAGTTACAAGATACTGAAACAATAAATTTCGCTTAATTTTGTCGTAAATGTTTAATTTTAGAGCTACTGCCTGTTTTAATTTCACTTTATTTTTTCTAACAATGCTTAAACTACAACGATTATCTCTTGAAATCGCGAAGTAATTGTTATGTTTTTAACCTTGATTTAAAGCTTATGGTTCTAGCGTTTTAACGATACCATAAACATTCATGCATGTCAATTATATTGAGAGCAATTGTTGTTTTTACATGAAGCAACAGAAAATACATTTGTTTCTATCAACAAAATTCTAGGTATTTGATTTTCATGGTTTAAATTTTATGGATACAAGTTCCAAACCATTTAACAAAATTATATCATTTAAATAGTGATAAAAATTAATCAGAAAATCTTCTCAGACTTTGGGATCAACATTACATACATGAAATCATATTTAAAATGAATACTCATCATCATAGATATGTGCAATTTATCTGCTACAAAAAAACAAATACACATATAAACTGGCAAATCCCCATTCTTGTTGCCACTATTTGAAGTTGGTTACGGATCTATGTATAAATAAAATATGTATATTGTGATATAGGATTAAAAAGTTCAATACCTCTTTTCTCTAAATTCAATTTTCTTTAATCGGCTTCGAATTTCTGCATCACAAATCAAACACGATATCACTTTTAAAATTCACTGACAATTTCTTTTCTATTTTCTACTTCAACAGTTTCCTTCTGTCCAATACAACTGCACATATATAATCTACACATATAAAGTTTACTTGTAGATGGAAAATAGTTTTTCTTTTTTTTTAATTTTGGGATACGTGATCCGGGTCGTTTGGTTCATGGTTATAGTGGCAAATTGCATTATTGACCCTGATAAAATTCTTCATTATTATTATAGTTGTTGTGCATTTAATTCTCTAGTTTTTTTCTTCAAAAATTTTATTTTATCCTTGCAAGTCAACACAATGACACGAACGAATTAAAATTAAAAAGAAACTAAAGAATCACGACTGGATCCCATAAACTTGCCCTTTTGAATCATCAGCTATTAGTATAGCTTATCAATGCAATAAATTATTATTATAACAGTTAATTGGAAAATGAGAACAAATTCAAAAGCTCCAAAGAATGTAATGTGGCAGGTACTGCAAATTTATGATAACGATTTAGCAACGTTATGATTGATTTTTTTTTTTTTTATTTTGGAACGTACATAATATTATTTATAGTCAAGTCACAAGTGTTCAAAATTGAAACAAATTGGTAGACCCAATAACAAGATGTACTGAAATAACCCACAAACAAGGTAACCTTAAAAAATCAAAATTGTATTTTTCTTATTTAATTTTTTTTTTTTTGCAAAGAATCTGCAATCAAGTTTTATTAAATGAAAAAAAATTATAAGAAAATTCCTATGAAGTTTAGTAAAAATATTTAACACCGTTTTCGAGAATATTTGAGAAACCAATCGTTGTTTGGCAGTACCCGCGGCCGCTATAGAAATATTTACATACTAAAATAAAAATTTGAATTTCTTTCGCAGAATGTAACCTGCCTAACTGGCTGAACAGAATGGTGACGCAGACGGAGACGGAGACGGAGCCGGAATAGCTGTCAAAATATTGAATACACGCAAATTCAATGTTGCGAACACAACGGAACGTAGACGCATACGGAACTGCAGACGCAGACGGAAGAGTTCACCAACTTTTAACTTTTCACGTACAGCACTTTTGACGTTTCAATTTGTATGAAGAAAAAAAAACAACTTTTTGGGTCGGAAAAAAATATTGTGGTTATTTGTATCGCGAAAAAAATTATTTATTAAAAGGAAAATTATTGGAAACGAAAAATGTGAATTCTGAGCTTGTACACAAGAATATTCTTTTGTTTTTCTTCAAAATATTTCAAAGCTGTACAGCTCCATTGTGGACATGTACGTATAACGTATGACACTTTTTGGCAGCTCTTCCAGTTCCGTCTGCGGCCTCAGTTCCGTCATTCTATTCTGTTCAGCCAGTAAATAATAAGTTATACCAAAATTCGGAGAAAATTCATTTAGGTTCTAGCTCGATGTACAATCTCGATGCACAAATGCATAAACAGACAGATTTTCGCGACGGATGGTTTTTGATTATACAATCTCGAATTTTCTCTCAAAACCAATGCTTGCCCTTTAGTCTATAGCCTCTTTAGAGCTAGTTAAAATAGTTTTTCTTACTTATTGGTTGAGAAAGAGAAACTTTGTTTTACATTTTTTATTTTTAATAAAAAGAATTCCATGAAATGTTTTTTTTTTTTTGTGTAAAATTAAAAAAGAAACTGTTTGAAAAGAAAATAAGCGAACTAATAAAAAAATAGTGTAAGTTGCTATGGTTTTACGTAATACCGTGATAAAGTTTCAGGGATCAATAAAGTTGTTTTTAAAGTTTTAATCTTAAAATAAGATAATTCGGCCAGAGTGAGCATTGAATTTCTTTTAAGGATTTTGTTTCTACTTACTTTATCTACATAATTATTCTTTTTTGATTATGGATTAGTGTTAGCAAATTTATGCACAACTGAACAGCATGTTATTATCCAAGATGGTGCTATGGTTCAGATAATAACAAGGAATGTATTTTTTTTTTTTTTTAGAATAAGAAAATTTTGTTAAAAGTAAGGAATGCAAGTGTGTTTTTCCATACTGCATTTAAATAAATAAATAAATTTGGTGGCACAAACGGCTCATGAAGAACCAGGGCCTAGTGACTTACAACTCTCAACCATTCCTGTGTGCGTGTCTGCAGGAATGGAGGGGACCTACAGTTTATTGCCGAATCCGAACGGCTAAGGTGAGCGGCACTTTTCTATGACAAGAGATACTCTTGGAGGATTTGTCACTTCCTCGCAAGAGGTAGTAGCTCCGAAAAAAACTTAAGGTGGAAGCGGCTGGTATTGAACTCCAGACCTCTGGCATGACAGTCCAACGCACTAACCATTACGCCACGGGCTACTACTGCATTTAAAAGTAACTATAATATGACGTTGTTGCTTTAGGTACTGTAAATTTATGATAACGATTCAGACACGTTATACTATGATAAATTTTTCGAAAAATAGGGAATAAATAAGAGTACCAAAAAGAAATATTTAAATGGAATATTGTTTTAATTATTATAGGAAGCATCGAATTGTAAAATCATAACAAAATATATGCAGCCATTAAATATACATACTAATATACATAAACATGATAAAATGTTAAACTAACTAGAAGTATTTATACAGGGTGTCCAGAAAATAAGTCGATTGTATATATTAGCTGCGTTTTATTTTCCACTGAATCTGATCCGGATCAGATCATGATAATAAAACAAACTGGATCACAAATTTATTTATTTCTCACAGTTGGCTTTATTTACACAATAAAATTGACAGAAGAAAAATTTTCACAAATCTTGATTAAAACAAAAGGTCACGAAAAAAAAAATAATTTAAATATAATAAATTAAAAAATTAAATAGTTTTCTCAAAAAAAATTCAATTTCGTTGTGTGAACTGTTTAACAAAATCCTTAAACGCTATTTTCTTACAAATATTACTCTGGTCATTCATTGTATGTATTTGAAGTTTAATCAAAATCACAAGAACTTTTTCCGAATATATTTAAAAAAATAAAAAAAATAAATGTTTTATAGGAACTACCACGTCTAGATGAACTAAAAAAAAAATCGAATTTCTGGTCCAAAAAATTACATAAAAATGCTATGTACCAAATTTAAAGCAAGTCGGACTACCAATTTAGACTCTCGCTCAAATTACAATTAAATAACACGGACGTACAGACCGACGGCACGCCGGTCGTTTTTTTAAAACGAGCTTTGAAGTGACCGATCTCTCATATGAAAAAATGTTAATTTTCTGAAAATCACTACCACGCATAAATTTTGATTGCCATAAATATAAATGTAATAAATATATCGACATCAGCATTTAATACATTTAATAACTTAATAACAAAAAAAAGTACCTTAACAGATTTTTTAATTTAAGATGGAACATCAAGAAGCTCCAAAATTTCTTGTTCAATTGCACATTTTTTTTTCGGAATGCACCTTAGACTTGCTAAGAAAGGGTCTGAAGATATCAAAAGCCTGTTAAAAAGATCTATCATTGTTTCCAAACTGGATGTTTTTCTCGTAAATAGTTCGCGATATTTAAATTTGTACCTATTTAAATTTGAAAAACACCCTGTAAATTTTTATATTTATTATAAGTATTATTTTATAAAAAAATATTTTTGTTAAGTAACATGTTAAATTTTTGTATTAAATATATAATTGATAGAAACATGAAACACCCTGTAAGTTGTAATATATAAGTACATACAAACATATATAGTATATGTATGCAAAATATCTCTCTCTCTAATATTGTGTTTTGCAAAGAGAGAACACATTTCTCATGAGTTTAAAAAAAAATATAAGAACAAATAATATTAGAAAAAGAAAAACAGAACATGATTTTTTGGACGGTAAGCGTTTAGAAAAATTAGCAAATTTTTCAAGTGTGCAGATATGCGCAGCAACTTAAAACGCAATATGAAAGGTGAAATGTCAGCTTTTAAGACGTATATAGTTTCCCTCCTGAATAAAGGTAGAACTATAATTGTTGGAATGCAGCGTACGCAACCGTACGAAACCACACGAATACAAGTAATTCAATCGACGCACACATAATTGCGTTTTGTTACGTTTCGTTCATTTTCGTTAATTTTTGCTTTCGGAGGGGAAGAGCGCTTCTCAAGCGCACCTTACGGAAGAAAATTAACAGCTACATACATGTAAATTGTTGTAGTAAACTAGTCTCGAATCTCTCGTGCATTATGGTTTACGTGTGCATTTGACGTTTCGGAAAGAAATTTTTCGTTCGCTTATGACATTAGTTTCCGACAGCGTCCACCTATTATAGTTCGACCTTAACCCTGAATACATCAAAATTTTCTCCAATAAATGTAAAAATTAACAAAAAAAAACACATTTTTTTCACTTAAGAACACAACAACAAAAAACTGAACACCCTTTTAAATAAAATTTTACTCACTTTCTTACTCTCTTATATTTAATTAAATAAATAAAAAAAAAAACTTTAATTAAGACTCACAAAAAACGTTTAAAAGCGAAAAACCACGAACACCTTCGCACCGCAAACTTGACTCAAATCTCAAATAAATCACAAACTCTCACTTTAAAATCAATTCTCTCAGTAAAACATGCTCTCCACCTACAATTTTTGGTATACTTGCTTACAGGGAGGTATTTATATGCTTTATATGCTTTGGTTCATGCGAATGATTGTTATAATAAAATTCCGCTAGATTACCAAAATCCCACACTGTGCGGTGGCGGCGGGACGCGGAATGTTACATTGATAAATAAGAAAGGACACACAAAATTACCTATATGTACATACATTCATCTTATACTTCAAAAAATAAAATATATTTAGATAGATATGTATGTATATATTTAATTTTTCATAAGTAAGGTTTTACATAATTTCTAAATACGCAGCTTACTCAGAGATTTGATGTTAAAATTATAAATAAACAATAATTTTATCAAATTTATTTTAACGTGGGGATATTACACTTTTTTATTAAAATCTTTATTTGATATAATATTAGATTGCTTAAGTTTTGTTTCGATATTTCATATAGAGACAAATCAATTAGGTAATTGAAAAGGATTAAAACCAATTCCAGGTATCAGAATCATAATTAATTTTCATTCAACTGAAACTTCACGCATCACTAACGAATTTATAGGAGTGAGTTTAAAACAACCTTATAACATTTCAGAATCAATTTTAAATAAGCTTCACATTAATTAACTTTGCGACAACTCTGGATCACTATATCTAGTGTGACATTGCTATTTAATGTGTTCAAACTAAAACATTTTAGATCCATTCCATTACCGTCAGTCTGCAAACTACATACTTTTAGTTTAATATCCTTTTTATCCTAGCGGCACCATAAACTCTTTCATGAGTGAAAACTTAAATCTGCTATTGCATCAGAATATAAAATCATCTGAGGTTAAAAAAAATGCCATCTGAAATTGAATATTTCACGGAAGTTAATTATATTCAGGAAATGTACAGAGATTAATAAAAATAAATTCCGTTGACGAAAAAGTAATTTATATGACTTTTTGGTTCTCTATAAAAACAATAGTCCATTTTTTGAAATTTTTTTGATTATTTACTTATGTACGTTCGATGTAAGTTTTAGGTAAGATTCCATGAAAGTTATCCAAAGTTCATCGAAATATATAATGTATGTAAATCTGTTTGTCATTTGCCTAGTTACTTATGTACATCCTACATATTAAACGAAACACGTTTTCAATTTATTTGTAATTCTTTTCAGTAGAAAAAGATGAAAACCGTACCAAATAACAAAAGTGATGTGAATCAAATTTAAAGGCTGATCACCAAATTCGTTTTTACTTGTTCTAAGGGATTAGTATTGGCTTCGTGTCAACAATAAAAAAAAATCTAGCATTACGATTATGGAGAAGGCTGATATAGGCTTTCGTCATACCGCCCGTCGATCTGTTGATCTGTGAATCTGTTTGTTCGTGCGTTCAGATGTACCTATGTACATTGAGCTGGAACGCATGTAGACTATTTTTTTACTAGAGATGTGATATTCCACAAAAGGAGGCAATTAATTTTTCTCGCAATAAAAAGCAATCCAATGTCATCGAAATGACTTCAATTTCCAGGTAGCTAATAGTCTATTATCATGGCATTTTTTTGGTATATATTATCAAAAACCCGAGGACGTAAAACGTTGCCTGACTAAGTTTTTTAATGATGAAATATCAAAACTTAAGCCTAGTATGCTGCTGATGCGAAACGGAAAATCCCATACAGAAATGACACAACGAAATCATAAACGAAAAATTTCGTTCTGCTTTTCGTTCTGCGGTACGCTGTTCGATGAATGAAATCGATTATTGTAGCAGATTATTTGGAGAGATCTCCCCTCTGTTTTCGCACATAATTAATTGCTTGTACCATTAATTGTGTGCGGAAAAGTGACATTTGGTCTCTATTCATGTTTGTTTTTGTTGTATCTTTCATCACGACATTGCTTTCTGTGATTTTTATGCGTTTGTGTTAGTTTTTGCAAATGGTGGCACTTTCAAGGGGTAATTTTTCGTTATGGTTTTCGTAAGCATTTCGTTGTCATGTTGTTGACGTGACCTGACCCGTGTCACATGACACGATTAATGTAAATGCGTCATGTCGTTATCCGCATGTAGAAATGCGTGTCTCGTGCCAAAATATTATTTACAACATTTTTTTCAACATTCAAATATGTAATACCTATATGTGAGCAAAATTCGCAAAGATTTCTTCTTAATTTTATAAATATTTCTTCTGTCAATTACAATTGACGGTGTTCACATTGGACTTACTCCTTGGATTTTTTTTTGACGTATATGTACTTTTTCTCGTTCCCATGGTGAGAAAGAGATGGACAAGGGAGGCAGGATTTTTTAAATTTATTAAAAATTTGTGGATTTTTTTTAAGTTTTCTTTTGTGACATCTATTTTCTCAGTACGTATTTAGTTTTTGTATGGCACTGAAATACTACAGAATCCAAGTTTTTTTTTCAATTGGAAAACTATTTACTTAGTAAAATATTAATTTTGTGATTGAAAAAATTCTAATTAAAGGCTCTCCCAAACCAACGCGATTATTCGCCGTGACAAACGAAAACATTAACAACAACGTGTTGTTTTGTTTGACAACCACGTGTTGTTATTGTTGTTTTCGTTCGTCGCGCCGAATAATCGCGTTGGTTTGGGAGGGCCTTAAATTCTTCGGCGATTAAAAATTTGTGTTTTGTTTTAACGACTATGATGAACGTCAGTGTGAATCGGTTGTGTGTGTCTGAACACGAGCTGACTGCCTTATGCCAAAAAAATCGTAAATCTGAATCCAATGTGAACAAGGCCATTAAAAAAATTGCAAGTCTACGATTTAGTTATTTTCAATTTAAGTGACATTTTGTTTTTTTTTTAAATATTTTTGTACGAGGAAATAAATAAAGCACGTACACGAGCGAATAAGTACTTTTATTTTGCGACAAATTAATTTTGTCTTCATTAACATTCCCACCGTCTTCTTCTGCCCACTTTTGGTCTTTTTTGCCTTTTGCTTTTTTTGTAAATAAACACTCCCAAAAGTACTAAAAGCATTTTTTTTAACATTTTCATTTTCCTTTTTTTCAAATTTTGTATTTTATTTCCCAAATTCACTGAACTGACAAACACGAATAATTCTACGCTGTCTGTGTGAAAAACTCGCTGCATTGTGAATTGAGGAACGATTTTATAACTAGAAAAAGATGAGAACACGCTGACGTCGCTGACGTCTCGTTTTTTCGTCGCATTTTCAAACAGCCTTCAAGCAAGGAAAACTGTGTTTCAATTTCAATCACTGTGCCACGCGTATTTTGTAAAACGAGTGTCAGGTTAGTCGCGTCGCGTCGCTCCATCACTATGCGCTGATTTTGATTTATATTGTTGATAAAAATTCGTGGTGTGCTGTGTCACGTCACACGAGCCGGTCGCGTCTCAATATGCGCCTAGCCTTAGGAGCTTGTTTGTGTCTTTTTGGGGACGTATGTTTTTTTTTAGAGATTTTTTTCACAGTTAAATGAATTCCCAATTTACAAGAATAGTTGGTGTCATGAAATAAAGTACAATGCAACGAAGTCCGTGCCCAAATTTTGCAAAGACGCAACATGAAATTCTTTCAAATTATGTTTTTTCCGATTTCATCCAAACAGACCAAAAGCTCATAGAAAATTTCGTTACTGGTGGAAATTTTACCTTCGATCAACTTTCATTACTCGCTTTTAAAGTAAAGCCTTTAAAAAATACTGTCCAATCTTCCACCCCATAAATGTCTGGCAAACCTATGACTCGAGTGATGATAATTTTGGATATAAAATTGCTTCACTACACCCAATCGTTAACAATAAAATAAATTTATGATGACAGCAAATGGCGCCCAATAGCTGACATGGTGACATAAATTGTCAGAAATAACACCTACTTTTAACTGCTACTAGTTACATAGGCACATACATACATACATGAATGTACTGGCTATTTCCACTAAATAAATAAATCACAATAAAGTTAGTCAGTTCAACAAGCCCTCAATCCAATTTAAATAAATTAAATTCAAATAGTTACACGCTATACTTTTTTAAAGGCATTACATGATTTTAATAATTTTTCTGCGCTGTGTAACTCAAATTGACTAACTTTGAGAAGCATTCTACCTGACGTAATTAACGGTTTAAAAAAAAATGTGATTAAATCAATCGTTGAATGCGAAGGGTTCCAATAAATTAACTCAATATCATTAAGTCACTTACTTCTCATCTCAATATTTATCGCCACACACCGGTTCGCCATAATCTTTTGGTTAACCTCAATAAATTGATTTGAGTTTGCAAAGAAAAGTAA
This sequence comes from Epistrophella euchroma, assembly GCA_947049315.1. Lineage (NCBI taxonomy): Eukaryota > Metazoa > Arthropoda > Insecta > Diptera > Syrphidae > Epistrophella > Epistrophella euchroma. Next base: position 16,883,347 of record OX346247.1, on the reverse strand, counting down.
AATTCCTTAACTAATCTTGACATCCTTACGCGCGCCGCCATGCCGACACGTCACAAACTTGTTCACAAGTTAAATCCGTAAAATTGAGATTAAAATCCGTTCAATTAATATGATTACAATAATTGAATTATTCATGAGCTTTCAATTGTCAATTCGGTTTTGTTCATAAAAGAATGCGTATAAATGTGATTTGGTTTCGATTCGATAAAAAAAAAAAAACTCCGAACAACTTCAGCAGATCTGTCAGACTCATTAAAAATTCCATCAAAGTAATAAGTTGAACGAACATTAAACTGATGTGATTTCAAAAACAAGAAACAGAAAAGTTATCGCATGGATGTCGTATTGGAAAAGTTCTTAATTGAATGTCGTTTTGTTTGATCCACCAAGGATGTAGATAATAATGATGTGAGATTTGTTGTTTGAACAAAAAGTTTTGAATTTTTAGGCTTTGTGTGTGGGAATTTTAATGCAAACCCGTGCATAAAAAGCCTCAATTTGTGTTGACAAAATAATGGGGCTTAAGGATTTGGAATTCTTTTACTTTTTTAGCTTCTTTAAGCTTCATTAAGCTTTTGACACGTTATTGAAAATAAATCTTCTACCTAATAAATGTTAAGGAATTTATATAATATTCCTTTTATCACTGATAAACTTGGTAGTTCTTCAATAAATTAGTAAGTTAGTATACCTGCTTATATTATATTCAAAATGCTGACATTGACATGCAAAGAAAATGTATGTTTTTATGAAGTAAATGTTAATTTGTCAATTTTGACAGGCAATATCCCCGGGAATGTGTATTCGAAGTTCTGCACTTGTTATCACATGAGTTTTAAGTCAACACACCTCTATTAATAAGAACTACAAGCTCTCTGATGTTTGGTATTTAATATGAGGCCATAGGGTTAAATGTAGGGATCTGTTTTTGTATTTCCTGTCAGGATGCGGAAGTACATAACCTCTTGTGTATCCGCACTAATAGGCGTACGAAATGAAATAAGGTATAAGTAATTTATTTTTAGATTCAATGCACGCAGGTAATTTATTTTGGGGATAACTCATTTTCCAGTTGGAATACGATAATCCGATAAGATTTGACTTAAAAATCAAAGAAAAAATCGACATCGCTGAATTTTGGTGAAGAATTTTAGTTTGATGTTAAAGAGTACCTACTTCAAATTTATATAGGTATGATTTTGTGGGTTAAAAGTTGCAAATATCAGTTTTGTTGTCAATAATTTATCGAAAACACTATCAATTTGTTTAGAAGAAATGTCAAAGCCAATCGTACTCAACTTTTAAATTTCTACATAAAAAAGATTTTAACACTAAAGTACAGCCTTGGACTTGCCAACAAGGCCCAGGCCTAGGGCATAGCGACAGAGAGGGCACCACAAAAATAAACTACACACAATGAAGGAACAGAATTTATCTGTCAGAATTCAGAATACTATCTGCACCGTCTGTGGTTTGCATAGACATGTGCTTTGTTCCAATACGTAGTTTCAAACCGTCAAACTATCAGCAAACTGGTAGGAGCATACGCAGAACGATTTTTTCGAACAAAAATCGTCCTGATTCGTGTTAGCGCACTTTTTGGCCAGATAGAACGTGTCTGTGTCAGTAGGTGAGGTTTATATGAGTGTACTTTAAGCTTATGTAAGCTTATGAATACGTGAAGTTTGTTGGAAAATGTTATGCGCTTGTCTAGTATCAACTCTTAATCCGCATAATTAAATAATAATAGTTAACTTTGGTAGTTGGATAGTGATTTGTCTCGATATTCATATCGATTACGGAATCCGCAAAACAGCATCCGCAGTGATTCGCAGTGTAGTTCTTTCTTTTCTATTCATCGATTTGCCGTGGAAAGAAAAGAGAACAATATGCTGCGAATCACTGCGGATCCACTATTATCACATAATCGACATGATTATTTTATTTTTGTTGTGTCGTATGTTTTCATAAATTAAACGATCATTATCTAAGAAGGTAAGAAGAAGAAACCATTTGATGCGAATAAATGTACCTACCAGGTTTTATTTGTTCGTAATTAATGTTTACCTTTTTACCAGTGACTATGACAATTAAACGAACTCAGTAAAGTGGAGCTCAAAAATGATAATCAAGCTAGTCATGAAAATGGAGTTGATGTTTCTTCTGGATCGAACAGCGGAACATTGGAAGCTGATGATGTAAATAAAAACCCTGATCCTGACTAAATTTTCTGCAGATGATATTGAATATTGGATCGCCTCGGGACCTAGTAAATGCAATAATCATGATGGTCCTTTTTTTTAAATCTCGACGAACATACGCAGAAGGTAAAACTAGAGTATGTCAGTGCTCTTATTTTATTGAAAAAGAGTTCGTAAAGAAATCATTCAACAAATAAATGTTTCTGGGTATTTTAGCTTGTCTGTAGATTATACCCCAGATTTGTCACATGTGGATCAATTGAGAATTGTTATACGTTTTGTTAAAAATGGACAACCTATTGAACGTTTCTTAACGTTTTTGGAGATGAATTATCATACTGATGGGTGTGGTATAGCCAATCAAGCACTAAAGTATCTGAGAGAAAATAACAAATCAATTTTAAAATGCAGAGGACAAACATACGACAATACTCCGAATAGGGCTGTGTCTAACGTGATTGATTCGGTCTTTGTGACCCGTTCATCAAAATGAACGATTGATTGCATTCACAGTAAACCAAAACAATCAATCCCAACATCAATCATTTCAGTTTTTGAATAAATGACCGACCACCGACGACGCGACGCGCGTATGTATGTTTCGTTCATTTCACACATTGACGCAGCCCTAAATCCACCATTGTTGGCACATTTGAAACCTGTTAAAATAATAGTGTTCCAGTGGTCCCAGAGCGTCGGCCGTGACATATCCTATCCGGTAATATCAACCTCCTAAATCGATTGGCGTACTCCGTTTTTCGATCTGACGTACACAAATTTTGGCTCATCAAACCTGCCAAAATAATCGTGTTCGCCTTGTTAAATGATTTGATTGAGAATTACTAGAATTCGATTTGTTATTGTTTTTAATATTGCGTGATGAAGTGAAGTTTTTGGGAGCACTCGAGCAACCATTTTTTAATTTCTGACAACCTGCGCAAGGTATTACCTTAGATTTGTGTACTGTGGACTAGAACGACCGAAACGTACCTATATCGTTTAATTTGAACGATTGGAATTGGGATCCACTGGTAGAAGCTACGGATCACAATCACAAAGACCGAATCAATCTGATTGACATAGTGACCGATTTAATCTTTGACCATAATGATTGATTGAAAAGATCGAATCTGTGAAGCAATCAATCATTGATTGATTCGATATTTGAACGATTGGCACAGCTTTAAAAGGGATACAACAAAATTTTTTTCTGAGAAACCCATATGCAGCCTATGTACCTTGCACATCACACTCTTTAAATTGTTGGTCGTAGTGCTGTGGATTGCTGTCTTATCGCAGTTGATTTTTTTTCTGTCGTACAATCGCTATAAATTTTTTTTTCTGCATCAACTAGTAGAAGGGTAACCTTAAAATCTGCTCTTCAAAATGATAAAGTGTTAAAATCTCTCTTAGATACACGTTGGGAAGCTCTTGCTAAATAGGGGACACCATTTCCTTTTAGGCCTAGGGCCCGAAAAAGCTAAATCCGGCACTGCTTAAGTGCAATAAATTTCGATAACAAAGTGCTGCAACTGACAGTATATAGTATTTATGTTTCACTGTAGTATTTTTCACACCATCGCTGCCGTTGACTACTAGATCAAATTTGGTACACGCTTGTCTTAAAATTTATTGCCCATATATGAAAAAAGTGTTAAAATCATTTATTATTTGTGTAGAATTTCATATGCTGCAGCTCTTTTTTTCTTTCTTCCAAACAAATTTCATGGTTTTGTAGCGATTAACAAAACAAAAATATTTTTTTCCTTTTTTACCCTACAAAGTCATAAAAGTCCCTGGTTTAAATAAAATAAAGCTCCCTACCAAAGTTTAGCTCTGTCGAAATTTTTTGTAAGTAAAAGTTTAATTTTAAATTGGTGTTAACTCACTTAACGCTGTACAAGTAGCTAACTGCATTATAAAACAAGAAAGTCAAGATTTTTGGGTCTCGATTTTCTTTCATAATAATTAGAATTGTTTTTAAAATATTCGAGAAAGATGGATTGTATAGGGTATTTTTGTTTTGTTGAATTTTTATATATTTAAGCTAAAATTTTCAGAGATGGGTTTCAAATTTTTTTTTATTGGATAAAAGTGGAAGCACAAACAAAAACGTTTTGTCTGAATTAATTGAATTAATTTTTCTTATCTTCTTATTTATTTATCAAAGGTACAAAGAAATTCTTAGTACATTTTTGCCTTCCATATTTAACAAAGAAATTTATAATTTTTTGTTTTGAATTGTATTCTCTTGAGTTATCTGTAGAACGTGGAAGGAACTTTTTAATTAATTAACATCTTACTAAGTTATTTATTTGAATCATTGTAATAAAAAATAATTAATTTTAAAATGTAAAACGAAGTCGAAAGAAAATAATTTTGTTGGATGAAAATTCGTTGTTTGCGTACAAAACATTTCACATGCAATAACTGAAGCGAATTAAGATTAAGCTAATTGCTTTTCAAATGAAGAAAATAATACGCATAGTTTTCTTGGCTTAAAGTCAATTGAGTAATTTTCTATATGTTGATAAATATTTTTGGCAAAGGTTAATAAATGAAAACAAATTAAATAAAGTCAAATTTATTCAATTCATTTTAATTTTTTTTACCGGAATGTATCTTCGTGCATACGTGCATAATATCGATATCCAATATGGGCAGTGATAGCAAGAATTTTTAACTAGTTTCAGTGATTTCGTCTGTTTGAAGTATTTGTCAGCAGTTAGGTATAATCACTTAGTACTTATAGTTTCAATTTTTCGATAATGTTGTCTGAATTACTACAGTGGTGAAAAAATCAAGTTTTCCGGTTGAAAAATTGTGCTTTGAGAAAAAAGTAACATCTTACAGCCCGATTCTAGCCAACATCACAAGAAAGAGTTGAAATTAATTATGTGACTTTTTCGTTTTCCATTATCAGCTGTTCCAATAATGACACAACGAACTAACCTACTTTGCTGTGGTGAGTTTCGTTGTGAGGATAAGGGGAGAATTCCAAAAATGTTATCGAGTCACAACAATCCTCACAAGGAATAGTCACAAGAGCTTGTGACTTGTGACTCCTCACAAGGAGAGAATCGGGCTGTTAATTAAGTAACTGTAGATTACTTTGAATAATTCAATTTAAATTGACATAAACTCAGGCAAACGTGCATAGTTTAAAATGAAGAAACATTTATGCTAAAAATTCAATAAAACAAGAAAAGTGTGCATACGCCCGAGTGTGCACATCTGTCAACTTGTAATTCGTCGGCCCAATGCCGATATTTTTATTTCTCCTTGCACTTCTCTAAATAAATGTGTAACGGCCATATTATTCACTCAATACATCTAGATTAAAACATAAATCTGGATGTAAACCATACAAATTCAATGTAAATTCATCTGGATTTAAGTTTAAATCTGAATTAAACGAGTGAATAATATGGCCGTAATAGTTGATAGCGCCGGGATAACTTTAACTCACCAAATTAAGCGTTTAAGAGATGGATAACTTCATTACATATACACATGCCATAAAAACCATTTAAACTACAAGCTTACTTGTCAGCAATGAGTAGGGCTGGCAACGAGACGAGACCAGGCGAGACTTTTGTTAGTCTCGTCTCGGTCTCGTCAAAATCGAAAAATTTCAGTCTCGTCTCGGTCTCGGTCTTGGTCTCGCCTAACCAAGTCTCGTCTCGATCTCGGTCTCGCCTTTTTCTCGTGAAAATTTTAATGTGCCAGTCTCGTCTTGGTCTCGGTATCAGTCTAGGTCTCGGTCTCGGTTTTGGTATCATCCTTAGCCTTGGTTTCTTTCGTTTTTTTTGGTGGTAAAAAGATGTTAGATAAGACGCCTGTTTAGATTGAAAAGATAGAGTACGATATCTCGGCAGTTTGTTGGTAAGAAAAATGCCGGATGTGGAGTCTTGTGTCAAGCACGAAGAAAATGTATAAAACAAACTCGTGAGTTTTAAATAGCGGAGACCAACATGGAGAAATTAATATTTAACTCTTCAATATCTTCGATTTTTACTTTATTGGCTCATTAAATGTCACCCAAAAGGTCTAAAATCAACTTTTTCCGGAGCAAAAAAATAAAATAGGAAAACCTTTTTCCAGCGAGAAAAACAAACTCTGAAAAATGAGCGGTTTCTATTCCAACGACATGCATACGTATTTTTCTCTGGATTTTCGCAGTGCACCTGAGTATAAAACTATGTACATATGTGGTTCGATATTTTAACGCGCATAAATTATTTTATATTTCGCAAAAAAAAAACTTGTGAATATTATAAAAATTGAACATGAGTACCTACTAAAAAATAATTAAATAAAACAAATGTTTCTTCTAGCGAAAACCGAAACCAAACCACCGAGACCGGCGAGACCACCGAGACTCTCGGCGAATTTCGGTACCAAAAACACGGTCTCGACTCGGTCTCGTCTCGAGTGCTTTTTAAGTAGCCTCGTCTCGGTCTCGTTGCCAGCCCTATCAATGAGTGCATATTTATTGTGTGTTACACACGTGTATCAGGATACTCGTCCTACGATTTGATGAGGTGTTGCCATACTTTCAGTTGTAAGGACTGGAACTATTTTGATATGTTTATTAATAAGAAAAGTTATCCAAGGGACCAGTTCTCTATCCGCGTGTCAGCTAACACGTGTGTTAAGGAGCGGACAGTGATTTCTTATTAATAGGGTTGTGTATATGAAGTAGCCAATTTATATGCTGATCACTCAAACGGTGTCTAGGTTTAATAACGTCCGATACGAAAATATCCATTTTATATACTGTACATAATTTTACTATAGATTTTACGTTACGTTGATTTACATTACTTCTATGAAATAAACCCCATCATAATTATATTCTTCGAAGTTGTATACCCTGCTCTGAAAGTATAACATCCTACCTAAAGTTTTTCAGTACAACAACATTGCCTTAGCTTATTATTAGACTAACCTACATAACACATATACCCTTACAACCTTTTAAACGTCAAGAAAACAGATTAATAAGTCTGGTAATAGATAAAGAGTATTTTACCTAGGAAAAAAAAAGAATATTACCCAAAAAAAGGGTAGATTCTAAATTAAAATTCAATTTTGTAGCATCGAAAAAATATGCTGCCTTGAATGAATAAGATGAAATAAATTTTTTCAATCGTTGTAGTTGTATACCCAAGTGGTTTTCATACTAAAAAAAAAAAAAAAAAAAAAAACAGATCCAAGAAACCCAAACAGAGATTACTATTATATATATATTTACATATTTTTTTTATAAATAGATCCTTGTTATTGTGATTCGTGCATAAAAGAGGGAATTATGGGTCAAGAATTCAAGAAAGACTGGCACTAAAGGACTTAAGGTTTATTATTAAATTATTAAAAATAAACGCATATAAAAATTGTACCTACTTATGATGAATCACTTGAAGGTTGTTAAAAAAAGCTTATAGATTCATGGTAAGTACCGTTATTTATTTATTTTTATTTTAATCTTTTCATAATAACTTCGGATTTCTTTTTTCTTTTTGTTAAGTCCAATATTTTCCCATTTTTAAGTCTGGATGTGGATAAACCTATTCGACGAGTGTTTATTTTAGAAAAGTGTGCCTCGATGTTTTTATTTTAATTTTTATTTAAAATAGAAAAAAAGTTTGAAGACTTAGGCCCATTTGCTGAAACAAAATTTAAATATTCATTTTCAACTTAAATGCTTATGTTCTACTTTTTCCTTAGCGTAAACTGTCACATAAGCTCTTATGTTGAACATAAATATTTAAGTTTCGTTTCAGCAAATGGCCCTTAGTTGTTCAGTTTACTGATTTATTGTCGATAGCTTATTTTTATGTAAAAAATTCCATATGTGTATGTAGGTACGCTATTTCGCTGTTTAGTATTATTTTTTGTTTTATTTGAATAATCTTTGATACTTACTTTCAAAAATAAAACATATAAAATTAAATAGGAATTACCAATGGATGTACCTAAGTATATGTATAATGTTTGCGAGTGCAAAATATAGCGATTTAAAGGTCTACTTTTCACATAAGGCGTACATCCACTAAAAAGCTTAGGGGAAAACTGTTCAACATTCTTTGAATTGCGAAAAAAAACAATTAACCGTTTCCATATTTTCTAGTTAATATGTACCTATATGCATATGTATGTATTATCAAAACATTTTTTTACACAAACACTTTTTAAACTACACTTTGCGAGCAAAAAAATGGAATCACTCTCTTTCTTCGCACATAAAAACAATAATTGATCTCAATATAATCGACATTCTTGAATGTTTATAGTATCGTTAAAACGCTGGAACCATAAGCTTTAAATCAAGGTTACAAACATAATAATCACTTCGGGATTTCAAGAGATAAACGTCATAATTGAAGCATGTAAGAAAAAAAAAAGTGAAATTAAAACAGGTAGTAGCTCGAAAATTTAACATTTACGACAAAATTAGGCGAAATTTATTGTTTCAGTATCTTGTATTACCCCGCCCAAGCTTTATTTACAGCTTCTAAACGATTTTTCATTAACCTGATGGGTTTCTTCACTGTCTCTTGCGGTATTCTTTCCCATATTCGTCTAGCAATGCAGTTTTCAGTTTTTAATGGTCTCAGGAGCTGGATTTCTGGCTCTAACCCTTCGTTTAAGCTCGTCTCATAAATGCTTGAGAGGGCTTAAGTCTGAGCTTAGTGCCAGCCAGTCCATCGTGGCAATACCAACTTCCCTATAAGGAATCCGACTGTTCCCCGCGTGTGTTGCATCAAGCGTTTATCATGCATTAGTACGAAATATTTGTCAATACATCCTACATAAATAACGACTTGATGCAGCAAAATATCGGAGATATACCGATCTGCAGTTAAACCTCCCTTCGACCACCACCAGTTACAAAAACCATGCTCACTTTTTCTTAAATTATAATGCCTGCCTGTATCATACAAAGCCCTCTCCCGTAAGTCCCGGCTTGAAGATCTTTGATATACAACATTTGCTTAGATGGAGCTGACGGGCCACAGTACGTTAGATTATTCCTTGTCGCAGTAGTGTAACAACTTGAGCAACACCTGTAGGTGTGGTATATGTATCCATTTATTTCCAAGATTAGAAGGCCTGTTAAATCGAGATTATGTAAAAGTTCATTTTTAACAGTACACCGATGAACAAAAACCAATAATGGGCGCGTATATTACGTATCAATGTTTCCTAGTCGTGCTTTCTTTTTTAGTTAAATTTGTTATTTTCGTTATTTATAATAACGCCAAAACTATCCGATGGATTTTTATGATTTTACTTCCAATTTAAAGTTTGAAGTTCAAGCTTTAAAATGTGGCCATCAACCTTTAAGTCCATAGAGATTGTTGCCTTTAAAAGGCGAAACGGAGTGAGTCCATTTTTTTTTGCTCGCAAGTGTAGATATTGAGAAACTAAAAATTACAAATTTAAATTATTCTTTCTTTATTAAAACCATAAAAAAAGTTTATTTTGTTAAAAAGGTGAAGCCTTGAAATTCGACACGTAGTTAATCAACCCATAGGTAAAGAAAAAAGGTAAGGGATTATTTCCAATTATCTTTCATTTTGTTTTAATTTACATCAAAGGAAATAGGTATATGAATAAATACATAAATAATCAAAACCAGTCTAAGTAACAAACTGAAAAGCAAGTGTCCCAGGTCAATTGTTGATAACCCAAGGCCATTTTTCATATTTATTTCCTTTATAATGACATCGTTTCTAAATAAAATAAAAATCACTTTATTTTTGGTAATAATTTTTCAGTTGTGAACCATAAAAAAATTCCTTTCAAGTTGAAATTTGTATTTTGCTGGGAAATCATAACATCTTCAAACACATTTTATAATTTTAAATCTAAAACTAATTCATATAGGTACATTGTGTAGCACAGTGACGTGTTTTTGCAATATATTTAGGTAGATACCTACCTCTTAAGTCTTCAATCAACGCTACTATCTTCAAAAAATTGAACGTCATTATATTTAATATCTTTAGCTTATCTACTATACCCACTCAAACTGTTCAATTTCATCATTAATTTTTTTTTTTTTATTTTCCCATCAAATGATGATGATAGTCTCCATCCATTCATTCAATTTGATGCTCAAATCTCACATATTTCTATTTATGGTTTTAAATGTAAATCTGAAAACATTTTTCTACATAGGTATAGCCGAACCTTATTTACATACCTACATACAAACGTAGGCAGGCCGAAGGCATATCTATATTCCTCTTTTTATCTTTTAATGAAATTCGCACAATCAATACAAATCCTTGTCAATTAAAATAAAAGAGTGACAATCTGTTTTATCCTCCATTCATTGTCAATGAAAATGAAATTAAGAAAAAAAAACATTCGTCAGAAACGATTGATAAATACCTAATCCTAAAAAATGCGATATTTTGGCTAGGTAGTTTAAGACCCTGTTTAGATTGGGAAAATTGAGTCCGGACAGGTGAGGGTCGTCGTGTATGGATTTTGAGGTGCCTCATTGGTACAAAAACAATTTCGAAATTTCGCAAATATTAAGTAGAAACAATTAGATTCATTATTCCGGTTTTTCCTCGCTTCACGAGAAAACTTCACTCACTTCTCTTACCATCAAACTCCCGTGATACCGTTCTCATTCTTCCCAATCTAAACAGGGTCTAATATGGATATAAAATGATGGCGAAAAGCCTCAAAGTTATGTTGAATCAATCTTTTGACCATAGAGTACCTATATTATCTAGAGAACCGGCTCGTACCCCTCTTGCCTAAAACACCCGCAAAATTTATTTGAGATGAGTAAGAGAAAATTCTCTTATTTTACTCTTTTTTTCCTATTCGTGAATCAGTGTGAATCGTGGATTCAAACACAAAATGGCGCCATTAGCTCAGTTGTTTTTTTATAGAGTCGCGTTTTCAGCATAAATATACATGAATATTACTAGATTTGAATGCTAAAAGCAAGACACTAAACAAATTTGTTTCAGTCTATTAAAAAGTTATTTAAAGTATTTTTATTCAAAATTTTGTTTTTAAATTTCAATTTTTGAATTTAACGTATTCTTATTTTAAATATCTCAGCGCAAGAACCCATCATAATTGAGCAAAAACGTGTATACTATTTGTTACAGCAGTGGTGGATGGGGTTCCATTTAAAATGCACGGGATCACTAATACTTGCTCAACAAATAGTCGACAAAATGGTCCCATTCTCTCACTACAGCTTGTAGGGTGAAAGAGAACGAACCCTTAAGTCGGTTCTGTAGATAATATAGGTACTCTATGCTTTTGACCATGATCAATTTTAAAATGCATACAAAATTAAAAATCCTGGAAAGCAATTAAAAAGTTTAAACATGTTGTATACTTATAGGAATTATTACGTACCTCCTTTTTAAGAACTCCTAAAATGCCACCATTAATTTGTCCAAATATACCTACCTACATAAAAAACTTTTTGTAGGTATTCGTGTTTGATAGCCTACATTTTCCAGTTCCCATCCCTTTCAGAGTGTTTTTTTTTTCAATTGTTTTCAGTTTGTTCTTTTTTTTTTATCAAGTCACATCTCTACAACTTCACGATTACAATTAATAATTTCTAATCTTTAAACTTTATAATTATTATAGTTTAAGGATAAGAACATTTTATTATTATGTAGGAACTTACTAAACCACAGGTTTATGGTTCTGTATAAAGCTCTATAAAACACCTTCCTACCTAGGTAGGTACTTAAATAGCAAAAATAGATTTATTTAATAAATTACCTAACTTGGCTGAAGAAAACCACACAAGAAGTTGGTTGGAAGAGTGAGTAGAAGTATCTTTCAGAAATTGTTGGTAAAGTGAGAATAATCGATAGAATGACAATCAAATATATTGTGTGTATGAACTAGCAGACCCATGCTTGCATTGCTTGGACTGGTGTAAGAAAAATTAATTGAATATCGGCCAAAGGTGTTATCAGCTTGGTGTTTATTGTAGTGATCATTAACAATTAATATCTGAGAATCCTAAGCGACGATGTGCCTCTACCATGATTATTGGTAAGGCTCAATCTCTAAAAGAGCACTAAAAATTAAGTCAAGCTTCTTCAAATTTTATGAAGGTTATAATCCCAGAAATAAAGCTTATCATGTTTTTCGCATTTTGCAACCTCTGCACAATTTTCTCCCCCCAACCCTATAGAAAACCTTACTTGTTTTAAAATGGTTTTTGCAGGTTTTGAACTCTGGTTTAGGAATAAATTGTAGATTGGGTATTAATAAAACGTCAGGTGATTTCTTATTCGTCTTAAGAGTTTTTTTTTTTAACTTCGATGTTAGGGTTTACTGTTTTGAATGTACGAATGTACCTAGCTGTTATTTTAGCTGAAACCAATGTTCCCAGATTTGTGCTTTCTGCCACCAAAATGGTAGGAAAAAGTTAGCTTGGTAGGAATAATGGTGGACAAAATTCATAATGGTATTTATGGTAGGAAAATATTCGAATCATTTTTTTATGATGGGAAATGTTACTTTAACCATAACCGCATAGGTATTACAAAATTAATTTACCTACCTACCTATTTTCCTTCAAATTTTTTTTCTTACCGCGCAATTTATACATAACTTTACCCAAACCAAAAATTATTTTTGCCTCACCATCTGTCACACAGAGAATCTGTCAAAAGGGGGAGATATTTTCAAGAAGTTGTGCAAAACGTATCCCTTGATTTTTGTTTGCTCGTCCAACTTCTCCATTTTTCGGTTGTTGAGAAAATCGAAAGTTAAAGAACTCTCGAGTTTAAAATCGGTAGTTGAAACTGTCAACTTTGAGTGAAAAAATACAAAATTGGAGGTAGAAAATAAAAACCCTCAAGTTGTGTTCAACTTCGAGTAAACAAAATCGCCCTAAAGGCCGGGTCACACAGACCGCGGGCCGACCGGCCGGTCAATACTTCACCATGAAAGGAAAGAACGCGACGGGCAAATTTTTTTTGTAATTTTTTACAAAGACCGCCGGACCGCGCTCTGTGTGACCCGGCCTTAAGTGTATTTTGTTTTCTTCATTTAAAATTAATTTCAATTTACTTTTAATCAGTTGAAAATATTAGTAAAAGTGAATGCTTGTTCAAAATAATCATTAAGACAAAAGTTATGGCAGAAAAAAATATGTTGGGTTTTTTTTCCTTCCAGTACCTACAAAATAATGGGACTTTTTGTGGAATTTGGTGGGGTTTTAAAAATCTCCTCTGGCATCACTGGCTGAAACTTTATTAATTTACAGAGAAGTTATTTCAGCCACAAATTTTTTATTGAGAAACCTACCGTGGGTTTTAGTCCATCGCTGTCTGCTGCGTCATCATAGTACATACAGCTTTACCAAAGCTCAAAAACCAAAAACAAAACAAATAATTACGTAGGAATAAAAACTACCGTCTACGAATGAGATCTAAAGAATATTAATATGTAAATATTATGGTGTATTGGTGGTTAATGTAGATAGGTACTTTACATAATGTAAATTAAATTATATTTTAAAGCTTAAATGCGTAGTATGTATGTACCTACATATATATGTACGTAGGTAGGTAGGTACTTTATATCTAAATAAACCTAAAAATATTATTGTGCACAATTCTTAGACAAAACAAATAGGTAGGTAGCTAGGTACGTAGATAAGCATAGGTAGCTACTTAACTGCTTATGAAAATCATCTTCGTTCTTTTCAAGTATGTACCTACCTACCTATGTACATAAGTATGTATTTAATATTTATGTAGGTCTGGTTTTAAGTTTTAATGCAGAAAACTTTGATGTGCTATAGATCTAGGCATAAAACAATAAATCCATGCATTAAATATCTACTAGATACCTTCTTACATTTAGGTACATACACCCCTACTTAGATTTACCTAGGTACCTGCATTTTTTTTTTAAACTAAAAAGTTAAATATCGGTGTTCTTTTTGCAAGAAGCAATGTGTAAGAGTTGCCATCACTAACTTCCTATCGCCAATTGGAATACATACCTTTAAACCAATGCCTATATACATATTATACCTACCTACTTACATATACATTTCTTATCACCTTATCGCCGGACATTAGGTAGGTGGGTACCTAGAATTGACATGTTTTGCAACGTTTGTTTGCATTTCGAAATTTTGCACAGCAGTGTTTTTCTTTATTTTGAATTAAAAAGAAACTACCTACCTAGCTCGAAATTGAAGTAGGTAAGTAGGTTTATGGTAGGAAGGAAGGTTATATTATTCTTGTCTATTCATAGAATTTTCATTGACTTATTATTTACTTTCGAGAGTGGGGTGTTAGGCATAAAAAAATGGATTTTCAAATCCAGATTCAAAAGCAAAATTAGATCTTGTATTGTTTTTGTAATGGGTACATGTAGGTTATAGGTACCTACATATGTATTTCCGTATTACAAATCAAATCCGAAATTGCAACATAAAATCAAGAAATTTATTTTTTGTACATTATATTAATGTGTGACAGCTACATAATAAGTTTGTTCGTTGAACCCTGGTCACCCTGGGGTCACCCAAAAGCGTTTTTTGAAAATCCTGAACTCACCCTTACAATCAAATTCTATGGGGTCGCCCTGAAGTTAGACCTAGGGTTTTTGCTGGGGCTATTTGAAGTAAAGAATAAACTGCCAAAAAGACATAAATTGTGAAGCATTTATTTTTAGATGAAATTGTACACCTATACCTACATTAACTGAATAAAAATAAATAAGAAAAGAAAATTGAAACTTTTGAAGTTGTTTTTATTCTACTATCTATATATTTAGTATACCTTACGTAGGTACCTACTAGTACATATTAATTTTAAGATTTTTAGAAATTCTTTTTTACTTAAAATGTCAATACCTACCTAACACAATTTAGAGCCCTAATGGTTTTGACAGTGCAAAAACCCATGTTTTTTTGCCCATAATCTTGGGGTTGTCAAGAAATCCTGGGTTAACCCTAGGTAAAGTTCAACGAACAAAGCTAATAGGTACCTAATAGGTCAAAAGTGTCAAAACTATAAAATACCACCGCAAAAAGCAGTCGTAAAAGAAAACAAGTACCTACCTATTTATAGTTGGTATGTACATAGGTAGGTACCTAGACCTACCTATAAAAAAAGCTGACTTGTAAAACTTAATCGCAACTTAACTAAAACAAGGAATTTTGAATGATAAAAATCAGTAATTTT
Source organism: Epistrophella euchroma (assembly GCA_947049315.1). NCBI lineage: Eukaryota > Metazoa > Arthropoda > Insecta > Diptera > Syrphidae > Epistrophella > Epistrophella euchroma. The sequence continues at coordinate 16,867,932 of OX346247.1, read as the reverse complement.
AGTAACAAAATAATTTAAGTAACAAAAAATGCGATTATAAAATAGGTAGGTAATGTAGTTTGTTTTTATTATTGTTTCTAGGTAGATACGTAAAAATTGATTTGTTTGTTATAAGTGTTAATTTTTTTTATTTATCTGTAAAATAAGTTAAGTAGGTCTTAGACAGCGTTGACGAAGTGGCACGATCTTGCTTTTTTGACACGATGATTTCCTCGTATTAATAGCACGTTTTTATATATCCATTAATTTACTCAAAATTAAGCAAATTTCAACAAAATTTAACTAAAATTTAATCAAATTCCGTAAAAAGTGGGCATTAGCACATCCGATGCACGAATAGATCAAATGATTGCCATTGATTTTTGGTATTGTTGTAGGTATTACACCCTGCAATAAAATTGATTACAAGCTTTTCACAAAAATAGAAGAATTTGAGGTTTTTTCATGTGGCACGAAAAAAGGCACGTTTTTCCAGAAAATATGGCACGTTAATTTTATTTCGGGCGGCAACGCTGATCAATACCTTTTGAAAAGAGATGAATACTACTACTACGTCGATCCGACGAATTCTTACCTTAAAGTATGATTACTCTTCTTGGTTTAAAAAAAAAAATATATTTCAATAATTTTATGTCATGGCAACCCTCACAGTGCTTGAATTTGAATGCTAACTTTCCGCTTTGATTCCCCGGTTGCTTCTTCCCCTTAAATTCGTGGAACCACTGCCATTTTATATACAAAGATGCCATTGCAGTTTTTCCATTTATCAAAGTCCTCCTGCTATTTTCAACTTCAAAATTTTTATTTGTTGCACTCTGTTGCACATTTGCTGTGTGTGTACGTCAGCACCAATACTTAGCTGTCTGTTCTTACGCTTCTATGTATTCAACTGGCCCCCTTGAGAACAAAACAAAAAGGAATAAAAGAAAAAACATTTCCTATAACCAAAAATAAAGAAAAAAGCAAATAACCTCCAAGTGTTACGTGATGAAAATAGACAATAGAAAAAAAACACCCATCTTTGATATTTCTTTGTTTTACAAAAACTAATTTCATTTTATTTTTGCTGCTCATTTCTTTTAGAAACAAAAGCGATAAGATTTAATATAATTATTATAAAGTCTCCTTTCTTAAAAAGTTAAAACTTAAAAATTCTTATGATTAACGAATTTAACGTATAAATGAATTTAAAATGGTCGCTCCCCGACTTCAAAACGGAGGGTCAGCCGTTAGTATGAAGATATATGATTTTTTTTTTTTTTAATTTTTAAATGGTTTTCAGTTGCAGTATAGTAATTATTCAATAGTAGTTTAAAAAAGTAGGTAGGTACTTCGGGTAGATGCAGGTGGGAATGCTCCAGAGCATGGTCCTCCTCCACCCACCACCTTCAAACGAGATTAGGGCAGTGGAGGCGAATTCAGTTCTTTCCCTTCTTGTTGTTGTTGGTATTGACTAATTTGGTTAGAATCTTTCTGGAATGTCCACTGGGATCATGATGGTTTGTATGAGTACTTGCCTCCTTCTTGGAGCGCTGCTTGCCACTGTGTCCCGTAAATATATGCTTGTCGTGGTCAAAGTTGTAGTGCTCATACTCATCAAAGTAAGCCTCAGACATAATTATTGATTTATTAGTTTTGGTTTGGATTTATCACAAATTTGAAGTTTCTGGATTTGTTTGTACTGCTTTCTTACAGGTCAATGCAAGTTTTTTTATTTTTTAACCACTTATTTAATTTCTATTTAAATTATGTAGATACTGCGTTTTATGTTAACACAATAATAATCTTCACTTCCTTTCTCTTTGTTTTTTTTTTATGTGATAATTTGCCTTGTGGGCAGGTAAAAGCTGTTTTGTGCTTTTTTTTGAATTTATAAACACGAACTTTCTTCCACAAATGTGAAATAAATAATGAACTGTGAATCGGTGGCACCGTTTGCTTTTATATGTGAGTAAATGCCGGCAAAAATTATTTTATATACTCTGATGTGTTTTTATATACAAAAAACAACAGCAGGCGAAAAAGAGGAAAATGAAGAAAATAAGATTACTGCGCAGTTTTCACTTAGCTCAGTGTACAGTGTTATTGTTGTGTATAAATAGAGTGTATAGATATTTATGTGATGAATTTTGATAGTAGATTTGTGGGTGAGAAGGGTGTATCATGCGGTAGAAGGGGTTCAAAAGTGGAAGTCGCAGCAGCAGAAGAGATAGAGCCAGAGAAGGATTTTATTTGTGATGTGATGTGATCGAGGGGGATTGGTGTTAGCACACAACGGAAGTTTCTGGATGTTTAGATTAGTTTTTTGTTTTGGAACTTATTTCGATTTTAGAAAACCTGTTTTGTATTGTGTGTACCTACTACCAAGGTAGATTATTGTTTACACGACTTTTTTATTTTTGATTTTCTATCGTTTGAACTAAATAGGTAGGTTTATACATAGGTATCTCATATTAATTGGTAGATAATGAAAATGAATGTAAACAGCCACATGTACAGAAGGTTTTAAAGGTAAACTGGTGAACACTATACCTACCTACATATTAATGTATATTTAGAGTAGCGTTGATCTACATTGCTGTGAAAAAAATTGTGTACATTTACATTCTATACAACATTGCTGTTAATGGTGCAAATAACCTTATGCTGAAAACAGATGTGGAGCTTTTTCCAATGCGAAAATAAATTTACACAGGTTCTTATGAGGGCTGACATATTCCAGGCTCGGCATGCAGCCTTCGCTGCACGATGTGTCTGCTGCCGAAAACAAATGTGCAGCATTTTCCCATTCAGCGAAATTAGAAATAGGGACATCGTGCTGCGAAGGCTGCATGCAGAGCCTGGAATATGTCAGCCCTCATAAGAACCTGTTTACATTTATTTTCGCTACATAGGAAAAAGCTGCACATCTAGATTAAAACTTAAATCTGAATGTAAATCATACAAATTCAATGTAAATTCATTTGGATTTAAGTTTAAATCTGGATGTATTGAGTGAATAATATGGCGGCTAGTGTTCGATTTTACAACTATTTAACAAGCTTTTTTAATTTTTAAATGACTTACATATTTTGTATGGAACAAATGTCATTGAAAGATATTGGACGGGATGAAACGCCAATTTTCATGGACTAAATGTCGTTAAAAGCTATTTTGAATCAATAATTCAACAAGTCCAATTATAAATTGCTAAATCTTCTACTTGACTGATTTATTTCAGTAGTAGGTAGGTATATAGAAATTGTATTATTAAAAAATCTTCGTAGGTACCTATACCTATAAAAGCCTGTTAAATAGTTAAAAGGGCTTTATGAAATCGGTTTAAGTTTTATTTAAAGCAGTTAAAGCAAGTTAAGTAATTTTTCTTTAGAAAATGTTTATTAAATAAACTGAATATATTTTCTATTTGTTCATTATTCTGCATTTTAAAATATGGGCACCGTATCCATTTCTACTTGGGCAAATATTGGTTTCGTTAAAAAAAAATCGAGGCTTTAATCAAAATCATCAAAATCCACTCTTCGACACTTTTTTGCAAAAATTCTTGAACTTGGTTTAAGCTTTATATATCCTTCAGATGGAATATGAATGCAATACCTATGTTTTTCTTTGCCTATCGTTACATCGCATAAATTTTTTCATTACACTATAGGGTTGTAATCAAAATTAACACTACGATTATGGAGAATTCTGAAAAAGTGGTTTTTGCGATACTATTATCTGAGTTAAAAATAAAATTTCAGGAAAAGTTACCTATCTACCTACATATGAAACAATAATTGGCTAGCGCCTCAATGTAGGCACATTATCGAAGCGGCCGTGTTCAAACAAAAAATACCTAGGTATCGATTCGTTTAATCTTTTTTGCAATCTTCAGGGTAACTTTCCATTCCCATTGAATTTTTTAAGAATTATTAACCTTAAGTGTCATGTCATTTTACGATCTAATTTTTTTTTCCAATTTTTGTTATTATTGCATATTAAAAATGTGCTTCATCAAGACAATCAAATAATCTCAATACCCTTCGGCAAGACTTTCTTAAGTTAGTTATTTACTTCTCTTCTTGTATAAAATGTACCTAATATAGGTACCTAGATATATGTACGTACCTACCTATACTTTAGAAAATTGACTGACATTATCACATAGATATGATTCATTTATTTGGTCTATACAGTCAAAGCTCCTATTGCAGACAGCTCCCTTAAGCGGACAATCCCCTTAAGTTGGCAATTTCTCACGACCGTGGATCTTGGATCTATATTCCATACGTTTTATGATCCCTTAAGCGGACACTCCCTTACCCGGACGCGGACAAGAATATTAGCCGTGATTTGTTAAACTTCTTCAGCCCTATTTATTAACTCGTTTTCTAATCCTGAAAAATGTATTCATAAAAAAAATGGACGGCCAACTCCCTTAGACAGACAAGTGTTGCGACCGTCGCTGTCCGGCTAAGGGAGCTTTCACTGTAGTAGATACATTCTACTAACTAAATATAAAACTGCTGATGTCACAATGAGTTTATATGTATAATAAAGCTAATAGGTAGGTAATTTATATTTTATATAAATAAAGCAAAGCTAATATAATTTTCAAGCAACTGCAAAGCAGTGTTGCCGCAACCCAAAGTTAAAACCCATTAGTTGAAATTGTGAATAAAAAAAAGTCGCCAGAAAATAATGGTCGATATAAAATGATAATAGGTACCTATCTACCAAGTAATCTTTTGACCAAAACTTATTTTTAGGCTAAGGTTGGTAAACTTCCTGAATTCTTAAACTATCATAAGGCTTTTACCAATACCTACTCAAAGCGTAGCTGGGTAGGTACCTACCTTTACGTCATCTACAAATCTAAGTTTTGGAAACGTAAACCTAAAGTTAATTAAAGTGAAATTCAGTTCGAGTAGCCCGAAGATGGAATTCTCATTCCGAAACGCGTTGCCAATGTTATTTAAAATGAAATTCGTCTATACAAAAAAAAAACGATTTTTATTATTTGTTTAAGGCTTAGGTGGCTGAGGTGGGCATGTTCAGAGTCAAATATCTTCGCTTCTAGTTCCGATCAATTTTGTTTTTCTTGACGGCATATTTTCAAGAACGAAATGAGGTTTGTGCAGTATTTTTTTCTTTTTGATAGGAGGCGCAGAACACAATTAATAAAATTACTAAAAAAATATTTTTTTTTTCGACAAAAATCACAACTAAACTATAACAGCCTTATTTATTAAATTTCACTAATACTCGTTTCAACCTCGGAATAGTTAAACCGAGTCGAAGCACTTAATCCGTCTTTACGCCACGTCAAATAAATTCTTATTTATAAAATATATTATCAAAAAATGACAAATCTAAAACTCTGGTTATTATAAACATGGCTGATTTCCACAAATTATTAATTTAAAGTAATTATTATTGGTTTTATTTTATCTAAATATATAAGTACCTATCTAATGAATGGATAAGTAAAATAAAAGAAAACGGTCTGAAAACTGGGTTTTCGTTTGCACACCTTTTTGTAAATTTCACACGATGCTGATGTCATGTCAAAATGACATAAATACTAAAACGGCTTTACTCCGGCTTTATTCCTCCTATGTACCAGTTTTAGCTTACTCCGCCTCTATTCCGCGTGTATTTTTTTATGAATACATTTTTCAGGATTAGAGGTGTCGTAGAGTAACCTTACTCCGTCTCTAAAACAAGTTAATAAATAAGGCTGTAAGATATTACAATTCTAACGCAATTTAAATGATTAAAATCGGCTCATTAGATCGGAAGATACCTATAATTCTTTAAAAAAAAATGCTATTAAAAACTTTGATTGTTATTTTTTCACCGTTTGATAGTAAGGTAGGTACCTAACCTACCTACTTGACTAAATTGAAAAGTAAAGGAACAGAGGCATTGCTACCCTAATATGTAGCCAAAAGGAATAGAAACTGAAATGCGATCAACCTTAAAATTGAATACATCACACCCACTCCACTCCCGAAGCATGCCAATACACCAGAACCATGAGCCACTTCTGTGTGAATCGGGCCTTAGAGAGAGAGTTCAATTTGCTATGTAGAATTGTAGATATTGAAAAATATCTCTGCCCTCCTGAAAAAAACTTATTCTCAAAACAAAAAGTTGCAATTCAACAAAATAATTATTGTAAACAAATAAAAACTTTGTGTTTATTTATTCACGTATAGGAACTTACATATATGTACCTATGTAGTTATACCTAAGAGTTTCATACAAATTTGTTTACAGGTTAATATTGCTTTGCTTGCTATTGAACTCTAACTTAATTACCTAATAAAATTTAAAACGCAATTTTATATAAATATAAACGGAGAAAAAGTATTGATTGCAGTTTCAACATAATTTTGTACGTGTAGCAATTTTAATTTTAAATGATAAAGGTTCGTATTGTAACGATGAAATCAGCACCTAACTACTTTCGGAACAAACAAAGAGCCAAGTACAAAAATACCCTTATCGAAGACAACAACCATTTATAAAAAAATCCCGAGAGAGCGCGCCCATCTCTCTCAGAGGAAAAATGCGCTGAATGGAAGAGTGGAGAGAACGCCATCTCTCTTCATTGGAATGGAACCTTCCAGAAGCTTTTGTGCCAGTACTTTCTAGTAGAGTCCCGAACCTCTCAGCTCACTATATAAGGAGAAACTTTTTGAGCACAGACACAGTTTATTTTTGAAAGCGAAAGTGTAAAGTTCAAAGTATCCGGAAGTGAATATAAGTTACATACTATTGAGATTAATGATTAATAAAATATTTGAAGTGAAGTAAAGTGTGTTTAATTTAAAAGGAAATAATTGACGGTTGACAGTTAAAAATAAATAAGTTTTATATCGAACCGTGGTAAAACGTTACATTGGTGTCAGAATAAGGGATAAAACTTATTTTATCTGTGCATTTAAGTAAATTAACTTAAAATAAAAAGTGCGTGTGTGTTTTTTTTAAATAAATTAACAGACAATGGGTAAAATTTTGAATGATTTAAATTGTGTTGAACTTAAAGCAGAACTAAATAAACGAGGTCTTCCTACTGCTGGATCAAAAAATGACCTCATTATTCGTCTGCAGGAACATTTAAGACAACAAGGTGAAAACCCAGACTCGTTTATTTTCACGATTGAAATGGAGGAAGAGCAAGTAAGTACTAGTTTAGATATGACCAATATGATGGCTCTTCTGCTCGCCCAGTTCGAAGAACAAAGAAAAGAACAAAAGAATATTCTCGAAGAGCAAAGAAAAGAGCAAAAGAATCTTCTCGAACGATTTGAAGATCAACGCAATGAGCAAAAGAATCTTCTCAAAGAGCAAAGAAGAGAGCAAAAGAATGAACAAAATAATCTTCTCGAACAAATAGAAAAACAAAGTGTTGAGCAAAAGAATCTTCTTGAAAAACAAGAAAAGAAGCTTCTTGAACGATTTGAGGAACAGAAAATTCTCCTCGACGGTAAGCTCGATACTTTTGAGAACAAATTTGTTGCTCTTGACGAGCGTGTCGAAAAACAATTTTCGAAAGTAGACACAAAGCTCGCGGAAGTTCAAGAAAATTTCGAAAACAGAATTCAAAGCATTACCAACGAATTAGACAAAGTTCGAAAAATGAAGATTCGAGAAAGTTCTGGCGAATTTGTAAAGCGAAAGGAAATGCATCCGCCAACCTTTGATGGACAAACTTCTTGGTCGATCTACAAGAAGCAGTTTGAGGCAGCCGCAGCAACAAATGGCTGGGATGACGAAGACAAATTTATAGCTCTGACGCTTGCCCTTAGAGGACCTGCTGCTGAATTATTGCAAAGCTTACCAGCAGACAAGAACGGCAACTTCACGGCTCTTGTACAGGCCATTGACAAACGTTTTGGAGATGGCCATATGCAAGAAGTCTTCCGCGTCCAACTCAATACCAGAGTCCAGAAAAGAGGAGAAAGTCTGCAACAACTTCAAGCAGATATCGAACGGCTGGCTCACCTGGCATATCCAACTGCGGGAGAGGAAATAATAAACCAGTTCGCAACAGAAGCATTTGTCCGCGCTGTATCCGACATCAACCTTCAGCGAGCGATTCGAACTGCCGGAAAACGCACGCTTCCTGAAGCATTGGCGTTTGCTCTAACTATGGAAGCAGCAGAACAAGCATCTCGAGAAGTTCTTCGGTTAAGAGAAATAGAAGTTGAAGAATGCTCCTGTCAGAGAATCGCATTCCAAAGAAATCAGCGAGACGGACCTTTTCGATGCTGGAATTGTAATAATACCGGGCATCTTCAGTGGCAGTGCAGATTGCCACCAAGAAAAGCTGCATGTCACCATTGTGGAAGCAGAGAAAACAACAGAGAACAACGTGGCAATTACACCAACGCTCCTCTTACTCGACTTGTTCCACAACCAGAAAAACAGGTAAGAAGTATCGATGGCCCCAGAACCACTGTCCAGGTCTCACAGACTAAACGAAACAACAAAAGTCTGACTGTGGAGGCAACATTAAACGGCAAGAAACACGTGGCTACAATCGACACTGGTGCCACTGCCTCCATTGTAAGAAGGGACTTGGTCAAGATGACATGGCTGCATAACACCAATAGCTATCGTCTGAAAACCGCTACAGGAGAGGCAGCTAAAGTGTACGGAGAAGTTCGTCTTCCGATTCGTTTGGCAGAACTGGAGTTTTCGCATCTGTTTTTGGTAGCAGATATATGTGACGAGTGCATCATTGGAATCGACTTCATGAAAGAACACGGAATAATTCTGGATATCGGTAAGCAAGTTCTTAATTACCAAAATGTAGAGATTCCTATGGTTTATGGTGACGAAAAATCATCAACTCTAAGAAGTGTCATTAAAGAAGACATATGCTTGCCGTCTTCTTCTGAAGTGTTCGTTTGGGCTAAAATAAAAGGCGATTTGGGTGGTCATCGATACCTCATGGTGGAACCAGATACTAACCAAGGCTCCCAAAACATCATCGTTGGGAAGACTCTTGTGGCACCAAAGAACAACATGGTACCTGTACGGATTCTGAACATCAAACCGTACGAAGTTAAGTTGAGAAAAGGAGAAATAGTCGGAAAATGTGAACCTGTGTCAGCGATAACTAAGATCACAGAAGAGGACACGAAGAAGCCTGCGAACTGCGAACAACTAAAGGCAAAAATCCTTAACTCAACCAATCTTAGTCAACATCAACTAAGTATTGCCGGTAGCCTTCTTCATGAGTATGCTGACATATTTTCTTCATCAAGTGGGCAGTATGGTCGAACACAACTTGTGCAGCATCGGATCGACACAGGAGACGCCAGACCGATTCGTCAACCAGCAAGACGTCTCCCCCTAGCCAAACAAGCCGAAGTTGAAGAGATGATATCAAGCATGAAGAAAGATGGGCTGATCGAAAACTCTAAAAGCCCTTGGGCATCGCCAGTGGTCCTTGTCAAAAAGAAGGACGGAAGCACTCGATTTTGTGTGGACTACAGAAGGCTGAACGATGTGACAAAGAAAGACAGCTATCCTCTGCCCAGAATCAGCGATACTTTAGATGCAATGGAAGGTGCTAAATGGTTCTCTACATTAGACCTAAAGAGCGGCTACTGGCAGGTAGAAATTCATCCAGAAGATCGTGAAAAGACAGCTTTCTCCACAGGAAACGGTCTGTGGCAATTCAAAGTGATGCCATTTGGACTGTGCAACGCTCCGGCTACATTTGAGCGTTTGATGGAATGCGTTTTACAAGGACTTACTTGGAAATCTTGCCTGGTCTATTTGGACGATGTCATCGTGTATGGGAAAACATTTGACGAACATTGTGACAACCTAAAAGCTGTATTCCAGAGGCTTCGAGAAGCACACCTCAAGCTTAATCCAGATAAATGTGCTCTTTTCAAGACCGAAGTTAAATATTTGGGACACATTATCTCATCCCAAGGAGTAAAGACTGATCCTGAAAAAGTTGACACTGTGAAGAATTGGCCAACACCACAGGACAAACATCAACTCCGAAGCTTCCTTGGCCTAGCCACATACTACCGGCGTTTTGTGAAGGATTTTGCTGGAATCGCCAAAAGCTTGCATCAGCTTACAGAAAAAGGAAAGCCGTTCAGATGGTCAGGTGAGTGTGAGAAAAGCTTCCAGGAGTTAAAGCTGCGTTTATGCAATGCTCCTGTGCTTACCTACCCTACTCCAGGGAAACCTTTTATTATTGACGCGGATGCAAGTAATGTCGGAATTGGAGCTGTACTGTCACAAGTCCACGACGGAGAAGAAAAGGTTGTCGCCTACTACAGTAAGGTACTCTCGAAGCCAGAACGGAATTATTGCGTGACCAGAAGGGAACTTCTAGCTCTGATATTGGCAACAAAACACTTCCATAAGTACATCTATGGACAGAAGTTCCTTCTCCGAACAGACCATGGAGCACTCAATTGGCTTCTGAACTTTAAAAATCCTGAAGGTCAAGTAGCAAGGTGGATCGAGAGACTACAGACATATGACTACCAAATTCAACATCGAAGAGGAAAGTTGCATTCAAACGCAGACGCATTATCTCGACGGCCTTGCAAACAGGACTGCAAACATTGCACACGCCAAGAAGAAAAGGAAATGACTGCCGTCCAACGAATAAGAGCTGATCCCATTTACGGTTGGAGTAATGAAGAACTTAGGACTGCCCAACAAGAAGACTCGGACATAGAGCCCATTCTTGCGTGGAAAGAACACCAAGAAAAACCAGAGTGGTGTGACATCTCCGACAGAAGTCCGGCTCTGAAAGCATATTGGGCACAATGGGACTCACTTCATGTGGAGGAAGGTGTTCTAAGGCGTAAGTGGGAATCCGCAGACGGTAAGTCCTATGTGATGCAGCTGGTCGTTCCTCGGTCCAAGGTTAATGACGTTCTTCGAGAGATGCATGACGGAGCTTCTGGAGGTCATTTGGGAGTCAATAAGACTTTGGAAAAGATACGACAACGGTTCTACTGGCTACATGCAAGAGAGGACGTCGAAAAGTGGTGCCGAAAATGTGATACTTGTGCTGCTAGCAAAGGCCCAGGTAGGAAGCTTCAAAGTAAAATGCAACAATACAACGTAGGCACGCCTTTCGAAAGGATTGCAGTAGACGTCGCAGGCCCTTTTCCTGAGACCAACAGTGGAAACCGATACATCCTTGTAGTCATGGATTACTTCAGCAAGTGGCCTGAGGCATTTGCCATCCCAAACCAAGAAACCAAAACAGTTGTGGATCAGATTGTCTTCAATTGGGTGAGCAGGTTCGGCGTACCGATGGAACTTCATTCCGACCAAGGAAGGAACTTCGAATCTAACATCTTCCAGGAAGTTTGTTCGCTCCTTGGCATTAAAAAGACGAGGACAACGCCGCTTCATCCACAATCTGATGGGATGGTCGAGCGATTCAACCGGACGCTAAAGGAACATCTATCTAAGGTTGTCGGCGACTACCAACGAGACTGGGATAGACATATTCCATTATTCCTAATGGCATATAGGAGTGCAGTACATAGCTCGACAGGACATACACCATCGGAAATCTTGTTTGGAACGTCAATACGACTGCCTAGTGAGGTGAAATTTGGATGCCGGACAATTGAGCCACAACGAACAGAAGAATATGTGGATAACCTCAAAGAAAGGCTCATTGACATTCATCAACGAACCAGAGCATTCATAAAAACGTCTAGTGATCGGATGAAAACACGTTATGATGCCCGAGCAACAACAACAGGATTTCAAGAAGGAGACCTCGTGTGGTTTTACAATCCCCATCGACAAAAGGGACTGTCACCAAAGCTTCAACAGAACTGGGAAGGACCCTACACTGTTGTGAAGAGACTAAATGATGTGGTCTACCGTATACAGAGAGGAGTAAGAGGGAAACTGAAAGTAGTTCATTGTGACCGTTTGCATCGTTATAATGGTGAAAGGAGCGACAGAATTGTTCGGGACGATCAATCTTAGGAGGGGGGCAATGTAACGATGAAATCAGCACCTAACTACTTTCGGAACAAACAAAGAGCCAAGTACAAAAATACCCTTATCGAAGACAACAACCATTTATAAAAAAATCCCGAGAGAGCGCGCCCATCTCTCTCAGAGGAAAAATGCGCTGAATGGAAGAGTGGAGAGAACGCCATCTCTCTTCATTGGAATGGAACCTTCCAGAAGCTTTTGTGCCAGTACTTTCTAGTAGAGTCCCGAACCTCTCAGCTCACTATATAAGGAGAAACTTTTTGAGCACAGACACAGTTTATTTTTGAAAGCGAAAGTGTAAAGTTCAAAGTATCCGGAAGTGAATATAAGTTACATACTATTGAGATTAATGATTAATAAAATATTTGAAGTGAAGTAAAGTGTGTTTAATTTAAAAGGAAATAATTGACGGTTGACAGTTAAAAATAAATAAGTTTTATATCGAACCGTGGTAAAACGTTACAGTATGTTTGTTTTGTAAACAATCACAACCTGACACATAGGTATACATACCGACCTACAGCATTTTCAAGAAATAATTTTTTGTTATAAACTTCCTACATGTATGTATATGTAGCTTCTCTGTTATCACATCAAAAAATATTGAAGAAAAAATATGTGCAAAGTCAAAACTTCATTTCAGAAAGTTCTAGAATGTTTTCCGTTTTTGTTTATACAATTTAAGTTTAATAACAAGGCCATTAAAACAAAAGTAGTGTTTGTTTTAGTATTTCAAGCAACAAACATAAGTTAGATAGCTAGTGTATGTAGGTATACAATTTTTAGCGAAGGCAAAAAGAAATGATAAAAAAAAAGTTGTTTAAACAAGTTGATTAGAAATAATTAAGATAGATACCTATGAGACTTGAGAAGAATGACGCATACCTACCTACTTACATTATGTACACCTATCTAACATAGCGAAAAGTTTGGTGGCTGTGGCATAGTCTTACATACCTAGGTATATGATTTTCATTAAACATTTTTTATTGATTTTGGATGACTTTTGTCAAAGAGACTTACAAACTGCACTGTCTCAAATACTGAATGAATATCAGAAGCTGTCAACGTTTTGTAAAAAATGTGTTATCATCTAGATTTTTCTTTGTTATTCAATCATTTTAAAATGGGTAACTTTCCATACGCATCATTTAGTTCGTAGCCACATGGTCACAGGGTGATACAAATATCTAATAATCTGTTTATAAAAATATAATATCAATTTTGCTTTATAGGTATGAAAAATAAGTTGAATTTTTAAATCCATAAAAAAACTGTGTTTTTAGACAGATGAGAATAGGTATTTCAATAAGACATCTTTAACATTAAAATAATAAAAAAAAAACTAAAAACTTACTGCCTTATTTATAAACAAAAAATGTTTATTTCAGCTCTTGTGTTCAGGGTAACAACACCATGGTATTAGAATTTTCGGGAATCAAACTAAAGGCAACTGCCCTGAACACAAGAGCTTAACTAACCATTTCTTGTTTATAGATAAGGCAGTTCATTTTTTCTTTAATTTTGTTTGAGTTTATAAAAACTATTTGTGCATTTCTTAAATATTATTCGAATTATCGAAGGAAGCACTGGATTGAGAAATTATTACAAAATCAGTCCAGCCATTAAAAAGACGTAAGTACCTACCTACATATACGTTATGAAATAACCCAACATTAGAAAATTTTTTCAAAAAACGTCAAAACATTATTTTTGTAGGTATGCTTAGTTTAAAGAAATGAAATGCAGTATGTACCTATGAAGGTTTTTTTTTTATAATACAAATAGGTGCTCGTATACTTCTAAAATAAATCAGCAAAGAAGAAAACTTAGCACTATTTAATTTGACTTGTCGAATTATTGATTAAAAATAGCTTTTAATGGCATTTAGTCTACAAAAGTGCAGTATTGTTTCAGCTGATTAAGAGATAAGAAGAACGAATTTTAATCATTTTCATATTCTAGAAAGTTTGAAAAAAAAAAAAAAAAAACGAAATCATTGTCCAAAATGAGCTAAGACAAAAAAGCAAATGTCTCCTCTATGGAATCTTGTAAAGTGCTCTGCAACCAAGCGTAAATCCGTTTGACCTTTGTATTTTTTAGTTCGATGTGCACCTGATACAAAAAAAAACACTTTGTGGACTTCTATATCATAATGTCCATATATGTATATATAATATAATCGTAATTTTAGTTAAAAAAAAAAAACTAAGGGCATGTTGTGGTTCAATGTTTATATATATATCCGTGGTTCAGCAAATTTAACTCACCGATTACGGCGGATTAACTGAATTTCATAGATGGTTAAGGTACAAAAAAAAGTTAGTAGTTATATTTAATTAAAAAATAAAAGGGGTGAAATGTTTGAAAGCCAAACATTTTGTTTAATAGGTACCTACCTACTTTAGATTTTAAGAAATAATTAAATGGACAATTTAGACTTGGTCAAAATTGTTTTGTTTATTAATAAAATGCAGAAAATATAACTCATGATAAAACATTTTGTATACCTACATATAATACCTATAACTACTTAAGTACCCTTCTAATGTTTGTAAACGTAATAAGTTAAAGTTGTTTTTCCAATACCTATAATGTTTACAAGCTAAAATTGACTGGATCATTTATTTTATTGACCTAAAAACAAAAATAAATGGTGTGATAAGAAGTAGGTACTTCGTACTTCCTTTATATTGAGCAAAACAATTAGGTACCTACTTGTGTCTGTTTTTATTAATAATAATTATTATACCAACATTATGTATCTATATAAATCAATCACTTTCAAGATAGCTTAAATAATATTCTGTGTTGATTAGAAGTCTATTTGTGGGTAGTAATATAATGTATTTTATCATTTATACATTCACAAGTGGTACATGTAGGTACATTTTTACATAAAAGTCATCAAAAAAAATTCATACATTTGATCAAAAAAGCACAATAAATTCTTTTGAAGGTCGAATAGGCAGTGGCGTATTTAGGTTTTTTGCCGCCCTGGCTATTTCCCCTCTCCAGGCTTTCCTCGCACATCTTTGACATGAAAAATATTAATCAAAGAATATAATAACACCTTTATTACTGTTCGGATGCTCCCGCTTGTACTTCAGGTTGCAGCTACTCAGATTGTGGTTTGCCTCACTGATTGAGGATAGGGTTGTCGAAGGTTTGGAGAGAATAAATAGAATTAATATCATATTCATAATCACAGCTGTTTGGCTGCCTTAAATAAATGCATTGGCACGAGAATCAGCGTTTTTCCGCGAACTTCGTTTCGCACCTACATTTTTTTTTTAAATGGAAAAAAATAATTCGTCAAAATAGCTTTTTCAATCGCTGTAGACCGTAGAAAAAAAAGTTGTAATAAAATTTGTTAAAGATTAAATAAAATTAAAAAAAAAAATGCGTATACGCCCGAGTTGACCACATTTGAATAAAATTTATCTCTTTATGGAGCATCTTGTTTAATAAATTAATCTCATTTATTTTTGTTTTTATCCTTTTTTTGCAAGTAGGAGTCAACAACTAATAAATTTGAAAGTCCATCAACAAAGAAAATATGAATTCTAAAATAATATTTTACTGCCTCTGCCTTAGGCTATTACCTAGCCCATTCTATTTACATATATTTTAAATAGGTATACATGTTATGTATATCTTCCCAATAAGTACCTACCTACCTATAGAAAAAGTCAGTCCAAAATTATTTATTTTTGAAATATGTAGGTACCTACCTATATGTTAGGTACCACCTACCTAATGTAGAGATAGTTTTTATTTGAACAACTAATATTCAGTCGTTCAAATTCAAAATTATATAAAAGACAATACTGCGCAATATGTAGGCCAACATTTTATCAAAACAAAAACTGCAATCAACACAAGTGTTCTTAAACACTTCACCTGAATAATGTTTAACGTCCTCAAAATCGTAGGTACATTATGTATGTAGGTATGTACCTATATTTCGACGTACAAAACAATAACATCAAATATCTAAAAGCCTGCATTATTGTTTGTTTGACATTCCATCAGTTTGTTTTTAGAACAATTATTCACCTTTCTATGGTATAATTCCATAAAGTTAGCAGATGTTTTTTCAGTGTATTACCTTAACTTACCTATTTTTATTTATTTAAATTTAAACAGAAAGTAACTGTTATTTGTGTGACTCAGAAAAAGTTTTATAATAACTGGTCGACATTTCACCATGCGAATATAAAATTAAGACAAATCTTGAACACAAATGAACCTATCATCTTATTTGTTTGACATAAAGGTATTCTTGATAAGATTAATCATCATGCATTCTCGAAACTCTAACTTCTTACTTCGATTCACAACAATTATCAATAAAATTTGCAAAAGTTTAACGAATGTGTGACTTATTTCAATCTAGGGTGTATTAACCTTCAACTTAATAATTAAAAAGAAGAACTCAGCTAAGAAAAAAACCAAAACAATCAACAAAAACAAAACAAATACCTATACATAAGTACCTACTGCACATGTACATACATCATACATAGGTAGGTATACCTACCTACATAATATTAACAAAATATTATGACATACAACTTAAATCATACTAAATCCGAGATTGCGTACGTGCGCATTTGGCAGATCTAACTCTGTGATCTTATGTAACCGACAAAATACTTTGCCGGGAAGAAAAGCATGACTAGACGACACTCCTGCGCTGCATGAGATTTGATTTCTGTTCCGACTTTCGATGTTGATTCTGTATTGCTGTTTACCTAGTCGAAGAAAAAAAAAATGTCAAAATATCTCGAAGCATTTTGGCACCTCGCCAAAACTACGAAATTCTCATGTTCAGGGATTTTTTCTGTTGTTTACGTTTTCTCTTTAATTTTTTTTATTCATTGATTTTAATTCTTGGGTACCTACCTAAGTATATTTCATTCCTTCCGCACACAGCCAGAACACAGTGGGACACCATTATGTGGAACAACGTACAAAATAATTTACAAAAAATTTCAAACTCGGAAGATGTAGGTACATAGTTCTTTTTAATTCAAGTAGGTACAAATAAATTTACAAAGTTTATAAATATTTACATATCTTATGCCTATTTACCCTATTTCTTATAACAAAAAAAAAAAAAATACAAATATTTGTACATTTATAACTTTATGAGAGAGGAAAAACTTATTTCTTAGCTCATTTTTGAGTAAATACCTACATATATGAAACTAAATTTATTAAACAAGCATTATTGAAAATTTGTTAATTTTGCTCTTCGTTTAGGGCCAGTTGTACAAATATTTGATCCGTGGTTCAGAAATTTTAACTCACCAATTTCAGCGGATTAACTGTGGTTCAACGATGGTTCAGGCATGCAATTGGCTTTTAGTGCATATTAGAACCTTGAACCATCGTTGAACTTTCTGAACCACGGATCAAAATTTAAACCACGATTGTACAACTGGCACTTAATTAATTTCATTTAGGGCCACTTGCACAAAACGAACGGATAAATACATAAAACTGAGGATAATTATCCCAATTTAACTAAATAAATAAGAACTACTCGTTTTTTGATTGCACGAACGGAAAATAAATAACAAGCGGATAAGAATTTTTTTTCAGTACCACCAACACAACAAACACAAAACACATTGAAAAATAAACAAACTCTACGCTTTAACTCGCTTTCTCGTAAGAAATTCTATAATTTGACGTGAGAGCTATTCAGAGTTTAAATATTTATCCAGAGAACGAAGAGAAGATAACTTTTTAAACTGAGATAGAGAAAAAAATATTTTGCTGCAACATGATTTGATTCAAATCAGTCAAATAGCTTTAATTATTTATAAATCAGGAGTTTCTGCTGTCAAAAAAAAAACTTCTGTGCAAGTGGCCCTTAGAAAAAAAAAAACTATTCTACTCCACTGTTTTCCATATGAGTTATAATAATATGCCAACATTGTTTTCTTTTTCTATAATTAGGTCAATTCTGAAACATGATAATAATCCGAAATGTCATTATTTTATGATAATAATATTGTTTTTTTTGCTCTTAGACAGGTATAAGCTAAGCCATAAAATGTACAAGCGAAGTTTATTCTTGAGTTAGTTTAGAACTTTCAAGGTTGTTTTTTATTCCATTGTTTCTGGCTTTAATTTTTAAAAGGCAAGTGAAATCATACGATATTCCTTTAAAAACTACAGCTAACATTTTTGTACATAGCATAAAAGAAAGTAGGTTAGGTATAGGTATAACGAAATATTAATCGCTTTTTATTATCGCATTAGTGTATTAGTTCGATAATGTCGTTGCCGTTTGCTAAAGTCACATCATGTTCGAAAACATCATCTGCGGTGCAGCTGTACATTAAAACAAAAATGGAGGTGACGAAAGAGACAAACATGGCTGTTTCTTCAGATGTGCACCTGGATGTGAGTTGAAAACGCAATATAATTTTGTCTGAGAATAGTTAATATTACCAGTTCCAGGAAAGTTTTTAATTAGAATTTTCCTGATACATTTTTGTTTTATTTTTTGTTCAAAACGTCAAATGCGCTCGCAAAAACATCATGTGATTTTTGACGATTGCAAATTCTGCATCATAAATTACGATCATTTGCTGGTCAAATTAACTTTAATTTGACATCAGGTTAAGGCAACAGTTCCACCAGTGCCATTAGAACTACACCAACCGCAGCCCTAGAAACATTCCTCTCACTAGCCCCACTCGATCTGTTTACGAAAGAGATAACGGCCAAAAGTGCTTTAAGACTTAAACAGTGCAGTAATTGGAAAAGGGGCCATTACGGTCATGGAACTATAACGCACTTCACTGACATAGACATGCAAACGGACTACATTTCACCGCACATAGATTTTAACCCAGTGGCTCTAATAGATATCCCAACAAGGGAATTCTGGAAAGAAAACAGGGTCATAAATGCAAATCATGTGTCGGTATTCACGGACGGTTCTAAAACAAATGAAGGGGTAGGGTCAGGCATCTATTCAGATAATCCACCCATAAACAGATCAGTAAAGATGCCAAACTTTTGCAGTGTCTTCCAAGCGGAAGTACTAGCCGTTTATGAAGCCGCAAAACATCTTGCCACGTATGAAGTATAGTTAATAGAAATATCGACATCTTCATAGATAGCCAGGCGGCAATTAAAGCCATTACCTCAATCGCCACAAAGTCAAAGCTGGTAGAACGATGCCGCAATGACCTGAGGTCTCTAAATGCAACAAACACAGTTACCCTTTGTTGGGTCCCAGGACACTGTGGTATATATTTGGGAACGAAATGGCGGATGAGCTGGCCAAGAACGGGTCATCTCTTGATCCAAGCCAAACCGAATCTTCGGTACTCATACCACTGGAGCAAGAAAAGAATAATATCCACCAGAATTTTCTTACAGCCGCAAATGATAGGTGGTCAATACTTGACATTTGTCGGGTTTCAAGGAATCTGTGGCCGAATATTTCAAAGAAAAAAACAGAATACCTACTCAAGATAAGCAGGCCTCAATTAACTCTCCTTATTGGAAGCCTAACAGGGCACAACTCAATGGGAACCCACATGAACAAATTAGGCAACTGATTAAATGCATTTATAAATACAGAGATGGCTAAAGCATTGGAATTTAGACAACTGGTTAGCTGAACAACTCACTGTCCAAGTTGTTTAATAAATACCTACGAAGGAATATTAACAAATGTTTTTTTTTTATAAAAAGTGTTTCATATCATACAAAGTTATGCCAGAGTAAACTAATCTGAATTTAGCATTATCGCCTTATTACACTGTTATAATAACATTAGTGCTAAATATTCAATCGTAACAGGATTTAATAAAAAATTACTTATTTAAAAAGACATTGTAAGCAATAGAATTTCAACTCATTGAGAAGTTAGCATTTAAACCTCAAATTAAATAACTTAAAAATGTTTTATTCTTCTAATTATGTATTATTATTTCATTATATAAACACTATAAAACAAATAACAAGCTAAAACAATCAACCATCACTATTATCATTGAGTTTATAGGTACATATAAAAACTCAAATACATACATACAATTTTTTAACAATAAATTTATGATATGAGGTATCGAGAAATACGTAATATGTAAGGTACTTTTGCATAGGTACACTTTGAATACTATTTTAAAGGGTTTATATTTATCAAAAATTTCTTTTTATTGTATAAAAATTTTATTACCTAAAGCTTGAATGAACCCTCAAAAGCGATATCAACTGAATTGCTAGAAAATTTACGATTGGCTATAAACAAAAAATTCTTTTACACCTTTCTTCTTATTTCCCTATACTCGTGCACATTTTATTATAGTTTTCGAAAAATCCTATTTTCCTCCTCAATGCATTGAATTTTAAAAAGGAATTCATAAAACACTTTGACAAACGAGACGTTAGTTAGATCGTTTTTCCAGAAAATTCATCTATTTTTACTGTCGACTGATTCTAATCATTACGTTATTTTCTTATCCTTTGATATACATAGTAGTAAGAGCAGCCTCAGGAACTTAAACCTAGCTATTACTTCGAAGTAATTTATGAAGTGATAAAATGACCATTGATGATAAAGAAATTTCCTTTTAAATAGGTTTTCCATTGAAGAAGGTAATGATAATAAACCTTTAAGGGTTATTCATGCAACTTTATAAGTTAATAATATCATTTGCATAACTACTTCGTTAAACTCAAAGCTTTGCTTAAATGACCACCATGCCAAATGAAAAGCAAACAAGATGTCCTTACAAGAAACTATTATATGCCAAACGAATAACTATAGCCAATTTAAAATAAATGCTTCGTTGTTATGGAATTTAATTAATACAAGTACATTTTTCTATCCTTGCTATGTTAATTTCGTAGTTTAAATCATCATTTTCATAAAACAAGTTTTGAAATTATCCAGCAGTTCATTAATTTTTGTAGGTAATTTTTAACTTATGTCGTTTTCGATTTGATTTTTGGACTTTTCTATTCCATTTTGATTACAATAAAATATGAAAAAATAGAATTTCCAATAATTAACAAACACTACGAAGTGCCGCCATTAAACAGGATGGATTCTTCAAGCATTAATCATTTTTGACAAGTAATCCGATGAAAAACTTTAGACGTTTTTGTTTTTTTAGTTCAGAGCAAGTTCAATCCCGAACTGTCAAACAAATAATGTTGTGTTTCTTTTTTAATTCGGAGCGCTCAGAGCTTGTGTTTCTTTTTTCGTTCAGAGCAAGCTTGCTCCATGTGCTCAGGATAAAATAACTGAGCAAACGGAGTGAAAATCTGAGCTCAGCCAATTTCATACAGTTTTCATGTAATTTGACAGATTACAATTTCAGTCCTCAGGTGTGTTTCATAATTAAATCGGAGTGCTCTGAGCATACTCTGCACAGAGTTAACTTCGCTTGCTCTGAACCGACTCTGAACTAAAAAAAAAAAAGGCTTCTACTTGTATTTTTGTGTTCCGCGGTCACTCCCTTTTTAAATCAGAACAACCAATCGAAGACTTTTGGAGTAGAAAGAGTGAACAGAGGAGTTCAAAAGAGCATAAGCATGGTGCAGGCGTGCAGGTTGATTCACGACTTCGACTAAAAAGGGCCTCAACTTTAACCTACAGTTATTCTTGTACATATCTATTTGCCTCTTACCCAACCCAGTAAAATGTCAATATTAATTACATATTAAACTGTATCCAAGATTTTTTTTTGTATGCCCAAACGTATGAAAGCATTGTTCCTATTTATTATTATATTACATTTAATTTTCATCGATATCGATTAAGTGGTTCTCAATAGCCTTAACATAAAAATACCCATACAAATTTTGTGTTTTTTTTTAAATTCAATCAAGTATCAACAGGTTTGCCAGCGCTGGCGCTGAAGTAAATACATAACAATAAGTATAAATTTTATACATCTCTGCATAGGCGTAACTTCTAGAAGAATCATTTATTTTATTCCTGAAAATATGCAACACAAAAATTTTTTCACATCATGTTTGAATGACTAAATGGCTTTTGAGCTAATACGTGTTTTTAATTTTTGTATATTATTTTCTTTTTTAAATGAATTCTATAATTCAGAGTTTAGTATTTAAATGGAGTGATAAGAACTGTAACTGTAACTGAATGTAACCATGTCCCCCTAGAAAAATACAATTTGCAGTGCAGTGGTAGTCATCGACCAAAATATTGCGTCTTAGAAAGGTACGACAGCATCTACTAACTGATGAGCCTAACTGTCGCGTCTGGGCGAAACGCATTGGACTAAAGATCGGAAGAAATCTTCCATTAAAATTAACCAACAAGTAAAAAGAATCAAATGAATTGGAATAAAACCTGTTGATTGTGACATCATAGAGCTTGTTTTTGTTTATCGTGCGTGTAATGGCGCGCTCGCGTTAGAGACGCTTACGTATACGTTTACAAGCTTTACGAACGCGTCGACATGACAGACGACTTGAAGAGAACCTGAAAATCAAAATGAACCTACATAACTGTAATTTCGAATTCCTTTCAACAAACTATTCCATTATTTTTTAAACAAAACCGATTTTTTTCTTTCAATAAAAGGAATTTGTACAGAAAAACCTATTTTTTCTTCTAAATAAATCGATTTTTTTGTTGAAAGGAATTCGACCATTAATTTAACTGTCAAAATGCACGCTGAAGTTGATTTTTTTCAACTTTAACGTTGAGGTAGCTTATGTTACGTTGGTTTGTGTACATGCTAATAGGTGCCAAATCGTAACATATTACCCAACGCGTCATTGTAAACAATTTGCTTAAATTGCTATGTGTGAGCTTTCGCGTTGAAATAAAAATCTGTCAAAGCAACGCCCAACGCGGCATTGGAAATCAGCCTTTATGCACTTCTGTCAAAATCAAAAGAAAATAGCGGGACTAAAGTTCGTCGAATTATTCTTGTCAGTACAGGGAAGATAGGACTTTGCATCTCCGTTTGGTTGCAGCGTATTGCATATGTCTATCGCATGTAAAAGCTCTAATCGCGATGCCGTAGTATGCATAATAAATCATTTCAAGTTTAATTGAAATTGATCAGCGTTGCCATCTAGTAGGTAAAATTGCACAAATACAATTATGAAAACTAAGAAAAAAATTAAATTAAAATAGGTGCGTTTTTGTAAGGGTATCCCCAGTACGCCTAATCCTAGTTTAAAATATAAAATAACAAAATATTTAATACATGCATACCTTACATAAAAATGTGCTTACAAATTTTGTGTAGGTACCATGAGCCGTTCTCAAGATATTGGTTGCTTCTTTTTTTTAAGCGATAGCCGACGCACAACACCTACAGCCGCGCTATTTTATTTTTATACTAAAAAACAACACACACACTAATTTGCATCATAAAATTTGACCATTATATTTTTGCAAAAATATATTTAGGCCGACTGGCCTAAACAGTTTAAAACAACGACGAACGACCACACTTAGTGTTTTTTTGATCCTAAGAGCTTTAAAAAAAGCTTTAATTCTGTAAGCTCTTGCACATAAGCAATAGGAAAAGGAGTCGTTAGCTTACCAATGGTCACACTATATTGTGTTAATACTTTTAATAAACACAAACAGCAAGAGATCATGATTGGTTATTCATTGTGCCTTGCCTACGGCTGTGGGCGAGATAGGTAGTGAGGGATGTATGTCGCTTGAAAAAGAAATTACAAAAACAATGCCGTGAGAAGTCAGTGGCTATTGTGTACATTTTATTGGCATTTTGTTTCGTGGAGTGCCTTGGGATATCAGTAGGTCCCACTGATTTGAAAAAAGCTTTCCCGTAAAGCCTGTACTGACAAGAATAGTTGGACGAACTATAGTGCCCTTTACCGTGTCAAATACCAATATTTGTTGTTATCTTTAGTAATGCAGTGTTCAGATTTTTTGGGACAATCATGTCTAAGTGTAATTTACATGAGTTCGATCAAAGTTGGACATAGAGGTACGTCCCAGTTGATTGATATTCACACCGGAAGGAAATATAGATTTCGAGCAAAAAGCATCAAATCTTATCGCAATCAACCAGATTTCCCATACATTTTCAGATCTCGTAATCTAGTTGACAAAACGGAATGAAAACCCAACACCTGAGTACATTACAACTCTCATACTGTGAAAAAAAGTTAACTAAGTTGCCTTTATCTATTTATCCATTTGGTTATCCATGTAACCCGCTTACAGAATACTCCCTTATGTAAAAAATACGCTAGCATTAGCATTATGTTTGATATGTATGTACGTTAATTAATTTTATTTTTTATTTGTTCGTAACTTAGGTGATTATTAAATAACTATGGCGAATCAAAAGCAAGGATAAAGTAAACAATATGATGAATTTATGCTCATTACTTTACAATTACTCCCTAGGTGATAGCTTTTCCTTTCGGGAAATTTAATATTTGTGACAGAGTTTGTGTGTGCGAATATGTTTTGCACGAGCGCGCTTCTACATTCTTGTTTCTTAAAAATGATGTAAATTATAAAATTTTCCATTAAATAAGGATATACCAAAACCAAAACCTGTAATCAGACACCAACCTCCGAATAGCTTATGTGTGTGTTTATTTTATGGAAGGAAAGTAAAACCAAATTAATGACTTCTCTTTTTACGTCCGTAAATTTGAGGTCAAACATAAACTCACACTACGTACGTGTCCTGCATGTGCTGAAAATAAATGTCCCATTTTGGTGTTCAAATGACTTCACAGTTAAAGATTATCTAGAAATATATTTTGACAGTATGAGTTTTATAGCACGTACATTCCGGAGTGAGTATTATCGTTGATATAAATTTACCTTCAAAAGATGACATAAATATAATATGTACAACATTGTACACATATACATAAATCTAAAAAAAACAGACGAATTAGCTGCTAAGTTCTCATTCTTATATCTAGTACCTTTAATGCCGATGGCTTCGGTATAATCGACTTGAAAAACAAAATACATATTATCTTCATATTATGCTGGTCGTATTCTTGAAAAGTTATTCATAGATTAGATCCTTCTAGGAAAATATATTTTGATTTCACTCAAATTTTCTGCTTTTATTATTTCAGTCTTTATTAAATTGTTTCCTTGTTCAATGGCGGATAAAGTGAATCAATTTTTTATACGATACATTAATGTGCAGTTTAATAAATTATAATAATAATAATAATAATAACCAATACATTGCTTTGACTAATATATTTTTTTCAATACATTCAAACCCTAAGGAAAATAGTAAAATTTGCTTCCTGCTGGTTCTTATGATTGCAAAGTAATGGTATCTTTAAAAATCTTTTTCTAAAAAATCTCAATAATAAACACTTGAAGCTTTAGAATCATTTTTTTCATCTCGAATTTTACTCACTTAATTTTGTTTCTGAAGTAGCCGTGGCGTGATGGTTGGTGCGATGGACTGTCATGCCGGAGGTCTAAGGTTCGATCCCCAGCCTCGCCACCTATTTATTTAAAAGAAAAAACGGCTACTGCCTCTTGCGAGGAATTGACAAATCCTCCAAGAGTATCTCCTGTCACAGAAAAGTGCCGCTCGTTAGCCGTTCGGATTCGGCAATAAACTGTATAGGTCCCCTCCATTCCTGCAGACACGCACACAGGAATGGTTGAGAGTTGTAAGTCACTAGGCCCTAGTTCTTCATGAGCTGTTGTGCCATCAAATTTTTTTTTTTTTATTTAATTTTGTTTCTAAAGTGTATATGCAGTTGAATTAATTTATCTAGCGATCCATTATATTTATTGATCTAAATATTAATAGTTTTCAGCAAAAAAAAAAACACGAAATTAATATACATAGTTAATTTGACAAATTATCAACCAGATAAACCATTAATTCAAAATAGATTCCCTCATGCTGATATTTGTCACTTAAAATATGACACCAAGTATACCTGTTACCACAAATAAGCATAAACATGATCCAATAGAGCATAAAATAGCAAATCAGTTTAATCTAATTAAATAATTTTAGTTCCGCTTATGTGAACAATTATTCATAATAATTGAGATTTATAACCAATAAGCATTTCTGTGATGATCCTTTAATACACAAAAAATCCCTATTATTTATTTAAGGTATTTTCAAAGGTTTTAATATAAAATTTCTCTTATTCTTAACCAATAATAAATATTAATTTGCCCGAAATTTAATTACACCTATATATACACAAAAAAAAAATTACGTATACGCCACAGTGTCCATTTTTTTCTTTGAACTGTGCCATGTTAAAAGGAAATATCCTTTATTATTTGAATACTAAAAAATATTGCACACCATTTAGTCGCAATATCTCTGTAAAAACACTACTTTTTATTTTTGTAAAAAAATAAAATTTCAAATTGCTTTCTTCAGAATGCATTGCTTGCTAGGGTGTTTACATTTAAAGGGACGACATGACATTTACAGATGAAAAAGAAATTCTTTCCGAATGAGTCGTTCAATATTATGTACATAATACATATATACTTAGGTACACAATAACATACATACATGTACTTTAGCCAATATGAGAGTTTGTGTCCACTTTGAAGCTACAAAGTCAAAGGCATATCTACTTGTAATCGATGATAGTTCATACTATATAGGGAATGTTATGCATTCGTAAAAAAATCGAACTCCAGATGGCAGATTTCAATCGAACCTGACATTATGATGATAAGAACACGAGAAAAGTACATCCTGCAAATCGGTCTGTACTGTATGTCTGCTTGCTGCCTGTATGGTATATGTGTCTGTACTTGGAACTTAAGGTGTTCAGGTGATTCTTAAGAAAAGAAAGTATATTATTTTTTGGTTATTTTTGATGAAAAACGTTATTTATCTAAAATTTAATTTGGTGAAAAAAAAAGAAACTTTTTTTTTTCGTCTTTCTCGTCAATGAATCAACCGAGTTTCATCAAATTTTTTTTTTTTGAGTTTGAAAAACATTCATTGCATATAAAGATTTTCAAAGTTTTTTTTTTATTGAAAAATCAATATTTTTAATAAATAATATAGTGGAAAAAGAAAACCTTTTAAATCCCCTTTTTCAGAATGCTAACTTAATGATGGGAAAGGAGCTTTTAATTCTGCATTCGTGTAACCCGAAATTGCATAGTTTATTCGAAAAATAAAACCTAAAAAATTCTCTCCAACAATTATTCCTGGGAAAAATTTTTACCTGCTTATCTTTATTATCGCCAAATCCATGTTTTTTGGATTATTTTCTTGTAAAATATATTTTAACATTGATGTTGTATAGCTTTCATAATTGTGTAATTTCAAGGTGTAGTTATCAAATTTTAAGCTCAAGGCAAAGCGCAAAAAAAAATTTTGTAAAGCACGTTTTAGCTAATTTTTTATTTTTTATTCAAATGAAAACTAAAATTAAGATGCTTTTTTATAAATCCAAAAAATAGATTACAAAAAGTGGATAACCTTCAAAATTATAAGAGAGCGTAATTATAAGAGAGCTTAGATATTGCACATAGTCATTATACTCGTATAACTTTAGATAAATAAAATAAAATAAAATTTTACCAGATTAAAACTTTTTAAACTCAATGGTAAATTTGAATTGAAGCATTCATATGAAGAAGGGGCGACAATTTTATTTTTTTTTTAAATTTTGTACCAATGTAAAGACTATTAATGAAAACTTTTGTATACTCATTTTATATAGTAATTTTATGTTTTCTAATAATTGAGAATTTTATAATAATTAATGAAAACTTTAACTCCTAATTTGAGCGGCCTTCTACGATCTTTGGTTTTCAATTGAGCTTGACGTTAGTATCGGGCTTTCAAATGTTTAAAGTTTACAAATTGTAAATAGTATTCAACAATTCGTCAAGAAAAGAATACTTTTTTTAGGGTTTCATGTCACCCTTTATTCCATATTCCATATATCTTCTGTTGGGGCAAAAGTCAAACAGGTCTGAAAATAGGGAAAGTTTTACTACTTTTGGCGTTTTCTCATTTATAAACGAATATATCTTAAAAAGCTAAACTGATAGAGCTATTCTGAGTTAGGATTCGAATTAAGGATACCAAAAACTATCGGAAAACAAAAAACTTTTGTTTTATATGAATATCATAAAAGGACCAGTTTTGCTCCTCTGCAAGACTGTTCATGACGAAGCCTCCCATTTTTAATTGCGATATATGTATAATATGTACATAGGTACTACATACATACATTCATACATATCTGGCAAGTTTTGGATTCGTAAAAAAAATCGAATCGCAATTCCTTCCGTCTGTCTGTCTGTCTGTGTACTCGCCTACATACAACGTATGGGTCGATTTTATTTTAACTTGGTATATAGTGTTTTGTTGGATATTCCCCCGACACGTTTTTTTTTTATTTTGTTTTCGGACCGAAAATAGCGGTACCTGGTAATTTTTTTAGCATTTTTGGAAAATCCTATTTTTCTCAAAAAAGGCTGCACAAATTTTTCTAAAAAAATTCAATAAATTTTGTTAAGTATGGGC
The DNA here is from genome assembly GCA_947049315.1 of Epistrophella euchroma. Classification (NCBI taxonomy): domain Eukaryota; kingdom Metazoa; phylum Arthropoda; class Insecta; order Diptera; family Syrphidae; genus Epistrophella; species Epistrophella euchroma. The sequence continues at coordinate 16,839,415 of OX346247.1, read as the reverse complement.
TACTTTATAATGTAAATAAAATTTCCAAAAAATGGTTTTTGTATGAAGAATTTTCTGAAAAATTAAAATAGTATTGTATATTAAAATTTTCAAATAAATACTTTTGGGATTTTTAAAAAAAGATTCAATTTTTTTTTTTTGAAAATCAAATAAGTATTTCGAAAACGACTGGGTTGAATTTCACGAAACTTGATACTGAGCGGTTTTTTTTAGCATTATCTAGAATATTTTGAACAAAAGTTTTTATAGTCAAAATTAATGGTACTTTCCATATAAATGTTAAAAAATCGACTCCTACGATTTTGATTAAAATTGTTTTGAATATTTACATTAATATGGTTTATGATTTGTCAAAAACAAAATTTACAATTAACCATTATTAACCATTTTTTTTAATTTGGATTATAACCGATTTAAATTAATTTTTTTAATACAAAAGCTTCTAAAAAGTTAAAATCATACTGCGCATCAAAATTTTCAAAAAAAAATAAATTTTGGATTTTTAAAAAAGTTTTGAATTTAATTTTTTTTTTTTTTTGAAAATTCGTTATTTCAAAAACGGTTTGATGATTTTTTTTTTTAAATTTAATTTTTCATTCAACATTAATAAATGGTACACCAATTTTTTTTCTTAAAAATGTTTACAAAAGTTTATATCATACAAAATTAATTTAAAAAGATTTTTAATTTTTTTTCCAAAAACCAAGATTAGTTAAAGAAATCAGATGATTTACTTTTTTTAGCTCTCAAAGCAATTTAAGAAGATTTTTTTAATAAATTTATTGATTTGATTTTCAATAATTTTTTAATTTAAACTCTAAGATACATGTATAATACTAGTTTAAAATTAAGGCTCCCATTTATGCTTATAGTGAACTTAATCCTAAAAAATCGAAGAAAATTTCACTACAAGAGCAAAATTTTTGTGCGATGCCGTCTTGCGTTTTATTTAACTTCTTTTACTTCATCGCAATATTAAATTCTAGTAAAACCTCAAACATTTTTTACACGAAAACAATATGTACCTTGCTTTCTTTTGTGGAGCTAGTAAAAAAAGAAGAATCTGTTAAAAGTTTGTTCCTTTTTCTTTTTGTCTATAAAATAGTGGTCATTCTACTTTTTTCCCATACGTAAATATTTTCCTTTGATTGAAAAATAATCAAATAACAATCTTTTCTATTCCTGGTTTGCCACATCCTTGACTCCTCAAACTATCGTTTAGCATTTAGCTTATAAATTTAAAAGGGAAGAATTTGAATTTACTATTCTGTTAACTTCAAAGCAAACATTCCCATACAATTTCAATTCTCTCATGGGTCCCTTTTACAAATCAACATTCTTTAAAAGGAGGTGCCGGACAAGAAATGCACATTCATACTTCTTACCGAAGTCAATATTTTCATTTCCATTTCCATTTCAATTTTTATTTTATTTTTATTTTTTAAAGCTGTTCAAACTGCAATAATATTTGTGCAGTATATGTTTTCAATTTTCAACCACCAACTTCTACTTTTACAACCTCAATGTTTTTGTTCTGAATTGACCTTTTGTGCTAAGCAAATACATGAGTCAGGCATGATGCCAAGCTAGAAACAAAAAAAAGGACCTTTGTCTTCTATGTAAAAGCAAGAGTTCGAAGACAACTAATAATAGATTCCGAAATTTGTAGTTGAATTAACTTTTAATTTAATCCAAACAAGACTCAGATCTCAGACGCACATAGCTTCAATATTATTCTGTGATATGGGAATGTCTGTATGACCCTACATAGTTGAATATTCTCGTACTTTATGGAAAATGAATGAAATTTTGGAATGTTTTATTTTCTTTTCTGACGATGGAAATATTCCATAAAATAAAGAATCCGAAAGACTATCGAATAAAATATGTACTTTTATATGAGGTTTTATATAGTTTTATCGTTCAGACTGCAGAAGGGATGCAAAGAAGTGAACTTATAAAATGTCTCACTTAATATCCATTTGACGTAAATGTATATATATATATCTAAGAAAAGCATACATTTAAAATTAAATCCTTCTCTATAGCTTTAAGGGTTATTGAATGGGATGAAAGGCTTACTGACTGCACAAGCAGGATGTTTGCTAAGCATACTTTATTAACTTGCAATGTTTACTGCAACTATACTGTCTTTATTATTTTAATATCTAATCTTGCAAGAGAGAGCATGAGAAGCGGGCGGTCGAGTCTATTGAGGACTGTAGCGGCAGGGGGGATGTTTGAAAGTTCTATCGAAGGGTGAACCAATCTACCCAGGGCTACAAGGCCAGAACGGAAGCCTGGTGGAGATGAGAGCGGGAATATGGTCGTCGACACGCAGTTGATGCTGAAGGTCTAGAAACAACTTTTTCCTAGACTGCTAAACGGCGAAGATGGCCAAAATTCCGAAAGTATGCCCGATGAATGAGACCTCGGTATAGTGTGCCCCATCCACAAGAAAGGAGATGCTCTGACCTGTTCCAAATACAGAGGTATAAGTCTCCTCAACGTCGCATACAAAATCTTGTCATCTGTACTGTGTGATCGCTTAAAACCGTTTGTCAACGATCTGATCGGCCCCTATCAGTGTGGTTTTAGGCCTGGCAAATCAACCGTCGATCAAATTTTCACACTCCGACAGATTTTAGAAAAAAACCCAGGAGTTTCAAATCGATACACACCACCTCTTTATCGATTTTAAAGTCGCATATGATAGCCTAGACAGAGACGAGCTTTACAGAGCCATGGCGCACCTCGGCATCCCTGCCAAACTCGTCCGCTTGTGCAGGATGACGATGGAGAAATCTCGCTGCTCATTTTCATTTTTGTTCAGTTCTGAAAAATGATCTTTTTAATGATTTTCTTAAAAAATGTCTCTTCATAAACTAGCAGTAATCTGCCATCATATCTACGTGTCCCATCTAATAGTGAATTGATTGGTAAAGTTTGATGCTCATGGTGCAGTGCAACCATGATCATTCAGATATGAAAGCATTATTTTGGAGTAAGTTGAAGAAGTTCAGTACTGACGCAACTTATTTCCATGCAATTAACTCGATTTTATTCACTGCGTTAGCTTAAATATCAACATAATTTTGACAAGCAGTTTAAGGCTTTCATGGCTTGTCAAAATAACATACTTGTGCTATAAGTTAGTCAAAGTAAGCAGATTTTATGAAATCTGACGCCGATTGTCTAAAAAAATTTAACATATAAATGTAACAAACGCAGATTATTAAAACAACTTCTTCATGATGTAGACATAATGATAATTTTGTCATACATAACTGAAGTTAACACAGTAGGTACCAAACTGTTAAAAGTTTGACTAAGTACTTCTTAATATAATACAACAAAGTTGTGTAGGCCAAAAAAAAGCTGATGAATAAAAATGGATAGTACATCTAAATTAATCGTTTCAAAATATAAACAAAAAACCAACAATTTTATGAAGTTACATTATTGTGGGTATTGATAAGTCTAATATTTTTTTTACTTGGATTATCATTCAAAACGTACATTTATATCCAAAGAATTTTTATTTATTTTTTTTTTATTTATAAATACAAAATCTCTTTGGACGAATTAAAAACAAAAACTTTATCACTCAAAGGTTCTTTAAATGATTTTTATTATTTTTATTCACAAACAACAGCGAGATAAAATTCAAAACAAAAATATTTAAGCTCCAGGGTGTAGGTGGGAGTGTTGAGGTTAAGGCATCTGTTTTAATTTCATTGAATGAAATGTAAAAATGACAACAACAAAAAAAAAAAAAAAAAAAAGGAAAACAGATGAAAAATCCATGTTGTTGTAATTTAAATTCACCATCATCTCTCGCCAAAAATATAGACAACCAAGACAACTCGTTGGAAAATTTAAAATACAAAACTTAAATACATAAAAGATCTTAAAATAAAAAAAACAGGATTACTCCAACCCATAGAAATGAATTCCTAAGGAAAAGCAAATTATCCTTTTCGAAATATAAATACGTTTATGCTTCCATTGGACAAACTTCTGATGTAGCTACTTGGTGGTTCAAATAGTCGTTTAGGTCTTCTTAACGACTCATCGTTGAGTTTAAATTAAAAAAAAAAAAAAAAAAAAAAAAACTTTCAATGCTTTTTGCAATTTGAAGGACTGTGTTTTTGAAATAAAATGATTATTTCCACAACATTTAGTTATAATTTGCATTATTGGTGTACATTTTTGGATTTTTTTTTTTTAAGTATGAATCTGCGGCAAGTCATTTTCATGCGCGTAGTTGTGGGGGGCGGAGGGCGGGCCTGGGTGGTCAATATCCCAACGAAAAATTCAAGGAACAAGATGTCAAAAATCGACTTAAAAAAATTTAGATCATGTTTCCAAAAATATACGTATGCAAAGCTATAGTTTAAAATTTGTGGTCAGCTTCTTGGATGGCTCCCCCTAGAGAAAATCTCTAACTAAGCCATCCAATGGTAATTTGTAAAAAATTAGAACATGAACGCGAGAAAAAGGGCGAAAACCTGTAGTTTTTAAAATATTCAAGATAATTCAATGCAGTAAATTTTGTTTGATTTGTGGAAGGTATTTGCACAAGCCTGACTAAAAAAAATAATAAAGGGACATTTTATTTTCGCCCTGTAGTGAAATGATTTTTTCTTAGACCACATATAGTGTATTCATTCATTATCAGCTTAGGTCGTGTGCGAATTCGTTTAAAATTTCGATTAAATTTGATCCCACATTAAATTTTGACGTTTCTTCAGTGGTGAATAAAATTTCATCTTTTTGCTGTGTGAATTCAATTTAATGGGATTTTTTTAATTCTAATATTTTTCTTTCGTCCGCGAGTTTTGGAAAAAAGTAGAACACATTTTTCGTAATAAATTTCGCGAGTTAAAAAATTAATCGCCCATTCTAATGAGTTCAAAGAGAATGCTCTTACCCCGGGCCTGATGTTATAAAGAACGCTTATGGTTCGCATTCTGTTGCAAGCAGCTGCAGATCAAAAACACAAGATCAAATGCACATGAAAACAAACAAAACCTTTTGTGGGTGCTGGTAAACGTCAAAATTTAATCTAGCAGCACAAATTTAACGTGCCCCCGGACCATGTTAAATTTTGACGTCTTATATTCACCTCAATAGTGTCAAAATTTAATAGTCTGTAAAATTATCTTAAAACAGAGTTGCTTGTATTTTGATAACTTTTTTGATTAAATTGATAATTGCATAGTTTTGAATTTGACAACTGCTGTGATCAATTTGACATTTTTTGCAATTTTCAATTTAATAACCGTGGTTTTGTTGTAGTAGCCGTGGCGTGATGGTTAGTGCGATGGATTGTCATGCCAGAGGTCTAAGGTTCGATCCCCAGCCTCGCCACATATTTATTTAAAAAGAAAAAACGGCTACTGCCTCTTGCGAGGAATTGACAAATCCTCCAAGAGTATCTCCTGTCACAGAAAAGTGCCGCTCGTTAGCCGTTCGGATTCGGCAATAAACTGTAGGTCCCCTCCATTCCTGCAGACAGGCACACAGGAATGGTTGAGAGTTGTAAGTCACTAGGCCCTAGTTCTTCATGAACTGTTGTGCCATCAAATTTATTTATTTTTTTTTTTTTTTAACCGTGGTTTGTTAATTTTACAATTGCTGTCAACAAATTTACAATTGCGAAGCCGTAATATACTCGAAACGTCCGTCACATCATCACTCTGAAAAGACAAAAGTTTGAACTGAGTTAAAAGGTATTTGATTCTGCTCGCGCATATTTAAGACACCAGTTTATTCCTGTTTTAATTATTTATTATTAAAGATTGATTTATGACTTCAGCTTTGGTTTTTTGTATCCTAAAATACAGGGTGATTCACATAAGGTGTGACAAAAAGCTAGAGCGTGTAGTTTGAGTCAAGACAAGAATAAAATCTTAAAAATTGTCTTAAAATAGAAAAAAAAAATCCTTAAAAAAAACGGTAACACTTACATTGTCATGCTTTACTTTTTTTAAAGCCAGAAGTCCGTTCTTTTATTATGTTTTTAAAACCAATTATTTGAAAGAATAGTTTTTGAAAAACTCAAAATTTTGGAAATATAATGAAAAAAATTGTGTTCAAACTAATTTTTTTTAAGTATTATTTTTGTGTTTAATAATCAATGCTACCATAAATTTTTAGTCAAACACTAAGAACCAGATGTTTGAGTTTTTGACAAATTTTTTCCATTATTTTTTTTTCAAAATTTTGAGTTTGAAAATTAATTTTTCCAAAACTTTTCTCTGAAATAATTTGAATTAAAAACATAATAAATGAACAGACTTCTGGCATAAGATTGTAAGTGTTGACGTTGTTTTTTAATGATTTTTTTTATTTTAAATCTAAACGGGGGAAATAGACCCCCTCCTACACGATTTTTTTTTCTTGTCTCAAATCATGCTCTAGCTTTTTGTCATACCTTAGGTGAATCACCCTTTATATCTACAAAATTTAATTAAAAGTTTCATCTCAACGTTAGCCTTACAAAATAGCATAGCTTTGATCGGTATCCGTATCAGAGCCCATTAAGAAACAAAAAGTAAAACTTGCCCCGCACACCCCAGCTAGGTTCGTAAATGTATTTTCTCTCAGGCATCGAAGCAGAAAATAAAACCCGCATAACTTTGAATCTAGCAACGAAAGAGTCCATCTCATTATCAACACACTATAATCTCAAATTATACAAGCTTTTACCTTAGAACAGAGTTTATGACTTTCCTCATCTTTGATGTGCCACCCTTCTGATAATAAAATTATTGCCGAATTTTCATATTTCGTTGTCAAGTTTCTTTAGTTGCGAAACTCATTAATTAATAGATTAACTTAAAGAGCTGTATTGCAATTTTGAAATCAATCTTAGTCATTATTTATTCATTGAAATCAGTTTGGTCAGCTTATTTATAATTTTGCAAGTCGAGCTGGTAGTCTTGGTAGCTAAAGTCTAACTATTAGCATTGTAATTTATTTATTTGTTAATAAAGATACAAATAAATAAATAAATATAATTTTTCATTAATGAATAATATTCGTTGAGAATGATGCTTAAAATTAAAATATTGATGTTTTTTCTTCATCATTATAAACAAATTGTCTAGTTTCTATTATACATTGTTGCTCAACATAATCTATTTGTATAACAGTTTTAACCAGAAGGGAAAATTTCTAAAGCATGCGCTTTTGTCCAAGAATTTTACGCGGGAAAATCATCCTACCTAACCATTAATTTGTATGTCAGCATATTTGTCCTTGAAAAATTCAAAGCGGGTGGTCTTTTATGTTTAAATTCACAGGATAACTGAAAGTTTTAGTTTCATTTAGGTGAATCAGTTTTTTGTTTGTTAGAAAGCTTTGAAACTTAACTTTGTACGAGTGGACTGGGAAGTAAGTAGTTACACTAAGAATGTGGTTGAATATTTTGTAAACGAAAAAGCCAAGAGATCATTTCTGGAATGCCAATCAAAATACATTGTTGTTGGTTAAATAATTGAGATATAAAATAGATTTGTCCATGTCCTAAATGTTTTGTTCTTTATGGTAATTTTTTTTTCTATTTTACTGGCTGAACAGAATGGTGACGCAGACGAAGCCGGAGCTGGAATAGCTGTCAAAATATTGAATACACGCAAATTCATTGTTGCGAACACAACGGAACGTAGACGCATACGGAACTGCAGACGCAGAGGGAAGAGTTCACCAACCTTTAACTTTTCACGTACGGCACTTTTGACGTTTCAAATTGTATGGAGAATAAAAACAACTTTTTGGGTCGGAAAAAAATATTGTGGTTATTTGTATCGCAAAAAAAATTATTTATTAAAAGGAAAATTATTGAAAACAAAAAATGTGAATTCTGAGCTTGTACACAAGAATATTCTTTTGTTTTTCTTCAAAATACTTTCAAAGCTGTACAGCTCCATTGTGGACATGTAAAAAAAAATAACGTACGACACTTTTTGACAGCTCTTCCAGTTCCGTCTGCGGCTTCAGTTCCATCATTCTTTTCTGTTCAGCCAGTTACACTCTAACTCAAATGGTTTTTTCTTAAAGGAAATAAGTAAGTTTGTAGAACTAAAGGGTTTGCCTGTTTTTTAAGTAAGATAAACACTTCAATCAACAAAAATGTATGTTGGTGTGGTTAAATAGTTTCTAATTTTATTTTTAAAGTAAAATTAAATCAATAATCATTTCCTACTTATTATTTTTAGTAATTAGAAATGACAAACATGTTTGTATTTGTCGAGAACATCAATGAATTTGTCATTTAAGCAATTATTTCTAAAACTTTTGTATTTGCAAAGACGAAATTTAAATGTTTTCAGGAAAGTAAGGTTTCCTTACGTTCCCTTATTTCTCCTGCGAACCTGTGACAGATATGCTCAGAATAAACAAACAGAAATATTAGTTTTCCAGGGGGAAATTAAGTTTAAATAGAACAAAGTCATTCGTTAACGATAAATTAACAAAACTGATTTTGAATCAACGACTTCTTGATGGATAAAGATATACTATACGTAACATTATATACTTAATTACCCATACATTAAGAAAGTTTTTGTTGAAAACTATTCTGATTGCTGTTGAATAAGTCTTTCAATTATAAGCCACGAAAAATAAGTTCTGGGGTTGGAAAAATTAATTCCTTAGATATTAAGATTGATATGTTCGTGCAGAATCGCATCCTCTGTTTATAGAATACCCGAAGTTCCATAAAAGGTTGGCCTTTTCCATTTTGTACGAACCGAATGCTTTTAAATAGTTGGTAACGGGAAAAGGGGAAAGTTGAAGTTTATCAAACTAAAATATTTATTTTGTTATAATTGAAGCATATGGCATATTTGATAAAAACATTTATTCAGGGTCCATTTAGGTCTGAATGATGTTGAATAATAAAAAATATTGTTTGGGTTTTAACAAAAATAAATTTTTTTTTTCAAACATTTTTTTTGGGTTAATGAATTTTTCTGAAATTATTGAAATTTTAAATTTAAAAAAAGCATACCATTTTTTTATAAAAAATTCATGAAATTATTTTTAAAGAAACTGATCCAACGATTTTTGAATTACTTTCTGCATGTGCATATAATTTCCTATTTTTCAAAAATTTAGACAGAATTATTCATTTTGATTTTAAGCACTTGTTGTGGCAATTTAAAGAACATATTTTATGCTTCTTTCCATGTTCTCCAATTTTTTATATGAATAAATAAACCTATAATTATTATGGTTAGCTTATATGTATATACAAAAATGAATCCCACTTTGTGTTCGTACGCGCATAACTCGGTTAAATATCATCCGATTTGGTTCGGGATTTGTTGTTGTATTTGTATTAAACCAGATTAACACAAAACGGAGCCGGAAATTGGAAAATTCGACCGAAAATCAGAAAATTAGACTGAAAAATTAGGAAAATCGTGGAGACCCATTGAAATTTCAAAATTTCTGAAGTGAAATTGTGTTCGTACAAGCATAACTTGGCTGAACATCATTTGATTTGTTTGTTAGATTTGTATTGAACCAGATTAGCACTCAACGGAGCCCTAAATTAAAAAAACTTTAGCGAAAATTAGAAAATTCCACCGACAAAGTCAGAAAATCGTGAAAACATCTTAAAATTTCAAACTTTCGGAATTAGTCTTTTGTTTGTACGCGCATAACTCGGCTGAACATCATCCATCCAATTTTTGTTAAATTGGTTATAAACCAGATAAACACACTACGGAGATAAAAATTGAAAAATTAGGCTGAAAAATTCGGAAATTCGTGATAACAATAAATTGCATAATTTCTGAATTGTTTTTATGATTGAACGGTCTTTCTTCATTGGCGATTGATACGAATTTGTTGCCTGCTGTAAGGCCAGGCGCGTACATGCAACGATGCAACTAAATAGTTTGTTTTCGATTTTGAGTACTAAAGGATTATATGAGAGTCCGCGCACATAAACCGGCGCGCACTCCCATATAAGCCCATTATTGTGCTCAAAACCGAAACCAAACTGTTTAGTTGCATGTGCGCGCCTGGCCTAACACCCCTATAACTACACTGCTGTTTTAACTGAAATTTGTCGATTTTTTCGGCTTGGGCCAAATTTGAAATCCCTGGGATGGTTTTTATTGACAACTTAAGTTATATATGTATCGCTTTTTCAGCAGCTAACCAATCGAAACACACCCTTTTTTTTGTTATTAAAAATAGTCTTCCAACTTTTAAAAAATTGACAAAAAAAAACCTTCTATGATCATAAAAAAAAATTTAGACAATTCATTTTCAGTTAACACGGCAGTACATACAACGTTCGCCGGGATCAGCTAGTTATGTATGTATGAATGTATTCATAATATTCAATCATTAAAATTCCGAAAAACTTTAACTACAAGAGCAAGTTCGTACGATCCAGTCGTACATTTTTTTTTAATGTATCTTATGAACATTTAAAAAATAAAGTGCAACATTAAAAAAGATACAAAAAATAAATAAAGAAGGTTGAAACAAAAACTAATAATTCCAACCTTTCAAATGGTTTGGCTGAAATTTCATAAGCAGTACATAAATCGATAACCCTATAAATCCGTCGTAAATATATGTAAATATTTTTATATTTTTTTGCTCTGTATAAGATAACTGACTTAGAAATTTAATTTGAATATTTTTCGACACCTAAACTAAGACGAATGCATGCACTGCGATATGAGTGGCTATTTAAAGGCAAAATGCAAAGCAGTCTTCTTTGCCCGTTTCATTCTTTTAACGACCACACCAGTAAAAAAAAAAATTAAAAAAAAGTGTAAGTACTTTTCCTTGTGTTGTGTTTCATCCCCAGGGCAAACGAATTCACATAAATCCTCTCAGTTCTAGCTGCATAACTTTGGAGAAGTTATGAAATTTTACTTTGTTCTGAAATTTAAGTTCAAGGGGGCGTGCATAAACCTTGATTTAGGCAGAATAAAAACATTTTATAACGTCGTCGTGTCGTCGGTCGTTTCGGCTTTTGCAAAGGATATTACCTCAGGGAAGGAGATGTTTTGAATGTCGGCATAGCGAAAATAACAAACATTTCTTTCGTGGGCAAAGAAAACAAATTAATTTAAATTTGATTTTTGTTGAAATAATTGTTGGCTGATGGTTTTCCAGCCGCATCTCTTTTTATTAATTCTGAACAATCAATCTATAAAGGAAATTTTTCGGGTATAAAGATGCAAGACTAACCATAACCACCCATTTACAAAATTGAAAGAAAATTAAATTAGACGGAAGAAAATGTCAACAATGGTTTTGAGTTTGGAATTTTGCCAAAACCGCAAGCAAGTGGTTAGAGATAATAGACTAATATTTCGATTAAAGCTTTGGTAAAAGGGTTGAAAGAGGTTGATTTGTCAAAAATAATTTTGCTTAAAATTAACTCGGGTGTATAGGATTAATTTAAAGATCTTTGAAAGGGAAACTTATAAAATTATTTAAGTATACCGACCCAACAAACTTTTGCTATAAAAGTAGGTATAGAGTACATATCAATATTGGACGAGGTTTGGGCTTCATTCGTACAATGTATTCTGTTAATCAGATGATGTCTCAAAATGTTTGTTCAAATTATGGTGTAATTGAACAAAGTCAAAGGTTTTATAAAAGGCTAAAGTTAACTCTTGTTTTCATTTGTTACAGAAGACAACAAAACAAAAACATTTACAAATTCCTTTTATTATAGTTCGTCAAATTCGGTTTAAACTTTTGGGCCCAGTTGTTTATAGTTGAAATGAGTTTATGGTCGAGTTTTGTCTACCACATTAACCGTTATATCTTTACAAAAATTGGTCTGAAATATTAACAATTCGAAAGGAGAAATTTGTTTTGTCATAACTTTACGACTCCGCCTTCTTAGATTTTTTATTGCGGTTTTTGTTAAATACCAAACTAGTCAATTTTCCCCTTTCAATTAAAAATGGACATACAATTTGTTGTTTTGCAAGCGGGAATTTTTCAACTTTAAATTGCTATTATCGAAATACTAACGGGTTGAGGTAAGCAGGAGGGGTATCATTCAAAGCGCAGGATTTGCGGAATTGTTAGTCGCCATGGTCGGGTGCGCACCGCGCGTTTGCGGTGGAGCAATATTTCAAGTGCGGTGAATCATTGGTACGTGCTCGTCGTGATTTTTGTACTCCAAACTGTCGTTTTTAAACAATGTAAGCGTTTTTGATGGCGTTCTCTAAGGTTGTTGGGGCACCAGTATCTCATATTTTGTTTGTTAACATATCCATCAATACGGAAATGTGCTTCGTCACTGAATAAAATATTTCCAAGCGTAAAACGTTCCAGCATTGTTCTCGCGAAAGATTCTCGCAAAGGATAGTCACTTTCGTTGAGATACTGAACAATTTGCATTTTGTTCGGGTGGAGCTTTAATTTCTTTTTCAAAATAACATGGACTGTTGATTTTTTTATTCCTGTGGAGGCTGCTATAGTTCCTATCGATTTACGTGGATTTCGAATAATTTCATTTCGAACTTGAGACACATGTTCTAGCGTTGTTGCTGACGTTGATACATATATGGTCCAGGAATAGGTCTATTGACCATTGTGCCTTCATGCCTGAATCTTTGTACCCACGACCAGATAAGTTGCGTGCTCGGCCCATCACTTACTGGCTGAACAGAATTGTGACACAGACGGAACCGGAGCCGGAGCTGGAATAGCTGTCAAAATATTGAATACACGCAAATTCATTGTTGCGAACACAACGGAACGTAGACGCATATGGAACTGCAGACGCAGACGGAAGAGTTCACCAACTTTTAACTTTTCACGTACGGCACTTTTGACGTTTCAAATTGTATGGAGAATAAAAACAACTTTTTGGGTCGGAAAAAAATATTGTGGTTATTTGTATCGCGAAAAAAATTATTTATTAAAAGGAAAATTATTGGAAACAAAAAATGTGAATTCTGAGCTTGTACACAAGAATATTGTTTTGTTTTTCTTCAAAATACTTTCAAAGCTGTACAGCTTCATTGTGGACATGTAAAAAAAATAACGTACGACACTTTTTGACAGCTCTTCCAGTTCCGTCTGCGGCTTCAGTTCCGTCATTCCATTCTGTTCAGCCGTTTAGTCGTCGAATATTAAAATGAGTAAAAAAAGCGCGACGGGCACGTACCAAAGATTCACCGCACTTCAAATATTGCTCCACCGCAAACGCGCGGTGCGCTCCCGACCAGTGACTCATGACGACTAACAATCCCGCAAATCCTGCGCTTTGAGTGATACCCCTCCTGTTTACCTCAACCCGCTAGTATTTCAATAATCGAAATTTAAAGTTGAAAAATTCCCGCTGGACACCCTTTATTTATCGATAAAATAAAATATAATAAAAAATATATAAAAAAAAAAAGAATGAAACGCGTTCTTCAAATCTCAGAATGAATTTCTTGAAAAAATACAAATTACAAAAATCATATGAGCGGTTTTGTTAAAAAATAATTTTTTGTATAAGTAAAACTAGCTGATCCCGGCGAACGTTATATCACGCTACTCCATGTATGTATGTAGTAATAGGCAGGCAACCAATTCGTATCAATCGCCAATATAGAAAGACCGTGCGAACAAAAATAAAATTCAGAAATTTCTGTTAAATTGTCCAATTCTTATCTAGTTTAATAAAAATCCAAAAAACTAATCCCCATCCAGATTGATAATGATTTTCAGCTGAATTATACGCGTACGAACAAAATACTTGTTCCAGAAAGTTTGAAATTTAATGATGTTTTCGCAAAATTTTCTGGCTTTGTCGGTCGAATTTTCTATAATTTTCATTCAAGATTTTTTAATTTTCGGCTCCGTTGAGTGCTAATCTGGTTCAATAAAAATCCAACAAAAAAAACTCCCATGCAAATCGAATAATGTTTAGCCGAGTTATACACGTGTACGAACACAAAAAGTGATTTATTTGATATAATATAGATTTTTTGAATTTTTTTTTGAAATTAAAAAAAAAAAATCGAGTGGGAATCTTAGCTCCAAGTTTGAACAAAATCGCTTCAGTAGTTTAGGCTGTAGGTCGAGGTACAGACAGACGATTTAATGTCAAGTTTGATTGAAATCTTGGGTTCAAATTTGTTTTACGAATCAAAAACCTGCCCTATATTACCTATATAAAAGTTTTATTCAGAAGAATAAATGCCACACGCTTTATAGTTAAAATTTTAGATTATTTCTCAATATCTTACTGTTGTTTCGAGTTATAACTGGAGATTTAAATTTACTGAAAAAATGTTTCAGAACATGACTGATTTCGCGCACTAAAAATTTCGCCCATGTAACCCAGTCGTACCAGAGACATATTATTTTCAAAAGGAATTTACAAGTACATAATATTTTGCATAGTTAAATTAGCCTATTTTTGGCTCCACTGTGAGCTACATTAATACCTTACCCCAAAACTCACATGAATTGAAAGGCTTGAGTTTGAGCCACATGTGGGCTGATCAACATCACAGTAAATCGCGTTTTAGTTAGTGGATCCCCAAACAATTTGTTTGTGTCTTCGTTTATTTTTTGAATCTGACCTGTGGGTTAGCTCCTCACTCAGGTTGGCGACATTGTCTGTAAACAATACTGGCTCTGTGAAAATAATACAACAAAAAATTAACTTTCTTTTCCAAATCATGGTATTCAAAAAAAAAAAAAAAATGCAAATAGGTATAAGTATATATGGTTTCTTGAGCTCAAGGTAGTCTGCTGCAAATGGCCTCAGGGTTAATGTTAACATCAACATGATGCTGGCCGCCATGGCCGATGCCCACGAAAGAAAATTATACTCTTCCCCATCATGCCTTAGCAACCAGAATGGAATAAGACAATGCATTTATTATTTGGTTAGGCAGAAGGCACATCTTATGCATTAAAGTGAGCTTAGATAATAATTTACGCAGCACCAGCGTTGCCGCCACCACCGCACCGTTAGTAAATTTAATAAAAGACACAACTATAAATTATTATAATGCCACATCCTAGTTTTATTGAGGAAATTTTTCAACGGCAGTTAATGACAACAGGTTCAAGTTTATTAAAAAAATTACGATGCAAATAAACGATCTTAAGAGGAGAACTATCTGAGTTTTTTTTTAAAGAAACGAGTAGAAATGCTTGAACTAAGAAATATGAGCATATTTTCTTCAAACGCATCAACGTACCGCAAAAATTTAATATCCTCATCTTTTTAAAGCATTGCGCAAACCTAAGCGATGGCGGTGACGATCGCGATAACAATGTGGATGCCGCACATGTAAATCAATAGGAAGGCTCACATCTACGCGATATGTGAATTGCGATTAGGTTCCACTGCTGCGTTCAACCAAGCGACTTTTACTGAACGCAACACGCACCATTTGATCGCAGTATGCCACGATTTTTAAATTTTTTTTCTGAAAATATAAACAAAATTCAAATGAACAATAATTTAAAACATTATACAGCAGATTAATAAAATTTAAAAAATCCAAATTTTGTACAATTTTTTTCACAAAGAATACAAAACTTAAAAAAGCATACAATTTACGGATAAAATTGCTGTCGATTTACTGGCTGAACAGAATGGTGACGCAGACGGAACCGGAGACGGAGCCGGAATAGCTGTCAAAATATTAAATACACGCATATTCAATGTTGCGAACACAACGGAACGTAGACGCATACGGAACTGCAGACGCAGACGGAAGAGTTCACCAACTTTTAACTTTTGACGTACGGCACTTTTGACGTTTCAATTTGTATGAAGAAAAAAAACAACTTTTTGGGTCGGAAAAAAATATTGTGGTTATTTGTATCGCGAAAAAAATTATTTATTAAAAGGAAAATTATTGGAAACAAAAAATGTGAACTCTGAGCTTGTACACAAGAATATTCGTTTGTTTTTCTTTAAAATACTTTCAAAGCTGTACAGCTCCATTGTGGACATGTAAAAAAAATAACGTACGACACTTTTTGACAGCTCTTCCAGTTCCGTCTGCGGCTTCAGTTCCGTCATTCTATTCTGTTCAGCCAGTTATTGAGCCAGATTTATCTGCTACTGATCTTTTCTCACTTTTTGTATGTTCTTTTGACAACTTGCCCGTCACAAAATGTATCGTAATATCGTGTTGATGTGAGCTGGTTTTTGATCGCACCTTGATCGCGCAATAAATGCTATCGTGATCGCCACCGCCATCGCTTAGGTTTGCGCATAGCTTAAAAAGAAACAAAAATTTAAGAACATTTGAATTTAAATGTTTTTAATAGGTTTCTTCTGTATTTTAAATATGTACTGCTTTTCAAAATACATATGGCAATTAGTATTTAGTAAAATAAAATTCTTCTTATTCTTATCATTTTGCTGTTTTAAAGGCAAAAAATGTCATATTTCAACAAATAACTTAAAGAATAATCTAAAAAAAGTTTTAAATCTTTATATTTTTATTTTATTTTTTCATGTTAAATTTTTAAAATTTTTTTAAAAATAAAAAAAATTCCGCAAATAATAAAAAAAAAGTTTTAAAAATATAAAAAGAATGAATTTTAAAATCAAAATGGCAAAAGTTAAATTTTGAAAAATGCATTGAGACATATAGCAGAGTTTTGACACTTACCCTTTTATGTAATGTAAATTATATTAGCCCTTTTAGAGTTTTAGAAAACTTATCATTTCTATCTTATTTGCTCGCTGCAAAATTTTAAACAATATTTTAAATAAAAAAAAAAATTTCCTTGAGACGGCAACACTATTCAGCCATCTATGAAACAGATGCCGCACTTAGGTACGGCAGAGTACACACAAAACTAACAAGGATTCAAGGTGTTAGGTGATTAATCAGTGTCTATGTCTAAGAGGAAGATTGTACGCGATGCTTTTCGATTAAAACTATTTTTGAAGAATTTCTCTGAATTTACTTAATGTGAAAGTAAACAAAATTCTCTGTGGGGGCATTAATTCGTAATATTTCAATCAACTCAGCCTGTAAAGGCGAGCATAGTTTCGGTAGTTGGGCATAGTCAAAGAGTTCTTTTTTTTTATGAATTGTGCATTAAAATTTATTTCTTGCTGCCCTAGAAATTCATGTAGCTTACCTACCTATTGCCATACCAACAGTGTCTTTCTTTGGCAAAAACTTAAGAACTAATTAGTGCATTTGGCATAAACCAAATTACTTAAAGTCTTGTAGCTACCTGCTAAAAATGTCAATATATGGTTCTGATATGCAGCTAATGAGGTTCCTGATATATACATACATATCATGTATCTATCAAAAACCTCATTAGCTGCATATCAGAACCATAGAACAAATAGGTACCCGCACATACATACATATGGAAGTTGTCAATTAATTTCCTGCTCTAGAAATGTTTGTTTTAAGATTGAGGTAGTGCGGTAGACTAATTAATTCATCATGAAATTACTTCAAATATTTTAAGAATTTCATAATTTTCCAAAGTAATAGAATATTTAAAAGAATTACAAAAAATACACAAACCTATTCCGAAAATTTATCTTTACTCAAGCATTTATTTTTACTTATGCAGTATACATATGTACATAGGGAATGGTTTGTTATCAAAATTTACACCATAAAATGATGGAGAAGACCAAAAAGTGCGTCTGGTCTGCGCGACTTTTGAATTTTTTAATATTTTTTGTTGTTGCTATTTTGAATGAAACCATTATAGAAGCCACAGAATGTTTATTAAATATACTTCAATTCGAAGGGAATTAATAGAAAAACACAAATATTTTTGCGATCAAAACACCAAACCTAAAATAACAATGGGTTTAATTTATGTATAGGTAACAATCTATTTGATGTTCAAAGGGTAGACAACGCGGTGCATTCAAGAGGACACAAGCGTCCACATTCAACCTCTGTCTATCAACTCCTACTCTCACCTCCCCGTGGTGAACATCGGGTGCCTAGTACCTTTGACTGAAGATGGGGATCCAATCCCTGTGGACGGTTTAAGGTGGCAGCAGACGAGAGAGGGGGGGAGGAGTGTTTCCACTAAGGCACTTCTCCTTTTTTAAGGCGGCAGCGGAGGAATTCCCCAGATGGAATCAACGGTGGCGTCTACAGTTCTAGTCAGTTTGAACTACTTAGTGAACACCTTATATGGGCTACTACGACGTATTCGTAGCTCAGGCCTATAAGGAGCGGTTTATCCGGCTCCCCGTCCTTGGAGTCATAATAAGGATCTGGTCCTCCAGGCTAGGGGGTTGTGCGTCGGGGTGACTTCCCTACCACGTAAAAAATTATCGGTTCCGAAACAACAACAAGCCTCGGATATGGATGATTTTAATGTTGACGACCCCAGCAAACGAAACAAGGACAATGAATTTCGGATCTGCACGTGGAATGTACGGACCTTAAACAGGCCACGTGCAGCCGAACAACTAGTGGAGAACCTGGATAGGCTAAGGGCTGATGTAACAGCCATCCAGGAAGTGCGATGGGATGGAGAGGGCATCCGAAGGATGAAAACATGTGACATCTACTTCGGCGAGTGCTGCAAGGAGCAAGGTCAGCGGCTCTTTGGTTGTGGTTTTGTGGTAAGGGGAAGACTTAGGCAAGAAGTCTTGGGCTTCAGAAATGTAAGCGAGCGCCTGGTCACAATCCGCATCAAAGCAAAGTTCAAAAACATCACGTTGATCTGTGCCCATGCCCCAACAGAAGAAAAGGATGACTCAACCAAAGAAGAATTCTACGATCTCCTCGAGGATACGTATGATAGGTGCCCCAAGTACGACGTCAAGATTATTCTTGGCGACTTCAACGCCAAGATTGGAAAGGAGGGCATCTTTGGTTCGATAGTCGGAGGACACAGCCTGCACGACAACACTTCCGGTAACGGACTCAGGCTCATCGATTTCGCGGCGGGGCGAAATGCCATCATAGCAAGCACTCTATTCCCACACCTCAATATACACAAAGGGACCTGGCGGTCTCCGGATCAACGAACCGTCAACCAGATTGATCATGTTGCGATAGACGCCAGACATGCTTCCAGTATCCTGGATGTCCGAACGTTCCGAGGTGCCAACATAGACTCGGATCACTACCTGGTGGTAGCGCAAGTACGTATGCGGATATCTATGGCGCCACAACGACGAGCGGATGCTGTAAAACGATTTAACGTCGCGAAGCTAAAATCGCAAGAGATAGCCAGGACTTTTGCAGACCACGTCTCTCTTAAACTCTCAACAAGCCCGCCACAAGCATCATCTGTAGAGGACCAATGGAAACACTGCCAAAATGCCATCAAAAGTGCCGCTACTGATGTGCTGGGTTTCACTAGGCCACCACAACGAAACCCCTGGTTCGATGAAGAATGCAGACTGGCACATGAAGCAAAGAACGAGGCCTACCAAGCAATGCTGCAGACTAGAACCAGAGCTGCTGAGAGAGCAGCCCGGGAGCTTTACGGGCAAAAGCGAAGGGAGGAACGCCGACTTCTCAGGAGGAAAAAGAGAGAGCATGCGAAGCGGGCGGTCGAGTCTATTGAGGACTGTAGCGGCAGGGGGGATGTTCGAAAGTTCTACCGAAGGGTGAGGCAAACTACCCAGGGTTACAAGGCCAGAACGGAAGCCTGCCGAGACGAGAGTGGGAATATGGTGGTAGACACACAGTCGGTGCTGAGGATCTGGAAACAACACTTTTCTAGACTGCTAAACGGCGAAGATGGCCAAAATTCCGCTGTAAGACAGAACACTCCATTCAACCTGGACGATGATGGTCAAAATTTCCGTCCACCCGACCCAAATGAAGTGCGGTTAGCGATAGCCAAGCTTAAAACGTACAAGGCTGCTGGTGCGGATGGCCTGCCAGCCGAGCTATTCAAAGCAGGGGGAGATGACTTGGTAGGGAGTATACACCAGCTTATCTCCAAAATTTGGTCGGAGGAAAGTATGCCCGATGAATGGAACCTCGGTATAGTGTGCCCCATCCACAAGAAAGGAGATGCTCTGACCTGTTCCAACTACAGAGGTATAAGTCTCCTCAACGTCGCATACAAAATCTTGTCATCTATACTGTGTGATCGCTTAAAACCGTTTGTCAACGATCTGATCGGCCCCTATCAGTGTGGTTTTAGGCCCGGCAAATCAACCGTCGATCAAATGTTCACACTCCGACAGATTTTGGAAAAAACCCAGGAGTTTCAAATCGATACACACCACCTCTTTATCGATTTTAAAGTCGCATATGATAGCGTAGACAGAGACGAGCTATTCAGAGCCATGGCGCATCTCGGCATCCCTGCCAAACTCGTCCGCTTGTGCAGGATGACGATGGAGAAATCTCGCTGCTCCGTCAAAGTCGGCAAGAACACCACCGAACCCTTTGATGTCGAGAAAGGTTTGAGGCAAGGCGACGCGTTATCATGCAACCTGTTTAACATCGTTCTTGAAGCAATTGTACGCAACTCGCAAGTCAACAACAGAGGTACAATTTTTCAAAAGTCTGTTCAACTACTTGCTTATGCAGATGATATTGACATCATTGGGAGAACGAAGCGAGCTGTTACCGGCGCGTTTGCAAGTATTGAATCGGAGGCGGCGAAAATGGGTTTGGCTGTTAATGAGGACAAGACGAAGTATATGCTATCATCGAGAAAGGAATCTCAACATCGTCGGCTCGGGCAAAACGTCACGATGGATAGATACAACTTCGAAGTCGTCAAGGACTTTGTCTACCTGGGCTCCACTGTAACATCGCAAAATGACATCAGCGCAGAGATCAAACGAAGAATTACTCTTGCCAATCGCTGTTTCTTCGGGCTAAGAAGGCATCTAAGTAATAAAGCCCTCTCTCAGAGAACCAAGGAGACCTTATATAAGACCCTAATCATCCCGGTCCTGCTATATGGGGCAGAGGCATGGACCCTGTCAAAAACGGATGAGAATCTGCTTGGGTGCTTTGAAAGGAAGATTCTTCGGGTGATTTTCGGTCCAGTCTGTATCGATGGAGTATGGAGGAGAAGATTTAATAACGAGCTTTACGGGCTTTACAGCGACGTCGACCTGGTCAAGAAGCTGAAAATTCAGCGGCTGAGATGGCTGGGACACGTGGAGCGTATGGACACCAACGCACCAGCCCGACGAGTCTTCGAATCCACCCCTGACGGTCTGCGCAGCAGAGGAAGACCCCACCTTAGGTGGCGCACACAAGTGGAAAACGACCTCAACCAACTTGGAGTGCGTAACTGGAGGCAGCTAGCTAGGGACCGAGCTGGCTGGAGGGGCTTGTTGGTTGAGGCCGTAGTCCATCCTGGGCTGTGAGCGCCATCTAAAGTAAAAGTAAGTAAGTAACAATCTATTTTGATTTTTCTTGAAATTCAATGATTAATTTTTATTTATTTAAAGAATAAATTTGACAAAATAACTAGTTTTAAAGCTGAGCATCATCCACTCATGAATGGCACCCATTATTATCAGTCATGCTCATGATGCATGATTCCTCAGTTAGGCTTTGCAAAAATAGTTAATGAAAAGCTTTTAGGAAGTGAAACTTAATGAATGTCAAGTTAGCGAAGCAAATTCGGCGATCGAAAAAATATAAAGTGGATAATTATCTGTCGTTAATTAGTTTTGATAAATTCGAATTTATCGTTACATGTTTTCTGTTTTTTTTTTTTTTGCTGCTAATATCAACTAAGCGAAGCGCCCCCTCAAAAAGCGTTAAAAATATCTTATAGCAAATAGTTTATTGCTTAATAATCTGCCGTTCATCAGTTATTAATTAGTTGTGAAAAATTCAATTTTGTCACGTTGTTTTCTATGTTTTTTTTTTTTTTTTTTGCTGATTTGTAAAATTGGTATCATTTATAGGAAAGCAGTCCCTGGCTGTACTGAACCAAAATTCTCTTTTTTTAAGATTTTTGTTTGTCGCTGTTAAAGGTTAATTCTAGTTTTGATTTTATATATACTTATTATGTGGTGTAAGGTACGAAAGAAATAGAGCATTTAGATTTAGCCTAGACAAGAAAAAACCCATATACAGGCGCATATCTAGAGAACTGACCTGTACTCGAAGTTATAGTCTAAAAACTAGTCCTTTAGGGTAAAAATTGCCCACAATTGAAAGAAGCGCGAACATTTCGCGGTGTTTTGGATTTTTGACCATGTTGCGTTCGGCGCTCGAGTTCTAAAACTTGGTTTTTTTTATGAGGCCAATATCATAAACGACTCAGCAAAAAATCAGAACTACCGGATCTAAAGCAAGCAAGGATATACAAATAAATAAATTATAGTTCGAAAGTAAGAAAGAGTGGAAAATTAAAAACAAAAATTAAAAATTAAATATGGACATGGATTTAGTTTTCGGATTGAATAAATCCGGTTTGATTTAAAATTCACTTAAATCCAATTTGAATAATATGGCCGTAAGATAAAGGATTTCATGAAAACTAAACTTCAATTCTCTGACTGCCAGACTTCCACTATTCTCTATTCGGGGTCCTTGACAACAAATGGTCGTATTAATAAACACTGTCTAACTTTAGACATCCGTCCAATTTTTTTTAAAAATCCTTTCTAATTTTTGCTAAAGTGATCTAACTTTTTATCTTCCTTTAGGAAACGTAATCAATTGTCTAAACCTTGACAAATGGAATATTTTTTTTATTAAATAAAGCATATTTCTGACTATTTCGAAATACTTAGACATAGTTTAAACAGTCAAAAATCTAATTAATACGACCACAAGTGTTTTTTTTTTGCCAACTTAACCTGTAAATAAAAGAAAGTGAAAATATTTTTAACCAAAAATATTATTTATTGGATTAGATTTGGATATATTTTACGATATGATCTTATCACACGTCCTGTACAGTATCTTGCTGCATGTACATATGTTTACATAAGTACGTACATACATTATGCTAGTATTATGTATTACTGTTTTCTAGTTTTTTTTGTTGTTACCATATTACAGGAATTTGTTGCAATCAGAACTTAAAAAATCATTATTTTTAATTTAACTCCATAAATAGAAATTATCGTTTTTAATTTATTGTGTTAAGTTTTAATTTTATAATATAACTCTTCTTTCTCCATGAGAACTTTCACTATTTATAAAGATAAATCTATGCATCTGGTGTTAGGCTTCTCGTAAAGATCAACGTGCTCTTCTATAGTCTATAGAAATTGTTTATATAGCCTCTTATGTTGATTATAACTGTACACACAACTTTATAAATTAAAAATATTGTGAACAAAAATGTTTTTTCCACTGTAAAAGATTAAAATCATAACGACCCGGATTTTTTGAAGAAAACTTTATTAAATTCTGTTTGAATAGGTAATGATGGAAACTTAAGAACGAAACGGGTTCTTCCAATGAATTCTATACAAACAACGTTGACCTTCTGTGGAATTTTTTAGTTCATCTTGAGTGTCTTTCCTTATGTATCTATATAAATTCATCGAGGAGAAAAAAAAAGAAGATAAATAATGCATTTTACAGCTTTGTTGACTTTTGTAAGGTTATGGTGTAACAAAGTTATGTGAATGCAAGCTAAACTTTTGACCGCCAATTAAAATATAACGAGTTTTATTTTATGTCTTTTTAAGTGTGACTGTTAACGCTTTTGCTTTCTTCTTAACTTAAACTTAAGAATTAGGAAGTAGGTACGTAGGTACCTAATTAAATTAATGAAAGTGAAAAAATAAAACTTCATGGAGCTTGTCAAATATTTTGTTTACATTTTTGGTATATGAGGTTATTATTTTTTTTTTTTTTTTCTGTTATAAAAGATGCAAGAATTTGTGGGAAAAGTATTAAATTTCACTTTTAATGAACGTGTGTTACTGTTGTTGTTTTTATAGGCTTCTTTTCAAATGTTTAAATTAACAACAAAATATTTTAAGCCGAAAGTTTGCGGTTATACCTATGAAAGAATACATCATGTTACTGTCAATAGGTAAGATGGTGTAACCATTGTATATAAATTTTTAGACTTTATATACAAAGGTGATAAGACGTAAGTTAGGTGCCATGGTAGATATGCCCTAATAGAGTCTCCTCTATTTTTATATGGTCACCCAATCCGGATAAATGTATGGAGGCCGATACTGCTAATTGATGAATTGCGGAGTTAAACATGTATGTATTGTACATACGTTCGTACGTTTGTGAGCTTATTTTCGCAGACAATATCTCGAGAACGAATTTTATTTTACAGATAATAAGGTCATAACTTGCTGAGAAGGTTTTCAAAAAATTTAATTAGCGGTTTTTTTTATTACAGTCATTAAAAAAAAAAAGTTTAAAAGTAGCTTATTTGTTGAATATCTCCAGAACAAATAATGCTATTGACTTCAGCCTGGTTTCATTCTGTGCATAATAACGCATAGTGAAGAAAATTGGTAAGACTTAAAAAAAATCAAACAGCAGTTTGCTTGTATTAAAAAAAACCATTAAAAATTATTAAAAAATATAGAATATTTTAAAAACACACAATAATTTTTAACTTTGGGTTTATTTTATTTTATAGACAATGCCATAGTTGATAATCGGTAGACTTTCTAAAAAAATCAATTAACAGTTAAAAAAAAAACTACAATAAACTACTAAAAATTGTTAAAAAATGTTTTTTCGGCTCGAATATCTCGAGAACAACCAACGATATCAACTCCAGGATAATATAAATCTACGCACAATGCCATAATTAGTAATTGGTAAGGTTTGTAAAAAAATTGAATTTTACAGTTTTTTTCTATGCCAAAAAAAACTGTAAAAGAAACTGCTAAAAATTGTTGACATTTTTTGTTTCGCATATATGTACTTATTTAGAGCAAACAGCTCAACTTTGGTCTTCCCTACTTGATTATTGCACAACTGATAAGGTTTTCGAAGATCATCAGGTGTCGAGTTTCAAAGGGAACCAATGGGAAGTTATCAGTGTGGGTCACACCTGGCTGCAGGAATGGAGGGGACCTACAGTTTATTGCCGAATCCGAACGGCTAACGAGCGGCACTTTTCTGTGACAGGAGATACTCTTGGAGGATTTGTCAATTCCTCGCAAGAGGCAGTAGCCGTTTTTTTTTTTAAATAAATAGGTGGAGAGGCTGGGGATCGAACATTAGACCTCCGGCATGACAGTCCATCGCACTAACCATCACGCCACGGCTACTACGGTCAAAATAATAGTAGTTAACCTTATGATTCAACAAAAACCAAAATAAATTAATCTTTTAATCGTAAAGAAATTAATATTCATCTCATTTTCAAATAAATATTTTAAGCTTTTAATTTTAGAAAAAAAAAAAATCATTTTTAATTTGGTAATTTCAAATATATCCAAGTTAATAGACGATTTCTTCCATAAGTAATAGTTGAGTGTTTGAACCTTAAATTGCTATTGACTTGCATGTCCCTTTGTCAGAAATAATAGCAGCACAACGACATTGCATCGTTTAGATCAAATTTTTACACATTCCTACGTGTTTTGACCTCCAAGATTGTTGCATAGCTTCCCTAACGGCTTCATTATTAGTTGGCTTACAACAAGCAATAAACTTCTTCATGTCGCACCAAAAATTTCAATAGGGTTAAGGTCCTGGGGCCACTCTATCACATTAACCGTGTTTTCTTGGAACGACTGCTTCGCAAGTTTAGTGCTATGCTTTGGGTCATTGTCTTGTTAAAAGACCCATTGCATTAGATTTTCATCTACAGCATTATGGTAACATTACTTCCTCCATGATTTTCACATAAAGATGGTGATCCATGATGCCTTCAATTCGGTATAAGGCAGCAACACCATAAATGAAAAAACATGCCTGAATTATTAAGCTGGATCCTGCATGTTTTATTGTTTTGGCTTTGAAGCTATTTGGTATTGGGAGACCTTCCTACGTATTAACGAGATCCCTTTACACCGTATAAATTAATTTTGAACACTTCTGACCACACAATATTCCTCTTCTTTGATTCACGCCAATCAAGGTGTTTTTTCGCGAATTTCTTTCTCCTGTTTAAATGTTTGGTTTTCAGAAAAGGTACCTTTCGCAGACTGTAGAATGCTTGGGCATAGTATCGTTAAAGTCTAGGAACCGTTGCGATGCTTTTTGGATTCAGATGCTGGCGTAAAAGGACTGATTTTGGAATGCATGCAACCCGTTTTATTAACATTGGTGACATAACCGGCTTCTGCCCATGAGTTTCAGCTTTTCTAATGAAGGTTATGGCATTTCTTAAGGTTGTTGGTGAGCATACGGTTAGGTTACAAACCTCCGAATATGATTTGCAGTCCGAAAGCAGTTTTTCTATGAGGTTAAGCTGTTAAGGTGTGCAGTTCTTGCCTCGTCTTATTTCTGACGAAAATTAAACGAAATTTTCAAAAAAAATCTATGAAGATCTCATGGATAAACAAAACCTAATCTTCTGAAAAATGTTCAGTTAAGAAATTAGAGGGAAAAATAATATTTGGTCAAATTACGGATGCACTACTATTATTTTGACCGCAACAAATTTGCGGATTTGATTAATAACGGTTGTTTTTTTTTTTTAGTTTTATTTACTTAGCAGCAAAAATATTTGCATATAATCTTTGATAAGGGGTTATTTTTTCAAAGTGTAACAGTTTTTGACTTTTAAGACATTTGTATATATCTGCTGCCCATAATTTCGTAATGGCGCTAACTACAAAATTTTCGATTTTGTGTTTACTGCATTTTTGGAGTTAGGGAATTGCCTTTAGTCCAAAAATGCCATAAACTCAAAATCAAAAATTTTGTAGTAAAAGGTTCATTACGAAATTATCGGCAGTATGCTGTTCTGGGAAATTATAGTTGGCACATTCCTGTTAATTGTTTTTAACGACTTCATTTTTATCGACTTACTTCTATTATTTTTAGACTTACCTACGACCTACCAATAATAATTTTTCTGTCAAAAATGAGCTCGTCTTATTTTGAATATATGTATTTTACTTATATCTCTTCATTTTCTTTGTCATTCTGTTGATGCTTCGAACTTAATTAAAGCATTCTTATCTTACAATTTATGTTTTGATTAAGTTTCAGTCGGAAAATCAACTACTAATTGGTTAACTAACAAATTTCATTTTTGTACAGCCAAGATACTGCAAAATAAACAAAAACTGCGAAAAATAAATAAAATCGTTAGTGATTACCTGATATAAGGTTACACCAATTAAATAATTTGGTACAAAATCGACTTCAATTTCACTCTATAAGTTTCAAAAATGTCATGTATTATTTTAAAATCACTTAAATCGAGGTCGGGTATTCTTTACAAATAAAAATGAAAACATAAATGTTAACTTACCTAAAAAAAAATATAAAGAGAATAAACTCGCCCAAAATACAGTTATCGATCATCTTCATAACCATTTAATTCTTTTGATATTAATTTTTTTTTTTTTTTTTTTGCAAATCATAAATAAATACAAAATTATCTTCCACCAGCAGCGCAGCCGGTCAACATAGTATCTCAGTCCACATTATTTTCTTCTGCAAAAAAAAAAACGTCATCATCAAGAAATCGAAAACAAACTCACTCTGCATCACCACAATCCGAAGAAAAGAAAAATCCATGAAATTGTAGATAGATATCTTCACAGTGCTCAAAAAATTCTATACCGTTATTGTTTGTCGATTGATCTAACCGAATAAAATCTTGGCTGGTTTGGTACTTCTTTATACCAATTCTTGTAAGCTTGTCCACATCTGGCTATCCCAACAAGAATCCAACAAGAAAATGAAAAGAAAGTTGTTGCTGTTGATGCTGCTCCGACCAGAAGCACTCTTCCACCACCACTACCGCCATACTAACTTAGTTGTTCTATGGAACAGAGGCTAACCAAAATTATCTTACAGATGGTAGTTAAACTAAAAACACTTGGCCATCAGTTTAATCCGAACAGTCGTCGAAGAAGATTCACTCCTTTGCCAACGAGGCAAAAAATAAATAAAACGATCCTCAACCATATTTAAATTCCGCGAAAGAAAGTGCATTTTTTCTTACATACATTCGCTGCTTAATTGAGTTTAGAATATTATTTAATAAATTATTATCCTTAACTTATAAACTTTTGCAATGTCAGGAACATTGAATGTTCTAATTTTTCTGACACTAACGGTCTATTCATGTGTAGCTGAAAGTGAACTTAACCTAAATTCCACTAGAACGGCTCGACAATGGGACATTCCGCGCGATTTACGTTTTATGAGTAGATTATTCCTTGATCAACAACAGCACACTCGGAGACCAGCGCAGATTTTAGCGAGAAGTGATAATTTTCCTCAACGAACTGGCCCGGTTCAAGTTCCGGGTCCATATGGAAGACCACCTTTTGGTAGAAACCCATCTCCTCATATGAGACGCAGGGTTTATTCAGGACCCCCTGGACCACCACCTCCGGGTGTATTCCTTCGTCCAAATGGAGGTCCTCCCTATCAATCTTTCAAAAACACACGTTTTTCACTTGCAAAAGATCCTTACATTCACAAGGGCTCTCCAGTGAACTATCGTACAGGGCCTGGGCAGAATCCAAATGCGATACCAGAAACGCACAATTTCAAGCCATCTCCAACTTATAATGGTGAAGTGATTGTCCGTCGTCCAACAGGAGTGCAAAAGTTGGACGATAGAATTGAAGCCCTTCGTCGCTTCAAACAACATCCGATCCCACAAGATCTCAATCATAAAATGTATTCCGTGCATGAGGACACCGATAGTGAAGCTGATAGTTCATTTGCTTATCAGAATATTGGGGAGAACGCTATGAAGCAGGCTAAACAGTATTTGAATTTTATGAGCTCAAGCGAATATTTTCTACCGAAAGTCGAACCGGATTACCGGAAATTGGATCAATCCAAATCCCCACAACAGCAGCAGCAAAAGAAGAAATCTTCGGATAATGCTGCTCTTAGTAGTGCTCCTCTTCAACATTATCAACATCAACAACAACAACAACAACATCAACAAAAAAACTCAGAATCGCCTAGTAGCCTCAATAGTGCATTCACTGTGAATGCGCCACTTCGTGTGTCCTCTTCCTATTCGCAAGCTCAGGCACAGTTACAACAACAGGCACAAACTCATGCTCAGGCTAGTTCGGTCAGCAGCTATTCTAGTTCATATCCACCTCAAGCTATTGTGGGGAGCTTCCAAAATGAAAACAAAAACTTTGCAGTCAGTTCAGATGGTAAGAAAAACGTGCACAGTATTGCATCTACCTCGTTTAGCTCCGCGGATGCTGCTAACCATCATCAACAGCGTCAAAGCAATCCCAATTTTTCGAGCGTCCTTCGACCAAAGTTAGCTGATCGTGCTTCGGACCCGGAGAGGGTGGAGTTCACGGAACGTGATGCCATTCACGTTTCATACACGTCAAACCCAATGGATTCATTGTCGCGAAATGGTGAAAAACAAAATCTACAGACGGATCGTCGATATGTCAAACCACCTACTCCGACTTTGCAGCAGGATGATGTTGACGACGAAGACGATGAGGAATTAATGCAAGCAGCATCGGTAAGTGCATTTTTCTGTGATCTTGAAATTACCTCTGGTACCAAAAAAAATAAAAATAAAAAGAACCTGGTATTTCCCAAAAGAAGAGTTCGCGCAAAACGAGTTCGAGTTCGTTTTGTCCCACTTATTCAGTCAACAATACAGAAAACCGCAATTAAAAGTGCATTCAACGAAAGAACTTTTTTTGTTTTCTTCGAATGGACTTTTTTTTTCTTTGAAGTCAAGAACTTTCGATTGTTAGCGAATGCTTGCACCGTTTTGTTATGGTTGTTGTTGGGATTGAATTGAAATGGTGCGTACAACATTGAAAGAGACATAAATGCTTATGAGCATTTTAATTCATCACGAATAGCAGTTGAATCAAGATTAATTATAGTTTGCAATTACGAATACATTTTATGAGTCATAAAATTCGTTTTTTTTTCTTTTAGCCGTTCCGTTATGCAGTTTCAAGATTTCCTTATGAACCATAAAATATTTTATTTATGAACTCAGTTTTAAAAGATTGCTTGCAGCTTTCTCGATTCCTAGTTTCGAAGTTATTTTGTGTGGTGTTTTTATGAGAAGGGCGGTCCTCCATCGACGGCTAAAATTTCGTATCTTATGCATCCCCGCATGATTGCAAAACAAATATCGCTGCATATATGGTGCTCTCGCTTATGAGCTTATGACCAATTTGTGTTTTGTAAATCTTGGAGAGTTTTGACATTTCTCAACGTTTCGACGTATCTGCAATCCGAATTAAGATTACGTTCGTACGTTCGTACGTTAACCCTAGTTTACAGTTCACATGCGAAAAAAAATCGAAATGTCTAAAACAATTTTCCACCTAATCTGTGCATTATAGTGTATGAAGTCCACGGCGAAAAATGTTGCCTTTGCGTAAGGAACCCAGGGTATTTAATTCATCACGATTTATTTGGTAAAACAGCTAAAGATTGAAAATAATTATTTTTGGATGCAAAAAACATTTTCATGCAAATAACACTGTGAGGTGAATATATTTTTTTTTCGGAAGTGTAAACTGACCTCGCAAAAAAATGTTTGTTATGCACCACTCTATTTTCTCTTACACAAAACAAATGCTGATCAATTGATTTGCATGGAAAAAAAAGTTGTGACAGATTTTCGCGATTTGTTTGTGGTCGTACGTGTTTTTTAGTAACTTCAAAAGAAATTAAAAAATGTCGGTTTAAGCATCTGAATATAAATAAAATTAATAAATGTTTAAATAAAATGTCAGTTAATGGTAATTTTCGGTACGGAAAAGAAAGAGGACTTCTGTGAAATTATGTCTCCTCGCAAAGAAACAAATATTTTCGGTATTTGCAACAAAGAATTTTTTGATAAGTTTTAACAGCAATCAACGTGGAATAAAATCACACTTGAAGTTGGCCTGCTCGTTGAAAGTATACAGCCCATTATCGTTCATTTTTGCTCCTAACAAATATGTACTTTGTTTCTAGTTAATTGAATTTTTGAATCCAATAAAATATATTTTTTTTTTGAAAATCATATTTGTTTCATGACAAATGATAAAAAAGATGTGAGTCTGGCAATTCTGTCCGTCTTTCTGTCTCTCTATAGTCTAAACGGAGAGGTCTGTTTTCTATTAACTTGGTACCCAGCGTTTTTTGGACATTCCGCCGACATATTTTTTTTTTAGCAGAAAAATAATGTTACCTACCTGCCATTATACATTTTTTGCAACATTTCAGGAAAATCGTGAATTATTAAAAAAAGTCCAACAATATTTTACCAAAAATAATCAATTAATTTATATAGATTCAGGCTTCTTTTTAGTTGAGTTTTATTTAGCTTGGCACCAATCAATTTTTAAAATTATCTATAGCTGATTTTAGCAATAATTGTTTAAAAAAAACTGTTAGGAAAAATATTATTTTTCTCGAAAAACACTTAGGAGCTCGAGATGTTTGTATAAATTTGGATATAAGGAAATGTATCAGTGCCAGTTTTACAAACGTGGTCCAAATATTGGTTCGTGGTTCATAAATTTTAACTGAAATATTTCGGCGGATTAACTGAGATTTAACGATGGTTAAAGGTTCAACTATGTGATAATAGCCAATTAAACGCTCAAACTATCCTTTAACTTCATCCATCAAAATCGGCGAGTTAAAATTGGAACAATGAACAATATTGTGTATAAACCTCGAGTGGGTTATATATCAGTTTTTGTTCTTTTTATTAAAAGTTCATTGTGACGTTTCAGGTGTGTTAACACCCTTCTTCAGACCTATATTTTTAAAATTAAATTATTATTATAGCTATATACATATGTACCTATATTAAGTTAATTTAAAAAAAAAACTTACACTAGAAAACAAACAAGAATAAGACAAAACTCTTATTTGTTGATCAATCTACAATAATCGTTAAATCACAAACCCAATTAACTTTTATTAAAAAGAAGAAGAACAAAAACTGATCTATAGCCCAGGGGCGGATTAAGCCTAAGGCAAGAAAGGCAAATGCGTAGGGGCCCTAGCCGTGCCTTGGGGCCTCGCGTAAAAATGAGTGCACTTTACATAATTGTTAAACACTTTGTGCGTGCAGTAATTGTTTACTTTTTTGCTTCAAAACTACTGTCAAATGGCACACACAATCACAAAAAAAAAATCGAATTTTTTACAGATTCCTTGCAACTAAAAAAAAAGAATCGAATTTAAAATGTTACATGGAATTCGACATTAGCAGGAATTCATAATGCCAAGATATTTACAATATACATAGATAAACATATCTAAATATTTCCTACCTCTAAATCTATACGCCCAAAACCAAAAATGGTGTTACAATAATGACAATTTTCATTATTAAAATTAATGAAAAAGTTCTTTTTCTATAAGACCAACGTCAATTAATTTGACATGTTGATAATCCCATATTAAAAACCATACGATTGTAAATTTGAAAATTGATTTTATCATTAAAAACCACGATTGCCAATTTTTAAATTTAAAATCCCAATTGTCGAATTAGAATGCGTTTTCTTTAAGAAACACTGAAAATTACAAATCATAGGAAGAGAATAAAAAGAAAATTAGCTCAATGACTAAGAAAATAAATAAATGAAAGAAGCGTATTAAAATACATATTATAGCGTTCGAACCGGAAAAACAAAAATGACGGAAGAAACAAATTTTAAAAAAACAAAAAAAAAAAAGGTGTTGATTTCCTTTCAAAAACTTAAAGTAAATTGACAATTTTAAATAAATTGACTTTCTTTTTAGAGAGGAGGTGGCCCCGAGGCTAGAATTGTCTAGGGGCCCCTACATTTCTTAATCCGTCCCTGCTATAGCCCACTCGAGGTTTATACAAAATCAAGAAAAGGTCACGAAAAAGGATATAATTTAATGAACAATGTTGTTCCTGTGTGTGTATGGCTGTCATGCCATCGGTATATGTTCAATTCCCAACCTCGTCCACCTAATAATATAATTAAAAAAAAAAAATTACTACCTTTTGCGAGGAACTGAAAAAACCTTCAAGAGTAGGTACTTAAAATACGGAAATCACATACTATGCAATTTGAAATGTGTTTTTGGTTTAGCTATTGCATCAAAGCAAACAAACAGTTCATAAGTTACAAAATTCCCAGAAACCTAAAACCAAAAGTCATTGGCATTCAAATTCTGTTTCCACCTGTATGTAGTACATACATACATATATAAAAAAAAACAAATTTCTTCAACCTCAAGTTAATCTCACAGACTAGGTACTTTACCTACTATTTATGCAACGTCTTAAAACTTATCTATAATAAATTTCCCTATCTAATGCAGGATGCTTATGGTCGTGCAAAGGCCAACCCCAACCCCAACGAGACTCCCCCGAATCCAAGTACAGAACAAAAAGACACCGAAGAGTACTGCGAACGAATATGCTCCAATGTGCAAGATGAAGACGAAGAAGTCGTTTGTGGTTCAGATGGATTTATGTACACCAGCGAGGCTCAGATGGAATGTTACGCATCTTGTTTACATATCGGTGAGTACAAGTTTCTGTGCATTTTCCTCCTTTAAGTTCCTCCTTTTTCACGAACATATGCATGTGCAACGTGGTGTAAATTATAAGTTCGTTAAGCCTCGACAATTTAAATCACCATAACAAAGTATGCTTTTGTTGTTGTTGTTTGGATAGAAAATTTATTCAAATATTTCTAAAAGGCATGGTTGCCAAGTGAGATGTTCTTTTAGGTTTTTTTTTGTTGATCGTTTTTTGGGAGATTATTTTGAATGTCCATTAAATTCATAGATGAATTTTATTAAAAGTTAGTTTAAAAAGTAACGAAAAAATAAAAACCTGTCGTTTGGTTAATAGTTAGGCAAGGTGCGACAAGTAGAATAGTTGTGGCGTTGTGACTAGGTTGCAGGTTGTAATGCTAACACATATGTATTAAAAAAATGAAGACACCCTCATATCAAAGTAAAGTGGCGGTAGCAGGTTGTGTTGTTTCAGTCTGGTGCCACCTACATATCTTGAACATGTTTAATTTTCAAGTGGCAAGCAAGAGTGGTGACGAAGTGGATTTTTTGCAGGAGTATTTTAAAATTTCAAAATAAATTCACATTGTATTGTAACTGATGAATCGGTATCGGTGACACCATACGTAGTTTGCCACCGCAATGTGCCTTAAATCAATTTCATAAGACCTCGCCGCCACTCCATCGCCAAGCCTCTCGCTACTCCACAAATCCAGTACCACTCCAATTACTCATCACTTCAGTGCGCTCCGTGCCTTAAAAACGGAACTTTTTAGACTCTTTCGCATTTTGCAGGTACACGCTTTTCTTTAATGCTGATATAGGTACCAAAAATACCACAATAACGATGTACATTTTGATACTTGTTTTTAATTTAAAATGTTAACCAAAACAATAGAGAGTTTACGGGCCAAACATTTCTCTACATTTCTGTATGATTTGAAAAAAAAAAAAAAAAAAAGCGGCTGGGTTTAACCCACACTGATAACTTCGCATTTGTTCCCTTTGAAACTCGACACCCAATGTTATTTTATATAAGAAAATTACCAATTAAAATTTTTTGAAAAACGTATCAGTTGGCTTTATAAATTACTAATTATGGTATTGTGTGTAGACTAAAATAGTTTCGGAGTTTATATATCATTGGTTTTTTTTGAAATATTCGATTCGAAAAATATTTTTTAACAAATTTTAGCAGTTTTTGTTGCAGTTTTCATGGCCTAGAAAAAAAAACCGTTAGTTGAATTTTTACAAACTCTACCGATTATTAACTACACAACTTTGCGTATTAAATAAAATTAACCAAAAGTTAATATCTTTGTGTGTTCTCAAGATATTCGATATTTGTTAACAATTTTAATAGTTTTTTTTAATAAAAAAAAAAAACTGTGCGTTGAATTTTTTAAAGTATTACCAATTTTTCTTCTACGTCATTATATGCATAGAATGAAACCAGTGGCCTATTTCACCAACTTACAAATTGTAATTTACAAGTGATTTCTTACAATATTTGTTAAAAAATCGATTTATTCTGTTTCACAAAATATTTGTATTACAAAATTGTAGTTGTAATTTACAAAGGGAAATTTGTGGGAATTTTATTATTTTCGTTTCACCAAGAGTAATTTTTGTTTGTAGTTTACAAGTACAAATTTGTAAAAACTCAGGTATTTTTGTAAGTTTCTGTTTCACCAAATATTAGAATTCTACAAATTTGTTCAGTTGTAGAAAAATTCTTACAGAAGAAAGTTCGTGTGTAATTGTATTTACAATTTGTACTTTTTCAATAGGAATCTTATATTGTACCGAAAAATGTCTTTACGGCGAAGGCATAGTAGTACCGATATTGATACAAGTGAATATTTTGTGACAAATATGCGAAGAAAAATTTATCGGTTGCGTATAAACTACGAAATTTCAGATGCTTTTGCCTTTAAAGAAAACTTTCGGATAAACCGTATAAGGGCAGAGGAAATAATAAGAATAATTGGACCGCAGATTGCTAATTAGTCTGAAAAAAACTTTTCGTTGACACCAAGGCAGCAATTTTTTTTCTATTGTCAATTTTAGTCTGCAATGATTTTTATTAAAGACATTATTATGTATTTTATATAAGACTACTTTAGGCTTACCACTGTAATCCGTTTCAAATTTTGCCAAAAAATATCTCTAAGGTATTTCCCGTCTTTTTTAATAAGAAGGCTATGAGATTTAACTGTTTCATAAATATTTTGCCACTCGATGATTTTAACATTGTGTGTTATAATATTTGAAAATTTTCCAAATAATATGTCTTTTTTTTCGCGAATCAAATCGGCAACAAAAATTTTGTTTTGTTTATTCATAGCGCTTAACGTTAACGTTCGATTCCGACTCGGCAGACTTTTACAAATTTGTATGAAAGAATTGTTTTTTACAAGTTTAGCAAACATGCGGTGAAACTGTTTTTTTTTTTTATTTGTAAATCACAACTACAATTTCCTCTATTTTTTTTGCTCTTTGTTACAAATTTGTTCGAATTATGTTTGTTGTTTGTGAAACAGAAAATCTGTTTACAATTTTGTAATTGTAGATTACAAGTACAAATTTGTAATTGTAATTGTAATTTGGTGAAATAGGCCACAGGCCGAGGTCGATAGCATTATTTGCTCTAGAGATATTCGAGAAATAAAGCCATTTTACAACTTTTTTAAAATTACTGTAATAAAAAAACCGCCAATTGATTTTTCCTGAAAATCCTTTCTGCATGTTATGGCCTTATTATCTGTAAAATGAAATTTATTTGAAGTCGATATCTCTATGCGTTCTCGAGATATCGTCAGCGAAAAAAAGCTTCCGAACGTACGTACACAGACATCTCTCTAAAAACAATGTAATCCGATTCCAGATACCTCGAAACGTGGAGAAATGTCAAAATTTTCAATTTTACAAATCGGACCGATTACAATAACTTTCAATGGAAAGTTAAAAAAAAAATAAGTTGGATACCTAATATTTTAGGTGTTTTTTGAATTCTTTTTTGATGGTAGCCATGTATTTATATCACCCGATGGTGACTTAAGTTAGGTAACCATAACCACCTTCGAGCGAAAATTAAGAAAACTACGTTCCAACATTGATTTATAAAATTCACAATACAAACTTTAATTATTCTATGAATGTAGGTCTTTAATCTACTAAGTTCCAACAAGCAAAAAATAGTTTAGATTTGATTTCTCTCAAATCACTTTAAC
Source organism: Epistrophella euchroma (assembly GCA_947049315.1). NCBI lineage: Eukaryota > Metazoa > Arthropoda > Insecta > Diptera > Syrphidae > Epistrophella > Epistrophella euchroma. The sequence continues at coordinate 16,802,634 of OX346247.1, read as the reverse complement.
CTCACTACATAATATGAAGATCAAATTAAAATAATGGATTTAAACAATTGGGAGAAAGCGTAATTGGCAAGGCAATGCAATGAATGCACTGCCAACAGCTTTTCTGGCCATTAACAAAAGGATATAATAAACACTGTTTTTTTTTCGTTTTTACTTAATTTTATTCTGATATACGTACAGCCGAGAGTTCTTTTCATTCACGGCTTTTAGTCACAGATTAATAGCGCCAATTTGTAACTTTTGTGCGTTTAATTTTATTATTATGCTGTCAATCAAAGGCGCCATCATGAGCCTAAGTCGTCGGTACGGTATCGTATAAAACCGTTACATTTGTTCATTGTTCAATTGTTGTTGAATGGATTTTTCTTTCACAAAGTTAAAGGCCGACAAAGTTTGATTACTGTTATTTTTTTTCAAACATTTCTCAGCCCAAAAAGTTTTCTCTTTGAATTTAGACAGCAGGAGGTTTTTGTTTTCAGTCAGATAATTCTTATTTAAATTCGTTAATGGAAAACAGCAACAATACGACATACTAATCCAATTTTATAATTAAATGTTTACTAATCTATACAAAATTCCTTTTTCAGATGTAACAATACAGAGTAAGGGCACCTGTAATCAACCGCTTTAGAAACAGATGTTTTATTATCTACAAAGGGACACAAATTCAAAGCAAATTAAATTTTGAAGATAACAAATGGTAGCTTCAAAGTACATTAAAAAAAAACAAATACCTATGAACTTGAAATACACGTGGTTAAATTATTTTGAAAAGATGTTGTTTTTATTTAAATTTAACTTTGATGTATGTACAATAGGGTGACCGCAAGAAATCTATTTTCGAAATTGGGGGGGGGGGGGGGGGGGGGGCTTTCCAGCTTTAATGGACAGGAACGGTTATGTTATAGGATTTATCAAGAAAAGTGTTAATTTGAGGATTTTTAGTCCAAAGACAATTTTTTTTAAGTTCAATAAAATATAATGTTAAATTAAATGTATCTTATATATTGATGCAAGTGGTTTAGTTAATTAAAAAAAAAGTCAGGCAAGAGAGGGGCCCCCAAACATTTTTTTGATACAGGGCACCCAAAGGGCTAGCTACGCCACTGATTTTTATGGAGTATTGATGAAAGTACTACCTTTTATTTAATACATAAATAGTGGGAATTGAGTCAGGTGTTTGGGAGCTAGAGCTATTTTTCTTCGAAAAACAGGGAAAAAACAGAGATTTTTGAAACTTTGAGCGAGTGTCGGCAGCATTTAGCGTTATCCAATCGAGCTGAAATTTTGGCTATCTAAAAATCTGCAAAGGCTGATCATTTTTTGGGGTTCCTCCGTAAAGAATTCGAAAAAATAAAATTTCTTCGAGCGTTGTGGTCACCCTAATGTACAATTGTACATGTACTTATAGTCAGTAGTCAGAGGGTGACCATCGATTTTTGTTGTAAAAATAAATAAATAAATTTGATGGCACAACAGCTCATGAAGAACTAGGGCCTAGTGACTTACAACTCTCAACCATTCCTGTGTGCGTGTCTGCAGGAATGGAGGGGACCTACAGTTTATTGCCGAATCCGAACGGCTAACGAGCGGCAATTTTCTGTGACAGGAGATACTCTTGGAGGATTTGTCAATTCCTCGCAAGAGGCAGTAGCCGTTTTTTTTCTTTTAAATAAATAGGTGGCGAGGCTGGGGATCGAACCTTAGACCTCCGGCATGACAGTCCATCACACTAACCATCACGCCACGGCTACTACGATTTTTGTTGTAGCAAACTTTAAACTATTATTTTTATGCCAAATAAATATGACCGTGAGTGTTTATCTTTTGAGGGTTGAGATGATAAAAATTTGTTTTAATCCAATTCTTAGGATAATTCGATGAATTCACCAAGTGCTTCGCTGGACGCAAATATATATTTATGTACATATGTAAGTCTGGTTTAGGCCCAATACTGTACAAACCTAGTTTAATATTATAATCCGTTGTTTAGAAATTTTAACTTGCCGATATTGGCGGATTAACTTGAGTTCAACGATGGTTCAGGTATATATTATTGTTATTGGATCTCCGCACGTATTTGAACATTGAATCTCAGTTAATTAGCTGAGATTGCGATTTAAAATTGCCGAACCACAGATGGAATATTGAACCACACTTGTACAACTGGTGCCATAAAGGTATAAAGGTAAAGCCCTGTTTAGATTGACAAGATTTTGTACGGTATTAAAGCCGGTAAAATCGTTAAAAGGGCATTATGAAATCAACCATTCGGGTATGACCATTATTTTGTTTGAGTACTATGTCGAAAGATTAAATCCAATTTTTCGATCATCACCTGTATTTTAGGGCTACCATCTTGAATTAGAGAGCAAAGGCGGCCTTTGGGGATACGGATGTTGTATTGATTTAAATTTTGCTATGAATCAAAAAGTGGAAGCAATACAACGAGAAATATTGTAAATTAAGGATTCAGTCAAACTATATTTTGGATTTGAGAACTTTTATGTTTTGTATCTTAATACACTATCAGATCTTTGTCGAAGAGAGCTTAAATCAAGCTGCAACTAACGACCAAAAGATTTGCCAAACACAATAATTGTGCACACTGGCTCATCACTTAGTGCAGTGTTAGTAGTTAGTAGGAAACAAACTACAACAAAACGTACACTAAGAAAAACATTTAATAAATAAAAAAATAAATAAAATACAAACAAAACAAGTCTAATACTATGTTTTCACCGAAGGTTTATCTCAGTTTAGATTAAATAAATCTTTTTGGTGTTTCCACCGCACAAAAAGATTAAAAACTAGATTTATTTCTACAGTTTGCAGATGTTGTTTCGTTCTTTCTAATGACGTTGAAGTAAGGCAGACAATTTCATGTACATATGTCCACTTTCCAATGAATGCATTCAGTGTGAGAAAATATAGGCCAGTTCCAGTTTTAAAACTATTGGACCTATGAAGATTTAACAAGATTTGTTTCAAATCTTCGAGATTTAGGAAATAAATTTGTAGGGTAAATCTTCGGGATTTGAAGGAGATTTAGGTAAATCTACTTAAATCTCGGTTTTGTAGTCGGTGGAAACGTAGTATAAGAATAATGAAAATAGTGTATAGCAAAAGATGTGCTAACAAAAAACCTTGTATGCAGTGCCGTAAAACGTCTTCCAAAATAATAAGGCATTAGAAAGAGAGAAATGCAACCATTTTTTTTCGATTTAAAAAAAATACTGATGTATGAAAAATAAACGGGAGGTGTATCGTAGCTCAGGGAATTAAATTAAAATACAAACCAAGCACACTTCGAGGTAAAACAATGAACCGTCAGAATTAAATAAAAAACAAAAACGATTATAGTGGAAAATTTAAAAAAAAAACGCTGCTCTGATAACCTGCGCACGCTGCTCGAATTAGACCAAAAACTTCGGTACTATTCAAAGAACAATATCGTTCTTTCGTTGAGTTTTTTTTACAAAGCTTTTATATAAGTTTAGTTAAAGGTCGCAAAAAATCTTTCATTTGAATTTAATTCAGTACAGTGAGTACAGTCCACTAAAACAACAACAAAATAATTTTCTTTTATTTTTGTTAATTCTCTTCTTCGTAAGTTCAGTGAATACATCGACTGCAGTGTTGCCATACTCTGGTGCAGTTCGATACTGGGGGAGTTTAAATAATTGCTTAGTTTAGGGATAATATTAATACTTGTTTGGTAAACAAATATGGAGGAGCCTTAAGATGTATTAAGTTATGTAAAAATAAACAGTTTCTTGCATTCATGTATTGTTGCAAAGTGCAACCCAGTATCTTTTGGGGGATTCTAAAAAATGTTCATGTCTACGTAAACCGTAAATATAACGGACAGAATCATTAAATGCGACTTGCAGTTTTTATTTGGATAGCGAATTGAGGTCACTGTAGACTATCTCACCATAGAATATAAAGGGAACAATTAAGGATATGACAAGTTTTCATCGAGTTTCAACAGGTGCAAAGTAGGCTGAAGGCCATAGTTTTCGTAAACATCCGTAAATGCGACCGATAACAACGTTTGTATCATTATACCCTGACAAATGGCGATCAATAACATAACCAAGACTGACACGGAAATCTCATACAAGGTGTTGCAGATTTAATATGATTAATGGTAGAGGTACCCTAACGAAATTTAAAAAAAAAAAACTCATAGCAGTGTTTTTTTGGGGATATGTGTAGTAGAGTAAGAAATTTCCAAAAAAAAAAAAACAAAAACATCCGCAGTAGGATTCTACTTCTGCTTTTATTGGCAGTTATTCTACTGTAGATGTTCCTACTGTACTCTGAATAGCTTTCCGAAAAAAACACGACTTATGGACTAAAACTTATACTTTTAAGAAATTATGTATCTATTTTTAAATGCGCGAAAATACATATTTATGTCTTGAATGTTTTTGCCAGCGCCTTGATAAACACCTTTATTAAATCCTCATACTTTTTTGTTTTTAATATCCGTCGCCATATTAATTCGTAAGCATTTTAATAGTCAAAACATTCAGCAATCTGGCTTTTGCACTCTTGATAATTATAATTGTTCCATGGACCCACACAATAATTCTGATCGAATATTTGCAAAAACTGCATTGGTTGCTGAGTATTTCTATTTCCGGGCAAACAGGTCTGTTTGAAGCGAGGAACTCTAAAAAAAAAAACAGTTTTAAAAAGCAATAATCAATTGTGTAAAGAAAAACTCACCCTTCTAACACAAACGATTCAAACATTTTTATAAAATATTTCGTTATTTTTATATCATTCGCTTTACTTATATAATTTGTACTAAATGTCCATGGTAAGAAGAGGACCTTATCATCGCCATGACTTGCACCTAAAATATCAAATTTTTATATATAATTCGGCAGAACATTAAAGCGAAATCCTACCGAATTTTAATTCTGGATTTTCAGACAAGATGTTGCCTGATCCATAATTAAGTGGATTGCCATAAACATATCCATAAATAGGACTTGCTCCGAACATTCTATGAAGCTTAATTGTTTCTAAGATGCCATTGACAAAAAGCACATCACTGAACATTTTTTGCAATTGGAGATAAGTCTCCGGGGAAAAACGCTTTGTTCCCAAATACATTTCCTTGAGACTCTCGGACAGCTTCTGCTTACATTGGTTGCAAGTTTCATTGTAGTAGAAGAGTAAATATGGCGCCAATTCCAACCAGCGTTCATTCAGTTCCTCAATATATTCCACTCCGTTTTTGTCCTTTTTCAGTAAAGAAGCAGCATTAAAAGCCCCTTCTTCAGTAGTCAGCGTTGCCATCCATGGAACATTGGCAATTTCACCTCTTTCAATGAGGTTTCGAGGCTCTGCGGTAATAAATGCTTCAGGCATATCTTTTCCTTCAACAATTGGTCCAAACAAATTAAAGGGATTGTCCAAGAAAGTGATCATTTTCGACACAGCTCCTTGAACCTTTTCGATCGGTTGTACTTGAAGGCATGATTTCATTTCTTCTCCATTGAGTGAGCAATTCAAGTGCTTTGCCAAGGTTTTAGTTTGCTCATTTGCATTTTTCTGCATAACCCAGGGATTTAGAGCTGTTCCACTTATTGATACTGCTGCTGATATCAGACCTTCCGTTTCTTTTTTCAAAAGATGCAAATGAACCGATGCACCTCCTGCTGATTGCCCAGTCAAAAGAATTTTGTCAGGATCTCCACCAAAAAGGCAAATATTCTTCTTGATCCATCTTAAGGCCATCTGTTGATCTTTTAAACCCAAATTTCCGGGAATTAATTCATCTTCAGTTGCGAGAAATCCAAGTGGACCCAACCGATAGTTAATTGAAACCATGACCATTCCTCCCTCAGCCATTATGGCTTTGGGGGAATAAAGTGATGCACTACCAAACATGAAGCCACCACCATGGATATAAACGAATACAGGTAAAAGTTTCTGATTTACTTCTCGTTTCGGAGTGAAGATATTCAAAAACAGGCAATCTTCTTGGCCAGAAGCCTTTGAAATTTCCCCAAACTGAACACAACGCAGCATTTCACCAGTTCCATTTCGAATACCTTCCCAATAGGTCTCGTACGGTTTGGGTGGTTGAAAACGTATCGGAGGTTCCGCGTAAGGTATATTTGTGTAGGAGAAGTAGTTTTCCACAACCGAACCTTGCAGTTGTCCATTTGGGAGTTCAATAATACGACCAACCGTACATCCTAAAACTATAAAGAGCGAAACTACTCGCAAGGAACACATCGCGAGACTTAATACAATTCTACCGCAGAGATTTGACTAAATATACTCAAAATTTCATATGAATTTGTTACAAGAATGAATTTAAAAATATAATAACAACAACAGCAATATATTTTAGATATTCATTTTTATGTCAATGATTCACATTTAACGATTTAATTTGTAGGTAATTTAGAATTGGGTTGCAAGTTCAAAGGCAAATAACTGGTATTTGACCAGTTGAATGCCTTTTTAATAAATAGCTAAGTGCCTTTTTTAACAAATAAGTTCAAAGATAAATAACTGGTATTTGACCCAGGTGGATTCCTTTTTAATCAATACTCAACAATGTACTATAAGAAAGCAACATCAAATAATACCTAATTTATTTGATCAAATACCAGTTATTTATCTTTGAATTTGGAACGCAATTCCACATTACATAAATTAAATCTTTAAATTTTTATTCCATAGAAAACGTTTAAAAGAAATTAAATTTATTTTATTTAATGAAATAAAAGGTTTTTATTATTTTATTTGAAAGAAATTACAAATAAAGCCTAGTTTATATATCGAAGCTTTTTTCCCAGGCGTGAAAAATACAATAAAATTAAATGCAATTACTTAAGCGACAAGGGGGGAGAAATTTGTTTCGAAGTAAATATAATCCAAAGGACTTATTTAAACCAAATATAAATCAAAGTTAATTTTCTTTCGACGCGAGATTTATTGAAGTTTCATTTCGATTTGGATTTCACTTCAGCAGTGACGCGGCGGATAGGTCGGTTTCCATTAACTTGGTACCTAGAGTTTTTTGGATATTTCCCCGATAGGTATATTATTTGTTTTTCAGTTTTTTTTGTTTTAGCAGATGTTTTTTGCCTTTATAAATTTTTTTAAGCACTTCAGAAAAATCGTCACTTGTTAAGGCTTCGTTTTTAACATTATCTAGCTGATTTTAACAATTTATTGTTAAAAAACCATTATGAAAAATATTGTTTTTCTCGAAAACCACCTAGGATTTCGAGATTTTTTTATAATTTTGAATATAAAGAAATGTATCAAAAACAAACATTTAGGGCAAGTTGTACAAACGTGGTTCAAATATATTGACCCGTTCAGAATGATTTCGGCGAATTAACTGAGATTTAACGATGGAACAAGCTTCAACTATGTGATAAAATGTAAACGCTCATACCATCCTTGGATATTTGAATAATGAACAATATTGTTTCTGGGTTAGCAGCCGTGGTATGGTGGTTAGTGCGTATGACTGTCATGTCAGCGGTATAGGTTCGATTCTCAACCTCGTCCGCCTAATAATATGATTTAAAAAAAAAAAGTTACTACCTTTTGCGAGGAACTGAAAAAACCTTCAAGAGTATGTACTTAAAATACGGAAATCACATACTATGCAAATTGAAATGTGTTTTTGGTTTAGCTATTGCAAAGCAAACAAACAGTTCATGAGTTAAAATTTTCCCAGAAACCCAAAACCAAAAGTCATTGGCATTCAGATTCTGTTTCCACTGTATGTAGTACATACATATACAAGAAACAAATTCCTTCAACCTCGAGTTAATCTCATAACAGAGGTACCTTACCTACCAACGTCTTAAAACTTGTCTATAATAAATTTCCCTGTCTAATGTAGGATGCTTATGGTCGTGCAAAGGCCAACCCCAACGAGACTCCCCCGAATCCAAGTACAGAACAAAAAGACATCGAAGAGTACTGCGAACGAATATGCTCCAATGTGCAAGATGAAGACGAAGAAGTCGTTTGTGGTTCAGATGGATTTATGTACACCAGCGAGGCTCAGATGGAATGTTACGCATCTTGTTTACATATCGGTGAGTACAAGTTTTTGTGCATTTTCCTCCTTTAAGTTCCGCCTTTTCCACGAACATGTGCAACGTGGTGTAAATTATAAGTTCGTTAAGCCTCGACAATTTAAATTACCATAACAAAGCACTACTGATGCTTTTGTTGTTGTTTTGGTGGATAGAAAATTTATTCAAATATATCTAAAAAGCATGGTTGCCAAGTGAGATGTTCTTTTGGGTTTTTCTTGTTGATTTCACACAGAACTGGCATATGGTTTTGATGTGATTCTGGCTTGGATATGAGACAATACACACATAGATGACTTGGCGAGGGATTGGTGTGACCTGCCATTGCCACGCTGTTTCAGAAACACGAGTGGCCTACATGAACGGCGCACTATAATGTATAATTAAATCGCCTGAAGATCTCCTTGTTCGTAAAAGGTATTCTATAAAAATTGGACATCTCTGTCAGCTGTCATTTCGGTTTTCCTGCAAGTGGTGCGTTCTTTTATGTTACTGTGGTTAACTATAGTTAATGTGTCAAAAACAAAAGTTGATCTGCCATAGTTAAGAAAGTTACTCTTGGTAACTTTTTCATTTAGGAACGACCAAAGTTAACAATAGTTAATCTATCAAACGAAAGGGGTTGAAAAAAAAAATTGAATTGTATATTTGGAATGAATAACCAAGAAAAAATGTGATTGCATTAAATTTATTGCAAAAATAATTATTAGGAATTCAAAATAACATGTGCAATTTTCTTCATTACTTATGGCACAGAATTTTTTGATGAAAAATTAACCAAATATTAAGAAGAAAATGCCGACAGAAATAAAATGCATCAGAAAATAAAAGAAAACTATTCCAAAAATCAAACTCGACAAAAAAAATCGATTAAATTGATAAAAACATATTTTAAATATTGAAAACAATTCCAAATCAAATGGGCAAAAAGTAAACAAAACATCCACCATTGCATTTCAGCTGTGTTTGACAGATCAACTATTTCAATTCATATCGAGGAGATGAGTTGGAAAAAGTTACAAAAAGTTACTTTTTGACACTTTTACTTTGGAATTTAGGAACGATTTTATGACGTCATAAAGTTACTCGAAGTAACTTTTCTGAATTAAAGGAACGACCGAAGTTAACTATAGTTAACTATAGTTAACCAATGTGGATGTTTTGTTTACTTTTTGCCCTTTTGATTTGGAATTGTTTTCAATATTTAAAATATGTTTTTATCAATTTAATCGATTTTTTTTTTGTCGAATTTGATTTTTCGAATAGTTTTCTTTTATTTTCTGATGCATTTTCTTTCTGTCGGCATTTTCTTCTTAATATTTGGTTAATTTTTCATCAAACAATTCCTAGCCATAAGCAATGAAGAAAATTGCACTTATTTCTGTTCGATGTATACAAAACCTAGTGTAAAGAAATTTAATTTGGAAATATTACACATGTTATTTTGAGTTCCTAATAATTATTTTTGCAAATAAATTTAATGCAATGGCATTTTTTCTTGGTTATTCATTCCAAATACAATTCGATTTTTTTTTTTCAACCCCTTTCGTTTGACAGATTAACTATTGTTAACTCTGGTCGTTCCTAAATGAAAAAGTTACCAAGAGTAACTTTCTTAACTATGGCACATCAATTTTTATTTTTGACACATTTACTATAGTTAACCACAGTAACATAAAAGAACGCACCTATGGGCTGCCAAACTCGTGTGGGATGAAATTTCATATTTTGTTTCCACACTATTATACATGATTTACTTCCCACTTTTTTGACATGACTCAGTGGGATAGTGTGGAAGGCCTTTTGTATTAAGTTGATTAAATTGCCAGAAACTTTTTCAAAAAAAAAAAAATTTAAGATTATTTCGCGTTTTTGTACACGTCTTTTCTTTCCTTTTAATAGGACCCAAACATACCACAACAACTTGTTACTTGTTTTGTTAAAATTTTAACCAAAACAATAGAGAGAGAGTTATGGCCAAACATTTCTCTACATTTCTGTATGATTTGAAAAAAAAAATACGTTGGATAATATTTAAGGTGTTTTTTGAATTCTTTTTTTGATGGTAGCCATGTATTTATACCTCCCGATGGTGACTTATAATATAAGTTAGGTACCTACCTCCGAGCAAAAATTAAGAAAACTACGTTCCAACATTGATTTATATAGAATTCACAATACTTGGCTACGACTGTAGATCTTTAATCTACATAAGTTCCAACAAGATATTTGATTACTCTCAAATCACTTAACCTCACCATATAAATATAACTACATAATTATGAAGAGCGAATCAAATTAAAATAATGAATTGAATTGGGAGAAAGCGTAATTGGCATTCCAATGCAATGCACTTTCAACAGCTCTTTTCTAGCCATTAACAAAAGGATATCAACTGTTTTTTTTTTGTAGTTCGCAGATATGTACCTACTTAATTTATTTTGATATGAACAGCCGGGAGTGCTTTTCATCCACGGCTTTAAGTCACAGATTAATAGCGCCAATTTGTAACTATTGTGCGTTTAATTTTATTATTATGCTGTCAATCAAAGGCGCCTTCTAGAGCCTAAGTAGGTATAGTATAAAACCGTTATACGTTCATTATTGTTCAACTGTTTGACTGAAAATAAAATTGAATCTGATTTTTCTTTCACAAAGTTACTGGCTGAACAGAATAGAATGACGGAACTGAAGCCGCAGACGGAACTGGAAGAGCTGTCAAAAAGTGTCGTACGTTATTTTTTTACATGTCCACAATGGAGCTGTACAGCTTTGAAAGTATTTTGAAGAATAACAAAAGAATATTATTGTGTACAAGCTCAGAATTCACATTTTTTGTTTCCAATAATTTTCCTTTTAATAAATAATTTTTTTCGCGATACAAATAACCACAATATTTTTTTCCGACCCAAAAAGTTGTTTTTTTTTCTTCATACAAATTGAAACGTCAAAAGTGCCGTACGTGAAAAGTTAAAAGTTGGTGAACTCTTCCGTCTGCGTCTGCAGCTCCGTATGCGTCTACGTTCCGTTGTGTTCGCAACATTGAATTTGCGTGTATTTAATATTTTGACAGCTATTCCGGCTCCGTCTCCGTTTCCGTCTGCGTCACCGTTCTGTTCAGCCAGTTAAAGGCCGACAGAGTTTGTGTCGATTACTGTTATTTTTTTCAAACATTTCTCAGCCCAAAAAGTTTTCTCTTTGAATTAAGACAGCAGGCAGGTTGGTGGTGGTTTTTGTTTTGGTTTTCAGTCAGACAATTCTTATTTTAATTCGTTAATGGAAAACAGAACAGCAACTAATCCAATTTTATAATTAAATGTTTACTAATCTATACAAAATTCCTTTTTCAGGGTATACAGGGTAAGGGCACCTGTAATCAACCGCTTTAGAAACAGATGTTTAATGTTTTATTATCTACAAAGGGACACAAATTCAAAGCAAATTAAATTTTGAAGATAACAAATGGTAGCTTCAAGGTACATAAAAAAAAAAACAAATACCTATGAACTTGAAATACACGTGGTTAAATTATTTTGAAAATATGTTGTTTTTATTTAAATTTAACTTTGGTCCATGTACATGTTATTGTCATTAGTCAGAGGGTGACAATTTTTGTTGTAGGAAACTTTAAACTGTTATTTCGAAGAAATTAATGCCAAATAAATATGACTGTGAGTATTTATCCTTTAAGAGTTGAGATGATAAAAATTTGTTTTAATCCAATTCTTAAGATGCATCGATGAATTCACAAAGTGCCTCGCTGATGGACGTAAATCTATATTTATGTATGTAAGTCTTGATTGCGGGCATGTATTAATTTTGGTTTTATAAATAAGCTTTTAAAACTTAACTGCCATTTATAGTCCAGTAGTTATGTAATAAAGATTCCTTAGGACCGATTGTACAAACCTGGTTTAATATATAATCCGTTGTTTAGCAATTTTAACTCGCTGATATTGGCGGATAAACTGAAGTTCAAGTTCAACGATGGTTCAGACATGTTATTAAATTTTAGCACGTACTTGAAAATTGAACCTCAGTTAATTCGCCTATTGAACATTATTTTGTTTGAGTGCTATATCGAAAGATTAAATCCAAGTTTTCGATCATCAACTCTATTTTAGGGTTACCGCCATCTTGAATAAGAGAGCATAGTAATATAAAAAGATGTTCTCACAAAAAAACATTGGATTCACTGCTGTAAAACTTCTTCTAAAATAATAAGGCGCAGAGGGAAGTGCAACTGTTTTTTCGATTTAAAAAAAAAAAAAATACGGATGTTAGTGGAAAAAAATTACATCATCAACTTTAATTCAAGATGGCGGTAAGCTCACAAGGTAGTAGTCTGTGGCATAATGGTTAGTGCGTTGGACTGTCACCTGTCATGCCAGAGGTCTGGGGTTCAATACCAGCTACTTCCACCTTAAGCTTTTTCGGAGCTACTACCTCTTGCGAGGAAGTAACAAATCCTCCAAGATCTCTTGTATCTCTTGTCATAGAAAAGTGCCAAAAAAAACACCCACTGTAGGTAGGTACACGCTACTTCTGCTTTTAATGGCAGTTATTCTACTGTGGATGTTGTTTTTGTTATTCGTACAAAATCCTTCTGTGTAGTAGGGGAACCCGGGGCGTAGTGTGCCCTTTTGTTTTTCTATATCGAATATGGGGTCAGCTCCAAAAATGGCAGTTGCTTTTCGTTTTGAACGAAACAAAATTTTCAATAGTGTTTTTATTATTTTGAGGTTTTTTCAAGTACATTTTTCGAGTAACTGGTCACTTGAATATTGGATTCTCTTTATTTGAAAATTATTTTTAAATGCGAAAAATACTAAGATCTTCTATTAGCTTACGAAAAATTTTATTTATGTATTGAATGTTTTTGCTAGCGTCTTGTATTCACAAAAATGGATAAAAAACACATTTATTAAATCTTAATATTTATTTTTGTTTTTAATATGCGTCGCCATATTAGCTTTTAAGCATTTTAATAGTCAAAACATTCAGCAATCTGGCTTTGGCACTCTTGATATTTATAATTGTTCCATGGACCCACACAATAATTCTGATCGAATATTTGCAAAAATTGCATTTGTTGCTGAGTATTTCTGTTTTCGGGAAAATCGGTCTGTTTGAAGCGAGGAACTCTAAAAAAAATAGTTTTAAAAAATAATATCCATTGTATAAGAAAAACTCACCCTTCTAACACAAACGATTCAAACATTTTTAAAAAATATTTTGTTATTTTCAAATCATTCGCTTTACTTGTATAATTTGTACTAAAAGTAAATGGTAAGAACAGTGCCTCATCATCGCCATGAGTTGCTCCTAAAATATCAAATTCTTATTTATAAAAGTCACACAGAATTGAATGCGAAATCTTACCAAATTCAAATTCTAGATTTTCGGCTAAGAAGTTGCCTACTCCATAACTATGTGGATTGCCATAAACATATCCATAAATAGGACTTGCTCCGAACATTCTATGAAGCTTAATTGTTTCTAAGATGCCATTGACAAAAAGCACATCACTGAACATTTTTTGCAATTGGAGATAAGTCTCCGGGGAAAAACGCTTTGTTCCCAAATACATTTCCTTGAGACTCTCGGACAGCTTCTGCTTACATTGGTTGCAGGTTTCATTGTAGTAGAAGAGTAAATATGGCGCCAATTCCAACCAGCGTTCATTCAGTTCCTCAATATATTCCACTCCGTTTTTGTCCTTTTTCAGTAAAGAAGCAGCATTAAAAGCCCCTTCTTCAGTAGTCAGCGTTGCCATCCATGGAACATTGGCAATTTCACCTCTTTCAATGAGGTTTCGAGGCTCTGCGGTAATAAATGCTTCAGGCATATCTTTTCCTTCAACAATTGGTCCAAACAAATTAAAGGGATTGTCCAAGAAAGTGATCATTTTCGACACAGCTCCTTGAACCTTTTCGATCGGTTGTACTTGAAGGCATGATTTCATTTCTTCTCCATTGAGTGAGCAATTCAAGTGCTTTGCCAAGGTTTTAGTTTGCTCATTTGCATTTTTCTGCATAACCCAGGGATTTAGAGCTGTTCCACTTATTGATACTGCTGCTGATATCAGACCTTCCGTTTCTTTTTTCAAAAGATGCAAATAAACCGATGCACCTCCTGCTGATTGCCCAGTCAAAAGAATTTTGTCAGGATCTCCACCAAAAAGGCAAATATTCTTCTTGATCCATCTTAAGGCCATCTGTTGATCTTTTAAACCCAAATTTCCGGGAATTAATTCATCTTCAGTTGCGAGAAATCCAAGTGGACCCAACCGATAGTTAATTGAAACCATGACCATTCCTCCCTCAGCCATTATGGCTTTGGGGGAATAAAGTGATGCACTACCAAACATGAAGCCACCACCATGGATATAAACGAATACAGGTAAAAGTTTCTGATTTACTTCTCGTTTCGGAGTGAAGATATTCAAAAACAGGCAATCTTCTTGGCCAGAAGCCTTTGAAATTTCCCCAAACTGAACACAACGCAGCATTTCACCAGTTCCATTTCGAATACCTTCCCAAGAGGTCTCGTACGGTTTGGGTGGTTGAAAACGTATCGGAGGTTCCGCGTAAGGTATATTTGTGTAGGAGAAGTAGTTTTCCACAACCGAACCTTGCAGTTGTCCATTTGGGAGTTCAATAATACGACCAACCGTACATCCTAAAACTATAAAGAGCGAAACTACTCGCAAGGAACACATCGCGAGACTTAATACAATTCTACCGCAGAGATCTGATTAAATGTACGCAAAATTTCATGTGAATTTGTTTTAAGGATGATTTTGAAAAGATACTAAGCAACAGCAATATTTTGTATATGTATATTCATTTTTATGTCAATGATTCACATTTAACGATTTAATTATATAATTTGGAATTGGGCTGCAAGTTTAAAGATAAATAACTGGTATTTGACCAGGTGAATGCCTTTTTAATCAGGACTCAACAAGGTACTAAGAACGCAGCATCAAATAAATAATTATCAGAGGCGTCAAAAGAGTTGTACGGTGTGTGCCACCGCACATCGTCCCGAGCTTCGAACAAAATCTTTAAAAAATAACAAATTCTGTCCACTGCAATATTTTACTTTTACATTTTTGTTTAACATTTTTTTAACATTTTTTTACATAACACGAGAGCAAAATTTTCAGCTTTTCTTAGGAAAAGTCCACGTGCTTGCGAAAAAATGTTTTTAGCCAAACCAATGCATTAAGTAAGCAGTTAACTTCTCATTAAACTTTAATTTGGTATATTTTTTGTCTCTGCGAGAAGATTTTGGTCAGGTTTCGGACTTTCAATGAAAAAAGGAATAGTTAACTTTGAATTTTTGAAACCACTTTCCCTGTGGGCTATTTTTATAAAATATAACTGTTTTCTTTTTTTTTATGATTGCGATATAACGATAGGACAAGCTTGATACGAGTCCCAAAAATACTATCAAAGAATATATTGTAGTTAAAAATCTCATACAAATGGCCATTATGAACGTGTTGACAGTTTTTTTTACGATGGAATTCATGATTTGACTCGAAAACATAAAATAAAAATTAAGAGAAAAACTTTACTTTAAAAACAAAACAAACGTAGAAAATTAAATTATATGTGAATGTTTTTTTAAAAAAGGAAAATTTTTAATCATTTGTATAAAAGAACGACATCGGTACCTAATTTTATCGTTCTTTAAATTGAACAATTTAACAATTATAAAGTTATTTTTTTGTATTTCAGTACTAAGTCTAAATTTCTGGGTCTCATCTAGTCTTGGAACAAAGACTATAAGATGCGAACAACGAAGTATTGTTTTACAGAGAGAATTAAGAAGTGAAAATATGCACACCCTTGAAGAAATTAACACTTTGGTCAAACGTTCATAATCACATCAAACCACCAGCATCACTTTTTGTGTAGGATCAGAAGCAAAAAATTTGTATCCAAAGTCAATGAATTACGAACAATATTACACACAATTTTATATTTTTATTACTAACATTAAGTTGTTTTTTTTTTTTTATTTTTTTTTTTTGTTTTTTCTTATAAGTCTACAAAAATTCTCCCTACATAAAAATATCGCTTCTGTTGTTTTTTTAATTTTCTGTTTTTACTTAAAATATTTTCTATCTTTTTTAATCTTTGATTGAATCACTACCATTGATCGTATATTTATAATAAATCTTAAGGTTTAAATATTTTTTTTATAAAAAAAAAAAAAAAAAAAAAAACATTTTTAATATGAAACAATAATATTGGAATAAAAAAAGGTCAACTATTAAATCTTATGAAACTATTTAAAAATATAAGTTACTACACGTTGTTTATGGTAACCTACAAGAAAAATATAAATTTCCTCTCGTCGTCGCGTCATCCTGCTCATGGTAGGCCGAAGCCACCAACAGACTGTGAAGACTTGACAAACTTGAAAAAAACAAAAACAAATTAAAAATTGACTGGTTTACAGCTGTATACCTGCGATTATAAGGGAGAGATCAATCAATCCTTGTGTTTGGAAGAAACTTAAATGTACAACAAATATAAGAAAAAGCAGAAGAAAAATCAGGCTCAACTAATAAAGGTGGTATGAAGATCCAAACTTTGTATGGCATGGACAATTTGATAGAGACGCAAAACCGTGCTTTGAGTGAATGATTGCTGGTGAGCAGGGATTTTGGGCGGCAATTACTTAGTCTGTCGCATCTGATTGCTGCTCTAATTCCTCCAGCTCTTTGAGGTATCCTTTTTTTCTTTTGACCTTGTCCAGTTGGTCTTTTTCGGGCTTCTTTAGTTCGCCTGCCTTCAACTTGGCTTCGATTGCTTCGATTTCACGAATTTTCTTTTTAAGTTTCTTTATTTTTTTATTCAGTTCCAGCTGTGGATCGTCCAGTTCCACGCTGTTGAGATCTTTGGTAATAGACTCGACTGTTGCTGAGGCGGTTGTAGGAACTGCTCCCACCGCCATTGGTGCTGAATTTGTACTTACAGATGCGGAAGATTTCTTGTTGCCACTGCTGCTCTTGGAGTTTGCCGTTGAACAGGTCGTGCTGGCAGCGTTCTTTGGCAAGACAATCACTCCGGCAGGAAGGCCGGCTTTCTTCTTCTTCGCCTTTTCCTTCTTACTGGGTGTTGCAGATGGGGCGGGCATTCCAACTGGACGGTCAGATTTTCGATTTGCGAATTGCTTGCCTTTGCTCTCGTAGAGCGGCACCTCCTCCTGTGGGACGTAACCCTCTTTAACGCGGCGAGCTTTGCGCCATGTGCCATCTGGTCGTTGAGTGGCAGGAATAAATTTTCCTAAAAAAAGTAATAATTATTTCTATTTAAGTAAATTAAATTGTAGTTTGCCTTGAATTTTTATTTCATTTTGAGTTGACCTTTTAGGCGCGCATAATTATTTTTTGCGGCAAACGCAAAAATAAAATTCTGTACAAAAAATTTGGTTATTTTACCTTCTCCATCTGTCACATAGGTTGTCATGTTACAGCAAAAGTATGTTTAAATGGAGTTTATATTTTATTTAATGACAGAATTCTTGAATGTTGTTTGCTTCGGTTCTTTAATTCGAGTTGTTGGTCGCTTTATTTATTTATGTTTTTGCAATTAAATTGAAAACAAACGACGAATAAATTCCAAGTGTTGTTGATTTATAAAAAAAAAACAAGAACTGGAGGAGGCAAGCTAAATGTCAAACAATGACAGGAAGGCAGAGATGTTAAATTTTTCAGTTGTGAATGGGTCGTAAAGTGTGTAAAGTGATGCCAATATGAATATATTACCCCGAGGCTACATAGTAGTACTGGCAAGCAAGTTTGGTACATACACAGCCTGACAAAATCGTATCTGTGTACCTTCTGTGACGTAGGCGGCACGCAACTTGATGAGTAACTTGCTTCTTTTCTTCGTACTTTTTCTCTACTATTAGTGCGAGATGTGGTGAACGATTTGTTCAAAGCTTTTCATACATACCACTGCAATTTGTGGGCATGCCACTTTTATGATTGAGGAACAATCAAAATTAAAAATGTGATTGATCTACCATACGAAATAGAATGAACAAAAAAATAAACCCATTTGGAAAGAATATTCAATACAAATAACGACGAAAGTTCACTTAACTCAATTGAGAAAAAGAACGTACTACTTGCTTCGCTACTTGCTTCTCAACTGGCTTGGAAAAAGGCAAGCGAATAGACGAGCAAGTTGATTCGTTTTATATGTGTTAGTAATTAATTGAAAGTGTATTGCAACTTGCTTGCCAGTACTTGCTCGTGTGGACTCAAGGTTACAAACGATGAAAAGAATGTTGTGCAGTGGGGCAAAATTATCGCATCAGTGAGCTCTTTAGGTCTCTGAAATGTTTAACTGGCACTACTCTTTACAATGTATTTGAATGGAGCAGTAATGCCAATTTCACATATTTCAGTGACATTATGGCTCACTCGTTGATGCGGGAATTCAGCCACTGGATTTACTTCACCGACAAAATAGCTATATCGGGATTCTCGGTAACATCGCAGAAAAATTTGTTGTCTTTTTCATACAAACTAAAACCATCGATAATAAATTAGTGATTGACATCAATACCACAGTTTTTATCCGAAATAAGCTTACAGGAAATAAGTAGAATGTTGAAGTTAAATTTTTTTTCTCCTTGAAAAAAAAAAAAAAAAAAACAGCCTTATTTATAAATTCCTGATTATGTCTAACTTTAGACAGCTATCCAACTCCAAAATCTATTTTATAAACATTTTCATTGGTTGTGTCCAACTTAGGGCAAGTTGTACAATCGTGGTTCAATATATAACTCGTAGTTCAGAAATTTAATTTTCCGATTGTGGTTGCGGTAGTGTTAAGGGTATGTGTCCCTTTGTGAAATAGGTTGGAGCTTTGCGCTAAACTGTATAGCGTTCACAATTTTGCGAATATTTTAATGAAACAAACGGTAATCGATTGGAAATGAGTTGAGCAATATATTTTTATGGCTTTAAAAAAAAATAAAAAATTATATATGCCTCAAAACCGCCAGACAGATGGAAAAATCATAAAATTTAGTGAGATGCTTATAGGAATGATAGGGAAATTGGTTAAATATTACTTTTTTATTTTTTTTACATTTTTTTTCTAGATACAATTCATCTCAAATTGACAAATGGGTTTTGTTTTTTCTATATTTTTTTTATTTATTCCCAAAAAAAATGTACAAAACTGTGAAAAATGAAGGAAATTTACAAAGAGGTATGAATGCATTATTTGATAAAACTTCTGAAGTATAAAAGGTAACGAAGTCAAATTAACGGTTTTTCAAAGCTTATATGTATGTGCAGTTGTTTTTATTTTTCTTTCATTTTTTTTTATTTTTTACAGTAACTTTTTAGAGACAAAAATACAAAATATACACATTTTTTCCTAATTATTTCGTTTGACCCCCTGGGAAATTGAGTGTTATATTTTTTAAATTTCCTAAATGTTTTTTAAATCAAAGAATCATATATCTTGAATGCCTAATGGGTTTAAAAAAAAAAAAAATATTTTGTATAACATGCTAAAAAATGCAATTTAATGTGACACTATTCGTAATGCCGTGGTTAGGCAAGGACAGCCAATACAATTACCACATATTTTTTTTATTTTTTTTTTGGTATTTTGTTTATTAAATTTAAAAAACAAAATAATAATTTCTCTCATGGTTTTTTTAATTTTAATTTTGAAAAAGTTGTCCATTTTGCGTTTTTTTACCATAACAACATCATCGCTCACGCACACAAAGAAGTTTGGTTCAAAAGAAATCCACTGGGTAGTGTGGTGATGCATTCTCTTTTTCCTTATTCTCTTTTACAAAATAAGTTGTTTGTTTGGTATCAGCTCTCGACTCCCAATGATTTTTTTTTTGTCTTGTATGGAAAACCATAGTATGCATACAAATATAGTATTCTGTGAATCGCCAAGCCAAGGAAGATAAAAAAAGATGTCATGAAAAAAATATAGGTTTGTTATGTACGTATGTCTTGTTTTTTTTTTTTAACACGTAGATTTGGTGGAAGTTCGTGTTCAATTCGGAGGTGGAATCGTTGCAAGAAATTTGGATGAATTTTGTGTAGCTTGTACGTAGGTACATATGTACATACATACATAATGTATATTTTTTTCTTCGCTAGTCTGTTAGAAGGTTTTTCTGCTTCTTTTGGGAAAAAAAATTATGATGGGTATTGCGGGTTGATTATAGAAGAGTTTTTGTTCTTTCAGTGTTTTTTTTTTTCTGATAGGTATTAGTGCAAGGTCATGTTTGGAATGTTGGGTATAGTTGCTGAAGGATTGCTTTGATTATTTTGCGTAGGTAATGAATGTATCTATTGGAAAAATACATTGGTAGGTACATGTTAAAGTCAATTAGTAGCATTATTATTGTGTAATTGAATAGCAATCCCATTTCACTTTGAGTGGAATACATACTGCGCCAAGCATAAAATGTGTCTGGTGGTTGGTGCCAAAATATATGTAGGTATATTGTAAATGTACCTATATAGGAATATTTATCAGTAGACAGGAGAAAGACGATCGCATTTTGTTGTTGAAGAAAAACTAATAGGTAGACCCTGAAAATTGGACTATCACTTCAAAAAATGACCACAAGGCTGAAGTTTGGTAAAGAGCTTTTTTTATGTATTAAGCATTTTCCAAAAAGTATCAGTTTTTTTTTTTGAAAAAATGTGAAGGTAAAAGTTGCAGCATATGAAATCGTACAAAGAGAAAAGCTTACACTTATTTTTGAAGATTTTCAAAGACCGTGAAAAAATATCTTTCGTAGTAAATTTAATCCAAAAAAAATGTTATGATAGCATGTTACGTCTGTCCATTATAAAAAGCCATCACCTTTAAAGAGGTGATGATTTTGTTTGCATTTTATAGTACCTAACTCGTTTGAAAAAACTTTTACAAAATAAAAATATCTAAAAATTTAACAATTAAATGTAAACAAATCTTAATCTTGATATCTATGAAGGCTTATGTCATTGAGCTGTATAAAAATGGATATTTATCAAGGCTTAATTATGTTCTTAACTTGGATAAATTTTGTATCCAGTAAATAAAATAAGCCCAGTGCCAGGCTAATGATAAACTGTATGGTTTAGTTGCTATGGGATCTACAAGTCAACAGATATCTTTTCTTTTTTCTAGAGACATTCGAGATAAAATACAGTTTTGAACAATTTTTAGTAGTTTTTGTATTTTATTTTTACTTAAAAAAAAGCTTCAATAAAATTTTTTTACAGACTTTATCAATTATAAATTAAAGTTTTATGTATGTAGGTACCTACCTAAATACATAATTTGTACTTGCCTATTTGTTCAAAAAAAATTGTACCAGATCTTATATGTATTTGTATATGTATGTAGAATATGTACATATGAAATTATTTGTTCCCTAGATTTTCGAGATGAAAAACAATTTTCAAGAATTTTTAGCGGTTTCTTTGGCAGTTTTTTTTTTGCTTAGAAAAAAATATCCATTCTATTTTTTATAAACTCTTATCAATTTTTAATTATGGCAAAATTAAAAATTATTTTGAAGACGATATTATTGTTTGTTTTCGAGATATTCCAGTCGAAAAATATTTTTTCAACAATTTTTAGTAGTAGATTTATTTTTTTAAGTCTTATCTATTCTTCATTATCTATAGAATGTAACTGAGCTGAAGTCGATAGAATTATTTGTTCTCGAATAATAATAAGAAAATAATTAAGTAGGTAATCGAATTTTTTTGACAACCCTTTTTGCACTTTATGACGTTATTATGTATCTGTAAAATTAAATCTATTCGAAGCCGATGGCTTTATTTATTCTCAAGATATGGTCGACGAAATGAGGTATCACGAACGTAGCCACGAGATATGGCTGTACATGTACATAACATTTAACAAATAAATCACATCGACATATCAGACAAATCGGACCAATTAGGTGCAATAAGTTCTCATGGGAAGTTAATAAATACATATACATACCTTACTACTTATACACAACACACAAATCTGCTTACATATGGACCTACATACATCTAATTTAAACGGCTCATATCCCAGCCTCGCCAATATCTGCAACTTCAATTGATTTTTTTTAAAATTCAATCTCCACACTCCATGTCAAATTACGCCCATCAAATGCATTAGCATTCTTTTTCCATTTGATAATAAAACATAAATACATACCTAAATAACATAATAAAAACCAACTGGCTAAAGATTAGTAAGTTTGGTTTTCCAACTTCTCGTTGGTACAGTAGATGATGGATATGAGAAAGTCCCATTTAAGAAAAACACGCTTATAAGACAGACATTCCAAAATACCATGCACATTCCCATAAAGATACATGCTAAATACACCTCATATAAGAAAAACTTATATAAGAAAAACACTGATATGAGAAACTTATTCTTTCACTACATAGAAAATTAAACTTTTATAAGAAATTTTCCCGTGTAAACTTCTAAATGATGCGCCGTGTAACTTTCACAAAATTTCTGAACCCATCCTTATTGAATTGCCAAAGAAGTGACAAATTGAAGATCGGGGAGAAAAAAAAAAGCCCATAAATTTGACATTTCTTATAGGCATTTTTATTTATACTAGTATCGCCCAGCGGTCGAAATTCGGCGAACAAAAAATGACACACTCTAGTAAGAAAAATAAAAAGTTAAATTATAAGGGAAAACTAATTCTTCAAAACCATCAATGACTAACTTTAAAACCAGTTCAAAGTCTGGTGGACGGTCATACGCCACCATGAAAGTGCCTAAATTTTGTCAATTTGGTATTTGAATTTATGAATTTTTTTTACCAATTCGATCACATACAACAAACAAAATTAAATAACCGTTACTAATCTAGATTTGTACTAAATTTTTGGTGTATCATTCGGTTATATGTACCCCAAAGGAAAGAAGTTGATTTTCTGCCAACTAAACAGCCGTCAGCTATAACCTCTATCAGTTTCATTGAAATCCTTGGATTTTTTGAGTTTCTTATATCCGTCATCTACTGTACCTAAATTAAGAAAAAATTGACTTAGGAAAGGTATGACACATTTTTTTTTAGAAAACATATTTTTTTTTCCTCCTATTTTTTTTTCCTTTTTATAGGTAATTTGTTCAACCCGAAAAAAAAAATAAATAATACCACCGCGCTGCGCTACACCAACCAATTCTTTTAGAAAATTATGAAAGGTATTCTTTTTTCTTCATAATACATATTCACATATCACACCATGACCATATCCATAAGGAAAAAACAAATCCATCCATACCTTACCTACCTCCTGCTCCTACCCTTCTGGTCAGAATCGTTATTTTCTCTAAATTGTATGTCTAATTGTAAATACATAACAAGTAGGTACATTTGCTTCGTCTGCGCTTACTCGCTCGCTACCTGTTTTTTTTTTCTTTCTTTTGCTTGAGTCTTGTGCGTAGTGCTTGTGCGTGATTCTCTGCTCTCTCACTCTCTGCACCATCGTTTGCGATTAAAACAGAGTACCTACAAGCAAGAGTATAATTAAAATTGCAATGCCGAATCTGGTGAAGAGAGCTTACTAACACATTCAAATTCATTTACATGAAATTTGAGTTGGCTGGTCGGGTACACCTACCCTTAACACAGGTTAATACTATTTTTGTTTCTGGATTCTTGATATGATTTTCTTGTTACTCCTATATTACTTACTGATTATAGAAAAACTTTTTCCTGAACAAGTTTGTTTTTTATAGCTAGAAGTTTGATATTATGAATTTAAGGGAAATCCTATTTTTTTTAATGGTATCTTAAAACAAAATTTAAAAATAATTTCAAATAACTCTTATTTATCTTCAAAAAAATAGTTCAAAACTTAATAAAGAATACAATGTAAATATTTAAAAATGAATATTCTTGATTTTCATTTATGAATGTATGGACTTTCTCTCATAAGACAACACGTAATATTTATTTATCATTGTAAAAGGTGCAGAAACAAACTTTAAAACAAAAAAAGATGCTGTTATATATTATTCAATTACAAGATTGTTAAAATTGCAATTTAAACACAGAACAAAAAAAAAATGGTTTTTTGTTCAAGGTTCAAGTATGAGATAATAGGCAGGTACATATACCTGAAACATCGCTAAACCTAAGTAATTCCACCGAAATCAGTGAGTTAAAAATCCTAAATCATGGGTCAACATTTAAACCACGATTGTACAAGTGGCACTTAGACACCGCGATTGGTTGTCCAAACTTGTTCTTAAGTCTGTACGTTTAATGAATAATAATAATAATTATGAAATGGAAAGTTACGCTGAAATGAATGATGTTCTTTGAATGTATTTAAAAGTTGTCAGAGTGTCATTAATAGGACCTTTTAACAAACAGCAATATATCTACGTCTCTTTAATTTTTAAATGTCAAACTAAAATTCTTTGCACAATAACATTAAAGTGACAAGCTCTTTTTGTTTTATTTTGGAGCCAAATAGATATTCGGAATTGTTTATTGTTTTATTTTTATGCAAGTTTCAACACTTAAAAAATCAAATGAATCTTAATATCCCGCTTTTTTTTTCTTTTCAATTTCATCTGTCAGTGTGCCAAACTTACAATTTGGTAGACATCCCTATTTCTTCGAGAATGAAGGATTCCCTTTAAGCAAAAGACTCTGTTTTGGATTCGCACACGTAGTCGAAAACCTATGGAGGACTCCGCGCACGGATCCAAATACGGATCCGCAAAACTGCGTTTGTCGGCTCAAATTAGTATGGAAATTAGAATCACCACTGACCCACTTGCGCATGTATTATGAGAGTGAGAGTTCACCATACTCAGCGAAAGCCGAGACCAAAACGTATCCAAAATGAATCGCAAAAAAAAGTGCTTCCCCACTTGAGTTCTACCTACAACAAAGCTTTTTTCATTCAAAGTCTCTCCAATCGAATTTACCATAATTTATTGCACTGCAAAACACGAAATTAACGAAAAACAGTAACATTTAATTTATGAAGCGACCATTTCTCAATTTTTTTATAAGAAAATAGAAGAAAAGAGAAAAAAAAAACTACGTCTTCGCTGCTCCAATTGCAAAGCTGAACTAAACAAAGGTGTGGGGAAAATGCCTGTAGAAACAAAGAATTTTTGTAGGTGTGTGTGAAATACTCAGTTTAGCAAAGATCCAAGAAGGACCGAGAAAGTTGGGTCAGTGAATTTGCTTAAAGGGCAGGTACCTATGTATGTCTGGTAATATGAGTTCGTGGAATGTGATTATTAATCGCAAGGGTTGTAAAAAGTTGAATATCTGAACAAGAACTCAATTTATCACCTTGCTCTCGAGCCTTAAGCCAAGTATACAGTTCTTTTGAATAAAAAAAAACTATGGTGGTAAATAAAAAATCTTTTTTCCGGAAAACAAAATATCTGTGGTGAAACAAAATTGTTTTTAGGTCGTGTTTGAATTGAGTTAAAATCACGTTAAATTTTATCCGAAGATTAATTTTTGACACTAGTGAGGTGAATCTGTACGTAGAAATGTCAAAATTTAATCTCGGATAAAATTTAATTGAAATTTTAAACGAATTCGCACACGGCCTTAGTCGAATATTACACGGTGCCTCAAGAGTCATGACTATCTGATATTTTGTCTCTTTCATACTCATTTATATTCATAAAGAGTCATAACTTTTGAGGCACCGTGTAAGCACAAACTATATTTTTTTGCACAAAACAATAGGCCAGTCCCACGAAGAAAAAATCTCTGAGCGCTCAGAGATTTTTTTTCGTGGGACAAAAAATCTCACCTGAGCACTGAGATATGTGAGATGAAAATTTTTTGGATTCATTTCTCAGTTTTCTTTCTCAGCCAAAACAGCTGTTCTTTTGACAATCAAATTTAATTTTTTTTTGTGGTGCGCAAGTGCAAAAGTGGTAAATAAATACAAAATAAAGACGGAATGTTAATAAAAACTAAAATAAATTGAACTTTTTATTATTTCTCATTCACTTCAATAAGTTTTCTGCTTCAAAAATTAAATATTTTAAGCAAAAGTTGAAAGTGATTTTTCAGAATTTCAGTACGAGAATTATAACACCTGAGTTTTTTACAATTGAGCGGAGAATGTTGTCCCACCAAATGATTTCGCCTCCGTCAAATTGACATTGAGCGCTCAGTGAGATTTAATTTGGTAGGACACGCCTAATGTCACTGATTGTTTTGCGCGAAAAAGATTCGTGGTGAGTAAAATTTTTATTTCTGGGGATAGTTCACAGTTCAATAAAAAAAAACTTTTCAGCAGAAAAAATTTTTTTTGCGATAAAATCACTCCCATAAGAAGTACATGTTTTTTTTTTTTCGAGGAGGAACTGTATACTAGGCTTTAATAGGTAAAATGGAAACGGATGGATGATGGGATGGTTCGCTGAGTCGACGATTCTGAAAAACAATAAGACCGCAAGGAATCACTAATTGCTGTTATAAAAGAAAAACGTAAAGTGACATATTAACTACCTAAAATCACTCTACGATAAGGTGTGTTTTGTTTAACTCCTTAGTTCACATCTAAGCTTATTTTCACCTTAGTTTAAGTTCAAAGCAGCCTTAAAACTTATTTGAGAATTACTGGTATAGATGATATACCTACCCTATTTTAGTATCCTAGAGTTTAATTTTTAAAATATCCAATAACATGAAAATAAACATGCACACTTTTTTACCGAAAAAAGCATACACAAGTTTTAAGTATAAAGCAGCCTAAAAGCTTTATGATTGTGGTTTGCAAAATGGATATTCCCTATTTGAGAAAGTTCAAAACAAAACACAGGGCAACTCAACTAGTTTGTATCCTAGAATTAACTTTTGTAACGCAACCAATTAAAAACACAAAAAAAGCCTCAGCAACCCCCATAGAACACTTTTGGCTTACAAAAGCATGCATCATAGGTTAGGTAGGTGCGAGTTTCTATTTATTTATTTTTTTTTAGTATAAAGTATAGCCTAAAAGCTATATAATAAATATGGTTTGCAAAATGGTTGGTACCTATTTAACTAGGTTCTTAACAAAACCTCAAATAACTACTTTGTATGCTAAAAATTCACTTAAAAATAATTCACAACATTGTTTTCAACAAATGTGCAACATAAAAGAATTTTTCATATTAGAATACATTGGGTGGTCCATTATCTCACATCGTCCAGGTTGGTCACATCCCTTAATTGTGACAAACCAAAAGACAGGCGGCTTATAAAACGCCCAAGACAAAGCAAACAAAAACCCAAAAACATTCTCATACATCTTCTCACAAGAGGTGTTTGAGTGAGCTACAAAAACTCTCGTGTATAACATAACACTTTGAATAAGACCGAAATTTGAATTAATTATCGCAATAATAAATATGATTGTAGACGATATTAATAAATTTGTATCTTCAAAACAATGGTGCTTTGAGATAAATTGTGATCACCTTTTTTTTTTAATTTTTTTTTATAAAAAAAATTTCTTCTTTACTTTCGATAGCAAAATGAACGTCACATTGAAGGTCTGATTTCTTAAAAAAAAAGCGTAAATTTATGTAAAATAAATTTCAAAAATCGTAATTTTGTATCAGTATCCAATATTAGCCTAGTTCCTTTACTTTTAAACTCTTTGATTTTCTGTGCATTTGTGTGGATTTCAGTCTAACGTTCTGTCAAAGTTCATATAAAAAAATAAAATGCACAGAAAATCACAGAGTTTCAAAGTAAAGGAACAGACCTATTATTTTGACTTACAACAACATCCTGAGTCATGAATGAAAGAATACAAGATTAAGCCATTATATTTTTTTCGCTTTGTTGTTGTAATTTTTGACAGCTCTTATGGCGCAATCGGAGACAAAAATATGAAAACACAACCGAACAATCGATTAACTAAACAAACTACTGGCGGCCATATTTGTTTACATATCATTTGTCTCCAATGAGGTAACAAATGGCGCAATCTTGTATTCTTTCATTCATGCTCCTGAGTAATTTTTTTAATCGAAATCGGTTTAGCCGGTAACAATACAGTTGATATAATAAAAAATGGTTCAATGACAAGTACCGTTAGTTACAATTTTTGTTAAAAATTTTGTTTGACAATATGCAAACAATAATTACAAATAGTGTTACATTTATGAATTATTTTGGGTCGAAAGGAAATCATATTTTTGTAGAGGTGAGGTACATATATAAAGAACTTCAATCTGTGATGAAGTACACGTATTTTATAGGTATTAATAATATCCAAAGTATAAAAGCTAGGCAAGTGAAACAGTTTGTTTGTATTTTTAAGTCTGTTAACCACCTCATCTTGAAAATTTGATATATGTACTCGTATATTATGTGAATACAAAAATTACAAGAAATATAGTCCTGCCTAAAATTTCCTATCATTTTTGCACTATTTTCACACTACAACTAAAAAAGAATAAATTCCTGTACAGCTTTTACTAAAATATTCTAGTTTAAGCTGGTTCTAATCAAACAAATTGAAGCTTAAGCTAGAAAAAGAAGCTTAAGCTACGAGAATCTAGCATTTGCTACTTTAAAATGTTATTACTAAATAAGATGTCTTTTGCTAACTGAAGCTTATTTGTATTCACAAAACCTAGCTTTTACTTAAAATTTTACTTTTGCTAAAAAAAACATCGTTACTATCAAGTGTAACAACAATAACCAAATCCCTTGTAATTCGTATATTCAAATGAAACAAACCCCATATGTGAGTGAATTTAACAAGCATTTTTATTTTAATACTTTTTTATTAACATAAAAACGTTAAACTACACAATAAATACAAAATAAATAAAATGGCTTAAAAAACATTGCTAACATAAATTAATGAATAAATATAATTTTTTTGAACGGCGAATATAATAACGATTATAACATTTTATGAATTTTTTCTACTCGACTATTTGCGATTATGTATGTATGTACATACATACATTATATATTATATAAGTAGTAAATTTAAAAATAAAAAAAATACTTTCGGTTTTTATTTAAAAATAAAATTTTTGATTTTGTTTTTTTTTTAATAATTTCTTTACAAAATTTTGAACTTTAATGCATAATTTGTTTAAAAGTCGTACTTTTTCAAGTGCTTTGAAGAACGTTTGAAGTATTTTCTAAATTATATGGAATGCAAAAGTTTTCTACACAAAAAAATATAATAAGTATGAACTGATGTAGAAAAATTGATTTGACTGTGAAATATTATTTGTTTTTAAGTTCCTAACTGTAAATCTGAAATGCCAATTAAATTATTCCAAGTATCTGGCGGTCCTCTTTCGTCCCATTGCACACAATTTAAAATGACATGGGTGCATATCTAGAAAAAAGAAAATTAATTAAAACAAAAAATTAGATTAAAATACAAATTTATATTTTTATTTTTAAATTTTATAATACAAAGGTAAAGTATTTTAATAGAATTAAATGATTAATTATTCTTAAAATGTATTCATGATAAAATCTTTTAAGTTACTTATTTCAAAAAAATTTAAACACGACTGTGCCTTAAACAAAAAGATCATATTTCGTATCTCTTTAAAAGTAAGGCCCATTACGAGCAGTTCTTGAAACAAAGTTTTAAGAAAAAATACTTAGAACTACGAAAAATCAAAAAAAAAAAAAAAACAAAAAGAATGTAAAAAAAAATACGATATGTACTTACAGAATTTTTTGTCAGCTAATTTAATTTATAAATAGTCATCCAAATGAAAGAAAGAAAAAGAAAAAAAAATTATAGAAACAATAAAATAAAATTAAATTAAATAAAATTACTTAAATAAAACGCTTAAACAAACAAAGTATATTGGTCGGATATATTTATGTAAAGTTTTTTTCAGGAATGGGATTTTTTTTAATTTATTTTGCTTTTCTTTAATAAATGGCTTGTTTCATTTAAGTATTTTTTTTTGTGCCTCGCTGTTTTTATTTTTCTACCAATATTATTCTAGTTGAATTTTTAAATACAAATTTTGACAGAACTTAGGGATTAAAATTTTTAGTTTGCAAAGTTAACAAACAGAGTCACTATTTCTTTTGCTTTGATTATAATAATTATTATTTGAGCAAAAAAAACCAAAACATTTTGCATTGTTTGTTGAGATTCTTTAAATTTTTTTTTTATTTCATTTAAATTATAATGTCCATCATAAAAATAGAAAAAAGCGTAACAAAATATAGAAACTAAAAATAAATAAAATAAAAAACTTTCAATAAAATGAAATTGAAAAAAAAAAACAAATAGTAAACAATATATGTATGGCCTAATACATATGCAAGGAAAATATACATTTCCTTCTAGGCAAAATAAAGTTATAATAAAGCTGACATTTCTTTAAAAAATTATTCTTCGACCCCCAAAAAAAACTTTTATGTAGTTTTAAAAGTTTCTTTTTTTTGTTAGTAGGTGGATGGTTCATGTACGTAATTGTAAGGTCTTTAATTTTAATAACTTACAGATGTTCTTTTTTTCGGCGTGATCCTTCTTATTTTTGAATTTAGGATTTTTATTCAATGGTAATGGTGTGGGTATGTGTTGAGGAATTTCACTGTCCAAATTTGTGCCAACATCATCTTCACCATAATTTTGTGGAAGAAAATCTCTCAAATTTTGCCGTTTTGCCATAAATGTTGGATTATATTCGGGGTATCTTTTCTAAATAAAAACAAGAACAACAACATTACAGGTTTAAGTAAAAGTACTAATATTTTTCAAAACAATAAAAAAAAACAATAAAATTAAACTTACAATATCGCTGTACATGTCATCGTCCATTGTTTCTGTTTCTTCCATTATATACTGTGGTATATCTATTTCGGGATAATATACTCTGCTTTGTGGTCTAGCTTTTATTCCACGACTTAACATTAATGTCAGAAAAATGCAGAACGTAAAATGATTTGCTGATGGGAAAGCCATTGTTAGTGTCCTTTTTTTTATTTGATGTTGAATTGATTTTGTGTTCTGTAAGGAAACAATATTCACATATATGTGACGTGTTAGAAAACGCATACCTTTATTTTATTATGTACCTATAGAAAAGTGTGAGGGTATTTTTACTATAAAAAAAAGTTAAATTTAATTGACACTTCTTGACCATTTCCTTTGGTTCAGTATGGTGATGGGTATTTTAAGATTTTGATCTGATTTTTCCTTACAGAGCTTAACAATGAACTTTTGAATGATGGAGGGAGGACATAATAGAAATTTTTTTTAAAGTTTATTTTAATATAAAGATACTAGAGTTTTTGTATGTTCTTAGTGCAATCTCTAAAATACTTATAGACGATTTTCCGAGTGTGAGAGAAGAGGCGGCAGAAACTTAGTTATGTTATATTATTGTCAAAGCTATAATGTAGGATACAATTGTTTCTATTTTTGACTTCTTTGTTCAAATTTTCCAATAAATTTCACATTTTTTTTTTTTGTCATAAGACGGGGGGGGACAAACAAAATTTGACTTCAATGATGAAATGTTATTATTTCAGTCAAGTTAATTCTTTCTTCTACTTTGCCATAATTTGCATTCTTTTCTGACACATTGACAGTGTTGGCATGTTCAGGAAAATCAGGGGCCGAATTCCCGCATCGGCGAGTGGGCCATACGTCACTGAAATATTTTACATTGGCATTACTGCTCCATTTGAAATACATTGTAAAGAGTAGTGCCAATTGAAATAATTCAGTGACCTAAAGAGCTCACTTAGGTCTCATTTCCTTGAACTTGCCTAATTATTTTTGAAAATCTTAAAATTCCAAACCTCTATTGAACAGTCAGGCAGCGATACTGCGGCCCTAACACCTTCAAAATGCAACCAAAAAAGCAGAAAGGGTTTTTTTTACCGCTCCAAAATTTGTTCACTAGTACTTGGTAACTTTCCAAACTAAATTCCATCATCATGGCAGCAATACCGCGGCTTAAACACCTCTATAATGCACTTTTAAAATGCAACACAAAATTAAAGTTTTTTTTAACCGCTTCAAATGTTGTCGATATATGATTATTATCTGTCCAAAAATAATTCCATCGGTCTGGCAGCGTTACCGCGAGCATAACACTACCAATAATGCAATTTAAAAAAAAAAAATAGTTTTTTGCGTTATTAAAGTGCATTATAGTGGTCTTAGGGCTGCGATATCGCTGAAAGGTTGATGGCACGTTGTTTGCACTGGTACAAATACAATGCTCACAAATTCTGGAGCGGTATAAAACTCTTTTTTGAACAAATTGTTTAACAGCTCTCGGCTCATATAGTTTTGCAGTAAAACTAGCAAGTCAATAGTATGGTTGTAAGCACTAACAGATTTTAGACGATTAACAAACATTCATAGAATTTGGCGGCAATAATATCATTTTGTCAGTTGTCATTTGCACGAGTGACAGATTGTCATTGATTGAGTCATTTTATACTAATTATTTAGTCATAAAACCGTTTTTTTTTTTACAAGAAATTGGTAGGTATAAAATGACAGAATTAATAAAATTTTGTCTCTCGTCTAAATGAGGCATAAGACGTGTGTTTATTGCTTTTAACACTTATTTAGTAGTTTTCCTCACAAAGCCTGTTTAATACAATATTCGTGTTTTTATTTTTATTTGAAAAAAAAATATTTCATGATTAGAGTACCTACTTCATTAGTTTCTAACTAAAACTAAGTTTAATACGGATTTTGTTGAAAGTTATCTTTAATTTTAGGTGAAATGCTTTATCTTAAATAAAAATTAGAAATATTTTTAATATAATAAACATTTTTGACCTTTTGATCCTTTTGAATTGTGTCTATAAGTTCATACCTATATAATAAATTCAATTTAATTTCGATTGAAATGTTTTCTAATCATCTTCTACGCATTGCATTAAATCATAATCTAAGACCTTGAATTCATATATGTATTATTCTCAAGTAAATTGATATATGTAGGTACATATTGTGTATAGTATACCTATGTATATATTTTTTTTTTAATTTCTAAGAAATAAAAACGATAATCCCCTAAATTTAAGAACATCTCCTGATATGGTCAGAGGTTATATAATCTGTAACATAAACAATTTTACGAAGCAAAACAATATGAACAGACGTCAAACAATATCGCTTTAATAATAAAAAAAAAAAAAGTAAATAGCAAATTTACTATATCTTATCGGTCAGTCAGTTTTTAATAACACATAACACAAATGAACCATCAAGCCAGGCCTCCAAAGTAAAAAGATTTTTTTAGACCCCATACTTTGAGGCGCAATCCGTCTATCATTATTTTTTCATAAAATGGAAAAAAAGAAAAATTGCAATCAATTAAATTCATGACGTCACATTTCCTATCGCTATTTAAATATAACTAACAAAGAAGTTCAAGAAATTATCACATTAATAACTCGAACATAAAAATTGCCATTATATAGTAAAAGTACCTATAAACTAATAATTCTTTGTTAAATGTTAATCACTGTCAAGTTACTTTTTCTATATTATCCTTTAGGGCGCAATTCATTTTTCCCCCAGTTGCTGCAATTTTTTTTTTTTTTTTTTTCATTTTAACCAGTGCAGTGTGTAAGATGTATGTAACTGAAAATTACTTGAAAATTGTTAAGTTTTGCGAAACCTATCAAGGTTTTGAAAGATAAAAAGTTTGAACATTGAGGACTTTTTCTTCCAAGAAATGGGGCTATACGTAATATTGAGTGCTGAGTGAATAACGTGACTTATTTTCATTTGCAATCGTATAACGAAACATAATAATTCCTTACTTGTTTATTTTGTATACCAACGCGTATTTCACAACAATATTTTCTTGTAGATTTCTAGAATCATTTCTAATCTTATATGCAAAGTTAATTTGAATAACATAAAACAAAAAAAAACAATGAGAAATTTTGTTAATTATTTCGTCAGAATTTCAAACCTTCGGAAATGTGTTTTGACGAAAGTGTGCCAAAACTGTTTTTGTTTCCAGCGGAAAATTTTATTATTTAGTCTTTAATATATTTATATATGTAACTATATTACATATGTACATATGTTATTATTTAGATTTTAATCTGATGATTATATTTTCTGGTGAATATTTCGCAAACGTTATCATGAAATTATTCTAAGGGAATATTTGCAATAATTTCTCTGATGACATCTAATTTGTATCAAAGTTCGACAGTCTCGAAGTTCACTAAATAATATATTTAAATTAATCATAAAGCAATGTACAAATAACAGTGAGAAAAAATAAATCCATAATCATTATTTAAAGATCGCCAGAGCTTCTGAGGAGCCTCAGAAATAAAAACTGCATAAATAAATATTCTCATTGGGTAAGACATTGTCATTTGACGATTGTATTTCTTCATGTACATCATCATCATTATCATATTATAAAACGGCAAACACGAATGTTGTGGTACAATTTACGCGGTCTAAAAAAGCCGGAGGCATATAAATTATGTACTTTTGGAAAGGTTTTGTGCCACAGAAGTGCACAAAATGTAAACTAATTAAATTATTAAACCGCAAATAAGTTAAATTAACAAAAGAAAATTTTGTATTAAGAGGGAGCGAGAAGAGAGCGAGAGAGAATATTTGTAAAAACACACAATGAGGTGGTTGTTCATCGTCCACAGATGAGCTTCAGCGGAGAATCATCACCAAATGCCTACAAAAAGAGAATGAAAAAAAAAACAACCACGAAACAATGCAACACAATTATTTTGCATGTGTTTGATTTGGCTACATGAAATTTGGCCCCAATGAAAAATGGCCCCAATGAAAAATGGCCCCAAACAAAAAATGAAAAAAGCCACGAAAAATGTATATGAAAAGCAACAATAACAAAAAATTGATTAAATTTTGTGAATTGGGGTAATTTTTCATTTTTTTGGGGCCTCTTTTCATTTTTCATTTTGGGGTTGAATTTCATTATGAAAAATGGCCCCATTTTAATCTGTTGTTGTTATTTTATGTATATATTTTTGGGCCCATTTTAAGCTTTTGGTTTAAGCTTTTCTTCCTTTCTTTGGGGCTATTTTTCATTAAGTTTGAGGTCATTTTTCCATTTTGAAAATGGAGTCATTTTTCATTATGAAAAAAAGCTCCAGCTTTGGGGCTATATATTTTTCATTATTGGTTCGGGGACATTTCATTGGGGCCAAATTTCATGTAGCCGTTTAATTTGGATAGTATATAGGTAAAATGGAGAGCGAGATAGACTACAGTCATAGTGGTGTTGGCAGCGTCCTTGCACGTGTCGCATTAGTATATAAAAATACATTTGTTAGTAGCTAAGATTAGGAAGTAGTTCTAGCTTAAAGATTACGCTAAAGCAATGCGTGCTTAATAGTTTTGAAACGGTTTAGCTTTCTTACGGCGAATTCTCCCAAATTTAAAATATAACTAAATAGAATTCGAAAAATAAGAACTATAGTCAAAGCTCAAAGGTCTTCGGAATATCTTGAGAACCATTCATCGCACAAACAAAATTTTACCACATTTGTGTAGATAATTAAATTCTCTACAAGTTATGTTAACTATCTTTTTATCGTAAAATTGAAAACAAAAAAGTTATAACCAAAAACAGATAACCGTTCTAAGAAATGTATCTTAAAGAGTATATAAAATAAATAATAATAATACTTTTCTTGACAATGGTCATCTTTTTTTGATTAAATTCCACAAATAAATTTGTTTAGCAAATTGAATCAAAAATGGCTCCACAGAATTTCTAGATAAAATTCAGTTAATTTATACTATATGAACTTTTGGTGAACAATTTTGTGTTAAAAAAAATGTTATTTTTTTATTTTCAATTTTTTGTAAACAGATCAATTG
This sequence comes from Epistrophella euchroma, assembly GCA_947049315.1. Classification (NCBI taxonomy): domain Eukaryota; kingdom Metazoa; phylum Arthropoda; class Insecta; order Diptera; family Syrphidae; genus Epistrophella; species Epistrophella euchroma. The sequence goes on along the minus strand of OX346247.1, from coordinate 16,766,667 downwards.
ATTTTGTTGATTTTATAAAGAATATTTTCAATGTAATAGTAGCCCCTGCCGTAATGGTTAGTGCGTTGGACTGTCACGCCAGGGGTCTGGGTTCATCTCCAGCCTCTGGCACCTAAACACTTAAAATGTTTCTCAGGGCTACTGTCTCTTGCGAGAAAGTGACAAATCCTCCAAGAGTATCTCACTAGGCCCTAGTTCTTCATGAGCTGTTGTGCCATCAAATTTATTTTTATTTATTTTTTAAATGGTGTATACCAATTTTTCAAACACATTTTAATTTTTTAATTTTCAAAAATTAAAGCATATTTCGAGTTCTATTAAACTTAGCACCAAGAGGTCTTTTAACATGTAATATCTAGCAGCTCCTAAACAAAATTTATTCTTATAGACAAAATTAACAGTTCCTTCCACATGCAATTGATTGAAAAGCGTTTAGGAAAATATTATTTTTCTCGAAAACTTCTCCTACGATTTTAATGAAATTTGTTTATACGATCTACCAACTAACAGTAACAAATTTTTCACTTAGCCAGGTGGTTCTAATAGAATCATTTATTTATCATTTTTGACTATTGTTATCTGTTTTACCAAATAAAAAAAAATTTAGTCTTATGTAAAATCTGCTAACAAATTTTGATTTACCGAAATTTTCTAAAAAAAAAATTAATTTTGTATTAAAAAGAAAAGTAAAATTGCAAATTGTATCTATAACTTCTCATCAATAAAAACTAAGAAGTGACTTGCCAAAGTCTAGTTATGTAGATTTGTAACAAATTAACTTCTCGTAATTCATGTTTGTGTCTCTACATAATTCTTTTCTAAACTTAACTAAGTTTTTGGTTGGTGTTATAAAGCAAAGGCTCCCATAATTAATTTATTTTATTAAAATAGGAAAATGGAATATTAATTGTTTGGACGAAGTAAGTTCATACTCATCAACAAATAAACATAGAATAACCGTTTTAATTATGAAAATTTTATTTTTCTCGAATTATACCTACTAATACTTATTGTTTTTAATATGTTTTAGGAATATAAAAAGCCTAAAATCACAGACATTTCAATTAAATTATAATCTACTACCAGGTAAGAAAATCTCCCGCAACAACTGGGTTCGCAATTTTCTTATAATTTATTAAATATATTTTTGTTTGATTTTTAATTACATCACAAATAGCTTTAACTCAATTAATTCCATATCAAATTCAGAGAAATCTCTTTTAACTTTTTCATAGAATGAATTTAAAAATCGCCCTAAAATTATTTAAGCAGATCCAAAAGTTAAAATTCGTGCAAGTTTGTTGTATCTTAAATTGGCAGAGTTCAATAAATTAAGAGTGCGGTTTCTATCTGATGGTTCAAAGAACAATTTAATCGATTTACATATATACCTGCGGGCGCTAAAGGAAAATCTCTTATCCGACCAAACCAATATAAGTGTATATAAATAACTCGTTCATACATTATTAGGTTTGGGTTAACCTTTTGTCTGGAAAACCAGTTAAATTTGTATATAAGCGTTTTAAAATTTAATCCAGTTAGATTTGTAGGTATCGGCGGCGCGTTTTGAAATTCATCACGAATTTTTTTTTTTCGTATTTTGTATCTGGCAGTTGTATGTAGATCTAGACATATTTACAAAACTGACCAACTCAATCCTTAAATTAAATCATTTAAACTTACAGCAATCAATTTAATTGAGGTAAACAAAATTGTCTACAATTAATAAAGTTTGCTCTTTTTGTTTTTAATTAATTAATTTTTAACACAAATTTTAAAAGAAAAACCGTACACAAAAGGTGACTAAAAGTTATCAAAATTGCATTAAATTAATAAAGGAAAAAATATGTGAATGCAACGAAGGGCAGTGTCCTAATTCAGATTCACGAGACCAAAAGTGAGATTATCGTTAATCCAATTAGCTTGATTACCAAATCAATAATAAAATATATTATGGGTTTGTTTATTAATATATTATAGTATCACTCAAACGGAAAATTTATAAAATTACCCACCTAAAGAATCTCAATTAGAAGAATGCCGACGGCAATTTCAATAATAATTTATAAAACCACACTAGATCACTTCACTGTTAGGCGGTCCTTATGTTAACCGTTAAGAGTCACAAATTTGAATGAAATGCCAGGTTCTTTGGCACAACGCTTTTATATGCAACAGGTTGGAAAGCACTCTGATTTGATAGTATGTAAATTAAAAAATCTTATTTTGATTTCCTATTCATGTGTAGGAAGGTTTTATTGAGTTTATTGAAGTACGCACAGGCGCGCCAAAAACCGTTGCTGATAAAATATTCAAAAGCTGAGTAATTCGAATTTTAGTTTTGTAACGGAAATCTCTAGGGATTTACTACTACGCGAATGGTTAAAAAGAAGATTTTGTATCCTTGTTAAAAATCAAGTTAATAGTTGGAGAATATTTTAAATGTAAACACTACGACTGATTCACAATAACTGTTTTAGTTTTCTGTGGCTAGAGGCTTCTTTATAGTGTATGCTGGACCTATACTTGAAATATCGTATTCTGATTAAACGAGAAATAGTGTGGATCTTTATGTGTACAGTCAGTACTTTAGAACTCCTGAGCTGATAAGAAATAAAGATTCTCAACACTCGTAACGATGCTGATTCAATTTCGCAGTACGTTTTTTTATTTAATATAAAATGTTGCTGAACATTTAAATTGTGGCAAGATAGAATGTGGGGTAGGGAATTGGAGCACATTTGAGTTATTTAAGTGAAATTCCCACTTGGATTTGATTATGGCAAGGGCTGGATAAGTGTTTAGCATCAGTTTTTGATATATTAATTAACTACACGTTAATTATGAATAACTTCAAGAGCTCACAAAGCATTCAGAGAATTTTAATTATTCTGAATTCTTGAAAAAAAAAAAAAAGGTTATTCAAGTTCAAAAACTTTTATAAATAGTTAGACTTTTAGACATTATCCAATTCAATGGAAAATGCAGTAGGTAAGGGAAGATACATTTGTTTATTTTTTATTTGATGTGATGAAACGAAATTTGGCGCAAGTAAAAATACTTAGATATTTTTCATAAAGCCTATTATGCTGCTGATGGGAAACGAAAATCCTACAAAAAATGGCACAAAGAAATCATAAACGATTTCTGCAGTACGCTGCTCTATAAACAAAATTTATAATTGTAGCAGATTATTTACGAATTCTAAGTTTTATTGCTGGTTTTTTTTTTATTACAGCAGGCTTACCGTTTATTTTTTGCAATTTTTTTTTTTGTTATTGGTAAAATTCTCTTATGGATATATATCTGTTGTGATTTCGCATCAGTTTTGTTTCGCATCAGTCAAATTTTACAGAAAAAGCTGATAATTCTTTAAAAGACAATATGGAAATTATAACAAAAAAAACTACCTTAAATAATGTTTAGAAATAATTTTATTATTTTTAAATGTGTAGTAAAATATTTAATTTTGGAAAAAATTGATTTCTTTTAAATCCAATTTTTCGGCATACAATAATTTTTAAAATTTTCGAAACATTTTCCGAGAAAACCGAAAATAAAAAAAAATGATTCTATGGGAGTTAACATTAAAACCCATTTTTTTGGAAAATTCTTGCATCACATTTCCAAAATACATAGGTATATTTTTTTTAATTCAAGAATTATTATTATTTTTAGTTCATGATGTGCAAGATCATTAAACTCTTTATTCTGCATTCAAATATTTTAAATAGGATAAGCGAATAATGACAATGTCGAAAATAATAAAAAAAAATTAGTCTATGATAGGAATTGCTTGATTTTAAATTGTAGACCGTAATACTTTAATAATTTTTTGAGCAATTTAAATAGTGTTTTTTAAGTAAGTAAGTTTCGTTTTTTTGTCTTTAAAACCTCTAAGTAGCCAACCTTAATAATAATCTGCACACGTCGCTTTTTGAAATTTTGAGTTAAAAAAAATAAATTGATTTTCTTAATCCAATTTTTTCAAAATGGTATAGAGCATTTTCTATTACAAAAGCTTTCTAGTATTATAGTTTTCTACCATGTTATTTTTTTGTGCATGATGTTTTTCTAGCATGGTACTTTTCTAGCATGATACTTTTCTAGCATGAAGGTTTTATCAGGTATAGGTAATATATAATATGATCAGAATTAATCGAACCGTTTTTGATAAAATCGAAAATCTATTTGCTCTGAAATGAATGCTCAAGAAAAAAAAAAACTGAAAAATTCCTGCGAAATTAACATTCTGTCATTCCCAAATTAATGTTGATTAGAGTATCGATATATGTAATATTAAAAATCTTTTTCGAACCAGGATAGCATATTTCCAATAAAAATACAAAAGCAAACAAAATCCTATAAGAACAAAATTTGTGAAAAAGGCAAAACATGAAAATGGATTTTTGAGTTGTAAGTATCTGATGATTCACCACCATAATAGCCTGAAATTTATTTAAGTTTATTCAACAATTAAATTAATCGATGAATTCATTTATTATTATTGTTGTCGTTGTTATTTTTGTTATTGATTTTGTTTTATTTTGGAAAAAATAACAAATTTATTGACAAGTTTTCAGATAATTTACATAACCTTTTTTCCTATATTAGTCATACATCTGAAATAGAAATTAAGGCATACATTTGATTTAAGAGTGATTTCCAAATAAAAAATAAATTTCACTTCCCTCAAATTAAGGACCAAGGTTTGAAATTGCATTTATTTAATGAAATATGCTTCGAATGACCTTCAATTTTTATACCGAAATTGCGAATTTTTTAACGTGGGTGCCTATACATAGAATTTAAATCTGGAAATAACTGGTTATGAGAAATTATTGCAAAATAATCGCAATGATCGTAATATTGAACTCATTGAATAATGATAAGTGAGACTAGACATTTTTCATAAAGTCAAATGGTTATCAGAGAGTATAGAAGATTGTAATTATGGCATAAATGGAAATTATAAAAAAAACTAAGCGAAATGAGAATGATAAAAAGACATCTTTGTGCTTTATTTATTTAGATTCATAACTACATAAAACCTTTTAAAAAATTTAAATTTTGATTTAAGTTTATTATGTCGTAATGTGTATTTTCCTTGACGCATAATATTTTTACAATTGGAATTGATTATGTTAATATTAAAGAAGATTGTTATAGTTTTTTCTAACGCTAACGCTGACTAATATTGTAAAGGAATAACGAGATAGATAACAAATAATCAAAATTTTATTTCGGTACACTGTGTCGTATACGTAATATAATTTGTACGCCTATTAAATTAGCCTTATATTGGGCAAAATTGTTACATCCATATTAATACATAGTTTTATTATCTTCTTATCAACAAATTGACACATTAATAATAAATTATTTCATGCATTGGAATTTATTGCTAAAGCCTCCACATGAATTTTTGATACTCCGAAATTAACTGTAATTTCGAAGTTGTTTAATTAGCTTGTATACAATTTGCTATGTTTTATTATATTCTAATACTTTTAGCACACCCGACATACTTCTACCACAAACTATGATAGTAAATTCGACTGGAACAGTAATTCTTAACTGGAATCATTGTACGATCTATACTATCGTATCATCGGATCAAATTAATAATCTTGATTTAACATAAGTCTCTTTCAAGTTTCTTTCAATTTAATATATTTTGTGGACTCCCGGAAGTCATGCCAGGAGAAATTACGCCACCATTTTTGTTTTGGAAAAAGTTCCAGAAAGTTATTTTTCTCCTTAAAATTGAAAAAAAAAACATAAGCATTTTTGGAAAAGAAGCCAGAAATATAGAAATATTATGTTTTACATTTTGCATAATTTTTGGGAGCCTGTTAGCCTAAAATTTAAAATCTGTCAGTGAAATAAATCTTAAATAATCATTTAATTATTTTATTAAGAAGTTTTTATTCACCTTCTTATCACTCGACACTCGAATGACAAAACTTTATAAAATAGTTATGATTTTTAAATTAGTTCCACTTAATAAAACATAACTATACATCAGACGTTGACCCAATGGCAGACACGATTTCATCATTTCCAGTTAATACCAATTATACACATGCGTTATCAAACAACATGCCAATTTTTGACAGCTTATAACAGATAAACCAATAATTGAGCAAGGAATGATTTTTCAGTCATTCTTATCAACTAACGAAATGGATTTCTAATTTAAATATGGAGATTGAGAGGTATTAAAAAATCTGCTGATAAGACAGGCTATGGACGTGTGCGGTGTGGGCGATAATTTATACGTTTTTAGATTTAAGAAAATGTAAAATGTCTACTATGTGGTTTTAATAAAATAAATTCTAATTTAATTATCATCAAAATTATATGTTTGGATGCAAGGTTTAACAATAAATATTTGTTCATCTAACGTTAACACATTTGCATACCAAACTTTTGGCTTTCAAAACCGTTTGATGTATTTATTTAAATATATTTTATTTTTATAATACAATGGATCCTAAAATAAGAAATCTTTATACGAAATAATGACTTATTATATTGTATATACACATATACATAGATAAATATGTACATACATACATAAATACTTAGTTTTGAACATTAAACAATTTTAAAACGCAATAATCATTGCAAATAATTGTTAATAATGACCGAGGGCCATGGGGATTATCGCAATAAAACATATCTGTAAGAAGGAGATTTTTTGCTGGAACACCATCCATCAGCCATTTTGTTAATGATCTCTTGTCATTTAAGAAAATAAAGCTCATTTATTATATTTTCGAGAACGATCACGTTTAAAGAAGATGCTTAATGAAATATATGTTTGATAAAATGGTGTCCGGGTGTCCGCATATATTTCTTTATTTCCATAATACAAATACGAATTTTTTGTTTGTTTTATTTTTCATTTGAATTCCAACATAATTTCATGCAAATTTTATTAAAACTTTAAAAAAAAAATGGAAAAAATGTCTGCAACATTGAGTGATGGTATAATGCAATAGGAAAATTTACGAAACTGTTACCATAAATAAATAATAAAACAACAACTACAAAAACAACAACAAGAACAACAAAAACAACAGGAACAACAACAACAACAACAACAACAACAGGAACAACAACAACAGGAGCAACAACAAAACTTCAAATACAAATCCTTCTTATACATACAACAAATAGCAGATAGGTTTAAATATGCAAAACTCTACGACGCAGAAAATTACAAAATAGCGATGAAATCTACGAACACGACCTCGCAACTATACACGAAACTTAAAACAAAAACGGACATAATGGAACATTCGGACCTTGTTTACAAAATTAATTGTAAAGGAAACTCTAACGAAGAATGTAACCAAACATATATAGGGACAACGAAACAAAAATTAAAAAAGAGACTTACAGGACACAAGTCTGACATAAAAAACAACGCACCACAGAAGACAGCACTGGCAGCACATTGCCTCGCACACGGCCACACTCCAAACTTCGAAGAAACGAAAGTACTTCAAAGAGAGGAGAACCAAAATAAGAGGTTTTTAATCGAAACTCTTCATATCATCAACACATGCAACACGATGAATAGGAAAACAGACATGGACAACGTCTGTCCGCAATATAAACATTTGTTGGTGAAAAGGAGGCGATCCCAAGATGTATAAAAAATGTTTATAAGCTTTTTTCGAATTTTTACTTGTGAGTCTTGCTTTAAAGTGTTAAGTTCAGCTCTTGTTCTTCAAGGGATTTTTTTGTTCTTTCTGATTAATGTTATAATTAATGTAAGTTATTTATTGCCAATTGTTTATAACAAATTTTAATTGTGTACTTATCAATGCAAATATAGATAACGTTTGTTTCACCTGAAGATGTCCATAGACATGGACGAAACGTCGTGAAATAAAAGAAAAACAAATTTGTTTCATTTTATGACCTGAAGCCCACAAACCAACCAACGAATACGAAACTGTTACCGTCATTATTGACAGCCATCATGTTGTGCCAACTGACAACTGCAAAATGCCACTATTTGATTTTAAGAAAATATATGTCAGTTGCAACATGATTTTGACGTTTGTGAGTTAGTGAGTGAGGAATATATTTTTTTTTTGCATGCCTGGAATTGAATGAAAAAAAATTTGTACGGAAACTTCATGTTTTTCTGTGATGTAGTTGCTTATCCCCGTTGTAATTTTTTTGAACTAATTTCATCTGGGATGGGAAGAAGTGCGCTTAGGCCTTAAATATTAAATACATTTTCTCCACAACACATTTTACGATAGATAATAGTGTGGTTACGGCTATACTCAAATATATTAGACGGTTTCATTTCTTATTAGGTAAACGAATATAAAACTTCAATTATAAATGTCAAACAAACTAATTTTATGTAAATATACCTATGTACATATAGTTATATACATCACTTAAATTCACGCTACTTGAAATCTTAACAAACTCAATTGGATTTTCATTACCAATTACTTAGTTTGTTATTTTCTAATTTATTATATTTTGCGTTTAAAATGTTTTTAATCAGCTGATAAGGAAGCCAAGCCTCCAATACAAACCTATTAAATGTAATTTAAAAGACTCTAATGCGTTGTTTTTGTTATTTAGTAAATTGCTTTAGTATTTAAAAGTCTGACATATTTATGATGTATAAAAATCCAAGTTGGAACACGCCCATTTTTTTTTTTAAAGATTGTGTTTTGCGTTTCAATTTAATTGTTATACATATATTATATATACTGTTGCATTGACGTTGTAAAACTTTATAGGTCAAGTGTGTCCGCAATATCAATTTACAGGAGAACATCTCTTAATCAATAAAAGAGAGTCGATCTTCAATGTGACAAATTTTCTGTCAAATCTAGATCGGTGCTGCAAGAACTACAAACTAAATAAATGGATAAATTAACTTGTTTGTAGTGATGCATGTTTTGATTAAAATGCAATGCGCACATCTTTCCAATTGTCTTGCTGGGTGGTGCATTCAATTGAATGGCATATCATATAATTAAGGCAATTTGAGGACTTGTTCAATAAGTACCAACTGCCCGGTTTATGACAGCAGTTGATAAGTGCCAAGGAAACTACTTGTGTGGTGCGCGCATTGCATTGGAACCAATCACACCAGTGCAATTAATTTATGATGTTATTTCAATTAATAAGATCGCAATAGATGCTTATTGAGACACTATTTGCACGAGGCAGTCATAATTGAGATTGTTATAGAATGTCGTTAATCGCAGCAGACACAATGGCATTTACTTTAGTTGTATTTGAAAAGATTTGCGCATTATTTGACTTTAGTGCAATTAAGACAAACAAAATTTCAATAAATTAGATGGTTTACGCCATATTTCACAAAATAACGAATTATTGTGGATCTTTGAGAATGTCAGTAACTCACTGTCAGAACTTACAAATGCAAAATATAAGTGCTCCATAGCTACTCAAGAGAGTTTAAGAATCTCAGAGACCTACTGTCACAGTTTATACGCATAACAATATACAGGGTGTCCCCTAATTCGTGCTTTATGTTTCATGGGATGATTCCTGGGATCATTGTAGAAAAAAATTGTTTAGGAAAAAAACTGTATTCCCCTTCTGAGGCTAGGAGGGCCAACTTCTGAAAAATTGACTTAAAATGGAAAACAAATTATTAAAAATTAAATAAAGTACAAACAAAGATATGCTACAGCTTTTTTGAAAGAAAATATCCTATTCTTTTATTTGCTTCTCAAATCAAGTTCTTTAAATTATTCATTCACAATGAATTTTTTTTATGTTGATTTTTTTTCAAAAATTCTTTTGTTCTTTTTTCAGAGCGTGCTCAGTGAGCTCAGGATTAAATAACCGAGCAAACGGAGCAAAAAGCTGAGCGCAGCCAACTTCATACAGTTTGCATGCATTAGACAGATATGACAATTAAGTGCTCAGGTGTGTTTCAAATTAAATCGTGGTGCTCTGAGCACACTCTGCACAGAGTTTACTCTGCTCGCTCAGGATCTGATCTCTCTGCTTAGTGCTCTGCTCTAAACTAACTCTGAACTAAAAACCAAAAGCGCCAATTGTCACTTTGAATGGTCTCATTTCAAACATTCCTAGACTAGTATGAACGAAAATCATAACTCGGAATATAATAGTATTTAAAAACAAAAGCTATCAATTAATTCATACGAAATTACTCTTTTTCATAAGTAATGTTCTTTCCTTGTAAAAAATATATCTTCGATGGGGATATATTTTCTAAATGATTTAAAGATACACATAAGTAAAGAGGTGCGTGGAAAACATTGGTCAGTTCTAAAAAAAAAAAAAAACAAATTTGATCCATCTCAATGTGAGAAATTTTGCTAATAAATCCTATTCATAGTAATTAAATTTTTTTTTGAACCGAACTCTTAACAACGGTTGGTTTTTGAATATTTGTAACGTTTGAATGTCAGTTCCATCTATTTATCATTTGAAGAAACTTTTCTACGATAGCACTGAATTGTTTCAAAAAAAACATTGCAGTTCTGCGATGTTATTCTATGAATTGACATTTCCAAAAAGAAAAACAAGATTTATCTCTTTCATTTCACTATCTCGCTCCTCACGCAACCGGCAAGCAATTATAATTCTATTTCACTTTCTCTAAAGTGAACCAATTTTACCGATTTTATCTTGGCCTTGCTCCTTACTCCTTTATGTGACACTGCAAAAAGTGCAGTAAATAAAATTTCCGATAAGAAAACGAAAAGAAAATACGGCTAGATAAATAAATCAAACTCAACAAATAATAAGAAAAACAATAAGAGAAAATTTCTATGATTAACAACAAAAACTCGATAATAAAACAAACAAAATGATTCCAACGCTAATCTATCATTGGCGATGTTATTAATATTCTTTTGTCAAAATCCAACTCAAGTAATCTCACTAAATAAAACCAAGAAATCTCCTCAGAAACTCAACAGAAGTCGAAAGAAAACGATCAGAAAAAAATAAATACTATATTTTCCAAAAACAGTGCTAGCTTCCAAGTTCCAAGAGACAATGGCTTCTACAATGCAACTGGAATTCGCCCAAGCGATGTCCGATTTTAAGACCATGTTCCCGGACATGGACCGCGATGTGATTGAGGCGGTGCTGAGGGCCAATCAAGGCGCTGTCGATGCCACCATCGACCAGCTCTTGGCCATGAGTACGGATAACCAGGTAGGAGTGGTAAATATGCGATAGAAACTTTAAAAATTTTGTGATGTCTGCAATATCCATTCCTAGAATGAAAAACTTCGCAATGAGATGGACAAACCGTCGGTTATGAGTACGACTCCTCCAGTTCGCAGTTCGCCAAAACCAGTAGTCGACAGTGTCCAACTGATCGACACGTCGGATGGTAGTGAGCCACCTCTGCTGAACTTACTACCGCCGTCGCAAGCGATGCTGGCAGCAAACACCGGTGCATCGCCCAAGCAGAAAACCACATTTTTGCGACAGCAACAACCCACACAACTTGGCACACCGTCCAAGCGCAATGGGCAGCGAAGATGGAACCCACCTCTGCTAGGACCCCTTCCACCAGGCTTCCTGCGAATCCAATCAGCAGAACGTCCCGCCGGCGAATTCGACCTTCCTGACGAACAGTTCGCAATGATGCTACAAAACGAAGAGTTTATGAATGAATTGCGTTGGAACCAGGAGTTCATGACAGCTCTAGAGAAAGAACAGCAGGATAAAGCTCGTGGTGAGGATGATGCTGCATTCAAAGAACGCCTCAAACACATGGGTAAAGTATCGCGCAAGAAATTCCTCCAAATGGCTCGTGTATTCACCTGGCAGAGAAACAAAAAGGTCACCTCGGCTAAACAAATCGATTCACTTCCTCTAAAAGAGGAGCCCAGCGACGATGAGGACCATCACTTACAGGTGAGAAAGTAGGTTCTTCTCTTGCTATCGCTCACAGGCATATTTTGCTAATCTCAAAGCAATTCGTTGAAACAAACATATTTTTGCGCAGTGCTTTTGTTCAAAAAACAAAAAAAAAAAAAAACGGTGTGATATGAAATTCCATTCGATATCAAAAATCATTAAATTTTAAGAGGGGTTGATGGAGGCAGGAAAGCATTTTTATTATTTTTTAAAAATAATTGGTTGTGTTAAAAAAAAAATGAGAGTGGGATACAAATATTTTTTTCCGTTAACCTTTCATCATTCATTACATACCTATATCATTATTTTTTGTTGGTTATTATTTTTAAGGTGCGCATTTAGATTTCTTAAAATATTTTGCTAATTTATTAGGGTGTTGTCTTTTGTATTGGTAAAAATGAAGTTAGCAATTTATGAATCACGCATGTGGCTCTTGTTTTGATTGAAGATCCCTTTGTGCAATAATAAAAGATAGTTTAAATTTATAGAATTTTATCATATTTATTAGCTTTTAGAAAATATTATCTGTTTACAAAAAAGAAGATACATTACATATAAGCTATTTCCAGTTTGTTCTCAGTATAAACAAAATGTATCATGGTAATTATCAATAGAACTAGAGCTCCAAACCTTGGAAAATAAAGTCAGAAGGTCAGAATTATTTAGAGACATATTTTAATTGGTTTTCTTTAGACTTTAGAGCATAAAAACAAATATTTTTTTTTATCCAGAAAAGTTTATTTTCAATTTGGCATATAAATGATTTATTTTTTTTTTTTGTCAGTTTTTATTAAAAAGAACACTACTGCTCAGCGCAATATATCAATTTCAAAATCCCTAAAAGCCTAAAGGTGTGTTAAACTGCAATACACGATTTTTCAGCAGCGTCTTTTATCTTTACAAAGTTCTTCCTATTTCCTTTATATGTTTTTATTAAAAGTAGTCAACGTTCTGAAAAACAACGATCAATGTTAAGTTGTCTTAACTCTGCTCACATCGTTGCTCCAAGGTAAACATATAGAACGACATGTCATACAGCTAAAACATTGTCCCAAAAGTACATCGGTTAAAATTGTTTTAAATGAACAATTTTCATAAAATCATTGTTTATCGATACTTCAAACGAATTTCTCGTAATCGTAAACAGATCAAACATAAAAAAATAGAAGTTACATGATGCTGTTCTGTTACAATGTGAATAATATGGCTTGTATCGATCAAAACATTTCATACATGATTTAATTATTTTTTATCATTCAGCATTCATAATTTCTTGCTCTCATAGAAATATATTTAAAATTTTTAAACTAACTTTTAAAAACCAGAAAAAAAGTCAGTTGTAATAGCAAAAGAAAATATCCTAGAAAACTGGTTAACCAGACAAAAAAGTAAGCAAATGCATGCAAACCTAGTCACTCTGTGAATTAATAGTAAACTAATTCAAAACAACATATTTATATAATAAAACAGTTAAACTATCTTTAAAAAAAAATAAGAACAATATAGACTAAAACTATATACTAATATACCTACATAATCTCAACATTATAAAATTAAAAAAAAATATATATATTTGAAAAAAATATACAAGATATGATGGAGTAGGATAGGTTAGAGAGTAATAATTATTTATAAATTAAAAAAAATACATATATTGTCATTATACTCAATGAATAATTTAAATATATATAAAATTGCAATTTATATGAATGTCAAACAGAAAAGTCTGTGAGTTTGTTGTAATATTAGTTTTTATTCTTTTAGATGAAAATAAAAGTTATCAAATAATTTTCTGATTATAACAATGATTTAGTGCATTATTGCAAGAAAAAAAAATAAAGTGTATCTCTTGTTTTTGAGAATCTTTTATTTATTTAATAGATTGAGTGTATTATTAAATAATCCTATGCAAGATAATGAATAAAATTATTAAAAACAAAACAAGAATTAAAATCAAATAAATGTTATCCAAATATATAATAAAAATAAATATTTTAATTCATTAAAACTAACTGAATTGTCCTGTTTTTAAACGTAATTAAAGTGATTGGGGAATATGTGAAACTCTTGCCCATCTAAGCAGACATTCAATATTTTCTTTTATAAATTCCGTTCCGTTTTGTTTTAATTATTATAGAAAATACCTATGATTAAAAATTGAACAATCGACGGTCTTCAAAGAAATTTCATTCAATAGACCTTGTCATTGACGTCACCATACCTACATTTACAAACCTAGTTCATATACCTGCTCGCCAATTCAAGCTACTAGTAAAGAAGTTCTGAGTTTGGAGTAGAATTAATTCAAACATCTTAAAAGTCATTTTCCAAAAATCTTACAGGTTTGTTCGTTGAAGTTTACCCAGGTTTTCTTGACAACCCCAATAGTTGTCAAAAAAAACCTGGGTTTTTCGATTCTCAAAAAAAAACTTTAGGGCTCTCAATTTGTGTTGTTGACATTTCAAGCAGGAAAAAAAATTCTGTACTCGAATAATTAAAATTTAAATAAGATTCAAAAATGAATGAAAACAACTATAAACCATTTTCTTTTCCTATTAAATTTTATCCAATTAGTGTAAATATTTTATCTACTTTCCATTTAAAAAAACAAATAATCACAAATCTTTAACGAAATAAATTCTTTACAACTTATGTCACTTGGCAGTTTATTCATTACCTCAACCTGCCACAGCAAAAAACCTAGATTTACTTCAGGGCGAGTTCAGGGTGACCCTAAGTTTCAAAAGAAAAGAGAATTTGATTGTGAGGATGAGTTCAGGGTTTTCAAAAAACGCTTCGGGCGACTCCAGGGCTCAACAAACAAACCTTAACTGCCATATTATTCACTCAATACATCCAGATTAAAACTTAAATCTGGATCATACAAATTCAATGTAAATTCATCTGGATTTAAGTTTACATCTGGATGTATCGAGTGAATAATATGGCGGTAAGAAAGCCTTGAATAAAATTTCACAATACCGTTTAAATGTTCTACTGAATGCGAACAGAGTGAGTCTTCATTCAAATTATAGCCTATGTTTTCTTCGATGTCCGCACATGGGATGACATGGAATACCAAATTAACTAATCAACTCAAAAATAAATTTGCACATTCAGACTTCTGGCTTAAGGGGGACAATAATGTACATGTACATGTACATACATACAGTGGTGTGAAAAACATTCCGGATTTTTTTGGTAAACTTTATTGATTGTTGGTTTGTGATATAAAAATGAAAAAATCAAATGTTTGAAATTTTTTCTCATTTTTATTGAAGAATTTTATTACTTAAAACAAAAACCATGGAACTTTATCCATCAAAACAAAAAAAATTAAAGTTAATTCAAAATTTTAATGTGACAAACTAACTGGATTTTATTTGTTTGCAAATAAATTTTATTATTTATTTAATATTTTGTCCAGTAACCCCTGTTTTGTATCACAGCTCGGCATCGACGAGGCATTGACTGAATTAAATTCTCGAAAACAGAAGCAGGAATATTCTCCCATTCATTTTTCAAAGCTGCAAAAAGAGAAGTTGTTGACGTGTGCTTTTTTTTCCCAACCCGCTTTTTTAAAATGGCCCACAAGTTTTCTATTGGGTTTAAATCGGGTGATTGAGATGGCCATTCTAAGACACGAATATTTTTAGTTGCAAACCACTCTTTTAGCAGCTTTGAAGAATGTTTGGGATCATTATCCTGCTGAAAAACCCAACGCAGAGGTATTTCTTCCTCTGCGTATGGAAGCATTACTGACTCCAAAATGTCCCTATATTGGAAACTATCCATAATTCCTGTGATTTGGTGTATAGGACCGCAGCCTGCTCCTGAAAAACAGCCCCAAACCATCACCGAGGCTCCACCGTGCTTTACTGTAGGGAGTACATTTGCAGGCTTTAATCGCGTACCTTTTGAGCGCCTCACTGTCCTTGCACCATCGGAGTAAAATAAGTTGAATTTGCTTTCATCACTGAAAAGCACACTCCTCCATTTGCTTAAAGACCGGTTAAGATGATTTTTTGCAAATTCAACCCTGGGTTAAATGTTTTGATTAGGAATTTTAAGTCTTTCCCAAATACCTTTTACGGATTACCTTTTTTTACGATGAGAGGTTTTTAAGCTGGTCAAAATGCAAAAAGACCGAAATCTCTTAAACGCTTCCTGACCGTACTTGGCCCTATGGGTAGATTAAGTTCATCACAAATTATCTTTGAAGGGTCTTTAAGCACGAAATTTTTTATGCGCCTATCAGTTTTAATTGTTGTTTTGCGAGGGCGTCCACCAAAATGAACTGCTTCTACTGATTTTCAACTTTTAAATTTTTTAATGATGTCGCAAACCGTTGACGTTGGAATTTTTAAGATTTCAGCGATTACTTTTTGTTTTATACCGGCTTGGAACTTTTCTATTATTTCGTATCGAATCGCGTTGCTATAACGTTTGTCAGCCATTTTATGCACTATATAATTTCAACTTACACAGCTCTCAACTTGTAAAAACGTTTTAATCTACGGCTTGATTCAAAAGAATCGAAGAAACCGTTACTTTAACATCGAGACTCTCAATCTTCTTGAAATCCGGTTAGTTTTGCACAGGCATGTTACTGAGTAACTTTATAAAATAATTTTTTTTATTGTTCTTGTCATCGTAGCATTACATTTTTAAGGTTTTTATTAACTTGTCTCATACTCTTCACAAATTATTAAAAAACTTATGGAAAGTTGTTAGTTTTCTACTTGGTATTAAGAAAATCATTACTATGGGAAAAAATCTGGAATGTTTTTGGCAGAGCACTGTATGTCTGTATGTAGTTGTCTTTGTAGAACAAACTTGTGATTATGATGAAAGAAAAAGGCAAACGAAATTGGTCTCATTTATCGGTCTGTAATAACTGTACAGCGTAAGGGGCGGAGTCAACTTTCCTTAAACATGGCTTTTTTGGGCATTCTCCAGATAAGTTAAAAAAAGGTAGAACCAAATATAATTGAACCCGGTATCATTATATGCACTATACATATACATATGTATGCATTAGTCACATGAATCTCTTTAGGTCATTTTTCGAATAACAGCATTTAGTTTTTAAAAATTACTTGCCATATCAGTACTATAGGGCATGCTTTGGATTAGTAAAAGTTTCGAGATTTCAATAAAATTTGGCATGATCATAGAAAAAACGAATTTTTAGTCTGTATGTCTGTCTGTTTATACCTCATACTGCAGTCTAACCACATGGAACCTGCCACCTGCTATAGAATTGTTTTTTTTTTTTCGAATTTCTGGTGGCTTAATCGGTTTTGATAAAAATTTTTATTCGGGAGGCCCTTTTAAGCTTGAATCATATTGCATATTTAATTTAAAAAAAAAAAAAAACATCTAATTTTTTTTTTTAAACGATTTAATTTTTTGTATGAATAGCGCCTACGCTTGCTCAGCCTAGCAAATGTGAATTTCTGCCTCTAACGGTAATTACATGGCTTTGTTTTTTGGAAATTGAAGTTTTCAGAGCACCAAAGGTAGTGAATAAATCGAGGTAGGTATAACGTTCCTTTGATGCGGCTAAAAAAAAAAAAAAAACAACCCGTAGTTGAAAGAACACTCAACTTGAGATCAAAAGTAAACTGATGCAAATTTCTTGAAGTGTTGCTAAAGGGATGCAGCTGTGGCTATTACAATTAAACACTGATGCAAAAAAATATTGAATACTGCAATATTTTCAAGGCAATACAAAAATGACTACATGAAGCATTGCATTGTTCGAGAGATCCAAATGCTTCCGTTATTGTTCTATCAACTTTCATATATTTTTAGCACCTTAACCATAGTTTGCTCCTTCCAAATTTCTCCATATGTTATCTACCTCTTTGTCATTACCTATAAATACAAATTCATATAAACATCATTTTCCTCTATTTGTTTTCGAACGTGTGCTTTATTCCGTCTTTTTATAATTTTTGTTTTTTTTTTGTTTGTTTGTTATTAAATAATTTATGTATTAATGAATATTACTTGTTTCCTTTGTATTAATGTATATTTATTTTTTTTTTTGTTTCTTTTTAACTATTGCCACGATACTAATTTTATCATCATATAAATAAAATTAATGATCTATAATAATAATTTTTCGAAACAATTCAGCTTAGGCTATATAATTTGTTTATAATATAATTTTTTTTGTTTGTTTGTATTTCAATTAAATATCTTCGAGTTATTTGTTAAAAAGTAAATTATTTAAATAAAATGGCATTGAAAAAGCGATAGTTTATTTTTAATATTTATATAAATTAATTTATTTTGTTTGAATCGCGTATAGGTGTATCTATGATAAACTGACGAATGAAACAAAACAAAATTATAAATATAATATAGTTCTATAATATCGTTATTATAAAATAAAAATATATCTATAAGTTATAATGTAGTTTATAATAATTTACATAGTTTATTACGTTACGTATATTTTAATATTATGCGCTCTAATATTTTGCCGATTTTATTTTATTATTATTTTATATAAGTATAAAATTTTCCGCAAAAATATAAAATGAGTATATATATATATATTTTGTATTATTTATATATATTAATTTATATAAATAAATATTGGGCGTGTAGTATGAAAGCATCGTCATAGTACACAGTAAAAAATATTATTTATATACTATATAGAATTAAGATGTACACAGTATTATCATTTTATTTCCGTTTCTGTTTCCACCATTAATATAATTATAATGCCATCCAATTTTGCCACTCTCAACGCTTATTCCATTGCATATAAATACCTATTTCTGCTTATCGCTCGTTCCGTTTCCGGTTGGTTTCGTATTATTGTATAATTTGTTATAATTTATTAATTTACTATGATCGTCCAACTGCCATCATTTGCCATTTATTTCGCGCCCTTTCTTTCTTTAAGCTCAAACACATTAACTAGTTAACTTATCTGCCAAAGTTTCTGCGAATTTGTCTCAAGGATCATCAATCACCGTCAGGACCTTCTGAAAAATGACCGCGCACATCGAGCGCGGATGCCAGTTGGAATATTATATGCGATAGCGATGGATGTTCGAGTAGTTCATTAGATGGTAATGGTGGTTCACAACGCGGTCTCATGTGGCGGCCGCAAAAACCACGATGCAGCCGCAACACAACATCACAGAAGACGAAGCGCAACATAAGTGTGCGCAGGAAATCGTCCCCGAAAAATTGAACATATGATGAGTCTGAAAATAATTTAATTATATGAAGTAGATTATTATTTTTCCCCAAGACCTTTATATCTTTGAATTGAACTTATTTAAATAAAAAAATATGCAAAATTTCTAATAAGTATATACAAGCCTGTTCCTTTACTTTAAATCTCTGTGATTTTTGTTGTGAATTTCAGTCCAACGATCTGTCAAAGTTCATATAAAAACAATAAAATGGCAGTAAAATGCACAGAAAATCACAGAGTTTCAAAGTAAGGGAACAGACCTACAAATAGTTTTGTATCAGAAATGAAATTTAAACTTTAGCATACAATGAAAACTTACCTATGTACCCTATTCCTTGTTCTATTTCATCTATACGACATCGAGTGACCAGTCGTGATGCCTCTGTTATAAAACGATCTACATAAGTCTGACATCTCTCCCAATGATGAATGGGTACGTCGCCTACATTACAAACGTAACATAGAGCGGTCAATGGGGAATGCAGGAACAACGTAAATAAGGATCCATGATGTTGGACATCAGCTATTAAAGAATAAACGTTGATCGAGTTTTACTAAAGTCAAACTAAACAAAATATTTCATAAAACTACTTTGAAACGCTGGTGGTACATCTTGTGGGGACATTAGTATGACCAATGGTTGTCCAAAGTACCGGGGTATATGTTGAAAGACGAATGAATTATCCGAATCGATTATAATGAATAGTGGCCGCCTTGTAAAAGGATACAGATCGCCAGGATATAAACAGTGGTTTTCCTTGTAGGACTTCCCTCGACAAGCGATTCCACTGTCGACGCCATCACGTTTGACACTCGTAGCAAGACCGCCCAATTCATAACCATCTGTTGCAGTATTTTAGATTTATAATATGGAAGTTTGAAAAAGTACATATATTTGAATCTTACAATCTTCCGGATGTTTTGTTGTGGAGAAGCAGCCATCAGCTGACATGTATAAAAGTAGAGCGCCTCCTGGAGGTAATTCTTTAAATCCGCTAGCTAAGAACACCAGAAGTTGACTAATCGAAGGCTTGTATAATAAATACTTATGAGGATTGTCTCGGTAGTGACGACCGTTCTCTAAATAGCCCTTAGAGCCTGGAACACCGTATGGTGGTATGCGACTGGCTGCGGGACTAGCATCGTGCCCATGCATCCCATGGGGTCCACCCAGTGGATGCGTTGACGACTCCGTTGGCTCACGTTCGAGTGTTTGAAGCATGCTTATTTAAAAAAAATAAAATTGAAAGTTCATCTCTCTCACGTTTATAAAAAAAAAATCAAAATTCTCTTACCGAAACATATCCATTGTAAGCTCGGAGAACTTAGCCTGCTCACACGCTGAGCCAACAATCAAGATCTCCTGAAGGCTCAAAGTCATGTGCGGCGAACGTTCGCATGGCGGAGTCGTTAGCGGGGACAACCTAGAACCGGAACCACTGATCATCAATTGGTGAAGTTGGGCTATTCTACGCTTTGGGAACAAAGGCCCGTGCTTTCACAGAAGAATGATTTATGCTATGTGTTGTATGTGTGATACGATACAAGATCGATACGACAAAAATGAGCGAATTCATATGGATAATATTGTGCAGTATGGACTTGGGAATGAGATTAATGTGGATGCAACACGGAGTGCATTCTTTTGCGTTGAGTGTTTCAGGGGTCTTACATACGTATTCCTAAACTTAAAAAAAATTCTGAACTAAGGTATAACTTCGTATAACTCCTAACTATTGTTGTTCAAAAACTCTTTATTCTGTTCATCAGTAGAAAGCACGGGCGAGTTATCCATTCCATATATGCGAACTGTTCACATTCTCACCTGTGCGATAAAATGATGGGATTAGAATCCGCATGAAGAACAGCTACGGCTGCTTCAGCTTTGATGAAGCCTTTGATCTCTTCTAGTACTAGAGACCATTCAAGATGGTCTTCGGGCTCGTAACTTTATTTAAAATCAATTAAAAATTAATTATGGAATTTGAATTTAAATGAATGAATGAGATGTGGTTAAACTTACGTTGTAGTGTACTCCTGTATTTGTTTTTCCAGTTCGGTTACTAGCTCACGCACTAGCTTCATCTTTTTTAACAGCAGACAAACGACAATGAAACGCGCATAGTAACGTAGCTTTTTCACCATCAAATCCGGTCGGTCTTCTTTTATTGCACGCGAATAATAAGCTCGGCCCCGGATTGCTGCATAGAACTGGTACGCTTCGTTCAGGTAGTTCGTTTCGCTAGTTCGAAGGCTATAAAGAACAATTTATAAATAAGGAGTTTTTAAAATGGCTCTGATCATAACATTGTGTTTTAGGTTTTCTTAAAAAATTGATATAAATATTTTAGCAGCTATGCATGCCTTACGTAGTATAATATGAATTAGTTTTTTTTTTTTGTTGATTATACTCAATGGCTTTCTGTGCCATTTTAGAAAATCCTGAATAAAATTCGTAAAGTCTTTTAAACTACTGAAAACCTGAGGCTTGTCTTAAGAAATATATCTGCATCTGATGATTTATACTTGATGGAACTGCTTTTTTACATTTTATGGAAACGAATATTTAAGTATATTGGTTCTGCTTCAAACCACTGCATCTGTTCATGAGATAAAAGGCTGTAAAATAAATGAGAAAACGAACCACGTAGAACAAATAATAAGAAGACGGTACCTCTCGGTACCTCTCAACGAACCGTTATTTTTATTTCATCTCCTTACTAACCGCTGAATTGCTTTCGTTCAATTTTCATACGTTTACAGGAGGTCCTATAGATAGTTTAATAATGTTGTTGTAATTTTCCAAAACAAGAAGTAAATTGAAAGAAGCATTAAGTTATACAAAGCTTTCGAAGGTGGTGTCAGATCCATCAGATATGTATAAAGTCTGTTCATTTACTTCCCAAAACAGCCAGATTCGGTCCAATTTTATGTACATATTTTTTTAAAGGATAATATTTAAGAAATTCATATACAAGGTGTCACTTGTGGTGAAATAGAGAAAACGAAATTAAAAAAAAAAACAAAAACACCGATTTTAAGAAAGGTGTTTTCTTTGAATTTGTTTTCGAACCATGTCTGATTGGATTATAAAGGTTGTAACTTACGTCCTACGACGCGGCGCACGGTAAGCTTTGTTAAGTTTTATACTTCTTAAAAAAGCTTTAGAACACTTCAAGTTTTAAAAGGAGAACAATGCAAAGTGGTACAAAGTTTTTTTAAAATGTTCTTTTAAAGATTTAAGTACAAAATTAGGTTTGATCAAGACATTATATTTTCTATTCAACTTTAGCAAAATGGTGCAGAGAATCAAAAATATTTTAATGACGAAAATTGATCTACGTGTTTGATGATCATTTTGTGAACTAAAGGCCGTTAAAACAACAAGTCTAGTTAAAAAGTAAAGGCCGTTAAAAAAAAAACTTATTTGGAAAAACGGATCTATCAACTAACAATTGAGTGCAAAAATAAATTATTTGTAGAACAAAAACCTACATAATTAAGTTAGGAGTTTTTCACAAATAAAAATTTCATAGGGGGTTACAGGTTCCCAAACTATTTTTTTCGGAAATATCTCCTTGTAAGGAAAAAAAAAATGTTAAGGACTAATTCGTAGCTTAGAAAACTCATACAAAAATGCTTTTTCGGTTTTCGAAATAATTCAAAATACAGCGTGATTCGCATTATGGTGTGACAAAAAGCTAAATCATGTTAGACCGGGAGCCCACAGCAATTTTTGGGTGTCAAGTATAGCAAAAATTCAATGATGCATAGGTCCGTACTTTTTATTTGCAAATATGCAAGTCTTGCAAGCCGTAGTTGGGGCATTTGCAAATAATGCTGCATTAAAAATGCATTTTTTTCTGAAAGCCCAGATAAAAGATATAGCACTTAAAAAATTATATTTAATAAAAGAGCTGGAATACCATAGACATGAATATGAGGGCCCAAGGCGCACTTGAAAATTCATTTTTATATTGGGTCTTGCATACAGAAGGCCCACCTAAGAGGTCTTGGGTCCCCATATTCATGTCTATGGTATTCAGTTCTTTTATTAAATATAGTTTTTTTAATGGTATAACTTTTATCTGGGCTTTCAGAAAGAAATGCATTTCTATTGCAGCAACGCCCCAACCACAGCTTACAAGACTTACATATTTGCGAATAGAAAATAAAGACCTATCTTATTGCGTCATTGAATTTTTGCTATACTTCACACCCAAAAATTGCTGTGGGCTCTTAGTCTATGTAGGTGGAGTCGAGACAAGAAAAAAATCATATGGGAGGGGATTCTATTCCCTCCCTTTAAGGCGGGAGGGGCAATTTTCTAAAAAATCGACTAGAAATAGAAAAGAAATCACTTACAATGTCACCCTATACTTTTTTTTAAAGGTGTATGTGCTTTAGTTAATTTTGTTTTTAATTAAAGTTGTTTTAGAGTATAGCTTTTGAAAAATTAATTTTCACATTCAAAATTTTGAAAAAATATTGAAAACTAATCTTGTTCATGTAGTAGCCCGTGGCGCAATAATTAGTGCGATGGACTGTCATGCCAGAGGTCTGGGTTCAATACCAGCCGCTTTCACCTTAAGTTTTTTTTTCCGGGCTACTGCCTCTTGCGAGGAATTGACAAATCCTCCAAGAGTATATCTCTTGTCATAGAAAAGTGCCGCTCACATTAGCCGTTCGAATTCGGCAATAAACTGTATAGGTCCCCTCAATTTCTGCAGACACGCACACAGAAATGGTTGAGAGTCGTAAGTCACTAGGCCCTGGTTCTTCATGAGCCGTTGTGCCACTAATTTTTTTTTTATATAATTTTGTTCACTTTGGTCTTCGCTATCTATCTATCTATCTATCCCTCACTTTCAAAATTGTTTACACATTTTACTGGAAAAAGATACTAAACAATAAACCTATTATGAAATGGTTTGAATCCTGTTTCAGTTTAGATCATTCAGTATGGCACACCATATATAACTCAAACATACATACATACTATATATGTACATACATACATATATTAAAATGGCTACCTTTAGATAAAAGAAAGTAGTTTCTGAAAAATGTTTTTTTTTTTCGAAAACTGTCGAATGATTGACCAATTTTTGTATGGAGAACATTTTAAAAAAGTATATACCACAATCTTTATAGAACCGTTGTTTTTGCTTTCGACTTTTCTGTTAACGTTGTAAATAAACATAATTATATTAATCTACTCAAAAAAACGTCGGATTTATCTCGCTACTAATTAGGATTTAAGTTTTTTTATGTATGTCATATAATATCACCACTCTAGCCTAACATTTAAAAATTCATTTGCTTTTCGTAGTGAGTTAGATATTTGTATAAATACTCTTTTCCATATTCACTATTAAAAACTATTTTCCCTTTAGTCTTTGGATATGTATAACCGTTCTTAAGGATACTTATATTTTACCCCTACTATGACTTTTTGAAACAAAAGAAAGGAAGTTTACATATAAAAACTCCGAAGTGGTTGTTTAAAATATAGAAGTATCTCTTGAAATCTTGAAATACAAAAAAAAAAAAAAAAAACTCCCATTACAGTTGCGGGTAAGTGGCTTGTTGAAAGATTAAGTTTGTTTTATTTCTCTGTATAGCGAAGCGAACATTATTAAAGAGTTATAAAATGAGCCTTTAAAAAAGAAGTTAGTTGGTAGTTTTTCTTTCTAATGAAAAGATATGACTGTGTAATTTAAAAAATTAACATTGAAGGAAATCCGAAAAATTTCTTTTCATATCGGCTTAACACTAATACCTACTTCATACTTACTAATAGTGATAGTAAAGTTGACCAATTTTACTAGCAATTTCACCAATTTGCCAACGTTTCAAACCATACTTAGAATCAAGAACCATTCGGTGTTGTTGTTGGAATTTCCAAAGTTTTGTATAAACATCGAATGTTCGTCCAAAATATGCCTGCCATTGGCGATGGCCATATTGGGGTAGATCTCTATTTAAAAATAAAACAAAATACAAACAAATTTTTTTTTTTTTTAAATCGTTAAAATTCAAATTTGAAGATAACAAAATTTTTATAATTTAATATGTAAGGAAGAAAAAACAATAAAAAAGTTTATTCGCAAACTTACCTAAGTCCATTAAATAATTGCTTCGATTTCTCTAGCAAATGACAAAACTCCAAAACTAACTTCCTATCCTGTTCCTCTGTGGATTCCATTTTCACCATTCCGTTTTATTATTATAGTTTATTCTACAAAATCTAAAATAAGAGATTAAAATAAAGAAAAAAAAACTTTCTTTTAGATAATCTGGCTTAATGAGACTATGAAGCTTAGCTAAAGATGTGTCATCTCTTTATGAGAACAGAAATATCTATGCAAATGCAAACTATGCCAATTGATCGAATGACTAATAAAGAAAAAAAAAAGAAAAGGAGAAAAAAAAAACAACCTTACACTCTTTGGCAGTTTGTACTTTTAAATGGCTATGCCATAGTAGGTATATTCTATATAATACAACGTGCCTGCCGCTGTTTTATTAATTAAGCACTACAAATTGCTGGCACAATTCGGTGACGTAGGCTCTTTCTTATAGCTTATAGGGAATAGGGGAGGTAGGTATATAAATATGTTTGTAGAAGCGACACACTACAGCTCCATACAATAACGCGGGTATACTTTAATAGTTGTTATAATAGGAAACAATGAAAACGATATTTAGCTATCCAGCCATCAATAAACAACAACAACAATGATGAAGCATGATGGCAAAAGTTATTTTTTTTTTGTTTGGTAATATTGAATTTGGCTATACTAGGCATGTGCGCACTGCCGGCATAAAAAGAATCTTCCCACTGCTAGGTACTGACGATGGTCTGGTCACACACCAAACACAATCGAAAGTGTGTACTTCAAATCGTCCCACGGTTATCATCTTTGTTGACCTCCCCTCCCCCTCTTAGCAACCCATCCTCTTTTCTAGGAATCCCTTTGTTCTAGATATTTTAGTAATTTATTTTATAGGAGCTTGTTTAATTTATGGAAAATAATTTAAATCATTAATCGGACAATGTGTACCAAAACGCTGTTTCAAAAATAAAGGACCATTTTAAGTTTATATAAAACAAATTAACTAATTTCTATTCACATTCCGGAACGAGCTTTAACCCTTGAATTAAGATATATTCAAACCAAAAGAGGTCCATGAACCCACATTCTACGCATACATCTGCCGCCTTTTCAGTTAGAGGTATCTACTTTAAAATTTAAATTAAATTAGCGCTCTTTAATTAGCTAATTAATGCAAGAGATGTGCAACTGAACGCACTCTAAATACTCCAACCATAGGTTAAGTTAGTGATGGATATGCAAAGAAAAATGTCATACACGCTTGTTTACAAATAATTTAAATGCATATTCTTTTGGCCTTATTCGACGTCCATCCACGCATAGTGTGTATTATCATATATGTAGATACCTAACAGTGAAAAGGATTAGCTTATGCATCTTCTTATGTGTGTTTAAGGAAGAGTTCAGCCACCCCTTACTAAATTTAATATGAAAAAGCACTCATTCGCAAGCGCACTGAATGGACTCACTTTAACACTGAACCACGACCGTTTTCTCCCGTTGTTGTTGTTGTTGTTATTTGTTTTTGTTGTTTTATTATTTATATTGTAAAAGTGCATATTGCAATAGAATGGGTGTGGGGTGTGTCAATGCTATATGTGTATGTTTGTGTATATTATCTTTCCACTATCCTGCACACATAAGACTACCAGCTATATTTGGCCACCCCCATTCCCGCTCCACCGCAGCTCCTTATTTTCTAGGGCTTATCACTTGGCACTCACAATCGTCATCCGTTGTTTTGTCACTCATGGGAGACAACAATCCACTTGCAACGGATCTTCATGATTTAATA
This sequence comes from Epistrophella euchroma, assembly GCA_947049315.1. Lineage (NCBI taxonomy): Eukaryota > Metazoa > Arthropoda > Insecta > Diptera > Syrphidae > Epistrophella > Epistrophella euchroma. The sequence continues at coordinate 16,739,603 of OX346247.1, read as the reverse complement.
CACCCGGAAATGAGAAACAACAACTCATTAGCACAATCCCTGTCGTTGCATTTTAACAATCTATTCCCGCATCCTTTTCGCAACTCAACTCAACTCAACCCAGAAAGGTGTAAACCGTAAACTAGCATAAGGATCTATTTTCCTTGGCACACAGAAATACTGAGAGAAAAAAAAATAAAATACTTTTGTCGGATTTTTTTTTGTGTAATCCTCACTGCACACACAAGGATTTGGGAGGAGTATAACAAGTTTAAAAAAAAAATAAAAATATATAAAAAAAATCCCCAAAGTATGGAAAAAAAAAGGATACTCTGTCAAAACGGATATCCTACCTATCATGAACACATTCTGTCTCATAAGACAGAGAGACACTATAATAGTACTGATGGCGAACTGGTGTAGAGATTTTCGACGAAGGGCATTTTCCTGCCTTCACTCTTTTTTTTTTTTTTTTTTTTTTTGCTGATTTTGAGTTTTCTTTTTTTTTTCCTTTTTGTTAAATTTAATTTTTTTTACAACAGCTACACCCGATTTTGTAAATAATTATGTTACATTATACCATGAGAAATTGATTTTTTCATTAAGTTAGAGGAAAAGAAAAAACGTTATAATTCCGTTATTCATTATTATTAGCTGTATTTGAAATTCGGTATATAATTTTTTAACTCCGATGCTGGTGGAAACGATAACGAGAACAACGAACACGGTTTTACTCTATATTGATTGACACGGATACGGATGCAGTGTGGTGTGTAGTTACTATTTTTTTGTCACATAGAAAATATGGCGAATTGCATTATTGTTGAACACAGTTTGGAGTTATTATAATGGTGAATGAGATATGCTAACGGTGATGATTTGAATTTTATTGATATTATTATATTTCCGATTGAGAAAGTTGCTATAGTTGATGGAGTTGGTGGTGCTGATGGTGATGATGGGGGAACACCATCGCCGCGCCACATGGATATTTAGTGGATTTGTTGAGTATATGTTGGTGCAGTTTACAGTAACCCCGAGCGACTGGTCTTCGTGATTTCGTTGATGATAAATTGACAATTTCTTAGATGAGGAATAGTTTCGGTAGGAATAAAGGTAGTTGTGGAAGTTATGGGCATGCTCGACGAAAATTCGTGAGTTTGTACAAATGTATGTGCATATATCTATGTGTAGATATTTTTTTATAGCTCATGTGGGTTGACTTGACATACGTTTCTCTCCTTTTCGCTCTCTTCTTTGATTTTTTTTAACCTTAGGTGACCGGTTTTAATTTTGATATGAAAAAATTGAAATGCAATTAGAGGTGAATTAGTTTCATTTGATAAATTTTTTGTGATTTTTTTTTTTTTTGTTTTTATTATTTATGGAGAAGGTTTGGGTTTTGAAGGATAAATACACTGAAAGGTTATTTTTGGAGCAACTTTCTAGCGAAGAAATTCCCGATTGTACTGATGAGGGTTGTGTTTAAAAGGTTTCACACACGTCCGTAAAAATGAACCCACTAACTGAAACTTGACGAATGGTGGAATTATTGATTTTTTTGTTTTGCTTGAAATTGGCGACAGGTGGAGTGGTTGTAAGTTAAGGGTGTGATTTGGTTGTATAATTTATAGGGTGGTTAGTTATGCGAGCTTACATCGTATTCCTTCCAACAATTTAAAATCGATTCTTTATTTTGGTTGCAAGGAATCTGTAAAAAATTCGATTTTTTTTTTCCGATTGGCTGTGTGCCATTTGACAGCAGTTTTGAAGAAAAAAGGTAAACATAATTATTATGCGCGCACAAACTTTTTTCCAATTATTTAAAAGTGCATTCAGTTTTCCGCGTGGTTTTGTAGGTACGATTTAAAACAAATATATTTTAGAGATTGGTTGCAAAATAAAAGAAAAATATGTAGTTGTGCGTTCATACAAGTAGAAACAAAAAATTCCCTCCCAAAACCCATCAATCAAGGAACGCATCGGCAAGCAGGGATGAATTGACTTTGAGCACTTGGAATCAGAGTTTTTTAATTCAGTTGATCACTTCTAATTAATGAAAATTCGACACTAGAATACAAAAAAACAAGTAATTGCTATGTTCTTCTAGTGTTAGATTTTTATAAAATTATTTTTATATACAGTAAAACCCGGATAAGTGCCACACCATAAATGCCTCGTTTTTTTTGAGGTACTTATGCGGGTTGCGCAGTTATAAAAAACCCGCTTAAGTGCGCATAAGCACTTATCTCTATATTTACAAAAATAAAATAAAATGACAATAAAAAAATGTTTAATGTTATTTTAAAAATAAGAAATAACATTACATCAACTGGCTTGTATCGGTAACCTTTTAAAAAGGAAGCGCTAGATGAAAAAGAAGCTTTTGTCTTTTTCTGCTGATTTCAATTGTGTACTTAAAAGTATTTTTTTAAGGTAGGAAAATTTAGGTAGGATAAATTTCAAATTAAGGTAGGATAAATTTCAATATAAGTATACAAAATAAGAAGCAATTAAGCGGGGAAGGCAGTTAAGCGAAAGGTACTTATCCGGGTTTTACTGTTATGTTTTTTTATATAATGTTAGGTACATACAAATATGTAAGCGCAGTTCGACCTAAAAAAGAATTAAAAAAAAATCTTACAGTGTATAGATCAGACGTTTCTCAAAACTTGTGAAAAGATCATCAATATTCTTCCCAGCATTTAGTTTGTTTTCCAGAAATTGATGACGGTTGTGACGAATATTTGTATTACCTACCTTTCGTGGATTTTGAGCAGGTATGATTACTGGAAGACATTTAAAATCGAGCAACAAACACGAAAAGTTCTTCTTTAAGAAATTGCATTTATTAAAAAAAAAAAAAAACTGAGAAAAATCCAATACTTACGAAAATTGTCTACCATAATATTTTTTTATTGGATTTTTGTCTGTTTTCTTTAAAAGTCAAGAGCAACCGCAGCTAAATTTTACTTGAAATGTAAATTAAAAAGTATTTTCATATAGGTTAGGTAGGTGTATATGGGCAAGTTATGGAATCCATCAAAAAATTAACTTGATCCAACTTGACATTACGATGCTAGGGGAGTCGAAAAAAGTGTATCTCGGAATCAGCGTTTCCGATGTTGCACGATCGTGTACTTATGGCACTTTTTCATTTAAATGGCACTGTAGCACTCATAGGCTTAAAATGGCACTTTGCTTTTAGTGTAGTAAAATTAAATAATAACCCATACCTAAACTTTTTTTTTGATAATTCTGTAAATGGCACGCAGCGGCTAAAAATGGAAATTTCTTTTGTCAGCGATGGCACTTGCAAAAATTATTTGCCGGCAACGCTGCTCGGAATTCCGTCAAGCGTTTGTCTCTTCGGCTACAGCTTAAACGGATTGGTTGATTTTCTTCAAACTTGGTACACCTACCCCTAGCGATTTTTAGCATTGTAGGAAAATCGTATTTGCTCAAAACTGGCCCACTGAAACTTTTCAACCAAAAAAAAATCAACTAATTAAAAAAAATTATAGTTTTGGTTCTTAAGAAATGTTTCAATTTTTTTTTTTTTTTGAAAACTAAAAATTTCCAAAATGACTTGGTAGTTTTTTATTGAACCTGGTCACCAAGCGTTTTTAAAATTACCTAGCAGACTTTAAACAAAAATTATTTCATGGTCAAAATTAACGATATCTTTTCTATACTAAAAATCTCATTTATCTCTTTCGGTCCTCCGATTTTGATCCAAATATTTTGTGAACTACTATTATCTCAACTAACAGAAATAAATTTGTATTATTAAATGAAGTTAATACCAACGTCTACGCACACCTGTAATAGCGCACACACATCAAACTACACCTACTCCTAAACCTCTCATAGAACCATTTTCTTATATTTGATAACCTCACCATCTGGTGAACCCATTTTAAGTTTTAAATATATTGTTTATCAATTTTTCAAAAACGAAGAAATGGTAATTTGTAAAAATAAATAATTTTTTGAAAAGTCGATACATTATTTCAAAAGATTTTTTTTTTTCGAAATTGAATTAAATCGCATTGATTTTTCGAAACAATTACAAAAGCTTTGAACAATTTAAGTCTAATTAGCTGATCATTTATCGATTAAATTACACTGTTCTTCATTGATTTTAAACTTCTGAAGTGTCCTAGTAGAGGTTGTAGCGTAGGCCTATTTGAGAGCATCACGAAGCTATATACTTTAAAATTTTCCTACCCTCAACATCTCAATTTATTGTTAAAAAACCGTTTTCGAGTGATCTCACGCACTCAACAATTTTTAACTCAGCCATATTTCGTACGATTTATAGTTTATTTATTGTTTTAAAAAGAGGAATAATAGCCAAGGTTCGCTAGCCGAAAACCACTTTTTTTTTCAAAATTGCACCTGGTGTTGTTTTGCCGCCAGCGAGTAACTGGCGTATTCTTGATCCCGGAAAAAAATATTGTACCTACTACAAACTTGTAGAAAATTTAATTTCCTACAAAATATTTAAAATAACTTTTTTTCGACAATTACTTTTGTTTAAAATGCACTGTAGCAAAAAAGTAAAAATAAGAGCTTGACTTTTTACATTCGTCATATTTTTCTTTTCCAACACAATACCCTGTAGCTTTTAAACAAAATCAATTATCGAAAAAAAGTTACTTAAAATACTAAAAAAAAAAGTCAGTGGCTATATAGTTGTCCACAGGGTGTTACAAAACATAATCGTTCACAACAGTGGATGTATAAAAATAACGAACAAATTTTTTTATGTTTTTAGCAAGTATTAAAACAATATTTTTTCCATTTTGTGGCTATTGGACATATCGTATAAACTGTTTAAGTGACCAATTTGATGTCAAACAGTGTAGGAAAAAAGTTAACAGACCAAAATTTAATAAGAAAATGAATAAATTCGTTTTTTGTCATTTTTTTTTTTTAGTCTAGAACGAAATTGCCCTACTTTGAAATGCTCTACAAATCAAACTATTTACCAAAAAATTATTTTGTGTGCTGTTTTTGAAGCTCTGTTTGTATTTCTATTAGAAATAAAAAACAAAAAAATTAAAAAAAAAAAAACATCGGATTTTGTATTTTTGCCACGACTTTTTGGCTTTTTGGACCACAGTGCTTCCCCTCGCCGAAATTCGGCCAGCAAAAACTGACACTCTAGGAAGGATAAAAACCTTAAATTTTCAATTTCGCAAACAATTTGTTTGAAAATATTGAAGGAAAAAAACATTTGTTTCAATTTTTTTTTTTTTAATTATGCACGCTCAGTCTTCGACAGTACCTACCTACCTACAAAAACAAAAATGAGCCACAGTGTGTAAATGCGTGTTTCAAGTATATTCTGCACATCTCCGCAAGTGTGGCTTTCCAACCATATAAAATTAATCGAAATCGGTCAAATACTTTTTGAGAAAATGGTACCACAAAATTTATTAAAGACTATTTATATATAGATTTAAAAAATTGTCAAAAAAAACTCCTTTAAATATAAAAAAAGCACATACGTCATTTTCAGTTTTAATATATCTTTAAAATAACATTCTATGAACTTACCTCTCTTTATTATAATTTTGGTAGAAATATCTTAATAAAAGCAAATAAACTTATAGATTTTGAGCATTACTTTGTGTATGAATTTATTTGTTTCCATTTTTTCGATTAAATTTTTTTAATATGTATAAATTTACAAAAAAAAAAAAAAAAACAACACAGACTTCTGACGAAGTATTTCACGACTAAATAAATTAACATTTAGTATGGTGTAGCATCGATATATTTTTTGTTAAATTTGTTTATATACCCAATAACATTGAACTTGCATGCATCTATTTTTTCTATTAATAAATCTAAATAATAAAAATGTATATTGTGAATAAATATACATATACAAAATTCTATTAATATTTTTTTCCACTTTGCGCCTACAAGTTTGTTTAAAAAGAAAAAAAAAACAATCCTCCTGAATGATTTTGAGTATATGTATATTTTTATTATATAATATTATCTAAATACAAATTTTGAACACCAATATTACAAATTCAGACAAAGTTTGTAATTTTTTTTTTCCAAATCGTTGCCAAATACAACAATTTTCCATGTAAATACAATAATTATTTTGTTTCTTTTCTTCTCACATGCTTATAGAATTTTCGTTATATTTTATTTTAAAAAAGATATTTATTTTTAATTATTTTTAATATTAATTCTCCATTGATTTATAAATTAAAAAAAATTAAATATTAATTTCATTTGGATAACAAATTTTTGGCTTTAATTATTTTTGGTTTCGAATAATTATTCTTAAAAATAACATTAAATGCAATCTTTCAATGCAATTTCGTTTATAATTATGTACGTGCCTACAATCCTTTATATACTTAGTATAAATAATAAAAATTGTGAACTCAGTCTTTTTATGAAATATAAATTTAAACTAAATACAATATTATAATTATTTAAAATAGATAAGCATACTATATTTTTTGTTTTCGTTATAACAATAATAATATTTAAACAAAGCTAATACCAGCTTCTACTAATTTCAAACACGATTACATAGTGAAGAAGTTAGATTTTCTATTGCTCTTATATTCTAATTCGTTTACTCGTTTCTAGACGGATAATTTTATAAGATTTTTCTTTGGTTAATTAAAATTAAATGTAAAAAAAAAAATACAAAAACGAATCGAAAATATTAATCATAAAAAGTAGTTTTGAATGATTCGTGGTGGAAGCTAGAGCTATATAAAATTATCAGAATCATCCTTTCATACATTCAGTCTGTTTGATAACGTGAAATTTCTTTTCAAATTTTCACATTTTGTTGTCAAAACCCAAGTGTGGAAAACTTGTTGAAAATTTCACGTTACTAAACAGAGGTATTGACTTTTACAAAGCATTTAAGTTAAGTTAACGCTTTTTCAAATACATATATATTTTGTTTTTATTGAAGTAAATGAGTATTTAGGCTTCAAATAGGTCCTTTTCGAAAAGGCGATAACATACCCCTTAACTAAAACACAAATTTTGCTTTTTATATAAATTAAATTATGAAAGATACACATAATTTAATTTGTATAAAAAGCAAAATGTGTGTTTTATTTAAGGGGTATGTTATCCTTTTTGAAGTCCCCAAAGTGCTGTAGATTAAATAATCGAATGCTAAACTGTAAACCGCCAAAATTGAATTTGAAAACACTCTATTTTGTTATATTTTCATATTAAATCAGGGTTGGCACACATATGCTCCTGGTTAAGAGCAGGCAACCCCTTTAAGTCTTTCCTTACTATCCCATTTAGTAACACACATGTCAACTTACGACTGCCAAATTTGTGTACTGAAAATAATGATCATATTTTGCTAGACACCCAAACAAATCAGTTTTAACATAACCTCAAAATCTCAATTGAGATAGAATTTGTGATGGTTTAGAACCAATCCTAAAAATGTATAACGAGTGTTATATCACATGTCAAACCGTGTGGGATCGCCTGTCAAGCTGTGTAGGATGGACTTATAGCTGTCATATTTTATTTCCACACTATTATACATGATTTTCTTCCCACTTTTTTGACATGTGCTAATACTCAGGAGTATTGTGGAAGGACTTTAAGGCCCAGTTTTTCAGCGGTTGATTAAAGTTAATCCCGATTTAATTCAATAAATTTGGTTAATTAGCTCTGGATTTTTTGAAAAGATGCTTTTAAAATTTTAACGTCCACATGAATTCTCAATTGAAAAACTGATTTTTGAGTTAACTGTAAATAAAATTATGTTCAGATTAACTGCATGAACAGAATGAAGAGAGAGACGGAACCGCAGCCGGAGCTGGAATAGCTGTCAAAATATTGAATACACACAAATTCAATGTTGCGAACACAACGGAACGTATCTGCATACGGAGCTGCAGCCGCAAACGGAAGAGTTCTCCAACTTTTAACTTTTCACGTACGACACTTTTAACGTTTCAAATTGTATGATGAAAAAAAAAAAACAACTTTTTAGGTCGGAAAAAAATATTGTGGTTATTTGTATCGCGAAAAAAATTATTTATTGAAATGAAAAGTATTGGAAACAAAAAATGTGAATTCTTAGCTTTTACACAAGAATATTGTTTTGTTTTTCTTCAAAAAAATTTCAAAGCTGTACAGTTGCATTGTGGGCACGTAAAAAAATAAAATAAAATAAAATAAAAAAATTGGTGACGCAGACGGAGCCGGAGCTGGAATAGCTGTCAAAATATTGCATACACGCAAATTCAATGTTGCGAACACAACGGAACGTAGACGCATACGGAGCTGCAGACGCAGACGGAAGAGTTCACCAACTTTTAACTTTTCACGTACGGCACTTTTGACGTTTCAATTTGTATGAAGAAAAAAAAAACAACTTTTTGGGTCGGAAAAAAATATTGTGGTTATTTGTATCGCGAAAAAAATTATTTATTAAAAGGAAAATTATTGAAAACAAAAAATGTGAATTCTGAGCTTGTACACAAGAATATTCTTTTGTTTTTCTTCAAAATACTTTCAAAGCTGTACAGCTCCATTGTGGACATGTAAAAAAAATGACGTACACCTTTTGACAGCTCTTCCAGTTCCGTCTGCGGCTTCAGTTCCGTCATTCTATTCTGTTCAGCCAGTAAATCACCTGTGAAAAACTAGCCTTATAGTTCAAGTGCCGACAGCAAATTTTGAATGCATAACCAAAATACTAGAGATCGTTAAAAGCTATTATGAACAAAAATACATGCCTATGTGTGTAATAGCTAATTTATAACAGTTATAAGAGTTAATCGACATTAAAAGTATATTTGACTTTTTTTACCTGTGTTCTTTTTCAGGGTTATTTTTAGACACAAAACTAGAGAAAAGCCAATTTATAACAGTTATAACAGTTTATAACCATTACAAGTGGTGAGGTGCATTAACTAGTTTCAAACAAGTTAACAAGAAAACACCAGCTACCCGATGTATTCCTACCGGCTGCGGAGGGCCCTGGCCCCTCAGTGCCACATTAACAGTACCTTTATGAACAAAACTGTTATAAATTGGCATTTCTTTAGTCACTTTCTTACTAAAAAACCTATGTTGTTTAAATTGTAAATTTCTATTCAGGGCATTCTTAAGAATACCAGGCTTGTTCTTAACTCACACATTTTTCGAAAGTCTTCTGTCTGTTCTTTGGAATTCTTTTTTGACTATTCAACATAGATTTTAAGTATAACAAATTTTAAAGTTATTTAAAGTTATTATTAGGTATGGCTTTTTTTGTGAAACATGTATGTATTTATATTTTTAAAAATTCACCTATGGTATCTACTATATGTATTCTTTTATATCGTCGTCGTTCTATGAAAACTCCCTAAGTCCATTTCTTAAAAAACTGAAGAACCTTTCATAAACACGGCATAGTTAATTAAATACCAAAATTTAACTTTTGTAAAAAGTACCCAGCTCTTTTGCTACATTTATTCTAAATATAAAATTTATCAAACTCAAAAATTTTCATGTTATTGTTAGTAAAATTCCATAACAAATGTCAATGTTACAAAATTTAAAAAAATGGACTTAGGGAGTTTTCATCGAACGACGACGATATCTTCGCTGCAAAAATAATCTCTAACTACCTTACAACCGTGTCATCTCAGAAATCGTGTGTACCTGCGATCCACCATTAGCCGTAGAAGTCGATGTAGCAGCGTTTGCTAATGGTCTTGGCAGATTCGAGTAATATCCTAATCGACAATTACTATGGTGGGAATACTTAGCATTATGATATTGAAGAGGAACCGCCGAGGGAGCAGATGTTTGTATTATTTGGGGCTGTGTCTTGCCACAATCACAGATTGTGACATCGGAACCACCGCATTGTACCGGAGCAATGAGTTCTTCTGTAGATTTGGTCGTTGTTATAGTTGTTGTGGTTGTGGTGAGTTCTTCCACAAACTGCGACGGTGGAGGAGCATAGTTCTCCACGTCAGTGTAAGTGGAGTAACGACCGTACGGATTCTTCCGCGGAATCGAATGTCTCTGTTGTGCAATTTGAAGTTTGATAGGTGGCTTTGGGCCAACACTGTCTAAGTAGCCATAGCCAAAGCCATATCCACCGATTGATTTGGTAGTGAGATTGTCCCATGATTTCGGCTTGTTTGCACATTGAGAAGTGGGATAAATTTGTGATGGCTGAACCTGTGTGGCTGAAATGTGATATCGCTGCTGATAGACGCCATGAGGTTGTTGGGCTGGTAATGTGCCACCTTGTTGAACTGGCTGGTGTCCGGTGGTTTGGTGGTAAGACTGGCGGGACTTTGTCGAATGCTGGCGACTTGCACCGCCTTCGCTTTGAGGATCCCAGTAGAGAGTATCTGTACTGAGAGAAGTCGTATATGATGCCGAGCTATCAGCTGGGGCGAAGTCGCTTGACGTACAGGAGTGAAGGCTGCAATGGCTAGCCAGCCCAGCGGTTAAGTCGTAATAACGGGAACGGGCTTTACTCGGATCACACCCATGTCCAGAGTGTTGATATTGGTGATGGTATTGGTTTTGTTGCTGTTGCGGTTGTTGCTGTTGTTGTTGCTGATGTTGATGCTGGTGCTGATGTGGAACTGATTGTTGTGACTGCGTTGTTTGTTGGGTGGAATGATGGTGATGCTGATGACGAGTAGATGTCGCTGGTGAGACATGTGACTGAGACTTTGGTCGAGGTGGTCGTTCCTTGGATTCTTTTTCACGATGCTTGTGCTTATGGTGATGTTCCTTGTGGTGCCGAGCTCGTCGACGAGTCGGAACGCAATGAGTATCGCAACAAGGACTTGCCAAATCGTAGGCGTCCAAACTAACATTGTCACCATTTTTATCAACTGATGACTTGCGCCCAAAGTGTCCAACACACGGATTACAAGAGTGTCCGTGACAATGACGACTTTTGTGAGCTTTAACCGGTTCCTTTTCTGGCAATGGCTGTTTGACTTGAGTCTGCAGCTGCTTCTCTTGAACCAAAGGATGTTGATGCTTCTCACAAGTTCGAGGAGGTGGAACTGGTGGGTTGGGTCGAGGTTGTTGTTGAGTTTGTGGTGGTTGTTGTTGTTGTTGCTGAGGCTGATGTTGTTGTTGTTGAGCTTGTTGTTGGGCTTGTTGCTGTTGCTGATTTGGAGTCACATATACACTCGCATTATCTGCGGACTCGGCTCTGGTGATGAAGAAATGTTGTTCACTGGGACTTCGCACTGGCCCACTCATACTTATAAAGTATTCCCCACTACTACTTGACGTTGATGGCTTAAGAACATATCGATATGTAGGATCTAGGTATTGATAAGTCAGCATGAACTGCGCTGGTGGCGGAATTATGGTTGGTGTTTGATGGCGCCCAACGTTAACCACGTCTTCGGTGGATAAAGTCGGTCGGTAGAATGGTGCTTGGCTATCACCAGCTGTGGGAGATGCTCCGTTATCGCCATCAGTCGGGGAGGTTGTGGCCTTCTTTCTAGCTGGAAGACTATGCGTTTTCCATTTGCCCTCGAGAAGTTCCCGCTCCCTCAGGCAAATTCTTTCCAATTCATTCATTTTGCTTTGCAAAATATTCTGCAACTGCATATAACGCATATGAAGATTGACCTATAATAAGAAATATAAATAAATAATTAAGTTTGATATCAAATTCTTTAACTTTCAAAACTCACTTTTCGCACACAGTCTTCAAAAAGAACAACCATTCGCATCCTTGTATCACAGTTCTTTATAAAGGCCACGAGTGTTTTGTGATCAGCCTTCTCCATGTCGGTGCCATTTATGGAAAGTATAACATCTCCCTCTCGCATCCCTGCCTTATAAGCTGGACCATCATACTCAACGTAATCAACATAAGTTATCATTTCCACCTCCTGCTCCTTCTTATAATGGATGCCATAGCTCTGGAGGGTAAAACCAAAGCTTGAGTTTTTCTTTTCGACAATTATAGTCCGCCTACGACGGTCTTCCTCGGGCTTCGTTATAGCTATTCGATCCGATTTAAACCTTTCATGAATATGGGCCACCTAAGTAACAAGACATAAAACAAAACGTTAGAAATATATAAAAATTTTACAAAAAAGTTTTTTTTTTAAACTCAAAAGTTATGGAATGACTTCCATGTAGATAGATGCATTTGAACCGAATAAAATATTCAGCATCCAATTTAACTTCCTGTGTAGTTTGTGCTCTGTGTTGTGTTGTGTTGTGTTGTAGAGTTTATGTGGACCAAGGAATACCCCGAGGCAGTTGATACAGAGAAATACAGTAAGGATCTCACTTTGTGTATGCAATGTATGTTTCCCCACATTATTTTGCTGTTTAGTTCTAAAAGGGGCCACATTCTACACAATGTGATTGAAAAGATTGAATACATTCTAACACAGGGTAATGGTAAGTGATAGTTAAGTTCTTAGCTTTTAAACAAATAGCCTAACTGGATTCTTTTATCGACCATAAATAAATAAATGAACTTATTTTTTAAGCTTGTTATATGTACAAAGGTTATAAGTACTTACATGGGTAGGTAACTAACCTCTAGTATATACCTTACCTATAATAATTATTGCCCATTAAAATATGAACAAGGCCAGCTTTGAGTCATCAAATTCTTGTTGATACTTTCTGCGTAAAATTTCTTTAAATGGATTAGGCTTGTTTATTGTTTGTTTTCGAGACACTATATAGAATGTAATTCTTTTTGGAAGTTTATAAAAGTCTTGCGGTGTTTATTTGTTTAATAAAATGTTCAAACACAAATTTAATGCAAATTTACCGCAATGTTCATGTTAGTTTTGAGCCCTAAAGGAAATATATATACCCAAGGTGTGTAAAGCGTAAATGTATAGGAACATTCAGATGCAGCCCTCTAGGTCAACTGGGGAGCAACTTGAGACATTCATTACCTTGGACTTGGAGAATTTTAATCTTCTGTTTTCAAGATAAAAACTTTTTCTTTAAAATCCTAGTCCATAGATAAGAAATTATGTAAGGAAGTTAAAAACATTATAAGGTGGGAGAGCACTTAAAAAATAAAAGTACAAACCCTAAAAAAAAACCCACACCCACGCCTTCGAAAACAATGTTTTATTTTTAAATTATGATTCAACAAGAAACTTACAAAGTTTCGCTTTCGCTAATAGGCTATTAAGGTGGTGCTATTTGTTTTTTGAATTCTTTCAACTGTTTTTTGCGTTACATTATACCTAATTAAACAATTGAAACCCCCCTTAAAATAAATAATAGAAAATAAGCATTAGCGGAGTCACTGTGGCGTATACGTACTTTTATCAGCATAATTTTAGTTATAGATTTAAAAATCTGTGCATCACAACTTAACAGTTCATTTTATAGCAAACCTTTCGTTATATGAAAGCTAATGGAGAGTACTTTATTTTATTATATGGCGGCGAAAATGGTGTTTTTGCGCATTTTATAAAAAAAAGTATTTAAATTGGAAAAAATTTGTTAAAAAAATGGCAACTTTTACTAAATATTGTTTAAGCTTTTTAGAAAGCAAAAAGTCTGTTCTTTCATCCCTTTTTTAAATCAACTTTTTTCTGTTTATAGTTTTCAAAAAAAATTACTTCCAACTTAAAAATGTTGAAAAACTAAAAATTGAATACTAATTTCTTCAAAATTTTAAATACAAAGTACTAAGGGGTTATTAAAACAGAAGGAAATTTAGAACCTAGTATTAAAAATTGTAAAATAAAAATTAATATACAATTTTTTGTTTTTCAACATTTTTAAGTTAAAAGTAATTTGTTTCGAAAACTATAAACAAAAATAAGTTGATTTAAAAAAGAGATGAAAAAATAGACACTTTTTTAGTAGGTGTCACAATTTTTTAAATGTTTTTTTTTTTTTCATTTTACATATTTTTTTTTTTATATAAAATTCGCCAAAACGCCATTTTTGCGCTCGATTTCAACTAAGCAGCTATATAATAAAATAAAGTACTCTTCATAAACTTTAATTAACCATAATTTTCATAACTGTTGAGCAATGTTAAAAGTGGGCCCATGGCCCAAAGTCCATACATAAGTACCCATGGTCCTTTGAGAAAAAAACACGGTGTTTTGAATTGCGTTTGTTATTATTTATGTATATAGCGAGTTTTACTTATTTGAGCGTTTCTTATATTCTGTAAATAGGTACTGTATAAACATACACTTACAAATTTAAAACTGACGTAAAATTCTGTTGCTGGTCAATTATAGAAATTTCAAGAAAGATGCTGTTTCGTAAATATCGCAAATGAATTGAACGTGACTATTATGTTCAAGCATTTGTGCATCTATGTATGTAAATAATGTGAAAAGTTCATGTCAAATAAAAGCGTTCTGTTTATTAAACTTATCTAAGACACTTGGGCGTATGAGTAATATTTCTTAACTTTTATTCAGTAAATCGTTAAAATTTGGAATAATGAATTTGTGGCGGCAACAGCCTTCTCGTACAAGTTCGTGGGCTTTAATTGAGCGTAAACTTTTTAAGTCAGCTTTGGTTGATGATACCGCTCGGTGGAATCCGTTTGAGATTTAGGGTTCCATTATGCCACCGCAAAGGCCTGTCATATTTCCGCAGCGGAAGAGGAATCGTTAACTGATAACTTTTAGGACGGGCTTGGTAAATCGTGCTAGAAAATAACAACACAACGGAAGGCGCCAGCGAACACTTAGAATAGAACTCATCTACATTTCGAAGTTCGTGTATACCTATCCGAATTTCTAAGCCCGACGTTTATGACCTGGCAACTATTAGGTACCGCTTGAGGAACTTTGGCTTTTTCTTTCTTGCATTTATCAGGAATAATTTTAATTCTGGAGAAACGAGATTTGCTATCTATTCTCTTTTCGTCGAATAAGGAGATCTGCCAGGAAACAGAATAGCAATGGGCTAACGAACTTTATTTAATTTGACAGATTTGCTTTTTTTCTGGACTAAGTGCGCTCGCAAATTTTCAATAAAATAACATTCAAAAGACATTTTCAGCATAAGGTGGAGTAAAGATTGCCCCGTCAGGCGCTGGGCTATTAGGCGTGTTGGAAATATGTACATATATTTTTTTTTCTGAATAAATTTTATTTTAAATGCTTTATGCCGTAATAATTATTTTTTTATTAGAAAGAATTACTTCTGTTTAGGTGGAGCGATGGAATAGAATTCAATTAATAAAATTTATAACAATTATAACAGATTATCGCCATTAAAATGCGATGTGAAATTCAAAGGATTTGAAAAAAAAATTCTAGGTACCCAAATTATGCCTACAGGCAGGGGGCCATCGCATTGAATTTTTGTTCGAGGGAAATTTATTCCGTACGAGATTCACGTTAGCAGGAAAATTTTCCGGGAGATTCCCGATAGGGTTCAATGTAGTTTAGTTACATTAGGTATTCAATAATAAATTACTGAACTGTTATTATTAATGAAATATTATTCTTATTCAATTTATTCAATACAAAGTTCTTAGTTTTTTAGCTTCGATTTTGTTAGGTCATGTTATCCTGGGGAGCACAATGGATCGACTGAGATCCGAGTGAGATGATGCGGCTTACCGTATCATCACCCCTTCAAACCTAACCTAACCTTGGTCATGAAGACTGAATTTCTTTTGTTCATTTTTCAACCCTTTCAAAGGTGGATATAAATTTTGATACATTCGCCCCTTTATTTCTTAATTAATATTATAGTTGATTTTTTTAATAATAATATGGGTAAATATAAGAATTTCTTTAAAGTAATGGATGGTGAATAAATTTTAAAATTACACAATAAAATGAAATATTTTTTTCTAAAGAAAATATATGCACTCCTTTATATGCCATAAGTGGATTACATTCATCCCAATTTTGTATTTTTCATCATAATAATATCAAAATAAAATCGATTTAAAAAATATATCTAAACTTGCATGTTTTCCCCATGTAACACGTTCCTAATTTTGAGAGTCTCTAGTTATAATTTTGACTTCTGAATAATCACATTATGTCAGGATAAGATACAAAATTTGTATTATTGTAAAAAATAGAAGCGATGCAGATTTCACGCCGATACTTTCCCTAAGAGAAATTTTATTTTAAATCGAAAATTCAAATACCTACCTTCTTTAAATTATCTAAATTTTCCAAGCCAATTGATAGCAAAAGTTAAATCAACAATTTTTTCATAATCTGCTATGCCAACGTAACAAACCACATGTCCAACTCAATAATGATTCATGTGTGTAACTAATAATAGAACCTTTAGCAACCTCCTTGACCATTGTCATGGTCAAACGGTTCGCCATTGAGACCACTTTCCTAGTAACCAGCTCAACTTCCATTATACCAAATAAAGCGGAAGTAATCGCGTGTGTTCTTCCGATTGATGTGACCCATAAGCATTAAATAATTATAAAATGTTTGTTGGTTGGCATAAGGGAAGGGTAGGAGATAGATACTAGGTTATGTACTACACCAACATTTTCATAAAGCATAATAAGCTTCCGGTGACAACATTAAAACCGACGATTTGTTCCAAAATATAGGAGGTACCTACATATTTTATTTTCATTTCCAGTCTTTAATTTTTTACAATGTATAAAAAATACTTACATACAACACAAGAACTTTTCATATTGCGGTATTGTGTGTGCGGTGCGCCATCACCATACCGGGTATTTTATCAGAAATCAGAAGCGTATTTGGTAGATATGAATTATGGAGGCCAACCACAATGCCAACACACAATTGTTATAATGTTTGTACCTAATCTTTTATACATATTACTGTGAACAGGAGAAAATAACTAATAACTAATAAATCAAGATGATTGCACACTTTTATTCTTGTAATGCTGGTTTTACATGACTGAAAAAATTTCTTTTCATCGTGTAAATGGTTAAAAATACATATGCCACTATTTTCATCATCAAAAAACTGTCAGTGGAGTGACATCGTGTAAATATTGCTCGGCGCCATTTTCTAAATCATGGCAAAACACAAATTAATGATCTATTAATGTTATTACAGGTATTTGACTACACGAGTAGTATATACTACTACAGGTGTTTTTCTTTTTTTCTCCGAGAAAAGCACTGAGCCGTCAAAATAAAATCTTTGTTTTTTTAGCTCAGCAGACACATCAGAGCGCTCAACTTGTGTTTCTTTTTTCAATCTGAGCTAGCTCGGAGCTTGGTCCATTAGCTCAGAATAAATTGACCGAGCAAAAAAAAATAGAAAATTTTTTTTGATCCAGATCTGTAAAAACACCGATTTCGACAATTTTCGCCTTCCAATGGGCATATCTGCATATCTGCGTTTTGCGGCACATCTACCCCTCTTTTTACTAACACCATACTATACACCAGTACAATTGAAAGCTACCAGTTTTACTACACAAGGTCCACAGACACAAATATACACTAATACCATGACAAAAAATTAAATCTGAAACTGTACACCATTCGCTACGAAAAAAATCAAATTTTACCAAAGAAAAACCCCAATAATTAAATTTGGGAGCTCTGATATCATACTCTTGAAATGAATTAAATGTTCTTTGAACGTATTCAAAAGAATACTAAAATTTATTATTTCATTCGAAAATGAATGATTGCATGCAAGTATGTCACTAAATAAAGAGGTCGTAATTAGACAACTGCTGAAATGAGTTTTTATATAAGTAGATGTCAAACTATTTATACAATCGCTAGCTGTCCAAGAGTATTCTAAGGAAATCTAATAAATACAATAGCTGTTAAGTTTGGACACCTGGTATAGTAGAGAAACATGGCAGACACGAGGCAATGCAAAGCTGGGTCTATACCTACTTTTCTTCTGAATTAAATTAGGTACCTACTCTATAATCATTATTGCAAACGGGGATTCATCCCGACAAACTTTTACACTTACCGCCATACCTTATACCGATACATCCAGATTTAAATTAAAATCCAGATGAATTTACATTAAACTTGTATGATTTACATCCAGATTTAAGTTTTAATCTGGATGTATTTGAGTGAATAATATGGCCGTTAGGGAGTAAAACTAAAATCAAAATTAATTAAAACAATGTATTTTGGGCCTTGCACAACCACAACAATATACCTACGGCCCTGTCTCAATTTCATTAATTTTTTTTCATTTCCTTTTCTTTCATAGTGGGTATTGTGATTCTTTTTTCAATTACTTATTCACATTTGACCTGCACCTATTCCACACAGGATACAAATATAATCTGGACTCGAAAGTCGAAGCTCCATATCGCCATATCATAATCATAAATACCTAGTCTAGGGTGTATAAAACTTATAATAACCTGTGAATCATCGAAATCATCATCACTGGTGTCCATGCTTTTTTGCTTGCGTATCCTTCCCAGACTGCCAGTTCCATTTAGATACCCCCGTCTGCCCTCAGCAGCACATGTGGCTATGCCTCCCCCACAGCCACCATCACTCCTCGCCTTATACAGGGCCGATGAGCTGCTGCAACTGGTTATTGGTATTGGATTGGTACAACCACCATTACCACCTTCTGCAGCCATGTCTCACGATAAGCATCCACAAGGTGCAGCACCAGCGGAGACGAACAAGGGGAAAGAATTATATATTTGCTTTCTCTCTTTTCTTGCTTATATTGATTTATCCAGAAGGAGCAAAATTTCATGAAGGACTTAACGTCATTCTAAACTGCCGATGATAGCTTAAAACTTTGATGAGGCTTTGGGGTTGTTTTGAGCGAGAGGGCTCTTTTCTTTTATGAAAGTGCTAAATTATTAGATCAACGAATAAACACAGAACAAAAGGCACTTAACTTTGAGGATATTTTTTTTTAAGGCCTTGGGATTTTTTTTTTTTTTTTAAGAAGACCGAAAGTCCTTTTTTACTTAGACACAAAGGACATCATATCTGGGATCTTTTTTTTTTTGATTAATTAGGTAATATTTTTCCACCAAAAAACACAAAACACAAACTTTACATCCCCGATTCATGTTTTTTTTTTTTTTTTTGTCAATTGATTTGGTTTGTTTCCTGGAGATCCGGCCCGGCTCTTATACTATTACCGTTTGTCTACTATTAATGAGAATACGGAACCGTTTTATTCACGACCATAGACTAAACTAAAATCCACTCTGAGTGTTATTCGCCCCCAGCAGATTTCTCGTGTACCGTGTTGTCTATATGCGGTGTCCCACTCAATGCACTATTAGAAGGTATGGCACATGGTATGGAGTAATCAGCTTTTTCCAGACATGCGTTCTCGGTTTGATATAAGAAGAAAAAACTGTCTATTGTCTTAATCAAAAAATAAAATCGGATTTTAAATGACTTTCAATAGATTTTTACTCGAAACTATAGCATCGAAAAATCAACGTTGTAACCACGAATTTGATTTTAAATCATAACCGAACAGGTGTGAGGGTGCATCTTTAGCCAGAGGTAAAATGCACTTCACCGGACTAACACCACCCATCCAATCAACGACACTTCAGAATCAATACTAAAACCAAAGAGAGCACGCAGGTTGCCTTTTCCTTGTTGGGTTGGCTTGCTTTTTCACAAAAGCTTAATAGGCATGTTAACATTTAGCTGATGACATTTCCAATTTACCGTATTTTAAGAATTTCTTATCAGTATGTTAAAAAGATTTCAATCGCAAGAATATGATTAGTCTGTAACGGTAGGTATACCTTCATTAGCCATTTTTTATTCCATACACAAAAGGGGACATCAAACCAACCCTTAACTACTAGAGTTCAATGAATAATCTGGGTCTTATTAAGATTAAATAGTTCAATTTTATTCCCTAAATTATATAACTCAGCTATTTAAATCTACTATACTATAGATTATTTATGGTAATAAAGCAAGATGCGATAGAAATCTGAGCCGTGTATATAGCTGGGCTGTAACCAGACGAAAAAAATATTGTTAGGACAATTTTTCTAAAAAAATGTATTTAACAATAATTTTTGCAAAAATTAATATGTGCATCTAAAGGTACATTTATGTATGTATAGGTACAAACATGTATAAATCCAATACCTACTGCATAGTAAAAAAAAATATAATTCTTACACGGTCACTGACTAAACTTGATATTTAGATTTCAATAGAATTCACGAAGCAACTTAAATCATTGAATTAAAAAAAAATTTGGTTAGCACAAATATTTTTTTTAAAATCCTATAATATGTATGTATTTTTTCTTTTAATGTTCCTATCCAACATTATAAAAGCTGTGCGCAACAAATGGTTTAAGCTACAACAATAGCAAATAAAATTTGCTGTTAATGGATCTTTCTCCATATTCTGAAATGTAAATAAAGTTACAGTAAATAGTCAAGTATATCATTGAAAACCATCATTGAAAATTTTAATTGTTAATTTTTGAACATTTAGAAAGTCAAATCGGTAAATATTTTGATGCCAAAATATAGGCCATGACTTGAATTATTATTCTAGTCGAAAAAAATTTAATTTTGGCCAAACGTTCTACTTAAAATGACTTTTATTATTTCAATGATTGAACTACTTTACCAATGATCGTTGAAAAATTCAAAGCCATTTTACTTCGAAGTTTGGGCCAGAATTATTTTTTTTTACTAGAATAATAACTTAAGTCATTGAATATATTTTGGCATCAAATTATTCACCGATTTGACTTTCTAAATGTCCCAAAACTAGGGCGCCAGTTATAGCTATTATTGAAACTCATGGTTGAAAATTTTAATGATTTATTTAAAGACGTTTAGGATGCAAAATCTATGATTATATCGATGCCAAAATATAGCTTTTAACTTAATTTATATATCTGGCCAAAAAAAAAATTCATTTCGGCCTAACCGTTCTCATGATATGACTTTTATTATTTCAATGATCATGGATAAGGTAGTGCAATCATTGAAAAAATGAAAGTCAATTTATTTGGAAGTTTGGACCCAAACGAAATTTTTTTTTTCGCAATAAATATTAATTGAGTCGTCAGCTTCACATTGACATCAAAATAATTACTGATTTCGCTTTTTAAGTGCCCTAAATCTTAAATTAAAAATTTTCAATGATGCATTTCAATGATAGCTGTAACTAGCCCCTATAAAGACTATAATACTACGTTTCCACCAACCACAAAACCGAGATTTAGGTAGATTTACCTTAAATCTACTTCAAATCCCGAAGATTTAACATACAAATTTATTTCCTAAAATCTCGAAGATTTGCAATAAATCTCGTTAAATCTTCATAGGTCCATTAGTTTTAAAACTCGAACTGGCCTATATTTTCTCACACTGAATACATTCATTGTAAAGTGGGCATACATGAAATTTTCTGCCTCACTTCAACATCATTAGAAAGAACGAAACAACATCTGCAAACTGTTAAAATAAATCTAGTTTTGTGCGGTGGAAACACCAAATAGATTTAATTTAAACTGAGATAAACCTTAGGTGGAAACATATTATAACCGCCATATTATTCACTCGATACATCCAGATGTAAACTTAAATCCAGATAAATTTACATTGAATTTGTATGATTTACATCCAGATTTAAGTTTTAATGTGGATGTATTGAGTAAATAATATGGCCGTAAAAGTAGAACGTATTTGATTCTCAGCTGTAACTTTGGGGGAGAATACAAAATAGCCACAAAAATAATTTCACATCTTTTTGTAACTTGTGAGGTATCGTATCAGTGATGTTGGGGATAATCGGGCTCTATTATGTTTCGTGCATTATAAATATATCTGTTCCACGATATGAATCCCTGAATTTGTATATTTCGTCATTGAACGTACCCATTTACATAAAGAGCTCGATGTGAGATCGGGGTACTAGACTTCAATAATCTGAACAGACGTTCCACGTAACCTTACGTTACCTTTACGTTGCGTTATGAAGCAAACATGACAGCTGGCCTGACAGCCGGCACCGGTAACGTTCAAACAAATTCATGTGTTTTCTTTTTCTCGATGAATGGTAAATTTTTATTTTGTTGTTGAATTACATTTTAAACTTAAACGATTCCTATTAAATACCTTTAATAATGTCTACTGCCGCACCAACTGCTAATGCGTCTACTCTCCTCCCACTTGGTTAGTAAATAAATGTTCAATTTTAATTTCACTATAGCAAACTTTATTCATTTCAGAGCTGGTGGACAAATGCATTGGATCTCGAATTCATATTATTATGAAGAACGACAAAGAAATGGTTGGTACCCTCCTGGGTTTTGATGACTTCGTAAACATGATGTTAGAAGATGTTACAGAATATGAAAACACACCCGAGGGACGAAGGATAACAAAACTGGATCAAATTCTTCTGAATGGAAATAACATCACAATGGTATGCTTTACTTGTTTTACTGCTTTAAACTTGAAATATTAATTAGTTGCCAAACATTTCAGCTTGTACCTGGTGGAGATATTCCAGAATGATTTTAAAAGAACTCAGTTTGAATTCGATAAAAATCCAGAATAAGGCTATAACTGGTATAATAATTAAATGTACAAATTCAGTAATAAAAATTTAAAATGTTTGATTAGGGAACAAGTTATTTCCTAAAAAAGGATTATATTTTTATTTTATAAAAAAAAACGTAAACCCATGTTGAATATAAAAACGGAAGGACTAGAAAAAAAGGTCGTTTCGTTTTTGCTTAAATAGGAAAACGTAATTTTCCTTTAGAATGTATACCTAGTTGAAGGTTAACTATACAAACTACCAATACCCGCACAGGAATGTTTGACAATATAAGCATACTATAAGAATGTACGTCTCTAGGCTCTGGTTTTCCACGACCTATTGCGCCACCAAGTTTATTGTTCTGTTCATTTAAACAAAATGCTATTAAATGAAATTCTCATTAGCGATGAGAAACGTATTCATCTAAAAACATTTTGAGGGCTTACACCATAAAATAGAAGGCACGACATTTCACAGTTATCAAGTCTCCAAATACTTTGCCAGAGTATTTAAATTTTTTAAACTATCTTCCAAAAGACACATTAAAAATATGTAAAACAAAAAGAAATCTTCAGCCCTATTCTGCTAAACATTCACGTGAAAGTTTGTATTCTGCTATCCGTCGGAAGGAAATAAATGCTCCAAATTTTGTATAAATTTCGATAAAACAGGATTAAAACGATTAGATTCTTTTAAGAATTTAATAACTAAATATCAGTTAAAAAATAAAATCTAACCTAAATTGGATGAGACTTTCACGTGAATCGAAAGTTTCGATCGGATCGAATAGCAGAATAGGGCTGTCTTTGTCGTTTTCTATTGGAGTTTGGAAACGTTCCCTTCCTTTTGAATTTGGAATAATTTTGTTTTCATAATTCATCCTGAACCTTTGCCACCTTGAATATTTTCTTAAGCGGGATGAGCCATCAAGTACTGCCTATACAGTGTCATTTTTACCATGGGAACAGTAGCGACTTATATCCCGGGAGGCAAATTTTCAAAAACTAATATATTATTTGTAAAACACAAATCAAATATGTAAAAAAAAAATCAATCCCACCACAATATTCTAGATATTCTTATTTCAGAGTTTTAAGCTTTTTCGTAAGATTGAGTCGCCTAGCCGAACACAACACACGAGACACTTTTCTGAAAAACGCTGAACCACCGCCAAAATCGGCGAGTTTAAATTGGATTAAATTTTGAACCACATTTGTAAAACTGCGCTTAATAGGACAAAAGAGGACGACTTGATCCTTTTTGCAGTGTATCATGACTTTTTATTTACGTTTTTTATAAGACGCGTTCCTATATTAAAATAAAGACACATTTATTGGCTTCCTTTTTTGCATAAAAAGCACCACTTTGTTGTAAATAGTTAAGGCGCTGTTTTAAAAAAGGTACAGAGTCAAAAAGATGAAGTCTCCCCAAACTATGGGAGACATTGTTTCCCCTCTATGGGAGACTTGATCCCTAGGTCTCCCTAGTAGAAACATCGTTCATTTTGATCGAGTAAATCATTTATTAATTCAACGAATAATCGAAATACCGAATTCATTTGATACAAAAGAAAAATAAATTCAAATAAGAAATTTAAAAATTAAGGACCACCGTTTTATCATTTTCGAAGAACCATTTGATTGTGAATAAACGCAGTGATTTTAAGAAAAGAAAACATCCAACTTGCTGTATGCCCTGAGAGCTGAATTTGGCAATTTTTCAAAATTTGATTTGATCCTCTAGGGGATACTTGATCCCAGGATCAAGTCCCCCTTGATCGAGGGGAGCAAGTCCTCCAATTTGACTAAATTTGGAAAAAAAAATATAAAAATTTATTTTCGGCGCATAACTAAACTTCAGTTGCATAAAAAATCTTCATGAAAAAATTGGAAGCATAAAATAATAAGCGTTGTGTCCAGCATTCGTACACCTTTCTTCTTCAGTGTTAGATTCAAGGAAACCCATGTAATTTTCAGCTTCCTCTTTGTTCGAACAGGTTTTGAATGGAAGAATTTAGTTTTTACACTAAACGTTAAGTTGAAATATATACTACCATGAGTTATGCGAGCTTGAAGCACACTTTGACCCTTTGTATACCTACAAGGAGTTGCAATGAGCTTGAACTGAAAATTTTGCTAAAAAACCTGGATTGAGGAGTTAACTTGAGATACACCATATGTAATCTCAACGCCATTTCAATTTAACTCATTATTGAGCCCTCAAATCTATGAACTGAAAACCTGGGTCGAAAGTCTGACCCTAACCCAACTCCAGCTCTAGATCCAGTAATAAACAGATGTTATTCTAACTCTACTCTACGAACATAACGCTCTGCGTTTACATTTAAATGAGCATTTTTAATACCAGAATTCACATGTAGGGTGCCTTTTTATTACGCGCAAAATGTCATCGCGCTTCGAACCAAACCAAATTTAAAAACGGACAAAAAAAAACAAAACATCACTTCGCTCTCTAGATAAAAAAATCATTTTGTGTTTTAGTTTTATTTAAATGTGCTCCTTTTATTTTCTATCCCTTTATGTTCATTAATAAATATTATAAGAAATGCTTAAAGTAAGTACAAGCTACCAATTTTGTATATCCATTTAAGTTATGAATGTTTTTCAAAAGCTTGGAATACTCGATGTCGAAGGAAAAAAATACACTCTAAAAATTGGTCTGGAATATTTAGTAGGACGAAAATCAAAAGAAATCTCTCATGACATTGAAATTGATGATCAGGTAAGGATTTGTTTGAATGTAGTTAAATAAACTAATGCATTTTTTTGTTGAAAGTCTGTGGACATCAAACATTCAATTATAGATTTAACACAAAATTCATCACCTCAACTCTTCGATGTTTGCTCAAAACATGGGACGTTCGTTGACGATGTTCAAATTCCAAGATTTAAAAGTATTCCGCTACCGAAAACTTCAAAAATTCGATTTGGAAATGTTGATTCATGCCTTCAGCTGGTATTTGAGGTAAGCTTTAACCATTGATGAGTTTCGTCGATGCGAACTCAATACTTAAATTGTAAAAAGCTTTAAAAAAGCCTTTCTAATTGTTACTAAAGTGTTAAATTTTTACCTTAATTTAGAAAACGTACCTAATCAATTGTCTAAACCTTGACAAAAAAATGTAATATATTTTTTATTAAATAAAGCATATTTCCGACTGTTTCGAAATACTTAGACAGTCGAAAATCTAATAAATACGACCATAACTGTCGTATTTATTATCGTCTAACTTTAGACAGCCGTCCAAGTTATAAATAAACATTTTTAATTGTTTCTATAGTGATCTAACGGAAATCGATTGTCTAAGCCTTAAAAAAATTTAATATTTTTTTTTAATTAAATAAAGCATATTTCCGACACTATCTTACTAGTAAAAAATCTAATAAATACGACTGTAAAAGAGGTTCAGTTTTAAAATGACAACTGCATTGCGGGGCATTTAGCAATAATCTATACAAATGTCCACTATCCTTGCTCAGTCCAAACTGTTCAGGCGCATCAATTAATTTTAAACATGTTCAAAGCAAATAGGTAGTTATTATCTGGATACTATTGTTTTTATAAAATATTCGATACGCCTCCACTTACCAATTTTAGCACTCTCAATAGGTTGCCAAACGCCGAACCATTTTATCACAGCGACTTACAAACCTGAATTGTTAAATATGTATGTACATAATATCCATGTCCGGGGGTGGCCCCGGCATAGTGGAAGTAGTGCTTGACTGCTAACTTGGATGTGTGGGTTTGAGCCACAGTCTAGGTAGCATTCTTTTCTATATTATTCCTCACACACTTTTGTGTGCTGGCTATATTTTTTTTTTATATTTTCTGCTTTGGAAGAAAATTGATCTATCGAGCCATGTAGTTAAATTTTTAATAGAATTAAAAACTTGGAATTAAGTTTTCTTATAAACGGCTTCATATTTATTTTTTTTAGGGTGACAGTGGATTCCTCGAAGAACGATTAAACTCTCCAACTGATGACACATCCGAAATCATTTGCAACAGCCCAGAGCATATTGTTTCATCTGGAAGTCGTTTACTAAAAAATTCCCTAAAAAACTCTTTAACATCAACTCCAAATCAATCTACTTCTACCAGCCTAACAAGAGCATCTAATCCTATCGCTAATTTCGCAATTCCAACGTGCTTACCACGAAGTTCAATAGGCAGCAACTCTAGCGCCCGGAGCGCTGATAGCTTCTATATTCCAGAAACGCAACACGTACCAGAAGCTGCCAATAGCAGAACGAACAACTCTACAGATATTTCATATTACAGCAATAGATCCAAAAAAAACAGTACGGTTGGTGATGATGATTTCTTTATTCCAGAAACCCAAGAAGTGGTCAGTACTGCTATTCCTTTTTCTAATCATGCAAGGCTAGCTTTTCCCAGTCATGATGTAAACGAGACATTATCTGAGGAAGATAGAATTCCTTCAAGTCAGTTTCGCATTTGTACACAAGATTTCAATGGAAGCGACGAAGACCTCAGCAATCAGTCCGGTGACATACTGGCTAATGTTCCATTGTCAATGATTATTCCTCCCATAAAACATGACACTGTGGAAATTGATGAAATTATTAAAGTTGACGAGGATGATATGGATAACGAAATGTCTGCGTTGCAGTGGTCTAAGAAAACCCTGGAAGAGAATGCCGATGGTTCTGTAACACCTGATGGACTATTCGATATTGTTGGTTCTGTGACTTCTGATTTAATGCAAGTTGTAGAAAAAAGTGCGGACAATGCTCTCTCACAAAGTAGTACGCCTGATATTTTTGAAATTCCTAAAGAATCTGAAACTCTGGCAGCAAAACCAATTGAGTTACCTAAGGATCAGGAAAATGTGACAAAAGAGAACTTGGTAAAAACTAAAGACCCTAATACTGATGTGGATCTCAATGATCCTGAAACAGTTGCAAAAACAGCAAATATAAATGAGTCTAATGAAGCGGTAAAACGTGTTACAAATAAGATTAACTTAAAAAATATTGACGTCCTTCAAAAAGAAACTGAATATCCACCGACTCAGGTTTTTTTCAAACCAATTGCCATCAACAAATCAATAACAAATAACAACTCATTGCTAAATGATGAACCCGAAGACGATTGTGATATGTTGCCAGAGACGCAAGTTTTTGCGCCTCCAACATTGAAATCTAAACCTGCTGTGCCTCATACTCTCACAAAACCTCAAATCGTTCCAGCTATAGATCATGATGAGGCAAGCAGTCCAACAAAGTTGCCAGCTACAAGGAAAAATCATGTGTTTGCCGTACCGCAAGCTTCACCAAAACCTCGAGCATCACCAAAATCTCAAATATCACCAAAACCTCAAGTATCACCAATACCTCAACCACCACATAAGTCACCTTCTTCTACAGTGCCTATCGACGAAGATGATCTTCCTCCGACTCAGGTCTTTCTAAAGGAAGACCATGTTCCACCGCCAGTCGTCACCAACGTTTTTTCATCGACTCTTGTTGATTGCGGAATGCAATTATCCGAGAATAGCTTTAAAGCTAAATTTAATAAACTTCTTGATTCTGACGATGATGAAATGGACGAAGTTATCGCGCCGCATTTGGTTAAACAAATGCGTCAATCCCTGGATAAACCTGTACAACCGGGATTGTTTACTGAAATTCCTTTGACTCCAGAAAATGAACAAGCAACACCTTCAAAGCAAAAAGAAAATATTGCGTCAGACAAAAATCTTACAATTACTCCTGACAACAATAACTTTCAAATTCCAGTTAAAGCTTCCAAAACAACAAATTATTCCAAAACATCAGCCGTAAGCATTGATAACTTTTTGCTCACACCTGATTTTTTGGGTAAGGAGTTGTCAAAGAATTCACAATTACAAAGGGAAGCCGAGATAAACTGGAGAAATTTGGTGCTAGAGAAACGTAACAAGGCGCTTTTTGGCGACGAGAATGACCCAAAGGACAATTTGGCAATCATTGATTCCGATGATAGTCAGGATTCCTTTATAGATTTGTTACCAAAAAAAAGGGAAACAAGGTCAAAGTCTGTGAACAAAATTCCAAGTGAAAAAGTAGAAAAACCTAAAAAGGAGGAAGAGGTGGTGTGTCGAAAAATAACTCGGCGTCAATCGACATTGACAGGAAATACTATCACAAAAGACGATTTCAATAAAACAGAACCAAAGAAAAGAGGGAGGAAAAGAAAAGATACAAAAACTACTGATATAAAAGATCAAAACCCAAATGTTGCTGAAGAGCCAAAAGACTCCAAAAACGACAAAGTCTCTAAAATTGAAAAGGTCTGTAAGCAAAAAAATGTTCCAAAGAAAGATACAGAACTTGAAACCGAAAAAAACAAAAAGATTGATAATAATTCCAAAACTGAAACAATCCATAAGATTACAAAAGAAGCTGAGATTGTAATTGATCCAACTGTCGTGAAAACTTCAAGTCGTGTGAAAGATTCGAGTACCGTAAAGTCGGACTTGGTAAAGGACTCAATTGTTGTCAAAGAAGATAAACTTTCGAAAAAACCTAGTTCATCAAACGAATCTAGTTCCAATAGAAATTCAAATTCAATTAAAGAAACCAATGAAATTAGAACTCGTACTGTCTCTAAAGAGTCTCCTCAATCTCGTACCTCAAGTGCTACAAGTGTTAACACATCGAAAGAATCTAAAGCAAAAATCGAATCTTCAAAGAAAACCGTGGGTGAAAAAACCCGAACACGGCGAAGGGTTGAAGAGTCGACAGATAAAGTAGAAGAGAAATCAAGCAGATCAAGGGCTGTTAAACGCAATGCTGAAGTGTTCAAAACTGCTTCGAAAATAAATAAATTAGATGGAGTTGATGTTGATAGTAAACAAAATACTGATATGCCTCCAACGCGAATAACCCGACTTAGAAGCGCTTCTGAAATGAAAGTGGATGATAAAAAAGTCACTTTAAATAATAATCGGAAAGAAAAAAAAGACGAGATGAAAAAACAAGGTAGGTTGACAAAAAACTCCTTTTAAGAAACTATTTACATAATTCGTTTAGTGCATTTCCCATTGTCTTGTGTGTATGTCTATTGCACATTTGGTATATCACCTTACATATGCCGTCTGGGACACACCAATTGAATTGTGGTGAATGTGAAACGTGCCGACGATTTCCCACGGCTGTTCTCAATCGATTGTTTGATACTATAACGTCGGGTCAAAGCAGAGAGTCTGTTGTGATACTTGAAAGCAAGCCGTTGTTTAAATTGATCTGTTTTTGACTGGGCTTAACATGTGATATCATTAAATAAAATTTCTAAAGAAAACTTCAGCATGGGATATAAGAACCTGCCTTTTCCTTTTTTGCTAACTTGCTAATATGTTCGTATTTCAATATTTTCAAGACTCATTCAAAAAACCAGAGCTTCTCGAACCCCCCAATTTTTAAGTGCTCCCTCTAATGTTAAGAAAACGAAGCCAGTGTGAATTTCTTAAATTGAATTGATTTCTCTATTGTGTCCACATATTCAAGTCGAACTAACTCCTGTACGTCGCCTTAAGTGAATATGCGTTTACTTAAGTCTTTCTACGGTCTTGAGAATAAACAAAAAACTACATAAATTTGTTATATTATATTTTTACAGAACCTACAAAAAAGACATCTACTACAAAAACAAGTAGAATTGTTGAAGAGAGTATTGATTTAACTGACTCAGATAAAGAAGGAAAAACTGCCAACAAAAAAACAGCCAAGAAGAGAAAAAGCCAAGAGGAATATGTCTACAAAAGCCGTAAATCCTCAATAAGTGCATCTCAAAGTTCAGCCGAAAGTAATGATTCAGATAGAACACTTCGTAAAAAGAAGAAAATAAAAATTGCCATGACGTCTTCTTCTCCAGCAACTAGAGAAGCTCTAGTTCGATATTCTGGAAGTAAGTTTGTTTTTTTTTTGTATCTCCTATTTTTGTCATCCGTATGTATTTTTGTTTTTAATGTATTATTTTCTTTTTAAGGAGTTTGGGATTACACAGAAGATCCAAAAGAGTGTGATGTATTAATTTTGGAAACAGGCAATCGAACTTATAAACTTTTGGTTGCAATAGCTCGAGGTGTACCCGTTGTCAAGGTTGATTGGTTAAAAGAAGTTATTATGATGAGATCTACAGATGTTCCATTTGAGAAGCATCTATTTGACGAACCAAATTTTCATAACCGACACAAATTTGTAATGCGAAATTCTCTTCAAATGGCTAAATCTGCATCACTTTTCAGTGGCATGAATTTTATGATGACACCTAATATAACTCCCAACCCAGATGAAATGAAAGGTAAGATAGGATAGAAACTACATATTTTTCTTTCATCACGTGAAAATTTATTAAATAAACTTGTTTATAGATATAATAACTTGCGCTGGAGGGACAGTCCTCGATAAAATTCCTACCTCTCAAGATGATCGGAAATTTTATTTGGTGTCAGAAAAAATTGACAGTCAACTTTGGTATCGATACCGACGCGTTAGTCAGGACGTCAAAGTAGTTACGGCAATTAGTTTGATGGCGTCTGTGATGCAGCAATCTTTGGAACCCCTCATTAAAAGCATACATTGAAAGACTGTCTACTAGAATTTGTTTTCGTATGTGTTTTGTATTATTTTTTGTATTATGACGATGTTCATTTGTTTTTATAATGTTTTTTGTTAAAAATTAAAGATTTACCAAAAAGTACAAATACTGTCAAAGTTCTTCTTTCCTACATCAATGAATTCCACAAGCCACAATACACTACAAGCTTTTCAATTTTTCTCCAAAATGATTTATTTTTGGTTATGATTTAAAGTTCTCAAAGTAGTTTGTCATTCCATATTGTGGGGTATTGGTCAGTGCTTTGGACTATCATGCCGTAAACCTAACTATTGAATTCTAAAAAAAAAAAATATTTTGTTTAAGATTATTACCTCTTGCATGGGAGTGAAAAATCCTGAAAGAGTATCTCAAGTTTGTCATTTTAGCCTTTCGGATTCGGTCTCCTTCTAAGTAATTTTACAAACGATAGTAATATAGAACACGGAAAATTATCTTCAAGTGTAGTTGAAAATCAATTTTTAATTCGAAAATCAATTTAAGCATTTTCTTTTAAATGAACGTTCCCTTTCATGATGAGTTTTTATTAACAAGATTTGATTTGTATTAAGAATTTTAAAGAACCCAATTACGAAACTACTGTTTTCTAGACATTAATCATATGTATAACAACTGCAGCCAACATCTGCAGTATCCGTACAGCCATCTACCGAATAACAGTTTTCATTTATGGTTAGAATTGCATCATCCGTAGGAGTATTCAGCGGTAGATCTTTTTTCCCAAACCTCAATATACTAACAAAAAAAAACAAACAAAATCTTAAAATAGAAATGTCGACTTCTTCAAATCTTACCCAGTATTTGCCCAATTCAAGTGCATATTAAGCAATTTCTCCGAAAATTTTATATCTCTGTCTGTAAACACTGTTTGTTTTAGGTTAATTTTTGGTATTATGAAAATTGTGTCTGCTGTATGATCAGCACCTTCGTTTTGAAAAGATAAATTAGTATATATCTTCAAAAATCAACCCAATTGCAAACTTACCAAAATTAATATGATTTCGTGAAGAAATTAAGTTTCCCAAACTAAACTCATGCGGATATCTGTAATAATAAACATAAACCTTGCCAGGACAATACTTCCGGTGTAGAAATATTGCTTTTTTTATATCATCAGTGAATAATACTTTAGTGTACATATCCTCTAAGAGCCTATAGTTTTCCTCAGAAAATTCCTTTCTTCCCATATAAGTTTCCCTTAGGAAAATTGAATACTGATTTCGCTGCTCTTCGTCCATAGTTCGATTGAAAAACAACAAAATCGGTGCCAGTTCCTTCCAACGATCATTAAGAATTTCAATCTCGGCGACACCATGTTGATTAAGGGTCAGAAATGAAGCAGCATTATATGAACCTTCTCGTTCAGTAAAACCAACTAACCATGTTATGTTAGCAGCCTGTCCATTCCGGATTATCTCCTCCGGATGTTGCGTAATGAAAGCATCTTCACTATCTGGGGCCTCGATAACAGGTGCGAAAACTGTAAACGGATTATTTTTATAATATTGAAGGCTAAAAGTGGATTCCCTTAATTCGTCTATAGTTTTTCCCTGCAAGCATAACTTCATTGACTCCGAGTCGTTTGGACAATGGAGCAAATCAGCATAAGCTTTGCTTACAACTTGTGGTTTGGGCTCTAATGCCCATGGACAAATCGTTACACCATTATGTGTTGCTATTGCATTCACATAGTTTTCCGTGGACTTTTGCAACAAATGCATATGTGCAGCAGCACCACCAGCTGAAACTCCAGCAAGTAGAATATTATTTTCATTACCGCAGAATGTCCTAATATTCGCCTTAACCCACATGATCGCCAGTCGCTGATCTTTTAAACCATTGTTTCCGGAAATCACTTTGTCTCCAGAACTTAGGAAACCTAAAGGCCCTAGACGGTAGCCCATTGTTACAATGACAATTCCACTCTTCACTAATATCGATGTCTCCATAGTGTCTGGTGATCCACCAGTGTAAGCTCCCCTATGAATTTGTACTCGCACCGGATACAATTTGTGGCAAGTAATATCTGGGGTCACTACGTGCAAATAGAGACAGTCTTCACTTCCTGAGGGTTGGGTGTATTTCTCAAAATTAATGCACTTTATCATTGGCTGTGTTGCATCCCTTTCCCCATCCCAGATTTGTTTATATGGTATTGGTGGCTCGAATCTGTGCTTGCCAATTGGAGGCTCTGCGAATGGAATATTGTGAAATTTATAATAGCCATCTGCATGAATTCCACGAATTTTCCCGAAAGACAGCTCAACAACCGATTCGTTTTCTGAGGAGCTTTTGCAAATTAAAAACAAAAGACTCAGCGAAACAGTAAATGTTACATAGATAATGGCCATTTTAATCTTGATTCTTATTTACAATTTTACACCGTATTATCTATTAGCACTCAGTACTGTATGTTGTAAATTAAATCTTACCCACTGCTGGATTACATTAAGCAGGTAAGGCTTTTTATTAGAACGTTCACATGCTGAATCTATTGAAATTTGAATACGTACCTTTTAAATGTTTTCAAATTGCCTAGTCTAGAACATGCGATGACATTTAAATGTCGAATACCTTCTTTATAATTTCCATATTTTATAAATTATTAACTAGAGAGTAACGAGCATATATCGTGTTCAGGGTAATATGTTTCCGGTCGGGAAAGGAAATACACGAGCTCATTACATGATCTATATACTTCCGTTTGCATGATTTATAACGGTTTTAATCAATTGTTATCAGTATCTTACTTACAAGGTGTGTTCAAAAGAAGTTGGCTACTGCGTTGGACTATACCTTACCCATAATACAATTATTTATTCAAGCTGAAACAAGTACTTGAATAGTTCTCAGCGAGAAAAATAGATGCACTTCATGCCATCAAAATGATTTCATCAGATTGTGGAATGCACATATCTTGAATATTAACAGAAAAATAATTATTAAATCAAAATCTATTTTATTCATCAGTATAAAAATCATCTTCAACTTCTTCGTATAAATCTACAGACATGTCTAGGAATCGAAAGTCTGTTAGCACGTGTAGCTTATTACTATACCCGACTATCGACATAAATTTAATGGGTTGATTCTGCCAAATAATTGAATAAGTTGCAGTATGCTCTACCGGAATATCAGCAACAATATCACCATTGAGGGTGTAATGTTGCACTGAAGGATGTTCTCCAGCCACTAAAATATTCTCATCCAGGAAGTCGGTACAATGAATAGCCCCATCAAATGCGTAGTCCGTCGAGCAAGTCATTGATCGCATATGCCAGAGGGAGAGCCTTGTTCCTCCACCACATAACAACCAATCAGAAGAAACAGCTAGCGCTCCAACCCACTTGCCAAAATCGGATCGAACTAATTTACTATTGGTGTGTGGTTCAATCTTACCAACGATTTCCTTATCCGAAGGCGACCAAATTCTTACACTCCCATCTTCCGATGATGTATATAACTTTCCACTACATCCGCGGACACAGTTGATGTAGTCTTCGTGGCCATTGAAACTCCTTATGATCTTGCCGTCTTCCAAACTGATCGAATACATGTTATTATCACCACACCCTGCATAGAGGATGTCGTTGGGTTTGTCTAACCACATGCTGTTGACGTCAGCCAAATCAAATGATTCTGCAGTTAAAGGAATTGAGATTTCCCATTTTTTCGAGGACGATAGCTTTGAGTTTTCTTCATCCCATTTCAGGCCATATATACATCCAGCTGTTCCTACAATCAGGAAGTCTCGATGGAAGGCCAGACTGTCAATGGAGCGCTCTTCTCCTTGAGGATATATGCGAACACGATTTTTGGGTTTGTCGTCTTCACCATTTTCGAAATCTTCAATTCTAAAAAGTGTAACATCAGTCTCATCAAATATTTTGTCTGCATTGTAGTTGAATTTGACTTACTTTTGGCAGAAGATATCACCGAATCGATTACCGATGAAAAGATATTTTCCAGAGTCTGATATTGCTTGACAAAATACAAGATTGTACAGATATTTTAGAACTTCTTTTCGCATCTTTCTTATATTAAATTTTTTAACTTCTATTTATTAGTTTGATAACGCGTGCCAAAATTTAAAATTTGTCGTAAACAAGCTGAAGCTGACAGACCTGACAGCTGACCTAGTGCAATAGCCTAGTTCAGATTAATTGAGCTCTGAGCAATGACATCTGAAACACAATAGAAGCGACCTGGGACGCGCGTCTTTACCGGTATGTGCACTAGGTCGCTTAGTGCCCTATTACACGTTGACTCTAGAGTCTAATCCGACGAACAGGATAACAATTACGGCCATATTATTCACTCAATACATCTAGATTAAAACTTGAATCTGGATGTAAATCATACAAATTCAATGTAAATTCATCTGGATTTAGGTTTAAATCTGGATGTATCGAGTGAATCATATGGCGGTTAGGTACCATAGTTTTATAAACCCGAATCCAGATCCTAAGTAAATTTGAATCTTAGGTTGTTTTTGTAATATGTACATGTTTGAACGTATGCAAATCCAATCCGGATATCTGGAGGAAAATGAAATAGGTACATGAATGAAGTTTTTGCGAGTCTATACTTGTTTAAGAATTATTTTGTAGTAAAACAACTGATTATACAACGTTACAACTGAGCCTTTATTTTAGAACTGAAAATTAAATCTATTTTAGAACTGAAAATTAAATCTACTTAAAACTACGAATTGAGTGTCATTCCAATTTTTCATCCCCACCTCGAGTGAGGTTAAACATAGGAAAATAGATCTATTATAATGTGTCTATGTTATTATCATATTTCATGAACAACGATGCAGAAGGCAACGTTGGGTATAGTTAGATGCTGAGGACAGCACCCGGTACATTGGAATGCATAAATATCTTATGGATCAAATCATAAGTGGATAATTACTTTTTGTTGATGTTTCAATATTAATATTTTGTATGGTTCTTAGAAAATGTTTACATAGGAACTTATAGTTATGTTTACATAGTCCCCTTTCACACAAGGCAACTGAGTTGCCGGCAACAATCAGTTCATTGGCGAGAAGGGCAGGAAGAAAGAGGGGTAAACGAAATCTCCCCGGTCAACAAATTCAGGAGACTTTTTTGACGTTTCTCTTCACACTACGTTTGTGTGCGTTCAACCAAGGTAGTTTAAAAGGAAAATACAGCAAATCTCCTCCGACTTTGTATCTTCGTGTGAAAGGTACAAAAGATTGTTAAGGAGATTTAAAGAAAATGTTAAAAAAAAATCACCAGCAAATAGTATCTTCGTGTGAAAGGGGACATAGGGAATAAATGTGATATCAACTATGTGGAAATAAATTTGTTCTTAAAGCCTTAACTACATTGGCCACTTTTTGCAAAATTACATAAGTAAAAATATTTTTTTCCCGCTAGCGCAGTTGTTAAAGAATGTAAGCAATTCTTTTTAATCCAAAATTTAAGCTTTCTGCATCATTTTTATAAGTTTTCCAATGAGAAACACTATCCCAAAATGAGTTTGAAAATTTTCACTTTTGTACTTTTTCACTTTTTTTTGCTTATGTAGTTAAGGCTTAACTATGTGACCTTACTCATGCAGTTAAAGAATGATTCATTTTTATTATTGAAAGTCTACTTAAGTCAACGTCACGCGTAAATAGTTGATACAAAATCAGACAGACTATGTTGTGTTAGTTTCTCGTGTTCGAATTGGATTAAAATTTAGATGAAAACTGTTGTACAATTGTGGTTTAAATATTTATGCGTGGTTCAGAAATTTTAACTCACCGATTCGGATGGATTAACTAAATGAGAGGTTCCCTCTCCTTCTCTGCTGATAACACAGGGATATTTGTGAATTCTGGTTCTCGACGGGCTGTTTTACAACTGAATTTTAATTTTTATATTTATAGTTATTAGGCGTGGTTTTTTGCAGGCACGGGGGAAATTGTTCGAAAAAACGACATCGGGGATTACCGACGCCATCACAAAAAAAAACATGGAGTTTCCATACAAACTATATCGATAGCATATATAAAATTCATGCCGGTAACACAGTTTTTCTGCGCGCTTAAGTTAAGTACTGAAAATTCTCCGTGCTAAGCTAAGCCCGAATGGGCTAAATTGTTGTTGCATTTAACACGTAAACTATTGAGCCCTAACCAGCGTTACCGGTGGGTGACTTTAGTCACAAAATCAAAGAAAGTATTTTGAAAATGCGACTTTAAGGGAAAAAATGCGACTTATTTTAAATTATTTTTCTTTGCGACCTTATTTTTTTTTACGACTTTTTTTGTGACCTTTAAAAAATATTCAGCGGTAACCCTGGCCCCAACATCGTTTTTTTCATCCAATTCCCTTCGGACTTGCAAAAAAAAACATGGCTATTGTCAACGGCAATTTTTGCTTTCTTCTTTATCTCTATTTCATTTTCCGGTATTCCAATTCAATGTAGCCTTATTAATTAATTCATAAAAAACTTGATTAGACATTCGCCAAATTTATTCAAACAATTGAAAGTAGAAGGTACCTATAAATAAGTTCATTTTTTTTTTAAACAGTTTTAGAAACTTTTATTGCCTAGTAAAATCGAACATGTTTATCGTCTCAAGAGCGTCACTTGAATTCATTAAAATTATTTTGCCAAACCCTTAAATATTTCAGTTTATAATAAAATGGACTTATACAACTTTCAAAAATATCAGCAGAATCCAGACGAACGGAATAAAACCAACGGGTAAAACCAATGGAAAACGACATTAAATAAATAATCTCTTTGTGCGTTACCTTACTGGACCATAAAATAGGTACCTATATGACATTGAAACAAGACCAGTCTTTTTATTTTTTAAAGAACACAAAAGTAGAAAAACTAAAGTCCGCACGAGAAATAATTTTCCGAATCTGCGGAAGAAGCTGAATATAAACTTGTTTTTTTTTATTATTTAACTAATTTAATGGGTATGCATAATTAAGGTGAATATAATTATTATTTAAAAAAAATAGACTATAAGCTAGGCTTTTAGTAGTTTTACCGGAAAATATATTACATGTGTAGAAATGTACATATATGCATACATTATGTATTATTGTGCATGTAGTATGTATGTCAAAACTAAAATACGTACTTAAGTTGAAAGGCCTTAAATTCGTATATCTGAAATTCATTAATGATAGCTTATACTATCTACTCATTCTTCACGCGCCTACAAATACAAACAATACAGTCAATTAAATCGCTACAGAGACTAACGTACATAATATATTTTTCTGAGCAACGCTAAGA
This sequence comes from Epistrophella euchroma, assembly GCA_947049315.1. Lineage (NCBI taxonomy): Eukaryota > Metazoa > Arthropoda > Insecta > Diptera > Syrphidae > Epistrophella > Epistrophella euchroma. The sequence continues at coordinate 16,701,214 of OX346247.1, read as the reverse complement.
CGCACCAACTAATAATTATGTATTATGTCGCGTGACCTAAACCACCTACGGCTCACGACTCACTCCGCAGCACAATGCACACATTCAACTTTTCTTTATTATCCAAACAAACAATCTGAAGAGCCATTTAATCGGAGTAAATATAAAATCAGGTTTAAGATAAAGTTGATGAACTTTTAATGCATTTAAATTAATCACAATTTAAACAGGGTGATCATATTTTCAAAAAGATTCTAACCAATAATGAATTGTATTAAATTGATATCTAATCATTTGCAATAGAGTACCGAAAGCTTTTCAATATTTCAAACATAAGCTTACATCAGCTTGCAATTCATCCCAATCATTACATATATAAACTTGCTTTAGACTCAACTAATGTCGAATTCCTTTTACCAAAAAAATTCCATTTTTTTTCTAAACAGACAGAACCCATTTTATTCTTTCAATGCAAGGAATTTGTCCAGAAAAATCGATTATTTCTTTTAAACAAATCGATTTTTTTCTTAAAAGGAATTCGACATAAAAGAACAGTCCACTCAGCTTCCCCCCCAACAAAAAAAAAAAAAAACAGCTTCAGTATGTAAGTCGTTTTCTATAAATTTTGATGGAGTTTGTAAAACTTTTAGCAGTTATGAATCTTTGATAAACAAAGATTCGTTTGATCAATATTGTTTTAAGGCTCTCCCAAACCAACGCGATTATTCGTCGCGACCAGAGAAAACAACAATAACAACACGTGGTTGTCAAACAAAACAACACGTTGTTGTTATTGTTTTCTATTGTCGCGGCGATTAATCGTGTTGGTTTGGGAGAGCCTTTAAGGTGGAAAAGTGAAAAACAAACACTAATGTCAAATTCCTTTTAACAAAAAAATCGATTTGCTTACAAGAAAAAATCGACTTTCTGGACAAATTCCTTGTATAGAGCTTTTTAACAAACAGCAATATTATCTCTGTCTCGTTCATTTTTAAATGTCAAACTAAAATTCTTGGCACAATGACATTTTAGTGGCAGCCATTTGTTCGTTTTATTTTGGAGGCAAATAAATATTTGAAAGAAAAATAATCGATTCTGTTTAGAAAAAAAAATCGAATTTTTTGTTAAAAGGAATTGGCCATTACTCTATAAATATGTCTGTTTTCGAAAAAATTGCGTTTGATTTGTGAAAACAACCCAAACTTTATGTAAAATGTCGAAAATATCCGTTTTCGCATAATACTCCTAAACGGTGAATGCTATCGAAAAGTGTAGGTTCAAAACAGCATTATTTTGAAAAAAAAAAAAACAAAAATTATTTTATAAAATTTGGCCAAAAGGTTTTCGTATTTAACTTCTACATGAGGTTTTTGTTTAAGGCTCTAACTAATACATTTAACATTTTTAACACGATAAAACAAAAAAAGCAAATTTAAGAAAATTTGAATAAAAACTGATAAAAATAAATCAGAAAAAACCGTTGGCGTTAAGAAAATGTCACAAAGAAATAAAGTGATTCAAATATTCAAATTTTCTTGAATTTTGTTTTTTTTGTTAAGATTTTTAAATGTTTTTTTTTTGAAAAATTTAAATTTTTTAAGAAAACAAATTGGACTTTTAAAATCAAAAATAAATAAATGGTACTTAATTAGGTTTTTTTGTAAAAAAAAAAATAATGCCAAAGTAAAAAAAAACAACCTAAAAATACCAACAAATGCGTTTTATAACAAATTGCGGGAAAACCGTTACCCGCATAGAAAAAAAGTTTTAGGGTGGGTAAAAAGTCTTTACTGTTCTTGTGTAAATACAAAAAAAAAGATTAAAAATCGGTTTCAGTTTGGCAAAGTTAGAGCCACTTAAACAAACGAGACCAGAAATTATAAAAACCGTTGTAAATCGAAAAGGAAGCGAAAACATGAAAATTACCTCTTTAAGTTTTTCGACTTAAAATTACTTCAGGAACCCATGGTTTTCATCTGCATCGCCAACAGCGAACACCCTGTATAAATAAACTAATTTTTTTTGTAGAAAAATATGTGGAGTCATTTTTGAGAAATTCTAAAAAAAATATATGGTATGTACTGTTATTTTTGGTCCTAACAAAGAAAACAAAAAAAAAACGTGTTGGACTTTAAAGTTAATAAAATCCTGTTTCAAACAAAGGGACCGAATATTAGAGAAGTGTGTCCTAGTTTTGGCAATGACATGTAAAATAAGCAATTTTTCTATTGATTGTTGTGGCCTACACCAGAAGCCGAGTTGGCCGGTGGCCGGTCTTAAGATGCTAGGGTTCCACGAAAATGTTAAATGGGAGGAATCAAAAATGTAACAGGTTATTCTTTATTTCACCAGCATACTGTTTAAAAATATCGATACCTACAATTTTTTTGGCAGCTTATATTGGAAAGCTGTTGAAAGATTTTCACTCAAGCTTAAGACGAATAAAGGCTTTATAGATTATATAGCCAGATCAGAAAAAAAGTTCCGCAACTGAAATTTATCAAGAAACAAATATGAAAAACTCGGGGTTGTGTTATTGTCTCAAAGGTTTTGGATTCTTTTATGACTTTTTTTTCAAAATCCTTGTAATGGTGAAACTCTAATTTTGAACACCCTTTAAACCCACTTTCCATCTCAAATCAACAGGTGAAACACCTTTTTTCGTGGCTGACCTTGTATATAAAAAAAATTGTTTTATTTCTTTGTGTCCAGAAAATTTACTTGCAACTTTATCTGTCTTATTTTTGTTGTTTAACATTAAATTATTGACGGACTTTTATCTTCTTTAATTTAAATTAAAAAAATAACGCCAGTTATAAATTGTTATGGTTGACAATAAAATAACAAAAACTATACCCGTGGTCTGCTTTCTAGGGAATTCCCATTAAGCTTATTGGATAAATATTCTTAAATAACTTGTCTTGGTTGATTTTGTTTGTCTGTTATGACACAAATACAAAATTTAAATTATTCTTTTTTAAATTTTAATTGTTCTTGAAGTATTATACGCCGCAGACAAAAACATGATCTTAAACATGATCCATAAATTAAAAACTCAAATTCAAATGGTTATAAAATCGAAATTAAAAATTTTGAATCTAAAATACATTTTAAAAGCCATCAAAGAAGTACTTCACTGTTTGTAGGACTTGTTTAAATAGCGGTATGCAGAGATAAAATACATATGTACATCAATTGATGTTTGTTTTATGACAAATGACATTACCTGTATTTTTTAGTGCACTTTTATCTTCGCTTAGAAAAAAGTCTATGTTAAATACAACAACAAAACGGAAACGGAAAAGTTTTTAAGCGACGATAAAAATGATGTTTTCTTTGAAATATTATAGTTAACGCAGTAAACTTTCCCTCGATAAACAATAGGTGTGTTTATTGGCAATTTTATAGCTGGTGCAGTAAAATTTCCCTTGGTGAACCAAAAGTGCCGATAAATAAGCCAGTAAACCAGTGAATATAAAAGTGGACAAAGAATGTAGACGTGAACCTAATGCCGGTAAAGTAGTTTGTTTTTCACTCACAAAAGGATGTGAACACAGCCACAGAAATAAAGAGTAGACATAAAAGTGGATATAGCGTTTTATTGATTTTGTATTGCTGTGCTATCTTTGAATTTCCAACAAAACATAACTATAATAACAAAAACCAAATAAGCTAGAGTAAATTATGTCGTTTTCCGTTGGTCACTCCTAGCACTCTTTTTTCACTCCATCCACACTCCCAACACTCCAAAAACCTTCCATTTGCTGTTCGGAGTGATGATTTAGGAGTGTTTTTTCACTCCGGATTTCATTAAGGAGTGCTAGGAGTGCACTCTGAAATCACACATACTTTTAAAAGTATGTGTTGGATTAATTGTCAAAATAGTAAATGCTTCTTCTTGGGATGTTCTGAAATTGAAATTATTGAAGAATTCATTTTAGTTTTAACTTCTACATAGATACACATATTATTGAAGAGTTTTTTATATTCCATTGGAATCAAAAAGGAGTAAAACACTCTGAAAATCCAATCGAAAACGACATTAGTGAATATAAAAGTGGACAGAGTGTGGACTTGAACGTTAAATGTCGGTAAGGTAAATTCTTTTTTTCACTCACAAAAGGGACATTAAATAAAGAATGAACATAAAAGTGGATATAGCGTTTTATTAGAACTTGTGCTGCTTCGCTAGCTATGAACTATCTACAAATGAATAGGTTCCATAGACAGCCAAAGTATTAACAGTTGGTACAATGTATATAATTCAGTACAGGTAAACAGATGAATGATAATTCTTTGGTTATGCTGGATTGTTGTTAATTTGAAGAAAACAAAAAAAAAAATGATTCGTTAAATCCCTTAAAGGATAGTAGTATATATTCGTAACTTCTGTAGCACGAAGGCATAAAATAGCGGAATTGCATGCATTTTGGCATCAAAATTGCGCCAAAAGTTATATGGATTTACAGCAATTCTAATTTGATTAATTATGCACTTGATGCATTTGATTGTTCCAGAAATTACATGGAGTTATACCAATTCTAATTGGATTTAAGCACTTTATGCATGGAATATCCCAATTTGTAGTATTCTTATAGGATGATGCATGAAATTGTGCCAGTGGTGCGTTTCCTTTCTGTAAAATGTTAACTATTGTTAACTCTGATCGTTCCTAAACTCCGGAAGTGTAACATGTTTCATTATACTATGATGTCATAAAATCGTTCCTAAATTCCAATGATGATGTGTCAGAATGTTACACTTTGTGACATTTTCCAACTCATCTCTTCGATATGTCAAAAACAGCTGAATTATCTACTTTTTGAAGTTGCAAACATTTTTTCAACTTTGCTTGATGATAAGATGATGAATAAATAAACGAATTAAATTTATAAATTGTGTACATTTCTAAAGATGTAATAATGTTTCCAATAAATTTGATGCAATCACCTATTTTATGTATTTCACATTTTATTTTCTGCAACCCATTTTGTTTGACAGATCAACAATATTTTTAACTGAGCGTTCCTAAATGAAATATTACAAAGTGTAATATTATGAACAATGACAGTTCAGCACTTTTTTGTTTGACAGATCAACACTAGTTAACATTTTACAAAAAAGAAATGCACCACAGTTGTTCCATAGTCCCCTTTCACACGTAGATACTAGTTGCTGGTGATTTTTTTGACGTTTTCTTTAAATCTCCTTAACAATCTCTTGTACCTTTCACACGCAAGCAACAAAAACCCGGAGATTTTCTTTTCTTTCACACAGGGCAACTGAGTTGCCGGTAACAATTAGTTCATAGGCGAGAAGGGCAGGAAGAAAGAGGGGGAAATGAAATCTCCCAGGTCAACAAATTCAGGAGATTTTTTTGACGTTTCTCTTCACACTACGTTTGTGTGCGTTCAACCAAGGTAGTTTAAAAGGAAAATAAAGAAAATCTCCGGGTTTTTGTTGCTTGCGTGTGAAAGGTACAGGAGATTGTTAAGGAGATTTAAAGAAAACGTCAAAAAAATCACCAGCAACTAGTATCTTCGTGTGAAAGGGGACTTATTTTCCTTTTAAACTACCTTGGTTGAACGCACACAAACGTAGTGTGAAGAGAAACGTCAAAAAAATCTCCTGAATTTGTTGACCGGGGAGATTTCATTTTCCCCTCTTTCTTCCTGCCCTTCTCGCCAATGAACTAATTGTTGCTGGCAACTCAGTTGCCCTGTGTGAAAGGGGACATAGGAAATATCCCAACAAAAGAAATTAACATATCCTCAAATCGCGAACGCTTGTTAAAACGTACAAAAAAAACTCTCAATAAACCCAAAACGTCTTTGTGAATGCAATTTAAAACGTACAACGCGCGTTTATTACAGTTTTTTTGTACGTTTTAACATGCGTTCGTGATTTGAGGATATGTTAATTTTTTTTGTTAGGATATTTCCCATGTAACAACTGTGGTGCGTTTATTTTCTGTAAAATGTTTACTATTGTTGATCTGTCAAAAAAAAAAGTGTTGCACTGTCGTTGTTAAAAATGTTACACTAATATTTATATAAATACCTATTATATTTCCCATGTAACAACTGGCACAATTCCATGCATCATCCAATAAGAATACTACAAATTGGTACATTCCATGCATCAAGTGCATAAATCCAATTAAAATTGGTATAAATCCATGCAGCTTCTGGCGCAATTTTGATGCCAAAATGCATGCAATGCTGCTATTTCATATACCTTCTTGCTACAGAAGTTACGAATATATACTACGTGCATTCCTTTCCTAAAAAAATTCCATCATAATACCTAATCACACTGCCACAAAAAATGCCAGTAAGTTTACCCCTGAGCCCGATTTCAGGCTTCTTTCCAATTCTAATATCAGAGATTCTTTCTTTAGAGAAATGCTTTAGCTTAATTTTTTCTCTATCCCATTTCGGTATTCAAAACCAATGCGCATTGTTTTATCTATGTTAAGTAACAGGACAAAAAGGGAAAATCATTTACAAAATAAAAGAATCAACTGGATAAGAGTTTTTTTTTTATTACAGGCAGTAAAACGCTCAAAAGTTGAAGGCATTCTCAATCGTTTTCTCTGAAAAGGTTAATTTTATAAGATTAAACTTGACCTGTTTAAGTTGAATATCAAATCGTGCAGATAATTACATATCTCATTCATTACTTATTCATAAATATTAAGGAAATTAATAAAAAAAAATTAGCTTCTGTATTAAAATTTAACAAAAAAGCCGTTAAAGCTGTCAATAGGTAGCACAATATTTAAACTTATACCTTTTATTATTATTTGTTTACAATTTTAAAACAAAACAACAAATCACTTTTATTGAAAACAAATGTGATAGATGTCCATTGATTAATCACATGATCCACAAAACAGAATCTGATAAAATGTTCAATTTATCAAAGAAATAGTAGCCAAAAATTCATTGCCAATCTAATCAATATGCAAATCAACATTTCATAAAAAAATAAAAATAAAATATAAATTATTTTTCTAATATTATCATAATAATGACGATTTTATTTCAAATATTTAGCTTAAGAATTAACTTTTTTAAGTCTGACTAGCATGCAAATTAAAATTTACATTTATTTTTATAAAATGATAGAAGAGATTTCTTATATATGTATGTATAATGACTACAAAAATAGATAAACAAAAATCTACTACATTCTAATAAATAAATTAAGTAAACTACACTATGATAAGGAATTTATTGTTGTTTTTTTTTTTTTATGAACCATGGCAGTCCTTGAATAATAACACAAACCGATATTGGGTAAATTATGCAAAATCACAATCACAATCTTATATTTATAATTTAGAACTAAGATACAAAGCTATACTTAGGTTTCAGTCGGAAGTGTTTTTTTTTTTTTTTTTAAGATGAGATGCAGCCATCTTTAACTACACAATATTGTTCTTTACACTTGAATGCCGTTTTCCGTTGGAATTTATCTTTTCTCTAATCCAACTCAAATATTTCGCAACTCTAGTGAATCCTCCTGCAACGTTTATTTCACAACCGTCAGCTGGTCCAAAACTCGTAACTCCCACTATAACTTGAGAACCTTTCAGGACAAGCGGGCCACCAGAGTCCCCAGTACACACTGTCTCTTGATCCAAGCCCTTTGCGCAAATCACTTTGTCGGTAATGATGTCCTTATTATATTGTAATATACACTCTTTATTTGATATTACCGCCAATTCTGTATATTGCATGGCACCAGAATTCGTTCCTTCTCCCAAAGATCCCCATCCACTGGCTATCACCTTCGCCCCCTCGAACACTTCATCCTGATAACGATGAGGCAATACCGCTGGCTTAATTCTTGTTGTGAATTTGACACGTTCTGGGAGTTTAACCAATGCAATATCATTCGCTGCATAATTGGGATCGAAATCTTCGTGAACAATGTACTGATTTGTCCTCATGATAACTCTTCCAGCCTCTGCATTTGAGTCGAAGAATTTTGCGCCCAAATGTACATCGAAGTGATTAACACCGGAAGTGCAATGAGCAGCTGTTAAAATCCACTCACTGTCCAATAAAGTTCCGCCACATAGAACCCGTCCCTTCCAAAACTGTTTTCCGATCAGCATCACTTGGTAGGGAAACTTTTCAATTTTGCCATATTTCGCAACTCCTATCGCGTATCCTTGCACTGAAGAGACTATTACAACTGTTAAAATCCCTACGATCAACGATATATCCCTCATTTTGGTATTCTCTATTTTGATTCTTTCTCTTAACTATGTTTACGCTTTGAACTCTCGAATTGATCTAAACTAAATACCGGCATTCACCGAAATTATATTCAAACCTTTGAAGAAAACCTGATCCAATGACTTTGCGGGATTTAATTAAAGATCTTTGGTTTGCCGAGATCGATGCTATCGTCTTCGTCACTGTCATTGTTACCAGCCTCGCAGTCAATGACTCAAGAAATACCAGATCTCCATACATACACAAATAGATGAGATGTACCTACCAGCTGCGGGAGGCGGCGGCGGCAGCAGCGTCTGACCGAATTGGAATTTAAAAAATTAAATAGATGCGTTTTTTGACGTCATTGTGGTCGAGAAGGGACTGTTTTTATTTCAGCATATTAATATTTTTATGGGGTTGGTCGGCCGTGTAGGGTATTCTAGGAATGCCGTCTGATGGAATGGCGTTATAGTTTAAGCTAATTTTTGTTTTTGCTTACCTACAGATGTTTTGTTTGTTATGATTTGTGAAATACCATGACAAAGATATATCCGCATTGATTTTTATGCGAATTTTATTGACACACTAAATGGTATGATAAATAAATACAAATATTTTTGATTGATCGTATTCATTACGTGTGGATTGGAAATTCTTTTCTTTTGGTAAGCAAAACACGTTTGTTGTTATTTATAAATCTTATAATTTGCATAGAATTTATTGTGTATAGTGTTTATATATGGTTTAATATTCATATGTATCTTTTTTTTCTCTGAAGAAAGCATTTCATATATTTAATTTTTTAACCGCAACTTGTAGATGTGTCCAGTTTCACAAAAACATTTATATATTTTGATTAATTAATTTAATGAGATTTTGATCGATATGAAACTTGGAAAATACAAATGATTCATCGTATTGTTGGGTTGGCGTATTCTTTGAATGTAATGATTTTTTGGTCAATGACAACTTCGATATCTTTTTTGACGAAATAATTTTTGGTTTATGGTGATTTTCATATTCATAATAATATTGTATTTCTATTTTTGTGATTCATATACATATACGCAAATGTAAAATTAAAAATTTAAGCAGTCGAATTCCGTGATTTTTTTTTGTAATCATAGAACTACGTTTTGGTATCAACAAAATTTTTAACAGTCTGGATTTTGCATTTTATTGCTCCTTATAAAAAAAAAAAAACTTTAATTATTATTTTATATTTCTAATGGTCACTTTGAACAATTAAGGAATTAGCTTTTTAAAAAGCCAAATTCTTTTGTTAAAGGTTCCTTGAGGAAGCTAACATCTATAGTTTTGTAGGCTAGTAACAGCTTTTTCATTGGTACTAGAATGTTTATAAGTATATAATTGACGTAGCCAAGAACACTGCAGTAGGTGTTTTAACTTCCTTCATCGATACCAGAAATATTTTTCCCCTTCTAATCTGGTTGAAATATAGGTATCTAAGGCGTGAATTTCTCAAAACTTGAGTGAAAATAAAAAATCTGGGTGTTCCCTCAAAAAAGAGATTTAAAATTCTTTAAAATCTTAACAATTAATAAAAATTAAGAAATATTACTCATACGCCCGAGTGTCTCAGATAAGTTTAATATAAAAAGTGAAAAGATAAGAAAATTTAACTCTGGCTAATGAACTCTTTTATTTTATATGAACTTTTCGCATAAAATGTAGATCCACAAATGCTTGAACATGAAAGCATCAACACACGTTTAATTAATTTCAAAGATTTACGAAACCATATTTCTTGAAGTTTCTATAATTGGGAAGCAACATTCGATAACCAACGTTTGGACAGTTGGACCGTATTAGTTTAATGACTGGAAAACTCCCTTTTTAACGGAAAAAAATCTCAGAGATCTGGAAATAAGACACATCTTTTCGCTAAAATATCACCTCTTTTCAACAAAGAAGAACTAGGTACATATATGTAAGTAAAAGCCTTTGAATGAAAAGTTGAATTTAGATTACCCATAAAATATTATTGACTGTTTCAACTCTTAATAAATAGTGGAAATTTAACAGTTATTTTAAAATCGTCACCTCCCAGAATTTTTAACTTGATTTCCACATCTCTCCTTAATCATCATATTAGAAAACGGCAAACACGAATTTTGTGGTACAATTTACGCGGTCTAGATAAGCCGAAGGCATATAAATTATATATCGTTGTTTTGTGCCACAGAAGTGCACATAAATTAATTAAATTATTAAACCGCAAATAAGTTAAATTAACAAAAGAAAATTTGGTATTGAAAAGGAGCGAGAAGTGAACACACAATGAGGTTGTTGTTCATCGTCCACGGATGAGCTTCAGCGGAGACGGAGAATCATCACCAAATAAATATATTGTAAATTGTAAATGCAACACAATTATTGTGCCTTTGTTTGGTTTGGATAGAATAGGTAAAAGTGGGAGCGAGATAGAATACAAAGTCATAGTGGGGTTGGTAGCTTGCACTGTCATGTCGCATTACTGCCTGAACAGAAAAGAATGCTGGAACCGGAGCTGGAATAGCTGTCAAAATATTGAATACACGCTGCAGCCGCAGACGGAAAAGTTCACCAACTTTGAACTTTTCACGTACGACACTTTTGACGTTTTAATTTGTATGAAGAAAAAAAACAACTTTTTGGGTTTGAAAAAAATATTGTGGTTATCTGTATCACGAAAAAAATTATTTATTAAAAGGAAAATTATTGGAAACAAAAAATGTGAATTCTGAGCTTGTACACAAGAAAATTCTTTTGTTTTTCTTCAAAATACTTTCAAAGCTGTACAGCTGCATTGTGGACAGGTAAAAAAAATAAAGTACGACACTTTCTGACAGCTCTTCCAGTTCCGTCTCCGTAACCATTCTGTTCAGCCAGTTAGCATAAAAACCGTCGTGTATAACAAAAACAAAAATAAATTTGGTTGGGTATTGTAGGTTCGGTCAAGCAAGGTCTTATTATAGGTTTTAATAGAACTTTTCACCAAGCTATATCTTTCTAAATGGCCACGTTCATCACCACGTTTTTGACAGATCTAAAAATTCAGTTCTGAAAAACGTAACACTGAACGCACAAAAAAGTCTGAAATTATTTATTCTGTTTTTATTATTTTTTGCACTTTAAAATCAAAATCCGAAACGCGATACGAGACCCAGACGATCAGACCACACACAAAAAAAAAACTGGATCAAGAACTGTTTTTATGTTGCTTTTAGCTGTCATCTGAATTTTCAGATAGAATTTTTCATCTGAAAATTCAGAAAAAATATGTCAATCGACGAAAACTGAATTTTTATGACTGCTGACCAATCAGAAGCTCTAAAAATGACAGTTCAGAGCTGTCAAATGTGCTGTTGAACGCGGCCAATGTTCTAATGACACTTTGAGGGAAAATATTTGATTATTCGCTAATGGCGATACATTCTTTTTGCTATCCACTAAATGCACTTTCTCGTCGGTCAATAATGCTTCTCTTAACACTTGCAAATAGTATTTTGTATCCAATCAGTTTTCCGCCAACAATGCTTTCCCTCAAAGTGATTTAACTATCAAGGTATTTTTTTCTATCATTTGACACTGACGTATTCCCCGAGTGCCCTAGGCGTAAATTCACGAAAAATTATGTAAATTCATATAAGGCAGGTAGGTACTTTGTAGGTTTTTAATTTGAGTCAAAGATTCTGTCAATTAGAAGATAATGTAGTTGGCACTCGAATTTCGAGGGCTATACGGTATACTATAGTAAATGTAAATATGTAATAATAAGAATTAAAAACATTTTTTTTTAAATTGGTCAACAATTTGTATTTCAACATATATTTATGTTTATTTAAAAAATAAATAAATAATTTTCTCATTTCATTTACATATATTGTAACAATTAGTTTGTGTTTATGAATGAGTATTCTTAAGTTGAATTTGTGAATATTAAAGCATTTTTATTTATAATTAATTAATTTATTTAGATAGTGAAATAAATTGCAAGTTTTGTATTTTTATGCAATGCATTATTTTCGCAAGGATTTGATGTATTTCTTTGGTATTTTGTATTTTGTGTTGGCGGGCAGCATATTTTATGATTTTATAATAAAGTTACGATTACGCAACTGCAGCAGCTTTCTTTTGCACAACAGCATCGATAGCAAGAGTAACATCGCCAAAAATTTCATCTACGGAACGCTCAGCATTAAGCTAGAAAATAAAGAAGGTTACAAAATATTATAAATTTATATGTATAATGTTCTAAAGTCAAATTAACGTAGAAGAGGAGTAACAAAAATAAAAAAAAAATATTATTAAAGTCAAATAACAACAACTATTTCGTTCGTCTATTTGGTCAACTCGTATGTACCCTGAATACTTAACATAGACGCATATACATTCATAACTAAATGTACGAAATGAGATCATATTTTTCAAACTAAATATGGGAACTCATATAATAAAAAGTGAATTTGTATATTCTCAGTCGTATTAATTAGATTTTCTTAGAAAACTCTTGGACAAATTGTCCAGCTAGACATTTTCGATGTAATTGACCATCTCCTTATTTATAAACGCATCCCATCAGTTGTTTATTTTTTTTTTATATTTAAATATCTGATGACATTTCAAACAATAGGTTCGTTCGCGTACTCCCCAAATCTACGAATTTTTACGAAATTCTACAAATTTAACTCAAAATTGTGTTCGTGTTCGTAAAAAATGTGCAGTTTTTCGCAGAAGAGAGCGCTCCCGAGAGAGTAAACTATTTCCCCTTTCTGATCATTTCAGCCCAAAGAAATTCTTCGGGCAAAAATATGAGTTCCGTCAAAAGTCACTTTGACATTTGCCAGAACTTCACCAAATACCCTAGTACACTCTGTGGTATCTGCCAACTGGTATTTTAATCGTAATCGTTGCTCATAAGTCATCGGAAGAAAAAAAAATAATTAAATATTAACAAAATACCTACGAAAAAAAAAATTATTTGTTCAAAGCGTTCGTGTACTATTTCGCAGTTTTACTTCTCTCTGAGAGAATTTAATCCCCACTTCTCAATATTTGATAGACTGTGAATTTTAGTGCAGAAAGTACACGAACGAAGCTAATTTATCACTTTTTTGTATTTATATTTTAACTATTTTTTGGTAAACTTTTGAAAAATAAAAGTAGCCTATGTCCATCCTCATGTTCCATAGCTCTCGCTCTACCAATTCTTATTACAATCAATTAGGTATTTTCAGAGATTAAGAGGAACAAGCAGACATAGGAACAAACTTTCACATTTATAATATGTATGTATGTATGTATTAATAGGATAATAGGATTAGAGCCATATTTGACTCATGTGATATGTTGTGAATTGGTGTGTTCTATAGGAATCAATTTTGTTACGACTACTGCGCCATACCATGCTGTGTGTGTCGCAGATATATTTTTAAGGTTTTTATCAAATATCAGTAAAATAAAATATTTCCAAATGGCACTCACAATTAATGTTTTGTCGGTGTATTGCGAAAGAATGGCATTGGTGTTGGTCCTAAAGGTTGCAATTCGGGTTTTCAAGGTTTCTTCATTATCATCGGCACGAACTTCTGTTGAAGCAGCGGCACGTTTCATGATACGTGTGACAAGAGTTTGCTGGAAAATTATAATAAAAAATCAATTTTAATTTTTTCTGCATATTTGTAGATAGAAATTTATATCAATTATACATACATCAGCACAATCGAAAAAGATGATCAAATCAGCTGGAGCAATTTCCTTTTCAAACGCAGCTCCCTGATCCTTTTCTCGTGGATAGCTTAAAAAAAATTCAACAACAAGTTATTAATACTTATTAAGTAACGTTATCATATTGTATTCATATTATATTAACAACTGTATTATTAATGTGAGCCCCCTAATTTGAAATTGGTCTTAGCTCCTTTAAAAATTGATTAAGTTAATATGATGATAAAATTGATTCCAACTTTACGGAACAAAAAAAGCAATACAATTTAATCAGTGTTATACATTTTATACCTATAACATAACACAGGTAAAGTATTGATTGGATTATTTTATTAAGAGATACCCTTAAATTGCAGTTATGTTATCATTTCAGAATAGACGGCTCATATAATAATTGATCAAAACAAACGCTATCGTATTACGGAAAAAATAAATTAAAAATTTGACACCCCATTTCAGCCACTTAAATGCCCCTTAAACAGACTGTGAAACTGGTCCTAATTTTGTCAGGTGCAATTAAATGGTTAATAAGCACTTAAGTAAAAATCATATTTATATTGAATACGAATACGAAATAAAAAGAAAAAGATGATTTCTTCAATTTAAGTAGGTATACGCGGGTATACCTAATAGGTCCCGACATTTTCGGTGAATTCTTGTTTTCACGATCTGGAAAGCTACTTTTCGTTGGCTTATGAAATTTTCTTAATTGAGTTTCCGACTATTAAGTTCTAGGTCTAGTTTTTTAGATTAAATTTACGACCGAGTTGACTCACCAAATTTTAAAAACTGTTTCTTGAGCTAGCAGTATAGAGTTGATTTACCTATGCTAAAGTTAAGTAGCTCTAACTCATCATTAATAAACTGTTGTTAAAAAATTCAAAATGTTATTGAACTTACCCATCAATGAGAAAGCCCTTAGCAGTTGGAAGGGACTTCTTGATAGCATTTGAAAGCAAAAGTAGCACATCGCTATTGGAAACTAACTTTCCTTCTTTCATAACTTTAGCAAGCTCTTGGCCCTTTTCAGAACCAGATTTAACCTGAGAACAAAAGCAAACTTATCACATATAAACCAAAAAATTTATTATGTACATTCAAAACCTATTTACCTCCTCTCGCAACAAGTCTCCACTGCTTAAATGTGTGAAATCGTATTTTGCAACAATTTTCTCGCACTGTGTGCCTTTTCCACATCCAGGACCTCCCAAAATCCAAATTACTGGAACGCCAACCTTTAAATAAAAAACATTTTTATTAGACTAGTTCTATGGAATTGGTATAAAACAACATTTTTTCCACTGACAGCTATACATGGATATATATAAATATAAGTAAACGATTAGCTTGTAGGTAATTGGAAAAGGTAAAAGTTCACATTTTTGGCGGCAGACTGAAAATCGAAATAATTTTGTTTTTTTTTGCTTGCGTTAATATTATTCAGCGACAAAGCAATAATTTTGAAAAATATACATCTCAAAAGCGTTTTATGCTATGTATGTGATTATGAACTGTCTCTTAAAACTTACACCAATCTGAGCTCGTCTGATTTCCAGAGCCTTTTGTTTGTCATCAGCTTCCTTCTTCATGGCCATTTGGTGACACATGAAAAGCTATATGGGTATGGGTATATTCATTTTTATATTTTCATGTACATATACAAAACAAATTTTCGATCTGAATATGAGTTCAAGTGTTGCATGCAGCAAAAAGCATTAAAAACTTTAAATTGCAATATTAATTTGTTAATAATATCTACCTTTAAATTTTGAGAAGGTTTTGATGTGCTCGACATTTTTTATTTTTTTGTATCTATATTTTCAACTAAATTTCAATTTGAAAAATTTCGATCTTTACATAATGTAATTTAATAGGTAGTTTAATTTAAAAATAAATCAACGCTATCAATAACAAAAAAATTCTTTATTCTTTTGGTTTAGAAACTAATTGAATTCATGAATCTCTGGCAGTACCTCTATATAAAAAAAATGGCAAAGAGCCAATAATTAAAATTATTATTTTGTTTGCATCCTGTTGAAGGAGTTCAAGTTTTTTTCAAACAAATTGATTTTTTTGCATGAGTGATTTGTATACATATATCGATTTGGTGTTAATTTATTGAGCATGACATTAGTGTAAACATTTAAAAATCCAATGGAATTTAAACAAAACATCTCCATCCATCAGCATATAAGTGGAATTTATCGGCAATATTAAGAGGCAACTAAAGAGAAACGGCATCATTCGAAAGAACAACTTAGCTTTAATAGTAAAAGGTTAAGGAAATGATATAAATTCTGAAAAAGAAAGACCTGAGAGCTTCATAATAATGTAATTAATTTAACTTTATTTTATCGTTCATCTTTAGAAATAATAAATGAATTGATTTTGTAAACCACTATACTTATTTATGTTTATATTTTAGTAATTGAAATATTAAAATTGTATTTAGGCTAAGTACTCGCAAATATTTGCGACTTTCAAAAATCGTCTGCTCGTAGCTTTACGATACAAGGCAGTTGGGAGGAGGGTAATAAGTCTTTCAGGGAATATTATTGGCTTGACGTACTTAATAAAAATAATTTTAGCTAACTTTTCCGTTTTTCAAACACTCTCTTTAACTGCACATATCGCACTAATAAACTATTCAGCAATTCTTTAATTGTTAAGGAAAATATAAACAAAGGGTGTTCCGCGGTCGATGATGCACACGAAGACCATGGGTTTTTGAGGTCATTTTAAGTCAAAAAACTTTTTGCTGTGCGGGTAACGGTTTTCCTGCAATTTATATTATTTTTACGTTTTTTTTTTTACTTTGGTATTATTTTTTTTTCACAAAAACACGTAATTAAGTATCATTTTTCATTTTGTATTTTTAAAGCCCAATTTGTTCTCTCAAAAAATACTTGATAATTTTTTAACAAAAAAAAAAATACTTTAAAATTATTAACAAAATAAAAACTAAAAACGAAAATTCAAGAAAATTTTAATATTTGAATTAATTTCTTATAACCTTTTTTTTAACGGTTATTTCTAATTTATTTGCTACTTTTGGTTCTTTTTAACACTTAATAGACTCATAAACGTAGTTTATTATTGGATTTCATTACAAATATTCAATTTTTTTTTAAATATTCTTTTTTTTTGTTTTTATTTTGTTAATAGGTGCTTTTAAAAGTATTTGTTTCCTTAAAAAATGTCGAGAACAAATTGTTTTTTTTTTTTTTTACGGGTCTAATAATTTTGTTGCATAAATAAAATTAAGTTACTGTATGAAAACAAGGTTTTAGGATTTCCGCTTGAAGGGTAAATTTTAACAGCTAGATAATAGACAGATTTATATTATACTACTACGTGTGTTAACTGAGAAAAAACCTATTCAATATCTGAAAATTTTTTAGTTTAAGTTTGAAATCCTTCGGGTGGTTTTTATTTTTAGAAAAATAAAAAAATGGCAATACAGCTCTTAAATAATTAAAAAAAACCTTTAGCTACGTTATTTTTATATAGCACCAGCAGTATAGAAATCCAATTTTGAAATGCACTTTAAAAAAAAATAAAATATTGTAATGTATTTTATATATAAAAACAACATCTCAAATATAACTATGTATAAAAAATTAAATAATATTGATTAGTGAGGCAAGCGGAAACACTCTTTTGTGCCTATGAATGTGCCTCAGCCGATGCAGAAGATGAAAATACAAGTCGTTAATTCGCCGTTGATATTTGTATATACTATTACACACATATGGATATGTAGGTATATATAAATATGTATCTAAATCTGTTGAACTTTAATATTTATGAATTGTTGAAGCAAACTAACGGGTCTTAAAACTTTCAACTTTCTTGAACTTGTTGAGATATTTATAAATTTAATTTTGTTTAATGATAATAAGCCTTTAGCAACAAAGATTATACGTAATCATTTCATTTAATTGGTTAAAATAATAATAAATATATTTGCACAAATGACAATAATCTGTGTCCTTGAACTTACTCAATGGAAACAAGTAAAAATTTTATGAGACTACCAAACAGAAAAAGAGACAAATAAATAAGATATGAACCATTAAAACTTTTCGTATGCAAAAACAATGATGCACTTAATTTCTCCAAGCACATTTTGTACGTAAATATGCATTTACATACATACACATCATAGGTGCAATCGATATATTAAAGTGTTAAATTGTAGTTTTATGCCTAAAGTTCAAAGAAAACAATAAATTAAGCACACGGCTACAATATTATATAAACATTTCAAAATTCATTCAATTTATTTATCGTTTTAAAGGCGTAAAAAGATCGTGGGTAATTCGCGGTGTAAATAATTATCGCAATCGATAGCCAATCAATAAAATTGAATAAATTATGTTTATGAGGCACTTTAAAAGAAATAAGTTTTCGGGTGTGCGTTAGTAGAGTGTAGAAAAAGTGTTCTTTAAAGCCGGTTCTTTTAAAAATCGAAGAAAAATAAAACAAACAAATTAATAAAATATACCATAGTACGAGTACGTATGTATGTATGTAGGTCTATCTTAGAACAGAATTATTTTTGAATATAACCTACAAAATTTGTTTATTTTTGTACCTTCTTATTTAAAAAACAATTTAAACAATCAGCAATAATTGGAAGTGATAAAAATACTTGAACTTTTGTAAATAGAAACATTGATCTGCAAACTATGTATACGGTGAATTCGGGTGAAGTGTTTAATTAATTTGTGTATGTTTTTCAATAAGTTCATGTATGATTTTCCTGATGATAGGTATAGGTCAATTTTCTAGGATATTACGGGTCTATTTTCTAATTATAAGGTGGTAAGTAAATTAGTTTATAGTGGATAAGGAATTTGATTGTCTGAACTATAATTATCTATTTTTTACTTGCTCAATATTTTGGTACCTACTATAGATGGTGAACATAATATCTCAAACTGTGCCCCACACTGTCCCAAAAAATAAAAGAAATCAATTGGTTTATATTATCGATGTATAATTCAATCAATCAATTGAATTATTGAAGTCGAATTTAAAAAAAATGTACTTTTATTATTTTCTTTTTTCTCAAAAACTGAAAGACAAGATAGGAGCATCGAATATTAAGAACAAAAATACGACTTACTTTTATTATTTTCTTTTTTCTCAAAAACTGAAAGACAAGATAGGAGCATCGAATATTAAGAACAAAAATACGACTTAGGGCCATTTGCTGAAACGAAACTTAAATATTTATGTTCAACCTATAAGCGCTTATGTTCTACTTTTTCCTCAGCGTAAACTGTCACAGAAGCTCTTATGTTGAACTTAAGTACTTAAGTTTAGTTTCAGCAAATGGGCCTTAATAACGTAAAATGTTGAACAGAATTAGTTTGAACACATTTTTTTAAATTATTTTTTCAAAGTTTTCAGTTTGAAAATTATTTTTTTTTTAATTTTTTCTTTCGGGTTATTTCCATATACTATTTTATTTCAATTTATTCCAACAAATTTCTAATTCCAACAAAGTACTAAATATGATAATAAATAATATTGCATTCACAAATTTTTCAAAAAAAAATTAAATAAGGAATTTGTGTTGACCTATACTTTTGACATTTAAACATTTCTTCATACGTTTAAGCCTATGATCCACAAGAACAAGTTATTGATTTATTTATGCATCTTATTTTATCTAGGTCAATTCTATATAGTTTTTTAATTCATATATCTACTTAATATGACATTTTTCCTTTCAGGAGGCAGCTTAGGTTCTTTGCTGTAATGATTTGCATATTACTTTATCGATTACACAAGTCCTTATCCTTCTACGCTTAGAATTTATTTATTTCATGATACATTATGTATAGACAAAAATCGATATTAAACCGACTAGTAATTGAAAAGACTCCTTATATTTTTTTTAAATAAATATTTAATAATTGTAACCGCTACGAAACAACGATAGTTTGTACCTATCAGGTAGAGCAGAATGTGACATTTCCCACCACTCTCGGTAAATTTTTAAGTTAATTGTTTACTGTTTAATTTATACAAGAAAACACTTGTCGGTTTTCACAGATGCGTTAAAGAGTAATGTGGTAAGGTACTTTATTTATCAGAATTTTATTTTTTTTAAAGTTTTGTACGCGACTAATGCTTTTAAAAAATGACATAAATAAATAAATTTGGTGGCACATCAACGGCTCATGAAGAACCAGGGCCTAGTGACTTACAAGTCTCAACCATTCCATTCCTGTGTGCGTGTCTGCAGGAATGGAGGGGACCTACGGTTTATTGCCGAATCCTAACGGCTAAGGCGAGCGGCACTTTTCTATGACAAGAGATAGGTACTCTTGGAGGATATGTCACTTCCTCGCAAGAGGTAGTAGCCCGGAAAAAAACTTGGAAACGGCTGGTATTGAACCCAGACCATGCCAGAGGTTCATCACAATAACCATTACGCTACTACAAAAATGAGCTAAAAATGAAACTATGAATTTGTTATGAAGCGAGAAGTGCATCTAAGTTTTCCTATAGATGGCGCTGAAGACCATAAAATATAAGCTTTAACTCAGAAACTGATAATTTTTATTAAGCTGAATCATGCGGATAATAAAATTTTCCATGAATTGAAAAGTTCACATAAATCAAATTTCAGCCTGTATGCGATTTGGATTAAAATTTCGATTAAATTGATCCATCTTCACCTTATTAATGTCAAAACTCAAAAAGTAATCTTCGTATAAAATTTAACGCCATTTTAATCGAATTCTTAAAAATAAGTTTATACTCGAAAGTCATATAATCCGATTGAGTTAAAACTTCCACATTTTATTTTAATGAAGTGGCTATGGACTATATGAAAAATTCTGGTCCATAAAATATTTGTATTCAGCTCAATGATTTTGGCATGCAAGAATTTTTGTACAGCATTTTGGTTTTTGCTTGAGAAAATGAGAACTTTGCCTAGTTATGGTGTAGATTTCATTGCATTATTGAGAATTGAATAAAATTTAGTTTCAGTTGTGATTTCATATTGTCCAATTGAGTTTTAAACAGAATTGCATTAGACTTTAGGTATATCGTAGCACTAATCATACTATTACTACCTCAATATCTGCTTTACCTGTAGTGTACAATGCACTGGAATATCTGTACGTAATATTTTAGTATAAACTCATAAATCTCCTTTCACCCAATTTACTTAAAATAGAAAAATAAATTTTAAAAAGACCCTATAGTCATTATATTGCAGGTAATTTATGAAAAAAAAAATCGATTATAACAAACTATAATAATTCATTTCCACATTTGTAAAATGTTATACGAAAAACATTGGCTTCCAACCGTAAAATCATGATTGTTTATCTACTAAGAAAAATTCAGCTAATAGGAGGTGGGTATGTACCTACTTAACGTTGAAAACGAGAGGAATTTTCAAAGTTGCAGCAGCGAGACGGCAAAGTGTACGATTCTGTATTGTATATAATTGCACTGCGACTGCATTTGCATTGAGATAAAAATAAATCTTTTTTCAATGTCACACGTACCTCTTTAGCTAGAGTTTACAAAGAAAAAACAAGTTTGTAGGTATTGAAATGCCCAATTTAAAGAACATTATATGCTTAGCTTGATTCTTCTGCTACACAAAATCAAATAAACACAGGCCCACCACATCAAGGTCAAGAGCAAATTTATAGTAAATGTAAGCCTTGTGTTGTTGCAGTATAAAGAGATACCTAATACAATGCTGTTGAAAAAATGTTGATCGAAACTTTTCACGTGGCAGCTACCCTACAATTGGCAGAGTATTTTCGGAACTTAACACTTATTTCTCAATAAAAAAAAAAAAAACTCAGAAAAACTCTTTTTTGTATCGATAGTTTTGTTTCAATTTTTTCGGTGATGTCCTTACTAATTACCGTTGGTATTTTTTTATCCTATTCACTTCAGAGTTTGGAAAAATTACAGAAAAGAAGGTATCCCTATCTAGGTACTTCTATCCAACTTTATTTTCGAAAAATGATTAGGAATCATTCTTGAGCATTTAGCAGTCAGATGCAGCCTCATCCATCCACTTGAATTGCATTTCTTGCAACAATTTTTTCCTAGTGTACTATGCAACAACTTAATTGACTACTTGAATGTATATGCAGTTTAAAAGTGTTGTCCCAGATAGAAAAGTTTGCAGTCACTGCGTTTACTTAGGGCCAGTGGCGATTATTTTTTCTAAACAGAATCGATTTTTTTTGCTTTCAATACCCAAAGGAAATTTGTTCAGAAAAATCGAGTTTTTTTCTTCTAAACAAATCGAATTTTTTATTGAAAGGAATTCGACATTAATTATATCTTGATATTTGAACCATTTCATATTTTTGTGGCACCTACGATTCGGACCAATTGAAGTGATTTGATTCTAGCTTAAACCTAGTACAAATTTTATCTCTACAATTCTAATCTCTACAAAAACGTTGGAAAAATCGCGTAGTTGATCGTGTTTATCGTCCAAAATTATTGATTTGTCGAAATTTTTCCCGTAAAACAATGCTTCGAACATTATTTTTCTTGGCAAGCGGGTACAAACGTCACAATTTTGGGCGTGAACTGCGTACTGCCTGGAAAAAAACTGAAGACAAAATTTGTCCTGGGAAAAATTTGTATGAAAAGAAAAATTTTTCCCGATCTGTATACTAGGCTTTACCAAAATTTTAAAAAATTTTCGGAACTTAACTTCGAGTTCGGCTACAAACAGTATTACCAGAAGTAATATCGATATTACATAGTACGGAAACGTCTAATTATATTCTACTTTTTTTTTATTGGAAAATAGCTAGACTGTCATAGGCGATTTCATAAAGCTCTTTTAAATATTTAACAGGCTTATAAATCTTAAAAGAGCAGAGTTTTTTTAAATTTAAACACGCAATGCGTTTGTCGTTTTACTAAAACCATACAAAATGGAAAGCAACTACATACTTGCATTTAAATCAAATTTTTCATTCAGTGTTCCATTCCCTTTTCAGCTTTCAATATTATTAGCGTTTAGGTAAAGAGTAAAAACCTCGTAACCAAAATCCACATTTTTTATTATTTATGATTAAAAGTTTGAATTTTATTAAAATATAAAAAGTGACTAAAAACAGGACACATACAAAAAAGAGAACAACCAAATAATTTGATGAAAAAAGAAAGAGTAAGAAAGATCGGTGTCAAAAAAAAAGTTCTCTTCTAAAGAGATATTCTGAAAACTCTACGACAATGATAATGACCGTCCTTGCCGGAAAGTTCTTTTACTCTAGAAAATTAAATAAATTTGGTGGCACAAAAGGCTCATGAAGAACCAGGGCCTAGCGACTTACAACTCTCAACCATTCCATGTGTGCGTGTCTGCAGGAATGGAGGGAATCTACAGTTTATTGCCGAATCCGAACGGCTTAGGTGAGCGGCACTTTTCTATGACAAGAGATACTCTTGGAGGATTTGTCACTTCCTCGCAAGAGGTAGTAGCTCCGAAAAAAACTTAAGGTGGAAGCGGCTGGTATTGAACCCCAGACCTCTGGCATGACAGTCCAATGCACTAACCATTAAGCAACGGGCTACTACTTGTATAATTGTAAGGGGCACGGAGTGGAAATGGGCGACCAAGTAAAATAAACGATGCTTCAATTTCTAAGGTTTTATTGCAACTGACTAGATCATATAAGTAATAGTTTATAATATGCTTACGACAATGTATATACATACATAATTTCATGTTATAAAAAGCTGTAACATCATACGATCGATGGATTAAAACTTAATAATGAAGTTAGAATATATATATAAGAATAGTTAATTTAGTAAATAAGAAATTAGAATTTAAAATACAGGGTGTTAATAACATTTATATTATATGAATCTCTTACAACTCCACCCTCTTTTGAAAAATAAATCGTCTTCGATTTTTTTTATTTATTTGAATACATTATAATTATATTAGATACATTTAATTTTATAAACATAAATTTTTCAGCGAATAGTCTATCATTTATAATAAATTTAAAACAATTTTTTTTTCCTGTTTTGATAGATAAAAATGAAAATCTTGCTTCCTTCGAATAGTATACAAAATACTTGACATTTGATTTAAACAAATATTTAGGTAAATCTTAACATGAAAATTTGAACATTTACTGAACATTTTTAAAATTAATTTATTTTTAACAAATTGAAATATTAATACGTTGAAATTTATTAATCGGATAAGTATGGCTTCATATTCTCAGGAGACGCAACTCCTTCATACCGTTTACTCGAAATTTGCAAGTTTTCCAAATCTCTGATTAGATATCTGTTGTTTGGAAGTGCTTTTATTATTTCGAATGGGCCTTTAAATTTCGGCAATAGTTTTTTATTAACACCCGGTGTACAAATGACGTTCTTTATCAAAACGTAATCACCTACCTTATAAGGGTATGGCTTTTTGTGATGATTGTCAAAATACACTTTGTTAGCTTCCTGGCTACGAACAGTCCTTTCAAATGCTTCCTCTCTTATTGATTCTAAACTCCTAGTTTCTTCTGTGCATACATGTTTTTCAAGATATTCACGAACGTTATCATGAATATCACCCCTCTGCCTAATTCCAAAAAGCAAAGTGCTTGGGGAGAAACCTGTACTTTTATTCTCAAAATTGTTAAGAGCAAATTCAACTTTAGTTAAGTGTTTTGTCCACTCACCCGGTTCCAATTCACTTTCTTTAGCTAACATTGGAGTTAAACTCCTATTTATGCGCTCTACCTGACCGTTTGATTGGGGAGAACTGGTTGCAATTTTTATGTGCTGCACGCCGTTAGTTTTACAAAAATCTGAAAATTCTTCTGAGGTAAAGCAGCTACCGCGATCTGATACAATGCGTAAGGGCTTACTATAGCTTGAAAAATAGGACTCTAAACATTTTATTACCTCTTTAGTGTTGGTTGTTTTGACTGGGTATAGTTTTGAAAACTTTGAAAAACCATCTACAATCAAAAACACATGTTTTTTTATGTTGCGTACCGAAGAAGGCAATGGACCATAATGGTCGATATGGATGGTATCAAAAGGTGTTTTGCCTTTTGGAATATTGTGCAAAACGCCTTCTTTTTTACCTGTCAGTGGGGAAAAATGCATACATTTCAGACAACAGTTAATGTAATTTTTTATTTTAGATTTCATTGAAGGAAACCAATAAGTCTTTTTTAAAAAATCGTAGCATTTTTCAACACCTACATGGCACAAAGCATCATGATGAGTCTGAATTACGTTGCTTTCCATTTGCGATGGTACATAGAAAGATATTTTCTGGTTTATTTTTCGATAAACGAGTCCATTAATTAGTTCATAAGATGAACTTTCTCTTTCTTCTAACATCTTGACCAACCGCTGAATGGTTTTATCCTTTTGCTGTGATGCGGCTAGTGCGTGTTCAAAAGAGTCTGCTTCAACGATCATCAAAACATTATGCACTCTGCTAAGAGCATCGACATGACCCATTTTGTTACCGTCCCTGTGCTCTAATGAATAATCGTATTCTTGGAGTTCCAAGGCCCAACGCGATATTCTGGGATTCAAAAGTTTTTTATTGAGTGTCAATGTAAGTGACTTACAATCAGTGACAATCTTAAATTTTATCCCAGTAAGGTATATTCTAAAACGTCTTAAGGCGTA
This sequence comes from Epistrophella euchroma, assembly GCA_947049315.1. NCBI lineage: Eukaryota > Metazoa > Arthropoda > Insecta > Diptera > Syrphidae > Epistrophella > Epistrophella euchroma. The sequence continues at coordinate 16,675,598 of OX346247.1, read as the reverse complement.
TATTATTGCTAAAGTCTCCAACTCAAATGAGTGGTATTTAGACTCTTGCGCAGTAGCACGTTTAGAAAAAAAGAATATCGGATAAAACAACTTGTCTTCCTGGCGTTGCAGTAATACTGCACCAAAACCAAGACTGCTCGCATCACAGTGCAGTTCAGTTTCCGCATTTGGGTTATAAATGCTTAAAACTGGTGCACCAATAAGTTTTTCTTTTAATTTTTCGTAAACAAGAAGTTCTTCTTTGCCAAAAATAAATTTTGCATCTTTTTTCAAAATGTCATATAAAGGCTTAGCGAGGATTGAAAAATTTTGTATAAATTTTCTGAAATAAGAGCATAATCCTAAAAAAGAATGTAAGGTTTTAATGCTCGAAGGTACCGGATATTCCATTACAGCACGCTTACCATCAGCGTTTGGACTAATACCGCTGAATGAAACCTCATAGCCTAAATAAGTTATTTTTTCATACATAAACATGCATTTATCGAACCGAAATTCTAAATTATTTTGATGCACTATTGAAAAAACATCATGCAAAATCTGAAAGTGTTCTTCCTTTGTTTCCGTGGCCACCAATAAGTCGTCGAAATATATTCGGAGTTTTCCAGAACGTATAAGCTTTTTAAACTTCTGTTCAATAAATTGCTGAAAAGCGGCTGGTCCGTTCTTGAGCCCACATGGAACAACAAGATATTCATATTGGCCTAGGGGGGTCACAAAGGAAGTATACTTTATGGATTCCTCTGACATTTTAACATGTTGAAAACCACTTTTCAAGTCAAGCAATGAAAAAAATTTTTTAGCTCTCAACCCATCTAACATATCCTCGATTAAAGGAATTGGAAAATTATTTTTTAATGTAATTTTATTAAGCTGTCGAAAATCAATACATAATCGAAGCTCACCCGTTTTCTTTTTAGCCAAAACTATCGGGGACGCAAAATGTGAGTTACTTTCGCGAATAATTTTCTTTTCCAACAGATCATCTAAAATTTTTTGAAGTTCGACTTTATGAACATGCGGTAATCTTCTAGGCGCGCAATTAAAAACACTGTTCGTATCCGTTAAAGCGATTTGCATTTTAATTTCATTTTCATCCGGTTCATTCAAAATTCGAGTATAAGTAACATTTCCAAAAGCTAAATCTCTAATTTTGTTCTTTTCATCCAAGCTTAAATTTTCGTTAATTTTTAAAATTATTTTATCGTCACGATCATCAAACGTATCAATATTCAAAATCTCTTCATTAAAATCACATTCATTGGAACTATCATTTTGACAAAAATTTAAAGTTTTATCTCCTAAGGTAAATTTTAAATTTGTTTTCTGTAAGAAATCTCTTCCTAAAATAATTGTATTTTTCATTGTGTCATTTTTGACAACATATAAACATAAATTCGTAAAAATTAAATTATTAATTTTAATGTTGCAATAAACCTTACCAAAAATAATTAATCTACTGTTGTTGATTCCCACGTAGTCATGCATTGACGAGTCGATCGATGTCATCAAATAAGGTGGTATATATTTTTGTTGAACGAAGCTGATTGGACTCCCCGTGTCAATCATTGTCTTGGCTTCCAGTTTTATGGTGATTTGCTCCGACTCGTCTTTAATGAATGTATACTCGAAAATTCCATGAAAATCGTTTAAAAAAGTTGTCTGATGTTGTTGTTTTGCAACGTCTTCATGTTCTAGAACACACACGGCTGATTGTGGACAATTTTTTAAGCTGTGTCCCATCTTTCCGCATCGAAAACAAGAGCCCTTATCTCTGCGTGGCTTTGGACAGTTTGTGAGCACGTGGCCAACGTCATTACAGTTGAAGCACCTGATTCTGCTGCCTCTGGAACTATTGTTAGGATTTGGTTTGGGATCATTCGTCATCGTTTTGTAGCCTGATGGTGCTGGTTGCTCTGACGTCTTCATCTTATCGTATTTTCTCAGAATTCTCTTGAGATCCGAAATGCTGTTCGCTGTAAGCAAAATTTGTTTGTTAGACATCGTGTCGGGTATACCTTTAATTATGTAATTGATGATGTCTTGCTCCTCGATATCAGCTGAGCTTGCAATCTCTTGCATGATAAGCACATATTGTTGGATGTTTTCATCTTTGTGCTTTCTCCTATTTCGTAAGGTGTTGTGGACATCTGACGCTGTTGAATGTTGTTGGAATTCGTTGATTAGAGCTGTCTTTAGTTCGCTCCAAGAATGGCATGAAACAGATCTTAGAAAGAGCTTCGCTGTTCCTTTTAACAAACGTTGAGCATATATAAAGCACTTGGGGTCATCAAATTTATAGATGAGCTTTGATTCCTCGATGCTTTTGATCCACCTCGTCACAGGAAAGTTGTCGTCGCCAGAAAAAGTTTGAAGGGACTCCTCGATGTCTCTAAAAGAAAAAGAAGGATGATTCATCTCACCACGTTGATTTTGGTCCAATTCAGCCAATTTTCTCTGAAGCAGACGAATTTCCTCCTTTCTTGCCACGATTTGTCTCAAACTTTCCAATTGCTGCAGCACCAATCTATTTTCTTCCTCCAGATTTGAAGGATCCTCTGAGCTATCGTCATTAAGCTCATTACCTGGTGGAAAAAGTTCTTCGATTTGGGGCTCTGCAAGTTGTTCGATTCCTTGCTCCAAACGAATCTTCAACGCTGTCTTAAGTCCAGTAGTTGCTAACCCAAGTTCGGTAAGCTTGTCTTTTAATTGTTGCACAGTGGCGATTTCAATAAATCGTGAAGCTCGTGTTGTCATTCTCGTAGCACTTTATTAAATTAATTTTAAATCGCCAAATAAATATTTTATTGAAAGTTTCGTAAACAATTTTCATAAAATAAACTCTCAAAAATCCATAAAGCTTTGGCGCATTTAACTAAACAAAATTTCTTAAAAAATACTACGTGGCTGTACTTTTATCCCACTTCTGAGGATGTAAGGGGCACGGAGTGGAAATGGGCGACCAAGTAAAATAAACGATGCTTCAATTTCTAAGGTTTTATTGCAACTGACTAGATCATATAAGTAATAGTTTATAATATGCTTACGACAATGTATATACATACATAATTTCATGTTATAAAAAGCTGTAACATCATACGATCGATGGATTAAAACTTAATAATGAAGTTAGAATATATATATAAGAATAGTTAATTTAGTAAATAAGAAATTAGAATTTAAAATACAGGGTGTTAATAACATTTATATTATATGAATCTCTTACATAATATAGTTTTTTTTTTTTTAAATTGAAATATATAAATAAGAGGGCGGAAAAATTTTCTTCCGACCCGGACGGCTAATACCCACACGCTACGCCACTGCTCAAGGCTATTCAGCCATTTACGGCTGCTCAGCTCAAAAATAAGAGAGTCCTTTAAATGGCGACTCATCTGAGTGTTGGAGATACCAAAAAAAAAAAGTTTCGATAAAATAAAATAAACATGAAAGTTGGTTCAAAATTTTTCGAACAGTACTGTATGTTCGATATCAACAAAAACAAAGGAGAAGAAAGGCAAACATTTTATTTGTAATTCCTTTATATAGAAGGTAGTTTTTTTATATTGATGAGTAATAATATTGATATTAAGTGAGATAATTACTGATGGGTTTTTAAACAAACTGATGTTTTACAGCCGGGAAAAATCTATGGTACCTAATTTGAGAATTTATAGCTTCCGCACAAAGTGTGATATAACAACTAAAACAAAAGAATAACCACCATCATAATCAAGAGATTCTTTTTGTGTGCCAACCTCTCCACCTGACTAAGCAAAGACCGAAGAGTGAATGAATTTCTTTCACTTTCCTTTTAATTTTATTTTTAAATCTTGCAAGATCAGTGGTGGTTAATCAATGCTAAGCAAAAAACTTTTTAATTTTTTTTTTTAAATAATGACGAACAAAATATTTGTTGTATAAAAATATATTTTTAAACTTGTAGGTGGAAAGAAAATTATAAAAAAATAAATCTTTGTCTTTTAGTGAAGAGATGTTGATTTTAATTTTTTTTTTAATTATAAGAAAAGAAAGATTAAGTTGATTTTCTAAAAATATGCATGAATTAAATATTACTTTATACATATTTTTATATGAAAAAAAAATTAAATAAACATACCATTAATAAAAGTTGGGCAGATAAAAGACACATTAACTTTATTTTAATAAAATTTAAATGAAAAATTGTCACAAAACTCAAAACCACGCGCTACACTTTTGATTTGAAAGAAAAAAAAAATTATAGTGGAATATGTTTATTATTGAAAAATTTATTTAGCTATGAGCTTGGTATACTATGCGATCTAGAAAATTAAACAAAATAAACACTGTATGGAAAGTAAAATATATGTTACGTACATACACATACATACATATATCCACCATATTATATTTTATTTACGATATGGAATAATGTTTATTGATTTGTAGTTGAAGGGAAAATTTATTAACTTTATTAATAAAAATCAATAAACGTGGCTTGGTTCAGAAATCAATAGAAACATAACTGAATGTTGTGTCTCTCGGGACATTCGGGTCGGGAAGTTGAACCAGTTCATATTTTTTAGGGTCTCAAGAATTAAATGATGACGTTTCTTTGACGGAGGCTAAATTATAAAGTTATGGTTATGGGGACTATTTTGTGGTAAGTATATAATGTTATTATTACTTGATGGAGATTGAGTAGGTATGAATACATTCAAAAGACGTCAGCTCATCACTTTTTTATAGCAACACACGTGATATTTATCCTCATTCTTAGTGTTGCGGTTTGGTGAACTTCAATAAATATAAACACATCAATATTTTAGTAAGTATGTGATGTTTTGTTTTGGTTTTTAGAAAGCTTGTTCATATTTATGCATACCTATATAATTTTAAGAGAACTACATATTTTCTACAAGTTGTCATATGGATATAATACATACATATATATACCTACTGCTTTTATAAATATACCTATATACATATATGTAAATTTAAGAGAGAATAAAAATATTTATTTTTTATGTACAGCCATTCACTTGAGGTATAATTATGGTTTAAATAAATTTAGTACCCGTCAATTTAATCCACATTTTTTAAACCCGACAATTTACACTTATTTCCCCAATATTCACTAAAAAAAAGCATCAAACTTGATGGAATAAAAATGAGTAAAACGCATTATGTTAAAGTTAAACTGTTTAAACTTAGTTAAACTCACTTAAAAGCTCCGTAATATTAATAATTTGACATTAGAAATTATATTTCTACTTTTTTGTCGCTTGCTTTTGTATTTTATATTTTGATTTTACCTCCGAGTTCAATTTCTTTACTGCTCTCTGAAAGTCTGTTTAAATTAAATCGAATTAAACTTGACAAGGTTTAAACCTATTTTTATTTCCAGGTATAACGAGTGAATATGATGAGCTTGGGTTTGACGTTTGGGTTTAAAGTTACGTTAAACCCAGATGTACATTTAAAACCGGATTTAAGTCACTGAATAATATGGCTGTTAATGATTAAGATTTTGTTTTCAATACAAGTTATACCTATACTTCCAGGAATTAATTAAATTCACCCATAATATATATTGAGATAAAGGCTCAAAAATTTAATATCTATTGGTGGAAAATAGTTTTTGTACAAAATTTACTTTATTCTTGAAAGTAAACGTAAAATGGGAATAACAGAGATGCCGTTTTTTTTTTTTTTAATTATAAAAATAGTTGCATATACTTTTCCCTCGATCTGATCTGATCTAGATTTATATTTTATATGAAAATACATGTAGGTATGTATTACAAAAACATACCTACATGGATCTGTAAAAAATTCGAACTCGAGATTTTGTTCAAACTTGGTATTACGATCTTCCTATCATGATCGTATCAATTTAACGAAAAAATTGGTTACCACAATTCTGTCTGTCTGTACACTAGACTGTTAAGCGATTTTCTTGAAATTTTGAACTTGAGATTTTTTTAGTGAGTATTTAAAGGCAAAATTAAAATCTTTTATAGCTCCAAGAATAACGGTAGCTTCAATTGTACAACAGTTAAGCCTAGTACGCAGATCGGAAAAAGACAAATTTTATCTCTACAATTCTAATCTCTACAAAAACGTTGGAAAAGGCACGCAAAATTAATGTTTTTCTTCTTTTGTTTTCTATTTGTAAAATTATCAACAAACAATAGTTGATCGAGCTTATGGTGCAAATTATTAACAATTCAAAACTTTTCCCGCAAAATATTGCTTCAAACATTAGGCCAGTCCCACGAAGAAAAAATCTCTGAGCGCTCAGAGCGCTCAGAGATTTTTTTTCGTGGGACAAAAAATCTCACCTGAGCACTGAGATATTTTGCTGAGATATGTGAGATGAAAATTTTTTGGATTCATTTCTCAGTTTTCTTTCTCAGCCAAAACAGCTGTTCTTTTGACAATCAAATTTAAATTTTTTTGTGGTGCTCAAGTGCAAAAGTGGTAAATAAATACAAAATAAAGACGGAATGTTAATAAAAACTAAAATAACTTGATCGTTTTATTATTTCTCATTCATTTCAATAAGTTTTCTGCTTCAAAAATTAAACATTTTAAGCAAAAGTTGAAAGTGATTTTTTAGAATTTCAGTACGAGAATTATAACACCTGAGTTTTTTACAATTGAGCGGAGAATGTTGTCCCACGAAATGATTTCGCCTCCGTCAAATTGACAATGAGCGCTCACTGAAATTTTTTCTCCGTGGGACTGGCCTATTATTTTTCCTGGCAAAATTTAGTGGAGACTTCTCCCTCTACAACGGGTACAAACGTCACAATTTTGCGCGTGAACTGCGTACTGCCTGGAAAAAAACTGAAGACAAAATTTGTCCTGGGAAAAATTTTGTATGAAAAGAAAATTTTTTCCTGACCTGCGTACTTAGGCTTTACTAAAAAGTTTATTTATCTCGGAAACAACTCTCAGGAATTTGCAGTTATGGCCTACATTATGGAAAAAAAAAATTACCAAAAATTTCTGCCTGCCAGACCCTATATTATTTTAAACTTTTTCGATAATGACTTAACTGATTTTGATAAAAGTGTTTATTCAGGAGGACAAATGCACGCTGGCAAGTTTACGAAACACTGTTGTAGAAGATTTTTCATGCTAATTTTGACAATTTAGTTAAAACGACTCTGCAATATTCCACCCTTATAAGCAGCAAACAACTGAAACAAAATAACTACATGCTAAAGCTTTTTGAAATTTGATGTTCTTGGTATTAGCAAAGAATATAAAGTTACCAAGAACTCGCATCTCATACAAATTTTCTACTGAAAATGCCGGGTTCCAATGTTGGAACCCGCACTTTGGCTTTTTTATGGGCTTTTCAATAATTCTCTCAGCGCTTTTAAAATGAGATACCACACACATTGAAACAGTCTGCTTTTTTGTCCTTGAAATTGAAAAGCCCATAAAAAAAGCAAAAGCTCTGGAAGCAGGCCGCAATATAAAAATGTGCAGTAAAAAAATTGTATGAGATGCACCTTCTTGGTAACTTTTTCTTCTTTGGATCTTTGGTATTAGGTACTATTTTAAAAATTTATCTAAGGGCCAGTTGTACAAATATTTGATCCGTGGTTCAGGAATTTTAACTCACCAGTTTCGGCGGATTAACTGTGGTTCAACGATGGTTCAGGCATGTAATTGGCTTTTAGTGCATATTTAAACCTTGAAACACCGTTGAACCTCAGTTAACCCGCCGAAATCGGCGAGTTAAAATTCCTCAACCACGGATCAAAATTTAAACCACGATTGTACAACTGGCACTAAGTAGTTAAGTGGAGATGGCTATTAAAAAATGAAACTGAACTCACTTATTTAATCTTTAATTGAAATCGTAATGAGCTTTTGCTATCTGAACACTTTTGAAATGTCTTTGTTTTGTTTTATTTTTTTGATATCTATTTGAATGGTTATGGATTAAGGCCGTGTGCGAATTCGTTTAAAATTTCGATTAAATTTTATCCTAGATTAAATTTTGACATTTCTACGTACAGATTCACCTCACTAGTGTCAGAAATTAATCTTCGGATAAAATTTACCGCGATTTTAAGCCAATTCACACACGGCCTAAGAAGTGATTGTTATCAAAAATATGCCACTGATATTGAAACAATTTTGTTGCGTTTAGAAATCATTTACCTATGATGGTAAGATTTTTTAAATAATTCATACACATAATATGTATGTAAGATTGTTAATTTCTTTCTTCATTATGTATTCCTTGACAAAATATTGGGCAGCTAAATCTGTCATAAAAATTAAACATTGTTGCTCGGGTAGCGATGGAAAATACATACTTAGCTAACGTGCTAATAATAAAAATCGTTACTTCTTTTTAAAATTGTTAAAATGATGTTTTTTTTTTTAGATATTAGAGAATTATACATATACCTAACTTCAGGAAAACCTAATATTTAAAACCTGAATTTCGGAATACAGAATCTTAATATTGTTTGTAATTTCTGGGACCTACATAGATACATAAATACCACCAACAATTGTATATAATCTTTGAATGCCTAAAATGAACAATAAATTCAGATCTTTGGCCGTGTGCGAATTCGTTTAAAATTTCGATTAAATTTTATCCGAGATTAAATTTTGACGTTTCCACATACGGAGTCACCTCATTAGTGTCAAAAATTAATCTTCGGATAAAATTTAACGCGATTTTAACAAAATTCACATACAGCCATAAAAGTGAAGCTTTGGTTTTAGTCTGTTGAGCCTGTTGCCCCTGTTGAAACAGGTACACTAATACAGGCAGGTTTATTATTTTTTATTCTTATATAATAATATAATAATTTCATTTCCCATTCCAGAATCAACAAAATCATTCAAAAAATAAATATTTCATTAATTATACAAACTAACTTTATTAGAAAGTATTTTTAAACGATACCTAAAGCCGCAAGTTTCAGAGTAGAATATTATGAAGGTATATGTACTGAACATTTACATGCATAATGTAGGTATATAAGTGTATGTATTTGGTTTCAAAAATTCAAACTAAAAACAATCAACAAAATACAATGTGCCATTATGGGCAGCTGCCAAACAAAATACCATAATAACTCAAAACCTAAGATATAAAAATTGTTCCAATAATGATTCTTTTTTTTTTTAAATATTCGAAGAACTTGCTGAATTTGACGTAAAAAATATTCTTTCAACTTAATTCAAATTCAAAACCTTATACACTTTGACTTAACTTAAACTTCAATTTGTATCACTTTTGCTTAATTCAAACCCACTATTCTTAAGTTATTGGTCCTGAGTCAAAATGCTAGCACTCAAGAGAGACTTTTTTTTATCCAAAAAAGGCACACTGACACTCTACTTCTACATTATACTCAGTCCAAAGCACCCTCGCATTCACTAGGTGAAGGTCAATGAGCACATTTTACTCGTTTCAGCCCCAACCCCTATAATATTCATCCAAAAGTGCAGGAAAGTCCTGAAACGTTGCATTTTGTACGAGAAAAATTAAAATTATTTCTAATACTTTTTTTAAAATTTTCATAAAATTTTCGAAAATAGAAAAAGTCATAAACTTTGAAACTGTCACACATCGTATCTCAAGGGGAAAGAAAAAACACTTCAAACACTAGAAAAATATTTTTTATATTTTGTACACCAGGAAGAATGGTGCTCATCTATTTCTGTACTCACCATGATGATTAATGGGATTTTATTTGCCTTTGTTGTGTAAAAAAAATAAGGCTGCGACAACGTAGACCGCGATATAGGTCTTTATCGTTGAATAGAAATTTCTAAAATGCACTGTTTATAGTGTTTGTAATATAATAAATTGCATCAGTCTTCCGCGACTTTCACTTTATGCTGCCTTCGTTTGGATTGGACTTTTTAACCGCCCTTAGTCTAACGAGCTTGGATAGTCACTGAAATTGAAATTTATTTTTTATGTAGCTTTTCTGTGTTTTTGTATACTTTTACTGAAGATTAGACTCGAAATCGTAGGTTTTTGGTGGAGTGGGAGTGGGGCGGTGTGGTGTGTCGTTTGAGTTAAGAGCACAAAATCACATCAAGGTGCGCTTTCAAAAAAAGCACTCACTTCACTATTCAGAGAGTGTTATCTATTGAGTGTAAAATTTTCTCACAAATAGGTATGCCTCCAATTATTGACATGGCATGGCATATTGTTGAAATAAAGTAATACTGCATAGGTATAGGGAAATCCTTTTTTGTTTGAGCTCAGAGCCTTTGTAGCTTTGTTACATCATAATGCATTGATTGTATTCATAGTCTGGGAGGAAGGATTGCGAATATATAAGGATACGTTTGTTCAATGTGATGGGTATCTGTAATATGGTGTAAGTTTACATCAAATTCAATTTATCGTTCCAGAAATAATTTACAATCACTTTTATCAAACTTTCATAAATGCATCAAAGAAAGCATCACTTTATGGGTAATATGCGTTCATTATTGCAAACTTCCATCAAATTTTGCGCAAACTTCAAGCAAAACGAGAATCAAGAAAATTCTTAAATTCTAAATTCAAAATTATGAAAAATTTAACATTATCAAAAAGACCTATCGAAACTCATAATATGTTTCCACGGTATCCAGTCAAAAGTCTTTATATATGGCGATATTCAACATATCACTATCAACAAAAGTAAGAGAGCTGACATAACAAAGAAATAGGAAAAAAAGAGCGACAATATTCAAATTACAAACATTATGTTTGTTTAGGTACTACCCATGTCTACCGATTTTAGTAGGAACTGTTTTTTTTTAAATAAACTTTCCACTAGATTCGTAGAAATCGGCAGCTTTGGAAAGGCCACTTAAAGAGATAATGTAGAATTCAAATGAACAAGCTCTCATTATGTTTTCTGTATGATTTTGATTTCTCAAAAGAGCTATTATTTTATTTGAGAAATCATGCCTGTTTGCCAATGTTAAATTTTCGCCAAGTTTCCCATATACTTGGTTTTTGTTTAGGTTTTAATAGCAAAATGTGAAAATTTGCAAGAAATTTCACTTTACTAAATTTGTTGGTACTTTCCATGACAAATTTTCATCTCGTAAATTTGTTCTTTTTGATTGGTCCGAAAAGAACGATAGAAGGCCGATTTGATTGGTGACTTGAAAATTCTTACAAATTTTTCACAAAATATTTTTCTTTCTAATTTTTGTTTTTTAACCATCAAAATGCAAATAAACAAACGGACCTAAAGGAGGCTCTAAGGACGATAAAACCATTGTCCAACTGTGAGTTAAGCCGAGAGCAAAATGGGGGTGTGAAGCGTACACACTACAATTCAACTTATATTTGTTTGCTGTTGGTATCACGGCAGTGATATTTTCGTTCATCAAAATTTTCCTTGTGTTTACATTATAGAGAAAAAATCCTTTCATTTCAATCTACCCATCCCTATCTCACATCCTTAACAACCATGTATCTCTCACTCGCACAAAAAAAAATTCTTCGTGCTCAATCCGAAAACATTTATTGAAACTGGCGCATCGGCGTAATTTGGGTGGAATTAACCCTTCTCTTTCTTACTCACACAAAATCTACCCATCTCACTGGATGCGCCGTTCGTCAAAAATACAATGTAAACAGGCACTTATAATGTAAACACGACGATCCGCACCAGCCAGGACTCCCAATCTAAACATGGTATAATGTGAACAACGGTTTAAGTTTTTTAAGTGATCTGATCTGGCAACGCTTATCAATTTCCAAAAACAAGAACGGTAAATCCAGACTCTGACGTCTATTTTTTTTTTGTTTTCTGGATAGGCGAGAGTGCCTATAAACATAAACAAATAAATAAATAATTAATAAAAACAAAAAATAAATATAACCTACAAAAAATTAACCCAACGTATTTAGGTAAGGAAAAATTTAATGTCATATACATACATATATACAAATTAAAATGAAACTATTCAACTATTCTTTTTTGCCATACCTTTAAAAATATAAAATTACTGTTTTTCTTGTTGCGCACCATCTGCTGAATATTTGAATTTGATTGTTCCCTGCATTCTTCTAATCCCACCTCCCACTTGAAGGAGATCAAAGCTTTGCCCAGCATAAATGTTCCGGTATTTCAAAGAGTACAATTACTAAGCAGCTTTTCTATTCCACGGCAGTCTCAACACAACATTTTAGCTTTTTAAATTTAAACTCAGTTTTTTTTTTTAATTTAGTTTATTGGTATTTAATGAATTTAATGTAAACAAAAAATATTCTAATACCTACTGTAACGTTTGTGTAAGGATTGCATAGATCAAAAGTTTATGTACCTACCTACCTCTACCCTTTTCGCAAAGCAGAATAAAAATCAATAATTTTTAAATTAGCTAGATCCCGTTTTTATTACAAAATAAAATTGTAACAATTTTTGAATTTTACTGTTCTCATCTTAGATATAAAATATAAATTTGCTCTATTTCCGACCCTTTTTATTTTATTTGGTCGATTTATTTCAATTCCTAATGTTTGGATATTGAAGGCAAAAGATATTCGGCGCTTGAAATTTTGAATATTTTATGCCATTCGCACCAAAACGTTAGACGGCTTAAAATTTTAACCTAAACATTTCTATACAATAAATCATTTGGCGAAGAACCAACGTTTGATGCGCGACAAAAGTCAATTGTTATTGAAAGCTCTAGGCCCGTATTACAAATTACGATTCGTTCAAAATCCCTCGTTATCGTCAATTTGCGATTACATATTACGATAGTCGTTTTTAAAACGATAATCGTTTTCTTTTACGACTGCTTTTGGCAGTCGTATTTTATAGTTTTGACACTTCTGACTTAGGATTATTATATATCTCGCATATTTATTGAAAAAAAAATAGATTTTTTGATTTAATTTTGCAATATGTTCATGCATCCATTTTCGTAAATCATAATCGGGCTTTGTCATGGCTATCGTTTTCTTAGGTATCGTTTCGTAATTCGTAATACGGGCCCTGGAAAGCTTCATGTTGTTGTAATCCCTTTTGAAAACATATGTGTAGCTGATCGCTGATGACATACGATTGGACTTTCGTTTTCTATCAATCGACTTTCATAAAAAAAAGTTGAACATCAAGAACTACATAAACTTGTCTGTACTGCCTCATACGTTTCACTCGCTTTGCCATTAACCTGCGACGGTTATTCATAACTTTTCTTGGTGACCGTATCTTCATATCAATGCATCTCAGCGGAGATTTTCCTCTTTAGCAAAACAAAATTTTTTCATTTCGTTTTTAAATCAAAACTTTTCAATCAATCTTTTCAGAAATATCACTTCACAAAAAAAAAATCAACGAAAATGGAATCGCTTTACGACTCTGATGACGATTTCAATTATAGTGATCTGCTCTTTGAATTATCTGCTATAACTCGACAAATCTTGCAAAATCTTACCATTGCCTCTCTTCTAAGTCCTTTAGAAGATTCTCGCATAGATAAACTTGAAAACGAATCAAATCAACTAAAAGAACAACGCAATTATCTTGAAGAACAACTCAAAAACACAAAACGCAAACGCTGGTGCAGCTGGTGTCTGTTAGAAGCCGTTTTTCAAAGTGAAAATGAAAGGTTTTACTGTTGTTCCAGGTGTGAGCAGCTAGATATTTTGTTATCCAAAGAAAACTAGAAAAATATAATTGTTACAAATTGGTTGAACATTTTATCAACAAATTGTAGAAATAAAACAAATAATTCGAAAAATATTCCACATTTTGTAAAAAAAAAAAATAAAATAATAGACAAATATTATGTTTTCATTTAAATACTATTTTTATTGTTTAATTTAAAATCGTCTGCCACCGCGACCACGACCACCAAATCGACCGCCGCTCCCACCTCCAAAACCACCGCCACCACTTCCGAAACCACCACCACCGCCTCCGAAACCACCACCACCGCCTCCGAAACCACCACCGCCACTTCCAAATCGACCTCCTCCTCCGAATCCACCGCCACCATTTCCAAAACCACTGCTTCCATAGCGCCCGCCGCCACTACCAAAGCGACCTCCCCCGCCGTTGCCTCCAAAACCACCTCCACCACCATCTCCACCATCCATTCGTCGCATTTTATTCGGTGGCCCGCCTCCTCCAGCCCTGCTTTGGAATGGCAAAACACCAGCATCACGAGTCAGTTGAAAATCGCCAGCATCCATAACGCATAGATCTTTTATAACTTGAACTAGCCTGGCATTGGCATCATCCAATTTCAAAACGTCTTCTGGATTATTGCATGCAATAGTCACCAGCTCCTCAATTGCTGGCTTCAAAGCAGCAATTGTAGCCGCTGTTTTTGGATCCATTTCAAAATTTAACCAATTGTCGAGACGTACAATGTTATCTTTTATCCAATCAATTTTCCGGCAGCCAAACAAAAGTAAATGCAAAGGAGCTACCATCGTCATCTGCTTGCACGAAACCGCACGCGTCCGAATCTTCTCTCCGAAGATAAAGAATGGATATGTAAAGGTCACAGCCAAATTGCTGCAATTAACCGAAGTCTTGTGAATCAATGCGGCCTTTGATTCAGTCGTTAGAACCTTGCGTTTCTCCTTGTGGTAGCAAACATTTGGATACAATCCAGAGCACAGCAGAGCCGTAGTCATATCCAATACAGGGTCATTGGAATTGGCATCAACCTTTCCAGTTATCATAGACTCTTCGGGGAATCCAGCTTGCTGAAGAAGATCCAAAAGTTGGTTTCTGGCATCGGCCATAACACGCATGGTTGATAGTTGTAAACCTTTCCATTCACAAAAACGAATCTCTTCGTCCTCTCCTTTGTGTCGAGCATTTTCCCACATCTGGGTGGCTACAACCATAGCTACATGATCGGAGCACTTTTTGCCACCCAAAGCCTTCTGATGATTAGCTAAACGTCTTTGGCCCATATCAAGAGCAAATACCTCCGAAAACGTACTCGAATAGGCTGCCATTCCCGAAAGAATGTCTCCACAACCAAATATAGTACCCAAAATCATCATCTTACCCAGACGTGGCTCGATTGGAAGACGAGCGAGAATTTTACCAAGTGGAGTCAACTCATCGGAAGCATCCAAGCATCTCATGTCGCGCAGAAGTACTTCGGCTTCAATTACAGCATCAAGTGGTGGTGGTTCGATGGCTTTGGACAAGAACTGATGAATCGACCCCAAACGCAGCAATTTTATGGTCAGAGCCATTTCGTGAAGTGGGGTGCGGAACATCTCTGGGGTTAGATGTTCTTCGAGGGCATCAAATCGCGCCTTCGAACAAAGCGTGAAACAAAATCCAGGACGTACACGACCGGCACGGCCTTTTCGCTGCTCCAAGTTGGTCCTACTTGCCCATACTGTTGCATAACTTGTGAGATTGTTGTGAGAGGTGAACATCTTCATGCGAGCCTTGCAAATATCAATGACAAATACAATGTCATCGATAGTAATTGAGGTTTCAGCAATGTTTGTGGAAAGGATGATCTGAAAATAGAAATTAAAATTAAAAACCACACAAAGAAATTGCTTAAAATGCTTAGTTACCTTAGTTACTCCATTTGGAACTGGCTCAAAAACCTTTCGTTGATCTTCTCTGGGTATCTGAGAATGACATGGCAAAATCCTAAAGTTGGGTCCACCAAAATTAGAGCTGTTTTGCAAGAATTTCATTAATGCAAAAATTAAATTCCAACCCGGCAAAAATATAAGAATAGCTCCAGGTACATTTTTGCTCTTGATATGCGACAAAAGTGATTCAATTAATTCAAAACTACATTCGGATTCTGAGATCAAACTCATTGAATTACGAGTTTGCTGTGAATACTTGGGATCATTAATGACCTTGTTTAAATTTTGAAATTCGGCTGAATCAGCGTTTTCGGCAGCCACAGCTGTTTCATCGTCATCCTTTTCTTTGCGATTTTTGCGGTTCTCTGGAGTTGGTACAAAACCAGTCATCTCGATACAATCCTCCAAAAAGTATTGCTGAACGGGATATGCTCGGCCGGGAACTTCAATTACAGGGCATCCACCATAATATTGAGAGAACATTGTCGTATCGATTGTGGCCGACATAAGTATCACTCTCAAATCAGGGTATGTATGGATCATGTCACGAAGAATGACCAAAAGAAAATCGCTGTTCACATCACGTTCGTGAATTTCATCAACAATAATGTGGGAAATACCACGCAGACCCGCTTCAAGCTTACGCAGCAATACTCCCACAGTACAAAAGAGAATAGCTCCATAGGGGCGTGGCATAGTCGATTCGAATCGAACAGAATAACCAACGCTCTCGCCGAGGTTTTCACAACGTTCATTAGCTACACGCTCAGCTACAGAGATAGCCGATATACGACGTGGTTGAGTGACATAGATGTTGCACCAGGCACCCTGACCTGAGCTAATGTAATCCTCCAGAATATACTGAGCAATTTGTGTTGTTTTACCACAACCAGTGTTACCGCGAATGATAACCACTGGACAGTCATTGATTGCTGTCATGATTTCACTTCGCATTGCTGAAATTGGTAGTTTTTCACGGAACTCAATGAATTTCTGAAATAAAAAAAAAAAAAATTATAGTGTCACTGATTCATAAAAGGGGACATACACGTTGAGACGGTCGTAACTAGTAATAAGCTAAAACATCAGCTCTTTGAGAGAACTGAGTAAAGGTTGAGTTTTGAGACAACTCAAAGGATGCCAAACTATAATTATTATTCTACTTAAAAAATGCTATTGAACATTAACCCTATTTTTAATTCGGATTCTGAACTTTTCTAACCGCCATAATTAATATATTACCTGATATTCTGGGTTATTCATTCGTTTTTCTTTTGTTGTAGCCTCCAAGTCACTGCAAAGCTCATCCAGACTTGCAGTGGCCAAATATCCTTCATCGATATTACAAGCGTTCCAAGCATTCCAGTTGGGCTGTGGTGGAGCCCAAGGAATAACAGCTCCTTGAATCTGGGAATCGTTCAATTTTCTTTGTGCTTCTTTTTTAACACCAACCTAAGACAATACATTCACATTACGCATACATATAGTTTTTTCATATTCCTTTTGTTGCTTGCATGTCTTACCAATAAACTAATTGGAGTAGTTTCATCCGGACATCCTGCTGGATTGGCAATAGGTAAACCCAACTCTTTGGCGACGCTTTCAACCTCAACTAGAAGTTCTGGATTAACTTTAACTGGGTATGGCTTCAACTCCTCGTCATCCTTGCGTTGCTTTAAAGTTCCCGAAAAAGCTTCGATCACACCCAAATGGTACAGCTGCCGAACCAGTGATAGAGCACATGATTTACTCGCCGATTGTTTATTCGATCCAGTTTCACGTGAAGTTATGTTGCGTTTCAGTTCACGCACATATATATGCATTTCAGCCATGAAACTCCTGTTGATGATCAAAAGGCGTTTAAGCATTAGATTTGACCTCATTTGATCGTTTAAAATGTTTGAACATGACAAACTCACCTGGCTTAAAAATGGCTTTCCAAGTATTAAATCTCGATTCACTGCGAAAGTTTTTGCTGATTGGTTGTTGTTACCCTGTGGGTGGGAAACCTTAATGGTTCTGTGTAAACAACATAACACTTGCCAGTTGTGTCATGAATTTTACACAGAAAAACCTTGACATTGCCCTCCACAGTGAATCGAGATCTATTCTACGGCCGAGTTCTTGGCCCCCATGAATAAAAATTTGAACGTTTTCTAGATCTTGCAAATTATTTCGTGGAGAACTTTATTGTTAGCATTATCTAGAACGTTCTTAGTTTCTACTCATACGGGCCAGTAATTTTTATTCTCAAATCCAACTGCTTCATTGGATATTCCTAGTTGAAAATCCAATGCAGCAGCTGTTTCTACATACAAAATGGAATACGAAACCAAATGTACCAACATACCTGGAGTGATCCGGACCGACGGCAGTGTATTTGTAATCGGCTTGAATCTTGTTCATCTGCATGAATTGATGCAATTTGGCTTTGGCATTTTCGATCGTCCAGTTACCGTGAATGGCGGCATTCACGTCAAGTGATTCAGCTTCTTCCATTTTAAGTTGTTGTTGGGCTCGATCGATGAAATTAAATTCACGATTTTCCATTGGCCGGTAGGCCTGTCCCAAGTCCTGGGGACCCATGTTGTCCGAGAAGACTCGACGATTCTGATTTCCTCCGCCAAAACCATTATCATCTCCGCCGCCACCACCTCCTCCGGAATTGGCTTCACCAGACTGGCCACCCCCACCTGCACCAACGCCAATATCAGCAGGCACGTCGTTGGCAGCGATTTTTCCGCTTCGAACAAGGAAGTTAATAAAATCTCGAGCGGCATTGCGTTCGGCGTCTTTTTTATTTGTTGAGTTACCAGCAGCAACGTAGGGAAAAGGTGACACGCGAACTTCACACAGGAATCGTTGTCGATGTTTCGGTCCTAAAATTATTGTCGATTAGAAAAAATCGATATAAGTAAAAAAATGCTAATTTGTGAGGTACATACCAGTTGGCCGGACATCGAATGTCGGCTCCGATTTGTTTTTTGCACACCACTCGTGAAAAAATGATTTTACATCAGCCATGGTAGTAGAATTGGATTTAGATTTTTTGTTAATGGTTTGTTGACGACAAATATTTTTTAAATATTCTGTAAAAATTACTTGAGCTTATAAAATAATGGCGTGCAGCGCGCACAGTGCAAAAAATCAATATGGAAAAAGAATTGAAATAAATTGGAGAAATAGCTTTTTGGAGAGTTTATTAGCCGAGCCGAGCCGAGACGGAAAGTTGCCGATTTAAGGTCTGCTTAGACTGCTTTTGTTTACACACAGCGATTCTATTTTGATTTCCTTTCCTAGACCCTGCAGATAGGGCTTTTTAACAAACAGCAATATATCTCTGTCTCGTTCATATTTAAATGTCAAATTAAAATTCTTGGCACAAAATGACATTTAAGTGGCAGCCATTTGTTGGTTTTATTTCGGAGGCAAATAAATGTTTGGAATTGTTATTTCCTTTTTTTTTTAGAAAATCTACTAGTAAAAATAGGTTCGTTCGCGTACTCCCCAAATCTACGAATTTTTACGAATTTCTACAAATTTAACGCAAATTGTGTTCGTTTACACAAAAAATGTGTAGTTTTTCGCAGAAGAGAGCGCTCTCGAGAGAGTAAATTATTTCCCCTTTCTGCTAATTTCAGCCCAAAGAAATTCTTCGGGCAGAAATATGAGTTTTGTCAAAAGTCACTTTGATATTTGCCAGAACATCTCTTTTCTTATACTCCTCTGTTTTATTTAATTTAATGTAATAAATTAACTTTTTCTTACTTTTTTATTTTATTTTGAAAATCTTTTCAAAGAAATGATGACGATATTTATTTTTTTTGTTTTCAAATATTTGACGTTAAAAAACCGGTAAAAATTATTTGTTCAAAGCGTTCGTGTACTATTTTGCAGTTTTACTTCTCTCTGAGAGAATTTTATCCCCACTCCTCAATATTTGATAGACTGTGAATTTTAGTGCAGAAAGTACACGAACGAAGCTAATGTTTTTATAATTTATTTAAGATATTTTAATCTTTTTATGGCACAAAATAGCTAGATTTTTGTAATTAAGCCCGCCTTTTTTCTTTCTTTCCAAATTCATCTGTCATTGTGCCAAGTTTTTGCTGTCATCTGAAACTGACAATTTGGTAGAGATATCTCTATTGGGAAGATTGAAACCGGTATCACAGCAGTTTGTTGGTAGCTTCGTTCGTTGAACTTAACTGCCTGAATAGAATGGTGACGGAACCGGAGCCGGAGCTGGAATAGCTGTCAAAATATTGAATACACACAAATTCAATGTTGCGAACACAACGGAACGTAGCCGCATACGGAGCTGCAGACGGAAGAGTTCAATAAATTTTCACGTACGACATTTTTGAAGTTTCAATTGTATGAAGAAAAAAAAATCAACTTTGGGTCGGAAAAAAAAATATTGTGGTTATATGTAGCGCGAAAAAAATTATTTATTAAAAGGAAAAGTATTGGAAACAAGAAATGTGAAATCTGAGCTTGTACACAAGAATAGGTGCGTTTTATTGACAATTTTATAGCTAGAGCAGTAAAATTTTCCTTGGTGAACAATAACAAAACCGAAAGTGCCGGTAAATTAGCCCAGTAAACCAGTGAATATAAAAGTGGACAAATAGTGTGGACTTGAACTCAAGAAAGGGTGTGAACACATCCAAAGTATAAAGAGTTTACATTATGGAACTTGTATTGCTGCGCTAGCTATGATTTACCAATAAAACCCCCCTAATATTGTTTCGTTTTTCTTCAAAATACTTTTAAAGCTGTACAGCTGCATTGTGTGCACGTAAGAAAAAATAACGTACGACACTTTTTGATAGCTCTTCTAGTTCCGTCTGCAGCTCCGGTTCCAACATTGTATTCTGTTCAGGCAGTTTACCCAGAGTTTGACCCAGGATTACTTGACAATCCCAAAATGTTGTCAAGAAAACCTGGATTTTTCAATTCTCAAAATGCACTTTAGGACTCTTAACTGTGTTGTTGACATTTAGCCCTTCCACACTATCCCATCGAGTATTAATACTTGTCCAAACCTATTCTAAAGTCGGCACGTTAAATGAACAAAGTAAAGAAATTTTTTTGTTGAGAGACGAAAAGTTATGTTGAAATGAGAGAAATGTCCTTTGAACATGGCCAAAATGTCAGCTAAATTCATTATTATTCACTCGAGAATGAATTATTCCCAGGTATGTCACGGGCAATATGAGGTCGTATTTAGACAGCTGCTGGAATGTGATTATTAATAATGAGTTGTCCAAATATTTAGACAGTGGCTAGCTGGACAATACTGTCCAAGAGTGTTCTAAGGAAATCTAATTAATACGACTGAAAATGTTCGTGGAATATCAAAGTGACGTTTACTGAAAATCCCGTAAGAAAATCTACTACAATTAGTATAATGGTTGGTGACTTAAAATTTTCACCAAGTTTCGCAAACACCATATGGGTTCTGACATGGTTCTGACAGCGAATTTCGATAATCTGTAAACAAAAAACAAAATAAAGGTAAGACCGCACTCGACGGAACTGCACTTCAGCGGAACTGGACGGCAACAGAACTTCACGAAGCGGCAAAATATTATTTGTGAAATTGTATTAGCCATCGCACTAAGCGATAACGGAACGGAACGGCGCGACACTAATACAAAGTTTACATTGTATTTTTGACAAAGCATATTTTCGTTCATCAAAATGTTCCTCGTGTTTACATTATAGAGAAAAAATTCTTTCATTTCAATCTACCCATCCCTATCTCACATCCTTAACAACCATGTATCTCTCACTCACACAAAAAAAACTCTTCCTGCTCAATCCGAAAACATTTAATGAAACTGGCGCATCGGCGTAATTTGGGTGGAATTAACCCTTCTCTTTCTTACTCACACAGAATCTACCCATCTCACTGGATGCGCCGTTCGTCAAAAATACAATGTAAACAGGCACTATCAGAGCAAATTTGTCGCGTCGTTCAGTTCCGTTGTCGTTATAGTGCGATATAGCAAGCCGCGCGCCGCGGTGCGTCAAAAATTATTAAATGTTTTGTTTTAGTACAGTGAAATACAAAATGGTGGCTGTTCTTTGCATTTTGGGTAGGAAAAACATTTTTTATTGTGTAGGGGAAGGTAAGTGTGAGAGGAAAACTTTGTTTTCGGGGTGATTTGCCCGCCATCTTTTTTGTAGTTTTGTAGAAATTCAATTGCCACCAACTTCATGATTTGTCGCTTACTTACCCCTAACACACGCCACATCGAACAACCACATCGACAAAGTATTTCGTTTTTGTATGGGCATTTACACGCCAATACGTCGATGTAGAAGTATATGCCAAAATCAGCTGTCTTTAATTATTTCCAATAAAATAATTATTTCGTTATGAGTCCAAATACATTTTTCTTGATATTAAAATACTTTTAATGAAATTATCCAAAAAATATTCAGTGAATCTAAGATTAATGGGACCAAAAACACTATTTGACAACAAAAACCGAATAACAACATAAAAAACTGTGTCGACGAACTTGATCGCTCCTTTTCACACGCCATATCGGCTTATCGGCATACTACTTCGACTGCCAGAGATCGCACTGCTGTGTCGACACAATTTTCATTTCACACGACCAAAAACCTTACCGACAATATGCTTCGGTGAAGTAGTTCGTGGCGTGTGTTAGGGGTAACTGTTGCACTGCTGCAGTTCAAGTGCGGCATATTAAAAAACTGCCGCGGAGTGCTGTGTAGTGTCGCGCAATTCCGCTGAAGTGCAGTTCCGTCGAGTGCGGTCTTACCTTAAAGCTCAAGTTACCCCGAGGCCACACAGGCAAGTACTGGCAAGCAAGTTGGGTTCATGCATAACCTGTCAAATTCGTATCTGTGAACTTGCTGTGACGTAGGCGGCACGCAATTTGCCAAGCAAGTTTTTTTCAAGTGACAGGTAAGTCAAGAGACAAAAAAATTTAGATCGCACAAAAGGCTTAAGAATAAAAACTATCATCCTGCAAAACAGTCAAATAAAAATTTCTGCAATGGGTTTTTCAGATTATTTCAATCAAATGTTACCATAGAACCAGAAGTTAAAGCAAAAGGGCAGCAGACTATAGCAACTAACGATGATGAAAACCAACAAAAATCCAATCAGGAAATTCTCGAAGGCACGGAAAGCATTTACTTCAATCCGGAAAGTAATCCTTTTTACATCTTGCTGTGCGTCGATTTAGACGAGATTATTGGCTACAACTAGGACAACAAGATGCCTCAAAATGAATATATCGAACGTCACCGTATACTACTGTCGGCGATGGAATTACGAGGAGCGTAAATGCAAAAAGGAGGCACGTCTTTCCAAAGATCGAGCACGCAAAGCCCGCAAGTTAAGAGGTATCAAAGCTAAACTATACAAGAAGTAGCGTCAAAATAAAAAGACCCAAATTAAAAATAAAATCAAGGCACATGAAGAAAAGAAAGTCAAGAAACAAGAAGAAAACTTTGAAGATAGACCCCATTATATCGTGGTATCCAATCCAGCGCCAAAGTACTTCCGAACATGATCAAATAGAAGAGAAATGAAAAGACTGAAAAGTTCATGCCCAGTCTGACGTGAAGTATTTAAGATACTCGAAACTGGCAATACGAATCCGAAAACATGGAAACGAATGAAAACTAGTACCTTACGTCGGCGAGAATTTCACAAGGAAGCCCCCAAAGGTTGAATGTTTCGTGCGCCCATAATGACCTTGCGCATGAAAAAGGCACATGTCACACACCCTGAAACGAAGGCAAATTCCATCTACCCATCATTGGAGACAAAAAGAATCCCAGCTCCCCGATGTTTACACACTTGGGTGTCATTACAAAGAGTACCGTGATCGAGGTCAATATGAAGTAAGTTATTCATCAAAAACTATATTTCGTTATAACAGGCTAATATTTCTTATTTCGATTTTTGTTACTGTTAATTACTTACAGAAAATTCTCAGTAACGACGGAGTCAACTTGGAAACAATCGAACAAATCATGAATACACTAAAGAAACAGCAAAAAGCATTATCTAAACAAACAAAATATTTTGGAGCAACGGAGTGCATTTAATCTTGAGCTGGCAGCCATTAATTATATTCAAAAACAACTCGATGAATCTCTGTGAAAATGTAGGAAGGCTCGATTTTATTTAAATTACGATACAAAAACTATAATCTCACAACAACAAGTCTTAAGATTCTGGATGCATATCGGAAGAGAGAAGTTCTCAATGAATTGCTTAAGTCAATAAATGCAATAAAAAAAAAACTGCTAATCCGAGCAAAATCGCTTCAGCACACCTATTTTTAGACTACGGATACTGTAAAATATATATCCCTTGAAGGTGAAATCCAACCTGTTCTCTAAAATCATTTCAATACAGAAACGTGCTTATATATGTGATTCATTTTGTTTATTTTATTATTTAAAAGTTCAGTCTTAAATATTTTACAAAAGTAAGAAAGGTTAAAAGTTAGAAATATTTTAAGTAATAAAGTTTAAAATAAGAAATTTTTGGAGTTATAAAAGTTTAAAATAAGAATAATCTGTTGTTATCAAAATATTGATGTACACCCGCAGCAAGCTGGTCGTTTTCTAAGCTATTAGCATCGTTTGTAAATCCAAGGTCTCTCATATCAGCTAGGCAGTTATCTTGTATAAGCCTTTAAATCTTCCGATTGCATAAGTAAGGAAGTCTGAAAGGTGGTTGTAGAGTTCCTTTACATCGGTTATAGTTTTTGCTGTCTTATAGGCATTCGAATTAGTAAGTGTCTGCAGTTTGCATTAAATATCTGATTTTGCAATTGAGTGCGCGATTATCCCACTGAAGTGTTCGGGAGGAATTGCTTTATGAAAGTTGGTAGTAGGCGAATATTGCGGGCATGGCCACCAGTAGTTGTCACTTGGGTTCCATTCAAAATCTGCATTGTTCCATTATTTGGAATTATGTTATTGTCATTTGCGGGGTTGTTTTCCCTCTGGTAACGAATCGTAGCTATTTGTTGATTGGGCTGGCGTATTATTTGCTGGTATTGAGCCTGTATTGATTGTTGTTGTAGTTGTTGCTGCTGTTGCAGCTGTAACTTAAGAACAAGAGGACAGTTTGTATAGCAATAAAACGTCATTGCCTTTAGGTTTTTTTGCTTGCGCAGGAGAAGCTCCACCGGTGAGATCTTCTTTTGACAATGATTTTAAGTTACGTTTTTCGCCAATTTTTTTTTCAGTCGAGACAGAGAGATATCTATTGAGTCTGATGATCCAGTTCCATTACGACTTGCTTTGTTAATCTTGAAGGATAAAATGAAGCGTCGATCTTTTGTCATTTGAACCTTATATTCTGCATCAGATAAATTAGAACTGAGAATTGCCCTGAAAACAATTTGAAAGAGTAAAAATTTGGTGAACAAAAATATTGAAATAATGTAACTCACTTCTTTTGCTTATTAATAAATTTGATTAAAGCCCAATGCTGCGCTCTTAATGGCCACAACATTTTAGGTGCACAATTAAAGCAGCTGTGCCAATATGCATTTTGCATATTTTACAGTGCACTTTGCGTTCACGAACATGATTTACATTTGGATAAGCCTTTAGGTAGAATCATCATTGGTCTTCTAGAAAAATTACAAGAATTGAAAGGAAAAAATTTAAATAATAAATATAAGTTTATTAAAAAGAAGGTTTACGAGTACCATAAAATACCTACAATTTTGGGAGTGATTTAATCACGTTCCAATTATTATGTGGTTTTATCTGTTCTCTTGGCATCATTTTTAATGTTTGAATTGGAACACCAGATCACATAGACGAACTTTATGCATAAGGTCCGATATAAGTAGTTAAGTGGGTGACTATATATTCACATTTGTTCTTATGGGTGAAACTAATGAATGGGACATTTTTCTCTTGAAATTTAGTAGTTTTCCATTTGCGAATTCATGAATGGAAACACAATGTTTTTGTCGCAAGAACATACTCGTCGTCAGACAATGACAATTGTACTTCGAATATTTCACATTCATCTTTGGTGGCATTTTTAAAATCAACTGGTTAATCAGTGCAATTTTGGAATATTACTCTGGACGTTTAAAAAAGAAAGAACTAAATTGTTCATTGTGGTGCCCACCGCATTGACTTGATTGATTGTTGATTCACAAATTTCCACCTGTATAGTAGAAGTCATAATCCTGCATAAAATACTTGTCCGGGTGAAATTCTTACGTTCGGCGAAGTCAATCAAAGAGATGTAATACATTATACATACATATTCCTTTTTTTTCGTCTGGGGATATTTTAATTTTTTTTTTCTTTGCAGATAAATAGGCTGCCTTTAGTAATTCAAATACGCATAAATCAACACATCTGAGAATTTAGGATTTACATAGACCGAGTAGGGCAAAGATATTTAAACGAATGAAAATTCTCGGACATTATTTATATCATTGTTTTTATTCAAATTGAATGACGGCAGATTATGATGAGGAATGTTTTTGAGCTTACAAAGTTTGTCTTTGCAATGTTTTTGGTATTTTCCATACTCGGCTTTTTCATTCAGCTTTTGTTTTTAAAGATGAGCGAGGTTTTGAAGACATAATGATAATTTTGAATAAAACAATTTATCAAGGTTTACTGTCTATCTCTTAGATTTGATAAATTAATTGAAAAATATACAAAAAAATTGTAACCAGGCTTTTCGCACCAACAAAAACACGACCACCTCAGACTAAACAACACTGCTGATGACAACTGATGACAACCATAAACTTCAAAATTAAAATGGCTGACTTGCTTCGCACTTGCTTCTCTACTGGCTTCGGAAATTCCATGCCAGTTGACGAGCAAGTTGCTTGGGTTTGTATGTGTTAGTACAAAAAATGTGTATGTGTTGCAACTTGCTTGCCAGTACTTGCTCGTGTGGCCTCAAGGTTACCACGCACACCTAAGAATTTTTATGTATATAGCTAAGTATAGACGATTGTCAGATCTTACAATATTGTCAGATCTGTCAATGGTCTGACAATAGCGGACAATTAGCTGACAATTGACAAATTTCTTACAATGTAAAATTGTCTGTTCACACGATTGGTAGATTTTGTGCCAAAGTCTGACAATTTAATTGTCAGCTCTTGTCTGACAATTTTCGGACAATTACATATCTGACAATATTGTCAGCTTGAAAATTTTCTGTTCACACGGTTGGCAGATTAATAAAAATTCAAGTCACAATAAAAATTCAATTCAAAGAGGATACTTTCAAAGTGATTTGAAAATCTAGTGTCATAGTGGTAATGCCAAAACAATTGGACGAGCATTTGAAACAATTTAACTACAACTGGACATCGAGGGCGACGGACTACTACGAAGGAGAAATATACCAGAGGTCGTCAAGACGCGCTACGAAGAACAAAAGTCCATATTCTGTATCAAATTAATAAACAAAAAAAAAAAAAGAATTTAAATTTTAAATCATTTATTTTTTGAAAGACGCAAGAATGAGAAGATCTTGCAATAATTGAACTATATTGTTTAGAAGAAAAATAAACCTTTGCTTCCAAAAAATTCAGCAGGCTTACTCTAGAGAGCTCGGCTGATTTAGCAAGTGACCTTGAGACTATGTTAGGTCTGAGTTGGTGGCACTGTCCACCCTCGTTTTGACATTCTTCAAATTTTTTTGATTGCTCGTATA
This sequence comes from Epistrophella euchroma, assembly GCA_947049315.1. NCBI lineage: Eukaryota > Metazoa > Arthropoda > Insecta > Diptera > Syrphidae > Epistrophella > Epistrophella euchroma. The sequence continues at coordinate 16,648,305 of OX346247.1, read as the reverse complement.
GTTTCTTGGCCATTTTGAAGTCCAATTTTTTTTAACTTGTTGGAATTTGCTGTTCACTTTATTTTAATCGTATTTAATCTTCATTTGAGTAGATATCTTTCAATGGTTTTATTTATTCCGAACAAAATATACAGCACAAAGAATTAAATATAAAAGTGAGTCCAGTTGCTTTATAGATTTCTTTTATTCAGTTGTGGAAAAACTACAAATTTCCTACAAAAATGTTTTTTTTTTATCTCTCAACTCGGCTTCAACCGTTTGACAATGAAAAAATTGTCAGCAATTGTAAGATGTTTTCAATGAAAACATCTGACAATGACCAATGAGTCTGACAATGTCCTAATCGTCTGACAATGACACAAATTGTGCGTTCAGACGATTGTAAGATACCTGACAATTTTTTGTCAGATTGTCATCTGACAATTACCTGACAATGACGTTTCTGACAATATTGTCAGACAAAATTGTGTGTACAGACGATTGTAAGATATTTGGGACAGTATTTTCACTGACAGATCTGACAATATTGTAAGATTTGACAATCGTCTGTACTTAGCTTATATCTGTCAAAACTATTATAATTTTTCAATGATTGTTTTGTTTGTGTTGTATTTGTTGCTTTTGTTGTGTTTTTATTTTAAAAATGGAAAATTTAATAAAAAAGAAGAAAAATTAATGTCCACCTTTGTATCCCAATTTAGGTCCTCATATCTGTATATTCTGGAAAACCTATATTTTGGATTCTGGTTCTTTATATTTTTCTTTTTCTTGTCCTTGATGGCTGACTATCCATAACTTCAAATGGCTTAAGAACTCGATAAATATAGTTTTATGTCGAATTCCTCTTACCAAAAAATTCGATTTTTTTCTAAACAGAATCGATTTTTTTCCTTTAATACAAGGAATTTGCCAAGAAAATCGATTTTTTCTTCTAAGGCCTAGTATACAGTTCTTTTGAATAAAAAAAAACTATTGTGGTGAAAAAAAAAAAAATCGGAAAAAAAAAAAATCTGTGGTGAAACAAATTGTTTTTTGGTCAACTATTACACGGTGTCAGAGTCATGACTTTCCGATGTTTTGTCTCTTTCATACTTCTTTAGGTTCATAAAAAGTCAGTACTCTTGAGGCACCGTGTAGGCAAAAACTGGAATAGTGGTGAGTATAATTTTCTTTTTATGGGGTAGTTCACAGTTCAAGAAAAAAAAAATTCAGCAGAAAAAATTTTTTTTGCGATAAAATCACTGCCATAGAAGTACATGTAATTTTTTTTCGAGGGGGAACTGTATACTAGGCTTAAACAAATTCAATTTTTTGCTAATGTCGAATTCCTTTTAACAAAAAAATCAATTTGTTTAGAAGAAAAAAATCGATTTTTTTGGACATATTCCTTGTATTGAAAGAAAAAAATGGATTCTGTTTAGAAAAAAAATCGAATTTTTTTGGTAAAAGGAATTCGACACTGATTTTTTTTTCTAAACATCCAGAGTGGAAGCGTTACCTTAAACAAAAAACAAAACTGATGATGACATTTCGCGGCAAAAGACAGCTGGGTTTTTTGTCCTTTCTTTTTCTATAGCCAACTTCAGGTCTACCAAGTATATAATATACTTCCTTTAGAATAAATTCTACTCTTTATTCTTCTGAAAAAATATCTACTAAACGTAATTTTTAAAATTAAAAATAGAAAAAATTTAACTTATAATCAAGATTTTAATATCTGTTTGTTTATCATAAATCATTCGTATAAATCTACGATTATGTTCACCAAGGAAGTGAAATCTTATAAGAATATTTAAAGAAAATGTCCAAAAGGAACATAAGTTACATTAAACCCAAAGATCCAAGTTTTTTACAAAAATTAAAGGCTCAAATTGGTTACAAGGAAGGCCCAGACGTTAATTCAAAGGTAATTATTATTTCTTTTGCTACACCTGTGTTTGAACAAAAAAAAAATAAAATTGATCGCATTTTCCCGCCCAGCGCCAAAAGCTCGAAGATCTTGATACAAATTCTGACGAAGGGGATTACAAACAAGGTGAGGGTGACTACGAAAAGGAAGACGAAAAACCCCAAATTGTTGTAATAAAATCGGGAGACCTAACAGCCGAAGAGGCAGAAGCAGAAAAGCGGAGGATAGAGAAAGGTAAGCAAGAGTTTTTGAGTTCCAAGTTAAGTGATGTATAGATAAAGATACTTTAAGTAGAAATAACAAAAAAATTATTTTTGCTTTTTGCTCAACCAAGTTTTCTTTGCGTCTCGTGTCCATGCCCGTACCCCGTCGTCCTCGTCTTCGGTAGTCAGTCGTCGTCGCTGTCTCCGCGCCACGCCACCGCCGCATATTTTGTTGTTGCTTTCTCACTGCGTTTCAACCATTTTGTGTATATTATATACTCTTCTGTCAAAACGTTGTACATAGAGCAGTGCCATTTACACAATGTACTAAACTTTTCGCATTTTATTTTCATTTTCTCAAAAATTATCCGACTGTCCCTCGCGTCGTGGGTGAAAAAAATTAATGTTTAAAAAAAAAACTTTAAAAACTTTCAAAACTCACAAAAATAGTTAAAACCTTTGCCAAAAAAATTTTCTCATCTGTGCATTAGTTTATAGTACCTACCTAATTTTCTCAAAAATTTCCCTAAAAAAAAAATATTTTGTTTTCAAAAAATATAACTCAATCGACAGCTAAAGAGGTTTTAAACATTTATTGGTAAGTTTTTATTTAGTTTCTTTTAAGAAAAATAAGTTTAAATTCGCGAAATATTAAGTTTTAGAAATGAAAAATCTTTCATAACCTCAATTTGTGTCCATGGGAGCGCCTCATATTGTGCAGCACTCTACACAGTGGGAACTCCCTTGGATAATAGAACGAAGTCAACGAGCTGATTTTGTTGTTGTTATATTTTTGGTGCCTTCGTCGTCGTTGTTGTTACTGTTGGAGCTTGTATAGCTTGTTGGGCGGGCTTATAGAAAGACGAAGAGTGTTAGGAGGTGGGTTGCTAATGGCGCGGTGGTAGCAGGGGCAACGGCAAGCATTTTTAACCAACAAACGTGTGTAGGTCGGTCGGTGGCAGAGGGGCCCCCTCAAAAGGAATTACCCGCGAAACAGAGACAACATAATGTTTGAGTCGACGTCGGTCGTATCACCATTAAAAGGGGCAAAAGAAGAGTAGGTACAGCTTTTGGATGCGGGGTGCCAGGGGATGCAAACTGCAGTGCAAATATTTTTAATATATTTTAAATTTCATTATTTTTTTTTTTTTAATCTGCAATGGATATTTTTTTTATTATTTTTTTTTTTTTTTTTAGAGGAAGCCGAAAAACCAGCTGATCTTAATCAAAGGATTGTTTTCAAAACTAAAGCTAAAATTGTTGATGAGGCATCAGTTAAACTTAAAAAAGATAAAAAGTTAAAGAAGTCAGCAATTAAAGAGGCGAAGAATAAACTATCTTTTGCCCAAGAGGACGAAGAAGAAGAAGATTTTTAAAATATTGGTAAGTTTGATAGGAGATCTTGTTGTGAACTTTAAATTTGAAAAGATTAAGTTTTCTATTTAAATATTGTTTTTCGTAACAATATTTATTTGGTTTCATATTTTTTTTTTAAATTAAGGTTTTTATAAAAATGTTTAATGAATAACATACATACCTACATAATAAAAAAAAATATTTTAGTAAAAAGAAAAGATTTAAAGGAGTTACCTAATCTATATCATTTCAAGTGTAGTCTCATTACTCTGTGTGCCAGTCAATAAGGACATTTCTTACATTTAGGTGAATTTCCAAGTTGCTCTTGATAGCTTTCAACGTGCTCTTACCAAAGTGCTCTTATTGGCACTCTATATTTTTGACCAGCATCCCATTATTCAACAATTACAGTGATTTTCCGAGCAACTTTATTCATTTTTCATTTAGACACATTTCTCACATTGCATTGTTTCTTGTTGAAAAATATCTTCAAAAACATTTTATATAAAAGGGAAACACATGAAAAATAAAAAACAATTCTTTAAATTAAGTAATTTTTTAAGGTTTAGTATATAAATTATGTAAAATGAATAATATAATATAGACAGATTAAAAAAAAATCAAAAGTTGCTTTGACAACAACAATCTGACTTCTTTTTTAAATCTAAATTCATTTAGAATTTTAATTGATTTTAACGATGTGTAATAAAAGCTTCAGTACAATTACCTTGTACTTTAATATTTTAAGTACAAGTAAAATTCCATGGTAATTGTACCTTAAGTTTCCAAGTACCAGTAACGGTACTTAAGTATTTAATTGTTGTACTGAAATACTTTTCAAATACTTTTAATTCATTTTTAATCCCTTGAGTACTTTCAATTCCTTGTTTTATTTCGTCCAAGTTTTAGAGTAATTAAAAAGGAATCAAGCATTTGAGAAGTTAATTTAAGTAGGTACTACAGTTATCAGTACAAATGTTTTTATTCTTTTGTGTAATTTTAATTACAAGTACAATTATAAGGTGGGCGGTAGAAGGAGTATGAGTCAAAATTTGCAATTTTTCAGGAAATGGAAAAAACGTTTTACTTTGATTTAAATTTTTTTTTTTAAATCAAAATGCCGAATTCAAAAATAGAAAACGGATTTTATAATATTTTGTTTTAATAAAACTTAAACTCCTTCTACCGCCCACCTTTGAATTGTACTTGTACTTAAAAACTTAAAGTACACCATTGAAAAGGGGATACCAAAAAGTTGTCCACCAAGTCTCAGAAATTTTCGGTTGAGTTCATATTTTAAAGGGGAATATTTACCGCCATATTATTCACTCAATACATCTAGATTAAAAATTTAAATCCGGATGTAAATCATACAAATTCAATGTAAATTCATCTGGATTTAAATTTAAATCTGGATGTATCGAGTGAATAATATGGCGGTTAAAAAATTCTGTTTTCCAGGTGATTTTTCTGAGTTTTTTTTTGTATTTACCTATTAAAGATGTGAGGAAGGAATTTTAATTTAAATTGACGATCAGTATTATAGATTCTAAATTCTTTTTTAATGCTGGACTTCTAAATGGTGAAGCGCGAATAAGACATAATAGGTTGTCTGCGCGTATTATAACTCATCAACAACGCATGCATGGAAAACTTTTATTTCTCAGTGTACTACCTTTTATCCAAGCGTCTCAATCTTAATTTTTAAGTAATCAAGAAATCAGATAATTTGTCTCTGGGCTTAATCATCATCAATCAACCGTCGTCTATTGTCAAGTACTTCATTGTGCACATTTTCGACAGTCAGATCTTCAAAGTTAAGATTTTATTTGCAGTACAAAAAAAAAAAATATGTATACCAACTTTGTAGAGAATTTGAAGCTCTACAAGTTTGTGGTACATAATTTCTTTAAACGTTGATGTTTTATGTGCTAATTTTCGAAAAAAAAATACTTGGAAATTTTGAATTTTGTTGGCCCGTAACTTTTTCGGTAGTTACAATATGGAAAAAATATTCTTAACATACAAAAAATAGGAAATTTAACTCTCCACACATTTTGTCCTGCAAACTTTTTTGCAGGACTAAAGACTAATAGAAACCAAGGTAATGAAAACTAAAATCAAAGATGGCGGCCGAAAGGTGAATTTTACAAGTGCGGAAACTCAGGGTTATGAAACTTTGATGTAGTAACTTTTGAATGATGAAAAAAAATTTGGGATGTTACAAACTGCTGGGTCACCCATATACAAACTACATATATGATACAAAATTGTCTGTTTAACATTGAAGGAAACTACGAAATAATATAACATATGTACCAGAATTTAAAATTTACTCCAGCATCTAGATAACAATAAAAAAAATTAAAATAAAATAAAATAAAATAAAATAAAATAAAATAAAATAAAATAAAATAAAATAAAATAAAATAAAATAAAATAAAATAAAATAAAATAAAATAAAATAAAATAAAATAAAATAAAATAAAATAAAATAAAATAAAAGTATGAGCTACCTTTTAGTGTAAATAATATTTCCAAAAAATGGTTTTGAATGGTACCTCCCATAGAACCATTTTTTTTTTTTTTTTTTCGACTTTCTCAAAAAGGAATAAGGTTATTTTGATAATTTTTTTTATGGAGAATTTTCTAAAAAATTAAAATAGTATTGTATACCGGTAGCCCCGGTGCAGTGGAAGTAGTTTTTGACTGCTTACCTGGCTGTGTGGGTTCGAGCCCCAGTCTAGGCAGCATTCTTTTCTATATTCCCTCAACTGAACGCCACCCCTGGGATTTAATGAGATAATCAAAACCTTATTTCTCAGTCCACTGTGCCAACAAAAATCTATCCTATCCTTCTATTCCTTCTAACATTGCCTAATTTATAAGACCCTAGGTCTTACTGGCATATATATGTTTGTGTTGTTGTTTTTTTTTTTTTTTTTAAATTAAAAAAAAAATATTTTTTGGATGTTTAAAAAAAATTTCAAATATTTTTTTTTTCTGAAAACCAAATATGTATTTCGAAAACGACTGGGTTGATTTTTACGAAACTTGGTACTGGGCGGTTTTTTAACATTATCTAGAATATTTTGAACAAATTTTTTTTCTTATAGTCAAAATTAACGGTACTTTCCATATAAATATTAAAATGTTTTTTGGTAAATTTATTTCGATTTATGTTGATTTTCAATAATTTTACAATTTAAGATCTAAGATACATGTATAATACTAGTTTAAACTTAAGGCTCCCATAAAAAATTATATACATATGTACATATGTATGTACTTATAGCACATACACTCAATCCTTAAAATTCGAAGAAACTTTTACTACAAGAGCAAGTTTGTGCAATGCAGTCGTTCGTTTTATTTTTTTTTTAATTAAAAAATCATGAAAAATTAAAAAAAAAAGTTCTCAAAATAAAAAAGCAAATATTTAAAACAATGCCATGGTATAGATTTTTCAAAGCCATTTTTTAATTAAGGTTGTTTATGTGATTACTTTTTGACAAAAATCAGTTTTTTTTTTACATGCACCCAAAATGTATGTACATAATGTATCTTAGCAAATTAAAAAGTACTTCTATTCGTGATTGTAGTCTTTGCCGATTTGGATTCCACTCCAGCATTTCATTTTCCATATTAATATGTAAATTGTTTTTCCAGTTGTAGTATTTAATATGAGATTTTGTTCTTTTAATTAAAGGTTATTGGCCTTGACCAATTTTTCATCAATATACTAAACTTAATTATGTTAATTGTACCCAAGAATTACAGTGTACTGAAGCTATGAGTTTATGTAGGAATATGCAATTTTTAATTAAATCGGATTAGGTAGCACGTTGTCATAACCTTACGTTTTTAAAAGATTTCATTGATTCAAAAATTCTAATGTTCTTTTTTCACTAATTATTTTAATTATTATTATTAATTATTTTAATTAATTATTTTCTGCAAATTTGTTATTTTGGGTAATTAATTTTTACGTGAATCAAGCAGTCCTTTTTTAACAAGTTGGTTGATATGATTTGTCAGATAGGTACCTACCGGACAAAAACTGAAAAATGTTTCCTATAGAAAAATCGGGTTGTATTTATGTATGTACATACATACATATGTAAGTACATATGTATTATGTTGATCAAAAAACTTAAAACTAATGACATAGTAGAAATTATGATTTTGTAAATTTATTCATACGAGCTATGATGTAATCTCATTGTTATATAATCATTGTTTTCATAATCTTCTCCTTAACCACAGTTGAAAATACTGCCCATGGAAAAATCTGGTAATATGTTTACGCAAATAAATATGTACCTACATACACCAAAAATTAAAGATTTTTATTTTTTTTTGTTCAAATATGTAGGAAGGTACCTCCCTATATTTTCGAAAAAAAAATTTATCATATCGAAAAAATTGAGAACATTTTTTTTTTAATATACAAAATTTTAATTGCTCATAGCTTTAACAGAACTAATTGATATAAAGGTATTATTTTCCCAACCTCTCCAGGCAAAATTTAATGTTAATTATACGAAATATTCAAAAAAGTGTCGTATACAAAATTCAAAATCTTAAATTAGTCAAATTTTTATTTTTTTTTAAACTATTTTCATTTTAAAATATTTTGTAAAAATTTTATGAAAAAAATATTAAATAAAATCTGATAACTTTTCAATTTTTCGCGAAAAACAAAGAAGGAACAAATAACAAAGAAGATATTTTGTAATCTTTCTCTCCTTTTTTACACCCTGTTTTCGTTTGACGTGTCACCACCGTCGACAACGTCGACATCGATATCATCGTCGTCGTCGTCGTCGTCGTCGTCGTCGTCGTCTTCTCCCTGCTTTTCAACAAGCTTCCAATTTAAAACAGCTTGTTTTCTCTGTTCCTCTTTTGCTATATTTTATATAATTTTAAAAGACCAACTAACTTCTTGCCGCTTTCGTCGCCCGGCCTTTGCTTCCTAGCCTTGCAATGTTTTCTATAGACTTGGCTGGGGATAGTGTATAGAAAATCGAGCGCATTCAACCTTTTATTTTTAAATAACAAAAATACTAATAATATTGAAAAAAAAAAAAAAAACTTTATTTCTCAGTCGTTTTGACCAATTGATAGAATGACTAAATGCCAGTGATTAGATGAACGACAAAAGTCTGTCTAACTTAACTTTACTAAAATTATAATTGCACAGTGAGGTGACTCACGATGAACCACGCTGAATTTGGGTTACAGGCCGAAGTCGGAATGGGAATTAATTGGAATTCTTTTGACATGGCCACTGTTGGCTTAGTTGACTAAGGCAGAATTCTGTTCCAAACATGAGGATAACCTACCATCTCCTCAATGGATATCTCTAAACTTTCAGATGCAGCATTTGAGGTCATAAAGGGGCTGAGGTGTATGAAACTAGCTAGCTAGCGCTGGGATCTGGTACTGCTGTTCGCTTCAGCTCGAGCTTGCATGTGCGATTTTATAAATCCATCGTTACAAACTTATATATATATGTATATAATATATATATGTACGTTTTTATGATGTACGTATTTTGTATCTATATCTACGAACTACCATGGCATTATACAACTACTACATGTACATAAAATTATGTACTCGGAACCTATGTATTTGTACGGTACATATGTTTTTTTCTTTTTATTATTTTTTGTGTAGGTACCTTGTCCGCTGATGAAAGTAGGTATGTGTGCGTGTCGAAAATGTTTTTTCCTCGCTACTATACTAGAATTAACAAAATCTAATTTGTTCAAATAGAGTTTTGCTTTTCTGGTAGGTACATCGAATAAAAAAAATTTAAATCTTACCCCATTTTCAGTTGGGGGTGAATAATAACTGACGCAAAGGGCATAGGTACAAGAATTCCTTTTTGGAAAGTTTTGTAGGTGTCTTACTTAAGTCATGTACCTACCTACCTACATATGTTGCGTAATTATTGCTCGAATTATTATGAAAGTTGTTTTTGAATGCAACCTATTGCCACAACCCTTATGCGTGGGGTTGATAATATTGTGCTCGTAAGTTCTTGTGATTATTATTATCACTCTTGATTCCTTAGTAAATGCTGGTTGGTTTGGTATATTTGGGAATATTCGTTGTTTCAAATTTGATTTGAGGAATTTTATTTTATTTCGTCGATCTTATTTCCTCCCGATTCCTTTCTTTTAAGCAACAATAACGTAATCTACAATAATTTCGATGTTGCTTCTTCTTGTGTTTCTTTCTTCTTTCTTCTTTCTTCTTTTTTTGTTTTGTTTTTTTTTTTTTTTGTATGTCTCTTTGTTCGCCTTATATTTAATTTTCTTTTGGATTTTCATTCGTTAAGATTCTAAGTTGGGTTCCTTTCCCTTAGCCTTTGTTCGGTTGCTGGCCAGTTATTTAAGATTAGGAAGAAGATACTACCAATTTAGAAGATACTCGAGCTCCACTGTGGGGATGCAAGAGGGTAGGCATAGAGCTAAATTATTAGGAAGAGTATCAATCAACCACGCAGCCCTTCCTCCAGCCAACGGCTGTCGAATCTTAAAAGCATACAAGAAACGAGGGCAGTCGACAATAACTCAAATTCATATAGGCAGGTAGGTATATCCGACACATGCCCACAGCTAATGGGTAGGTAGCCGGTCTATTTTTTTAAAATATATTAAACCTGAAGTAATTCATTTTATTAAACAAAAATTTCGCAGTGTTTTTGTTTAAAATTTTTGTAAACAAGTTTTGTTGCTGCGCTCTTTCGAAATATTCTATAACATAAACATTTTAAAATATGTACCTACATGTATGTATATATGTATATCTATCGAATAGGTACCTACCTACATATATCAAAAATAAATTTTGAGGGATAGGTAGGTATATAATTTTACTCGTGTCGATTTTATTATTAGCAATATAATAATTATTAACTTAGGTAAGGTTTATTTATTTATTACCTACCTACAATTTTTAAAATTATTTTTAAAATATTAGTCTTTAAATCTTTCAATTGTAGATATACTTTAAAATAATTTATACCGAAGTTTAATATTTTAAGGGTGGCAAATTTTGGTTTTATAATGTTGCAGCCAAATTATTATTTTTTTTTTTTTTCAGTAAATTTTGTTGGAAGGTTTGTAGCTGTTGTTGGGCGGCCATGTTGGCTTAACAATTTTATTGATTTTCTTGCATTTAGGTTGATACATATTTATGAGTGTACTGTGTATACATACATATACATAGGTAGGTACATAGATAATGAGGTGGAATGGTTTATTTATAGATTGAATGAAGTTTAGTTATACATATATAATATGTCGTTATTTTGTTGAATCTGGTTGAAGGAATTTTGTTATGAAAAAATATTTTTAACACATACCTACCTACATACTTACTTATTTTAGTATAAAAAAGTTGGTACCTATATTTTAATGCATTTTATAAAAAAAAAACTACCTACATTTTTTTAATAGTCAGGTTAAACACGTTTAAAAATGCGATATATTTTTCTTACCTTACTTTAAGTAAAATATCATTTGATACGTACCTATGTAGATATATCTACATACAAACATATGTAACTATTTATGATACATTAAAGTTGTTTGGAGATCGTCCTTTAAATATGTTTAAAAAAAAAAATAGGTATAGTTACCTACATAATGTACTGGACTTATGAGTTTTTTTTTCGAATTTGTTAACTGAACGATGACTAACAGAAATAATTCTAGCTATCATTGCAATATAAATTTGTATTGCAATGACTCAATTTTTAGCTACTGCAACTGATGAACTCATTCATTGTGCTTCGCAATCCCATTTCGTATCCCTTGTTATTTGGAAATTATTATTACTACATGTTGCTTATATTTATTAATTTAAAAAAAAAAACGATTCAAATTTCTCAAAAGCTTGAATTTTATAGTGTTTAAAAAGAAAGTCTCAGTTTTCAATATGTTATGTTCCTTTGTTGATTTTTTATAGGCCTGTTAGGTACCTATTTAGTTAAAATTTTGTAATTTTTAATAAATTTATAAACCCATGGTTTTTATATTTATTTCTGTAAAACGCCAAATTTTATGGACAAAACTACAATTTGACTTTCAAAGTTTCAAACAATTAGGTGTTTGTAGAATGAGAGAGAAAATTGAGAAATGAATGAATAATTTTTTGTCTGAGAGACCTCCGAAAAAAATCTCGGCTTCCTCAGCTTGAGATTTTTTGTCCCACGTTCTAAATTTATTTTTAAGTCTGAACAAAACAGCCATCGTCTTAGCGTATTCAAAAAAAATTTAAGTCAAAATAATGCAATATGTACTTAAAACTGCCTTATTTGTATCTTGGAGTCATTTATTATTTGGAGTCTTTTAAATTCATTGAAAGTACCTACCTGTTTTGTAGTCCTTTGGTCTGTTTTTTGTTGCTTGAAGGATTTCTACTCTTTAAAAAGTTTTTTTTTCGATTGTCAATTCATTATCAATTGAGTTTTGATAAATATTGAAACTGATAAACAACTCAATTAATAACATTTTTGATAATTAAGAATTATTCAAACCGCTCTGAATTGAAATTTATATCAAAGAAAAAAATATATAATAATGAATATGTACAATGGTTCAACCTACATATATACATATATATGTATGTGCATATTATGTACAATTAAATAGAAAGGTTTGGCAGTTATCGCGACCTAACATTTCGTAGTTTCAACAATTAATTTTTTTTTTCAATATTTCGTTTGCCTTAATTGTTTTTTTTTTCAAATCAGTTATGTATGTACATAATGTATATGTATTTTCGTGATAAATTTAAAAAAATCCGTTTTGTTTTGCTCATGTTGGGGAACCTTTAAATTTATACGTTGGTAGGTACAATGCAAATTTTTTTAAATTATATTTTTAAGTTAGGCAGATGAACGTTACCAATTTCGAAACACCGTTCAACATAATATTAGCAAATATTTTTTTTTTTAAATATCATAAAAAAAATTCTTTCAAGTCATAGTTTTTTTTTTAAATTTTTTTAAGTAACACCGAGGCCACATGGGTTGGGCAAGTACTGGCAAGCAAGTTGGGTACATACACTGCCTGCTAAATTCGTATCTGCGTACTTGCTGTGACGTAAGCGACACGCAACTTGCCGAGCAAGTGGCTTCTTCGTTCTTTTTCTCTAATATAAGTGCGAGATGTGGTCAACGATTTGCTCAAAGCATTTCATACCGGCCGCTGTAAATTTTTAGGCATTCCATTTTTACAATTTGGGAACAATCAAAATTAAAAATGTGATTGATCTGTCAAACGAAATAGGTTAAAAAAAATGTAAATACATTTGGGACATTAGTCCCAAATAGTCAATAAAAAGAACGATGAAAGTTGGGTTTAGTAAACTTTAATAAGAAAAAGAAAGTTCTACTTGCTTCTCTACTTGCTTCTCAACTGGCTTGAAAAAAGGAAAGCCAGTTTAGATTAATATTTAGAGGTCGCTCATTGCTAATTTCTTTTTTACATACAAATTGTATAGGAAGTTTTCTTTTGTTTGCTTCTTTTTTTTTATAACTTTAGAACCGGTTTTCGCACGGAAATGATTGAGAGGTATTCTTAAAGAAGATTCAATTTTCTTTAAAAATTACCTTAACTAATTTTTTAATTACAGTAATCCTTAGAAAGTTATTAAAGGTTAAAGTGGATGGTTAATTCCATAGTTTTTTGGATTGGATTGAATACGTCTCAATCATTTCCGTACGATAACCGGTTGTAAAGTTATAAAAAAAAGAAGCAAACAAAAGAAAACTTTCCATACAATTTGTATGGAAAAAAGAAATATTAATCTAAACGGCTGAATTTTTACCAGGCTTAAACTTTCACTAAACTCTAACTAAAAAGCTAGTGGCATCAAAAATCGAAGACTTTTAAATTTGTTTGAATCAGTCTCGTGTACCTACTGTAGAAACTCAAAGAAAAATATCAACTCAGGCTTATTTTATTTAAAAAGAAAGGCTTTTTTGTTACCTTATCATATATCAAATATATGTACCATCACAACAAGATTTTGGTATTTTACAAATCCTAAACACAGAATCCATAGACATAACACAGAATCTATAGAAATTATCAATATGATTTCTTTATTTTGGAATTTGTAACAAGTTTCTTTGATTGTAAAATCAACTAAAATAAGGAAAATTCCCTTAAATCAGTGAAAAGAACAATAGCTAAGTTGCATAATGGTTGAATAATAAATATTCTTTTAATAGGATACAAAAAAAAACTTCTTTCTTTTTGAAAGTACATGTTACATATGTATATGTATGTACAGACATATGTACATTATATTACATAAAGTATATAATAGCCTTTCGAACAAACGTAGTCAACTTCATCCGATTTTACCAGAATAAAAAATTATGTAATGCAAAAAAGGAATTTTTTCGAACATGAAAAATATTTCGATTAAGACTTATGATAGTTAATATATGAAAACTTTCGGGTTAAACCTTGTCAGGTGAAACTCACAATAAGGCAGTACACATATACTCATTCAGATTATGGGTTACACATCCGAAGTGATGTAGTGCTCCCTTTTCTCTTCATCGATTTCACGTAGAATGAAAAGAGAACAATATACTGCGATTCACTGCGGATCCACTATTGCGGATTCCATAATCGACTGTAGTCTGCTGTAGACTGCTGTAGTCTAAATTCTTAATTTTATTATATTAATTATCTAGCTCTTTTATTTCAGGATTTTGTTACTTTGTAAATAAAAGTTTTCTTTAAGGATATTAGTGATGGGCGAAAAGTATTTTTTTTTAATTAGTACATAATTTAATAAATACGAAGATTTTTTTTAATAATACATACAAATTCTGTATACTACTGAAATAAATCAGCTAAACGCGTATTGCGCTGAAGATGGTAGGCCATTGCCTTCCGAAATGCATTCGGTATTATTTAGAAAATAAAACTACACAAAAAGTAATTTCTTGTTGAATTTTATTTTTTAATTTTATTTTTGCGGTCAATAAGGAACAAAAATAAACTTTTACATCATAAATCAGCCAAGTAGAAGACTTAGCACTATTTAATTATACTTGTTCAATCATTGATCCAAAATAGCTTTTAATAGCCTTTAGTCCATAAAAATTGGCGTTCCGTCCCGGCGATCTTACTTGGACTTATCAGTTGAGGGCCTATTTCTATTGAGTACAGTTCATCTTACATTTTTAAATTAATAAATAATTTTTAGGAATATAATATATTTTTTTTTTTAATAATTAACAAACAGTTGTATGTAATAATGTATGTAATTCTATGTCTGTAGGTTTGGATAGGATCGACAGAATTTTCAAAATCTCGTTTTGTAAAATTAATACATACATGAAATATTATAAATAAATAAATTATAATGAATAAATTTGATCGCACAACAGCTCATGAAGAGGGGTCTAGTGACTTACAACTGTCAACCATTCCTGTGTGCGTGTCTGCAGGAATGGAGGCGCAAGAGGCAGTAGCCGTTTTATTTTAAAAATTATTACATGGCAAGGCTGGGGATCGAACCTAGACCTCCGGCATGACAGTCCATCGCACTAACCATCACGCCACGGCTACTACACCAAATATCACATCAATAAAACTCGCATATCGTAAATTCACAATGTTTAAATCTCGAAATTTTAATTTATGCTGG
The DNA here is from genome assembly GCA_947049315.1 of Epistrophella euchroma. Taxonomy (NCBI): domain Eukaryota; kingdom Metazoa; phylum Arthropoda; class Insecta; order Diptera; family Syrphidae; genus Epistrophella; species Epistrophella euchroma. The sequence goes on along the minus strand of OX346247.1, from coordinate 16,633,146 downwards.
AATTTGATAATGCAAGAGTTGACTTGGTATATTATTTTGATACTTGAAATGGGTGGTTTTGAAAATATGTACAAACCTTTGTTTTAAAGAAATTTTTTATTGATTTCGCTATTCGGTCTGCTCGTGCTCATATTCAGTATTTTAGAAAAATTAAATATAACATCGCCAAAAACTATAAATAATTGATTTTTCAAAAAAAAACATGACGAACTTGTTTATTTTACAATTTAACTTCATTATCTACCTACATACATAATTATATTGTATTATTTGCTTTAGGAACGAATAACATGACTTTGTAACAACAAATTTTTAACAAATTAAAAGTTGTTAAAAAAAATGTGAAAAATAAAACAAAACTAAAATCATTGGGTAAGCTGATATGAATTTCACATTTCATTAGCGTATGAGACATCATAAAGTTTCTAGGAACTGAGTGGAATTTTTCTTCAATGAAATCAAGGGTGTTTTGTTTTGTCGATAGAAAAATTTTAATGATTTTTTTCAAAATTTTAGGTACACATGTATGTAAGTAGTTCATAAAAGAAGAAATGTTAGAAAAACATATTCAAAGTCTCTATAATTAAAGCATCTACCTTTTTTTTTTTTCAAAAAATAAAAAAAAAATAAATAAATAGATATTATAAATAATAATGTATTGTTACCCAAATATTTGGAATGTAAGTTCTGACCTATTTTTCATTTTTTTTTAAGTTTTTATTTTTTTATTATAAAAAAAAAAAAAAAAAAACGTTACATGAACCTACATACAGAACTATGCATAGATATTATGCCTGTACATATGCATATACATATATATAATATACCTACCTGAAACAAAAAGTCGAAAGGTTAATGTTTCTTCTTCCACCAAATACCCCACATAGCCATTAGCTCAAATGTGGTCAGATTTTAAAGTTTTTTGTTTTCAAATTTAAAATCCTTATGCAAGACTAGCCGTTTTAACTGATCTACATAGCCGTATAATATCTTGAAATATTATTTAGAATCTTCATTATTTGATGACATAATAGGTATATAAATTAAAAAAAAAAAAATAAAAACGTCACAAAAAAGTTTTCCTCATTTGTTAGATTTCATGATTCAATATTTTGTGTTAAGAGAACAAAACAGAATCGAGGATAAATTTGAATAGGGAAAAAGGTAGAAAATTGGATAGAGGGTGAAGGGGGAGAAAAGAAGACATGAAAGAGTGGAACACGAGGGCAAAAGAAAATAGCAATAAAACTATGTTACCTTCAATATCAACCAGGGGGCAACATGGTCGCTTCTTGCCGCCCTTCTGCCCGTTCACCACCGCGCGCATCTACTACCAGTGGTGTACCAAGACGAGTACAAAAAGACACACCAACCATAACCAAAACCAAAACCAATTCTATCTACGTCCTGTGCTTTTCGTTTTCAGTTTGATTCGGATTTTCTAGCGTTACTGGTCTCTTTCTGTAATCGGCTCGGTGGCGGTGTTTGGAAACGTGGTGTACAGCGTCTGACACAGGGTTACTTTTTTTTTTTCCCTACTGTTAGCCATCGGTGGAGAATACCTACGTTACACTTATACACTATACATGCTTGCTCTATTAAATTTGTTTAAATATTTTTTGCGCTACTGAATTAGGTATAAAAATTGGAAGTATTGTCGGTTATTGGTGACATCTTTGAAGCTCGTATCTTTAAATTTTAATGCAGTGAGAAAGTGAGGTTAGATTTTTGTTCAATGAATGATCTTAAGCTAAATTTATAATTTTAAAGTTGGAAAAAAGAAGAAAGTTGGTCGCTCTCGAAGGCAATATATGCAAGTTTTTGCTATTCGTGCTCGATAATGTGTGGTAATGACACACATACACTAAATGAGCGCGTGGTTACGGCTTCGGTGTTTTTTTTTTTTTGTGCTATTGTTATACGAATGGGATGTGTGTGTGTGTTGAGAATTTAATTTTTGAGTGTATCAGTGCCAGTGGAACAACAACAAGAAAATATGAATCTATAGGCGAGGTGCGAGGAAGCAGCTAACAGATGTGTGCTGTACTTTACCTACGCTAGGTTTTCTTGTACCTATTGTTATTTTTTTTTTTACTCGACGAAATCAACTATGGGTTATTGCATAGTGCATCATTGGAGGGAGCACTAAGGGCTCCGCATTTATATATGTATACTCGTATAACTATATTTTTGGCAAGCAAGATGTTTTGGCATTTATTTTGCCATGTGCGAGATTGTTGCTGAAATCTGTATATACGAACGATATTGGAATACTAAATGTGGCGATTAAGGGATGTTTGTCAAGCTGGAATGGTGATGTTTTGTTTACGTCGTAAAATGTTTTTTTTTTTCCTGTTTAATGGGGTTGATAGAAATACATGTGGATTTTAGAATCGGAAATTGAATTGTTTGTTTATTTGGGTAACAAAACCTACTTGACTCTTTTGTATTTTTTTTTCATTCATATTCATGTTTTTCATGAGCAATGTATGTAGGTGGTTAGGTACCTAATTTATTAGTGACCTTGACATTGCTAAAATGGTATCAGTACTACTAATTTAAAAATCTGTAAACAAAAAAAAAAAAAAGTAATAAAATAAACAAATACCTACCTTATCATTATCATTATAATTAAAAATGCAAACGAAGTTTGGAATCGTTAAGATATTTTTAAGAGTTCTCTAGAACTGAATAATAAAAAAAAAAAAAAAACAATCCATGAAGTTCCTAGGTACCCAATAACATATTATAATGTACATAACAAGGACTTCTTTTCACTTGAACAAAGTTAATATTCATTCAAAATCGCATCGTTTCAGAGAACCTTTGCAATCGAATGGAAACAAAAAGAGAAATAAGAAAGGAATTTAAATCAAGAATAATCGACAATCACCGAATTATATTACCCACTGTGAATAACCTGCCTCTTAATCATCTTGAAACTAGCTTAGGCAATATGCACCTACTTTTAATGTGGAAAAAATGCAAGTAAAGATTTTTAAACGTAATTATCTTTATTTTGGAATGTAAAATACTGTCTAAAAAGTCCATTGTCGGAGTTGTATGTCGAAAATACTGGTTTTTCGCATATAACTTTGTAACGGTAAACACTAGAGGAAAGTTTTTCATGAAAAGTTTGTAGATCATGTAGGTATGTCAAAAAAAAAGATAATTACGTTTAAAAATCTTCATTTGGATTTTATTAAGCATTGTAGGAAGATTTTTCTGTGTTAAAATCCTATATTTCCAAAATTTGACATTTTTGACGTAGCAATATCTTCTGAACAACGGCTGACACTTTGGAAAAAAGTGTCATAATATTTTCTATTGCAAATATTTATGACCATTGATTTGGGTATAAATTATTTTTCAAAAACTCAAACTCTTGAAACTTGAAAGCTAAAACCGATATTTTTGACTTTTGACCATTTTTTAAAATAATGATATCTAATCGATGATAGGCAAATAAAGTGTGAAAATATTTTTTGTCAAAAATGTTATAATTTATAAAATATGAATAAATTATTTTTGAAAAATTTCGATATTTCAGAGTTAAAAGCAAAAACCAGTATTTTTAACTTTGGACCGATTACTTAAAATGATGATAGGTATCTTTTAAATGTTCAATGTAAGGAGACAATATGTTAATGTTATATGATGAAAAAACTTAGCATGAATATGTTTTCAAAATAACACACCGTTTAGAAGTTTTATGTGAAAAACCGACATTTTCGTCATTAAAAGTTATATGCGAAAAACCAGTATTTTCGACATACATATATTCTAACTCCTAATAACTTTTTATGGAAGCCAGTTTCGACAGTGGACTTTTTAGGCAGTACCTATTCTTTATATCAAATTAAATATTATTGCGTTTAAAAATCTTCACTTGTATGTATGCATGTATTCCGCAGATTGAATATTTGATACATTTGGTCCAGCGCTGATGATTTTTTTCAAGCCGCGGAGAAGCGTTTTGCATGAACGTATACTTTTAAGGAAAAGCTAATTTGTAACATGTTTAAGGTACCGTTTTTGCTGCAGGGTTGGGGCTCTCCACCAGTGGGTATACTTCGTGCATCTAGAGAGCGTTGATGCACGCTCCTGTTCTTAATGGAGATCATCTGTTATATCTGTAATAAATTAGCATTTCTTTGTCTCGTCTAAAATTTATACAAAATGTCGTGAAAGAAAAAAGCACAAAAAATTGTTTGGAATAAAGAAAGGAAGAAACAAGAGAAATGTCGATTTATAACAGTTATAACAGTTTCTAGCCATTATGATGGATATGAATTAGATTAAAAAAAAACATGCTACTTTAAAAATGCCAACCGGTATAAAAAAAAACCGTTAAAAATTAGCATGTCTAGTCACTTACCACACAGTCAACTTTGCCAAATCGTTAACATATGTATGTACATATTATATAACTATGCATACATTTTGTGTCACGTGTATTGGTCCGTCTTCGAAAAAATAGACGAGACTAGAGAATTCCCAATTTAGATTCTAGAACCACTTCTTAAAAAAAAAATTGGAATAAAATTAATTTGTGAAAAATTATGAATAACTAATGAAACGTTTTCCTTATGTCAAATATAAATACCTGCACTAAAATGAAACAAATCAATATAATCCTATTAGGAACAACCCTTATAGTTTCTTGTTTTTGTTCTTTCCTTTGATTTTCTTGCTTCATTTACACTTAAAAAATGCGTTCAAATTTTTAAGCTTTGGCATGCTTCAGCGTGGTCAAATTCAGTAACGCTCGAACATCACATCGACTTACAAAATGCAAAAATTAAAGAATGTTCGACAATGAGCGTCTAATCACTAATGTGGTATCAATTGTTATCTATCGACTTTTTGAGAGTCAGAAACAATTGCCGTAATTTTTTTTTGGTTAATTTTATATACATATATGTAATTATAGTAAGAAATTTTCATGCGCAGTAGCCGGTTTAAACAAATGCAACATCCGCAGCAGGAATACTTCTGCTTTTATTGGCAGTAATCCTAGTGTGGATGTTGTATGTGTAATTCATGTAAAACCCTACTTTAATAGCTTTCCCAAAAAAAAAAGGACTAATGGCACTAGAGGTGAATATCTACGACCTATCTTTTGTTGGGTCACGGATTTCGGGGAAAACTACATTTTTATATTGTTAAACGAAGTGACTTAAGAAACACTAATTTATAACATTTTTATTTATAAATGTACTTTTTATGCGGCCCCGCAGGGCTCTCCGTGCCGGTAAGCGTACTTCGGGTCCCCAGAATTTTCATAACAAGTTTCTTTTAAATTATCTTCAATTAATTTTTAAAATTGCTTTAAAGATCCTATTTCTATTTTGTAAGTAGTATGTACACCAAATTTTTTATTTTCAATTTTCCCAAAAACTAGGAGGCATTTAAGCGTCTGGTTTTAGGGATCACCTAAAAAACCTGATAAAATCATTCAATATTAAAAACAAAAATAATACTTAGGTTATTTAAACATAAATAAAATAAACGAATTGATTTCTGACTTTTAAAAGCTAAAGTAGAATATTGTAAGTGTTGCCGTTGTTTTATATTTTTTGGTTTTTATTTTAAGTAATTCTTTAGAAAATTGCCCCTTTGCCAAAACGGGTGTAATAGACCCCCTTCTATACGATTTTATCTATCCCGACTGAACCTTATGTTTGAAATACTATAACGTTTCAACGGTAAATGCTACGAATAAAGTGAAAAACTACTTTTGTTAGAAATTACATGAGCTATAAGATTAGGGAATAACTCTAGCACATACCGTTTTTGAGATATTTGCCATAAACTCCCATTTATACGACTTTTTGCCCCTTTTTTTTTTTTTAGAGATTTTTGGACTTTTCTATTTGCTGTAACTTTTAAAAGGTTAATGTTACAAAACAGGTGAAAAGCTATTCTTGTTGTAAATTATATGAGCTTTTAGATTGGCGAGTACAATTTTTCTCTAGCACAAACTGTTTTTGAGATATTTGCCAAAAACTCCCATTTTCATGATTTTTTGTCCCCTTTTTTGAGATTTTGACTTTTCCATTTTTTGTAACTTTTTAACAGTTAATGCTACGAAAAAAGTAAAAATGCATTTTTGTTGGAAATTATATGAGCTAAAATACGAATGAATAAAATTTTTTTATTTTACTTTCACTTTCATGAATTTTTGCCCTTTTTTTGGAGCTTTTTTGACTTTTCGATTTGCTGTAATTTTTTAACAGTTAATGCAACGAAAAAAGGAAAATCCATTTTTGTTGAAAATTACATGGGCTACAAGATTGGAAAATAAAATTTTTCTCTAACACGAACTGTTTCTGAGATATTTGAAAAGAACTCCCATTTTCATGGCATTTGGCCCTTCTTGAGAGATTTTTTAACTTTTCATCTGCTGTAACTTTTTAACTTTTAATGCTACGAAAAAACCAAAAAAAAATATTTTTATAGGAAATCGCCTCAGCTACAAGATTAAGGAACATTTTTTCTAGCACAAACCGTTTTTGAGGTATTTGCAAAAAACTCATTTTTAGACCCTGGACCCCTTATAACTGACCTGACGGTCATCGGATCGATGAGGAACTCTCTCAGTTTATCTTTTTCTTGGCACTGAAAAATAATTTAAAAGGCATTGAGAACACTATTGTTTATTTAAATTCTAAAAACAGTAAAGTAAATTTTTGATGAATTTTGTGAATTAACTTTTTTTTTAAAGTGGATGAAAAAGATTTTAATTTCAATAAATTACTTTAAATAAAAAAATGAAAAAGTTTTTTTCAAAATTTAAATTATCCGAGGACTTTTTAGAGTTTTCTAAAATGTTTGTTTTTTTTTTTGCAATTCCAGGACAAAATTCAAACGTAGAAAGAATATTTTCTCTAATTCGGGGTCAATGGACAAAAGAAAGAAATATATTATAAATGTCCACTGTTGAATACAATATTTTCGTTTCTTTTTAAAATTGTGAATGTTCTCTTTTGTGTTCCCTTTTTTTTTTGTCTTTGAAGTCCTCTTTTTTTATTGATTCGAGAGCAAAATGTTTTCTTTTCAGAAAGGTCCAAAATGGACACCCTAGTTGTAAGCAGCGTTACCACTTCCGAAAAAAAGTCGAAGTAGATTTGAAGAAAAAAGGGAAGTAGATTGAGAATAATGGAAGTAGATTTTAAAATGAACTTTTTTTTATATAAATTATTAAATTAAATTTAATTAAACGAAAAAAACAATACCAAATACCTACTAAAATTCTTTCAGACTTCATATTTACATATTCAATAGCCAGAGATTAAATCTATATGAAATCGTCTAAAGGAAAATCCAGCTCATTTTAAATTGTACTCAAAAATCTTCTTTAGGGTTTCAAATATGAAAATCCTTGCACCCTGCAAACATTTGAAAATCGTTATTTTTATGCTTGAATATTTTTCGCTCTTAAAAAAACTGTTTTTGGCTCTATTAAAGATATCTGTGCCTACGTTAGTGATTCCAAGCTGAAAGACAGGTGTTTATATGAAAAATATTTTAATATTTTATATTTTTTGCGATTTTCAACCGACTATAGAATGCATAGGTAACTAGCTTATATTTTTAGATTTGAGTTCATGAAACCTACTGACATATTCGGCCCACTCTTTTTCAAAAAAATTCATTATCTTCTTAATATTTTGTTTTCGATTGGATTTTGGGAGCGAGTAGAGAATCAAAACTCGTCATATCCATCACTTTAATCAAAAATTGAGATTTTAAGTTCGCTTCATCTAGTAATTTGGAAACAAAATGTTTTAGGATAACTAGCTAAAACCAATTTAGTTTCGCTATCAAATATCTCTATTGTTTCCAAAACTCTCCAGATCCACCATGGTGTTTGCATCAAAACTGTTCATATCCGTTTCCTTTAATTTTAAAATTCCATAATTTGAAAACGATTTTAGTGAATTTTTTAAAATTATTCTTGGAACTGCTAAATTCATATAAGTTAAATGGGAAAATGGCATACCAAGTTTTGTATTTATATACATAATTTTTTGAAATATTTTTTTGATGTAGCCCAAAATAATTACACTAATTTCATACCGAATCAAGGATGAATAAATTAAAATGTGGGTTTTTTGCATTCTTTTCCAAATTTGCCTCAATCTGTGGCAAAAAAACAATTATATTTCTTGGGACTATTAAAGGCAAGTCTAAAGGATTTTGACTTTGAATATTTACCAAAAAAAAAAATTTTGATACCCAGGAACTCATAAAAATAATATTTTTAAAGTTCAAACGCACAAAAAGTACTCATAAGTTTCAGATACCTATTATAAAATTATATTTTGTGTTTAAATTCTGTTACGCGCATTTTGTTATCTTCATCATTTGTGTTTGCCATTTTCACTCTTTATTTTTGAATTACCAGAATGAAATAGAAAAAAGAAGTAGATTTGGCCTTTTTTTGTAAAATTGAAGTAGGTTGAAACAGAGATTTTTAAAATGAAGTAGATTTCAATATTTTGGCGATGGTGCGAAGTAGGAAGTAGATTTTTAAAATTTTTCAAAAAAAGAAGTAGATCTACTTCAATTGAAGTAAAGTGGTAGTACTGGTTGTAAGTCAGTAGGCCCTAGTTCTTCACACTTGTTATTCCTCTATTTATTTCATTTTATTTACGTACCTACATCTACGTAGATAATTAATCTGTTAAATAATCTTTATCAACAGAAAAGAACACACTGCCCCTAAGAACAAGAAAATCACATTCGAACAACATTCATTCACCTGTTGCAGCATAGGTACCTCACCTCTTCACTCAATCAAAATATTTATTCATAACTTACCTCATCATTAAGTGAGCCCTTTTCATCTATTGCCCGCGACTGTAAAAAAAAACATAGATAAGTTACCACAACATCACCATTCACCAACTCACCAAAGTACTTTATTTTTTTCTTTTATTTTTCTCAATAATCTAGGTACTCTCGTCCGAAATGAACGTGAAATGATAAATTCAAACTGTAAATAAAATGTTTTTCTTGATTTCCTCTATTCATTGTTTGTTTCGATTTGTTGTGACACCAGAAGCAGCGGTTCTGTCAGTGATATTCCGTTTTGTTGTGTACTTCTGCTTCGCCGTTTTGACAGTTCTCTTAAGTAAAATGTCATGCACTTTACAACACCACTACATATTACTTTACTAATATATTTAAGTTTTAACCCACACTTTAATGAAAAAAACATTGGCAAACCGGCAAAAGTACTAACACTAACATATTTATTCAATTGGCATACTAGGTATACAATGTATATATTAAACTCGTTATTATAAAAAGTACTATGTATGCCTGTATAATTCTGAAATACATAACAATATCACAGAAGAAAATAAAGAGGAATTTTCATATGGTAGATAAAGTATATATGCTTAGGTAAAATATTATTTCCAATATGGCGTCAATGGCACATTACAAGTCAAATTCAGGCACATTTCGCGTAGATTATTTTTTTTATTTTCGCGTAAATAACGGAAAATGTAGATCTAAACGCCACAATACACCGGGTGTCGGTGTGAGCAAGAATTTGTTTTTATTTTGTTTATCTATCTTTGAACTTCCGTTTTTGACTTTATACTTCAAATCTTCACTCGTTCGACGTAGGTTTTTCTGTTTTGGTGTTTTGTTAGGTGGGTTAAGGTATACATATTTATATACCGTTATAAGGGACAGTTTTACTTGTAGTTGCATTGCAGCTGCATCAATCAATCTCACATCAGAGAGATCCACCTAAGAAGTCACGTGTATTCAGCCTTTTATATGATTATGCGAAAATTAATCAACAGAAGAAAATAAACCTAAGTAGGTACTGTTGTTCTTTGTAAAATTGAAATTAATTGTTGATAATAGGTACCTATGTACCTGTATTTATATGCAGGTAGGCAAAAAGAAGATGAAGAATTTTGTGTTCTTGTTGTGTCAAGTCAGCTGTTCTTAAAACAACAGCAGCTGGTATAGTTAAGGTTTGGCGAAAGCTGTGGAATAATTTATTCGTTTACCTACCTATTCAAAATAAATTTTTATTTGAAATCAGCAAAAAAAAAAAGTCTCCTACTTAATATTACAGTAGAATCTCGAAAACAGGAACTGTTCTATTGTTCTATAACATGATGATTGGAAAGATGAACGCATTTTCCCACATTTACTTCAAGTTCAATTATTTATAAGGAAGAGTTATTTTACCATGGAAAATTTTCTTTTGTGGCGGATTTGACTGGTTATTCAAACCATTAATTTTGGTTGTTGCTTGGCTTTGATGCCGATTGCACTTTTCGGTACAAAAGGCAACGGGGATTGGGCTGATTTTCAGAATCGGCTCAAAATTGTTTTTGTAGTTTTTTTTTATTATTTTATTTAGGTACCTAGTAAAAATGCAAATGGTAAAAATTTTTTGATGAGGATATATTAATGGGGTGGTAAAAAAAATGTTTGCAAGTTTTTTGGCAGCAATTATCTTCATCGACGGCAATTACGCTTGTTGGGAAAAAATGCTTCGCTGTAAGAAAATGAAATTTAGATTTCGACCAAAAGCAGCACCAAATCTGATCGATATTAACAAGATTTTCCATAAATTTTCAGATTTCGTATTCTAGTACTTAACTACAAAATTTCCTCAAAATCTTCTTGGAACAGCATGAATGTGAAACGAACATACTTAATTAATCATTTTTCTCTACACCATAACAGTTCAGCAACAAAAAATAAATAATTAAAAGAGAATTTGTTATGTGTAGTATACTCAGGTGGTTGGTTTGCATTCCGTTTTGTGTTTTTTTTTTCAATAGAAACGAGGACGATAATGTGTGAAATTGTCGTGGTGATTTTAACAAATTGCAATGGATTTTTTTTTCGTAGTTATTATCAAAACAGAATCATTTGGAATGTCAACCAAAATCTAGTTTCTGATCAGTGTGTTACGATTCAATGAGATTTGTTATTTTCTTTGCCGAAATCCGAGATTTCGGTACGATGTGAAAACCGTACTAGACTGCTTTTACATTACAGCGATTTTTATTTTTTGTTTATCTTTTGGTTTCCTTCTGATTGAAAACTCGCTGAACACTGAAATATTTTAAGAAAATTAATTTTGTGCTAGTGAAAAGGATTCATCTATCTGCACTCTTTACTCCACTTGATTAAGCGAATTTTACAGAGTAGAAGACGAAGTGAAATAAAATATACTCGAAAAACACAAAGAAAAAATGGCTATAACTCTGCAATTTGTTCATCCTTAGCAATTTTTGTGCTCAAAAATCTAAAGAAAATATTGCATTATGTATGTAAAATCTATGTCTTAATAAGTGAAGGCCCTAGCAATTTCTTTTAAGTTCAGTTCATCTTACTTAGATTTCATGCCGAATATCCAGTGTGAACTATGTCTATCCAACAAGATAAGAATATCTACCATTAAGGTGGAAGTTTTTTTTACTTACTGATAGATCTTGCCCGGTACTCAGAATGATTTTGACTGAAGGTCTATACTTATACTGCGTTTTCATTAGAGAAAATGAGGTAATTTCGTTCAAAATTTCTAAATTTAATTCAAAATCATCTCATTCAAATTTCCAAATGATGTAATTTCAACTAAATTTGCACAAAATTCTGTAGGAAATTACGTAAAACTTTTATGAACACACCCAAATGGAATCCATTCAAAGTGGATCCCATTTAAAATGACAGACAAAAACAATCGATTGACAATCTGGACCGTCAAACAAAATTACGAAAATTGAAAGGTGAACACTTTTTTTGTTATTTTTCCAAATTACCTCATTTCACGCCGACTCCACAGGACATACAGATATGTAAAAAATCTAAAAATAATACATTTGGATTTCGTGAAAAGTGGTATCACTAGCCCCGAATGGAAGGGTTAACAATCAATAGACCAGCATGCTTTGGAAAAATGGATTGATGGAAAAATTTAACAAACAATTGTTTGTTAAAGATATTAAAACATAAAGACGGATGACATGTGCATTTAGGTCAAATTCGATATATTCTTTCGGCAAAGATGCATTTGTGCTTCAGATTTTAAATTTCTGTTTTTATATGCACGTGATTATGTCAATTTATGAGTTATAACAGTTTATCACCACTTGAAGAGGGTAGTGCATGAACGTGCTTTGCGCGACTGCAAAAAATCAAGACAAAAAATAGTAGACACTCAGATAAATCGCCACTGTAATCGGCTTGCGTCGCTTTCACTCTTTCATGGCTGGTATTTTTATGTACCGTTAGTACTTAGTGTACTCAGGTCGTGGGCATTCATTCCGTTTTGTGTTTCAAATATTAGAAGTCTTGGGACTTAAAACTATGTAATTGTAATGGACTTTTTTTTTTTTCGTACCTATTTTCTATCCACTGAGAATCTTTTGAAATGTCAAACAAAATCTATTTTAATTTTAATTTATTTCAATTCGTTAAATGCTAACGTGAACAATAATTATACATAATAATACTTATAAACTAAATATATTATTCTAAGCTATTAAAGAACATAGTTTTGAATTTAATGCATTTAAGGTTATCATTTACAGAATCTATACAAAAGTAAAATTTATTAAATATTGAAATCAATTGATTGACAGGGCTATTTGCACCATAGTTTGATCTACTGAATATATGGCACAATGGTTGCTGTAATCTTATACTTGTACGACTAAAACTGAAATTTAACCGACATAGAACCGATGGAGATGATATTAACCCATTAATAATACCAACCATAAAACAAAACTGCAAATACTGCCTATGATTAGTGAGTGAATGAAGATTTATTAAAGCGAGTCTTTGAGAATAAGGGGGAAGTATATTTTCATGTGACCATGGAAGAAAACGAAGGCAGAAACGCGAAAACCTTCTCTGAATTGCTTCAAGTCTATTTATATGAATGGAGTAGTGGGGTGCCCACACAACACAACTATATTCAAGTATTGGTCTCACAAATGAAACAAAAAGAAGCTTAAGAACATAAGGGTCACGGAAATCGCGACCGAATCTCTTTATGAATCCTAGAATCTTATTAGCTTTCTTAACTATGTAGTTTAAATGATCATTAAAAGTTAATTTAGGATCAAGAATAACGCCTAAGTCAGAGAACATGGAGACTTTACTTAAAGGACATGCATCTAATGTATAATTAAAAACGAAAGGAACTTTTTTTCGTGTAAAAGTCATGGTTTTACACTTGTCAACATTTAAAACAAGACGATTTTTATTGCACCATTCCCTAAATATTAATAAGTCTTCCTGCAAAAGTAAACAGTCAGAGGTAGATGTAATACTTTTGAAAAGCTTAATGTCATCAGCATAAATAAGGACAGATGAATGTTGTATGATTGAAACCAAGTCATTTATAAATAAAATAAATAAAAGTGGGCCTAAATGGCTGCCCTGAGGGATGCCAGAATTGACAATAAATTGATTGGAACACTCATTACGAAATACAACACTATAAAGCCTATTTTTTAGATACGATGAGATCCAATTTAAGAAATTGTTATTAAAACCTTGATTGTTCAGTTTTAACATTAATGTATTATGACACAATTTGTCAAATGCCTTACTAAAATCAGTAAATATACAATCTACTTGTCCACGTTTTTCAAAAACATCTAAACAAAAAGATGTGAAGTTAAATAAGTTAGTAACAGTAGATCTTTTTTTGATGAAGCCATGCTGATTATCACATATAATTGAAGTACAGTGAAAGGAAAGAACATTACATACGATAGACTCAAACAATTTCGGTATCACTGATAGTTTAGCTATAGGTCGGTAGTTTATTACTTCATTTTTAGGACCTTTCTTGTGCACAGGTATAATAAACGCACTTTTCCAAATATTTGGGAAAATTGAGCTTTTTAAAGACTCATTAAAGAGAACACATAGCGGATATGACAAATACGCAACACATTTTTTTAAGATAGAGGATGGTATACCATCAGGGCCTGGACTAAAACACTCATCCAATTTCATGATACTTTGTGTAACGGTATCTTCGTTTATTTCAAAATTAATTGAATTTAAGTGAGGGAAATTTGCCTCAGAAGAAGAAGAAGAGTAAGAAGTTATGTCATTGTTTGTGTTTTCGAAAGCTTCTTTGAAGAAGTTTGCAAACATGTTTGCGATAACCTTAGGCTCATGACTAGTTGACGTTGACATAGAGTTTGGGTAGCCACTAGTTTTTCTTTTACTATTTACAAATTTCCAGAAACAATCTGGATTAGTTTTAAGATCACATTCTATTTTAGCAATATAACTTTCATATAAAGAATTTGAATACTCTGTAAATAGTTGTTTTAGAATTAAGAAAGTTTCACAATCCTCATCAGCTCTTGTCCTGTTATATTTTACCCAGGCTTTGTTTCTTTTGTTTTTTAAGTTTTTAAGATGTAAATCAAACTATGGTGGTACATTAGTGTTACCACGAGCTCTTTTGAGTGGAATTGTTTTGTAAAAACAGTCAAAGATTATATTATAAAAGACGTTACACATATCATTAATATTAAGATTCAAAAATAGTTGATTCCAGTCAATGGTACATAATAAACTAAAGAGTTCTATAAAATTGCACTTGCTAAAATTAAATTCAAGTTTGTTAATAGCGTAATGATATGGAGAAGATAGGTTTAAGTTAAGCGCAATATCTAATGCGGGATGGTGTCGGTCTTCGTCTATTAGTTTAACGGAGGAGGCTACAACTGCAGTTTCAGCGCTCACGGTATCGGAGAAAAATACCAAATCCAAAGTTCTTCCTAAACGATTATTTACTCCGTTGAACTAGCTCAATCCACATGAAGACATACCATCTACTAATGAAAGCTCAACTGGACTCGACGCATTAACCGGAACATAGAAGCTATCGTCATCAATTTTAACCCAATCCAGGTTTGGTAGGTTAAAGTCACCTACTATCAAAATTTCATCTTCAGGTTCTAATCGGACATATATACTTTCTACGCAGTCATTTAATTTTTCATAAACCACGATATTAGAACAAGGAGGTATGTAAGCCGAGATAATAAATAGATTTCCTGATTCCAGTTTAATTTTAACGCATAGAACTTCGATATCGGTGGACCTAAAGTCGTCAATCAGGTAGCATGTAAGAGAGTTTTTGATCGCAAAAAGAATTCCACCTCCTACAGTGTTGGAGTTTTCTAAATGGTGACGATCACGTCTGATAATATGATAGGATGTATCGAAAAGCTCTAGTTTATGTGCCGAGATTTGGAAATGTTGTCGCCGAAATCCGAGATTTTTGTTCGGTGTGAAAACCGTATTTTACCCACTTAAAATTTTTGACAGTTATTTGGGATTTAGTTTGCTAGGTTTTTTATTAAAAAAATTAAGGAATACAAATTTGTGTCGAGACAATTGTTGCCATTTTGACTTGAAAATTTGAATGGATGATTTAGCTGGAAATAAAATACTAATAAAACCGACTAGATTTTTGACAGAATTCAGTTTTAAATAAAACAAAATTTGACATTTGATTATGTATGTGCCTAAAACATTTTGACTTAAAATAAATGCCTATTAGAATGAAATGCGTATCTTATTATTTCATCTGAAATTTGGAGTTTTAAAACAATACGAACAAGCTTGTGTGGTTTTCTAAAGGCTTAAGTTTGATTTTTGCAGAGACAACTCAACTCAATAGAGTTGTCGTGTGTACATAATAGGCACAAATGTTGAAAGGGGACCAACTTAAAGGTGTGGATTCGAGCCCCCGCTCTAGGCAGCATTCTTTTCAATAATGTACTTTGAGTTCCAAACTGAACGCCACCCGTGGTATTCCATGATGTGATGATAACCTTATTTCCCAATCCACTATTCTGCTTTTCCTTCTTGGAGGTTGCATTTAAAAGACATACATTACATACCTCAAGTTCGAGGCCTTTAGCCATAAACCACCCGATACATACCTATTTGGTAGTTAAAAACCTTTTTTTTTTTTTTTTTTTTGCAGGAATAATTTTAGCAGATTAACAAAAATTCAAATAAAGAAACGTCTACAAAAACAACTCTCATAATGGGCGAAGTAGGCGAAGTGATACCAGAAAAATCAGCAGTTGAACAATTACCTGCCACAACTATTGCTTCAAGTAACGCCATTAATACAACAGCAACTTCGGATGCATTAGAAAATCCAGCTGCCCAGCTAAATGGTGATATTGTCAAAGAAGTTGTTAAGTCGCCTGTAGAACCCACGGCTGGGGACAGCGATGAAAATGATTCACAAACCAGCGGCGGCGGTGACAATCAAGGTGACACCAAGGTTGGTGGGGGCGAAGGTGCCACGCCCAATGGTGATGCAGAAACCTCACAAGATAGCAGCGAAAGTAGACGATTATCTAAAGATGACGTTGAAACAAAAGACTCGGTACTTGAAAATGGCAGCGAAGATGAAGACAACGAGGATGGGGCGTCGGAAAAGTCTGAGAAATCCGAGCAGTCAGATAAAACTGAGAAAACAGAAAACACAGATGTAAAAAAAAATGGCAACTCAACGGAAAACGAAGAAGAAAGCCAGGATGGTGCAGAATCAGAGGCGCCAACAAGTCAGGACGATGGGGAAGAGGGCGAGGATGGTGATGGTGATGCTGATGGTGATGACAGTCAAGATGAAACATCTCAGTCTGCTACGAACGACGAAGAGAGCCAACAGTCAAGTCTGCCTGCCGTCAAGACGGATGAAGGTGGCAGTAAAACTCCTCCACAAGTCGTCACCGAACAGAAACTTAATGGAGAAGTTCAAAAGGAAGATGATGGTGTAGTCGATTTGGGGGAATCGGATGAAGAAATGCCAATGGTAGACGAAGCGCCAAAGTTAAAAGAGGAAGAAAATAATCCCCTTACTGTGCCCGACGTCCCTGCAGAAACAGAGGCAGCCAAACCGAAAAGTAGTTCAGCCGACTCTGACGGTGCGGTTGTTATTGGTTCAGACTCCGAAGTTGAACAAGATGACAAACAAATTCCAGCGCAAAAGACCTCCTCCGATCCTCAAGCACAACCACAACCTCAACCCCAGCCGGTAGAAAAACCAAAATCCCCTCAACCACCGAAGCCCGACGATGATGATGATGATGATTGTGTTCTTATTGAAGATGATAGCCCTAGTGAAGCTTCCGAAGCAGGCAGCAACGTTTCGGGCCGACAACACAAAAACATGGTAAAAGTACGAGACTTCGCCTCTTTCGGAGATGAACAAGGGAACGATGATGCCCAGCCTGCCTCTAAACGACAAAAAACCTTTCATAATGCTTCAACACCACAAATGGCTCAAATTACAATTAAGGACGCGCGTTCTCTGATGTCAGGAACGCCCAACATCTCTCAGGCGAACACAATTGTTATCCACGATTCAGATTCTAACAAACTCGCACCACCTCTACCTCCAGGCGGCATATATCCGGTAAATATCTTGCCGGCTGTACCTACGAATCAAGCACAGTCGCCAGCGGGACCAAAGGCTATCCCTACCATGCCAGTAAGTCCAGCTATCCCCGCTCTACCAACAATATCAAACGCCAACCTTCTGCCTGGTTTGACAGACGACATGTTCGTTCTTGAAGCCCCATCGTTTATTGTCCCTTACATTTACGAAAAACCTCCATCAGACAATCTACGCGAAATTGTAACACAAATTGAAACAAAGTTTGACTTAAAAAAACAACCCAATATCCAGCCAGATGATCTTGACTTGGACTTAGACGATGATGGCAAAGAAAACGACGAAAATACTGCAACTACGAGTAAAAAAAAGAAAAGGAAGCGTGGCAGTGGCGACGATTCTTGGTCAGAGTCTGAAGATTCAGCTGACGAAGACGATGACGACTCAGATGCTGAAACCCGTACAAAAGTCCTAATAAAAGAGGCCAGCGATGATCTGAAATCCATCAAAGCCGTGATAAAACCCATTCAGCCAGAAGTTATCGCTTCTAGTACGGCGTCACCGGCAGCAGCCAATAAATCCCAAATGGGAACAGATAATTACTTCGAGAGCCCATTGGGTAAGTTTTTTATAGATATTGGTGTTGGCCTGGTGCAAGAGTTCGTCCAAGCGGACTTAATTCGTATACAAAAACGCAAAATGCGTCGCTCCTTGGGCAAGAACATTTCTGAAATTGAGAAAGCAATCAATGCATTGAGTGGAAACTTAGAGGCTAGCAAAAAAAGAAATGCTCCATTCAAATTCAACATCAAACGTTGCGAATTTTGTAACTTTAAATCTGAATCTGCCCTGGCTATGGCACATCACTATGAGACCCCACATATGAATGGAGCTATGTACAAGTGCAATTTCTGTACATATGAAGTGAGAAACTCTTCGGAGATAGTCTACCATATGGAAGCGATACACAACATAAAAGCCAGACTATTTAAGCACCTGCCATACCATCAGTGCCCCAACTGTGGATTCGAGGACAACGGCAAGGCTAAATTGGCAAGGCACGCACCAGTGTGCCAGAAGAAATTCCGCCCAGAAACGAATCTGACACCGCCACACGATTGGGAGGCTCCCGCTAAAATACCTCGAATTAAACCAAGGCATGGGCTAGTGGGAACTGCTACTGCTTATCAGGTAATGTTTGAAACATAATAATTTTTTAATGTTGTTTTAATTTTTTGTTTCTTAAAAGGCAATGGCAGCACAAGCCGCAGCACAGAAAGCAGCATTGGCTACAATACAACAACAGCAACAACAACAGGCGCAACAAGCACGTAATATTCAAGCTGCAATGGCCAGCAATAATGCCAATAAAAATATGTTACGCGGTCGACAACAGCCACCACCAGTAAAATCATCTCCGAACGGTGGAAATATGCTACGAGGAACTCCCATTCGGCCTGCAATGCCAACTGGTATGGTATTACCAAATAACTACCAAATTGCAGCTGGACAATTGATTCAGGTTAGTTGATTGCTTTCGATTAGTTGCATGTGAAATATACTAAATTCATTTTATTTTTGGCTGTGTGTGCTAGAAATTTTATTGTGCCATTTTTTTTATTATAACTGGTAAATGGGACCACTGCTAACTAATAAACACGGTAGTTCTACCATACGTTTTTTATTTGGTTGTAAATACATTAATTAAATAATAAAATACATATCATTTGTCATTTATATAATAATAATTAGCCTTGTTATTTTACTTTGAAACTCTGTGATTTTCTGTGCATTTGTGTGAATTTCTGTCCAACGTTCTGTCAAAGTTCATAAAAAAAAATAAAATGGCAGTAAAATGCACAAAAAATCACAGAGTTTCAAAGTAAAGGAACAGACATATTGTTTGTGTATTCATTTTGTTTGTTTCAATATAAAATAAGTTAAAATATTGAAATCCCAGTAATTGAAAAGAGCTGCAATTAGATCTATTTTGTATCCACTCATCACTTAAATATTTTTTTCGGGTTCATTCAGGCGCTAAATATAACTAACTAACCCGGCGAACTTCGTTCCGCCTATACTTAATTAAATTATTAATGTTCTTTTCAAAAGTCAAGCAAGCTCCAATTGTTATCACGACTTTTCCGACTCATCCGGCCTAATTTCCGAATTTCAAACTCCGTAGTGTGTTTATCTGGTTCAATACAAATTCAACAAAAAAACCTCCATGCAAGTCGAATGATGTTTAGTCGATTTATGCGCGTACACTCAAAACCAAACAATTTTTTTTAAGGCTGAGAAATGATCCACTTACGAATTAGAATCAAAAAAAAATTCCTCGGCGTTGTTTTCTCTGACTTGGCTATTCGTTTCAAGTATACAAACGATAATTTATTGTACTCAGCCCTATCACGAATTCCATGGTAATCGGAAACTTTACGAATAACTAAAATAACTATCACCAAATCCGTTCCTAATGGCAATTTGTATGAGATTTTCCACTACTATGAATTCTGTGATAGTTTTTTTTTCGGGATTCGTTACAATTTTCCGACTACGATGGAATTCGTTATAAGACTGAATACTTTGTCATTATACTATCTATTAGAGTTTAAGGAAACTTATACGACATGCGTTTTCTAGTGCATCGGTTTCCATACATCCTGTACACATAAAAGTATAGCTTCATCACTATCAACCAAAAACCACATTTTGCAATTTTATCAATTGTCTTTGAAAAGGCATTTGATAGAATTGGGATTCACGTTGTCTTAAACCAATTAATAAAATGGAAAGTAGGACCTAAAGTGTTTGGTTATATTAAATCGTTTTTAACAAACAGGAAATTCCGTACACGAGTAAATAATAAATATTCAAATCTCAATAACCTAATGAATGGTATACCCCAAGGATCACCACTTTCAGTGGTAATTTTTATTATTGCCTTTAATGAAATAAGTAATATTTTATCCAAATATCAAAATGTTCGGCATTCCCTGTATGAAGACGATCTAATAATTCTTTCGAAAACCAAACAAATTCCAAATATTATAAGCACTTTTTCAATTGTTCTTGCTTACAACGTTAACTGGTGCAAAGTTTCGGGATCAATCATATCCTTTGATAAAAGCAATATTCTACATATATGCTTGTTCACATATTAACACAGTACTACGGTCTTTCAATATATGGAAAATGCTCGAAATCGAATCTTCAACTTATTAAACCCGAATACAACACAGCAATCAGACTCGCCCTCAGAGCTTTCAGAACAACACCAATTATTAACATGCTGATCGAATCAGGACTACCTTCCATTGAACAAAGGTATGGCTTTGTTACTGCCCAGCTCTTGTATAAAATCACGTCTTCATGCAACTCACCAATAAAAGATGTTGCAAAACAAGTGATAAACAGGAAAAGAACCCCCAAATGCCGTTCAACGCTATATAACATACTCTCGTTCTCGGAACAACGTTAGCTCCCAATCATATTCAACGCAACTAAAGAATCCACATATCCTCCATGGTTCCTGACACAAAAGTATCTTCAATTATCATAGGTTCCAAGTTCTTCCTTTTGTGATGACTTGCCTGGAGAATTTGGGCAGACCATCAACACGTTTTCTATTTTTTATGAAAAATATATTTGTTTAGTGCGGGTTATGAGTTGAGAATATAGATTGCCATATCAATCGCAATTCTTCGCTATTCCCTACCAAGAAGGTACAATCCTCTAAAACCTCCAAAACTAACTTCCTTGCCTCAAAAACTGATTATAGATAATAAAAGGTGATCTAAAAGATATTTGGAAGTTTTAATTTAAACGAATCATTCATTTTATGTGATCTAGAGATGGATCACATGTAATCAATTGGCCATCATCCGAAGATACATTTTTTCGATGTCTTTTTTGTACAATAGGCAAGCCAACAACATCAGTGTTACTTCGAATGTTGTGTTTTAGATTCTCATTTGTCTCTTCCATTCAGCATTGAAAAAGCAACGTCCTGTGTGGCTCATGGCTTTGATTCTTGTGTCATTGCATCTACATAATGTAAGCAATGTTCAATTGTTGACTTTGGAACCGAATCGAAGAACTTGGTTAATTTGTAACAAATTGGCGAACATGAGTGATGTTTTGGCATGCTGGCCGTGCGTATAGATCGACCTCCAAAATCATCTTTTCCATGCTTTTATCACTAGTGGGAATTCTGGACTCTTGAAGAGCGAAGTTTTCTAGTTTTCATTATCTGTATGTACCTTTAAATTACAAAAAAATGTGTTTTGGTGTAATATTAAGCGACTGCAAAATGAATTGCTTACTTTGTATTTAACATTTTTCGTAAAGATCGGCAATGACGAATACAGTAAAATGTCTTTTAAATGAAAACCAACATCCATACCATATCTTTTGGTTCACCTTTTGGTTGGTTTGACCTTTTAAAACAATAACGTTATTTTAATAAGCTTACTAACCACTTCAACTTTCATGTTAACACATAACAATTCATAAAAAAAAAACTTCAGTTAAATCATGAGAGAATTTGTTTGATCACTCTCTCTTTCTCTCTCTCTCTCTCTTTGAACGAATCATCATAAACTACTCGCTACGATTTTAATCTAAAATCAAAACTTTTAATCAACGTCATTAATTTTATTTGTTCACGTAGGTAACGGGTTCGGGTATAGCGATCCTGCCAACAACCCATAATACCCTAACACTGCAGGTAGGTCTAGAAACAATAATAGTGGTTCTTTCGCCAAAATGAACTATATTTAAAACTAAAAGCTAGTATATACACCAATGTGTGTGTTTATTCTTAATTTTTTTTTGTAATTAGTTTGCAATGCTAGCTTATTAGCTTTTTTTGAATTTCAAACACTAACTTTAATTAAATATTTCAGGCAGCAAATGTGGGGTCTGGTAAAAAGAATCAAACTGGCCAACCAAGCATTTCAATCACACCTCTACCTCGTCAAAGTAGCTCGCAACAAGCTCAAACACAAGCTCAAGCAGCTGCTGCAAATAAAATGCCACCAGCAGGAATGAAACCCGGACAGAATTTAAGTGGGAACAAAGCACAGTTTGTTATATGTGAAATATGTGATGGTTATATAAAGGATCTTGAACAGCTGCGAAATCACATGCAATGGATGCACAAAGTTAAGGTAAAACTCCCGCATATTTAATTTAAAAAAAAACCGTTGCTTACGTATCATTTTTCCCTTTCTAGATTCACCCGAAAATGATCTACAATCGTCCGCCTTTGAATTGTCAGAAATGTCAATTTAGGTTTTTCACAGACCAGGGTTTGGAGAGACATTTGCTTGGCTCTCATGGTTTGGTAACAAGCTCAATGCAGGAAGCCGCCAACAAAGGCAAAGATGCTGGTCGATGTCCTGTCTGTGGAAGGGTAAATTTTATGTCGATGTTTTTCGAAGAATCTTGTATAACATGTTTTCAATTCTTCTTTAAAGATGTATCAATGGAAGCTGCTCAATCATGTATCCCGTGATCATCATATGACCCTTAAGCCTGCACATCTCTCCTACAAATGTACGGTGTGTACGGCGACTTTTGGCATGTACAAACAGTTTGAGACGCATGTGTACACTGCCCATAGCACGGTTGCCAAAAAGGCAATGGACGGCAAAAAGAATAATAACGCAAGCAATAGCATGCCGAATAACAGTAGCAGCAGTGGGACAAGTAATCGAAGTGGTTTGTCAGCGGCAAACGATACTCTGCTTAAGCCCCTTAAGATCAATGATGAAATAACAATTATTCCACAGCCAGCGTCTAAAAATCGATCATCAATAAATAATATCGAAAGTCATGTTATTGGTAAGTTTTTTTTTAATTTTTTTTTTTAAATTAGTTTTTTAAAAACCTTCGGAAGAATTTGGGAGAAAATTTTGTGGACATTCTGGTGAAGTTGGGTTTAAATTCGTTCAGTTGCTTTAACAGATTTCCCGCCACAAGTCTAGAAATTTATTTTTTATTTATTTCTCCGAAATATTTTATCAAATTATTGTTTGAATGGAACTATACCAACCACGCACTAAACAAAACCTTCCTTTTCCATTTACAGATTAAAGAACCTCGTTATTACAGTACAGTATGTAAATTCACAATAAAGAATTCGGCCATACGAGTGCTCTCCAGTTGCAATTATAGCTACATGAATTCTCAAAGGAGGACTTCAGCAGAGCTTTAATTGGCCGATACGTATTTGCAAACATTCGTAAATTTATACTTTTATTTAATAAAACTCCGTTTTTTTTTTTACAATTGATAACAAAAAGAACCTAAAATGTGTAGAATAAAAAAATAAAAAAAAAAACAAAAATAGTAAATTTTGCATATATAATTTAAAAAATATAAAAAATAAACTATCGATTGGTTTGCCCGTAATTTGAATGATTTTAATTTTATTTCATTATCTTTTTGCTCTTTTAAGTTCATCAGATAAAGTAGCTTTTAATTATTCTCTTTTTATTAGGCACATAAGCTAATGTTTAGGATTATTCTATTATATTCAATACAAGATACTATTTAAAACAAATAAATCCCGTTTGCAAAAAAAAAAAAAAAAACAAATTTAATAAAATAAAACAAAAAATAAATAAATGGGTAACTCTGTAATATACATAATTATTTATAATGTAAACATATTTTTTTTTTAATACAAAGAACAAATTTTTTTTAACGTTAAGTAAACATCATTAAATGCACATCCACAAAGCATTTGTCTCTCATGATGTAGCATAAAGTATAAAAAAGAAAACATATACATATATATGTGTATATATATATATACAAAACAAACAAAGAACTTGCATTAAATGTCAATATAAATAAAAAAAAATCTAAAACTAATTTTTAGGTACACAAATGAAATACGAATAAAAGTTATAATTATTATAACGATTAACAAAATAAAAAAATATACTTTAAACTGCTGATTTTTGAAAATTATTTAACAATAATATATAACAGAAAAATGACCTTTCAATTCAAATTAATTTTTAGTACATAAATAATATTACATATTAAAACATATAAATATATATTTAAATTAAAAAAAAAAAAAAACATTTGCCGTGTATACCGACAAAGAAAAAAATAAAATTCATTGTAATAAATTTGAGGATAAAACACAGCGTTAGGAAAAACAAATTAAGAAATAAAATTTAATTAAAAATGGTATCATTGTATCATTTAATTTTAGAATTAGATAATATAAATGTTCTATTGCTTAGCTCGACTGGCTAGCTGTATCCAGAAGCGTACTTTTAGTGCCAGTTGTACAATCGTGGTTAAAATATTTGATTCGTGGTTCAGGAATTTTAATTCATCAATTTGAGGGGATTTCTTTTACCAGTAACATGGAGCTCCAGAACAATACTACCTGGCAGTAAGAAACTGGCTTGATGATAATTCTAGTGATCTAATAACGAGCAGCTTTTTCACGGAATATAGAAGTTTGGGATCGTGTCTTATGTAAACGTACATAATGTTGTAAGGCAAATGTAATTAGGTATTATGCCCTACGTCAACCAGTGTATGTGTTCACTCGTTTAATCATCCTTCAAGTCAAGAGTTAACATTACATACATTTTAATGCCCTCATTATGAATAGCGAAGCGAACGTTCGACTAAATTCGAATGTTTAAGCGAACTTTTTTCTGAAGGTATTGTCGTTAGCGAGCTTAGACATTCGCTTCAATTACGGATGGTGCATGGTTTTGACATTTGAAGCGAACTTAATTTAAGCGAATCGCTATTCATTATACGAAATTAGCGAATTCGCAAAGTTTTAAGTTCGATTCGCTATTCATAATGACTAGATTTAGTGCATTTAGTGAAATCGGGATGATGGTTTAATGATTGTGACTCCGCTACCGAAAATGCCAATGAAATTGTTAAATTTGTCTGAGACACTCGTAATCCTAACAAAAGAAAACAGGGGGGTTATTCTCAAATCCGCGGCGGATCGCTTTAAAAGCGAAACCTCACTTTCGACCGTGTTCGCTTTTGTTTATTTTCAAATACGATCGAAAACGAAAATGATCCTTCCAGTTTCTCTCACTTAATTCCAAAAATTTCCAGACCACTCCTATTTTTACTTCCACTCTTCTCATTTAATTGTCAGCTGTTTCCAAAAATTTGACAGTAGCTGTTTGCCGACCAACAATTTGTTTTGTTTTTTTTTTTTTTTTGTGCTAAAAGTATTTTCATTAATAACTGCAATATTATTGCCTTAAAAAAGAAAACGAAACATTACGATTTTTAATTGCCGAAATTGAAAAAGATAAATTAGTTGCAAATTATTTATGTATTTACATTTTCTTTCATACCGCCAACAATCCCCCACCTATACACCTATCGCTTTCAAACCCAAAATGGCATCTAGTACGAAATTTCGCTTTGGCATGAAAAGCGAATCGCTTTTGAGAATAGGAAAATGCAAATCCGCCATCAAAAGCGATAGGGCCTAATATAACATTTGTTTCACCTGAAGATGTCCATAAACATGGACGAAACTTTGTGAAAAAGGAAAAACAAATTCTTTTTATTTTCGACCTGAAGCCCACAAACTAACCAATAAATACGTATTTCATAAAAGGTCCCAAGTAGTAGTAATTAGAGGGTCCTGGAGCAGCGGCTCGGCGGCTAAAGTGGGCACATGGGCGTGGCAGTGGGCGTGGCAGGGTGGGCGTGGTCGATATTGAGCTTTGGGGGCGTGGCAGTGGGCGTATAGGCGTGTCAGTGGGCGTAAGGCGTGGCAGGGGTGGTGGGCGTGGTTAATATTAAGCTTTAGGGGGCGTGTCAAGTAGGTGGAGCTTTAGTGGGCGTATTAAAGGGGTGTAGGGTGTGGCAAAAATTTGTGATTTTAGGGGTGTGGCAAGGGGGTGGAGGGCGTTGCAAGTGGGAGGAGCTTCTTGGGGCGTGTAAAGGGCGTTTTTAATATCCCTGGCGGCTCAGCGGCTCATTGACTTGGCGGCTCAGCGGCTCAGCGGCTCATTGACTTGGCGGCTCAGCGGCTCATAGACTTGGCGGCTCAGTGACTCAGGTTAAGCAAACATAACCTTAGAACCCAAAACACAACGAAAAATAACATAAAACCAAACGTTATAACCCAAAACGAAACCTAATTACGTCTCGTTAAGAACCTCATGTTGAGTACAAAAATAAAAAACAGATAAATATTTTTCAAAAATAGTGCAATTTATTTATTCATTATATGGCCCGCGTATTCAGGCGTTGAATCCCTGGAAGTTAAGCGTCTATACCTCAATCTCGTATTTTTTAGTATGTATGAGGGACACAGATATATGTTAAAGTCCTCCGCTGGGATCCCGAAACTAATGGAATCCCCAAATTCCAATCGATGTCGGTGCCTATCAATTTTCATCCCATTGATATAAGTTCCACTATTCGAGGGGAAATTTTTTACATATACCCGATCATCCTCAGGTGGTATGTATATCACGGCATGTCTAGGTGATACCAAGGAAATTGGGATATGGATATTATTACTCGAGATACCACATCCCACTTCCTGCCTACCCTTTTGTAGGGGGATCCGTACACAGGATACAACGTTTACCAGGAACCATGTTTAATTACGTGAGCATCTTACACGTTCTTTATGTTGAATTCCAAATATTTTTCTTTTTTTACAAAAACAATTCAAACTATAAAAAAACTTTAAAAATATAAATATTTAAAAAACTACTGTGCGAATTTCCTCTGCTGGCGTCTGCTTTTAGTTTTGTACTAGCACTTTCTTGGATGCACTCTCTTTTATACATAATAATTTCGAGAATATGTTTATACCTGCTAGGTAAAAGGATCTCATTAGCAGAAAAAATAAAATGTATTGATTCTAGAGAAAAGGATTTCACAAGTAAAAAAATATAAAAAAATGGGTTGTTCTGAACTTACTAGAGAAAAGGTTTTACAAGTAAAAATATAAATACATTGTTTTGAATGGTAGGTTTATGATATCTGTGGGAGAAAAGGATTGCATAAATAAAAAACAGTTTGTTTTTTTTTTTTTTTTTTTTTTTTTTTTTAATTTACATTTTTTATTTTTAATAATTTATCTTATTTATCTAAGGAAATTTACATTTTTAACAATTTAACTTTTTTATCTATGGAAATTTACATTTTTTTTTTTTTCAAAAACAATTCAAAGCAAACATAAAGATAAGGAAAATATTGCTCTGATAAAAAATTAAGGTTCAGACATATTTAAACTATAGTGACCCCAAGCTATAGTATCAACATTATTACTACAAATGAACCTTTTATCATCTAAGCAACTCAAACTCAATTTATTTATACTTTCTGTATAAATAGTATGATGCCTAGATCTAAAATTCATCATTTTTCCATAAAAATTTTGCTTAAACAGCAAACAGTCTCTATAATTTTTTAATGTAAAATTTTTAATAGCTGATGCTTTTACACCCTTAGCTTTTTTTACCAGAGCAGAATCTTCTACATCTATGCTGTACATTTTAGATCTTAACCCGATAAACTCCTTCATAATTTTTCCATTATTTTCGTCTTTCATATACCCTAATTTTTTCATATTAAGCTGGGCAATACCAAAGGGGTTATTAAGGGGGTAGTCGGAAGTATCGAATTTTTCAGAAATGTCACTTTTAATATCCCTATAAAAATCTTCTGTACCTATTTTATATATAAAAGAGTCAGTATCCATATAAGCCAGTTTTAAATTATCTCCAAATTTAGGCTTCATGTATGCATAATGGAAATCATACATTTTGTATTTAGAAATATCTAAAACGCAAAAACCTAGATATACTGGCTTATTATATACACTGTATACTCTTTTTAACTGCACAGCAGCCATGGTTTCACTAAACTCCAATATGCTATGGAAATTTGGTTTAGCAATGAGAGCACGACTCCCAAGGTGTCTTCCATTACTCTCAATGGAATCCACAATTCGGACATCTTTGCGCTTGTCCACATTCTCCATAGTTTTCCCAAAAACTGCGTTATTGCACAGTTTTCGTAAATCCTTCTCAAATTTATTGGTGGCTGAGGTTCTGAGTCGATTGTTTAGATCGATATATGTTTTCAACCATGGAGATTGTTTAAAACGCATCACTCTATGTATTTTGGTAAGAACTAAACCATTATCGATCGCTTGAATTAAAGATTTATAGTGAATAATATAATTCACTTTATTATTCAAATCCGCAATCAACTTTTTATGCGATTTGGCAGTCACTGAACTGTTTGACGAACAGAATGGTAGATCATTATGAGCATCGTGTATTTCTTTAGGATACTCTAGATCAACTTCTAAAACATAACCCGTATTTACATTTGAAGTTAGCCATTCTTTGATCCCAGACAGATCAGTTGGAATATCAGACCATTCAAAGCTTGAATGAGGTAGATACTCCGACATTGCCCAACCGTAAAGGTTATTGGCATCTAAATACACTAAATAATTGGATGGGCTGTCTGCATCAAACTCAGACATATATTTGTTGTTTGCTTTGCAGTGCCGCAAGGTGCACTGCGTCAAACCGCCTCTTATTCCCATAGCAAAAAAATTATACATGTTGATGTCTGTTAAAAGTTCCAGCTTAATGTCTGTCATTTTTAACATGGCATCCCATGAGAAACCAGGTAATGTGAAGTAGTGACAGGGGTCAAGACCGTAATGCTGTATAGAATCTGCCCTAAATTTTTGAAAAATATCAGCCAGAATCAAGACATCTGTCACCAAATAGTGCTCCAGATATTGATCTAGGCTTTCGCACTTGAAATGTGACCACACTTTCTTAGCGTGGGCATAATCATCTAAACTACAGTCTTCATCAATTAGTGAATTTCTAAAAGATTCTATTTGAGGAAGTTCTACTTCATTCAATTTTTCTATACAATCTAGGTAATCATAGCAGAACACCCCCTTGCGAGTCATAAGGTTGATAGACTCTATGTCGTTTTTAACGTACTCGGATAATATTTTAAAATCAACCTTTTCAAGGGTTTTTGCTATATTTTCAACACTAGATGGAAGAAACCGGAATGAGTCTAAGAATCTTAGCTCTAAAAACTCCTTCTGCTCCCTGTTTATTAAAATTTTTTTCGATATAGAAATATATTTCTCCTTATTAAGAGGAATAATATTAATCCCCCCACTGATATTGCCCAGCTCTTTAATGAATAAATGGGAGTCGTAACCGGTCAAATTATGAAAGAATATAGGAATAAACTTAGGTACCTTATAACTTAGGTTGCATTTAGAATGCGCTGCTCCTCTAAAGTGTCCAGTCAAATGATTGTGGTCTCGAACTTTAACGCTGCCCCATACAGGATGCTTACATATATGACATCTTGTTTCTTGTTGAAACCGTCTCTCATCATCAACTGACATATTGAGCGGTATCTTTTTGCTTAGATGTTCTCGATGAATGTGCTTAGCGTCTTGAACTAAGTTTGTAATGAAAACTTTAGCACAATCTTCACCTATAAATAAATAAATAATATTTGCATAATTATAATAATTATTATCAAACAAAATTCTTATAATACATATATACATTTAATCTCAAAAGAAATAACTCACCGGTATATTTAAATAGCTTGTTCAATGTTTCATCAAATGAGCATTTGATAAAATAGGACACTGCTATGGGTACATGCTTCTTAATTGCTGTTGTTGTTGATGTTGATGCATCAGGTTGACAGCTAGCAATATTCATGAGCATACACTCAAAATCCGCGTACACGGCAAACGGTACTTCCATCGACCTACATTGATTTTTGAACTCCAGGATGTTGTTTGTGGCATTGGGGAGAGTTGTTACGATTTTGTTACATTCTGATCCATGTTTTTCGAATGCCTCATCGGTGTTAAACGATTGTAAACATGCATTGCACATTTTTACTGCTCGTTTACCATAATTTATTTGGCTTCCGATCAATTTGGACATATTTTTTATCCAAACGTAATGACTGCAATCCCCTTCTTGAAGTAGTAGCAAATTTATATGATGCTCACGGATATTTTTGGCATTGTAGTAAGGACCTACAACTACATATTTCGAGCCGACATCATCTTTTTCAACTCCAAATACATTTATGCTTATTGAAGGGTTGAGATCTTCAAAAGCAGAAATGTCTTTGACTTTTAATGGAAAAATCAAATTTTTAAAATTGATAATAGCTCCATTTGCTATGGTAATCACCTCGTTTTCCACATTGGCTATCTGATATTTTTGAGGTCGATGGGCATCTTGAACCATAGGATAGAGAGCTGATATAACCGCCCATTTGAAGCAGTATATATCATTATTCTTTACATTGATACAGGCCTTTTTCAATTCAATGCTTTTTGGGAGACTCAGGTAACTTGATCCTCTTAAAGGTTTATACTCATTTATATTAATTTCTATATGACTAATAGAAAATAATGTCCACCCAGAATCTTTCTCCTGAAACTCTTCACTTTTGATTGTAATTATCTCGCCCATGTTTTCCAGAATTCCTCTCAAATCATTGCTATCCAGAGCTATTTGCATCGGACACTTAAAGGATTTTAAGCTAACCTCACAATCTTCCGGTTCACCGGTAGGTGCTGTCATAAATTTAATGAGCTCGGCAAATAGTTCAATACTAAATTTGACGCTACCTTTCGTCTCCAAGGAGTTTTTAAGCAAATTGAGTAAATCGCATTTACATTTTTCCAAAAATTTCTTAATGTCGATAAGACCCTCATCAGTGTTTTCACATGAGTAGGTTTCAACATTACCTTGGAAGCATTGCCTTATTTTTGAAAATGGGGTGTCGAAAACTGCTACTCTACTGTTTCTTTTATGTAGATTAGTTCTTATGTGGTGGGGCCATTCAGCAGTGCTCACATCTATTTCGCAGGTCTCACATTTGCGTTTTTTCGATGAAGTATGTGGTGGAGTCAAGGAATCATTGCTGGTTTCGGGTTGTTTTCTTTTATTACTAGCAGGCTGTTCAATTAATGTATTAGAAGAGGAAATGATTATATGCTCCTTACGGAAGTGCTTCAACATTGAGTCCTTCCGGGTGTATACCTTATCACATTGAGGACATCTAATTGTATCCCCATGAACAGCTTTCACATGTCTCTTAAGTGAACATGCATGAGCAAATTTACTGCTGCAAATGACACAGGTGAAATCATCCATTTTTACTTGTTTCTTTTTTATTTAATTAAAAAAATAAATCAAGATTTTTTTTTTTTTTTATGTAACACTCGCGAACGAATAAGTCTTTTAAAACGATAAACTTTTACGAGTAAATATCTCAATGCAAATATATGGTTAAAATTTGTTTTTCAGAAGATAGCACTTTTTAAAATTTTATATGACACACACAAATAAATAGATCTTTTTTTTTTTTTTTTTGAAAAAACTTTCATATAAATGACTGTAAATATATTTTTTTTAAAAAAGTTTGAACGTTAGCACTCCCGCTGTAATAAGTATACTAAATAGTTTAGCCCGTTTGCAGTCAATTTATATCAATTTTTCGATGGTACTTGTCATAAGAAAGTACCGTATGCCAGCGTTGCCGTTTGGCCACTAAAGTGGCCAAATGGCCACTACTTTGCGTTCCGGACCCGTGGCCACCACTTTTTTAAAAATTACCCGATTGGCCACTTTTTTCTTGGTTCAATAATTTTTATTATTGAAAAGATTTATTATTATTTTTATTCGAAAAGATATACAAATTTGTGTTTTTCATAAAACTGAATCAATTTCACAAAATTTTTTACTAAGAACTGTCGTTTTACCTCGAAAAATACACCCTTCTTTGCCGTTTTACCAGAAGAAAGGAACAACACCAACACTTCTATGTGGTGCGTTTCTTTTTTGTAAAATGTTAACTATTGTTGATCTGTCAAAAAACAGTGCTGAACGTCATTGTTAAAAATGTTTCACTTTCTAACATTTCATTTAGGAACGCTCAGTTAAAAATATTGTTGATCTGTCAAAAAAAATGCGAAATACATGAATTAAATATATTGGAAACATTATTATTACAACTTTAAATATGCACACAATATATAAATTTAATTCGCTTATGTGTTTATTGTTGCACAAAATAGAACCATCAAGCAAAATTAACAAAATGTTTGCAACTTCTTTCCATTTCAAACAGATACCGATGCATTTTTTTTTTGTAAGAAATATACCTTATCGAAAAATGAAACTGTCCGAAAAAAAAAGTTAATCAGTAAATAACAGAAGACAATTTTAAAAATAAAAATCGACAGTAAAAATAAAATAAAAAATACCTCAATTTAAGTAATCGAAAGAAAAAAAAATGAAAATCCAAATTCAGCTGCTTTTGATGAGTTTGAAAATGTTACAAAGTGTAACATTCTGACACATCAACATTGGAATTTAGAAACGATTTTATGACGTCATAGTGTTCATAAATGTTACATTTCTCGAGTTTAGGAACGATCAGAGCTAACAATAGTTAACATTTAAAGAAAAGAAACGCAACCTAACTACATATGCACCTACAAGACAGCCTTTTTATTCATTTTTATTTTTGTTTATTTATTTATTTTCACAAATCCGATTTTGTTTAATGTTTTATTTGTAAAGTCAATTATAATTTTTGTTTTACGAAGTGTTTTTTTTTTAATTGTTGTCGGAATAGTATTATTTTAAAAATTTTTGAATAATGTTTGTTATTATGAAATGTTTTAAGTATTTTATTGTTATGTATACACTATAAACTCCTCATATAGATCTTCTTATTTGCATGCTCTGCATTTGATACTTTATACTCTCTACCCACACAATATTCTATAATTTCGTGCACACAGCACATTCTTCTTTTCTTTGTCTATACTATGACTCTGCAGCTTTTGTAAAATATAATTATGAATAAAATTCATTCCTGTTCTACTCTCCAACTCGTTCGTTTGTTTCATTTATCTAAAGGTCTCATAAAAAACATAATAAATTTGGTGTCAGAAGTAAAATAATAATAAAAAAAAAATATTATAAATTCAAGTTCAATTCGGTCAAGAAAAAAAAAAAAAAAGTTTGAATTCACAGTTTAATTAATTGAAGTATCTATACCTACTGAATGAATATGGAATATATAGCAACAGTGTAAGTACTTGATTTATCATTTTGTTTTTCGCATTTTGTTATATTAATTTAAATTAATTAAATATGCACACAATATATAAATTTAATTCGCTTATGTGTTTATTGTTGCACAAAATAGAACCATCAAGCAAAATTAACAAAATGTTTGCAACTTCTTTCCATTTCAAACAGATACCGATGCATTTTTTTTTTGTAAGAAATATACCTTATCGAAAAATGAAACTGTCCGAAAAAAAAAGTTAATCAGTAAATAACAGAAGACAATTTTAAAAATAAAAATCGACAGTAAAAATAAAATAAAAAATACCTCAATTTAAGTAATCGAAAGAAAAAAAAATGAAAATCCAAATTCAGCTGCTTTTGATGAGTTTGAAAATGTTACAAAGTGTAACATTCTGACACATCAACATTGGAATTTAGAAACGATTTTATGACGTCATAGTGTTCATAAATGTTACATTTCTCGAGTTTAGGAACGATCAGAGCTAACAATAGTTAACATTTAAAGAAAAGAAACGCAACCTAACTACATATGCACCTACAAGACAGCCTTTTTATTCATTTTTATTTTTGTTTATTTATTTATTTTCACAAATCCGATTTTGTTTAATGTTTTATTTGTAAAGTCAATTATAATTTTTGTTTTACGAAGTGTTTTTTTTTTAATTGTTGTCGGAATAGTATTATTTTAAAAATTTTTGAATAATGTTTGTTATTATGAAATGTTTTAAGTATTTTATTGTTATGTATACACTATAAACTCCTCATATAGATCTTCTTATTTGCATGCTCTGCATTTGATACTTTATACTCTCTACCCACACAATATTCTATAATTTCGTGCACACAGCACATTCTTCTTTTCTTTGTCTATACTATGACTCTGCAGCTTTTGTAAAATATAATTATGAATAAAATTCATTCCTGTTCTACTCTCCAACTCGTTCGTTTGTTTCATTTATCTAAAGGTCTCATAAAAAACATAATAAATTTGGTGTCAGAAGTAAAATAATAATAAAAAAAAAATATTATAAATTCAAGTTCAATTCGGTCAAGAAAAAAAAAAAAAAAGTTTGAATTCACAGTTTAATTAATTGAAGTATCTATACCTACTGAATGAATATGGAATATATAGCAACAGTGTAAGTACTTGATTTATCATTTTGTTTTTCGCATTTTGTTATATTAATTTAAATTAATTAAATATGCACACAATATATAAATTTAATTCGCTTATGTGTTTATTGTTGCACAAAATAGAACCATCAAGCAAAATTAACAAAATGTTTGCAACTTCTTTCCATTTCAAACAGATACCGATGCATTTTTTTTTGTAAGAAATATACCTTATCGAAAAATGAAACTGTCCGAAAAAAAAAGTTAATCAGTAAATAACAGAAGACAATTTTAAAAATAAAAATCGACAGTAAAAATAAAATAAAAAATACCTCAATTTAAGTAATCGAAAGAAAAAAAAATGAAAATCCAAATTCAGCTGCTTTTGATGAGTTTGAAAATGTTACAAAGTGTAACATTCTGACACATCAACATTGGAATTTAGAAACGATTTTATGACGTCATAGTGTTCATAAATGTTACATTTCTCGAGTTTAGGAACGATCAGAGCTAACAATAGTTAACATTTAAAGAAAAGAAACGCAACCTAACTACATATGCACCTACAAGACAGCCTTTTTATTCATTTTTATTTTTGTTTATTTATTTATTTTCACAAATCCGATTTTGTTTAATGTTTTATTTGTAAAGTCAATTATAATTTTTGTTTTACGAAGTGTTTTTTTTTTAATTGTTGTCGGAATAGTATTATTTTAAAAATTTTTGAATAATGTTTGTTATTATGAAATGTTTTAAGTATTTTATTGTTATGTATACACTATAAACTCCTCATATAGATCTTCTTATTTGCATGCTCTGCATTTGATACTTTATACTCTCTACCCACACAATATTCTATAATTTCGTGCACACAACACATTCTTCTTTTCTTTGTCTATACTATGACTCTGCAGCTTTTGTAAAATATAATTATGAATAAAATTCATTCCTGTTCTACTCTCCAACTCGTTCGTTTGTTTCATTTATCTAAAGGTCTCATAAAAAACATAATAAATTTGGTGTCAGAAGTAAAATAATAATAAAAAAAAAATATTATAAATTCAAGTTCAATTCGGTCAAGAAAAAAAAAAAAAAAAGTTTGAATTCACAGTTTAATTAATTGAAGTATCTATACCTACTGAATGAATATGGAATATATAGCAACAGTGTAAGTACTTGATTTATCATTTTGTTTTTCGCATTTTGTTATATTAATTTGTGCTTATTGTGCTAATTGTGCGTTAACTTCTCGTGATAATTCATTGAATTAAAAATTTAAAAATCATGTCGAATGAGGATATAAGTAATGTTGAAAATGATAATAATGAACAAAAAAATTTTCGTGGAGATTCTTCGGAACTCCCAATCACCTTTCTCATTAAATTTATTAAAGGCTTCGACGGGAACAGGGATCAACTGAATGGATTTATTGCAGATTGTAATAAAGCCTTTGGCCTTGCAAATGCAACGCAAAAATATATCCTATTAGACTATATATACAAACACAAATTTCCGGCAAAGCCAAAGCGGCTTGTGTCAACCGAAGCTTTAAAGATTGGGATGAACTCAAAGCATTTCTTAAAACAATGTATCAAGATAAAAAACATTACTCCCAACTTCTTTGTGATTTAACAAATCTAAAACAGAACGTTGATGAATCCGTTGCACAATTCGTGTATCGAGTGGAAACACTCTTAAAACGGACAATAAATGCTACACCAGAAGGTGCTCATCTTACTGGGAAGTTAGAAATGCTTAATGAAATTGCTCTTAATAGATTTATTTTCTTTTCCTTACCACGGATATCAAATTCCCTTAGAATAAGAGAAATTAAAACACTTAACGAAGCGATATCAATCGCTATAGCTGAAGAGCAAGTTCTAAATATGTATCAAAGTCCACCTCGAAATAAGTCAAAACAGATCAATCAAGCTTCTTGCTCAACTTCCGTAAGCTCAAATAGTCCCAAATCAAATGGTTCTAACCAAAAACATTGCAAATATTGCAAAAAATACGGACATCTAATAGAGGAATGCCGTAAACGAACATACAATAATAATAAAAACCAACAGAACATTTCAGCCTCAAATCAAAATCCAAAAAACGGGTCAAATTCTTCAACAGTAGTTGCTCTGCTGGAAGAATAAATAAACCAAGCAACATTTCTAATTATTCTAATCCATTTA
Source organism: Epistrophella euchroma (assembly GCA_947049315.1). Lineage (NCBI taxonomy): Eukaryota > Metazoa > Arthropoda > Insecta > Diptera > Syrphidae > Epistrophella > Epistrophella euchroma. The sequence continues at coordinate 16,596,238 of OX346247.1, read as the reverse complement.
AAGAAAAACAAATTCTCCTCGAAGGAAAATGTTCCTCAACTATCTCTATATTATGTGACTCTTCAAAAAACGGTAAACTCAAACTTCTTATCGATACTGGAGCAAATGTTTCTATTGTTAAAGCAAAATCTTTAAAGGAAAACACACCAGTATATCTTAATAATAAAATTATCCTCAATGGTATAAGTCCTGATCACTCAATAGAAACGAGTGGTTATTCTATTCTGTCCCTGAAAATATCAGAAAAATTCTTTAATCACCAATTTCATGTTCTTAATCGAAACTCAAACATTCCTTTTGACGGAATTTTGGGTAATGATTTTTTAAAAGCATATAAAGCTTCAATTGACTACGAAAATCACATGATTATTGTTGACAAGAAAAAAATTTCTATACTTTATGAATACGAAAACAAAATAAATAACATTCAAATTCTTAAACCTAGAACTGAAACTCTCATTGAGGTTACAGTCCAAAATCCAGAAATCAAAGAAGGTATTTTACCTAACATAATTTTAAAAAACGGAGTATTTCTAAGTAAAGCTGTTACTAAAGTCGGCTCTAAATCTAAAGCGTATGCTTCTATTCTAAATACTACTGAAGAAAATTATACTCTTCCAGAAATCGAATTATGTCTTGAACCTATTCCAGAAAATTTTAATAAATCAAGTTCAAAAAATCATTCAAAAAATATTTCTCATACAAGAGAGCATGAACTTTTAAAAAATATAAGAACTTCACATCTTAATGATGAAGAAAAAACTTCGCTACTCAAAATTTGTCAAGAGTTTAATGACATATTTTTCTTAGAAGGAGATTCATTGACTAGTACTCATACCATAACACATGATATCAATACCGGATCTTCACCTCCAATCGCTGCTAAAACATATCGTTATGCTGAAGCTCATAAAAGCGAAGTGAAACGTCAAATTAAGCAAATGCTTGATCAAAATATTATAAAACCATCCAAATCTCCATGGTCTGCACCACTTTGGGTAGTTCCCAAAAAACAGGATGCTTCCGGCACTCAAAAATGGCGTGTCGTAGTGGACTATAGAAAATTAAATAATGTAACTGTAGGAGATGCATATCCTCTCCCGCACATATCTGAAATCCTCGACCAACTAGGTCATTCCGTTTATTTCACAACCCTTGATTTAGCCTCTGGTTTTCACCAAATCAAAGTAAATTCGAATGATACTGCTAAAACAGCTTTTTCTTCACCATTAGGACACTTCGAGTTCGATCGAATGCCCTTTGGGTTGAAGAACGCTCCTGCGACCTTTCAAAGGTTAATGGATTCAGTTCTTTCAGGATATCAAGGATTATATTGTTTTGTATATCTCGATGACATTGTCATTTACGCGTCCAATATTCAAGATCATGAAATGAAATTAAAAAAAATATTCAATCGAATTAGAATTCATAATCTCAAACTTCAGCCTGATAAATGTGAATTTATGCATACAGACGTAACATACTTGGGTCATGTCATCACAAAAGATGGAGTTAAACCTAATCCCGAGAAAATAAAAGACGTTTTATCCTATCCTACTCCTAAAAATCCAAAAGATATTAAAATCTTCCTTGGATTAGCTGGCTATTACCGTCGGTTTATACAAAAATTTCTTGTTTATTACTAGACCCTTAACCAAACTTCTTAAAAAAGATATTACATTCATATGGACAAAAGATCAAGAAAACTCTTTTAATACTTTGAAGAAAATACTAACTACCGAACCATTATTACAGTATCCAGATTTCTCCAAAGAATTTATCGTTACAACAGATGCCTCCAATTTTTCAATTGGAGCAGTCCTAAGCCAAGGTGTTATAGGTACTGATTTGCCTATTGCGTATGCAAGCAGAACACTTAACCGTTCAGAATCTAATTACAGTACCACCGAACGAGAATTATTAGCCATTGTATGGGCGACGAATCATTTTAGACCATATCTCTATGGTCACCATTTCAAAATCGTAACGGATCACAGACCACTAGTTTGGTTATTCAATGTGAAAGATCCTGGTTCGAAATTAGTCCGCTGGAGACTAAAACTCGAGCAATATGATTACGAAATTGTTTATAAGCCTGGTCGTGTTAATATGAATGCCGACTGCTTATCACGAATAAATTCAAATAATAATGTATTGTTTACCGAGATAAAAGAATCATTCGAAGATTACGTTAAATTCTACTACAATTCTCTTACTCCAAATATCTATGATTTTACCGAAAATTCAGAAGTTATACTTAAATCTCAAGATCATATAGCATATTTAACTGCTACTGATCTATCCGAAGATAATCCTTATATGGATGATATTTTATCAATGTCCAAAAATCCCGAAATCATTACTAACTCTTCTCATGGGCTCTATTCCATCTCTAAATCTCAAATCAAAAATGGAAAAAATATCTATCACTGTTTTATCAAACATTTGTATTTTGAAAAACCCAAATACGCGGATTTCTTTTATACCATACAAAATCTAAAAATTGAATTAAATAAAGATAATGTCAATTCAATAGCAATCGCTAATCCTGTTGATGATTTCAACCAGTTTAAATACGATAAATGTAAACAGATAATACTGTTTGTTTTCCGAAATTCAAACATTAAAATCGTTTTATTTAACGATACTATTATAAATCCATCGAGCGATCAAATTCCTATTATTCTGAAAGAAAATCATGATAGTCCTCTCTCAGGGCACTGTGGTTATCACAGAATGTTAAAACGAATTTCTGTCAAATATAAATGGCCAAAAATGAGGAAAGACATTAAAAAGTACATTAAAAATTGTACTTCGTGCCAGATAAATAAAACCATTAGGAAAAAACATAAAGCTCCAATGGAAATAACGAGTACAAGCTTTCAACCGTTTGAAAGATTAGCACTAGACATAGTCGGTCCATTACCTTTGTGTGAGGATGGTTCCAAATTTGTATTAACTATGCAAGATGACCTTGCAAAGTACTCATATGCAATTCCATTGCAAAATCATGAAGCTAAAACAGTAGGAGAAAACCTTGTACATTTCATTACCATGTTTGGCATACCTAAAAGTATTCTCACTGATCAAGGATCTGACTTTACCTCAGATCTAATGAAAAATGTAACTAAACTATTACACATCAAACACAAGTTTTCTACTGCTTATCACCCTCAAACCAACGGAGCACTAGAACGCTCGCACTCAACTTTGAAAGATTACTTGAAGCATTTTATCAACTCCAATCAAACGGACTGGAATGAGTATATTCCGCTAGCAATGTTTGCCTACAATACTAGTGTCCATGCTTCTACGAAATTTACGCCTTTCGAATTACTTTTTGGACACAAAGCTATTCTTCCAAGTTCAATCACATCTAATCCAGAGTTTAGATACTCTTATGATTCGTATCATGACTCGTTAAAATATAGACTAAACAAAACTCATCAAATTGCACGTGATAATATAATGCGCTCAAAGCAAAATTCTAAACAACGTTATGACAAAAACGTTAACATATCCGAATATAATATAGGTGATGAGGTTTACTTAGAGTCTACTGAAAGTAAACCTGGTAAAAGCAAAAAGCTTAGCCCGAACTTTAAGGGTCCTTACAAAATAGTAAAAGTTCACAAGAATCAAAACGTTACAATTAAAATCAGAAATAAATTTGTTCGTGTTCATGTCAATAGACTAAAACCATTATCTTCTCTTCCAGACTAATCATCTTGTCGATGAAGGAAGTGTCTTCTTTCGAGATTCAACCAATAAAAACTAGTAGTGGTATATACTACGAGCAAATAGGTCATGTAAAATTGTATTCTGATAAATATGAACTAATCATTTACACTATTATCTCATTTTACTCAAGGAAACTTAATAACATTGAAAAAGTTTTCGAACAAACGCAATCATTTTGTCCCGAAGAAAATCCTTCATTTCATTGTTCTCAAACGTTAAAATTTTTATCTATCAAAATTCATACCTTATTTCAAAAACAAGAAACTCTATCCCATTTATTGAATCATTCGCAAGAGAAAAGAAAACAAAAAAGGGGTATGTATATTCAATGGTGGTGGTTACGCGTTAAACTGGCTTTTTGGTAATCCAGATGCAGACGACGCACAATATTACAATGAAGCTATTAAAAATTTTGAAGAAGATAATTCAAATTTGCAAAATTTAATGAAAGAACAAACAAAAGTGATAAAAAAAAATAAATTTGATGGCACAACAGCTCCTGAAGAACTAGGGCCTAGTGACTTACAACTCTCAACCATTCCTGTGTGCGTGTCTGCAGGAATGGAGGGGACCTACAGTTTATTGCCGAATCCGAACGGCTAACAAGCGGCACTTTTCTGTGACAGGAGATACTCTTGGAGGATTTGTCAATTCCTCGCAAGAGGCAGTAGCCGTTTTTTTTTTTAAATAAATAGGTGGCGAGGCTGGATATCGAACCTTAGACCTCCGGCATGACAGTCCATCGCACTAACCATCACGCCACGGCTACTGCAACAAAAGTGATAACAAGTACAATTTCAAATTTTAATGATTCTATTAGTGCTTTGAAAATGCATGAAGAAACTTTTAATGCTAATATAAACAAATTAAATCATTTTATTAAAAACTTTAAAGAAACCAAGAGTTCTATCGAAAACTCTGTCGTATTATTAGATCATATAAATTATTTAACTTATTTAAGTAATGAACTCGATGAACAATTTGATCTTTTAACAGATGCAATTTTACTTATCAAAGCCAATATCATACATCCATGTATTATAACTCCTAAAAATTTTATAAATGAACTCGATAACAATGTAAAAACATTAACAAATGGAAAAATGTTTCCTTTACCTTTACAATATATTTATGCTTACAAAATATTCGAAATAAGTACATTAAAAGCATTCTATTCAAATGAACGTTTGATTTTTGTCATTCAAATTCCTTTGATAACAAATCTATTGTATAATATTTATAAACTAATTCCATTACCAATTGTACAAGATACTTCAACTTATGTTTATATAGAGCCTACTTTTCAATATATAGCATTGTCAAAAAATAAGCAATCTTATAAACAAATGAATAATCTAGACCTTTGTAAAAAATTATCTGAAGAAGACTACATCTGCCAAAATCAAATGGTGTATTCCACAATGGATAAACCAATATGTGAAACAACAATTCTCATCACAGCAAACAACAAGTTACCAAAAACCTGCAAAGTCAATACCATTAAAGGAAATCTAGAGATCTGGCAACCACTCAAATTTAATCAATGGATCTATGTACTGAGTGAACCACAAAGAATTACTGTTGACTGTCCAAATAAAGACATATTTGATGAGATCATAAAAGATACGGGAATCCTCAAACTTTCAGAAGGATGTCGTGCTTACTCCAGGCTTGTCCAACTTATCGCAATTGGAAAAATTAGCACAGAATACCACAATATTATTCCGAACATAAATATCCTTGAAGATGACTGTTGTCCCAAAGCATCGATGAATAAAACAAATTCCACGTTTTATCTTTCACCAATTCATCTTACAAATATTAAACTTGATGATCTAAAACATGCAGCACATCGACTAAAATATATTGATGATCAACTTGACCACATGATAAACAAACATACCATAATTCAACATGGTAATTGGGTAATAATAACCCTTAAAATAATCGCTTTTATAATAGTATGCTGTATCTTACATAAGACGTTTTCTTGTATTGGATTATATACATTTCTCCGACTACTATGCTGTAAGCCCAAAAGACGAGGATCTTCACCAGGATGTCTTGTGACAATCTACAATCAGTGTAGCGGTCAATCATCTCCAGAAACATATTCTTCTCCACCAATAACCATGCAAGCAGTACAAGAACGAGAAAATAGCAGGTTACCTATAACAGAATCAGACACTAAATCTTCAAAAACTCGTGTCAACTACATTTCTTCCAGACGATCAATTTCATCGTCCCGAAACAGCTTATCACCCGGATTTTCTACTTCCGATTAAAAATATGTAATTAAATATGTAAATAAGTAAATTCTCTTTATTTTAATTTTAATAAACACATAAAAAGAAAACTGTACAATATAGTTCTAAGCGAAATTTTGTATAAAATTAATTCGAAAATATTGTAAGAAAATTGTAAATTCTCATTTCAATTCATTTCTTTCCACTATTTTCTTTTCCTAAGGAGGGAGGTGTTATGTATACACTATAAACTCCTCATATAGATCTTCTTATTTGCATGCTCTGCATTTGATACTTTATACTCTCTACCCACACAATATTCTATAATTTCGTGCACACAGCACATTCTTCTTTTCTTTGTCTATACTATGACTCTGCAGCTTTTGTAAAATATAATTATGAATAAAATTCATTCCTGTTCTACTCTCCAACTCGTTCGTTTGTTTCATTTATCTAAAGGTCTCATAAAAAACATAATATTATATTCTATCTATTGCGTATTTGTTCTTTAGGGACCCTTTTTTGTCTTGGGACCCTTTTTGGGACACCTTTCAAATTTTTCCAGCGGCAACACTGCCGTATGCTAGTAAAATAGGATACCTATTAATTTTTATTGTTTCATAGAAAAATAACCATACACATGAGGACACATGCTTGAAAAAAACGCATCATATGTCATTCAACTTAATGGGTTAGAGGATCATAATCCTGGTAATTCAATCAATGTAGGATGGCTATTTTTTTTATTTTTTCATAGAAGAATGCATCCTGTGACATTTGTATGAAAAAAAAAGAAAAAAAACCCTGTGAGAAAGCAATGTGGACGCATGATCCTAGTAAAATAGGATATCTATTAATTTTTATTGTTTCATAGAAAACATAAAAAAAGTAATAACGGACGTTTTCAGGAGTATACAAAAATTATGGGATTATGAACCTTTTTTTACTTTCACCCTGTGGGGATGCAATGTAGCCGCATGATCCTAGCAATATAGACACTTTTTTTTATTGTTTCAAAGAAAAAAAATAAAAGTGTGCACGCTGATACTTGTTTGAAAAAAAAAAAAAAAGAAAAAAAACGTATCATTCATTCAACTTAACGCCTAATAAACGTCTTTGTGTGTTTGAAACCTCATTGTCGACATAGTTTTGGAGTTATCCAATACCCCCACTTTTCTTAGCACGAATGAACATGTACGTGTGATTGAATCCCTATATGTTAATATGCTTTAAAAGGCTGAAGAGATACTCCTATAAAAAGGGAATTATTAGTTGGTGAATAGCACAGATCATTTCAAGAAGTTAAACAGACAACACTACTATCCACCATGCATTTTGAAGAAGCCGAGTATTCGATATTTTCACTGGATGATTTCGCTGTAAAAGAAGCAAATTCTATAAACGAAAATATCGGTTTCAAGCCAACTAAGAAGCTATCTGAACTACAAATAGCATTTAAATATAATATTTTTGGATTGCAAAAAGTCAAAACACGGTGGGGGGATCGTGTTACAGCAGACCTCGGAGAATATAAGGTAAGTCAAAAATTTTTTGTTTGTATATATATTTAATTGATTTTTAATATTTATTTGAGCAGATTTTTTTACCGATCAGATTCAGGGCTTTCATCAAACAGCATGGCAGTGATTGGTGGGGGAGGGTATGCCTTAGAGATTACAAAACAACTTGGGTCAACGTACGAGATTAAATTTATGAAATTGAAATAATCTTTGTTATAATGTGCTAGATAAAATCCCTAATAATATACATTCATTTTTATACATATATATTACAACAACAACAAACAAAAAAAGAAGACAAAATATAAATAAATTTCTTTTAATCAAATGTATTATTTTTTTTTTTTTTATTTTACAAAATTTCATTTTTATCGATCCAAGAATTATGCTCTGCTGGGAATCCCAACCATTTCACAAAAACCTTATTTCCTTTTGCTTTTAGAACTTTTTCCACAAGAAATACATCGGCACATTTAGTTTTCATCAGTTCTGCTTCATAAAATCCCCCTTGTACTGCTTTTCCTTGATAGTCTTCAAGAAGATATGTGACAGGGTTGGTTGCTTGGACTTTTCTTTCTTTAAAGACCTCTGTTGTCCAGTTGGGTGTATAACCCTTTTCAAATACATGTTTATACTTGCTGATCCGTACTTTATCACCAACTCTAAATTTTCGTTTACTGGTAATAATGAGCTCGCGTTTTTCTTGTTAGCATCTGCAGGTTTACATTTAATGGTTCGGTGGAAAGAATGATTATAATCATAAAGTAATGTTTTGTAAATATTTATCCACTTGTAACTACCATTGAAGCTAAATTCCTTCCACATTTTTTCTTTGAAAGTTCTGTTAAATCTTTCAATAATTGAAGCCTTTAATGGACTGAATGTAGAGTAATGATTAATTTTATATTTTAGCATTAGACTTTTGAAGTTGACATTGAAAAATTCTTTTCCATCGTCTGTTTGCAAATTTTTAGGAATCCTAGAACAATCCATGAATATTTCTTCTATTCCTTTCGTAATAGTAGTGCCCTTTTTATTTTTCAATGGGGTGACCCATGCAAATTTTGAAAAAGTATCAATAACTGTCATTAAATAATTAAACCCTCGGTTTTGTTTACTATAAGGTATCATTTCAACCAGATCTGCTTGCCATAAGTCATCATAGCCTTTAATGATAACATGACGGCGCGGCGTTTGAAATTTCTACGTGCAGACTTATGCAGCTCTTCAACAACCTTGCGCTTACTCATTTTGGTAGAGAGTGAATTTAACGAAAATAAAAACAAGTCTTTTATATTTTTTTTTTATTTATTTCAACCTTTTATTGTAATTATAGAGTGATAAGAAAAAACTAAGTGAACATAAATAAATAAATTGCACTATTTTTGAAAAATATTTATCTGTTTTTTTATTTTTGTACTCAACATGAGGTTCTTAACGAGACATAATTAGGTTTCGTTTTGGGTTATAACGTTTGGTTTTATGTTGTTTTTTCGTTGCGTTTTGGGTTCTAAGGTTATGTTTGCTTAACCTGAGTCACTGAGCCGCCAAGTCTATGAGCCGCTGAACCGCTGAGCCGCCAAGTCAATGAGCCGCTGAGCCGCCAGGGATATTAAAAACGCCCTTTACACGCCCCAAGAAGCTCCTCTCACTTGCAACGCCCTCCACCCCCTTGCCACACCCCTAAAATCACAAATTTTTGCCACACCCTACACCCCTTTAATACGCCCGCTAAAGCTCCACCCACTTGACACACCCCTAAAATCACAAATTTTTGCCACACCCTACACCCCTTTAATACGCCCACTAAAGCTCCACCCACTTGACACGCCCCCTAAAGCTTAATATTAACCACGCCCACCACCCCTGCCACGCCTTACGCCCACTGACACGCCTATACGCCCAATACCACGCCCCCAAAGCTCAATATCGACCACGCCCACCCTGCCACACCCTACGCCCACTGCCACGCCCATACGCCCACTTTAGCCGCCGAGCCGCTGCTCCAGGACCCTCTAATTACTACTACTGTCCCACATTACATATATCATACCAATTATATAAAATGAACTGTAAAGCTGTAATGAATAGATTTAAAATCTAAATAATATTCTGATGAAAAAAAGTACGTTTACGCCACAGTGACTGCTAATGTTTATTTTGTATTATTTATTTTAAATGGTCTGAAATGTTATATAAATACTAAAAACAGGCAAAGATTAATGAAGATGATTTTTTCACCTCTCTCACTTAAATGCACATACATATATCTATAATATAAGGTCCCAAAAAATGGAAATATAAAAAGGTATCAGTGTGTTACACGCTTACCTAGACTTTATTTATGGGTCATAACAATTGGTTATTTCCTTCTTCACCTGATGGTTATATAGAAGTAGGTACTCATCTGGTTTTCGCCCCAATTTTTTCCTTACTTTTTTTTGTTTTGTTTTTGCTAATTCTCTATACCTGAACGGGTACCCAGGCGAATGTTGTATCGCCCTACCACACTGAAAATATGTCTGTTATTTAATATAATAATTTCAAATACAAAAAGCAGTAGGCAAGTTTTTAAATTGTATGTACAGGGGACATGTCGGAAAACCATCAACAATCAGCCTATCACAGAATCCATCCATCCATCATAGTGGAAAATTTCATACAAATTGTCATTAGGAACGGATTCGGTTAGAGTGTTTTTTTTTCGGGATTCGTAAAGTTTCCGATTACGATGGAATTCGTGACAAGGCTGATTATTAATTTACGCGCCGGAAAAAAAAACTAACAAAAAAGCGAATCGCTTTTGAGAAGAGGAAATTGCTAATCCACCGCGCTTTCTCGAATAGCCCTACTGTTTTAAACATTCAGAACACTCATTATCGGAATAGGAGTATTCGACTCCCGAGAGAATACGTTTTCCGGGGGAGTTTCTTCCCCGGGGAATATTTAGAATTGGGCTGAATATTTAATAAGTGGTTCAGCAATCTTAAGTCACCAATTTCGGCGCGATTAACAGATTTAACGATTTAATTTATTTATGCGTTATCTAAAGCATTTTGTTCCAAATCCATTATTTTTAAGAACAGCTTGACATTATCGTAATATCAAGTTTGTAATCTCGAGTTTGAATATTTTTTTACGAATCCAAAACTTTCCCTCATAAAGTAGGTACCTAAGGTTGCAAAAATCGTGTTACATTAACTCTGCTTGTAAAATCCATTGCCAAGAATAAACTTCGATTCAGTTTATTTTCTGAGTAGGTGTATTTGTTTTTTATAAATCAGAAAATTTAAAATTTTTCAAATCATTTTGCGTACCTATTTTCGAATCCAAAAAAATAAATAAAATTGTTTTGTTAGAAAACGAATATTTAACGATGTCTGAAGAATACAAATCATCCGTTAAAAAAAATCCTTATGTGCCCTATATACTTCCCGTATGGAAAAACGAATGCAACAGCAATAAGCCAGATCAAAAAGAGTATAAAATAGCTCAATTAACAGATGAACATGCTTCTAAATACGCCGAAATAACATCACATGTTGGTTGGAAGAGGCGTGTCGATTACGCCCTTAAATCTATAGAAAACAACAAAAACAACAATGAAGATTCCAGTAAAATAGCTTCTTTGTTAGAAAATGTTATTTCAACAGTTATTGGGTTGGCTAGTGATGGGACTATTCCAGATGAATATCTAATGAATACTTATATATTTCTTAGAAGTATTCGCAATGAGTTTGGAGACAATCCACCCAATATAGCGGCTTTTATAATGTTCTTAAAATCAAAAGCATCAGAAGAGCTTCAAGTGATCATGAAATCAATTTCCGATACAGAAATAGAAAAATTATCTTCAAACTTGATTATAACCCGAATACCCAAGGATCTCCAGGCAAAAATGAGTAAACAATAAATATTCACAATAATAAATACAAAAATGTTAAACATTATGGATTTTTTGTATCTCTGTTGAATTATTATTTATTAACAAACTTATGCTGATGAGAAAAAAAAAAAAAAAAAATAGAGAAGTTTACAGTCTTTGTTTTGCGGGGAAAAAGAGGGATGTCGATGAAGACTAAGCCTAATTAAAACTAGAGTGCTAAACAGTTCTTCGAGCACTTTCTAACTAGCATTAAACTTTCTTAGTCGTCGTCTACATCTGGCACTGAGTTTCCCGAAATTTCGTCACTACTATGTTTTAGCAATGGGAAAATATTGGCTGCATCAGGAATTTGGGATATCTCTTCTTGGGTTAATACCTGAGGTCGTTCACTATCGCTGATGTTTTGAGTTGTAAGTTGGAAGTATGCTGTGTCGCTATGGGTTAGATTGACAATTGTTCCAGTAAGAGGTAGTGTGTTCAATAATTCATTCGGATTACTGAATGCACCAATATTGACTGGTGCAATTCCGGTCAGAACTTGTCCACTCACATTCGTCTGGATCGGAAGTGGAATGTTACCAAGATCAATGTGACTGCTATTTCGGTGGGCGTCGAAGAAGGTCAAGTCAACGCGTTCTTGGCTAAAATGAATAAATTCATTGTTTAATTAATTTTCTAAATGAGTTTTTGAACTAATTAATTACCTTTCAATAGTAGAAGAAGTGTCGTTTTCATCTTCATCTGTGAGTATACCGATTTCGTAGACGACCGCTTTAACAACGTATCTGCAAAATGAAGATGTATTTTAGTTTACTTTGAGTTCAAAAAGAATTTTAAGGAGTGCATTAATCTAGTCCTAAAAGGGAATATCAATAAATTTAGAACTGCCTAAAAATTTTTTTATTAAAAAATATTTTTTTTGTGATTTCTTTATCTTGAAAGTTAAGTACCAATAAATCCTTCTACTTTAAGTATATAAGTCCAGCACTTTCTGAATTTCCTCACAAACCCCTTTTCACGTTCTCTCATTCAGAAATATCTAATTCCCCTATTGAACCACGCTATTGAACGACACCCTGCTCGAAGTATTTTAAACTTCTAAAATTAAAATCAATTCACAGTTTTAATTTTAGAAATATTCTTTTAATACAATACAATACAATTCTACAAGTTTTTAAGTCTGAGCTGGGCCCCTTTCTTTTAAAACGATTATCGTTGAAATAACTTCGTTATCTATTAAATACGATTAGGTACGTGTTGCGAGAATCATTTTAGTTTTAACGAAACTCGTTATTTCTTACGACTGCTATTTGGCTATCGTTTTTTAATTTTTGACAATGTAGAGTGGGAATGGAGTTGGTTGTGCCTCCAAATACATGTTTATTTTCGATTTCTTTAGGCATCATCTTTATTAATAGGGTTTTCCATTGGTAAAATAAATCAATTTATTTTTGATTTGGATCTGTCAAAAACAGAATTTCCCCTCTTTTTGCTTTACATTGGGCAAATAAATTGATTTATTTTTGATTTTAAATCAAATTTGCAAATCTAAATTTTTCGGCAGATTTACCCCTCCTTGTACTAATACCAACATAAATCCAGCTGTCAGTTTGCAAATGTTTTTCGTTGATATTTCAGTTTTGAAAACTATGTTTAAAAAATGTGGAAAATAATTGCTAATAAATAAATGGTATCAAGTTCATATTTTTCTTCTAAAAGTAAATCGAGGGATGAAGATTATTTTGAAATATTGACACAGTGACAAAAATAAATTAATTTGAAATTGTGTTACATTCGCCACAATATAAATCAATTTTTTCATTGAAATCTAAATTTACCTATGGAAAACCCCATAAACCTTTCTCGTTTTACATAATCGCTCTTTTTCGTGTCTATCGTTTACTTTAGCATCGTATACTTGCCGCTCGTTTCGTAATACATAATAGTGTCCCTGCAAATTTTTAAAATCCTTTTCATTGCAGCATCCACGTAAGCCACCTAGTTTTACTATAGCCCTTTTCCATAACCTTTTTCAATAACGGTTGTATCATGGCAAACTACCGTTATTTTATGAGCTTAAAAATCTTAAGTTCATAATTTCAAAAAAATCGTTTTCAGGTTTAAGGTCGAGGTACACACAGAATAAGAATAGTGGGAGCCAATTTTTTCAACGCCTTCAATTTTTTTATATGTAATTGCAAAACTTGCTACATAAAGTACATAATGTATATCGCAAGTAAGTCAACTGTAAATTGTAATTGTGCACTGTGTTCCTATTAATAATTTTTTGTTGATAAAAGTGGAGGAAGTGACATAATGCCACTTGAAAAAAATATGTGAGTATTCCCTGGGACTCGCGGTGAGGGTATTTAAACAGTCCGATTCGTTTTTTATTAAGTTGTTGTCTTTGTGCTTGCATTTTCAATTTCCCTAGAGCTTAGATGCTTACACAATACACATATCAAAAGAGGCACATTAAAGGCTATTTCACAAGCAAAAACAAATTAAAGTTTATGTTTAATGTTTAACTTCAAATGACAAGTGTAGCAAATATCGATTCAAATTGTATTTATTTCACACTTCTGACTGTTTTGTTCAAAAATATAGCTATTTTTAGAATTAATAATAAAAACTAGGTACTCACAGGTTCTTTGGTGTATCATTAACACTTTGTCTCAGACCCTCTATAGTCTCATTGTCTATTCCGGAGGATTCATCTAGGACAGGTAGTACAGGTATTCCAATTGTATTCGCCCAGATGGCAGCACAAAAAACTGTCATAATTGCAATTCTTTGAAATTGATTCATTTTCTTTTTTTTTTCACTTATAAAGAAAATTAAACTTATAGAAAAAAAAATATTTTATTTTTTAGTTAATGAAAAATGAATGGCAACGGATTCACAATATTTAATAAGACTGACGGGTGGTGTTGAAATGAATTTAAAAGATGATACTCCATAAGCTTTTATATTACAATTGTTCAAAAGTTGCTAATTTATTTTCCACTAAATGATACTCTAATTAATTTAACTCGTTTTTACTACTTTTAAATTTGTTTCGTTGTTGCTGGTTATATTGGCTTTTTAAATGTATATACTCGGGAAGTATAACTATTTGTGACGTCACTAGCATAACGATGTGAATAGTTTATCATTTCCTATAGGTTTTTATATTGAGTTTAGAGTATTGTAAAAAGTAGATAATATCTACGTAACTAGGTACCTAAATATATTTATAAATATTTTGAGTTGTTTGGTTAATATTTTAAATGTTTATTTTAAAATGTGTAAATTGCATTCGTACGAATCTTAAATGACACATCGTATCACGAGGGTCGTCGTTTCGATAATAATAACAGATTATTATTAATTGCATTATACATCCTATGTATACATTCATATGTATTATGTTTATAATAATATTTTGATAGAATAAACATTTATGAATTAATAAAACCACTCGAATTTCTTGATCTACATAGATATCAATCAAGGGGGCGGATTTCCTTGAAGAAAAATGATTTAGGTACTGTAATATCCCTGCTTGTCAGTTTATCTCCTACTCAAACTTTAACTAATGTCCTTTTTCTTTTGCAAATAGGGATTTTGATCCCGAATCACGAATATTCTTGGCCAAAGAAATGCAGATTTGATTTGTTTTTTGTTGCAAATGTGTGTGTGGGATGTCAAATTTAATTTTGTCAAAAATAATTTTAATTTAATAAAGCAAAAAATAATTTTGATAAGCAAAGAATCAAAAACGGAATGCAAATGAAAAAAAAAAAATCACAGAATCACACAAAATGACGTTTTATAAATATTGTGTGTGCAAGTGCGTGTTTTATGTAGGTGTAAATGGCCACGTTCAACAGCACATTTGACAGTTCTGAACTGTCATTTTTAGATCTTCTGATTGGCCAGCAGTCATAAAAATTCAGTTGACGTCGATTGACATTTAGTTACGTTTCTTACGTTTTTTTCTGAATTTTCAGATGAAAAATTCTATCTGAAAATTCAGATGACAGCTAAAAGCAACAAAAAAACAGTTCTTGATCTAGTTTTTTTTTTGTAGTGTGGTCTGATCGTCTGGGTTTCATATTGCTTTTCGGATTTTGATTTTAAAGTTAAAAAAATAATAAAAACAGAATAAATAATTTCAGACTTTTTTTTGCGTTCAGTGTTACGTTTTTCAGAACTGAATTTTTAGATCTGTCAAAAACGTGGTGACGAACGTGGCCAATCTCTTTTTAATTCGGGATCAGAGATTTCGATCCCGAATTGTCAGGGATTGATTTTTTTTGGTTGAAAGTAATGCAAAAACTTGTCCAGGATCAACATCCCTGGCAGGGATCAATTTTTTTGACTGAAAGAAAAACCACATTAATACATAATATCTTTGACATTTAAGTATCTAATAGGTCTATGCCTGTACATAGTGAAACCTGGATACTTCAGGTACCAGAGGAAGCTTTGTTGATTGAGAACGTAGTTCAGCCCAGACTTTTTAAAGGTCACATAAAGTAGAGACTGTCAAAATTTAGATTTTTGATCTATGAAAACACAAATAATGAAATGCCATTTTTTAAAACCTAAAGTAATAACCTTGAATTACAAAAACAAACTTGAACTAGAATATGTAATTATTTATAGCCTCGAAGGAAATCTGGAAAATACTGCGTTTTTTGAGTGCTTGCATAAATATAACTACAAGTTTTAAAATTAAATAAAAATTAATTGTTTTCACCATCAATGGATTAAAGCAACGCGCGTGTTATTAACATCTAACACCTTTATGTACATAGGTATATACAAATACAAAGTCAGTAACTTTTTTTATTTTCGCATTGATCGATTAAGTATTTTATGAAGCTACATTTGGACAGAATGATTCATATAAGGTTTTAAATTAGTACAAACGTTAAGGAATCAGAGTCTTCTGTAATGGAATAGAATATTCAAAAAAAATTAAAAAGGAAAACACAAATAAAAGAATTCAGAAAAAATTCTTTTTCCAATTTCATTTCCATTTTGATTGAATATATTTCTTGATCAAACTATAGTTACATTTTGAAGTTAAGTGCACAAAAGGAGTGTACATAGATAAGCCTTTTTAAAAAAAAAAAAAAAAATGCGGTTGTGACTGTTCACACTACGCAATGACGATGGTGTTGTAGGTGAAATCGGTGGCGAGGATCTCACCAATAAAACCGTCGTCATTGCGTAGTGTGAACAGTCACAACATAAAAACAGTTTACAATTTGCATTTCTGAAGATCTTCTGCATTTCAATCTCCTCTCTTTATTCTTATAGAGCTCTTTACCAAATAGCTTGCATTTATTCATAAACGTAGTCACTTTTTCGGAACTGGAAATTGTTTATCTATGTATTTGAAATATCGTCGCCTGAGAATTTTTTTTGTCCCAAACGCGATTGGCACTATTTTAAAAAAATGAATTTAAAGGCATGAGTACTTGGTATTCCAAAACCATGTGATAGGATTTTTTGTACCCAAATTTATAATGAGTTTTCCTACCAAATTTCAAAATGTTATATGCTTGACAGTTAAGAAGCTAAGTTAATTTACGTAAAAGTCAACTTTTTTTACTTTTTTACTTTTGTTACTGAAAAGTTTTCTCATACATGTGGGACACAAAATTGTTTTTGTATTACGTCTTAAGAAATGATTTTGTTCCTGATCCGTAGAAAATAAAACGCAACTGCTGTAATGGAGGTGGTACAAACCAATACTTAATTTTGTTTTACGATCAGTGTCCCACAAACATTGCTTTTCTTTAACACATATGTATGTATACACGTGGGACAAACCAATTCTCTCAAAAAAAATATTAATTACGGATATTGTATGAAAAATCTGTCCCAAACGCCAAAAAATGGTTTATGGGACAAAACAATGCTATAAGTCGTTGATTTTCCTGGATATAGGACAAAATCGATGCTCAATATCTCAGGATTGTTAGCAGGTACATAGCGCAAATCGAATCTAAGATTTATTGAGAGCATACCAAATTACCATTCAATCCGTCCCTAACTCAAAAACCAAAAAAGTGGCGTATGGGACAAAACAATTCTCAGGCGACGATATGTGTATTTATTTAAATAGCAAGATTATTGTAGTTAATATTGCACTTAAAATAAAAAAGAAATAACTCAAACTGATTTAAAGTTAAAAACTAGAATTTATTTTCGTTTGTTTTCAAATTTTCCATCCGTCAGTTTCCATAAAATGATGGTTGTCACTTTTGTTTTGACGTTGAAAGATTTGTAAAGCTTCCTTTTCAACAAAAGTATATAAAGTTTATGGACAAGACTAGGGAAATATTATGATTTACAATGCCCGAAGTGCCCCAAGTATTGTCACCGATGATGGAGAGCCGTGGCCCTGCCGGGTCGCTTAAACAGTACATTTATATCAACCAAACTGTTATAAATTGGCTTTCGGTATTCAACCTTTTTGCAGAACTTGAGTGAAGATACATACACAATAAAACAAAAAACAATCTGGTTTTATTAATGCCTGATTAATGGAAAAAGAAAATAGATGATATTTTTTTAAAAAATCGAAATACATACATTAAAAAAAAATTTTACATAGATTTTTGAATACGTTTTTTTTGAAAGAACTATAAGAATCAATAAAAAAATAAAATAACTGCCGTAGTTGAAGAAAAAAAATTAAACTTTAAAAACGGCTAAGAAATTAAAATATTTAATAATTTAAAAAATTAAAATAAATAATAAGTTTTAGTTTTCCAGAATTTTTGAATTTTTTTTCATTAAGAGCATCATTATTTTATAAAAATTAAAAAACAAAATTGGAATAGCTGGTTTTGTTTCAGAAAAAAAAAAAATAAAAGTTGAAAAAGGTGAAAAGTACAAATATGTGAACTTTTTAAAATTCGAAATAAATTATAAATTTTTCTTTTTACATACATTTTTGGATGTGCTTTTTTAAAGCAATAGTTAAAAAACAATAATCAGAAAAAAAAATTAGAATAGCTACATTATTTCGAGAGAAAAAAAAATAAAATGTAAAAAGTGCAAAATCTTCATACAAATTTGTATGGGAAATGTATGGCTTTAGAGGCACGGGTTAATGACCTCGGACAAATTTTTTTTTGGTCAATACATTTTTCGAAGCGCATAAACTTTCGATTTATAAGGTGGCCGATCCAAAAAAAAAAAAAGAGTTTGAGAAATAACGGACACCCTAGTGTATATATTTATTATAATTTTAGTTAAAAAAAAAATCATTCTTCTGTAAAATTATTGAAAACGGATTTATATTCCTGCATTAATTCTCAACGATTATTATAAAATTCAAATTCGGGTGCGCATTTTCTTTAAACACCTGGTATACCTTTCAAAATTAACATATTTTAATTTAATTTGCTTACACTTGTACTTTTTTTTTAAACAAAAAACAAAACGTGTAGATTCATTAATCAACAAACTAATTAGTTATAAGCTAATAAACCTAATAACGTAAAGAAATTAACAGGATATACATATGAGATTCGGGGTTATAAAAAATCCTACATATACCTATCATTATATTTTACTATATATTTATAGGTACATACATACATACATTATATCTCTTATTGTAATTTTGTTTCACAACTTTATTGACACACATACGCTTAAATAAAAAAATGTATGTTAATTGTCTTTGTGGTTTTTTATATCTTGTAAAATTATTAAATAATCTAATTCTTCTAGAATATAAAATGATTTAGTGGAAAATTACAAATAAATTTGTAAGGGAAAAGGGAGCAATTTAGGCTGTAGGATAAAGTAAAACTAGGTACACTGAGTTTTGATATTAAAAACATTTTACGATATATATTCTTGCATTTTATTGTTAATTAAAGTCTAAAGAATGAAAAAAAAAAAACATTTTTGTTTTCTTAAATCGATTTATTTCAGTTCCTTTTAGGTATTGGGAGGGGGGAAGAAGGGATAGTAAGAATATGCCAAATTCTTATTTTATGCTTTGGACTTAGGGAAAAAATACAAATCATTGTAATTTGATGTGCCCTTTATTTTTTTGTTTGACCCATTATTTTTTTAAGTATCAAATTTAAGACAAAGAGAGCCCTTTCTCTCCTATAGGAAGATAATAAGAGTCACTATTTGATAAATAAATTTTTCAATTTACATATATTTTGCCATAGAATTTTTGTTTGACATTTCAATTAAACCTGCCTTATATTTTAAAACAAATAAAAATATGTACCTACACTCTACATTAGACATTTTGTTTGAAATGTTTACTTAATTAACATATTTTAGCAAGCTTTAACAAAAAAAAAACCTGAGCAAGGACAAGTTGTTCATGAACAAATATTTTTCCAAATTTTTGTTTTAATTGTTTGTCTATCTATGACTTACAATAATTATGGACATAACAAATATTTTTCTGCGAAATCTTTTATTCATAGATATGTATCTATGTACATATGTATGTAAATCATATTTTCTTGTAGAACAATAAAATACATAGACTATTGAGAAAATTCTTTTTAGTTATTTGCGTTTAATAAACAAAAGTAAGACACATTTTTTTAGAGCATTTGAATAAAATTTATTCGATTGTAGTACATAATATGTATATTTTCTTCTACCATAATTGATTTATGTCTCGAATAAAACATTTGCAGGTGTGTATACCTTTTCAACTATGCAAAGAGATTATTATTTTATACGTTAAAAGCCATTTTATTTCTAGAGATGAAAGGTTAAACAAAAAGGTTAGAAAAGTTTTATAAAAAAATCCATATTGACAAATCGTTTTCTTTAAATTGTAAACGACTTACATGTGATAGTCCTATTAACTGTATTTTATTAATTTATTATTCCTTCACTGAATTGAAAGTTTTAAAAAAAAGTTTCAATTAATCAAAAAAAAAAATCGATTAATAATGAATACTTAAGTTTTTTTCGGAGCTACTACCTCTTGCGAGGAAGTGACAAATCCTCAAAGAGTACCTCTTGTCTTAGAAAAGTACCGCTCACCTTAGCCGTTCGGATTCGGCAATAAACTGTAGGTCCCCTCCATTCCTGCAGACACCGCCCACAGGAATGGTTGATAGTTTTTGTAAGTCGCTAGGCCCTGATTCTTCATGAGCCGTTTGTGCCACCAAATTTTTTTATTTATATTCCGCCAAATTATCGTAAGCGATAAAATTTCATACACAAAACTAGAGAAACCATCATAAGTTGATAAAATCTGAAACCCTTAACCGAAAGCATCATTAAAATAATAATCCACTGACGCATCCTTTTCATCTTTTGTCTACTGTGCAGCGCCCCCAAAATCTACCCCAATCTGTATAATGGCATTTTTTTTATAAATACATACATGGTAACCGAAAAACTGTTTTTGACAATCCTCTTTAAAGGAAGAAAAATGTTAGGTACCTACTAAAATTTTAAAATTTCGTTTTAGAAAGAAACTAGCTGACCCGACACACGTTGTCCTGTCTTAGCTATGAATTCGAACTGGAATACCTACTATATAATAAAAACAAATGAGTAACTACTTCTAGAGGATTTACCATCAGGCGAAGATGGAAATAACCAAATGTTGTGACCCTTGAAAAAAATATAGCCAAACGTGTTACTCGCTGATAAATTTTTATATTTCCATTCTTTTGGGATCTTGTTACTTGTTATCTATTACATGTGGATATAAGAGAGAGAGAGGTGAAAAAATCTTCTTTATTATTCTTTGCCGGTTTTTAGTTCCTATGTATAACATTACAGACCCTTAAAATAAATAATACAACAAAAATAATAAATAATACAAAGTAGTGGAGTCACTATGGCGTATACGTACTTTTTTATCAGCATATATTAGGTGGACTTAAAAATCTGTACATCAAGGCTTTACAGTTCATTTTATATAATTAATAGAGTTAAGTCAGAGTTTGTTGTTTAAAAAAAATTGAAATCGATTGCGAATTTTATCTCAGTAATATATTACTTCCTTCGGAACATATTTGCCCTTAAATCACTGACGAACGGGTCAAATTCGACGCAAAATTTGTATATATTAAGCTTTTTTTATAACCACAAATAACTTTGAAGAACTATCCTAAATCTTACATCAATAGAAAGAAATAATTAATATTTTTTTAAAAAGACTAATTAAATTATAAATATCCCTTCCTATGCAAATCGGTTGATGTTCAGCCGAAATTCAGAAAGTATGGTAATCACGATTTACCGGCTTCTCCGGGATAATTTTCCAACTTCCGGCTTCATAGTGTACTTAACTTCTTCAATACAAAACGAATCCAACAAAAAGATCCCCATGTAAATTTGATAAAAAATAAATATTCAATTATTAAAATTAAAAAAAAAAAAAAAACTGCGATAATATGCGCACTATTGGCTTTATTGTGAGAGTCTATTCGGAATAAAACAATCAATACACATTTGAAATAATCAAATATTAACGATAAGATTTTTAATATAACAATAGCATAAATTAAGTCTATTTGAATAATCTATTTTTAATAGACTCTTGCAATTAGCTTCTGTATCGATGCACTACGTATTAATCGCCAATGCAAAAAGACCGTTCGAACAAAAAATAACAGTTCAGAAAGTATGCAATTTATTGTTATCACGACTTTCCGACTTTTTCGGCCTGATTTTCCAATTTTTATCTCCGTAGTGTGTTTACCTGGTTCAATGCAAATCCAAGAAAAAAAATCTCCATCCAATTTGGATGATATTTAGCCGAGTTATGCGCGTACGAAAAAAAATACCTAATTACGAAAGTTTGAAATTTTAAGATGTTTTTACGATTTTCTGATTTTGGCGTTCGAATTTTCTAATTTTCGGTCAAATTTTCAAATTTTCGGCTCGGTTGGGTGTTAATCTGGTTCAATACAAAGCCAACAAAAAAATCCCCAACCAAATGCGTGTTATGCGAGTTATGCGCGAACGAACACAAAAAGGGATTCATTTTTATATATACAGGGTGAAGGTGCACCAAAAAGCTGGAGCGAGTAGGTTGGGTAAGACAAGAAAAAAATCATATGGGAGGGGGCGTCTATTTCCCCCCGTTTAGGCAGGAGGGGCAATTTTCTAAAAAAAATTGACTTAAAACAGAAAAAAAATATTTAAAAACAACGGTACAATTAACAACGCCATGCTATACCTTTTTGGAAATTTTAAATTAAGTTGTGTTAGTGAATAGTTTATGAAAAATTAATTTTCAAACTCAAAATTTTGAAAAAAAAAATATTAGAAAAAACTTTCAAATTATTTTTTTTTCAAAATTTTATGTAATTAAGTATAATTTTTATTTTCAAAATTCGATTGAAAACAACGAAATCTACTTTACTACTTAATTTGTAGAAATATGATCTTTTGAACAACAAAATAACGGATGGAAGTCGAATTTAAGGAAAATTTACTTTTGTTATTTTCAATTTTCTCAAAAACTAGATTATATTTTGGCATCTGGTTTTCAATGTTTAACTAAAAATTGATGGGAGTATTGAATATTAAATATAAAAAATAACGTAAAATTTTGAACAAAGTCAGTTTGAGCACAATTTTTTAATTTTTTTTTTCAAAAATTTAAGTTTTAAAATTAATTTTTAAAAAACTGTTCACTAAAAGAACTTAATTTATAAACAAAAATGGAAGCACATATTTCTGGCTTAACAAAAAAGTATAGCACGTCGTTTTAACAGTTACCGTTGTTTTTTAATATTTTTTTTTCTGTATTAAGTCAATTATTTTTGAAAATTGCTCCTCCTGTTATTTTCAATTTTCTCAAAAATTAAAAGACATTTTGGCATTCGGTTTTCTGTTTTTGACTAAAAACTAATAAGAGCATTGAATTTTAAAAACAAAAATTATACTTAATAACATAAAATTTTGAAAAAAATTAGTTTGAAACTTTTTTTTTCAAAATTTAGAGTTTGAGAATTAAGTTTTCAAAAGCTATTCACTAACACAACTTAATTTAAAATTTCCAAAAAGCTATAGCATGGCATTGAAAATTGTACCGTTGTTTTTAAATATTTTTTTCTAATCTTTCGAACAAACCCAAACAGGAGTTCTTCGATAATTGCAAAAATATTAAAACGCCTTTACTTTTCCCGAGAAAGTATTGTTACTCGTATTTTAAAACAAAATTATTTTTAAGTGTTTGCTGTAAGGTTATTACAAGATTACAACAAACCCTGAAAATATTTTCAACAAACAGTTTACAGTTTATTTTAATTGATAGATAGCTAGTTAAAAATTATAATATTCCCTTACAAATTAAACGTTCACTTTATATCGTAAAGACTGATTAAAATCAAATTAGTGTTTCCTCAATCAGATTTAAAATAATCAAAAAAAAAAAAAATCAAAACATATGTAGATTAACATGGGAAATTTTATTCAAGATCATTGCACGTAATGTAAACGAATCCATTGTCAATTATCATGTGATTCATATTCAGACAATAATATGGCAATTGACGGAAAATTTATTTTATCTTTCAGTTTTTTTCCACAATTTGTATGCTAATTAAGGTAAAATTAGTCAATTCAAACGATTTTGATTAAAACGAGAACCCTTTTTGAATTTAATTTGGTTGTTATTTTTTTTTTATTTGAATTAAAAAGTAGAAAAATTTTATTACAAAATAAATCACAACATTATTTTAGTTAAATTAAAAATTAAAAATATTTTTTTTTGTTTAATCTAACTTAATAGTATGTATATTACAAACACAAAAAAATACTGGAACGTATTTTCTAAAAATTTAGTTTTAGAGAATTGAGGATATGGTTCAGACACGTGCTGTAAAGATCACAGGTTCAGCTTCGACTTCACCTATTTTCTCTTTAAGTTTGTTTTCTACATTTTTTTTCTCTTCGACTGTTAGCGGAGTTGTTGAGGAAGATGGAGACGATGGCGAAGCGGTAGTTGATGATGATTCTTTTTCAGTTGTTGAAGAACCACTTGGTTTAACAGACTTTTCATCTGAAGACTCAGATGACTCAATGGACTCCACCGACTCTACAGACTCAGATGTTTCTGAATTAGTTGCCAATGTAGATCCTTCTTCATCATTGTCACCGGCTTCAGGGTTCACCTCAGTGACATCTCCCGAAGCATTTGGGTCTTGTACAAGAAAAGTTGGAAAGAGTCCAGCTCCTACATCAGGTGCCTTAAACACACTCACACGATCAATGACAACATGGGAAGGAACCGAATCAATAGCTGGGACATTTTCTGTAGTTTGGACAAGAACCAAGGGAGTACTACTTTCAACTGCTGCAGTGCTTGTATCTTCTTTTGTTGATCTTCTCTCGACTGGATGTGGTGTAGATGTATTTTGAACTTCAGGATGAGCATCACTTGCCAAAGAATCAACACTCAAGGCTGTTTGTAGTATTCCTGTTTCAATGTTTTCAATAAATGAGGCAAGGGAAATTTTTTGCTGGTTCAATTCCGAAGCGTCGTCATTAGTTGTTCTTTTAACCAAATCACTTCTTCTTGGGAATATTATATCCCTATTTTCTAGGATATCAATTGTGAAGGGTGAACTTTCCACAGAACCATAGCAGATCAAAGAAAAAACCTAAAAAAAATCATTGTTATCTCTTAGTTTCAAGGTTTATTTTTTTTTGTCTTATTTTTACTTACCAAAAATACGTTAGTGGAAATCATTTTGAGGAGCAATTACTGTTGTTTAGTTTGGTCAGTTTCTGATTGTATTTGATGTTCAAAATGGGAAGTGGTATAATAATACTGGCGACACGTGTATAGCTTGCAATAGGTTTGAGCAACAACTGAATTAATCTCTAGCTTGGGGTTGGGTATTTAAAGATTTCAATGGACTGGCCAATACATATGTAAGCCAAACATTAACTGTCTGATGTGGGTAAATATCTCGATTTAATACTTATACACGGGAATATGTTAATCAATGAAAACCGATTGCTAGCTTGGTACCGAGCTTCATTGTTGTTGGGAGCTTTGAAATTGTAAAGGGGTCTGTCTCTATATATGTACATTTGTATAATTTGCCATAATTGTGTGATAATTTTTATATAAAAAAGGGTGTAGAAGAGTATAGTCAAATGTTTGCGATTCAAAGGTAAATATTAATTGTAATTGTTTTTGTTTTTAGTTTAATCAGGTCAATAGAATTCAGATTTTAGTTGTTAGAATAAACTTTATTAAAAAAAAATTGTAAATCTGCACAAATATATGTAGATACAATTGTACACATATAATGTATTGGAGGTAATTCAAATTCTCATTAGAGACTTTTGTATACCTAACAAAGTAGGTACATATTTTGTACCATGTGATTTTTTCTCTGGAAAAAGTAAACATTTTATTATTTCGGCTATGATTAATTCAATGAGTAATTGAATCAGATCAAAATACACAATTTCACGAGTAATTAATTTATCCAATTTGTATAAGAGAAATTCCTGGAAATATTAGGTTATTCATTGATTAAAAAAAGTTGAGATTCTTGCACTTAAAATTAAAAGGCACGATCACACTGTGGTTTTTAAGACTGAATATTATAAACCTATTCATTTGATTTTAAAAGAAGTAAATTAAAGTTTGCTGGCGCGACAGCTCATGAAGAACCAGGGCCAAAAGTGACTTACAACTTTTTACAAATCCTGTGTCACTTGTGTTTTTTTTTTTTTTTTTAGCTTGTTTACATATTTTTATTCCGTTATAGGTAGAGAACAAAAATGTGTCAAGGTATTTTGTTTTGTGTCGGGATTATTAGCACAGACACTATAGTTCCATAGATATCGCATGCAGAGGAAACAAATATGATCACTGGGACATAGACGTACGTCCCAGTTTAATCAAATTTGTGGGCCCTATATCCCAGTAGGAAATTTCTAAAAATTCAGTTCTGAATAAGTTGCTTCTTCCTTGAGGAAAAGAAGCTGCACCCGCCACTCTTTTTGTGCTCTTTTTTCTGATGAATTTAACCTGGTCATTGGCGGTAGGCACATGCCACTTTCTCGATGAAAATTCAACAACGAAATCACTGGTTCGTTGGAAGTTGCTTTTTCACCAGCATGGAATATGATGAAAAATATGATGAATATTGATGCTTATTTTCATCTATGAATAATGTGATGAAAATTCAATAGTGAAATCATTAGGTAACTGGGAGTTGCTTATTCACGGACTTATTATTGCCAGAGGAAAAATGTGAGGAATTTCAGTAGTGAAATCAGACGGAACTGGAGCCGGAGCTGGAATATATAGCTGGTCAAATTCAATGTTGCGAAAACAACGGGACGTAGCCGCATACGGAGCTGCAGCCGCAGTCGGAAGAGTTCACCAACTTTTAACTTTTCAAGTACGAATTTTGACTTTTCAATTTGTATGAAGAAAAAAAAAAACAACTTTTCGGGTCGGAAAAAAATATTGTGGTTTATTTGTATCGCGAAAATAATTATTTATAAAAAGGAAAATTATTGGAAATAAAAAATGTGAGTTCTGAAATACTTTCAAAGCTGTACAGCTGCATTTTGGGCACGTACAAAAATAACATACGACACTTTTTGACAGCTCTTCCGGTTCCGTATGTGGCTCCAGCTCCAGCATTCTATTCTGTTAAGCAGTGAGAACTGACTACTTTTACTTTTCATTTAAAAACGTTGACTTTAAGTCAGCATTAAATTCATATTTGTGGGCGAAGTAAGCCAAAGAGAGTTTTCAGAATTTTTTTTTCTCTCGCAGAGCATCTTTAGCAAAGCAGACGAAGACGAGTGGATTTAGAAAATGAGCTGATGAACTTCTGCATGACTTTTTGTCAGTTGAATCATCTCTTAATTTTTCCTCTTAAAATAGCAACTTTTAATTCCGTATTGGATTCAGTTGGATTTTTTTGGAACAAGTAAAAGGGGTTGTTTGGAAATGGTTCCCAAGTGCAAAGCAGATAATGTGATGAAAATCATGAACTGCTGAAACAATGCATTACTTTTTATTGATGTAATCAGTACACGCTGTTTCGCCTGTGAAGTGGTACTTGAATTTAATGATGAATTCAGCTCAATTTTTCATTGAAGACGAAATTTCCCGCTAGGTAGTGACTTATGAATAAAGTTGTGGTAGGAAGGTATGTTGGTTGGATTTACATAGTTTACTATTCACTTATTTCCATTGCCATGAATTGAACATTTTATGTAGGAGCGCAGATAAATAAGTAGGGTTTATCTTAACGAAATTGAAATTTGTCTTTTTTAGCTAGAAAAAATTAAAAATATAGGTACCTACCTTTTGTTTTGCTCCACGAAGTTCACATTAAAAATTAATTGGACTTTTGTAGTTCTGGTCCAATTTTCTAGTAAAAAAAATGTCTTTTGAACAAATAAAAAAATATTAAATAGGTAGGTATCCACTATAGGTACAGTAGGGTTATTCACATTGGGTATGTGTGAAAAAAGCTAGAGAATGTATAGGTTTGATCGAAACAAGAAAAAAATCGGAAAGGGGTGTCTAATTCATTTTTTAGTTAATGGTTTTTGAAAAATTAGTTTTAAAATTCGAAATTTTTCAATTTTTTCAAAATCTTGATCAAAAATTGATAGAAACATTGAATATTAAAAACAAAAATGCTAGGTACTTAACAATGTTAAAATACTACTTATTAAAATTTTGAGTTATTTTCAAAAATTCTTCACTAAAAAATGAATTATAAACAGGATAAGAGAGAGGATCTGGCTTTGCAAAAATATAGTATAGCATGGCATTGTAAATGTTCCATTTTTAAGAATTAAAATATGTAGGGTGTGATAAGAACTAGAATCTCTGTAGGTTGCACCCCGGTTAGGCGGGAGGTGCAATTTTCTAAAAAAATCGACTTAAAATAAAAAAAAATTTATTAGAAAACGGCATATCTTACAATGTCATGCTATACATTTTTTTAAAGTCCAAAGTCCGTTCTTTTATGATGTTTATAATCAAAGTTATTTGAGAGAACTGTTTTTGAAAAAGGAATTTTCAAACTCAAAATTTTGAAAAAAATAATAAAATAATTGTGTTTAAACTAATTTTGTTCAAAATTTTACGTTACTAAGTAGTATTTTTGTTTTCAATATTCGATGAATCTCTTAATTTCTAGTCGAATATGGAAGAGAAAACGCTCATGTGTGTTTAGTTTTTGGGAAAATTAAAAATAACTTATTTTTTAAAAGAATTGACTTTAAACAGAAAACAAAATATTAAAAAACAACGGTAATCGTTAAAGAAGTATGCTATACCTTTTTATAAAACCAAATCTCTTCTTTAATTTTTTATTTAAATTAAGTTGTTTTATTGAACAGTTTTTCAAAAATTAATTTTCAAACTTAAATTTAAATAAAAAAAATAAAAAAATTTGTCCAAACTGATTTCGTTCAAAGTTTTACGTTATTAAGTAGAATTTTTGTGTTCAATATTCAATCCCTTCTATCAATTTTTAGTCAAACACTAAAAATCAGATGATAAAATGTATTCTAGTTTTTGAGAAAATCGAAAATAACAAAAGTAAGTTTTCTTTAAATTCGACTTCCATGCGTTATTTTGTTGCTCCAAAGATCCTATTTCGTTATTTTCAATTTTCTCAAAAATAAAAGTCATTTTGGCATCCAGTTTTAAGTGTTTGACTAGAAATTAGTAACAGCATAGAATATTTTGAACAAAATTAGTTTGAACACAATTTTTAATTTTTTCAAAAGTTTAAGTTTAAAAATTAATTTTTTAAAAATTATTCATTAAGAAAACTTTATTTGAAAACAAAATAAAATTAAAAAATTTCTGATTTTACAAAAAGGTATAGCATGCCGCGTGACGGTTAAAGTTGTTTCTTAATATTTTTTTTTTTCTGTTTTAAGTCAATTCTTTTAAAACATTGCCCCTCCCGTTATTTTTGATTTTCTCAGAAATCAGAAGACATTTAAGCATTCGGTATTCTGTTTTTGACTTAGAACTAATAAGAGCATTGAATTTTAAAAACAAAATTACTACTTAATTTCTTAAGACTTTGGAAAAAAATCAGTTTAAATTTTTTTTTTCAAAATTTTGAGTTTGAAAATTAATATTTCAAACACTATTCCTTAAAACTGATTTATTCAAAAATAAAATAAAAGAAGAGATTTCTGAATTTACACAACATGCCATTGTAACGGTCACCGTTGTTTTTTTAATATATTTTTTTTTTTTTGTTTTAAAACTATTTTTTTATTAAATTTCTCATCCCGTTACTTTTTATATTCTCAAAATCCAAAAAAGTTCTACTCTTTAGTGTTTGACTAAAAATAAATAGGAGCATCGAATATTAAAAACAAAAATACTACTTAATAACGTAAAAATTAAAAAAAAAAAAAAAAAACTTGTCTGAACACAATTGCGCAAAATTTTAAACAGCCTGATGTTAAGGTATTAGCACAATACTACTTAAAAATTTTCTTCAAAACCTTAAAACTCTTTACTTTAATATTCTTAGTTTTAAACATTTTCTAACTAGTATCATACTAAACCTATTTTTCTAGCTGAACACGACTAAAACAGTAACAGTTCAACCCATTTTTGCAATTGTAGCTGCCAAAGTGACACTTGGATTTAGTATGATACTAAAAAGATAAAATAGGCATTTGGCGATTTTAACTTTAGTAAAATGTTAGAAAGATAATACGATGCTAACTCGTTTAAAATTTGTAAAAGCCTGTTTTTAACGTAGCATCATACTAAAAATGCTTTAACGTCATACAAAATCGTCTAAAATTTTGCTGCAATGTAATTCGACTCCAGAGACCTCGAATCGTCGAGAAATGTCAAAATTTTCAATTTCACAAATCGGACTGATTACAATAACTTCCAATGGGAAGTTAATAACCATTTTATTAAAATATTTTTTTTTTTTATAAAACAACCTCAACTTAAGCGAACTAAGTAATATCAATTTCGTGCGGTAATTGATTTATGATTTTTTTTCAGTTGTTGAAGAATCACTCATATAGTTGCCGATGTAGATCCCTTCTTAATTTTGTCACCGGCTTCAGATATGAAAACATCTGGGTTTCGTTGAAGTAAAGGTGAAGTCTGTTGATATCCTACACCAGATGGCTTACGCACTACTTTCACCTCTTTCACACGATCAATGGGAAAGTTAAAAGGAACCGGAACAATTTTTGTAACATTGACAATAGCCTGAGGAGTACTACTTTCAACTGCTGCAGTACTATTCTTTTCTTTTGGATATGGTGTAGATGTAGAAGCAAAGCAGATCAAGGAAAAAACCTAAAAAATTCATTGTTATCTCTTAAGCCTTAACTACATTGGCCACTTTTTGCAAAATTACAAAAGTAAAAATATTTTTTTTCCCGCTAGCGCAGTTTTTTTTGTGAAAAAGAATATACACAATTTTTTTTTAAACCAAAATTTAAGCTTTCTGCATCATTTTTATAAGTTTTCTTGTGAGAAATACTATCCCAAAATAAGTTTGAAAATTTTCACTTTTGTACATTTCACTTTTTTGGCTTATGTAGTTAAGGCTTTAGTTTCAAGGTTTATTTTTTTTTGTCTTATTTTTACTTACCAAAAATACGTTAGTGAAAATCATTTTGAGGAGAACAATTTACTGTTGTTTAGTTTGGTCAGTTTCTGGTTGTATATGATGTTCAAAATGGGAAGTGGTATAATAATTCTGGCGACACTTGTATAGCTTCGAAAATGTTTGAGCAACAACTGAATTAATTTCTGACTGGGGGTTGGGTATTTAAAGATTTCAATGGACTGGTCAATACATATGTTAGCCAAAAAATAATTGCCCATGCGGGTAAATATCTCGAGTTAATACTTACATATATATTTCAATGAATAATTTAAATAAAAAGAAGGAGATACACATAAGTTGAGATAAAAATAAAAAGTACGACTGGATCGCAGAAACACGCTGTGGTTTTGGTTTTTAAGATTGACTTTTATAAAACCTATTCATCTGATCTTAAAAGAAGTAAATTTAAATTTGGTGGCGCGACAGCTCATAAAGAACCAGGGTCAAAAGTGACTTACAACTTTTAACAAATCCTGTACCTGTGTTGTTGGGCAGGAATGGAAGGGACCTACAAGTTTTTGCTGAATCCGAACGACTAAGAAGACAGACACTTTTTCATAACAAGAGATACTCTTGGAGGTTTTGTCACTTCCTTGCAAGAGGCAGTAGCCTTTTAGGTGGAAGTGGCTGGGAATCTAACCCAGACTTATGGCATGACAGTCCAAATCAAACGCAGTGGCGCAAAATTTAAGACGATTTTGTATGACGTTAAAGCATTTTTAGTATGATGCTAAGTTAAAAACAGGCTTTTCTAAATTTTAAACGAGTAAGCATCGTATTATTTTTTTAACATTTTACTAAAGTTAGAGTTGCCAAATGCCTATTTTATCCTTTTAGTATCATACTAAATCCAAGTGTCACTTTGGCAGCTACAATTGCAAAAATGGGTTGAACTGTCACTGTTTTAGGCGTGTTCAGCTAGAAAACTAGGTTTAGTATGATACTAGTTAGAAAATGTTTAAAACTAAAAATATTAAAGTAGAGTTTTAAAGTTAGAAAATTTTTAAGTAGTATTGTGCTAATACCTTAACATCAGGCTGTTTAAAATTTTGCGCCAATGTTTTTAAACTATCAATCAAGTACCTAGTTTAGTTTAATTTAAAACAAAAGAGTAATGTGAGTATTTAAAAATGACCAATACAGAACAACAGGCTTTAAATATTAACGAAAGTTGAAAAAAAAAAATATTTCAAAAAACAAATACTTAGATTTTAAAGTTAATAACCAAAAATTTATAGATTTGAAGGTGTTTTTTCTTCAGTATACTTAACTTCATTTGACACAGTAAATCTTACGGCCGCATTGGAAATTAAAAACCCAGATTATTCTTTCATTCAATTAAAATTCAGACATGGCTTAGCTTTAGTTATGGCTGTGATTTTACTAAATTTTGAAACGTTTAAAAAGTAAACTAAGTGAATATATTTTGAAACAATAAAATAGAGCGTATGACTAGAATTATAATTTTTGTTAAAAAAAACAAGAAAACAAAACATTCCGATGCGCATTTAAATAACAATAAAGTCATTGTAAGTTTTTTTTTATAAAATATAGAACTTTTGATTGAATTCATTACAAGAGATATTCAAATGCATTTATAGCCCAGGATACAAAAACATTGCTCCATACAAACTTCTAAATTTTGGTAAAAGGTTTCATACTTAAATATGTTATAGGCTGAGTTCGCAAATTCATCAGATGCGTATTTACTGCGCAAACTGCGCATCCAAAAATTTTGTAGCTGCTTCGATTTAAATTTTTTTTTTTTGCATTCCGAAACGACAGACTTATGCATTGTAATATTTCTACAAAGCATCAAATTTGCGTTGCTGATGCGTATGAAAAATGTAGGCATTACTTTCGCATCAAAACATTTTATAAAAATTTGGAATTCGGTATGGCTGTGGGTGTTGAGGAAAAAAAAATAACGGGATTTTAGTCGAAAATTTTTTTGATTTTTTGGGAATTCTTTATTTTATTAAAATAGCTATATCTTGGGATATAATTTGTCTAGAAGAAAGTTTAATTCACCGAATGATTGACAATTGTTTATTCTTAAATAATAAAATATAACAAGTTATATATCTATAGCAGAAGGTTCTTAAAAATTCACAAAAATAAAAATATTTGAAGAAAAATCGTAATTTTTTATTTTTTTTTTGTTGGGCATTCAAAATTTTTTTTTTCACAATCTGAAGAATTAAATCAAAATAACCATTATATTTTTTTCTTTTTTTGCACGGAAACCATTTTTTTATGGTTGTTTCTTGAATAAATTTAAAAAAATTTCTGTACGGTGGGCAGAAAAAAATTCACATTTTATTTTAAATAATGCAAGATTTAATTATGAACAAAAAATTCTAAATTTTGTTTGTATTAAGTTCCGTAACTTTAAAAAAAAAACAAAGAAACAAAATTAACTTCATTGACGTTTACTAAAAATATTAGAACCTAGAAGACATTTTATTAAATAAAATGAGTAAAGTCTTATGCTCAATTGAATTTTACGTTATTTGATGTATTTTTCAATATTATATTTCAATATTATATTTTCAATATCATATTTTTTTTTGTAAAAACTTAAAAAATTCAGTTTTTATTTTCATTTTTTCAACGCTTACTAATATTCTTAACAATTTCAGTTTATAATGTACAAAAAAAAATTGCATACAATATTATGCCCCAGTAAATTTTAGATATTTTGTAAGTTTTTAACATATACCGTGATATTTTTTTTTTTATTTATTGAACTTATTGTTTTTTTAAATTCCTTTATGGATTAAATTAAAATTATTCCAAAACTGTCAGCAAGAAAAACTTCAAAAATATCTAAAACGATGCAGAATTAAATACGGACAAAATTTATGTTTTTTTTTTTTGTAATATTTACCTCATAATTCAATTGTAATAGTAAATTTAAAAAAAAAATTAATTTACACTTTTGCAACTTTTGAATATAAATAGACCAAGTTAACCCGTATTATATAAAATAAATGTTAACAAACTTTAATAAATTCAATTCTACGTCGTTTAAGTTATTCTTCAATTTTCTGAAATGTACCGTTATTTTTTTTCCATATACGTTAATTTTTTTTACAATTTTGCTTTAAATAAAATATTTTTTTTTTACAGAAGGGTAAGGAGAAGAAGCTTGAAAAATATACCAAATGACGCAGAATTTGATAGTTCACAAGACTGTATTTTTTGTTTTTACTAAAAATTCTATTTTTATGAAAAAAAAAAATGCAAAAAAATTGTTTAAAAAATCACATTTTCAACTTTGAATAAAAAAATTTCCAATTAAAGGGTACTATAAACAGAAAAAAATATTCAAAATCTTGTATAAAATTAAATTTTCAATTATTTGAGATGTTTCGGAACTTTTTAAAATGTATCGTAATATTTTGTTTAATTTTTTTTTGTTTAACCTAATTTTATTTTTTCAAACACTGATTGCAGGAATTTCTTAACAGTTAGAAGCGGGAATAATTTCTTAAATATTCCTTTAAACTAGCTCTACAACCCTAAAAATTTCAAACCTTTTATTACTAAAATTTTCGAAGTTTTGCACAAAATTCCTGGGCTATTAGGATTTCATGTTGAGCAATTTCGTGCAACATAATTCTGTGCGAATATATGAAAGTTGTTGGTGCGTGTTTTTTGCCTTTAGCGTTGCAATTGATTTTTTTTTAATTTTGTATTATTTGTGACTCTATTTCAAAGCCGCTGATATTACGAAAATTGTGTCACATAAATCTCAATTTATTTAGTTTCTATCACAGTTACATATATTGAAGGTTATATATTGTGCATCTTTGAGAATTTCAGTGACCTGCCTGTTAGAATTTACAAAAACAAAACACAAGTGTATAAGGATCTCGGTGACCTTCGTTTACAATAAAAAAAAAAAAAAAAAAAAAAAAAAATACAAGTTAATTGTCTCTTGGAATGTTCTCTTTTGAAACATGCGCAGAACTGAGCAAAAATGAAAACTCGGAAGATATATTACCTTCAATATTTGTAGTGTGAGTTTCTATGACATTCAATTTAAAAGGACTCAGCCAGCGATTATGATATGAGGATGAAGGAAATTCCATCGTAACGTACTCGACTATCGTACGTAGTTTTCATTATATAGAATAGATTTAAAAGAACATGGCATAACAATTTGACTTAATGCTTTACGTCTTTACATAATTAAAAGTCATTGGCGAAAAATTTTAAGCAGCCTGATTTTAAGGTATTAGCACGATACTACTTAACAATTTTCTAACTTTAAAAACTCTTTACTAAAATATTATTAGTTTTAAACATTTTCTAAATAGTATCATACTAAACCTATTTTTCTAGCTGAACCCGTCTAAAACAGTGACAGCTCAACCCATTTTGGCAATTGTCGCTGCCAAAGTGACACTTAGATTTAGTATGATACTAAAAAGATAAAATAAGCATTTGGCGATTTTAAATTTAGTAAAATGTTAAAAAGATAATACGATGCTAAATCGTTTAAAATTTGGAAAAGCCTGTTTTTAACGTAGCATCGTACTAAAAATGCTTTAACGTCATACTAAATCATCTTAAATTTTGCGCCATTGCTTTAATGTGACAAAGAGTTTATATTTCAAAGTTCAAAAATCTATTAAATATAAAAAGATTCATTTGTGTCACGTGCCCGATAGTAAAACAACCACACTTTAGAACTGCATTTATTCTTGGGTTACTTTAGCTAAGTTTTGAATAATCATAACAAAATAGCATATTCCACAAAATAATAATTAACTAAGGATTTCCTGAACACAAAAAAAAAAAGATGGAATCAGAACAGTTTTTCTGAGTTTTTGCATAATACATAAATGCCGTCACTTGTTGTCTTCGTGGTGTAAATCGTCAGCCCTATTATTTTAGTAGGTACATGAAATCGCGAAATGCCTAAAATAGGACCGACTTTCTTGCATAGCGTTTTCGATACAATTTGACCATTGATTTCGGTTTTGAAGATTTAAATAACTTTTGAAGTCGATACCAATTTGGCAGCAATGACCCAAAATCGTCAGCACTTTTAATAGCAACGCTTTGCCCTGAGATATAGTTTTTTGCCTCTCGAGGCATTTTATACTGCCCACAATCCCATCTATTAATTCTTTTCGATGCATTTTCTAGGCAGTTTTTGAACCCTTATCCTCAGTCCTTCTTCTGTTTTCTCTTTCCATTTCTTAATTTTCAACTTTTGACACTCCATTTTTACCAAACTTTGTCTCCTTTTCCGTATTAGTAATTTCGATCTTTCATTTTCATTATTTTATTAGCCAGATTTTTTTTTCGCGATCATTTTTAAATTTTGTCCGCACTTGTACTCGGTTTTGACGATTTTAAAACAAAACTATACGAAATCAACAGCTTTTTCGTTTTTTTTTTTTTTCAGATGTCTTTATCAAAAGCGTCACGTGTCCGACAAACTGTTAAGCCTTGTATTTTATACCTATTATTAATGCAATTAATTTAATCAAAATTACATACTTAATAGTTGACTGCGTGTGCTGTTTACGCAGCATAATTTTAATAAATAACTAACATCAATTTAGTTATAAACATATTAAAACAGCTGAACTGTCACGTGCCCGACATTATGATATGTTGATTTATAAAATAGTAAATTTAGATCTTCATTTGACTTACTAGCAAAAAAAAAGTTTTGGAATGATAAAAGGGAAAACAGAAGAAGATATCAATGCAAAAAATATTGCAGGAAAGATGCAAAAACCCAGTACTTATTTGAGTCACATTTACTTTTGGTTCCCACACAAAATATTTTTACACAAAAGTGACCGTTTTTCATGGATACCTTTTAAAATGTAGGTAGAGAGGGACAAAAATATTTTGGTAACACGTGATAATAGAACCCAAAGATTTATTAATGAGAAAATACTGCTGTCAGAAATCTTTAGTGCAAGAGGACCATAATTCATATACTCAGTTAGTGGTGCGTATATATATTTAAATAACAAATGTTTTTCG
Organism: Epistrophella euchroma; assembly: GCA_947049315.1. NCBI lineage: Eukaryota > Metazoa > Arthropoda > Insecta > Diptera > Syrphidae > Epistrophella > Epistrophella euchroma. Next base: position 16,559,205 of record OX346247.1, on the reverse strand, counting down.
TCATTGTTCGGATTAGGGATTTGGTTAGAATTAAACACCAGCGTCGCGCCCTTTGAATACAAATTTATTTGAATTAACAGTTTAATGCGATTTATTATCTACATAAATGTTTATTACTCTCTTATTGTATTTTGTTTTTTTTTTTTTTTGTTTGAATTTACAAAGTCTGGCACATTTTTCAAGTTATTTATTTTACATGTAAATACTATTTAAAAAACATTCTTAGTACATTATTACTTTCGCAAAATTTACCATCTACACAATAAAATAATAATACTATTTAAATAATAGTTGATATATTTACATTTCATTGTACGTAAATAGCATTTCAGTTCAATGTTAATACAATTATTTTAATTTTAATTTACTCAACACTAACGTCAAAAGCTTTTAAATAGTTGGGTACGTTGTTAAATATTTGCCACAACGAAACTTTATTTTCTAAGGTTCCATTGGACAGTGAAATATTCTGTGTTAATTAACTGAGAATTATAAATCATTATATTCAAAAATTTTCTTTTTGAATTAAAAGAAAATATTAACTTTACCAAGAAAAAGAAAAGGCTTTCGTTAGTCCTTGTTTTAAAATTGAAATCGTTAACGCTATTAACAGCATTAAAACTGAACTTTAACATTATATGAATTAATTACAAAACTAATTTCCATATTCGGTGTTAAGATAAAAAAAAAATAAATTTGAGTAAAAAATAAAAACCCTTGGTGGCTTTTTGAGTTACCAAAACCCAGTACCTCGGTTCAGTTGTTAACTATTGGCTGCTTAACTTAACTTACGTTCTTATTATTATTTATCAATGGCTTGTGAGTTTGAATTTTAGGCTGAATCTATTTATTTTGAAAAGTACACTGTGGCGTATGAGTAATTTTTTTCAATTCAATTTCAAAGATTTGTGAAATTGATTTTTTTTTTATTCAACATGTTAAATTAAAAATTTTATTATAAATACATTATGTACAGTACACATATGTAAATCTTGATGTAATGGATTTTTGTAGAATATATTTATTTAATAGTCTATTTAAAATTTTCAATCTTCAAGAATTAATTGCGAAGGACTAAAATATTACAACAAATTCATTTTGAGACTGCTATAACTTGTTTATCTATATACTTGCTTTTGTCTATAACTTAAAAGGTTTAAAATTATTTCCGAGTTGAAATTTAAAAGTTATTTGTATATTAATTTCATTGCAGGTAATTATAACAAATATACTAAAACTAAGCGCAATTTGTCAACCAATTTGCTTATAACTGTTGATTGAATTGAACTGACTTAAAGTTGTATAGATAAATCTTAACCTTGTACAAGCTTCTTTAATAACTGTTGTTATTATATTTAATAGGTGCGTTTTATTTGTAATTCATAGCTAGCGCAGCAATACAAGTTCAATAAAACGCTATATCAACTTTTATGTCCACTCTTTATTCTCTGGATGTGTTCATACCCTTTTTGAGTGAAAAACAAACTACATTACCGACATTTAAGGTTCAAGTCCACACTATTTGTCCACTTTTATATTCACTAATTTACTGGCTAATTTATCGGCACTTTTGGTTTCGCAATTGTTCACCAAGGGAAATTTTATTGCGCTAGCTATAAAATTGCCAATAAAAAGCACCTAATGAAAGTCACAAAATAACCTTTATTATGAAAAAAAAATGTTTCAGTCAACTATAGTGAGATTTACTGCTGAGAGAAAAAAGATAAATCATCACCAAATTTATCAATCGAATGTCCGTTTTTATGACCGTTAATATTTTGTAAGAAATGCTGCGGAAATGCAGTTAAAGAGGCTTTTAAGTCTTCGGTGAAAACTTGTTGGTAAAGGTCGTTTTTACTTACGTTTTAATTATTTTAAAGTTATTTCCTGTCTCTTTTCCTTACACTGCAATTAACACTACCTTACCATGAAAAGCCATCTACCCGCCACAGTAAGAATTAAAGTTTGGATCTTTGAAAAAGATTACGTGTTAAAAGATGATCCTGATTCATATTACTTGCGATCGCATGAACTTGTTCTTGTGATCCAATGTAATATGGCTAGGTATAAACTTATTAACACAAATGCCAGATTTTTCTCCAGGTAACCTTTTGATGCACTAGCCGCACTACAAGAATGTTACTTGCTCGTCATGTTTTAATTATTATTTTATACAGACATTTATTGCACAAAGGTACACCTACATATAGGGTAGTGGCACCAGTTCTCGAACAGTTTACCGAGTTCAAAAAGTAAGAGAGCTGTAAAAAATACTTTCTTTGACCCTAGAAATTTAATGTAAATTTATTCAGATAGCTAAACTCAAAAAGTTGCATGCCCAATAGCATTTTTGTCCATTATTATGATCCTTTTGTGAGTGAAAAACAATCTACGTTACCGACATTTAAGGTTCAAGTCCCCACCTCTTTGTCGTTTTTAACATTTACTAATTTACTTACTGGCTTACTTATCGGCACTTTTTGTTTTGTTATTGTTCACCAAGAGAAAATTTACTGTGCTAGCTATAAAATTGACAATAAAACGCAGCTATGAGCTCTTCTGGAATCCAATTGTAATCCAATTGTAATAAAATAAAAGTAACTTATTTATAATGTTAATCTTTATTAAGAAAACAATTATGGCAATTTGCCATTTGTTTTATATAAAAAAATAAATAAAAAGGTTAAAATTAATTATAGGTACATCAGATGACGGATATAAGAAAGTCTAATATGGTCAAAAAATCCAAAGAATTCCCATCTTTATTCAATAAATTTAAATTAAATTAAATTTAAAGCCACCATTAAAAAGAGATTTTTTGTTTATGTAAAAAATGTGAATTTTCTACTCTTAATAAAGCTTTAAAAACTAATAGAGATTGAATAATTTGGACCTTAAAGCAGCTTCTAACTCATTAATAAACGCAATAATAAAATTAAGTCATGACTTTAATATTTCAGTAAAATAGACCATAATAAAATGAACATCAGTAACAACGACCAAACAATAACAAAAACTTAATGTGCTGATAAATAAGGCAGTAAATTAGTGAATATAAAAGCGGATTAAGACTTTACCTTTTTCGGTAACGTAGAGTGTCTTTCACTCACAAAAGGGTTTGAACACAACCACAGAAATCAAGAGTGGATCAATATAGCGTTTTATTGAATTTGCATTGCTGTGCTGGCTATGAATTATCAATAAAAGACACCTAACATTATGTTGTTCGAAAAAAGGAAACCCTTAAAACAGCTGTTTCCCATTTCCGAACACTAAAAATTAAAAAATATAAAAAAAACAAAACACTAAAAATAAGGCGTTCGAAAATAGGAGTACCAATTCTTTGCATAGTTTTGGGTACATAAAATTGAAGACAATATTATTTTCCCACAAATTCCTATACAAAACTTTAAAAATAAAAAAATAAAGCAGTTGCCTATTCTCGAACAATGTTCGGAATAAGGAAACTCGACAAAAATTGGTTTCCTATTCTTGAACAGGCAAAAAATCAAATTAACGCTACATTTATTTTGCAAGTTTTCTTCAGATATTATAAACAAAGGTATATATTTGATAAATAACATATTTGCAAGTACTTTTCTTAACAATTTCCTTACTAAATTTGTAGTTTCCCGAGCGCCTTCACCAAGTTTTTTTTAAATGAAAATTCAACGAATCTCACTTTTGAAAAACCTTTTGAGAATTGACAATTTTTTAACAGACACAATATAAATGAATCCGTGGGGAACTTTGTGGAATCAAAGAGGGAATGTGATACAATGTATTTGTACTTGTTTGAAAGAGAAAAATGATAAAGTAACGAAATTATAACGTTTTTAGCCAAAAGTGTTCGGTAACTGGAGCTGTTCGAGAATAGGTGCCACTACCCTACATATAATAAAAAGACTTAAATACGTCACTGTGGTTTAATATAATTTATCAAGTCTGAACTGAATAAAAAAACATTAACAATATTATTTATACATAAAGTTCTACCTACAACCTTGATCAGATTTTTGACACTAACTTTTAAATGTACCGATCAAAAAGTCTCTTCAGAATATTAAAGTATTCTTTTGTATTTTATGACGTTGTTTTAAATGCTGAGTTTAATTTAATCTAATTGTACATTAATTATCCAAACTCTAGACATATGTGAATTTGAAACTATTTGCTCAGCTAAAGGTATGTTAGTTTATTCATGTTCACCGAATATCTAATATATTATGGTTCCCATCAGCAATCAAAAGCTTTTATAGATACGATTATTACGTTTATACTGATAATAATCTCACCCGAATATTATTCAGCAACAATATTTTTTAGCTTCAGTACGATAAAATCAACAGCAGCATTGACATACAAAAAATGTGTTTCGCACGTCACAAAATATAATATCGCTGATGTATTTGTTTTCAATACACCCCCAATGCTTCCCTATACCAACAAATGAATTCAAGTAGCTCGCGCTGCCACAACCCATCTGAGATTATTATTAAAAAAAAAAAAAAAAAAAAAAAAAACTGGCGTCTGGTTAAAAATGTTAAAACGAAATAAAAAAAAAAGTTAAAAACTTGGTTGAGTTGCATGAATTTGTTGTTATAAATGAAATTTATCAACCAAAAGAGTTTGGCGATGATTTAAATAATAAAAGAAACGAAGCTTATAAATATATGAAAGTTGAAGGGCGCAAATTTAATTCTGAGAAAGCAACGAAAAATACTTTTCGAAATTTTCTTACAACCAGACCACGGTACATGGAACCCTATAATAGAACGAAAATGTTTGAATTGGCAAATTACACAAGTCTGCTAAATTTAATAAAAGTCTTGTCACTTTGTGGCAACTGACATTTATTTTTCTAGCGTTATTCTGTACTATAAATATATTAACATTATTGTTATTAAAATTACCCTTTAAAGGCTCTCCCAAACCGACGCGAACCATTCAGTGCGAATCTGTAACGACTGTAGAATGTACCAAGATTCGCATCGCTGCAGTGTGGGCACTTTCATAAATCACCACGTAAATAAATTTAGAAAGGCGAAAGTTTCGTCGTCGCTCCGAATGTTTCGCGTTGGTTTGGAAGAGCCTTTAAGCCACGGTATATATATTAAAGGTAATATCATTAGCGTTTTTATTTTTTTTTCTGTTCTGCGCATCTACAAAAATGATGGATCCTGTTAACATGTCAAATTTCGATATTTGTTGTTGTTTTTAATATTGTGGTGTGAAGTTTTTGGGAGCATTTTTTTAATTTCTGACAGTTTCAATTCTGACAACCTGCGCAAGATATTACCTTAGATTTGTGTACTGCGCCTTTAAGCCGCCTCATATTTTCGCTTTACAATTTAGCATCTGTCAGTTGCCACAAAGTTATTACTGTCATTTTCTTCCCTGTTAGATTCGTTAGCTTCGAATACAAAAAGTAAAGTAATATGAGGGAATAGAGAAGTTCTAATTTATAACAGTTATAACAGTTTATCGGAAGAAAGCTTGGCGCTACAAAAAATCTTTGGTAAAAACCTACCGAAACAAATATGAAGCGCCTTGAGGGACGACATTCTGTAGTCTGTTCGTATGTTGTGTTTAACCAGTTAAGTGAAAGAGAGATTTCGGAAGACAAAAGAGAGATCGATTAAGTAAATTATGGGCGCCTTCTCCTTTTGACGATTCCGAAAACTACTTTTCGATGTTAGCTGAAGTTTGATTTATTAATCCGTAGACTTATGCTTTTATAAATGCACAAAGGCTTTTTCTATGAAAATAAAAAAAATTCAACTAAAATGTATCTAACTAGATTTTTTATGAATCTCTTGACTGACCTTAAGATATCGTACGTACAATTTGTTAACTTCAGGTAAAGCATTTTATATTGTTATCTTATCGTCGATATTGAGAATATCTCGAAAAAATGAGAACAATGCGAAATTAAAATTCGAATGTTATCAACAATTATTAATAACAAACCATACTGCTTGTCCAAAAAGCACCTTAACTACTTCGCGGGTTTTAGTTTCAAGCACAACCGGGTGACTTTAGCCCTCTTCGTTCACAGATTGATCTGCTATTCACCTGAAATTATTTTTCTTTAAAATAATTCTGTAGAGCGTCGTGCGGTGCGACCGACAGTTGCGGCAATAGTATACATATGTACATACTTTTGTACATAGAAATATTGCGTCCAGAGCTTAGTGAAAACTTTTATTTTTGTATCTTTCATGCAAACAATAAATTGTTAAAAAAAAAAATAAAAATACAACATTACGTGTACATAGAATCGATCGGCATTATTTGTGGTATTCACTCGGTTTTTGAATCTCTGCTGAGTTACGGGTGCGCACACATTGTTGCATTTAACGCTTGCTGATCCGGTGTGTCACTGTTGTTTTTAGATCCGAAAATAAAAATTGTTTGTATCTAATAAATTATAAACTATGCAGAGAGGGTGTGTTCATTTATAATTGATACTTGTTACTCATCTTCGCAGTGTAAATAAACAAGTTTTTATCTGTTGGATGCAAACAACTCCAAGCATGTGAAGTTTATACTTATCAGCTTGAAATCTTTTAACCGAAAAATATTCTGAGGAAAGTGCATACAATATTAACAAAAAAAAAAAAACAACATCCAGCCACAACAATGTCCAAGAGTTTGAATACAAAATTTGCAAAATGTTTTATAATATTTATGGCAACTGTTATTTTGGTTAGTGATTTTGAAAGATACTTTAAGTACCTTTCTATGTATAATGTGCCTTATCTGTTTAACTTGAACTTAAAATCAACTGATTACAGGTGCAAGGAGTTGTTTACATTGGACTTGCGATACAGGGGATTAGAATGCACAATTGCTCGGGAGAGAATTCGGATCCTGTTGGAAAAACATTCGAGTTCATATTGAATTTGATATATTTTTCAAGTGAGTGTTAATCAATTAAGTACATAAATTAAAATATTTTTTTTTTTTTTACTAAAGAGATAAACCTTTTTGTGATTCGATGAGTCAAGATAATGTTTCGGTATGCCCAGTATAGGTACTTAATGTAGGTATACGTGATAAGATATATTTCTTTTTAAATGGAAGATTTTAATGAAATATAAGATATTCATACATTATTCATGTACCTACATTTTGTGTTGCAAACTTGAAAAACACGTGCTTTATGACCTTTTATTGTCTAACTGAAACTAAACTATACTTAATGCAGTTATTTAATATGGGTTAGTTTTTAAACAACAGGTTTTGTGAATTTTTAAAATTATGAGAGTATAAATGTCAAACTTTGGTAACTATATTTAATTTCCTATATGATGCTGTTTAGGTTGATTTGTGAAATAAATTATATATTAGTAGATACAGTCTTATCTGCTTAATTTTTGATTAAAACGCAGGAAATTGCTGAATTATGAATTATTTAAAGATCATTTTCAAAACTGCAAAATTTAATAACATATTGACCTCGACCTCGCCTCTAATCAACACAATTTCAACGAAGATTTCTGAGTTTTTCGAGCTTCTGATTGGTCAGTTGTCAGATGTCATTAAATGTTATCCAATAATTGTTTATGATAGCTGGCATATCTAAGCTTACGTCGGGAAGGAAAGGCATGAAAGAAATTTTGTAAAGGTTGTGTTTTATAACAATTTATACCAGTTTTTCGTTAAAATAAACAAACAAATCTATAACAAAAATTGACAGCACATTCGTTGTCAGTCTGTGCTTATAGACAACAACGTTTTAATTTTTTGGTTTTGAGTTTGTATTTGTATTTTTATTTTTTATTTTTTATTTTGAATCGTGTAAGTAAAGTTTAAATTTTTTTTCAAACCAATTTTAATAATTCTGGCACAAAATTAAAGTACAGTTTTGCCCCAAAATCATTCAACATATAATAACACTCATAGCTACTTGGAAGACACGAAAAAAATTGTGGCCACTTTGGGAAACTAAATCTCCTTGCATATGAAGAAACAAGTTGCTGGAGATTTTTTCAACGTTTTCTTTTAATTTCTTTAAAAATCTCTTGTATTTTTGAGTGTGAAGAGGACTTTTTTACTCATAAAATAGGTACAAAATTTTATGTTCAGTTTCACAAATATTTAACAGCCATTTAAATTTAAAAGTGTATTAAATTTTTAAAAGAGTTTTCAAGAGTGTTGGGTGAACTAACTCAATAAATATTCTTATTTCCGTTATGTGTATTTAGTAGATAACTATCCATCCATAGGTTTTACTATATAAATGGTATAACGGAAATAAGAATTACAATATTTATTGAGTTAGTTCACCCAACACTCTTAATACAACTCGAGATCGACTAATGGCCGATTTCATAAAGCTCTTTTAAAAATTTAATACACTTTTAAATCTTCAAATTTAAATGGGTGTTAAATATTTGTGAAACTGAACATAAAATGTTGTGCCGTTTTTATGAGTAAAAAAGTAAATATACGTGAAATTTAACCAAAATCTTAAGAAATATTAGAGAAAAAATAAAAATAAAAGTACTGTATAAAAAATTTATTGCAATTTCCGTTAAATCTTTATAGCTCAATGTACTTAACGACTGAAAGTTAAAAATACATTTTTGGCTAAAATTTAGTAGGTATACGTTCGGAAGATATAATAGACACAAAAATTAGGTTCTATACTCTATCATTGGTCAGCGATTTTGCTTTTTAATCAAGGAAACTTCATTGGAAAGGTGACTGGAAGGGAAGCAAGTTGAGAAAAAAATACACATATTATCAGAAAAAGTATTTTTCTGAAATTGAAAGAACTAGTTAGCTGTACCTCAAAAGATAACTCTTTACGAAATAGCAATAGACAGGGATATATTGTTTATACGCTCATTCACAAACGTCTAATTTATCACTTCGTGACAACTTTCAACCATTATTTACACTAACATTATGTGCGAAATAGTAAGCTTATGTCACCTAAAAACTAAAAAATGTTGTTCGCAAATTCCATAAAAAATGTTTTTTCAGGGCTGCTGCTACTGCCTTTTGCAAGAAAGTGACAAACCCTCCAAGAGTATCCTTTTTTTAATAGAAAAGTGCCACTCACCTAACCATTCGGACTCGGCAATAAACTGTAGGTCCCCTCCATTCCGGCAGACACGCACACAGGAATGGTTGAGAGTTGGAAGTCACTAGGCCCTAGTTCTTCATGATGTGGTGCCACTAAATGTATTTATTTATTTTTTTTAGTAGATAAGATTAAGGCCCCAAATACGGCATGCAAGACTTTCATATTTGCATATAGAAAGTAAAGATCTATCTCTAAACACCAGTGAATTTTTGCTATCAGTCACACCTAAAATTTGCTGTAGGCACTCAGCCTATTCTACTTCTATTTTATTAACCTGAACTTTTTGTAAAAAGTAACTTAGGACCACTTGCACAAAACGAACGGATAAATACATAAAACTCAGCGTAACTATTCCAGTTTAAATAAATAAATAAAAACCTATCGTTTTTTAATTGCACGAACGGAAAATAAATAACAAGCGGATAAGAATATTTTTTTCAGAATCACCAACACAAACAAACACAAACTACATTGAAAAATAAACAAACTCTAACGCTTTGACTTGCTTTCTCGTAAGAAATTCTATAATTTGGCGTGAGAGCCAGGGTTTCCATGTCTTCAACTAGTTCCATAGCCCAATTTAAAAATTTTTGTAGCCCAAAATCGGAGCCGAAAAAGTAGCCCAAATAGTAGCCCAATACTCATAAAAAAAAAACATTTCTGATAACTTCAATCACAATTTGTTTTTATTTGAAAAAAAAACAGCGAATAATAAAATAAATTTTTATTAACGAAAAATAAAATAAATTTTATTTAAACAAATAACGAAAAATAAAATAAATTAGTTCATAAGAAAAAGAAGAGTTAACAATATTATCAGATTAACTGCTGAAAATCAGTCTATAAATGTGATATCCTCATCAAAATTATTGTCATTGTCATCCTCGTGGTCATTGTTATAACAATGGTAAATTGTTTAGTTCAATTTACTTATCATTTCTTTCAAGGGTGAAAAATTGTTAACAGCAATTTTTTTAAACCGTAGCATTAATACGCAAAACGAATAATTATATCGAGCGATGCTGTATAGTTAATCGATTTCTTGGTTATGCAAAGTTAACAATTGTATTACGAAATACGCCAAATACCCGAAAACTAATTTATCTGAGATATTTTTGACGTTAAGAGCCAATTCAGTTCAAAATTCTTCCAAATTTGTTTGCAACTTTGGAGGGAAAAAACGAACTCAAATCAAATTGAGGGAGCTTATTCCATTGTTCCTCCAAATTTGAAATATTTTTCAGGGTTTTCTTGCTTTTTGGAATTATCTCCAAGGGAATTATCATTAAGAGTATGTTAAGAGGGAGAAAAGTGTTTTATTTATATGATTTATTTGTATGATAAAATATAGCCCAAGATTAAATTTGGGCTATTTATAGCCCAATTATGATTGGGCTGTCATACTGAAATTTTTGTCGGCAATTTTGGAAAAAGATAGCCCAATTTCCGATAAATAGCCCAATCTGGCAAGCCTGGTGAGAGCTATTCAGAGTTTAAATATTTATCCAGAGAACGAGGAGAAGATAACTTTTTAAACTGAGATAGAGAAAAAATATTTTACTACAGATTTGAATCAAATCAGTCAGATAGCTCTCAATTATTTATAAACCAGAGGTTACTGTTATCAGAAAACTTTTGTGCAAGTGGCCCTTAATGTATAGTGATGTTTGTTTATTATTTAATTTTAGTATAAATATATCCACTTTATCAAAAAAAAACGTTTGATAATGGATACTTTTTAATTTCTGTAAGTACTTAGTAAAATTAGAAATACATATACATATACCTTGTAAGGAACGTTTTTGAAGAATCTATGTAAATAAGGATAATTTAATAATAAAATAAAGAAAAACATAATTAAAAACTATAGGCGTTTTTTTTTCTTAATAATAATTGTCTCTATTTAATTTGAAGCAAAATAAATAAAAATAATAATATCCATTGCAACTAAACTATACAGTTTGGCATTAAGCCTGCATGTTTATCAAGACTTATTTTCTTTACATTTCCTTAGGCCAGATAAAAAATGTATTCAAATTAAGAGCATTAACATTGACAAATATCAAATTTTATACAACCCAATGATATATGTAAGTCATTTTTCATATGTATTTTTTCAGTTATTATTTTGTAATTAAAGTATGTAAATAATTTGAAGAAGAAATCGTTTTCTTTTTTTCAAGTTAATTCAGTTTTGTGTTTACTGAGTTTTTAATATTTTTAATTAGTACAAGTGTAGGAAAATATTAATATTTAACTATTAAATTATTTTGTAATTAAAGTATGTAAATAATTTGAAGAAGAAATCGTTTTCTTTTTTTCAAGTTAATTCAGTTTTGTGTTTACTGAGTTTTTAATATTTTTAATTAGTACAAGTGTAGGAAAATATTAATATTTAACTATTAAATTGTAATTATAATAATTACCTCAAATTCTTCAAATCAACATTGAAAACAAACACCAAATGATAGATAGATAGACAGATATCTATAAAATAAAAAAATACAAAAAACCTACCTACACGTAACCATCTTTTGTTTTTTCCACAATTCCTTATCTTATCTCAAGAAGTAATTATATTGCTAACAAATCGAACATATAAAATTTTAATTAACTACAACTACCTACAAATGCTAAACATTTTTTTGTTAAGTCATATTTATGCTTTTTTATCTTTAAACGAAAAAAAAACATAAATATTTGCCAACATAATTGAAAAAAATGAACTTCAATTGACCTACAGCCCTTATAAATTAGCTATGTATACAACTCAGAAAATGAACGAATTTACTAATTTAACTAATTTTGTTTATTTCTAATTTTCAGGTAAAGAATGTGGAGAACCAACCCTGCATATTCCAGAAGCTAATCGGGATTTAATATTGACGATAGATTTTAAAAAAGCAAATGTGCTTAGCGATCGAGAGTACATATTTTCCATTAGTTATGCAGTTATAAGTGCTATTTGGGTGGTTACATCATTATTAGTATTGAGTAAGTTTTGATTTCTTAAAGTTTTGTTTGTTTTGAAGCCTTGATGTTTCCATTTAACATATCGATAGCTCCTGGTAATAGTATATTCTCACTGAAAGAAACTGCGCAATGTTGGAATTTTTTCTTAAATGATTTTTAAAATTACACAATTTCCATTACAATGACGTAATTTTAAAATCATCTCAAATCACAGTACAGTAATATCTTGCGCAGGGTTGTCAGAATTAAAACTGTCAGAAATTAAAAAATGGTTGCTCGAGTGCTCCCAAAAACTTCACACCGCAATATTAAAAACAACAAATATCGACATTTGACATGTAAATGGGCACTGGATCCACCATTTTTGTAGATGCGCAGAACAGAACAAAATTGAAATGCAAACGCTAATGATAATACCTTTAATTTACATATGTACCGTGATCTGAAATCACCCAAATTTCAATGAATCAATGAGATTACATTCAAAATTGCGTTTTATAACAAGTTTATGATAATTTCCCAACAAAGTAAACAAACAAATCTATTAAGAATGACAGGAAATTTTCTGGAAACTGGTAATTTCTTGTATATTGTTGTCAAAAGTATCTTTGGCGTTTTTTGCAAAATTTTATATTTTTCCCAAACGCCGCCAATGAATCCTGTTTTGATGTTTTAAAATATTCATTTTATATTAAATTGGTTATATTTTGTTGAACCATGCTTGGACTAAGTTTTTTATTTTTCAACTGATAACAAAAAGAAACCATTTTTTTTTAAAGAAAAATTTAGACAAGTAGATTCTGAATTTCCTGCAAATTTCAGAGTGAAATTCATAGAAGAAGAAATAAGAGGAACTGGCATATCGTGGAAAAACTGAGGCTTTTTTAAAAGTAGTGTGGGTTGCACAAACACAAATGCATTCACAAACTGAGGCTTTTTTAAAAGTAGTGTGGGTTGCACAAACACAAATGCATTCACACAGGGTCGCCGAGAAGTTAGACGGCTAAAAGCTGGGGCGCCCAAATGATTTTTAGTCATATTTTTTTTCGGTCAGGATTAGGAAAGTAGGAACATGTATGTAGCTGGTAAAACTAGATTACGAATTTTGTTAGCCAACTTTAGGGGGATAGGGCAGTTGTTAATGACCCTGTTAAAAAAAAATTGGATTATATTTATCAGATTAAATAAATAATTGAATGAAAATCATGTTTTTTTTTTTTTGATTGTGATATAGGTTGCAAAAATTATGCTTCTAAAGAATCACTTCTTATCTTTGATTTCCCTTATTAAAACTCGACCGAATATTTTAATAATATGCTCTTTAATCACAGACAACAAAAGAATCAAACGATATAGTAACATAATCTCGAAAGACAAAGGTTCGAAAGACAAGGGTTCGAAAAATAAAGTTTCGAAAGGACAAAGTATCGAAAGACAAAGGTTCGAATAGACAAAGTTTCGAAACTTCAAATTTTTGAAAAAATGTATCAGAATGCTTCGTCTTAATTAGTATACTCGTAAAATAGAGATGAGCAAATTTAGATAAAAATATTTCGCTTATACACTTACACAACTTACATATCGATTTTGTGCTATAGCGCAATTTTATTTTTTCTCCGTTTAATGCAAGTCATAGGATGATGAACCACAAGCTAATATGTAACGAATAACGAAATGTCAGAACGACCGTTTGACTGTCGAGGGTGTATTTTTTTGGGTGGTTTTTTTTCTGAGGGGGGTCTTTTTTAAGACGAAGTTTTTAGGGTTATGGGAAATTTTTTTTCGGGAAGGGGGGTATTTTTAAATGATCTTGTTTTTTTAGTGGTAGTTTATTTTAGAATATTTTTTTTAAAGGTTTTTTTAGTGTTCGACTAACTGACAGAGAAAATAATATTATTCTGAAAACATTCGAGTTTACTTTAAGTGATAACGTTTTGTTGCTGATAAAATCGACAATTGTACATAATAGCTTAAAAGGCAGCTAAAGTAATGTTTGGTATTAAGTGTTCTTTTAAGGACTAAAAAAGATTGTAAATAGAAATCAAATTTTTGGTTCTTAGGTATTTTGATCCAGAAAACTGTTGACATTGGCGGCTGTCCATTTTTTCCAACTTGAAAAGAGTTTTCTTGAAATTGAAATTTTTTTCGGCGGGATTTTGTGTTACGCTCCCATTAGCTAAATATTTTTATCTGAGTTTGCTCATCTCTATTTTATACTAATTCAAACGAAATTAAATCGTCCGCAGCATTATAAGATTAATTTTTTTTTCAAAAATTTGAAATTTCGAAACTTTCGGTTTTCGAACCTTTGTCTTTCGTAACTTTGTTTTTCGAAACTACGTCTTTTCGAAACTTTGTCTTTTCGAACCTTTGTCTTTCGAACCTTTGCCTTTCGAGACTTTGTCTTTCGAAACTCTGACGGTTTCCCGAATCAAACGAACGTAAACACTTTTATTTAATAAATTTAATCAGACAAATATTTTTCATCCACCTTTGTTTTGTTTTTACTGTCAAAATTAGAATATTATTCTGCCGGGCTATTATTTTTGACGTAAGTTCCTTCGTTTCCAGTGTGAACACTGCGTTATTTTTAAATTTAATTTTCTAAATTGCGCTTTTTTAGGCTCAGTGGGAAGTGGGAACATTCTATAATACAGTTTTCTCAAAAATGAGAGCTAAACCCCAAATATTATTTGGGTATCATAGGGGATTAGTTATTGTTGCATTTAACTTATTATAGTTGTTTAACCCCGAATTTGTACTTTTCCCATATTTCCCATTGAGTTTTGAAAAAAAGGCTAATAAAATAGAACTGAGATGCTTTGCTTTGGATGCTTTGGTTGTATCAAACTGAATATTCTCACGACAAATTGTTGTAAGCAAAATGTACGGAAAGCTAAATGTTCTCAGTAAAAAATGCACAGAATACAAAAGTACTCAAAGACTGGTGATTATTTATTATAAAAATGTGTAAATTAAACGAGTAATATATGTACGAACCATTAAAGATGTTGAATTCATTTTTCCAAAACTATATTAATGTTTTTTTTTCTTCTTTTTTTGTATATAATTAAGTAACAATTTGCTGTCCACTGACAAAGATAATAGCTTTAGTATGCTTCTGGCCATGGTTGATTTCCATTCTTATTGGAAGTATTCTAGATGCTATAGCTTCTGGATTTCACATAAAAGACATTTTCCAAACAACGGTAAGAGAAATTATGAAAATTATTAAGTTCTATAAACATATTAATTATAATTTTATTCAATTTATTATTTTATTTAGTCTGCAAGTAGTACTTTTGAATATGTTGGCGTAACGAACATGAAAGAAGCTCTTGATTATTTCAAAGACCATCTTAAGGACTACGATATATTTTTTATCGTCCCTGCAGTAGTGTTCACATGTATAACTTCAAGAATTGTTATCATTTGGTTATTGAATATTTTCGGTTCGATTTTCTGTCTCTCATTGGCAAGAATTCTATCTTCGAATGTGAGTTTAAATTATTTTGAAATATATTTAGACTTTTATTTATTTATTAATTATTGTAGAATGAAGAAAAAATAAGACAACCACGACGTCCAAGTTCAGCAGACACTGTACTTCCATCTGATTTACCAAATGAAATACAGGAAGAAACAGTTGCTGTACGTTTTCGTCCTTCTCCAGAAACAGTACGAAAAGGTCGCAGTACTTTGGAGCCAGTTCAAAACTCCCCAGTTCATACTCCACCAGCGGAACCGATGGAACCATATAACTTGCCTGTTCACCAGCAAACACCAAGCAACAAAAACTCACGAGTCAGTATGTCCATCAAGAGCAATCCTGCCGAAGCATCTACATACCAAATATCCGATGCTCATCCTGAGAATTTAGACTATCCACCGAACCGATATAGCACCTCAACATCACAAACAAGATCAATCACTCCCGAGTTGTCAGCCATATCACCTCTTAATCTTCGTTATTCCACCGTCGATGGTGCAGCATTATTCCCAAATCAGCCCCACGTCACCCAAGAGCTACGTGGCCAGCTTCCATGGTCCTATACAAACATCATGAATGATCCCATTGCTCAAAAGAGAATTCAGGCACATTTGCCGCCTAATGAGGATGAGGATGAGGACTTACCACCAATACCAGTGCCAGATTATACTCTGCATCCTCCCAAAAAGGATCGAACTCCTGTGGGACAAGAGAGATTGTCTCAAACGGGCTATTCTAGATGGTAGTGACGACATTCATTTTGATCCCTCGCCATATTGATTTTGTTGATTTTCTTAATTTATATAAATAATTGTTTTTTTTTTTTTTTTTTAATGTTAATGTTAAAAAGGTTATTAAATGAGGAGTCTTGACTTTTTGTATAGGTGCTCTGTTAAATACGGAAGATAAAGCCCTTTGTATATTTCCAAAGAAATAATTATAAAGAATATATTTAAAAATGGACTGTTTTCTTTATAAATGATTTCATGTTTCGATGGTCTTCATATGACTTTTTAAGTTTCAATGTTGTTGTTATTAATGATGAAATGGTAGGTAGGGTATTCGAGCCATAAGTCCACTCATTACATTGGTTTTTTTTTTGTTTTGGTTATACGGGTTTTAATTTTGCTACCGTGACTTTAATAGATAGGTACTATATAAACAAGAAGTTAACTAAAAACAGAGTTGCCACATGGATATTTCACAGTAAACGCTCGTGTGAAAGTTTTTATTCTGCTATCCGTTGGAGGGAAACGAATTTTACAAAGTTCGTATGAATGTTCATCAAAAATAAAATTTAAACAGTTAGATTTCCTTCAGAACTTCGAAAATAAATATCGGTAAGATTTGCACTTTTAAGACAGAAGATTTAAAAATAAAATAATCTTAGACAAAATGAATGAAAAATTCACGTGAATCGAAAGATTCGATTGAATCGTTTAGCAGAATAGGGCTGAATATGTTCCCGTTTTTTTTCGATTATCGAAAAATTTGCTTGTTTCAAACTAATGATAACAAGTAGGTACCTACATATGTATGTTTAATTCACACCAGTAAAAATGTGCCTTTCCTTGCACATGACCTGCGAATGTGGATACATTTTTTAGAGCAATTTCTACAGCTAATACAAATTTTGAATGTTTTAATTTTTTGACGAAGTGAACCAATCAACAAATTGAAATAGAAAACAAAGCGTTAAATTAGTTTGCATTGGGTAATTTTAAAAGACTATTCCCATGAAAGCGACCAACGACTGACAAATGAACAAACAAAATCTTCTCAAAATCTAGTCAAAATTACACTGCAATTAACACTATACCTTACCTTAAAAGCCATCTACCTGCCAGAGTATGAATTACTTTTGGGATCTTTGAAATAGATCCAGATATAGAGAGCAGGATCCCGAATTGTTTTTGTATTACCTACATGTTAAAAAATGATCCTGGATCCAGATCCGTAGATAATAAAACGCGGCTAAGGTAATTGTAGCGTTCACACATACGGTTTTTATTCGTTTTTTATTTTGACGTTTTAACATCGTCCTGAGGTTTGTTGCTATTTTTTGTATTCAAAATCTACCTGATATGAACCGTGTATGTGTGAAAGCTTTAAGATTAGATTGAAAACAAACCGAATACAGACCGAACAGAATGAAACCGTGAAAACCAGCCTTATTGTTAAGATACCAAAATTTGCATTTTAATTGTGAAAATAACAGTAATTTGAGAAAACAAATTGGTCGTACTGAATTTTAATCTGATTAATAACTAAATCTCTATTCTCAAACTATTCGTTTTCCACATACCATCCACACTGAAAGAAATAAATTTTTGTGGAAGAGACTCAATGCAAATTTATATAACAGTTTTTTGTTTTTATTCATTTCGCATGAAGCGCGCTGCTTCACATTGGACTTACTTCGCGCGATTCATTTTCACGTCTCTTTGTTTTATCTTACTCCAACTTCATATACTGAAAAGAAATATGTAGAATTTTAAATTTGTTTTGAAAAATCCTGCCTCCTGGATAGCCAATTTCCTTCTTAAGCCTAGTATGCTGCTGATGCGGAACGAAAAATCCCATACAAAAAGACACAACGAAATCATAAACGAAAAATTTCGTTCTGCTTTTCGTTCTGCGGTACGCTGTTCTATGAGCGAAATAATTGTAGAAGATAATTGTAGCAGATTATTTGGAGAGATCTCTCCTCTGTTTTCGCACATAATTAATTGCCTGTACCATTAATTGTGTGCGGAAAAGTGACATTTTGTCTCTATTCTTGTTTGTATTTGTTATTTCTTTCATCACGACATTGCCTTTTGTGATTTGTATGTGTTTGTGTTTGTTTTTCTTTTGTTTTTGCAAATGGTGACACTTTCAAGTGGTAATCTTTTGTTATGGTTTTCGTAAGCATTTCGTTGACAAGTTAGAGACCAACTACAAATTTCGTCTCGTTTCAGCAGCGTACTAGGCTTTACCATGAGATAGGAGTGAGAAAAAACAAATACACGTCCAAATGAGTCGCGTGAAGTGGATCTAATGGGAACACCGCCTGATGCAGCCACTTATAACTATTATAAATTTGCATTTCTTTAGACTCTTCCTTTAAAAATTCCAAACTTTTGCCCGAAGAACATAAGTTGATGTTGCATTTAAACATTTAAAGGCTTATTTACATTAAAGACTTTTTGCAAAAAGTGGTGCAAAAAGTGAGAATGTGATGAGCAAAAATATTCTTAGAGATGCCTGTGTGTGAAACACTATTTTCGCAGGCTTTTTCGTACACAAGCATTTCCAGCACATGTTTCAGTTTTTCACTTTTGTACTTTTTGCAAAAAGTCTTGAATGTAGTAAAGGCTTTACATGTAAATTGCTTAGCCCCGACATCGTATTTTTGGTCCGATTCTGTTCGAACCTACTTGGAAAAAAAAACTTTAAAACTAGAAAATTGTAAAGTTCTATCTGCTCGACATATAAAAAGTCAAGTTTTGAATGCAGTGACTTTAAATCAGATCTTTTTTATAAAACTTTATTTAAAAGAAATTAAAATCATTACAACTAAATAGCGTTCAATTCGTTTCTATAAAATAATGATACCTAATTCATTAATATTTGTATGTATCATCCTGGCTAAAAATGTATTTTTGAAAATTTGTTTTTTTTTTTGTATCTTTTTTTTTAGGTATCTTTTAACTAAAATTTTTGGTGGACGTAAACTCAAATGAATTAAATAACTTCTAAAAAATTTAATTTTTTTCCTTCTAAAACTTCTTTACTCTTTTCCATGTCTCTTTCTCTTTTCCTTCCTCCTTTTTTTCTACTTATGTAAATAATATAATCTTATTTTTCTTTTATATTTTTAAAATAAATTACTTATATTTTGTTTTTATTTTTGAATTTGTATAAATTCCTGGAATAATTATTATGGTTTGTACTATTCTACTTTATATTTAACTTATATTATAAGAATTGTATATAAGATTCATCTTACTGTACACAGCCACATTATGAATAAATTTGAATTATTTTTTTGACATGGATTACATGTCTTTCTCGGACGGTTGGGTGTGATGTAGGACCGTCACGAAAACATGTACCGCTCGCGCCCTACTGCTAAAGTGACTGTTTGCACTACAGACATCCTAAATATACCAATCGATAGATAAAGATTGCGCAAAGATTATAGAGGAATTGTTTTATAGCTATCGCCTCATAGTTGCATGTGATGAGTCATCGCGTTTGGGGTAAATTGCAGCTAAATTAGGAGTACTCAAATTAATTTGAGCTCAAAATCTTCGGATATATAAGTGCCACTGACGTCATTGATATCTCTTTTGAGAGGGTTTGAAAAAGGGCATCCCTACGCGTATTTCCCATATCGTTAATTCACGTTATAGCACATAAGACATGTAATCCATGTTCGGTAGGTGCCACAAGGGCAATCTACCAAGGGTATTTTTATTTCTCCTTAATTGAGGAAAATTCTTAATATTATTCCGATTCAAATTGTCGGTAGACAAAATTTGTTTGTTTAATTTTTTTTGTCCGAAGTCAAAATATTTGTTCTTGTTTTTTTTTTTTTTGCAAAAACATTCTTCAATGTCATACTTTACCTACCCGATAAAAAAAATGCAGGTAGGTATGTATGTGTATATAAATTGAGGCTAGGTCTCATGAAGTGCGAAATATCATCGTAAATTCGTAAGATCAGTCATAACTCATCATCATCAGTGTTATAAATATTTTGAGGGACCTGTATAAAGCATCGCAAAGTAATCCGTTTTGCGACAGTTCAGTTAAGAATTACTTATATCAATGTTAAGAATGCTAACAAAGATGTCTGAACAAAAAATGATGCGTCATTTGTATTGGCCTCTACAATATTTTTCAAGTGCCTATACCTTATGAGTTCACCTGTCATAACACCAAATCTGACACATGCGTTCCGTTATGATTACATTTAACTTTTCCGCACACATAGGTGCGCCACGAAACCGTACTCACCCACACAAATTAATACTATCAGTAGCTTTTTGATATCAACATTTTCAAAGTTGATAAGAGATATATTTTTTTTTTTGGTTGTGCTATCAGTGCTGCAAATGTAGTGCTGCCATCTGATAAGCGTAAGTGTATCGAAATGTATCTGATAAGCTATCACTACACCTTTCGCTTAGAGAGCTTCCCAGTGACGAGAGAGAACAGAACCTAAAATATTGTTTATTTATTTTTTTTTTTTTTTAATACTAGAAAGGTGTAATTTGATCTAAGTTAAGACACTAATCAATTTGATATTGGAGATCGTAGACGGTTATTTTTATACGAGTGTTTTACTATGCACCAAAATTGGTGCGGCAAAAATATGAACTAGTACATTTTCGATTATCTTTCTTATCTAGAAACGTATTGAATTTCGATACCTAGACTCAAAAGATATTTTGGTTAGGTTTCTGACAGTTGTTCTTTTGGGCAAGTGAAGTTAAGTGCGCGCGCGTCTTTTTCGTGCTAACGTTGTGACTCACGCGATAAAATAAAGTTTAACGAATTTCTAAACGACTAAAATATACGATTTGAAACAATGGAGCTGTCACGATGCTATAAAAGTTTTTCAATGATTCAAACTGTGGCAAAATGGGCAGGAGTTCTTGGAGCGGTTCGTATGTTTTATTTAAATGCAAATTTTTGTAAATTGTTGACACGTGTAAAAATAAAATACCTAAGTAAAAATATTTCATACACAAATGTATAGGTAATTGTCACAACTAGTCAATTAAATTTATCTTTTTTGGTCTTCAAGCATTTTCGCTTTGATTAATTTTTCATTATTTCTTACAAACTATGTCAAGTTGTGTTGTACAACTTCGTTAAAGATAATAAATTAAAGAGTGTGTATTGAAAGAATAGCATAAAAAATATTTTCAATCCACTTTATAATTATTGTTTTTACAAGACAATTTTGCCCATCACTTGACAGAAAATTCCTTATCTAAATTCCAATGAATTGTATTTTTGTTTTTATTTACTAATATTTGGTTTATGCTTATATTAAAAATAAATATTAACTTATGTCATGTTCGAGGAATGTCCGGGGTGTTTTTGAATTACATATGATTCATAAAATTCGTAAAAGTAATTTGTATTTAATAACAATTCAAAAAGCTTGTCTATAGAAGTCTATAAAGATGTAGTGATAGGTTTAATTTACAAATTTTGATAAGTATTTAAATTATTCTTAATTAGAAAAGCCGACAAATTGAACCAATTCAGAATGAGTAGTACATACATAGATTACTTTGTTCAGTTGCCCGCGCATTTGTGCTTATCTACCTGAAAGGTATTTCATCAAAATTGACTCTTCTCTTACTTTAATTTATTGTTTAAGGCGTTAAAAACACGTCCCTCCAGCTAGCCCGATTAAAGTTGGTTAAGGCCACTCTTGGCTTGTGAGTACTACTTGAGTTGTACTATTCCTTTATTGCTATGGCTACTGCCTCTTGCGAGGAATTGACAAATCCTCCAAGAGTATCTCCTGTCACAGAAAAGTGCCGCTCGTTAGCCGTTCGGATTCGGCAATAAACTGTAGGTCCCCTCCATTCCTGCAGACACGCACACAGGAATGGTTGAGAGTTGTAAGTCACTAGGCCCTAGTTCTTCATGAGCTGTTGTGCCATCAAATTTATTTTTATTTTATGCAAAAAGAGCAAATAAAATAAAATAATTTATTTCGTTACATTGTTTTATGTTTTTGAATATTACGACTAAAATGAAGGAATTGGATAGTTTTTTTTTTGCAAAAATACTCTTCATAAATTGAGCCAAAGCACAAGCTGTAAAAAAAATCAATTTAACTGACCATAAATTAAAAACAAAAACAACAACATTAGATAATTGGTAAATTTTGTATTTATTTCAATTTTCAAAGCAAATGTTCAAATTGTGTTAAAATTGGACTTTTTTTTTTAATAAAAAAGTACATATTATGAAAAAAAAAAAAAATGTTATATAATTTTTAAATTGTATTTCATTTTGCAGCATTTAAGAAACTTTGGAAGTTTGTAAAATGTACCGTTATTATTTTTTTTATTTTTTTTGTTGGACACTCAAATTTTTTTTTCACAATTCCTTAAGAATTAAATCAAAATTTTTCCACAAAGGTGCGCAGGATAAATTTTTGAATTATTTCATATGATGGAAAATTAAATTATGAATAAATTAATTTACCACTTGTATAAATTAAGGCCTGTTAAATACTCCATTTAAGCGATAAAAGCTTTAAACAAATAGTAAAAATGTTAATTTTTTTACTTTTGGTAGAAATTTAACAATTTTAACGGTACTATATAAAAAAAGACGGTATGCAGCCTTAGAACTAATATATCTTCACATCATTTTAGATGTTTTTGATGTTTAGAAAATTTACCGTTATATTATTTTTCTCTTTTTTTTTTGCACGAAAACCATATTTTATGATTGTTTCTCGAATAAATTCAAAAAAAATTCTGAATGGTTAGCAGAAGAAACTAATATTTAATTTTAAATAATGCAGGACTTAAATAGAAACAAAAAATTCTAAATTTTTTTTGAAATAAGTTCCGTAACTTTTAAATTTTAACGGTAAAATTTATAAAAAAAAACAACGTAACAAAATTCACTTCATTAACGTTTACTAAAAATATTAGATCTCAGAAGACATTTTATTAAATAAAATGAATAAATTCCTATGCTAAATTTCACGTTATTTGATGTATTTTTCAATTTTTTTTTTGATGTGCCATCAAATAGTGTAAAAAAAGTTACCGGTATTATATAAAATAAATGTCTAATAACTTGTTATTAATTCAATTCTATGTTGTTTAGGATATTTTTCAATTTTCTGAAATGTACCGTTGTATTTTGTTTTTCCATATACCTACGGTAATTTTTTTTTTTATTATTTTGCTTTAAATGAAATATTTGTTTACAGAAGGGTAAAGAGAAGAAGCTTGATAGTGGACAAAACTGTATTTTTTTTACTACAATCAGTTGACTATTCTATTTTTATGGAACAAATCGCAAAAAAATTGTTTAAAAAATCACATTTTGAACTTTCAATAAAAAATTTTCCAACTTAAGGGTACTATAGACAAAAAAAAGTTCAAAATCTCGTATAAAATTAAATTTCTATATTTGAGATGTTCCGGAACTTTTTAAAATGTACCGTAATATTCTTTTTTAATTTTTTTTTTGTTTAATCTAATTTTATTTTTTTCAAACACTAATTGAAGGAATTCCTCAACAGTTAGAAGCGGGGATAATTCCTTAACCTTTTACCAAAGTTTAGAAGTTTTGCACATAATTCCTGGGCTATTTGTGATTGTGATAATTTCTATTTTTGCTAGATAGGTATCCCAAAGAGGAGACTTCAGATATAAGTTGTTTCGTATCCATCTTACTTTATTTTGAGGGACTGCTTATATTTTTGTACAAAATTATTCATCTAACATTTTATGTTCATTTTCATTAACAAATGAAACACTTAATAGTTTGATTTGTTTTTGTTTATGATTAGCTATTAAAAATAAAAATTTAGTACCTACTAAGTAACAAAAACAAAAATCGTCTTTTATTGAAAACCAATATTATATTCCCTTTCCA
This sequence comes from Epistrophella euchroma, assembly GCA_947049315.1. NCBI lineage: Eukaryota > Metazoa > Arthropoda > Insecta > Diptera > Syrphidae > Epistrophella > Epistrophella euchroma. The sequence goes on along the minus strand of OX346247.1, from coordinate 16,535,011 downwards.
ACAGATTCAATCAGTATCTTGGATTATTTTATCAATAATAACAATATTATTGTACCTCTGCATTTTTGACCTGGGTAAATACGTAAGCTATGGAACAATAACAAAATTCGTTCTCTATGAGATGTACTTCAGAGGCAGTTGTGAGCTGGATCCAAGTCCGGATATAAATTTCAAACAGCTAAAAAGTGTGGAAACAGTATTAAATTCAACACAGATACTTATTTGGGCTTGTGTATATTTAGGAGTGTCTTTGATTTGGCTTACAAGTTCTTGTTTGCTTTCAACACGTAAGGATAAAAAAAAATTAAATACATACACGCAATATGCAAAATAATTAACGATTTTTATTTACAGATGTTAGGAAAAATAACATCAGTGTTAGTATTGCAGTTTTATGCACTTGGGCGAGTGTTACACTCATTACCTGCTGTATGGACTTGAGTCTGGGAATTATGTTTGGTATTGATTTTGGTCGATATCAGTCGAAAGCAAATGAATATAGCTTAGCTAGGTCTCAAACTGGCCCTGTTAGCACAGATATAAATTTAGTGCAGATACTTGCGGCTGAATATTCAGCTTTATTCATGATGTTAATCTCATTAAAAGGATTCGTTTTGTGGTTGATTAATTTTGGCTTGATGATTTATATTTTCATTGGAGCATATGTGGCGAGAGACACTGTGGTAAGTAGCTCGAAGACACTTTATTTGGCGTTGGGGTAGTGGGATGATGAGTGATCGAGTGACGGAAAGCAAAGTATGAACCTATTTCTTTAGATTTTAATTCTCATACAAATGTGACCGTCATTAAAGGAATTTTAATTTTGTTTTCATTTTATATCTATACCGTTTTTATTTTCTAGCACGACTTCATCAATCACACATTCGACAATACCCATGTACATGCAACACCAATTCATGCTTTCGAACCGACGCCGACGTAAGTTTAACAGCTATAAACTACAAAGTGTGTAAATTTACTTAACAGATCTTTTGATTTACAGAAGTGAAACTGGCTTCGATAATGGAGCTTTTGTTGTTGAACAACGTCAACATAATACACCGGTTGAGCTGAATGAGGAATCCATCAAACGAGCTGCTCGCATGTCAACGGAAAATCTTCAAGAGAGACGTTTCCGTAATATTGATAGTTTTGAGCAGTATCCACCAGCAAAAATACCGCAGTTACCACTGCAACAACCACAACAGCTGGGTCAAGTGATTAGTTATGAGCCCGCACTTCCAGCACCTGATTATACTCCGCCAATGCCGAGATCAAATCAAAACGGCCAGGTCCGGAATTCAAGATATCAATAGCTACCATGGCGAACCCATCCTGATTTTACAATATTATTATAGCTTCAATAATTTATCCCGACTTTCTCTCCCAAGCAGAGATCACATCCCAGAATTTTAAGAGCATCTTTATATATTGTTTTTTTTCAATTTCATTTTAATAAACACAATTTACACAAATAAAATTGAATGTATACATAAAATAAATTTAATTATTTCATTTAACGCTTTGTTTATAGGAAATTGAACACAACTTATTTGCTTGATTACTATTTCTGTTGTCAATTTGCATTTGTTTTTTTTTTCAAACTGATAAGCGGCTATAGTGCCCCCAGCAAAGATTTCGTAATAACTTCAGATAGTATAGAGGTTATCTTTGATGAAAAACACCATTATCTATATGACATGGAATTGGAATGAATTTATTTTGCCTATGTACGTAAATCGTGGAGGTAAACATTGCTTTAAATTGTTCAAAGTTGGAAAAAACCCAGAGCCAAACTATTAGATTTCTTTCAAATAATTGAGGTTTTTGAAAGCGATATTTTGAAGTGAAAACAAATTGTTTTTTTCAATGATTTTATCTGCATTTGAAGCTATTTTTATTCATTTTACATAATGAAAATATTAAAATTTCTTACTTTAAAATCGGTAACGAACTCGAAAATAAAAGGGAATTCGATCGTTACGTAACGTTATAACCAATATTTTTTTTTTTTAAATCGTTTAAATTTCTCAGGGCCAGTTGTACAAATTTTCCAGCTATTTGAACGCGCTGATTTCGGCGGATTGTTCAGGGTTTAAATATGTGATAAAAGCTAAATCATCATTAAACCTCAGTTAATCCGTTGAATCGGTGCTTTTAAATTGCTGAACCACGGATCAACAACGTTTCTAAAACTGGCCTTAAGTGGTATTCATTAATCATGAAAAATTAACTAAAATGTTCAGTTAATAATTTTGTTTTGTAGTTGTAATCGTGCGAAATTTCGAAGTACAGTCGACATGTTTCTTCTTTGTATTTATAAATCCTGACAAATACAAATTTAAAAAAATTCATTGTTTAAGTGCCTTTAGGTAAGTTTGAATTAAAATTGCTCGATTTTTCCAGTGCCGATGAGCTCTCTTTCTCGCAATGAACGTGCAAGTGGATCAGTAGTGATTCTAATTTTCATAATTATTTTCATAACCAAAAACGCATTTTTCGAATCCGTACGCAGCCTCGTTTATGCTGGATTTACATGTATCTTCATGCAAGTTCTGCAAAAAATAAGGGATACAAAATATAAAATGCGTGTTTGTTGGATAGAGAGAGAAGAACAAAATGCAGAGATCTTGATTATAGGAACGCAGACGAAGATTATAACGAAGACGAACATGTTCATCTTCATGGTGGTGCTCTTTCACACATTCGGTTTTTTGGTATCACTCTATCCCGCTCTACTTTTCTTGATGTTTGCAGATGAAGATACATGTAAATCCATCATTATACGTTTTTGACTACGTGCGCGGATCCAAAACGGACTGGATTGCTTAAAGAGTAATTTGCTATTGTGAACTTTAGTCATGTCGCTTTTTTTTTTTAAAGAAACACAAAATGAACATACAATAAAACCCCCTTATATGAATTTAGTAAAATAGAAATGTCAAAAATATACATAGATTTTTAAAATAATGACTGGGAGTTTAAAAAAAAATGTGAAGAAACAGACATACTACCTTTGTATACAAAATCATATTTTAATCAGTTTATGTAAACTTTTAAATGATAACATTTTATGAAGTTCATCATGTGCATTAATAATGTTTTGGATAATGAAAGCCTAAATCAATGAGTTATATTCAGTTACATTTTTGTGCAATGTTTACGATTTGAATTACTTTTATGTAGGTGTTTACTGCAAATATGTTTTAGGTACCTAGTTGATTTTTTTTTCGAAATTATGTAATGTATGTAGGTTCAATTATATAGAAAATTCAACCACCATACCTAATCAAAAAAATCCATTTTATCTTTTTAATAAAAATATTTTGTTTCTTTTCTGTAATTGTATAGTATATCCTACCTACTCTACTCTATACTGTCAGTGTCTGTGTCATTGCTTGCGTTCGGGTGGTAGTGATAGGCTATCCACCTATCCCAAAAATTTTCAGATACCTTGAGTTGTTGTTGCATCAGCTGACATCAGAAGTTTTTCAACAAGGGATTACAACAACACAAACCTATCCGGATAGGTTTGGCTTGCCCCCCGAACGCGGCCATTCATTCTCTTTTTTTGTGCGTGTGGTGTGCTGCCGGCTGCTACTGTTCCTCGACCAACCACGAAGCAAACTTTTATCTTTTTATTGATAACCTTTTGGATTGTGGTGTCATTGTCATTTCAATTCGTTTTTACTTTTTTATTCGCCAAACCGATTCAAAACAAATTCCAATTATCTTATCAATCACTGTGCGCTGTGTGTTTCTGGATTTTCATTTTACAAAGGCAAATTTATTTGTATTCGTACCAGCAAAGTTGACAGACGGTGTCGGTGTAGAAATTGAATTTTCTTCTCAATTATGTCCATAACCGCAAAAGTGTTTCGGGGTGGCATGCGAATTGCCTGTGCTTCAAGAATAAGATATTTTACTAATCAACAGCTTAGGTTTTTAAGTCTAAGCAGTGCAAGAGCAGCAGGTATTAAATAAAATTTTATTTCATAAATTATGTAAATTGAATATTCTCCATGACATTAAAAAAAAGTCTATTCACGATGAGTGTCTGTATGGAAAGAAATAGATTATTGTGAACAAAAATTTTGACATTTATCCAAAGGTTTGTACCTCGGATATAAGAGTACAGTAAAACCCAAAAGTTTAAGATATAAATGAAAAGAATAGAATAAATTATTATAAAATTATAATTTTTATATTTCATTGAAATTTAAAAAAATTCCATAAAAGAATCATCCAAGTATTTCGTGCTTAAATCTTTCCTACCTTTAATTTTGAAATTTGATTACTTTTTTAAATTTTCTTAAAAAAAAACTATATGGAATTCGAGAATATGGAGTATATTAAATACAAAAGTCCCTTTCGTTCTGCTTTAGACAAATCTACATGGCTTAACTTAGTGATAAAAAAATATGTGCGAAAAAAAATTGTGTTTGGTCTGTGAAATCAATCTGAATTGGCATAGGTATCAAATAAAATTTTCGTACGCTTTTTCGCACACAGGCATTTCTGTCGCCTGTTTTAGTTTTTCACTTTTGCACTTTTTGCAAAAAGTTTTGAATGAAGTAAAGCATTTATTTTAATTTTTAAAATTAGACAATGAGTAAATAATGGGAGAAATATACAAATATCCATTTGTCAGTCGCAAAAATGCAGCATAAATAATTTTATGTCTATGACGTTTCTATTATAATATCTGCCTAACAAGGTAATACAATTTTACGTCAATAAATTCAAATTTCAATTTTCAATCATCATTCCGAAGAAGCAAAGCAAAATTCCGAGTATTTTAGAGTACTTTTATCTGCATTAAACTAAGAAATAATAAAAAAGAAATAAAAACTTAAATATTATTTTAACCATTTTAGAACGACTGTATACTGACAAACACGAATGGGTTACAGTTGATAATAAAGTAGGCACAGTTGGTATTTCAAATTATGCACAAGAGGCACTAGGAGATGTTGTTTATGCCCAACTCCCTGATCCAGGCACAGAACTCACCCTACATCAAGAATGCGGAGCGCTAGAAAGTGTTAAAGCTGCCAGTGAAGTTTACTCACCTGTTTCTGGAACAGTTGTGGAGAAAAACAGCGAAGTAGAAGAATCACCAGCGTTGATCAATACAAATTGTTACGATAAAGGTAAGCCCGTTAAATTCATTGCTAATATTAAGTTTTCAAATGAGCTAACGGTTTTTTTTTTTTTTTATAGGTTGGCTATTTAAACTTGATCTGGCTGATCCTAAGGAGCTAGAAAAGCTTATGAATGAAAAACAGTATCAAGAGTATTTGAAGGCAGATGCACATTGATTATATAAGTTCCCTTAAATTATTTTAATTAAGTATGTTTTCTTTTGCTGTAACAAATTATTTAAAAAATAAAATTCAAACATGTACAAAAATAAACTTGAGTTCTGCTCTTCTTGTTACTTATCAGTTGTAAATGGAATTTTTGTTTTAAATTTTGTATCGCAAAGTAAAGCGTATTAAGAGATTTCGTTTAAAATGACCCCATCGGAAGACCCGCCACGCCACGCCACGTGACTTTGAGCATCATTGTATGTATTCTTATCAATTTTATTCAGCAACTCCCGACGGACGACATCAGACTCTCTTGACGTGATGGTGATATGAATAATTGATGTGTACAGTTATTGATAATTTTTTTTCGAATTATTTTAATTTTCATGAATACCTATTTTTTCCCATCGATGAGATAAGTTAGTTTATTTCGCCCTCTCCTTGCTGCCCCAATTATAAGATTTGAACCGATTCGTATTAAGTAGAGAGCGAATAAAATATCACATTGTTTTAAGGAGATTTGTGAGAAAAATATTTTGGACTAAAATATTCGGCCTTATTCTGCTATTTTTTCACGTGAAATTTTGTATTCTGCTTTCTGTCGGAAAGAAATAATTGTTTTAAGACGCGTATAAATTGCAATTAAAAATAAATGTATGCTTGGAAGAATTTAAAAAATAAATAACAGTAACATTTTGAACTCAAAAGATGAAGATTTAAAAATGTAATTTGAACCAAATTGTATGAAGCATTTACGTGAATCAAAATTTCCGATCGAATCGAAAAGCAGAATAGGGCTGATTATTTCTTTATTTTTGCTGCATGTAATTTTTCACTGATTTGTGTTATTGCAACAGAGAAAAGATGTATTAAAAAAAAATAAATAAATAAATAAATTTGATGGTACATCAGCTCATGAAGAACTAGGGCCTAGTGACTTACAATTCTTAACTATTTCTGTGTGAGTGTGTGCAGGTATTGAGGGGACATACAGTTTATTGCCGAATCCGAACGGCTAATGTGAGCGACACTTTTCTATGACAAAAGATACTCTTGGAGGTTTTGAAAATTCCTCGCAAGATGCAGTAGCCGTTTTCTTTTAAAAATTATTAGGTGGCAAGGCTGGGGATCGAACCTAGACCTTCGGCATGTCAGTCCATCGCACTGATCGTCACGCCATGGCCACTACGGAAAATTTAAAATACCACATTATTGTAACGATACTCATATTTTTATACGACTGACAATCACGGTAGGAATTTAACTTTTAAAAATTGAATCCAAAAAAGGGGAAAATAGGCGCGTGCCATGCAGATAGCTCTCTAAAATTTTTCAATGGTCATCTGAGTGGTCGTGTTTTTCGGAGATTTTTGCAGTAAAGCTAGAACGAATCGGCCAAACGATGTGTCAATTTTTAATAATATTCGTCCTCTTTGAATGAAAATTAAATTTCAATACATTTGTTGTTCACAAAAAAAAACGAAAAGTTATAACATCCAAATTGTCTGTACAATACCAAAGAAAAGCCGCAAATATACCATGCAAACCAAAATTTTGCCGAAAATGTATTTTCTCTCAAAACGTTGATTCCATATTACGACCACATCTATTTTACTCCAAAATAGAACTTGTCTGGTGATTAATATTCCGCGATTTTCCTGTAAACACACCATTTCTTCAAAAAACAGTGGCTATATACTATATACTATCATTGTCTTTATGTTTTATGTGAAAAATAATAAATTGTACACTAGGGCGTATGCGCATTTTTCTTTATTTTAATGCATTTTTCTCTGTTTACAGGTATGTTCTTACGTTTGCTAAGTAAGTGTATTGTTTTTGTGTAGATGGCAGCACTTTACGGTTCTATCATGTATTTCCTATGCTTGCGCCATTTCTGCAACCGTGAGTTTTCTCCGTATGTAGATAGAATGTATACATGGAACTACATTCATTAATACATTTGTTGCAAACTTTGTGTAACCTTAAAAACTGGTAGGCACCTGCTTATTGCCTAGCATTAGCCAGAACTCGAATTATTCAGGGCCAAGTATTAATAAATATTTCTGAGAGTGAGACGTATTATTTCGCATTATTTTTTGTGCCGCATTTCACTCAAAAATAAGTCTGTTCTTTTACTTTTCAAAACTTCAAATTACGAGGACTTTAATTATAATTTTATTATTTTTTTTTTTTTTTTTCAAAGTATGAGCTTTGATGGAACTTTAGACAGAAATTCGCATAAATTGGTAGTTTTAGGAAATAAACGAACATCTAGTTGGTAATGCTATCACGTTGGATAATTAAAGGGAAGAAGATAATGATTATGAATTAATTTGATTTTAGTTTAGATTTTTAGATACCAAATTTTGATGAATTCAATATGAAATGAAAATTAAAACTAAAAAGAAAAATGCCAATTTTTGTTGTAATTTTTGTATAATTCAATATCAGTTTTATGTACACCATTTAAAACTTACATAAACACACTATAATAGAATATCTGCATAAAGCTGTTTTATCTGTATATGTATAATAATCTTTGTTTTCATATACTCACTATAAGCTTTAATTTGTTCTATTCTAAAGAATATCATTTTGTAACATCATCAACATCTAATCTAATACAGGAACACTAAAACATTGCATAAAGTGTATGTAATTCTTTTTGGAATCAAATGAACCCTTTCTTAAGAAACCTTTTTACATAAGTAAATATACTTCCTCTCAGTTAAATAACATTTCAATCTCAGGATAAGGGTAACTACTTTTTCTTTTATAATTTAGCATATATTAATAAAATCTTTAAAACTATGGCTTAACTTTTTTTCCATTTTATGGAATGATATGTATTTCGTTGCAGGGCAGTTGAGTTTCAAAAGATCTTTTCCCATTTTTTTTTTTTGCAGTTCAGTTTACATTAAATTTATTTATTCTATGATATGTATTTGTTTTTAGTTTAAGCACTTTCTGTTGGTTTAATAAATATATTTAATTTTTTTTTCTTTATTTAAGGTATATATTTAAGTTTTGTGAACATTTAAGTTTGTTTACAGAGTAAAGGTGCAAAGCTAGAACATTTAAAAATATTTTTTTTTTTAAATACTTACAGATATAATGTTACACTTTGTTAGTTAGTAAAACAATATTTGTGTTAAAAATGGTGCAATGTGTAGAAAATGAATCGAATTTTCAAGCATTTTAACGAGTTGAAGCAGAGGTAATATAGAAGGTGAATGATACGTGTAATTTGTAAAAAAATCATAATAACTAATTTCAATGTAAAATAACTTTTGAAATACAAGGTAATAAGAATAAACAGTTAAATTTTGTATTTTCATTTAAAAAAAGTTATTATTGGACTTGTACATATACCAGAATAAATTCTATATTTTCTGATCTCAGTTTATAATGATTATTTCATTCAACCATCGTTGAACCTCAGGTAATCCACAAACTACGTTTGTGCAACTGGCCCTTAAAGTTCAATGCTGCTGGACTGATCTATGTACATATTTGTTTTGTCACAGAAGTGATGGTGTTGTTACACTTCATGTTTGTTCTCATCCTGAACCGCTCTGGTAAGTTTGGCAGGCTTACAAATTCTATGACTGCCCATTTGACCTACCGGCACCCAACAGTTAATTTGCTGCGCCGTCTTAATAAAGAGAAGCACAAAGATGCACTCAGTAAACATTCATTCCAAATCGCAGCCGAATGGAAACCAAAAGGGAAACACTGATTGGAAATCGATAAGTTTAAGAGCAGTCTGATTTCAGCACATCAATTTTGTTTGTTTCGTCGTCAGCGCGCTTAAAAATAAAAATAGTAAGTTAAAATCTTTTAAAAGCAGTCATTAGAAGCACAAAAATCCTAGAACATACGCAGCAGAGACATGTTAAAGAATATCACTGATTGTGTGTGCATGTTTTACCTCCGCATCTTTGCCAAATTAGTTTCTTTATGTAGGATATTAAAGATGGAGAAACCAAGTTTATCCCTTTTGAAGTCAGCAATAGCTGTTTTTTATTATACTCCAGATCTGCTTCGGATCAGAATCATGATACAAAAAAAACAATACGATCACAAAACTTTGTTATGTATCCATTTCTTTTTTCCTCTTGATTCAAATACATGTATTTTCATACGCAAATCTAATCCATATCAAATCTGGGGGAAAAGAAATACAGCTATTAACGCCTTGAAAAAGGCCTAAAACAAGGTGATGTGTTATCATGATACATCTCTTTAACATCATTCTTTAATCAATTGCACACAACACACAAGTCTATAACAGCGGTATATTTTTTTTTCAAAAGTTCATTCATCTATTCTTGATTATATTGATAATTTATTATTGGACTAACAAAAGCGATCTTTCACTGACGCATTTGCAAATCAAAAATAAAAAATTATTATGAATTATTATGAATTATCATCGAGAAATGAGTCCTATAATCGTCGAATGGGGTGAAACGTCAAAGATGAGTAGATTTTAACTTCGAAATAGTTGGATATTTTACCTACCTGGGGTTATGCAATATAAGGTGATCTACATCAGTGCAGAGATAAAACTTGTACATACGTTTGCCAATTTATATTTCTACGAACTTGAAAAAGAATTTAAGTTAAAAAGTTCTTAACAAATCTTTCATGCTGAATCAGAGAAATATGGTCAATCGGTAGAATTTGTGTGGAATATTATACATATACCCTTCTTTTTTTTACACACATAAAATCTATCTATCTCATTTGCTGGGCTTTTATTAAAACTACCATTTAGACTGGTACAAAATTTTAGGTTTAAATTATGTCAGTTAGTTCAGACCTACATACATAGTTTTGATTTTTCACGATTTTTCTCTATCGCTTTGAAGTAGAATTTTGGAGCAGGTTAAAAACCTTAACTCATATCACAGACCTCGGAATGGATACAAAGCATTGGAGGCTGACCAAGACCGTTTTCGAAAACGTCAAATTAAAATAAATTTTACCTTAAAGTGATCGTCATTATGACGCCAAATTTGCCATCATCAAGGTCCCCTTTCACACGAAGATACTAGTTGCTGGAGATTTTTTTGACATTTTCTTTAAATCTCCTTAACAATCTCTTGTACCTTTCACACGTAAGCAACAAAAACCCGGAGATTTTCTTTATTTTCCTGTTAAACTACTACGTCAAAAAAATCTCCTGAATTTGTTGACCGGGGAGATTTAGTTTCCCCCTCTTTCTTCCTGCCCTTCTCGCCTATGAACTAATTGTTGCCGGTAACTCAGTTGCCTTGTGTGAAAGGGGACAAGGGAATTTTTTGAAAATACATTTGATATTTCACGCAAGATCGTCATCATTGTCTCAGTTTGCAGATGGTGTGTTCGAACATGACTTGATCAAAATTCATAGACAGAGAGCCCACAGAAATTTTTGGGTTGGAAGTAGGTATAGCAAAAAGTCAATGATGCAATAAGATAGGTCTTTACTTTTTATTTGCAAATATGCAAGTCTTGTAAGCCGTATTTGGGGCGTTTGCAAATAATGCTGCATTTAAAATGCATTTTTTTCTGAAAGCTCCAGATAAAAGATATAGCACTTAAAAAATTTTATTTAATAAAAGAGCTGAATACCATAGACATGAATAAGAGGGTCCAAGACTTCTTTAGGTGGGACCTTTTGTATGCAAGACGCACTTGAAAATTCATTTTTATAGGGCGTCGTGCATACAGAAGGCCCACCTAAGAGGTCTTGGACCCCCATATTCATGTCTATGGTATTCAGCTCTTTTATTAAATATAATTTTCTTTTGATGGTTGTACCTTTTATCTGGGCTTTCAGAAAGAAATGCCTTTTTATTGCAGCAACGCCCCAACCACAGCTTACAAGACTTGCATATTTGCGATAATAGAAAGTAAAGACCTATCTTATTGCATCATCAATGAATTTTGCTATACTTCACACCCAAAAATGCTGTGGGCTCTTAGTCTATCATTTCATATCATGGAACAATTGCGTATGAACTAAGAATTAGTGTTTTCGTTTTGGAACAAAATAATTTTGCAGTTTGAGTTTTAAAACTTTATGCAAATGCATTTTTGACGCAGATACCTTTTTTGAAAACGGTTAACTCTTGTTGTGGATATCCATCAACCTCTTCAACTTTAGTGACGACATTGGGAAGGTAAATTAAAATATGCTCGATAGTAAATTTTTAAGATAGAGTTAAATAGACAGAGCTTATTCAAAACAAGCTGCCTTCAATAATCGCGCTAGCGATTTTTTAGAGTTTCAACCAACTGCGTTGATGGCAACAAAAAAAAATTACCAAGTGAAGTGAGCGGCTAGCTTAAGACTTCTTATTCCTTAAGTTATGAATATTAATTTAGTTTTTAAGTTAAAAAATAACTGAACATAGTGCATTCATTATTCTACAAACGAACAAACTATTTAAATAAAACAAACAACTATACAAAAAGACAAAAATGTACATGACGAGTAAATAAAATACTACGTTCAATTGAGTTTTAATGTATAATATTTTCAATAAACATTATTGTACATTTAACATATAACATTTCATAGCTACAACAACTGAATAAAATAAACATATAATTAACACTACAAACTAAACCTAGAAACATTTGATATCTCTGCTTCAAATTATACAAATACATAACAAAATAAAACAAAACTACAAATGAAAACAACAACATGAATTTATAAAAATTTGCATATTATATTATGTATATTAAGATATGCATAAAAGATATTCAAAAAGTGCTATAAATAATAAAAATAATTATAACAACAACTATATTACATATAAAATTCACTTAAAACAAAATTAACTTAAATATAAATTTTGTTTTTCTATTTAAAACTTAAATCAATAAAAAATTAATTACAAAAAATGGGCTTCATTTAATATAACAATTATAATAGTGTAAAGCCAGATCCACACATATCTCGTCTGGTGTGTTGTTGAGTGTTGTGGACTGAGAACACTAATCAAGCGTGCTGTCATACAAACTGATGTTTTTTGTTTTTTATTATTCTGTTTTCAACAGCATTGTTTTCTCTCTCCCGCACACTAAATAAATGTCTTCGCCATAGTGTGGTATAGCGCAATCGTTAAAAAAATAGATTTCGACACAACACACCATTCTACAACACGTCAGACGAGACAAATATGGATCCACGCATATGAAATACATTGGAGCGATAGCGTCACATGACTCCACAACACACCACACGAGACATATGTGTGGATCCGGCTTAATGTATAATTTAAAGTGTTTGTTGGAATTTGTATAACAGCTTATAGATTATCTAATCGTTATTTTTTTTTGTTTATTTGTGTTTTTGCTATTTTTTTTTTTTTGTAGCGAAATAGCGCAGAATGTACATGTGACAGAGGTAAAGAGTGAACAATTTATACTTGTCTGATCTAGTTTTTCTTGTGGGTTGACTAGAGCCGCCATTTGTGGGATTTTAAGTTTACTTCGCCTCTTGGGGCCGATTGTTAAAAAGTTGTTCTACAATTCCTTCATCGGCTAGCGTTGATGTGTCTCCAATGTCTCGATCATTAACAGCAATTTTTCGCAATACTCTTCGTACAATTTTTCCGGAGCGTGTTTTTGGTAGGCCTGGAGCATGTTGGACAACATCGGGTTGGGCAAATGCACCAATACGTTCACGTACTAATTTCTTTAATTCGTCTACTAGCTTCTTGTCGAATTGTTCATTCGCATTGGGTGTGATAAAGCAATAAAGACATTCACCTTTGACAGGATGTGGCCGGGATACAACTGCTGCTTCTGAAACTCGTTTATGTCCGGTAAGAACTGACTCCACTTCGGCAGTTGACATAAGATGACCAGAAACATTTAACATGTCATCGACTCGGCCGGTAATCCAGAGATAGCCATCTGCATCACGGCGAGCACCTTTAAATAAATGATTTTTTTTAAATTAATGTTTTTTTTTAAAAAAGAATGAAAGAGACTGTGACTTAAATTATTTATTTATATTTTTACAACAGAGCAAATCAGCGTTGCCGTGCTTTGTTGACACAATAATTTTCTCGTGGCACGGTGATACGAAAAAGTTCAATATGGCACGTTTTTTATTTTCATTATTTTACTTAAAATGAAGCGAATTTCAACAATATTCAATGAAAATTGCTCTGAATTTCGTAAAAAGTGGACAGAAATACATATTTTTTGACAATGCACGAATAGAGCAAATGATTTCCTTTGATGTTTTCTGTTGTGTTACACCCCGTAATAAAATTGATAAAATTTTTTTCAAGAAAATAGAAGAATTTGTGTTTTTTTTTCATATGGCACGAAATTTGGCACGTAAATCTTATTTCTAGCGGCAACGCTGGATCAAATCTATTGCAAGTGCTGTAAAGTGGCAACACAGTGACAGTAAAGATCTCAACAACACAAACAATTTCTGCTTACCATCTCCAGTACAGTAATATCCCGGGAATTTAGAGAAGTACGTGTCTTCAAATCGTTCGTGATTGTTGTACAAACTTCTCATCATACCAGGCCAGGGTTTCGAGAATACAAGATATCCTTCACCTTCACCAGTTATTTCAATACCACTCTCATCCAATAAAGTAGGTTTAACTCCAAAGAAAGGCAAGGACTAAAATAATAAATGAATATAAATAAATTTGTAAAAAAAGAAAATTTTAAAATTTAATCTTATACCGCTGATCCAGGTTTCATTGGAGTACAACCAGGAAGTGGAGTTATCACATGTCCACCGGTTTCAGTCTGCCAAAATGTATCCACAATTGAACATCTCTCCTTGCCAATTATCCTGTAGTACCACTGCCAAGCTTCAGGATTGATAGGCTCTCCCACACTTCCTAAGACTCTGTAATTTTAACAAAAAATGTTTCCTTTACGCAAATTCAAAACTAACTCAACTCGCAGTATAACTTACTTCAATGCACTTAGTTTGTGCTTTTTGACAGGTGCATCTCCAAATTTCATTAGAGCACGAATAGCCGTTGGTGCTGTATAGAACTGGGAAACCTTATATTTGTCAATAACTTCCCAAAAACGGTCGTTTTCTGGATAGAATGGAGTTCCCTCAAACTAAAAAGAAAAAGAAATTTCAAAATCTCGAAACGGTAAGGGTTTATATAATTGAAAATATAGTTACCAAAACAGAGGAAGCACCATTTGCCAAAGGACCATATACAACATAAGTGTGACCGGTAATCCAGCCAATGTCAGCTGTGCACCAAAATATATCACCAGGCTTATAATCAAATACAATTTTAAAGGTAGTTGCAGCATAAAGCAAATACCCGGCTGTAGTGTGTAAAACACCCTTTGGCTTTCCTGTCGATCCACTGGTGTACAACATAAACAATGGATCTTCAGCGGCCATCCATTCGGGATAACAAGCAGGTTCCTTGTCTTCCATTTCTTCGTGCCACCAATAATCCCGATCATCCGTCCATGGAATGTCCTCCTCCTGGTAGTTCTCCTTGCACGGAGTAACCCGTTTCAAATGCGACACTACAATACATTTTTCGACACTATGACCCAACTCCTCGACCTTTTCCAACGCAATATCACAGATAGCTTTCAGGTAGAGTGGCTTTTCACCACGCCAGGCTCCATCGGCTGTTAATAATATCTTAGCCTTACAATCGAACATTCTTTCTGCTAAGGAATCCGATGAAAATCCGGCAAATACTATGGAATGTACAGCCCCAATACGGGCACATGCTAACATGGCAATTGGCAATTCCAAAATCATTGGCATGTAAATAGAAACACGATCACCTTTCTTGACGCCGTGATCTTTCAAAACATTTGCAAAACGGCATACCTCTTCGAGAAGCTTGCGATAAGTGAGGCCACGTGAGTAATCATCAGGATGGTTGCCTTCCCTGCAAAAAACATATAAAAAAAAAAAAAAAATCGAGTTTAAAAAACGTTCGGAAATGTTTTAGAAAATAAGTCGAAAATAACTTGTTTCGATTCTCCAAAAAATTGACTCAAAAGAAAAAACTTTAAAAATCTCTCCTCAGCTAACAACTCTTTTAGTTTGATCTAGATTTTCCTTTAAAATAAAACTTTAAGGTCCACTTTTTCAGTTCGAGATTAAAATTAAACCCGAGTTAACTCCTCACCAACTTTTGTGAGTTTTCTCTACTGGATTTACGAAACGAGTTTTTAGGTCGTTT
This sequence comes from Epistrophella euchroma, assembly GCA_947049315.1. Classification (NCBI taxonomy): domain Eukaryota; kingdom Metazoa; phylum Arthropoda; class Insecta; order Diptera; family Syrphidae; genus Epistrophella; species Epistrophella euchroma. The sequence continues at coordinate 16,519,488 of OX346247.1, read as the reverse complement.
CGCATGAATTCTCCGTTGGAAAACTGCTTCTTGTTAATGAATATATTTCCAGAGTTAACTAACTCTAACTTAACTTACTAAAAAAACTGGGCCTAAGGCCCATATCGCCAACTAGGAAACTTTTTTGTTGCGCAACTAAAAGTTGCTCGGAGTTGCTTGCCCGCGCTCACTAGGCAATTTCCGTGCAACTTTTGGATTAAGTACCTATTTTTAATTGAAATGTCAAAATGACCTTGTATTTTGGATTAGCGACGATACAAAACCTGTTCAATGTAAAAATAAAACTTGTTTTTCGGGTTAAAAGCTTCTCATTTAACCAAAATCTTGGAAAAAAGTTGCTGATGGAAGTTGCTCGGAAATTACCTAGTGGGTGAGGGTAAGCAACTCCGAGCAACAAAAAGTTGCCTAGTGGGCGATGGGCCTAAGAGAAGAATATTTTTCATATTGAATTTATCTGTTAAACTATTATTCAGAGGAAAACAAAGTCTGACCCTTTTTTACAAAATCCATGAAGCTTAAGCTTTTAACTTGGATGTTTTGAATTACACAGCCATATTATTCACTTCAGGTATAATTTGGGTTCAAATGAATTTTATGCCCGTCCATTTAATCCGCATTTTTTAAACCTGACAGTTTACACGTATGTCCATAATATTCTCTAGAAAAAAAAACGTATCAAATTCGGTGTTTAAACCTAATTCATTTATAAGCTGCGTAATATTAATAATTTGACATTTCTAATTATATTTCTACTATTTTGTCGCTTGCTTTTTGCTTTTGTATTTTGTATTTTGATTGTACATCCGAGTTTAACTTTTTTAACTGTTCCCTGAAAGTTTGTTCAAATAAAATAGAATCAAACTTGACAAGATTTACAAATGGGTTTATTTCCGGGTATAACGAGTGAATATGATGAGCTTGAGTTTGACATTTGGGTTTAACTAACTTTAAACCCAGATGTACATTTAAAACCGGATTTAGGTGACTGAATAATATGGCTGTTAGACATCTTCTTTTTCTCTTCTCAAAACTTCTCCACAAAACAAAAATACACTTTGAAAATCTGCTCACTTACAATAAGAACACATCTGCAATGAAATTACTGCTAAATTATGAAAATAAACTTGTACAAAATACCAAACTAAGCCGCCAAGTTCAAGTTCAATTCGTTCAATTGGACTAAAAACTTATAGTATTCATAATAATGTGACATCAAATGCCCCCGCGATTGTTCTATGCACATTTATAAATCTAAAATGCAGAACGAGCTAATTTTTGCAGAGCTTTTTTTTTTTTTTAATTTTATTGGCATAAGGTCAAGCAACCTCCTTTGGATATTCCACTTTCTTTTGGATTTGTGAAGTAGAGCATGATGTTAATTGGGTCTTGTGCCAAGTTGAAATTTGGACTATTTGAGCTTTATTAGGATACGTTTTTTTTTTTTTAAATAAATGCTGCAATTTAGATTATAACAGATGATTTTTTTTTATTTGGTGGTGAATATAAAAATGTTGTTCTTTCAACCAGGGACGTCAAAAAATACACAAAGGATTAATATGACGTTTTAAATAATTCAATTTGAAACTTTTACAATTGATATACATAGGTAAATAGAAAAGTAGTCAATAAATTATGTTGCTTGCATTTATTTAGGGAAGGGAAGTAACTTAAGGCAAGGCGAAAGTCACTCCAGCTATAGGTTATGGCCATAATTCGGTATCAGCGTTACCACTGGGCGACCTTAGTAGCATTTTGCTACGTTTTTTGGGTCTGTGCGACAAAGCGACGACCTTTTAGTCAGTGCGACTTTTTTTGATTTTAAATGATTCCATTTTCGATAAAAAAAAAAAAATTAAATAAAGCTGCGCGCACAGTAGAGCGAGAAGCGATGCGTGAGCGTTCAAATCATAATCAATCAAAACAAATCAAAATAAACAACATATTTAAACTCGCAATTGACTAATCTAATATAGATCCACTAAGTCCAGTCATATTAAAAATATGCTGTCAAAAGTCCTCATGAATTCGAGTGACGGAAAAAAAGTTATGTGTCGAAAATAAAGGTTTTTCACATATAACTCTGGAACGGTAAATATTATCGAAAAGTACATCAGATAATGTTTGTAGAACGTGAAATTCTCTATAAAAAAGATTGTGTCGATTTTTCATGAGAACTGTCATTTAGAAGATATCGGGGTTTAATAACAGACCAAGTGACAGTCGGATTCATGGAGACTTTTTCAGGAAGATGCGAATTTTTCCGAAGTAAAATGTCTATTTGACTGGACTAAACTGTAACTATGCGCATCTACATAAGGATTCATCTGAACACTTTTCTCGCACTGGCATATCCAAATTTCCAAAAAATCTTAGGTATGTTAAAAAATAGTTTTATGGTATATTTTTGGATCTGTATCAATTTGTTGCCAACACTTTAACTTTACCGCACAGCAGTGCTTGTGCGAAAGAGTATTCTCTAAATTATCATTAATAAAAAATAGATTAACTAACCGATTACAAAGAGAAACATGTGAAAATATGTTGGCTTCCATAAATCTCCTATACAATTGTGATATAAGTTGATTCTGAGTTAATTTATACGTTTACGAAGACTGCAATTTTTTGTATGTGATTTATTGATGTTTTTTTCGTAAGTAAAAAAAAAAAACTAAAAAATATAGGTATTTTGAAGTGCTTTTTCTGAACAATAATTTTGTACAAGGTTTTGCGACGTTTTATTTTGAATTGCGACTTTTTGGACAAAAGTGTCACATTTTTAAAATTATTCTACTTTGCGGACTTTTCTATTTGAGAGCGACTTTTTTTGCAACCTTTCGAAAATTTCAGCGGTAACACTGTTCGGTATTTTCCATAATACATATTTATTTTGCGCGAAGTGCTCTATGTATATTTTTACGTCACCTCTCTAAGACTATCACATTTTTTCCTCCAACGCAATGAGAAGTTTCAAAATAGGCATCAATAGTAAAATCTACGGAAACTCTGAGTTCTGTCTGGAAAACGTGTTGTTTTGTTTGACAACCACGTGTTGTTATTGTTGTTTTCTTTTGTCTCAGCGAATAATCGCGTTGGTTTGGGAGAGCATTAACTTGTAATAAATTGTGCTGATACGGTTTTAAATAAAAATACAAAGGCGGAAAAATGGAAAAAATAAAAAACCAACAAAAATTAATAGAAAAAAATTATACATATTATTCGAAAATTTACTGAGCCAAGAAAAAAGCTTAGATTAAAAATTTCGCAAATATGTACGTGTCAATTTATCGGATATTGTACCTAACTGCTTTTAAAAAATATAAAATTTGTTTGCAGAAAATATCGCCTTAATTTTTTTCCCAAACTTCTGTTTTTGATTTTTGACTTTAAAATGTTCATATTTGTAATTAGCTGACCCGGCGAACTTCGTCCCACCTGTAATTGATTAAATTTATTAATGTTCCTTTCGAAAATCGAGCAAGCTCCAATTGTTATCACGACTTTCCGACTTTTCGGGCATAATTTTCCAATTTTTATCCCCGTAGTGTGTTTATCTGTTTCTATACAAATCCAACAAAAAAATCTTTATCCAATTTGGATCATGTTCAGCCCAGTTATGTGCATACGAAAAAAAAAACTAATTCAGAAAGTTTGAAATTTCAAGATGTTTTCAAGATTTTCCGACTTTGTCGCATTTTCTTATTTTCGTTCGAAATTTTTAATTTTCGGCTCCGTTATGTGTTAATCTTGTTCAACAAATGTTTCGCTGAGTTATGTGCCTACGAACACAATTTCATTTCAGAAATATTGAAATTTCAATGCGTTTTCACGATGTTCGTACTTCTTCGGTCGAATTTCTTAATTTTCCGTAAAATTTTCCAATTTTAGGCTCCGTTATGAACAGATCTAATGAAGAGTATATAAAAAAACACACGACTATTATATTTTTTTCCGGAAAAACTACAAATTAAAGCATATAGCAGCAAAACATATGTAATTATCTAGTTGATGAGTACATAAGCTTTGAAAAATTTGCTAACCTAATTATTATAATAAAGGGATAAATAATTTAGTTGTCGTTTTCAATTACCTTCAAGGAAACAAAGATAGCATTGTCTAATTAGCGGGTATTTTATTAAATTATGCAAATATGATATAGCGGTTGTGCTGTTATACATACCTACATATCCGACTTGGGTGAGTATATAAATAGTTATTGATACTATAATGAAGACATGCATTGCACATGCACATCTATGTAATTATATTTGGCGACATCTCGTTTAAAATTTATATAGACAACAATACGGATAATAGGTTCAGAATTCAGGTGTTGGCAAATGGATGTCGGCAAAGGGAAACTATCTGTCTGAGTTAGAAAATCTTGAAAATACAAACTAATGCATCAATAAAAATTACTGATTATTAAGGCAGTAATTATCAAGCTGTCTTTAGTTTATGAGGCGCATGTCATAATCCAAATATTTGTTTATGTTTTACCTACACCGTTTATTTCAAATTTTTTCCGTCTAGTTTTTGAGAATACCGCTAACTTATGAATTGTCATGATGAGTGCGCATTATACTCCTTAGCCTAGGCTAATTTAATGACTGTGAAAACCTTAATTTTTTTAGCGCTCGGTAATCACAGACCTTAATATTTAATGCTGGGTTTACGACACATCTATCTTTTATCTATTTATATGTTGGTATGTACATACATATGTATATTTATTAATTTATCAATCCTCAATATTAATTAAGGAAAAATTTTAATTTTTGTGTTTGGAATATCTTTGAAGCCACATGTGCGATTTCAAATGTTCTGATTGTGATTGAAAGGTTGTTGTTAGGATTGATTGTTCCTAAATTTAAAAAATGGCTCGGTTAGTTGCGTGCCGGTGCCACCTACGTCGCAACAAGTAGGTACACAGATACGAATTTGGCAGGCAGTGAATGTTCCCAACTTGCTTGCCAGTACTTACACGGGCCTCAGGGTTAACATTTTGTTTTCAAAATAGTAACTATTTAGGGTGAAATGGAGTAAAATCGAGAATTGATATCTATCTGAATTTTAAAAAATCTATTTGTGTTTAAAAAGTTATTTCTGGGGATAGCTCAAGGGATGACTTATTTTCAATTTTTTTGTTTTTTTTTTTTTTGTGGTAAAATGGGGTTTAAATAAAAAAAGAGTATCCTATTGCCACGCCCACTTTTGTAATACACGGTGGCGCACCAATTGTGCTACAATAAGCAATTCAAATAATTTTTTTTCGTTCGCCACCCTGTATTTAAGTTTTTGGTTATTAATTTGCTCTCTTGAATATTAATCATAATGTACATATACAGGGTGTCCCAGTAAGAATGGTCCAAACTTATTATGGTGATAGGCCAGGTCATGAACTATCAGAATTTAATAACTTATTCTTACCGAATAATATCGGTTTTCGAATTGGTAACGGCTGTTTGTTAGAAATTTGTACAAACCCTTGCTTTGAATGAGTTTTTGGTTCACCCTGTTCATAATTGAGTTATATTTTTTTTTATTTTCACACTAAAACATTGTTCAATAAAAAGACATATTTTGTGCATTAAAATATGTAATTTTGATTTTATACGCACTTATTCTGAAAATTATTAGATTAACTCATAGTTTGATCAAAATTAATTTTATACTTCAATCTTTGAAAGAGTATTCTGAAAAAAATTCGGCATTTTAACATCCGGTTTTCTGTTTTTGACTAAAAACTAATAAGAGCATGGAATCTTGAAAACAAAATTATTATAATTAATAACGTAAAATTTTGAAAAACATCAGTAAGATTTTTTTTTCCAAAATTTTGAGTTTGAAAATTGATATTTCAAAAGCTACTCCCTAAAACGAATTTATTTAAAAATAAAATAAAGGAAAAATATTCTGGCTTTACAAAAAGGTATATCATGGCGTCGAAAGTGTAACGGTTGTTTCATACGATTCTTTTCTTATCTACGCCCAACTTATCTAAACGCTCTACTCTTTTTGTCACACCTTAGGTGAATCACCCTGTATATAACTATATAATTCATTTCGTTTCTTGGTTCTTAAACCTCTAGACTAGACTGATTTGTACGAATTTTTGAGAGTTTATTCTTATAAAGCAGGAGAAAAGTTAATAAAGCGAAACTTTTGTTCTTAAGATCTCTGTAACATAACATACATATATTTGTCTTCCGGTGCGAAGTCGGGGCGGATCACCTAGTATTTAATAAATTGTAACTTTTTCATGATAAATTATTTGTTTTTAAATTGTTTGTGTTCATGGATTTTTAATTTTATTTCACTATGTGGGTTTGATTTTTATATGTATCAATTTTCAGCTTCTTCAATTTAAAATTTGTTAATATTACATCAAAAAATTAAGTTTAGTTAGAAGAGTTGTTGAGCGTGTTTAAAATTATAAAAAGTAATACGTTACCTAAATTCATTTGTATTCCTTAAACGAGTAAAGTTTAAAATTTTGCGCATTTATTTTTATCTTTTTAAAGACAAACAAATACTTTATACTTTAATATCAGAAAATACTTCAGTATGAACAAAAAATTGTTTACCTATCTACATCTACATATACCTTACCTATATAGGTATAAGAACCTGATGCAGTAATAAACGGATACAGATTATTCAAAGATTTATAATATTATAAGCTCAAGAACGCCACACTTTTCGTGACTTGTTTGAATTCAATGAGAGTTAATGGTGAATAACTGCAACAATCACTTTAAGTCTGGTTCTTTGTTTTATTGTTAATTAATAAATATGTAGGTACATAATCAAATTGAAATGGGAGATTGTAAATTCGCACCTTGATATTGACCCCGGTTTTAACTTTTATAGTCTTGTTATAGTTTTATACAATTTAGGCCCACTCTAGTTCTAATAAATAATTTAAGGTATACATAAATAGCTATAGGTTAAAAGCATAAAGTAGGTAGACCATTTGCTAGAAAGGTTTTATTTTAACTAAAAGATTTATTAAATCAAAAACATATTGAGACATCCGTGAAATCCAGTATAACTTTTGCTGGATTTGCGAACACCCAAGCGCATAAATTTTACCAAAATTATTAACTTGTTCTTTTCTGGCATAGCTTATGATAGTATCTTTAAGGCTGCATTAATTCATTATGGCAACTATTCAGTCTTGTTAAATCCAGCATTAAATACCCGAGAGCAAAAAGAACCTCGTTTGATTCACTGCTTTTCTTATTTCAAATAACATATGCCTTAATTTAAAGCATTTTAAAAAATTTGTCAAATTATTCCAGCAAGAGGTTTGTTGTGTTTGCAAACTTCACCATCTCCAACTATAATCCTCACAAAAATGTCAGAAATTTCGTGAATTCTCATACCAGCTGGGCGCCGTCATCGTTTTTTTTTTTTTTCATACCAAAATAAATATAATTTAAATTTTGGTCGACTCGTCATAGCCTCAAAGCCCAAACTTTTATCACAAGTCAAAATATCGATCGATAGCGATACTGGATATGAAGTATGAACAGAAATTCAAATTGAAATGCAGAAGACAAATTCATTATAAGTATGTAAATAATAACAAAAGCTTAAATTTATTTGTGTGTATATTTGTTTATACCAGAGCCGTGAGAGAGCAGAGAGCTTTGACATAATGAAATGAAAATGAACATTAAATTCTGTAGAGAACCGCAAAATAATACAAATATAAAATCTAAATAAACAAATCAAATATAATATTCCAACAAACACTATCACAAAAACGTATCTACAAAATTTGCAGCACCAGCAGGCGGCAGTGTTCCACACCATGGCTGGTAAAAGTGGTGAGCTAACTTAGTCACTATTGGATTGGCCCGGAACCATCGGGCGATATTAATTAATCGCGTGTTTCTGCTTAGGAGGGTTTTTTTTTTTGCTCACTTCCTCAATGTCTTTGTATGAAGTGCTAAAAAGGTTTAGAAAAAGGTGCGGTGCATATGTATGTTAATATTTTGTTTATATACACTTTAGTATTAAAATCTTATAGCTTTATGTAGATTACATTTAGATTGAATATTAAAATCCGTTGGAAATTTCATACGTGATTGTTTTGTAACCGTTGGATTTTTACAAAATTTAGCTATTACCTATACAAAAGTCAATTTGAATGTAAAATTAGAAAGTTAAAGTTGTATCAAACGATGAGGTTATGTCAGAGATCAAATAAACAAACATTGCAAACTTTGATATTTTCGTCTAGACTTTTTTGTGAATTATGTAGGTATTTATTGCGATATCTATTCATAATTATTGTGCGATAAGAAAAGAACAAGTCAATGAGTCAAACAAAAGTCATTAAGAATATTTGAAATTTAGAGTTATTTTTTGCGATAACAGAAAATTTGATGACTTTTTGTTAACAAGATGTCCAATAATGAAATTCTTCGTATAGGTTTTTTTAAAAGGCTTAAAAAAATGGTATAGTTTTGTTTAAAATATAGGTACGCGGAAGAATAAGGCCAATGCCACACGTATTTACGAACTTCCATTTGGAAGCGCATCCAGTATAAAACTCTCTTGATGTCACACGAACTTCTTTTTGTACGCTCGGACGGAATATTTTACTAAGTTAGTTCCTTTTCTTTGGTTGATAAATCAAATTAATATAGAATTAGTGGGTGAACATTCAAGAAACGGACCCTACCGCCTTCCCTGTTATAATGAGCCCTATAAAATGTATAACATTTTTGTAGAGGGGTTGGGCCAATAACAATGTAAATTTTAATCAACTTTTGAATTTAGAATACTTGTTTTCTTATAAATTGATTAAATAACTTCCATTGTTAGGTTTATGCCTATAAAATTACCAGCACTATTTTAGTCAAGGGTTCAGCGAATAACTTTGCATTATTAGTTTCTAAAATTTCTGTAATTTTACATCAACTTTTCAATTTAGAATTCCAAGAATTAAATTCAATTGCTCTCCCATTACGTTTTTAGGGTGGAAGGGGATACCAACTCTCAAAAACACAATTGTGGCTTGACATTTTATCTTTGATTTAAGATCTTAACCTTGAAAATCGGATCACTACAACGAAAGATATAATTTTTTTTAAAACAAGCTTAACTTTGAAAATTTACACAATTTTGCACCTAACGGACCTTTTTCCACTGGCAGAGAGCAATGAACCAAACGAACTTTTTCTATGCAATTTTTCCGATTTCTCGATTAAATTAAAATTAAGATTGTTAGGCTTGTGGTGCACGTAAAATATCAAATGAAGTATCAAAATAATCGTTGCTTTCCTGAAATTCGGAATAAGAAAAAGCCAAATTAAACCATGGATGCATTGATAAGACATGAGCTCATAGAATAAGGCTTATAATATTGCCGTTATCTCAGCTCAACGGTACTTTAGAAACTCAATTTTTTTAATTTAATTTTGTATACATTATTTCTATTTTCTTTAAAAATTTCAACAATATATTGACCCACTAAAAAGATGAAAATAAAAAACACAAAAAAAGACATCTGAAAATTAACTGGAAGCGCATCCATTTGGACATTCGTGTAACCATACTAATTTACGACAGTACCCCTTCTGCCGTTTTACAATCTGCGCGGCAATCAGATTCAAAGTTGGACGCGCGGACGAAACCAGTAAGGCCCATCGCCTACTAGGCAACTTTTTGTTGCTAGCCCCAGCAACTTTTTGTTGCTCCCAATGCAATTACATTAGCTTATGGGAAAGCGCCCACTAGGCAACTTTTAGTTGCGCAACTTTTTGTTGCTCGCGGAACTTTTTTCCCGGCAACTTTTTGTTGCTTACCCTCGCTCACAGGGCAACTTTTTGTTGCCTGCATCCTTATTTATCAAAAATATGATTTCAAAATGGCGTTTCCGCTTAACATTGTGGATGCCAAAATGGCTGTCATTTTGGCCAATTTCTGGAAATGGAATGTGCTTTCCTTTTTTTCAACAATGTGAGTGCCTACACATTATAATAATAAAAATAATATAATATTTTATAATTATAAATATTAATTTATTTCGCATTGCCAGCTTACGATTTTACAATACATAGCCAGACAACCGGAAAGCAGCCATCACAAAAAAAATATGGCGACAATAGTCAAAGTCTAGTCCCACAAAGTTGCTCGAAAATTGCCTAGTGGGCGATGGCAAGCAACTTTTGTTGCTCTCTGTTGCCGGCAACTCCGAGCAACAAAAAGTTGCCTAACGGGCGATGGGCCTAAGTGGATGCTCGTGTGTCCTACGTTTTCTTGGATCTCAGGACGCACTTCCAAATGGACGCGCAGAAAAAGACGCTCGTGTGACATTAGCCTAACAGGTAAATTTTCTTTTTTCAAACAAAAGTATTCTTCCTATACAAAAGTCAACGACACATTCGATTAATTAATATTGTTTTATTTTTTTTTACCAAAAAAAAGTACCCATTCACAGAGAGGTTCTCAAAAAAAGTTACATCGTTCATTAAATCCCAAACTGAAAATACATAATGACTCTCTCTCTCTCTCTCTCTAATAAATTAAGTGACAATATTTATTTTTAAATTGCTTAAAGTCCAATAAGGTGAACCACACATCACTTAATCGGAAGTAAGACTTTCGTTTTACTTATTTTTTGCTGTGTTGTTGTTGTGGAATTTGGCGGTGTATCAACGTATCGTTTTGCTGCTGCTGCTGCTTGGTTTGGTGGTAGGTAGGGATATAGATTATGTTACCTTGGCAACGAAACGCAGAAACATTCGTTTTTAGACCTTCACGCCCGTCTAGTCTATGCAATTAATTATTCAATAAAACCCGCGTATTGTTTTGGTGACGTAAAAAATGTCCCATAACAAAGTTAAGATAGTGAATTTAATAATACTTCAACCATTCCCATGTACATTGTACACTTTACATAAGTAGGTAACTATAACTTTAAATGCAAGTCGGTGCTCAAATAAAGGGTTGTTTAAAAATTACCCGTATACCTACTGATTTTGTTAGAAAAATGTGATGTGTTTACAAGAAAATATTTGGTATACATATTTTGAGAAATAACTGAAATAAGACAATTCTAATGTACCTATTAACTAACTTGCATAACACTAAAAAAATAAATATTCCTACTCTGATACAAAATAAACACATAAAGATTAAAAGACGGTACAAACTTCAAATATCAAATTGAGGACAAAGTAAAATAGATATGAAGTACCTACCTACATATACTTATAGATACATACCTAAGTGTGCTTTTTCGATTAGCATAATTACTCAAATAAATTATTGTATAGGTACATTCATACATAATCATATTTATGGAAACATATTAAATTTTTGGGGTTAATGATTTTGAAAGAGTCAAAGAATAAATATTTTCAATATTTTAAACCTAAATGGTGTAATGTTGTCTAGGTATAGGTACAACTTGTTTAACATTTACAGAGCTTAGAAATTCAATAACCTATGGTATTAATAACAATAGAACAAGTTCAGCATATACAGGGTGTTCGCGGTATAAGGTGCCCGAATGAGCTAGAGCGAGTAGGTTGAGTTAAGAATAGAAAAAAATCGTATGTGGGGGGGGGGGTGTCTATTTACACCTATTTAGGCGTTAGGGGCAATTTTATAAAACAACACTTACAATGTCATGTTATATTTTTTTTTAAAGCCAGAATCCATTCTTTTATTTTGTTTTTAATTCGAGTTACTAGAAAGAGCAGTTTTTGAAAAATTAATTTTCAAACTCAAACTTTTGAAAAAATAATGACAAAATTGTGTACAAACTATTTTTTGTTTCTAAAATTTTACGTAATTAAGTAATAGTTTTGTTTTTAATATTCGAATTTCTAGTCAAATACGGTAAAAAATACTCAAGTGTCTTTCTTTGTTTTTGAGAAAATTAAAAATAACGGGAGGGGAAATTTTCTTAAAAAAAATGACTAAAGACAGAAAAAAATTATTGAAAAAAAAAATAACGGTCACTATTACAATAGCATGTTATACTTTTTTGCAAGGCCAGAAACCTCTTCTTTTGTTTTCTTAAAAAAAAAAAATTTTATAGTGAACAGTTTTTCAAAAACTAATTTTTAAACTTAATTTTTTGAAAAAAAAAAAATAATCAAAAAATTGTGTTCAAACTAGTTTTTTTCAAAATTTTATTTTATTATGTAATATTTTCGTGTTTAATATTCAATGTCCCCATCAATTATCAGCCAAACACTAAAAACCTGATGTCAAAATGTATTCCAGTTTTTGAGAAAATTGAAAATAACAAAAGTAAGTTTTCCTTGAATTTGACTTTAATCGGTTATTTTGTTGCTCCAAAGATTCTGTTTCTAACTAATTAAGTAGTAAAGTAGATATTGATATTTTCAATTTTTCCAAAAACTGAAAAAAAACATTTAGGCATCCGGTTTTTAGTGCTTGACTGGAAATTAATAGGAGCATCGAATATTAAAAACAAAAATATTACTTAATAACGTAAAATTTTGAAAAAAAATTACTTTGAACACAGTTTTTTTCATTATTTTTTCGAAATTTTGAGTTTAAAAATTAGTTTTTCAAAAAACAGTTCTCTAAAATAATTTGATTTAAAAATAAAATAAAACAAGCTTCTGGCTTTAAAAAAAGTAAAACATGACTTTTGTAAGTATTGCCGTTGTTTTTTAAGTATTTTTTTATCTATTTCAGGTCGATTTTTTTAGAAAATTGCCCCTACCGCCTAAACTGGGGAAAATAGACCCCCTCTCCAATACGATTTTTTTTCTTGACTTAACCCAACCTCTGTATATCTGTATTAATGTAAAGACGGAAGACATTTCGATATTTTGATTTTAATGCATTAATATTATTCGATTCGTGTCGTGTGATTATGAAAAATTTGAATTTGACGCACTCAAAGCTTAATTTTAAAGTTTTATAATTGGGAAAGTAATTAAATTTAACGAATGAGTTTCTAGTTTCAAATTAATCGTTTGATTCAGGAAAATGAAGAGAAAAACCCTGATTAAACAGAACTAAGAACACAAATTGGAATTTCTTTGAACACTTCCATATTTTTTGCATACCTACATACCTTTTTAGTGTACAAAGCAGTAAAACAAATTGTTTAAAAGGCGTTTTCATAACATGCAAAAAAAACAGTTGGGTTTTTGAGTTAGTTCATGGATATAAAGGACTGATATTTGATAGCAGACATTTGCTGAGTTCCAAAATGTAGAAAATGTTTTGATGCGGAAGTTATATATACATTTTTCATACGCATCAGCAACGCAAACTTGATGCCTTGTAGAAATATTACATTGGCCGCGTTCGGGGGGTACACAGATAGGCTATCTGAGATACTTAAGTATCGGATATGTTTTCGAACGAACCGGATAGGTTACCTATCAAAAATCAAAACAGCTGAAAAAAGTTCAAGTAAGTACCAAAAATTATTTTTTCCCCAGATCTCTGCTGTGTCTTCAAAATCGTATGTTGTGTCCTTCCAATTGACAGATATCTTCATTTTGTTTATTTTTGCAACAATTTGTATATTTATTTTTATGTTTAAAAGCCAAAAACAAACAACAAAAAATAAAAACAAACAACTACTCAAGCGTCACCCGAAAACCAAAAGTCAGCTGTAATCAGCTGTTCCTCAAATTGCGCATAGGATAGTTTAGTATCCCGAAAATTTTAGGATAGCTTTAGATTTGTTTTTGACAACAGCTGTTTGGTTCATCAGCTGAATTTTCCTATGGGATTACAACAACACAAACCTATCCGGATAGGTTTGGCTTGCCCCCCGAACGCGGCCATTGCATAAGTCTGACGTTTCGGAATGCAAAAAAAAAAAATTAAATCGAAGCAGCTTAACAATTTTTTAGATGTGCAGTTTGCGCATTAGATGCGCATCTGATGAATTTTGGAACTCAGCCATTTTCTCACAAAGGCAATTAAGGGGCTGTATTATATTCTTGATACCTGCTTAAATATGGGTTCAATGAAATAATAAGCTGGTACCTATGCTTTTTTAATCAATTTACTTAAATACACAGCGAACATCATACCTATTCACTCCTACTCACCAGTTAACTTTAATTAAAAGCAAATATTTAATTGAAGGTCAAAAATAGAAATTCTAACCCTGTAGAGAAGAACTCAATGAAGAAGAAGCAAAACAATCTTAAATATAATATTATGTACATACGTATACGTAGAGCCTACTTTTTCCGTCCTTGAAAAAAAGGCACACAAAAAAATATCAAGACAAAAAACATCATAAACCAACTAGTTCAAGGTTAAACAATGATGTTACATTTGGTGCATCGATCTCTATGCTTCAATTAGAGATTTTAAAATATCCCATTGCCGCTACTATTCCAGTGGCAGTGGTGTTAAATATAGTGCATCATTCTGATGTTTCTTAAAGCCTCATCAGAAAAGGATTATGCAATTTGACTCTACACATCAGTGGGTGTAGCGAGGGGAAACATCCTGTAAAGGTGAGAACGTTGTTTGTCAAGTGCTCTTCTCTAAACCAAACGTCATTCATTCTACAGGGTTAATTTTCTGTTGTTGCTCTTTCGTCTATTTTTATTTATTTCTGTTGAGTTGAGTAGGTTATGTTTATGTACCTACCGTGTTCCTGCTAACAAACTTTTATTATATGGTACTCTCGTATTACATTGAATTCATAGTGCGCAGGTCATTGCAGAAGTATTCAAAATTTTCTTGACAACAGCATTTTTGTCAAGAATTGGATTTACGCTTTACTGCCTGAACAGAATGGAATGCTGGAACTGGAGCCGCCAACAGAACTTGAAGAGCTGTCAAAAAGTGTCCTACGTTATTTTTTGTACGTGCCCATAATGCAGCTGTACAGCTTTGAAAGTATTTTGAAGAAAAACAAAAGAATATTCTTGTGTACTAGCTCAGAACTCACATTTTTTGTTTCCAATAATTTTCCTTTTAATAAATAATTTTTTTCGCGATACAAAAATAACCACAATATTTTTTTCCGACCCAAAAAGTTGTTTTTTTTTTTTCTTCATACAAATCGAAACGTCATAAGTGCCGTACGTGAAAAGTTAAAAGTTGGTGAACTCTTCCGTCTGCGGCTGCAGCTCCGTATGCGGCTACGTTCCGTTGTGTTCGCAAATCGCAACATTGAATATTTTTTGTGAAGATGTAATATTTTGACAGCTATTCCAGCTCCAGCTCCAGTTCCGTCTCCGTCATCATTCTGTCCACCCAGTTAGTTTTGAATTACATAAGGTCTGTTCTCTTACTTCACAAAACTGCAAATTTGTTTGTTTTTTATTATAAACTTTGAACTTTGACAGAAATTGGCAGTTTTGGGAAGTAAATGAAGAGAGATAGATATACTTAATTGAAATTATGCGATCGAATTTGATGATACTATAGGGATTGGGTGATAGAAACAATGACGAGCATATTATGTGATGACTGCGTTTTCATACAACATGATTAGATTGTATCTTAAAAACTCGTTGAGCATAGATACGAACTTCATGTTTTATCAACCACCAATAAAGTTTATTAAATTTTCATTAATTCATTAATTTGCAAATAGATGAGGTATTTGTAAAATTTTATGTTAAATGAGTTGATATGTAAATAAATTAAAACCAAAATACAAGTTTGAAAGGAATGTTATCAAATGATTACATCTTCACAAAAACTTTGAGCTATGAATGGTATAAAAAAATTATAAATTTGACCAATTTATTAAATGGCTGACAGGAGAAACTTGTTGATTGAGGCGTAGATTCGTGAAAGCGTGAAGGACTGTAATGCCACCTTACGAAAGAAAAGTTGGTCCCTGGACCCATGTTCTGTTTCTGTAACTCGCACATCGAAAAAAATCAGTCAAGAAACGCTGAGAAATAGAACAAAACTCATGTATTATGTTTCAGTTTCCATCGTGTCTCGACCGATTTTATGTATGCGAGAAATTATAGAACATGACTCATGAGTCCTGTTTAGATTAGCTTTGTTCAGTGAAGAAATAGTTAGAACAGAACAGAATAGGACAGAACAGAACAATAACTGATTATGACATTTCTCACAAATCTCTGTTCTAATCTGTTCTAAGTTGTTCTCCCTCAAAAGCAAGTACAGAAAATCCTGCTTTAAACTGTTCCAAACAGACTCACTGAACAGCAAGTCAGAACAGTTTTGAACAGAAAATTTCTCACTGAACAGCAAAAACCTGTTCTAAACTTTTCCAAACTGTTCGGAACAGCCTCACTGAACACTCCTATTGTCAATTTTCACTATGAATTAGATCGGTGAAGAGCTCCTCTCCGTCTCCATCGTTATGGCGGGCACAGCGAACAGTCACATTATTACTTTTTCTTGTAATAATTAAACAAAAATGTAATTGAATGCATATTTTTTGCTGATTTATATCCTATAATAATACAGGATATAGGTTTATAGAGAACTCATATAAACAGAATGTTTTCATACCTAAAATTTTAAGTTAGCACAGATAGGTATACAAAAAAAATCAAATTATCATAACAAATTTAGTCACACAGTCAGCCGACCCCTATCCCAAACCCCCCCCCCCCACCTAAATATATTTTTATGTTTGTAAATAGTCGTAAATAGGTAGGTTATATGTGAAACGCAAAGTACCTATTAAAATAAACACTCAGCACATTGATTTCTATTTTAATCTAAAACTCAAGAGGACACTTAAATTTACTAAATCCATTTATATCGAGTGCTGCTGATAAATAGATTACATGAAAACTTAAACTATACTAATAAAAATAATATAAAGTGGGGGATCACAAGTTACAAACTTTTACTAATTGTTTGCATCTGATTGTGGTAAGGAACTAGTTACATATATCATGACAATGACGACTAAATATATTTGTTTTTTTTGCAAAGATACATTTATTTAATGACTTATTAAAAAACTTTATAGAAAATACATTTTTGAACACAATTATCTGAATTCGCTCGGATTGGTCGGAATCCAAGGATCGGCCAGTTAACCAAAAATGTTACTCAGATTCATGGCAAAAGTTGAAAAATTAGAGCTGCCAGTACTGCCACTTTGAACCCCTTCCTTCAAAAGTCATCTAAATAGCTTTTTTTCGACATCAAACATGTGTTAGAAAATACGGATGGTCAGTTTTTTTTTGACATCTCAGGGCTACAAGTTTAATCGACTGATGGTTTCACCTATAATTCGTTAGTTTTGCTTTTTCATCGACTAGAGTATATTTTATCAATTATTTCTTATCTTTGTCACCTTTTTCCTTCAATAAATACCTCTTGTGAGTTTTAGGTCAGTATTCTTCTTTTTTTTTTAAATTTTATATGTGACGATTCGGGCGTGATTAAATTTTACATTTTGTCATTTCTTCTATAATTACATAAATAGAAAACATATAACATTCCATGTATGTATAATAATAAAATTATGAAAAAAATATTGCATAGGAATTCTATCCCCGAAAAAAACTGAGTTTTGTAAGAGTGAATTCCGAGTTCGCACTGGGCACACATCGAACACAGAGAAAAGAACGTTTAGCAAAAAAAAGTGCTACATAAAACAACTAAGACCGAGTTCCGGGTGACGCAGGGAGTCCCAGTGCTAACATCGAACAAACCTAATGAGAACGACCAATCGCAACGTCATAATATTTTGTTAAGATTTTAACTTGCTTACCTATGTACCTACATAATCGAGATTTGTTCTGCATTTCTTTTATATTGCATTGAGTAACGTGACAAAGTATAAATTTTAAAATCTATTTCAGATGCTGAACTTTTGTATTCATCACTCTCTTCCTCACAAAAAAATACTTGCATATAAAATAGAAATAAAATATTTCACAATTTTCTTAGATATAACAAAGAATAACGCTTTTTCTATACTCTTCAAATGCGTCTCAAATTTAGACTTATTTCATTGCATTGTTTATTTAGAAAACACTTTTTTTTATTTATTTTTTTTTAAATATACACCTTGACCGTTATTATCGGAATGTCATGAAACTTTGACATGAGGCGTTTCTTTTGAAGATTGCTGCTACTGAAAAAGCATGAATTTGTTATTATATTCATAATAAAATTTTATTTAATTTATTTTTGTATTGCTAGGCATGGCCTACGCCTTACAGTGGTGCACTTTGTATGGGACAGCAGATGAAATTGCATTCAATCTGATAACCACTTAACCGATTTTGATGGAATTTTAAGATCTAATAATGAATAGGAAGAAAAATCTAAACTAATACTTTCCGCTTTGCCCAAAATGTACATAACTAGGTACTGCCATTTTTTTGCAATTGTTTTTGGCAGTGGTTGAGCATATTTACTTTTACGAACTCGAGGTTTATTTCTAAATCTAATCTAAATCGAAATGAAATGAAACATCAATAACGGCCATATTATTCACTCAATACATCTAGATTAAAACTTAAATCTGGATGTAAATCATACAAATTCAATGTAAATGTGAATTTGTGAATAATATGGCGGTAATTCTCACGTTGAAAAGTTTACAGAGAAAATAAATTTTGTTTCATATTTGGTTTAGATAAGTCCCTTGAATTATTTTTAAAATGTCCAAGTTCTTCTAGCTTCAAAGTATTTAGATCGAAAGTTATAAACCATGCCCAATCAGTCATGGTTCGAAAATATATAAAAGAACACCTTAACCGATAAAGTTATAATTTAAATAATAAAATAATTTAATGAAATGAAAAGTAGTGAAAGGTCACATTATAAACAGGTTCAATAATCTTCATGCGATATACTATCCATCGGCAAATCATTTCGAAGGTCACAAGCGTAATGTTGCTGAAATAAATTAACAACAAACTAGTTTTATATTATAATATCCTAAATTATTCAAAGGACATCATGCCTTAGGGAACCTACTAAATTATTTTGCATTCATTTAGAATATTTTGTAAATAATTTATAAAATCATATACCTAAGTACCCATCAGTGTCATATCTGCAGTAATGGAAGAAGAACTTATGAAGAAAATTTGATGGGCACAAGCCATTAATTAAAAAAAAAAAAAAGTAAACATAAAAATTCATTAACACAAAAAGTGTAGTTCATTGATTAGTCTTGATGCAATAGAATCAAAAATGATTTATGTAGGTAAAGAGGAATGTATAAAAATGGTAAACAACAATGATACCAAAGACAACATAACTTAAAATGTAAACATTTTGAAGTATAAAATCCAAAAGAATGTCTGCCTTATTTGCATAAATTTAAAATGAACCAAAGTTCTGAATTAGGTAGGTAATACACAAAATATAAATGTTCTATTTACATTTTTCTTCACTTTTGTTTTCTTCAAAAAGAAAAGTATATTCATTATTCACTTTCTAAAAAGATCGATATGATTCACACAGTACTGTGCACATGATTAATAATTGATTTTTCATGTTATGCTTTCGCAAATGAGAAAAAAAAAAAGATTTTTTTGTGATTTCACCCCAAAACTCTTCCAGAGAAGATTTAGTTCACAATTCAAAATAAATTGTCACAGTATGGGCAAAAAATCAATAACCCTTGTAATGTAATAACATTCAAAGATTTTCTGCATACAGATTTTCAACTCTCGTTTTTATATTTTTTTTTTCTCCTCACACTCCAGTGACTTACCAATAATATGCAATAGTTTCCCCTAATCCATTGCGTACATTTCTATCCAGTAAATTGTAGCAAATATTCGTTGAAGCACCTTCCATCCATTTTATGAAGATAGGGCCTTTGGATATATCAAAGTTAAACTGCAGGAATTTCTTAGCGTCAACTTGGGTTTCCCAATGAAATTGTTTGGCCACACGAGACCAGAATTCTTCTGGATTATCCATAGATTCTTCGTAGAATTTCCGATATTCATCCATGGACGAAATGTATGCATTGCGGCTGATCAACGTATTCGGAGTGTAAATTGATTTTTCTGAGGGCATTTTGAATTTTTTTTTTCTTTTTTTTTCAGTTACACTTTTTGCATTAATTTGAATTGGAATCAAATTAATTACTTATATTAAGATATTTATTTATTCTTTCGTTCACTGTGGCATTAGTTTATAAGTTTAGGTTTTTAATAAATACTTTACTTGTTTTGAATAAAAAAAAAAAACGTCCATCAACAGAGGCAGTAATTCGCGAACTAACTAAAATGTTAAAATTCTACCATTTTAGTGCTTCTGTTGTGGCTATGTAGCTGAGGTGCGCTAGTGTGTCGTACATTCATTTCTGCAAAATAAATGGGGAAAAGGGAGCTTTATTTTTTGCGTAAATACGTTATCTATATATACAAAAATACAATAGGAAGCAGTGATGAAAAGCGATTGTTTTCGATAGTACTGAACGCTGACAAAAAAAAATAGTACTGAAAATATGAAATAAAAGAATGATGGTTTTGAATTTCTTATTTTATTATTACAAAATTATTTTAAATATATTTAAAAAAGACATATTTTTCAAGAGAAAATTGTAAATTTTTTTTTTATATTTTTAGGGGATGGATTTAAAGATCTGATGGCATGCTTGCTCTAGCTCGACAAAGCTCAAAAAAAAAGTATTTAAAATGTTTTAACTTTTTAGTTAATATGCAATTTCCTCAAAATCTTAAAACTTCCGTCATGTGAAACCTGAAACGCAGTTCATTGCATCCGGTATAAATTTGAATCCAGATCGATAAATTCGTTTTTGAGGAAGTTAAAAAATAATAAAAAATATATATTATGAGAGCTAGAAAATATTTGATTTTCTCGTCTAGAGAATTATATATAACAATTTGCAGCAAATCAGTTAGGCATTTCATTTTTCATTTTCATTTATTTGGACTAAAAATTGCATAGTTAATGAATAACTTTTAAATTCACGTAGGTACATAGTTACAATATGTTTATAATAATCGGATGACTTCAAGTTATAATTTAATTTAATTCAAGGATAGTATTACAACCAAGATTATTTAAAGGACTACAGCAGACAGCACTGTCATTAGCACACCTTAAATCCTGTGGGTATCAACCGGTGGCATGGCCTTAATTCATTCGGCAGACTTCCGACTGCGTTGACAAAAAATAGTCTTTGGGATTAAAGAAAATTTAATCTATGGATTAAGCATTTTTTTAATAGCGAGTGGATGATAGGAATTGAATATTTTCACACAGGTACGTCGAAACGAAACCTGAGATATTAGATGAAAGGTGTGATATATGATAGTATCGATGAACCCTTTACACATATCTAACTGCAGCATTGAATGCAACATTAGCGGCCATATTATTCACTTAATACATCCAGATTAACACTTAAATCTGGATGTAAATCATACAAGTTCAATATAAAAAAAAATGGATTTAAGTTTAAATCTGGATGTATCGAGTGAATAATATGGTGGTAAGTTTTCGTGCAGAGGTTGAATCTAGTTTTTCATACACAATAATCACCATTTGTTATAGGAGGATTGATACAAGTAGATACCTTTACAAGAAATAAGCGTGTGTGCTTTAGCTCGATGTATAAATAATGTCCGTGTAGATATATATGTACATACATAGGTAAACTTACAGAAGGTGTCAAAGAAATTACGTTTTTGGACTTATCGATTATCGCAATTTCAATTTTATAAAAACCTCGAATTCAAACTAACCTATTTTAAGGTTTCATCCCAGGAGAGGAAAATTCAAAAAAAAAAACCTTTACTTTATAATTTGAAAGTTGAAAAGTGTACCCTGGAAATTATATGTATAGTACCAAATTCAGTACAACAGTAAGCCTCTTTTCAACTGTGAATGAAATAAAAAAATAACTCTCTCAGAGAGTTAAAACAAAAACGATTAATGAAATGGTCACATCGGATGCATCAAGGTGGTGTGTTGATTTTTATAGTTATTGTGATTGTGAATAGTAAAAATAAATTGGTTTTAGTAATTAATTTGATGATGGTTTTATATTTAAAAGAACGTCTAGTAATGATTGAATGATTTGGGCATATGTATTTCGATAATGAATCATCGAGTACTAAAATATATATGAGAGACAACAATTAGAAGTAAAGATGGTGCACTTATATTCGAGAAAATAAGTTCACTGGTGACAGTTTCAGAGCTTTTAAATAAATATAGCTTTTGAAAATATGGTTCGCTGAACGTTTTAGATATGCCATGTGACAAAGATTTGTTCATATTTTTGAATATCAGAAATCCTTCATGCTTCATCTACGCATCGGTTCTGGCAAACACCTCAAAATTAACAAGACAGTTAAAATGATGATAAAAAATAATTTCATTTTTGGGTTTTACCAACTGAAAACTTTTTGCATGAATTGTACCAAAATCCGTTTTTGGCCAAGTTTGGCTTTTACACGCCATTATTTGTAGAGAGGTTGGCATGCAACTTGCATGAAAAACTTGCATGCAACTTGCATGGAAAACTTGCATGCTTTTTTTTTTCATGCAAGTTGCATGCAAGTTTTTCATGGAAGTTGCATGCAAGTTTTCATGCAAGTTGCATGCAAGTTTTTCTTGCAAGTTGCATGCAAGTTTTTCGTTCGTTGCATGCAACTTGCATGAACAACTTACCAAATAACAAATCCGCTGTAAAATAGGTTCATGAGAGATTCCAGTTCAATATTTGGTACTTACAGACCAGGGCTCAAACTGGATTTAATGTTTTTTTGCCTAAGTATGTATTGGTTTCGGTTAGGAAAAAATTTCCAGTTTATAATCAAAATTTAACTGTACCCAGTAAAAATGAGTTTCCGTTCGGCCACTGTAATTTTTTGAAATTGAGTCTAAATGAGTCACATAAAAAAAGGTACACATAAAAAAATAACTTCAAAAATAGGTAAATACAAAATCAATCTTTTAGTAAGTACTTTTCACCTTTTTAACGTTTTCTGGTTTTTTGAAAAAAAGTTAACATTATGTTCATCTTTTAAAACATATTACATTACAGTTTTTAACCACAAATGCAAGTTCTTGTGGTCCACATCCAATCCTGCATTGCATTTGCGTTGAGAATTTTTCCAGATCAACTTTTAAAAGTTTTGGTTGTATTTTTTAGGGGATGACATTAAACATCTTAAATTGTATGGAATTATAGAAATCTATGTGTTAATATTAGGTATAAGTTTAAGAGTGCAATTCATTGGTTGTGATGAACATTTTTTGTTCAACAAGATTATGGCGTATAAAAACTGTACTTTTGATTTTCACAAGAAAGTTGGATTTTACAAGTCATAATAAGCAGGTATTAGTTTAAAAAAAAAAACACCTATTTCCTTTTGCACCTATGCTTAAAATTAAATTTCCTCGATATACCTACCTACAAATTTTGAATTCATGTTTCGAGAAAATAAATGCATAAATATGTCATAATTGGTCAGTTTAGGTATATTTCAGAGCGCTCAGTAATTTTTATCGGTCACTTTGGAAGAGCAGGAGCATTAAATATAAACAAGATACCTCAAAAACACTTTCTTTTCCTTTCTTTCTTTTTTGATTACTGCGACAAAAAATAATTGAGCAACGAATCCAATAAAAACCTTCCTCAGTTTTTTGACAGCAAAACTGAGGAATTTTTGTGAGGAATTGCGTTTATATTTCTGAGAATCAGAGCTGTAAAATACGGCAGTACTTTGCAGTTAATAAAGTTGCAGTTAATTAACTTATCTATTGCATGTAAGTTAATACTGTAAATAAGTACTTTAACTGGGAAAAAGCAGTCAGCAGTCAGTACTAGCATTCTGGACTGCTCGATTTTAGTTAAAGTATTTTCGTAAGTTAAAAGACTTAATGAAAAAAGTCTTTTTAGTCAATTAACTGGAGTACCGAAAAGACTGCAGTTTTTACAATTCTGCTGAGAATACGGATTCCTCTGAGATCTCTGAAATATAAACTGGCCAAATGAGCTTTATGGAAATATGAGAGGTTATATATTTTTTTTTTCACTTAATCTAAAAAAACTCTTATTATGCAGTAAAAATATTTTTAAATACGAGTATTTAGATAAAAAAAATCTATTTCATCAGGAGATGAAATCGCAGCCTGTACCGAATGTACGCCTTTTTATGTTTATCATACAACAATAAAGATTTTGATTAAATAGGTTTTTAATCTATCTACAACCCATGTATTTCATATATGTATGTTATACATACTTTCCTGTTTGTTTTGCATTTAAGAAATAATAAATTTATATTTTCGACTGCGAGTTTGACGTGAACACTTAAGTTTGAGATATTAGCCCTGTTCCTTTACTTTGAAACTCTGTGATTTTCTGTGCATTTGTGTGAATTTCAGTCCAACGTTCTGTCAAAGTTCATATAAAAAAAATAAAATGGCTGTTAAATGCACAGAAAATCACAGAGTTTCAAAGTAAAGGAACAGACATATTCACTATCAGGAAATTAAAAAACTTAATCGATATCTTTTAAATGATGACTTGACAATTGGGGTATCTATTTAGTTTAAAAAAAATAATAATTGAGACTTGCTTAGATAACTAAGAATGGTTGTGCCAATCAATGTAGTCTGTCTATGAGTAAATTAACTATATAAGTTGGTATAAAATGATTATTGAAAGCGAGCTTTTTTTCTTGGAGTTTAATCATTAAAAGAAACCAGGTAGATACAAATATGCGCAATAATAAAAATTAATATTATTTAGCTTTTATATTATAAAAACAATATCTTCAATCAAAGATTTGCAAGTCACAAATCTTAGATTTTTCTTAAATTTAATTAATAAGACTTTAAGCAATTTAAAGATAAAAATTTGATAGTGCTTAATTTTGTAAACAAGATCAATGTCAATTTTATTATACTTATGGCCGATTGCACCAATATTTAATAGGGCTTTTAAATTTTGAAATGACTTATTTTATATGGAACAAACGTTATTTAAAGATTTAAAAGCCCTGTTAAATATTGGTGCAATCAGCCATTATTTCTTAAATTTGTAGGTATTATTAGGTCGTATAGTCCATAATAGCTGCATTTTATTTTCCCCCAGATCTGATCCGGATTGGATTTGGAAACATAAATACAAGTATTACAAAAACAACACAAGATCCAGGTCTGCCTCTGGATTTGGATTTTAAAATCCATTTTCTGAACACTTTCCTAGCAATATTTTAATTTTATAGGTTGGTACCACTGCTGAGATTTACAAAAAAAAACTCAATAAAAATAAAAATGCTCGAAATCAAACACATGCCGCCATCATTCCAATTGTTTTATCAGTTTAATAGAGCCGACGCGTCGCGAGGCACGGAAAAAATACATAAAAACTATTAACTTAATGGAAATTAAACTAAAAAAATAAAATTGTTTCATTTTAAAACATTCGCTCTTCCTTAGATACCAAATATTGTTTCAAACAATATTTGTGAAAATTTTCCTTCTGTCAATTTTACTGTGCAAATAAAGCCAACTGTGAGAAATAAATACATTTGTGATCCAGTTTGTTTTATTATCATGATCTGATCCGGATCAGATTTAGTGGAAAATAAAATGCAGCTAATAATACAATTTATTTAGGGACAATTTGAGTT
Organism: Epistrophella euchroma; assembly: GCA_947049315.1. Classification (NCBI taxonomy): domain Eukaryota; kingdom Metazoa; phylum Arthropoda; class Insecta; order Diptera; family Syrphidae; genus Epistrophella; species Epistrophella euchroma. The sequence continues at coordinate 16,493,917 of OX346247.1, read as the reverse complement.
AGTATTTAATCTTCATATAGAGCAAACTTTAGTTTTTCAACAGCCAGATTTTCCAGACATTTTTACTGCATTCTTCAGTTTTTTTTTTTTTTTTTCAATTTTGCACTTTTTACAAAAAGTCTTGAATATAGTAACAAGTCTTAAAGCTTACTAATTAACTCCCTATTCTATTGAACTAAAATGAAAAAAAAAAAAAACTATCTGTGCCTGAAGGATGCCCAGCCCACGCACCGGTGGAGGATCATGGGCAAAGATACTGAATATAAAGATATGAGGCGCAAGGACATAAGGCCCAGGGACATAAAGCCCAAATTTTAATGTTGGGGCTTATGTCTCATTTGAGTGGGACATAAAGCCGAAATTTAATTTGGGCGTTAAGTCCCGCCCAAATGAGACATAAGCCCCAAAAATATAATTTGGGCCTTATGCCCCTGGGCCTTATGTCCCTGCACCAAAATATGAATCTTTCGTACGTTTCACCCTCCAAAATCCTTTTGTTTACATTGTTGTATTTGTAATATTTTACTTTTGTGTCGATGACTAGATGTAAAATCCAACAATACAGCAGGGTGGTGGGAAGATAAATTCTGTAAATGTGTAAGTTTTATACCGCCATTATTCACATCCTTTCTCCATTTGTATGTGATAGAGCGGTGCAGGGACATAAGGCCCAGGGACATAAAGCCCAAATTTTATTTTTCGGCCTTATGTCTCACTTGAGTGGGACATAAAGCCGAAATTAAATTTGGGTGTTAAGTCCCACTCAAGTGAGACCCAAACCCAAATATTTTTTTGTTAAAAATGGGACATAAATCCCAAATTTTTAAGAAGCATAGCAGAGCAAAAAGATTTCGCATTTCAATACAATTTTCAACAATAACTTTTTGGTGTTTTATTTGAACGAACATTAGGAAAAACAAAAGGCAAGATTACGAAAACACAGGAGGCGCAAAATAATAACGATTTTTGTAGAGGGGTTTAATGAAATCATTTTTTACTATGGGAGGGGGGAGGGGTCTAGCACCAAGCAAAAGAAACTTGCATACACCCAACCTCGCACCTACCCTAAATCCTATAGTGGGCCAAGCAGGGGGGCAGCATGACCCCCCCTACATACCTCACTCTTTATACGCCCTGCTTGGCCCACTATAGGATTTGGAGTAAGTGCGAGGTTGGGTGTATGCAAAGATTTTTTTGTATTCAAAGAATCTGGATTTAAAGAAACTTTGTATTCATAAAAATTGTGGGTTTTGATTTTATCAAATTCTTTAAAACTAAAATTGTAATTATATTTAATTAATAAAAAAAAAACTTTGTTTGTCCTGAAATGCCCCAAATTTAATTTTTGGGCCTTATGTCTCACTTGAGTGGGACTTAACGCCCAAATTTAATTTTTTTTGACGTTTCCTTTTGTGACATGTGTTTTGTAACTGGCTGAACAGAATAGAATGACGGAACTGAAGCCGCAGACGGAACTGGAAGAGCTGTCAAAAAGTGTCGTACGTCATTTTTTTTACATGTCCACAATGGAGCTGTACAGCTTTGAAAGAATTTTGAAGAAAAACAAAAGAATATTATTGTGTACAAGCTCAGAATTCACATTTTTTGTTTCCAATAATTTTCCTTTTAATAAATAATTTTTTTCGCGATACAAATAACCACAATATTTTTTTCCGACCCAAAATGTTGTTTTTTTTCTTCATACAATTTGAAACGTCAAAAGTGCCGTACGTGAAAAGTTAAAAGTTGGTGAACTCTTCCGTCTGCGTCTGCAGTTCCGTATGCGTCTACGTTCCGTTGTGTTCGCAACATTGAATTTGCGTGTATTTAATATTTTGACAGCTATTCCGGCTCCGTCTCCAGTTCCGTCTGCGTCACCATTCTGTTCAGCCAGTTAGTATTTAGTTTTTGTTTGGCACTTAAAACTACACAATCGAAGTTGTTTCAATTGGAAAAATATTTTTTTTAGTGAAATATTAATTTTGTGATTGAAAAAATTCTAGTTAAATTCTCCGGCGAATAAAAATTTGTGTTTTATTTTAAACGTCAGAGTGAATCGGTTGTGTGTGTCTAAACACGAGCTGACTGACTTATATGCCAAAAAAAAAATCGTAAATCTGAGTCCAATGTGAACACCGTCATAGAATTACTTACGACTGCCAAATTTGGAATTGTTTTCAATATTTAAAATATATTTTTATCAATTTAATCGATTTTTTTTGTCGAATTTGATTTTTGGAATAGTTTTCTTTTATTTTCTGATGCCTTTTCTTTCTGTCGGCATTTTTTTCTTTATATTTGGTTAATTTTTCATCAAAAAATTCTGTGCCATAAGCAATGAAGAAAATTGCACATGTTATTTTGAATTCCTAATAATTATTTTTGCAATAAATTTAATGCAATCACATTTTTTCTTGGTTATTCATTCCAAATATACAATTCAATTTTTTTTTCAACCCCTTTCGTTTGACAGATTAACTATTGTTAACTCTGGTCGTTAAAAGTTACCAAGAGTAACTTTCTTAACTATGGCAGATCAACTTTTGTTTTTGACACATTAACTATAGTTAACCACAGTAACATAAAAGAACGCACCTATGGAATAAAAAGAATGCATTCCAAAGTTTCCGGAATGAATAAAGGAACAACAAAATAGTTTAAAGGCTCTCCCAAACCAACGCGATTAATCGCTGCGACAATAGAAAACAATAACAACAACACGTGGTTGTCAAACAAAACAACACGTTGTTGTTATTGTTTTCTTTTGTCGCGGTGATTAATCGCGTTGGTTTGGGAGAGCCTTTATCCGGAATATTTCGTCGAATAAAAATAAAAAAATATACTTCTTTATTGTGACTTATAAAACATTTGTACGGTTTAAAATCCAAATTCCATTGTGAACAAGTACTTTTGTTTACCATCACTCTTGTCAAGTTGTGCCCAGTTGTGTCATTTTACAAAACGTCAAGTCAAAAAATCGGAAAAAAAAAGAAATTTTTACCTATTTGCTTTGGGTTTTCTTTTGCAATAGGGCTTTTTAACAAACAGCAATATATCTCTGTCTCGTTCATATTTAAATGTCAAACTAAAATTCTCGGCACAATGACATTTAAGTGGCAGCCATTTGTTTGGTTTATTTTGGAGGCAAATAAATATTTCGAATTGTTTTTTTCCTTTTTTATAGAAAAGATGCAAGTAAAAATGTTTTTATACTTTATATAAGATATTTTAATCTTTTTATTGCACAAAATAGCAAGATTTTTGTAATTTAAATTAGCCCTCCTTATTTTTTTCTTTCCAATTTCATCTGTCATTGTGCCGAGTTTTTGCTGTCATTTGAAACTGACAATTTGGTAGAGATCTCTATTGCAATAAGTTTTTAGTATTTGCCAATCGTTTCTCGTGGTGAGCTTGAGTAGTGTTTTTCAATTAAATTAAAATACAACTCGGTATTATTTCGTTAATTGAATTAGAAATCTGTGCGTGTGCATTCATCACTGCCATAACTTTGGTCTGTCCAATTAAAAACTTAAGTACTTTTATTTCACAATTTCAACTATGTCTGAAGCAGATAAGGATGTCCAAAAATGCTTTGAAGTTGCTCTGGAGCTAGTTTATCAAGCTGGAAAGGTTGTATTTTGTATCTAATTAAAACATTACATTTATTTTATCTATAAGGTAGTTAATTATCGAATCTGTTTTGTTCTAATCTTTTAAAAGATTATTTCAGATCGTAATGATAGCCGCAAGACTTTTGTTTGCAAAGCCGGTGACATTGACCTTGTAACCGAAACCGATAAGGAAGTCGAACAATTGTTGATGAATGGCTTGAAGAATCAATTTCCATCACACAAGTGAGTATTCGTTAACGAATAAAGAACTTTTGTCAAAGTTATGTAATTTTTATAGATTCATTGGAGAGGAGGAGAGCGCCGACGGTGTTACTGCCAAACTAACAGATGCTCCCACTTGGATCATAGATCCGGTTGATGGAACAATGAACTTTGTCCATGGCTTCCCACATTCTTGTATCTCTATTGCTCTGGTGATAGACAAAGTCACTGAGATTGGGATCGTCTACAATCCAATGCTCAAACAAAAGTTCACAGCAATCCGCGGCCAAGGAGCATTCTACAACGACCAGCCCATTAAAGTGAGTGGCGAGAAGGATCCCAAGAAGGCCTTGGTAACCACAGAATTTGGAACTACTCGAGATCCAGTTAAGTTGAAGGTTGTCATGGAAAACTTCACTAAAATGGCGGCATTGGTCCATGGGTAAGTCTGAGAGATTTTGAAATAACATGAGGAATTATTTCTTTCGCCACTTCATAGTCTTCGTACTCTCGGTTCGGCTGCTTTAAATATGGTAATGGTTGCGATGGGTGCAGCTGATGTCAATTATGAGTTTGGAACTCATGCTTGGGATGTCGCTGCTGGCGATCTCATTGTTCGTGAAGCTGGAGGAGTAACTATCGATCCAGCTGGCGGAGAATTCGATATGATGTCGAGACGAGTGCTAGTGGCTTCAAGTCCAGAGTTGGCTCAAGAAATTGCCAAAACTCTCACACAGTTCTATCCAATGCCCAGAGATGATTAGATTTATAATTAATGAATATTTTGAATATTTATGCATGTTAATAGTACCTGAAGGTATGATAACCTTTGGGGAGGGACTTAAAATATTTATGTTGTAGATAATTCCATGTAACAAAACTTTGTTAAAAAAAATGATAATAATAATAAATAACTTTCTAATCACTTGATGTGGCGCTACGACTTGAATTGTTATTGAGCCTCTACTAACAAGAGTCTCCAGTCGATTGGGTCTATGGCTAGCTTCTTCCATTTTCACATGGAAATTTCTCTGAGTTTGCTTGCGTCATCTAAGCATTGATATTCCTCAAACTCGCCATCTTTTAGGGTGGAGCTGAGTGCTGAGACTTTCTGAGGTGGAAACTTGTAGTTTAGGAATTCCATAACCTTCTCCTTTATTGTACTAATATATTCCACTTTCTGTTTGCTTTTAAATAAAAACACTAACCTTTTTGAGCAAATATAAGTCTCCCATGATTTATTTCATATCATTTTCTAAAAATCCTTACAGTTATGTTTATAATCTGAACGGCGATCTTTCATTTGTATTTATTTAACTACATACATTTATACTCTACCGATAATCGATATCCTCATAATATTTTTTCCTTAGTAAAAGTTATATATTTTCGGCTGTTTTCTTATTTTTTTTAATTTATTTATTAATTAATTTTTATTTTGAATAATTCATAAAATTTTTTCGATTTTCTATTAATTATTTTCTTTTATTTATCTTTATATGTATTTTATTTGCACAATAATTAGTACAAGATTTATCACTGCGAAGTATAGTTGATTGAAAATTATTATATTGTTTCTAACAATATAATTCAATTTTTGTATTGCAATATATTCTGTATATTAAAAAATAAATAAATAAATTTAGCATGCACAGTAGTTGTATTTCTATTTGATGAATATTTATTTTTAAAATTTGACACATATCTTTTTGTTTTAAGCTATTTATTATAAGTTACCTATTTAAGCAACATTAAAATTTCTGTTTTTTTTTTTTTTTTGTATCTATTCAAAGTGATATTTATAGTCTTGTCCTTAAATCATTAAATATTTCATGTCTTGGTAGTGATATTCAATTTTATACATTTGCATATATAAGTAAACAAACATATTGTAAATATAATTAAAAAAAAAAAAACTAATTTAATATTACAAATTATCTAGTTTTTTTTTATTAAAATTTAAGGTACACCAGGAATTAAATATATGTAAATTGATTTTAATGTTTTATTTTATTTTAACATTATTTTTGCCTACAAACAGGGTTAAAATAGCACCGCTACATTGTTGATTAGTTAGAAACTACTAAATAAATTGTCGAAAACCCCGTTTAAGTGTTTAAATTTTTATTGAAAAAAAAAATTAAAGTTAAACAACAAAACTTATTTTGTAGGTATGATTAATAATTCACAACCAGGTTAAAAGCTACAAGCCCACAATTATGTAATGAGTGGGATATTATGTTATACGAACATATAATGAATACTAAAAAGGTTTGATTAAAATAGAAATAATTTATTGTTGTATGATCTTTCCCGCTTCCATAGTAACTGTCAGTATATTCTATAAAATAAAAGCAGACAAATTGAATATCCACTCACGAACCATCAACTATTGAAAAAATTGTGAAGTATATACTATGTGGTTTTCGGCTCGTGTACTGATACCTACTCTTTAAAATATCGAAGGCAAATTCGTCCCGGAATTTTTCCCAACAAAATTCTAAATGCCCCGTATACTTTAATAAATAGTTTTTACATTTAAATCTTCCATCTCCCACATTATCAGCCTTATCATTGTAGCCGATCGGAACAAAATTTTCTCCGATTTCTACGAAATGTACGAATTTTATATCATTGTAGCTGTTCCGATAGGCCATCGGACAGACCTACGAAATAAAATTTAATGTGCATTGAAAATGTCAAATTCGTGCGTTGCATGCCGATGAAATGTCAAAATGGCAGCAACTCATCACGAATTCATGCGATGTGTGAAGATATTTGCTTTCCCCGACAGAAAATTAGAAGTGGAAAATTTCCCGTAACCATACGATACGATTCGTATACCTAGAGCAGAAAAAATCGTCCGATCGGAATTTTTCTCCGATCGTACATTTCTCCGAACGGGTACGATAATATGGCTGTATATATTCCCTTTCCTTCGGCATGAATGATGTCCGAATTATGAACATATCTAAAGAAAACCAATGGAAACACACAAATCCATGGTGTGACATATCCATTATCTATAGAAATCAGAATTGTAAATTAAAATTGTGGTTGTGATGATGGACATCGTTTATGGCTAGTGAAGGTGACATCTTATGTATATTATTTTCGAGGAATTTTAATTTTAAAAATTATATTTTTATACCGATTTATTCACATATAATTGTATTTCCAAAAACTGTTCAACGTTTAACCGAACGGTTAGCAAAAACAGGCTGCGCATAATTTAATTAAAAGTAAAAAAACATAAATCGAAATTAAACCCTTGTGTGATAATTTTTTAAATAAACTACAAAATTATTGGGTAAACCTTTATTGGACAGATATTAGGTTTCTGGAATGGTATTAAATATTTCAAACTATTGCGTTCGTTGTTTGGGAATTTTTCAAGTTTTGACTCACCTGCTTGCATTTTCACATCACTAAAAGGGAAAATTTCGATTGGACCAAGGAAGGCAAAATTCTCTGTTGAAGGAAATAAACGCTGATGTTCCACAAGGATGCATTTATGGTCCGGTTCTGTTCGTTACTATTTTATTTATTTACTCTACAGTCTACACCATAGGAAAAGGGAATCACCAGTGCAACTTTGTGTATAACAAAGCTGCACTCTGGCATCATATAAAACAAATCGACCAAATCGATAAAAGTTAACTTTACTGAAAAAAAAAAACAAAAAATGTTCTGTGCTTGTATGTAAATACATACATATTTTTCCTATGCTTACGATGCAAAGTTACTAGGAATGACACTCTAGACTCTGAGATTAAGGCCCATTTTTTCAGTGGCGAGTTAGACCAGAGTTTGTTATTTCTGGACATAAATGTACTGACAGTTAACTCAAAAAATAGATTTTTAACAAAAAAAATTATGCAAATCGATAAAAAAAACTTGTATGATAATATCAAAAGCATCTGTTCAGTAAATTCCGAGCTAATCCACCAAATTTAGTGAGCTTATGTCGTTTAATATTGCTTTGAAAAACTAGAACCAACTGGGAAAAATTCAAGTTTCAAAATTCATTGAATAAAGCAAAGTACAGAAATGCTCGCTCACGAGCGAGTGCTCATTTTTTAGATATCTACTCATATTTTGCTCACGAGCCATGAGCTGTTTTTAAAAGCTCATGAGTGTGAGTATAATACCTAAATGCTCGCTCATGAGCAAATTAACAAAGAGCTTATAACATCCGACCTACTCGTGAGCAGGATTTGGATTATTCCAATACAACACAATTCATGAATTTGTTTCCTTTTTTCACGAAATTGGAAAATCCATCAGGCGAGCGCCGTTTGTATGCATGATTACTACATTAAGATTGCGCTTATGTAGAAAACCCTCATTATAAAATAAAATCGGTTTTCAGAAACAAAAAGTCTGATTTTCCATGTATCTTTAGAGCAGGTTTTGCTGAATTCTATGATTTCATTTGCGTCGCGTCGTCCGCAGTGGGGTTTTCTTTCTAATACTCTCTTACTGCCATATTATTCACTCGATACATCCAGATTTAAATTTAAATCCAGATGAATTTACATTGAATTTGTATGATTTACATCCGGATTTAAATTTTTAATCTAGATGTATTGAGTGAATAATATGGCGGTTATAAATATAAACTAAATAACGCTCTCGACTCACTCTCACGAGTCGAGCAGTTTCGTCAGTGAGCAGTATGAGAGTGCTCACATCGTGAGGTATGATCAATTTATCACTCGTGAGCATGGGCAAAATTAAAAATGCTCACAGCTAATAAATCGTGAGCGAGAGCGTTTTAAGTCCTTATTGGGAATTGCTCAACTCACGAGCAGCTCGCGAGTGAGCATTTGGGTACCCTGGAATAAAGTAATAATTTCTGCAATAATGCATTTCAGAGAGTTCAGTTCCAATCTATTTAAATAATTATCCTCTGCCTGTGACTAATTTTGAGACACCCACATAGTTTTTGGTATTTTAGTATCAAATTCGTCAACTTTTCAATATGCATAGGATTCCAGGAGAGAAGAATTTTCGTACTATAAATTACCGACCCTTTAAGAAAATTGAATGAAATACGGAAAGCCGAATTGACGTTAAGTCACTTTGCGAAAACGAAAACAGGTTTTAATCGTAAACGGCATACGTAAGCTTAGGTATAAGAAAATTGCTGTAGACAAAAGACTTTAAATCAACATGTAATAGGGGGCGTTATTTAAAAAAAAAAAAAAAATATAACGTCTCTCATTTTAACCAGTTGGGTTCAAATAAAATACAATTTCGCAAAAACACACTAAATAGTATTCCAAATAGGCCATCATAGATTGTTATTTAACGATTCTAAACTCTAAAACACACTAGGATTGTCTTTTAATATGTACTAAAAAATTATGTATAAAACATGCAAAAATAGAAAAGAAACAACAAACTTTTCAAACCAAAAAAATCATTTTTATAATAATATATTAAAAATTACAAATAAAAATCTTAGGGATACGAGAAAAGAAAATGAGAGGAGCTTATCGAAAATCGCTCAAATTAATAATATTTATATAGTATAGATAATATATTTACATGCCACTTAAAAAAATTAACGTCGACCTTAGGACTAAGTCTTAAAATATTACGAGCAACTTTTGTCGACAGACGCAGTCATAAAATTTGATTGATCCTTATTTTTTAAATTTTTCAATATTATGTATTTTTTTTTTGTAAAAAAGAAAACAGAAAGAGAAATGAAAATTTAACAGGTCTTTTTCTTTAATCTTTTAAGCTTCGTAAAAATATTTTCTTTTCATACTGATATCTATTTTTAAAATATTTGTTGTTTGGCCTTAATTTATTCTTTAAAGAAAAAAAAATGTATATGAAATAAATAATAATTGAACTGATATGTTTTTACATTATATAAAAAGTGTGATTTCGCTTTTCATCACCACTCTCATTTTTGTTACACGATCTGAATAATTCTCACTTTATGTATGTATTTATTTTTTTTTTAATCAAAATTTAAATTCTAATAGGTAAGTATATAAATATGTATGTTAAAAATAAATATTTTTTTTTTTGAAATTAAATTTATCTAGCAATGTATAACAATTCTTAAATTTTTTTTTTTCATCTAAAACAATTTTAAAGTAATTTTTTTTTTCTTTCAATTTAAAAAGTCAGACGTTTTTCTTTTCTTTTATATACAAAAAAACATGTTATTTTCTTCATTAAAAATATTTATTTTATTATAACTAATATTTTGTTTCTTTTTTATTTTTCATTATTAAGGTATTTTATAGATTCTGCTACTTTTTTATTTTAATTTATTTATTTGAGAATTACAAATTTCTTTGTTATTTTATTTTAATAAAATTTTAAACGAGATAGAGACAACAGTCCAATAAATTTTAAAATATTGCATTTTTACGAGTGCTTATTTATGTTGTGATGTGTTCTATTCGCTAATTAAATTTATTATATTCTATTTTTTACTTATATAACAGAAGGAAAAAATTAAAGGAGTATTCGCAGCCATTATAGTAGTTTTGCTTTTTGTTTATGTTTTTTTTTTTGTAGTTCAACATTTATGCACTTAGAATTCGATAGTACACTAAAAATTAAATTTATATGCATTTTTAAAGTCGTAACATTTAAGAATTTAACCGCATTCCGCAAGGCGTTTTCTATAAGACGTAATTTTGTTCTTCTCATCTCATCTGCCATATTTTATCTTTCTCTACGATGATGAAGTACTGGCTGGTGATTCCTCGTCCGTCTTAGGAATGTCAAATATCTCAGCAAATAATGGTGGTAGCCGAAGTTTTGTCCAATTGATTCGAAGCCAGTCTAGATGTGAGAAATGTCTTGCGCCAAGTGAACGCAATTCGGGTATTTTAGCCTCTAAGGCTGGCATTAATTGCATAGCCTGTGGGGAACTGGCTCTGGAGCGGACAATTTGTACGCGCAGTGCTTCAGTAATGCATTCTCGGGTCTGGGCAATCATTTTGTGTTCGGTTATGCCGGTTCGATCTGGTGCCAATAGGACCATCACGGAGAAGAGACCAATTTCAGTGTCACTTAAATTGTAGCCGTTTAGAGTGTTGGCGAAATTCACCATTGATACGGTAAACTCATTCTAAAAAGAGAAAAGAAATGAGTTCGGTTAAAAAAAAAATTATAATAGAGATGCTTTACATGTCAAGATAAAGGTAATACTACGTTTTCACCGACCACTAAACCGAGATTTAGGTAGATTTACCACAAATCTCCTCACAAAACCCGTGATTTACCATACAAATTTAAATCTCCTCAAATCAAGATTTAAAATAAATCTCATTTAAATCTTCATAGGTAAAATTCGAACAAACTTATTCCCCTATTCAGCGCAATACAAGCTGCGGGAAACCATCTTTTTTTTATCGTTTGACACAAAGCAAACTTGCCATCTCACTTCCACTTCATAAGAAAAATGACCCACCATCTGCATTTTGAAAGGTTCTGTCAAAATTAATCTATTTTTTAATCTTTTTTTCTGGTGAAAACACTGTTTGGGATTTATGAAATCTAAACGAGATTAACTTGCGGTGAAAACGTTGTATAATGAAAGGTGAGACTATGGGCCAGTTCTACAATTTCAGTAATTTTAACTCACCGATTTCGGACGATTAACTGAAGTTCAAGTGATATTTCAAGCATGTAATTGGCTATTATCACATATTTGAAACTTTAACCACCGTTGAATCACAGATAATCCGCCTCAATCAGTGAGTTAACATGTTAGAATCATGGATTAAATATTATATCACACCAAAAATGTTAAAAAAGAGCCAAGTTCTCCATGTATACAAAAAACCTGTAAAGCACGCCAAGTTCTTAGTTTATGAATGATAAACCCCAAATTTTTAATTTTTCCTTAGCATGCATTGCAAGCCATATCGCTCTACCAAATTGCATTCTTCTACAATAATCAGAAACAGTTTTGAGAAAGTGGGTGGATGCCACGCCTCCTGATTTTCAAATCTCAATTTGTTTGTTTATGCATTGCAAGCCCTACCGTTCTACCAAATTTTTTTATTCTACAACTATCAGAAGTGCTCCATATAACTGATAACAGTTTTGAGGAAGTGGGCGGATACCACGCCCCCTATAAGGAAAACCTTAAATTTTTGATTTTTTCCTTTATAAGCATTGCAAGCACTACCGCATTTCCGAATTTTATAATTCTACAACAAGCAGAAGTGTTATTTTATAATTGGTAATAACCATTTTAGGAAGTGGGTGGATGCCACGCCCCCTAAATGAAAAATCTCAAATTTACAATTTTTTCCTTTGCATGAATTGCAAGACCTATCGCTGTACCAAATTTCAGCGTTCTAAAACAATCAGAAGTTTTAGATATAATTAATAACAATTTTGAGGAAGTGGATGAACACCACGCCCCCTATATGGAAAACCTCAAATTTACGATTGTTTGCTTTGTACACGTGTCAAGCCCTATCGCTCTCCCGAATTTCATTATTCTATAACTATCAAGAGCAGTCCATATAATTGATAACTATTTTGAGAAAAGTGGGTGGATGCCACGCCTCCAGAATGATAAATCTCAAATTTTAATTTGTTTTCCTCTGCACTCCTTGTAAGGCCAACCGCTCTACTGAATTTCATCATTCTACAACAATCAGAAGTGATCCATATAATTGATAGCAATTATGTAAAAGTGGGTGGATCCCACGCCCCCTATATAGAAAACCCAAAATGTTTCAATTTTTTTCCTTTGTATATCCCACAAGGCCTAGCGTTGTGAGAAATTACAAGATTCTACGGTGTCGGGAAGTGCTCCATAATTTTGATGATCTGTCAGTCAGTTACGGTTTTTGTGATTTTTGACGTCCTATATCTCTCTGTAGTAGCCATGGCGTGATGGTTGGTGCGATGGATTGTCATGCCGGAGGTCTAAGGTTCAATCCCCAGCCTCGCCACCTATTTATTTAAAAGAAAAAACGGCTACTGCCTCTTGCGAGGAGTTGACAAATCCTGCAAGATTATCTCCTGTCACAGAAAAGTGCCGCTCGTTAGCCGTTCGGATTCGGCAATAAACTGTAGGTCCCCTCCATTCCTGCAGACACGCACACAGGAATGGTTGAGAGTTGTAAGTCACTAGGCCCTAGTTCTTCATGAGCTGTTGTGCCATCAAGTTTTTTTTTTATATCTCTCGCACTGAAAAAACCGGGCCTTAGAATTAAACTTTCATACTTACATCATAAAGAATATCCATTTGTTGACGTGTCAAATAAACTCCATCGTCAAACGTTAAAGCCGTATCATTGATCATGCGCGCAGCATGCGTTAGCCATACTTCAAAGAATCCCAACTTGATCAGAATCAATTGATCATCCTGAATGAAATCACAGAAGCCAGGTACACGTTTAGCAAATTCAACAACACGTTGTACGCCTGGTGTTATGCGAGCAGCAAATTGCTGCCACAGCCAAATCTTTTGAAGTTCTCTCCTTTCTGTTATTGAGGCATTCTGCACAAATAAAAAAAAAGAACACAAAAATTATTGATATAACGAAAAATAATAAAAACAAAAATATTGTATGTAGGTATGTACCTCATTGTCATCGTTGATTCCGTTATGTGGTACAACAACAGGACGTCTCACCAATTCTCTGGTCTGCTCCTCCGTGTAGGTGCAGTACATTCGATGAGCCTGCGAAATGCACATAATGATATCGTAAACAGTTAGTTCGGTAGCCGGAGGTGGTATGTCGGGAATATCGGCAGTGGATGAGGCCGACAACTGGGCTGCACATGCCAAGTCTTGCGGTGATGCCACGGAACACATTTGTGGGGTTTGCGGTGTATTTGGTGTGCCGGGTGTACTGACACGATTGTTTTGATCGTCGGGCGTACCATTCAGTTCACGTGAACGCTTCGGTACTCGACCATATCGAACAGCTGAAAATAAGAACAAAATTAAATAAAATAAATAGAAAAATATCATAAAATTATTATTACAAAAAATGATTTAAGTTAAAATTTAAATGCGGTTTAGAAGTTAACCTCTGATATTTCAATGCCTGTTTTTCTTTAATCTTTTTGGTGCAACACCTACTCATTTATGATTGCAAAATAGGTGAAGCTAGCAAATTCATAACGCCGAACTGGCCGAAATTTAGGCTGCAAACAAAACGACTCTCTTAAAGACGCTTATGCTACCCTTAAGCCTAACTTTAGCAGCAATTCTGTTATAACCCGATGATCCGCACCATCAACAGCATTATACGAGTTAAGCTAACATATCGCTGAGCACTACATATAGGCTCAGAAGACAGACGGACGGACATTTTGACCATTATCGTCCAAGTTGAATGAATGCCTCCAGTGCAATGTCATACCTATGTTCCTCGTTTAGTAGTCTAGAAAAGTATTATTTCTAGGTCCTTAGCAACGACTGTCGTCGTCTTTAATACCATAATCATACTCTCATTTCAGTTGATTCTGTTCTACAGGGTGGGGCAAAAGGTATGAACCGGTTTTAAAGGGATGTAAAACAAAAACAATTCAACTTACAGAAATCATGTTTATATTGTTTAATTCAGTACAAAATCTAGTTTTTTTAAGTTTTAATGATGATATCACGAATGTGGCGGCCGTCAGATGCGATCCACTCTTGAAGGCGAATTCTGAAGTTTTCAACCGCTCTTCTGCACATTTCGATGGGTACTGCCGTAACTTCCTTTCTGATTAAGTCCTTAAATTCTTCCAGGGTATGTGGACGAAGTTTAAAAACTTTTTCCTTTATGTACCGTCAAAGAAAAAAATCACAAATGCTGAAATGTGGTCAGCGAGCAGGCCAGGCTCCACGTCAACCTTAAATAGACGAGGCGCTGGGGGAACACTTGCCTCAATCTCGCCATTGAAATCCTAGCAGAGTTGGATGTAGCCCCGTCCTGTTGGAACCAGATGTCTCCCAGATTAGTTGTTTCACTCAATTCTTCCAGCTCAGGTTGAAAAACCTCTTCCAACATTGTCACATAGCGCTCAGCGCTGCGCTGAAAGTGACGGTTCGCCCATTATCCTCGAAAAAGTAGGGACCAATTATCCCAAACTAGGACACCATACAGTCACTTTAGGGGAGTGAAGTGGCCTCTGGTGAATTTCCCTTGGGTAATTAGCACAATATCGAAAATTCCGTTTGTTAACAGTTCCACACAGGTGGAAGTAGCGATAACAGAACGGCTATTTTCAAAAAAAGTTCTAACAGCAAACCCACGATGCTCTCCCGTCCAAACCATGGTTGCTACTGAAAACTAGACTCTCTCACTACCACAACGGGACCGGGACCCTTTCCTTTATCCCACCACAACCACAGGCCGAGCGCCAGCCGGTCAAAACCGGTTCATACCTTTTGCCCCTCCCCGTAGTTTTTGTATAGCCTTGGGTAGAATTTCGATACTTTCGAACATCACGCCTGTCCTGTCGCTACATTTTTTCTCCTGAGAAGACCGAGTTCCTGCCTTCTCTTTTGCCTGCAGATCACCCGGCTGCATCAAGAATACTGGAAGAATGTCTGGTGTCTGTCGCAACATGATCAATATATTGTTCGTTGATCTGGAACCAATTATGTGTATATGGTATTCTGGTATCAAAATCGAGTGTTGGTAGTAATTCGGGCACATATTATCATACGTAGGTATTCTCGAGAAGATAGCAGAATGCTTTTTTGTTGAATCATCTTTTTATTTTGTAGAGGCATGGGCACAGATGAACGTTATGTCTCTGAATTTGGCTTTCATACGGATTGTGCCTGTTTAGATTCCGGAAGCAAAAAACCTCTTGTCTCTCTTAAAAAATCACAACCAAATTGCCGCTGACTCTACTCCTAGCAGCACTCGCCGAAGTAATACGATCTCCATCCTATCGCACTTCCTAGGGATAGCTGTTACATCAGCTATAGGCTATAGAGCTTCTCCACTGCTACAGTTCGCCTCTTACTAAATGAGTTTTATTCAACACCTTAATGGTTCCATTGGCCTATAGGACCTTCTCTAACCTTGTCTAACAAATTATAGGAACAACAATCAAAGTAGGTACCTTTCGATGTAAAATCATGGAGGACTCTGCAACATTCTAAAATTAGTGGGTTTGCTTTGAGGAATCTACCCTGCTTTTATTTTGCTAAAGGTGGCGTTACAATTCCGTGGGGATCTGTGCCCCAAATAAGAAGCCTTATAGCTAGTCATCTCTTTAGCCTCACGCGCCACCTGATTCCCTCAGGACTAGATTCAAAAGAATTTCTAGTTTCCAGACGAGAACTTTTGTCTGTGTAAATCCCGTTCTCATTTGCCGAATCAAACAATAGAATTTGAATTTACAATACCGTAACGTCAACTGTCAACACGCCCAAAACTCAAGGATTAATGAACTGTCAATAACAACTATCTTTATGTGTAGTTTAATTCCTCACAAGCAATTTCCGTTTGGCTTTTTGCAAAACTTAAGATTATTGTACCCATTCACTTAAATTCAGCTATCAAAATATACATACATACATACCAATACTGTGAAATGTTTACATTAAATTAACAAAAAAAAAACTTTTTTCCTAGCTTCTAGGGGCACCGACCTACTTCCTCATTCTATTTCTCATTTGAATATCTAAATGCATAAACAAACAGTTCACTATTCTGTTATCTCATTACTCTTTCAGTAAACAGTTAAGCACCACTATACGACGTACACTATTGTACAGTGTGATATAAATTAACCTAGTTCAGTCAATCTATACAAAACGGGGTCATTCCACCCGCTGGGCAATGTGGTTTTAGCTTTGGACCATTGTCGATTTTTTTTTTATAGCGTTCCTATCTTTTTTCACATTGGAATTTTTTCTTCCATTAATAAAAAAAAAATATTAAAAAAAAAATATTAACTACCAAACAAAACACAATAATGTACATTTTTATCTTTAGCATGAAGTGAAAAAAAAAAAAAATACAAAAATTATTATAATATCGATGAAAGAACTCATTGACCTTATGAATCCAATGACGACAACGTCGAAGTCGAGTGACGACGACTAAGGCCAGTTGCGGTCATTTTTTTTTCTTGTATAGTTTTTGTTGTTGGATGGTGGAATGATTTTGGTCAGCAGCGCCAGCCCAGCCAGCCTTATTGTTTTTTTTTTTTTTTTTTGTATTTTTTAGGCGTGTTCATTGACTTAAAGGGAACAACGAGAACAATAGCTCTAAATCTATAACAACAAAAGTTCAAAAATAAAATGTATACAATAATGTAGTGTTAACCGTTTTAAAAAGTAAATTCACTTTAAATTTATGAGGAGGTTTCTGAGTCATTCTTTTTTATTTAAATGAGTTTGAATTGATAGAGTTCTTTTTATATCGAAATTCTAATTGTGCGAAAAATTTGGGATGGGAAGAATAAGAGAATAGAAAAGTAAATGAACAAAGGAGGAACTGTATCTGTAGTTTTATAAATTTTCAATAGCAAAACGAGAATTTGGGAGCAACTTTTTTGTTAAATTGATTTAAACAAATTAAATGTTCCTAATTTGTGGAGAGGCGTGCGTCGTCGTCGATATGAAGAAAAATATTGGGTTGGGGATTCTTAAGAGGTCTTTATATAATTTTTCTGAGCTGAGCCTAATAAAGGTTGGCTTTCACAAAAGATCAGACTTAATGATTTTTGGTGTTGCTTGGTAAAATGTATACGTATTTGTTTTATCAGATCGATCGGTTATAAACAGAAAATCACCTAAAAAAATTCAGTATTCTGCGTTTGATGATCAAAAGCCTTGTCCCAAACGTTCCTACATTCTTTCACTTTTTGTTCTATGAAGCTGGTCAGAACCTTCTTTTGAGGTATGAGCTAGTGAAGTGAGAAATGGCAAAGTGTCAACATATTAAAATATTTAAACAGATAGGAACATATCTACATATTTAGATGTTAAAATTTATTACTAGGTAGGTACTAAAATAGAGAAAAAAACCAATGGACGCATATTCGAACTCAAAATTTCACAGCTATTGTCAATGGTCTTCTGTGACATCTTGTTTTTACAGTTCGGGTACATTCAAAATTATAGCGTTTTTTTCATTTGGTCATCCGAAAGCATTGCTTCTGAAAGGGTTCGTTTGGCCCTAGATAACAGTTCTTCTTGTCGAAAGGAGAGGAATTGAATTTATTCTGGAAATCCAGCCGATATCTTCAAAATCGAGCAAGGTTCAGCGGAAATAGAATTTAGTCCTAGAAAAAATCAAATTGGAGTTTAAAATTTCGTTATTTTTCTTTTATTTCAGGAAACAAAATTTATATTTTCTTGGTAATTTTTTACCAAATTTTAAAACCTTATTTTAATAGAAATCAAAACCTAATTGTCAATTATGTATTTGTACATTTCTTTTTAAGTAGACATTTTATAGAATACCCGCAAGGAAAAATGGCAAGTTTTTGGTAAGTTTAGGCGAGGCCCTGGCAAGTTTTCGGTAAGGAAAACATGGACGAGGAAAACATGACAGACCCCTATTAGTGAGAACATTTATTTAATAAAGTATTGGTGAGGCTCTTGATGGTAAACTTACTATATGAAATCATTTTACGAAAATTAATAAAAGGAGGATCTTATCAGTAAAAACGCAACTGCAGAAAAAACAAAACAAGACAGTACCACAAATGATTTTGACATTTCTCAGAAATCTGTTCTAAGCAAGTGCAAACAGACTCACTGAACAGCAAGCCCAGAACAGTTTGGAACAAAAAATTTCTCATTGAACTTAATCTTTTCTGTTCTAAACTGTTCCGAACAGCCTCACTTAACATCGATTTAGTTCGTACTTATGAGCTATAAATCTAAAATATTTGTATTTTTCCAATAGCTTTGAATGTTGTTAATTATTCTATAAAATTCATAAGCTGGTATCAACAGTTCATAGAAAAATTTAAGCATTTACCTAAATTCACTTCAATTTATCGTTGGCCAAAACTAAAGCAACTTACGCGCTCCCTATCTTTTTGGAAGTAACATGATGCTATGATATGAAAAAGGGCTGTTACTTTGAATTTTACTTAGCAGATTAAATATGTCAAAATGTAAAAGCAACCAAATTGACTCATTCACTCTTTACATTTAGCATAAAAATAACCTGTTAACAGATTTTCTAGCTTTTTCTAAAGTGGCGCGAGCAAAGTATTCTACCGAGTTTAAATTTAAAAATAATAAACGAATATAAAAGCGGAACTGAATTTCTATATAGATTAATATAATATAGAGCGACTGACAGCTTCTAACTTTGACCCCCATATAGGAAATGGTTGAATGGAAAACCATGTAAAACAAAATATGTGGAAAAAATCTAGTTTTTACTAGTCAGGGCTTAGGCAGAATTTATCTGACGAGGCAAAAATTTTCATAACTGACGAGGGCCTAGCGAATGCCTCTAGTAACCCTTGCTATACCCTTATTTGTAACCATAACAAACTTGCCAGGGCCCTATTGAACACAAGATTCTTTTTCCAGGCGGGTAATGTTTAATAATAGGCGTGTTTTTTTGCAAGCACGGAAGAATTTGGTCGAAAAAAACGACATCGGGGATAACCGACGCCAACAGAAAAAACATGGAGTTTCCATACAAACTATCGATAACATGTATGGAATTCATCCCGGTAACACAGTTTTACTCTGTGCTTAAGTTAAGCAACGAAAATTTCCCGTGCATAGCTAAGTCCGAATGGGCTAAGTTGTTGTTGTATTTAACACGTAAATTGTTCAGCCCCGACATCGTTTTTTTCATCCAATTTCCTTCGGGCTTGCAAAAAAACACGGCTAGTATATATGTAGATAAACAAAATAATACAAAATAAAATTTTCGCTCACATTAGCCGTTCGGATTCGTCAATAAAATGTAGGTCCCGTCCATTCCTGCAGACACGCACACAGGAATGGTTGAGAGTTATAAGTCATTAGACCCTGGTTCTTCATGAGCCGTTGTGCCACCAAATTTATTTATTTTATTATAAACAAAATATAAACCCAGAAATCAATCAAATAAAACAGTGCATCGAACTCATTTCTAGCTTCTTTTTTATTTTTATTCCACTGCCAAAACAACCTATACGGATGAGTAATGATTATATACCTTCTATCAAAACTCATACATTTAATAACCAATTCCAAGTCATTTAAATGATTTAAAAATGAATAAAAATTAAATTGATATTTTGATTGCCGAACAATATTAAACTTCAATGTATTTTTGTAGGTTACCTTATATGTTCAAATGGTGTTTTAAATATTAAACATTTTATAAAAGGTATGTTTGTATGTAAGTTAATATAAAGCTTATTAAAATGTTTTGGTTTTATTCCAAAACAATTGTAATTGCATCCATATTTGAATAGAAGAAATCCTTAAAGGAATCCATATTAGTATATAAAGATCTTCGTGACTTGTTATAGAAACGACCTTGCTTTTAACTTCTGTTGAATGAGAAGTCGCAGAACTTAGTAAGTAAAATAAAATGCAGAATATAACTAAGTGCCAGTTGTACAATCGTGGTTTAAATTTTGATCCGTGGTTCAGGAAAAATTAACTCGCGGATTTCGGCGGGTTAACTGAGGTTCAACGATGGTTCAAGGTTCTAATATGCACTAAAAGCCAATTACATGCCTGAACCATCGTTGAACCACAGTTAATCCGCCGAAATTGGTGAGTTAAAATTTCTGAACCACGGATCAAATATTTGTACAACTGGCCCTAAGTGTTATATGGCTTAATGTTAAATCGTTTGTTAGGTAATTTTTCAAACAAAGGTCTTTTTTCCCATTTATGGAGGAGAGGTGGACAGTTTTTTAAATAAATAGCTCAAATATTTAAAACGGATATAAAAATTATTAAAAGAAAAAAGAACACCAACAACACTTAATTATATTATTCTTATTAAAGTCAGAAACCTATATGTACTTCGAAATAAGTAAAATTTTTCAATTTTATTTAGAGCCAAATTAGAAATTATACATACGTATTTGCTTACATGCATAGTTAAAAAATGGAACACTCTTATGTTAATCAATTTTATTTTCAAAATCATTAATGTGAATAATATTGTTAAGAAATTAATGACATTAAAGGAGAAAACAAGATTAGTGGCTTTGAATAAAAATGTATACCATAAATACCAATAAATTAATTACAGTTGATTGTTTTTTGTAATTTTATATAAGTATCTGTTGATTCAATATTTATGTTTAATTATTTATGTTGTTCCCGCCTCAATAAAAAACTGTTCGAAAAATGTATTAAAAAAACTGATTTTTTATTAAAAAAATGTCCAGCCATAAATAATTGAAAAATAATGCAATTGTCGAAACAATCGAAACTCTTTCTTTGTTATGTAAATTTTTGCCAGAAGCCTGAAACGAAATTTCCGTACAATACACATAAGTCATTGATGTTCGAAATTTAATAAAAATCGTACTAGCTGTTTTCGAAATCGTACTAAACTTCAAATTAATCCTTTAGAGAATTAAGTGTTCTGTACCAAGCTTTAGTTTGAATAGGTTCACCCGTTTAGGCTCTATCTCAAATCACAGCTAGACCGACGACGGATGGTATCACAAAACCCAAATTTTTGGAATTTTTCATAGAAAGTATCACATAAAATCTCCAATTCTCAATTTTTCGATTGATTTTGAAAGCAAAATGTTCCTTATGGTTCTCTTTATTGATCTGAATTCATATAAAGTAATATTATTAGGTAAAAATTAATATTTTAATAACTTATAATGAAAAAGTCAATTTTTACCAGTGGGCGGCCCCTTATATCTTAAAACCGGCTACCTCGGCTCCTGATTTCGGCCACCGAAATCCAGAGTAGAATTGCTTGTTTTACATGTCATGGCCGAAGTTAGGACACACTTTTCCAGTTATTCATATTTTGCATTTTTCTCAAAAAAGTATAGAAAGTGCTGGGCAAATTTAACCAAACTTTTGACAGATCATGAAGCATAAATGACAGATATTATTGAGACTATAAACAGAAAGATAGGGCTATAGGTTCACTAAGTACAATGGTTTTCTTGGTTGCGGCCGGCCACTGGAGGGGGCCGGCGATAGGCGACTCTACCCTACGCCTAAAAAAAAACTGAATAAGCCTAAGCAACTATTGAAATACTGTTATTAAGACACTTTTTGTCGTAGAAAACACAACTTCTTTTTTGTTTTAAAGTATTTAAAAAATTTTATGAAAAATCTATTATTTTGTGTTTTTTCCAATAACCTCAATGCAAAATATAACATTTGTTTCAAACTAACAACTGTACAAATATAATTGACTAAAAAAAAAAAAATAAAAACAGGAATTGAATTAAAAGATAAACTACATACCTACCTACATGTACATAACATAAAAGAAATAATCATTGTTTCGCCACACACAAGGAAATGACATTGAAAGTGAAACTAAATTAATTTGCGTGGCACGTAATTGATAAACCAGTTTATCCTTATAACGTGTGTGGGTGATGCGATTACCCTTCTTGTCTTTCAAAGTACCCATCCCCCCAGGAGGGGGGGGGGGGGGGGGCAAAATAAAACCGAAGTCTTTGGCAAAAAAAAAAAAAAAACAGAATAAATAAACATTAAAAAAAATTACACGAAAGACATCTCAAAAGCATAATCATCTCGAGATACTTTTCATTTCTACCACTTCGCTTATTTAGTTTCTTTATCTTTTCATATTTCTATATACATACCTACATACCTACTTACTTATATCTTCCAGGGAGATATTTTTTTTATGATCTTTGCTTACTTTATATTATTTTGTTTGTTTTATATTATTTTTATTATTAATAGCTCTCATTTTAAGAAGCGAGAGTTTGATGACCTGGCGATTGCTTAAACGGCCTCGAATTTCGAATGTGATCAGCTTCCGACTAACGCCCACCACATACACTTGTATCTTGTCACAGAAAAGATAAATAATTGCACACCACGTGCTTGTTTATTATAAACTTAGCTAAATATCTTTTAAATGGATGACTAAAATGGGAGGGGATCGTTATTTAATATTTGTTCTACAAATCTAATTTTTATGCTGCTCGATTATACCTAAATACATTTATGCGAAAATTTTAAAATTCGAAATTATCTTGTAGGTATGACGCTAATTTATAAAATGCGAGATTTCGTTATCAGAATTTTTGGTTTGTAGTTAATTTGTTAGTTAATTAGTGATAAGCTGGGCTTTTGATTTCTTTTGTTCCTCAAATAATACACATAAAATGGTGATATCACTCTCCAAAGCGCCAAGAAATGATAACGGTTTTTTTGTATAACAGTTCAATACAAGCATTTTTTTTAGTATAGGAGGGGGGGTATATCTCCACCCGTTTGGACGGGAGGGGCAATTTCATTAAAAAAAAGTACTAAAAATTTGAAAAAATGTATAAAAAAATAACGGTAATACTTATAACTTAAGTGTTATACCTTTTTTTAAAGCCAATGCTCTGTTCTATTAGATAGTTTTTAAATCAGGCGAAATCTATGCATAGTTTTTGAAAAAAAAAAACGAGTTTTATACTCAAAATTTGGGAAAAAAAACATCAAAAAAATAGTCAAAAATGATTGTATTGAACCGTGTAGTTGAGGTTGCATTTAAAAATTAAAAGATTTTACCGATACAAAGTTAAGATTGTAATCAAAAGGAGAAGCACAGACCTCTTTTTGTCCATTGAGTTGAATATTGACACAAAATCTTTCCATATAGTTAATCAAGTTTTTAACCACAAACTCGTCTCTAAAATAAACTTACGTATGTCATTCATTTTTCCCTGTGAATTTCGTTAACTTGTAACATTTCATAAACTGTTTAAAAAACCACAAACCCAAATTCATCACAAAATAAGTACAAAAAAGACCTGTGGCCTATTTCACCAACTTACAAATTGTAATTTACAAGTGATTTCTTACAATATTTGTTAAAAAATCGATTTATTCTGTTTCACAAAATATTTGTATTACAAAATTGTAGTTGTAATTTACAAAGGGAAATTTGTGGGAATTTTATTATTTTCGTTTCACCAAGAGTAATTTTTGTTTGTAGTTTACAAGTACAAATTTGTAAAAACTCAGGTATTTTTGTAAGTTTCTGTTTCACCAAATATTAGAATTCTACAAATTTGTTCAGTTGTAGAAAAATTCTTACAGAAGAAAGTTCGTGTGTAATTTTATTTACAATTTGTACTTTTTTAATAGGAATCTCATATTATACCGAAAAATGTCTTTACGGCGAAGGCATAGTAGTACCGATAGTGATACAAGTGAATATTTTGTGACAAATAGGCGAAGAAAAATTTATCGGTTGCGTATAAACTACGAAATTTCAGATGCTTTTGCCTTCAAAGAAAAGTTTCGGATAAACCGTATAAGGGCAGAGGAAATAATAAGAATAATTGGACCGCAGATTGCTAATGAGTCTGAAAAAAACTTTTCGTTGACACCAAGGCAGCATTTTTTTTCTATTGTCAATTTTAGTCTGCAATGATTTTTATTAAAGACATTATTATGTATTTTATAAAAGACTACTTTAGGCTTACCACTGTAATCCGTTTCAAATTTTGCCAAAAAATATCTCTAAGGTATTTCCCGTCTTTTTCAATAAGAAGGCCATGAGATTTAACTGTTTCATAAATATTTTGCCACTCGATGATTTTAACATTGTGTGTTATAATATTTGAAAATTTTCCAAATAATATGTCTTTTTTTTCGCGAATCAAACCGGCAACAAAAATTTTGTTTTGTTTATTCATAGCGCTTAACGTTAACGTTCGATTCCGACTCGGCAGACTTTTACAAATTTGTGAGAAGTAATTGTTTTTTACAAGTTTAGCAAACATGCTGTGAGACTTTTTTTTTTTATTTGTAAATCACAACTACAATTTCCTCTATTTTTTTGCTCTTTGTTACAAATTCGTTCGAATTATGTTTGTTGTTTGTGAAACAGAAAATCCGTTTACAATTTTGTGATTGTAGATTACAAGTACAAATTTGTAATTGTAATTGTAATTTGGTGAAATAGGCCACTGATCCTCACTCAACTGTGACATTAACAATTAATTTAATTAAATGTACGGATATTATGTTTGTATGTGTGGCTAAATTGATTTAGCAAAAATGAAAACAAAAGCCCGAATAAAAAAAAAAAATAAAATACTCCTACAATCTGCAGTTTTTTTTTTTTTGCAACAAAATTTGAAAGATTTAGGAAATTCTGTAGGTATATTGTTTTAATAACATGGGAAATGGGGCAAATGACGCACGCGCCGACAGACAACCTCGACGTTCAATATAAAAATATATATTTGAATAGCTAACTTTTTATTTTTTTCTAAATGCTGACCTAGTTTTGAATTATAAAAATGTTTTTTATTTGTTAATTTAATCTTAATTAATGCAGACGTTCTCCTTTTTGGATTGTTTAACATCAGAACAGAAATACGCAAAGTATAAAGCTAAAAAAGCATTGAAACAACAACAATGGCAATTCATTCTACAAAGCTGCTATTCGTTTGCTCTTTATAACACACACATCGCATCATACATTATATCGTGGGGATCAACGACTTAAAAGACCTTCGTTTCAGTTCCACCTTTTGGAGACGTACCTACCTAGTTAGAGGAAACATATGCAATTTAGCCTTATATAGCAAAAAAAAAAAAATTAAATTCTACAAACATAATGATAGAAAATTATGCCGACATGTGTAAGTACCTATGTAGCTATAATAATATAATGGCATGGAAAAACATAAATGTGGCAAGAGGGTGCAGGCTTTGAAAATGAGGTCAGGCACTATCACTGCTAACTTGGTTAGAAGATGTTTTTTTTTTTTTTCAAATTGTATTTTCAGAACGGAAAATAATCTTCCTTTGATAAAACTTAGCTTTAAAAAATATGTACTTAATATATAATGTGGGTTTACCAGGAAGTAGAGAGAAGACCAACAATCGAAGCTTTGAACTACAATTTTGTGTAGGTAACTATTTTTGAAGACTAAACAATAATGACAAAATTGTTTGGTAGGCCTCTATTGAATCCATATTAAATAGATAGAAATAGTTGTTATTCTTTATTTAATAGGCAATAGTTTGGTAATTATAGGACACTATTTCGTTAAAAAATTAGAAATTTTTCAAATTGAAAAACAATCAATGCCACCATCCAAATGATAACCATTGAGAAAATATTTGTTATTTTGCAGAGGGCACATTTTAACCTTCGTCGGTCTGTGCGTTTGTGCGTCCACTGTGGTTAAAGCTACAACCTAAACGAGTGGGCCCATTTGCTTTTAATTCGGAACACAGCATTTTTATGTAATTCACTAGAGGAGAAATTCGAATTTTTGATTTAGTTCATCTCTCTTTAAGCAAAATAGTCAGTTTTGCATCCGCCCACGTAGTGAACAACGTATAGAGGACTCCGCGTACCGCGGCGTACGGATCCGCAAAACTGCGTTTGTCGGCTTGAATTAGCATGGAAATTAGAATCACCACTGACTCACTTGTGAGAGTGAGAGTTCACCATACTCAGCGAAAACCGAAGCCAAAAAGGATCCAAAACGAATCGCAAAAAATATACTTCGCCACTTGAGTGCTACAGTACCTACAATAATTCTTTTTTCTTTCCAAGTTTCTCCAAACGAGTTTACCTACAACAAACATAGAAAGCTTTTTTTTTTTCATTTCAAGACACTTTATAAATACAATTTACAAACATAAACATATTTTATTGCACTAAAAAAAGACCAAATGAACGAAAAAAAGTAATACTTTATTAATGAAGTGACCATTTCTCAATATTTCATAAGAAAAGAGAACATAAAAAAAAACTAGGTATGTCTTTGCTACTCCACTTGCAAAGATGAACTAAACAAAGGTGTGGGAAAAAATGGTTGTAAATACAAAGTGCGTGCGTTAAACACTCAGTTTAGTAAAGATCCAAGAAAGACCGAGAAAGTTGGGTCAGTGAATTAGCTTGAAGGGGCTAGAACAGGTAGCTGTCATACAAATTTTTCGGTTTGTTCATGAGCCTTACAACTGTTCGCACCTTTATACACGAGCCAGCACGGACTCATATGTTCCAAGCTGCGCGGACTCGGAGTGGTGGACAGTTGGCATGTGCATTGCATGAACGAGCCGATTTCCAATTCTCTTTGCCTCACGATTTGGCAGCACATCCCTGTATTCTAAATATTGCGGTTTTTGTGTCTATTCAACCGAAGAGGCAAGAGCAAGATTCACAGTATAGTACAATATGCACTTCAGCGCTAATTGGCTCTCATAGGTAGGTTTTAGCTCGGGCCGCCATTTCTACCTATGTACTATACACAAAAGTATGTAAATACTTAAATTGCAAGGCTGTGTACAAATCTCAAAAAAAAAAAGAACATTTAGATTTTTATTTATTAAGAATAGCTGCCCCTGGAGACGTTATTCTGCCTCTAGCTAGGTGGCACCATTTTCGATCCATATTGACTGTGCATTTTAAATCCAAAAAAAAATCGTTTTGGAAAAATCAAGAAAAAATTGTACATAATTCAACAAAAAATAAAGTGCGTATACGCCCGAGTGTACCACTGTTTTATTGTTGTTTTATAGAAAACAAGACTTCATTCCTTTTTTTATTTCTATATACATACATATGTATGTACTGTACATAGGTACAGTAAAACCCGCTTAAGAGAAACTGCAAAATGTCACAGTCTTTCTTTCACTTAAGCGGGTTTTTCACTTAAACGAACCCCGCATAAGTGAAAAAAAATTTCACTTAAGCGGAGCCCGGATAAGTGAAAAAAAATTTCACTTAAACGGATCTGAAAATTCCCTTAAGCGGAGAATTAATGCTAGAAAGAATTGTATTTATCTTTGAATTATGAAAATTTAATTTTCTTTTGTAATTAATGTCAAAATACGTATACCTCTTGAGCCATTTAAAATGTTGTTTTGGACTTTTGTTTGAGAGGACAAAGCAATTTGTTAATAAAATTTTACTGTAAGTATTTGTGAAACAATCATAAATTCAAATGTCATTTTCGTAGTGAAAATGGTGAAGGTGAAAAATAAACTAGAAACGAAAGCATTCAGCAAATTTTTCGTTCTGGCGATTCTCTTTTTTTTTCACTTAAGAGAAATTTTTTTTGAATGAAAAATATAAAATTGAACTGAAAATATGTTTCAGGTATCCGGGTTTTTCACTTAAGCGAGTTTCTCTTAAGCGGGTTTTACTGTACTATTCTATAGGGCAAGTTTCGGATTCGTAAAAAAATCGAAATCGGGATTTTAATCAAATTAAAAATAACGATTGTACCAAGGGAAATTACATCAATAAAGATATCACAAACGATGTTAAAGAACCCGAAAAAAGTGGTTCCTAAAATTCGACCTGTCTGTTTGTATGCCTGATTGTACTTCTACCTACATCCTTAATCACTAAACTGAAGCGATTTTCTTCAAACTTAGAACATAAGATTTTAGTGAAAACTGTATAACGGTACCTCTCATGCCATAGAACCTTTTTGTTTTCTTTATTTTTGACTTTCTCGTAAGCGGCTTAACCGATTTTAATAAAAATCTATATTCAGAATGTCTTTTTAAGTCTGAATAATATTGCATGTACAGATTTTTTTTTTAAAGAAAACAACTCTCATTGAGACCTTTCATATGATATATAGGTCAAAAAGTGTGTTACAAAAATGGGACGCAACTCATACAATTATAAATATTTATTCTCCTTTCAAAAAGTATTTTTCGAGATACCTATTGAGAACATTTTATTCCTGTAATTCAAAAATAATATAAGTTGTTTCTTTCAGTAAAACCGACGGGATGTCATTTCATAAAACAAGCATTACCTTACAATAATATTTATTTGAGAATCGAAGAGTTAAAGTGAACAATAAACTGTTCCAGTTTGATTCATTTTATTGAAATCTTAAGCATTAAGTAATATAACCGTAAAGCATAAACAGACTTCGATAGCGTACATCGATTCATTTTAAGCTGTCAACAGTTTCTATTTCTATGATTTTGTTGGTAAAAAATGTCACAATATCCTTGTTTACTTCTTTTCTACACAGAAAATTGCCTAAAAAATAACTTATAAAACAAACAAAATTCCATTCCAATCGTTACACTACTATTTTTGTAATTAAATTATACAAGTCGTATCAGCAAACGTAACGTTTTACTCGTAGTATTTTATGCCTGCAAGCTAAGCTACATATATTTTATTTTTGTTTATTTCTGTTTCTTCAAAAAAAAGAAATAAAAATCAAACATAAAAGGTTATTGGCCTAGTTTCTTAGTAAGTTATGTATATGTTTACCAGTAGCAAATGTTATGTATGTTTGCTTTGCGTCCCGCTGCTTTGACAGAAATTTAGCACATACATACCTACCGCGTGCATTTTAAGCAAGTGCAATAATAAATAAGTTCTCAATTTACTTCTTTTGAATTCGGTTATGAGATTACGTTGCCGTTTGTTTTATTTATTTTTACCCACCTAAATATTTATTTTTCTTTGGAAATCCAGGAAAAACAGTAAAATATATCTATACCTAGTGCTAGTGGTTTGTATCTTAAGATATTTGACAGTGCAAGTAAATAAGTAAGATCTTAGTGGCCCGTGATATTAAAACGTGACTTAAAGTGCGAATAAAGCTGAGACAAATCATGAAATATATTGTCACGGTGTTTTTTTTAGGTTAGTCGAAAAGTCGAATAAGATCGAAGATACTGCCAAAACAGATAAATATTTTAATTAATTACATAAATGTATTTTATAGACCTAAGTTATAAAAATCACAACATTCAGCTTTGAGTCTGCAACAATTATATATGGGTGCCTGGAAAAAAACAAGCACTTAATTAGGATACTACAAGCACCTATACAATATTGAATTTAATTTATTAAAAACAAATCATTGTTACGAAAAAAATTAATGAACTTATTTTTTCAATTATGTATGTATAAAGTGTTCGAATCTATGTCAATATGCTATCCTTCCAATTTTGTAGCTCAAAAAGTAAATTTAAACAAAACACATTTATGATTTAGATTTAGATCTTTTATCTATATTTTTAAGATCTTGCCATTTTTATAAATGGAATGTAACATCATTCATGTCTTTCATGGAAAATCAGGCAAGTATCATAATGCTCTCGATGACTTTAAGATCAGGCGATAAATAATTTAGCTATAACTTGATGAAAATTCGTCATCAAAGATTCAATAGTATTGCATAGCCCTACAAAAATAAAACCAACGTCAAAAATAAAACGATCTTGGTGTTCAGTTCAAATTACCAAAATGCTATAGAAACTCGTTTAGGACATTTTTCTTCCAATAAAACTAAAATGGGAGTTGTTGTATAAGGGGCCAGTTATAGCTATCATTGAAATTCATCATTGAAAATTTTAATAATGCCTTTTGAAGATTATGACTGAATTAATGTATCTGGCCAAAAAAAATTTAATTTCAGCCCAACCTTTCTCATGAAATGTCTTTTATTTTTTCAATGATCATTGATAAGGTAGTGCAATCATTGAAAAAATGAAAGTCAATTTATGTGGAAGGTTGGACCCAATCGAAAATTTTTTTTCGCAATAAATATTATTTAAGTTGTCACCTTTACATTGGCATCAAAATACTTACTGATTTTGCTTTTAAGTGCCCTAAATCTTAAATTAAAAATTTTCAATGATGAAATTCAATGATAGCTATCACTGGCTCCTAAGATATGACACGGCCTTTTATTTACACCACACGACTTCCACGTCCATTATCTTCGATTTAAGGCAAAACAAATTCGGTTAAAATTTGACTAGGTATAGCAATAAGCATTGACGATGACGGTAACATCTGGAACAATCAATGACACCACCACACCAAATTGCACAACACAGCGAATTTTGTTGGATGCAACGGTCTTTCGACAGTTGCGTGTGGATGTCCACTTCCGCGATTGTTAAACGAATGAATGACAGTTCGGTTTGACGTATCACGTTTGTGATTAAAACACGAATGTCAAATCTGGACCATGAAATGTATTACACTTTAGAATTATTTCCTTAGAAAGACGGTGTTCACATTGGACTCAGATTTTCGATTTTTTTTTGGCATAAGTCAGTCAACTCGTATTCAGACACACACAACCGATTCACTCTGACGTTCAGTAGTCGTTAAAATAAAACACAAATTTTTATTCACCGGAGAATTTAACTAGAAATTTTTCAATCACAAAGTTAATATTTCACTAAAAAAATATTTTTACAATTGAAACAACTTCGATTCTGTAGTATTTAAGTGCCAAACAAAATACTAACAAAACACATATCACAAAAGGAAACGTCAAAAAAAATCCACAAATTTAAAAAAAAAAATTTAAAAATCCTGCCTCACTTGCCTGTCTCTTTCTCACCACAGAGTGGGAACGAGTAAAAGTAAATAGACGTCAAAAAAAATCCAAGGAGTAACTGGCCGAACAGAATGTTGACGCAGACGGAACTGGAGCCGGAGCTGGAATAGCTGTCAAAATATTGAACACACGCAAATTCAATGTTGCGAACACAACGGAACGTAGACGCATACGGAGCTGCAGACGCAGACGGAAGAGTTCACCAACTTTTAACTTTTCACGTACGGCACTTTTGACGTTTCAAATTGTATGAAGAAAAAAAACAAAATGTTGGGTCGGAAAAAAATATTGTGATTATTTCTCGAAAAAAATTATTTATTAAAAGGAAAATTAATGGAAACAAAAAATGTGAATTCTGAGCTTGTGCACAATAATATTCTTCTGTTTTTGTTCACAATACTTGCAAAGCTGTACAGCTCCATTGTGGACATGTACAAAAAAATAACGTACAACACTTTTTGACAGCTCTTCCAGTTCCGTCTGCGGCTTCAGTTCCGTCATTCTATTCTGTTCAGCCAGTCCAAGTCCAATGTGAAAACCGTCAAAACCACAAAAGGACGTATTGCTCTATGAGTAGTGTTGACTTCCTTTTTTTATAGGGATACACATGTAAGCCTCTTTTCCTAGTTAAATTTCTAACTTGAAATATTTATAGTCGAATTTCTAAGACTTGAAATATTTATAAAAAATAGTCATCGTAAGATTCGTAAGATGCTTCTTTTTCAGCAATATCCTTTTTGAAATAAATTGACTGTCAAATGTCGAAATTATAAAACATATACATACATATTATTTTTCATTTCTCACACAAGTAAGAAGTTTTTAGAAAATCCCAAAAGAATTCTATCTATAGAACGCACACAAATGCATGAAAAACCAGTGGATTGACCATGCGTCAAAACATATGTTTTTTTCAGCTTCATTACATATTTCAATTAACTTAAGTTTTGAAGCTTCTCATCTATAATGTAAACAATACAAAGCCTTCGACGTATAATAAATCTTGAATAACATCAATGTGACCTACTTGTGAACATTTGTATCTAACCTTTCTTTTCACACCAACAATTACAACAATACATACACATACACACTTAAAAATAAACTAATTACTTAACCATGTTTTGTATAAAATTTATTGAAAGGCCAAACCACCCTAGCTGTCAAATCCATATCCACCTAATAGCTATAGAAGTGACCTCTATAGAATTTAATGCACATCGAAATTTGTCATCATAACATCGTATTTTATTTATCGACAGATATGTTTAAGACAGTTTTGTGTATCTCTATATTTGCATCGAACAAGGCAATTTAAATGGATTCCACCATCATCGCCCATCCACCGCATATATCGGTCGCCATGTTGTTGTGCTAGTGATGGCCGGTGCAGAGCCATCACTACTTGGCCCCATTTGAGGTCGTTCGCGTAGCCGCGTAGCGTGCAAAGCTGCAGTGAAACAGAGAAAGTTTACACGTTGTTTTTGAAACAGTTTTTTTTTTTTTTTTTTGCTTATGTATATTTTTTATTTTTATTTTGAATGTTTTGTTGTATATTTTTTTTTTGTTTTTTGTTTATATCATGAGATGTATTGCATATTGTTATATGGATATGTATACATAATATAATGTTGATCGTGGTGTAACATGGGGCTTCAAGGCGTTATATTGTTGGGTCATTTGCTTCATTTTGTTGTCATTCGAGTCCACTGAGCACCAATAACTAAACCTCCATCATCTACCGTCCCCACCGCCGCCACCACCACCGCCACGGTGTGGTGGAGCTTAGATTTATGGCATTTTGTCAGTTAAGAGTGCGGAATGTGCATCAACTGCTATATGCAGTTATTAATTAGGTAATACTGGTGATGGTGGTACCGCAACTCTCCTACTTGTGGCCAGGGCTCTAGTGGCACACATTTTGTGTGTATACAAATTTCCACTGCATACTACCGACATGTGTCAAACACGCCACATGGTCATAAACACACAGCACACCGTGATTATGTCATAATTAATTAAGTCGATTCGACTGGGACGCTGGAAGTTGTTGAAAGTTTGTTTTAATTTTTTTTTTTTAAAGTGAACTGATCTCCGCTGAGGTATTTTCAATAATATGAAATAGAAGGAGATGGATATACAAAATTATATGCAGCACACACAAGAATTATTTCAACAGGTGAGGATTTTTGGAGTCTGCATGACCTTAATTGGGAGATGCTGATTGACGATGACAGACGCTCAATGCGTACAAATGGAAGACAAAATGAGTGCAGTGGGTCAATGTTATATCGAAGAAGATGTTATCGATTGAATCTGAAGTTAGTTGATGGTTTTATACATTGAAGTTTGTTTATTTTAGCATCAAAGAAGAAAACACCAAAAACAAGATGCCCCAACTTCATCGATTGTGATTGTGTTGTATCTATACCTATTTTGTAATTATTTTTGCGAGGCAATTTCCAAGGAATTAAAAAAAAAATAACAAAAAATCTTTAAGGTATACCTACCATGTTTGTTTTTTTGTTTTTTTTTTTTTTTGAATTAAGGCCCATTTGCTGAAAAGAAACCTTCAATATTTATGTTCAACTTAAGCGCTTATGTTTCACTTTTTCCTTAGCGTAAACTGTCACATAAGCTCTTATGTTGAACTTAAACACTTAAGTTTAATTTCAGCAAATAGGCCTAAGCTTCGAAGCTACACTGATCTGAAACTATGTCGTGCTATTCTATTTGCATTTTATTAGTTCGGATATTTCAAATTTGTTCATTCACTGAAAATAAATATTTCATTAATATTGTTTCCATTCCTAGATTTAAACGTACCCCAAAACTAGGTATTGGCAAGGCCCTCACTTGTCAACTAATGAGTCCAAGTAAGATTATTCGACTTTAAATATATTGGAATATTAAACCAGAAAATTACAATAAATGTCTTAGACTTTGATTAAACCCAGTTTCAACTTAAGAAATTAACAGTAATGGCGCCCATAATGTTTAATTTAAAAAACAAATTAAAAAAGTCAAATTAATTTAGATTCTGCTCGCTTCCTCGCATAAACGGCTCGATTTAAATTCAAAACTCTTATTATATTTGCTTAAACTAGTATCTGTACAAGTGAGCGGTTGTTAGGTGTATATAAGAAATAAAAGTGCTCTGACACTGCACATATGGCAAGCTGTCATCAGCACCCTCACTTTTGTAGTTATTTGTCACATTTTAACCCCCACATCTCCCCATCGAGGAGTGTGATTATTTTTATGATTATTACAGATATAGCGCATAGTATATTTTTTTGTAGCGCCACGATAAATTGCAAATAGTGTCAGTGTGCTAAGTGCCTCAGCTGTGAAACAATTTTTGTTCAGAAATAAAATGTTGTAATATCGTAATGGGAAATTTTTAAAACAAAATATACTATCAGCAGTAATAACTTGTGTGGTTCAGAAGTAGGCTAACACAGTTGTATATAAGTTTTATATAATATTTTCTTGTCTGAGCTAATCACCAACAATATTATATCGAGCATGAAACGGTGGAATTTAAATAGTGAGATACATACATCGCTTTCATTCGCCTATACCTACATAATATCATCACTCATCACAAGAGGATGACGATTTTTTTTTGTTTAAAACTAATTGACTTAAGGGTTCTTAGTTTTTACTATAAGCTGTGCTCTTTCTATGGCATAATGCACAAGATAATTGGGTTCAATTTGACCCACAAAAGAGGTTCAGTAAATAAGATGTAAGATGATTAAATTATGCATAAAACAGAATAAGCTAAAACAGTGAAAGTGGCTTTTTTAGTTTTTGAAATATTTATACAAGTTGTTTTTGCTAAGGGGTACAGGTGTACATATATACAAATTTAAAACAAAATAATAAAGGTAGGTATGTACCTACTAGCAAATTGATAATTTCTGGGATAAATTTAGTGCCTATCTCACCCCGTTTAGGAGGTGGGGGCAATTTTATAAAAAATGACAAAAAAAAATTATTAAAAAACAACGGCAATACTTACAATCAAGTACTATATCGGGTTTGAAAGACAGAAATCCGTTCTTTAATCCTATTTCCTTATTTTGTTTTTTAATTTTTTTTTTTTTTTCATTTCAAGTCTTTTTTTTTCTAAAACGGAGCGATAGACCCCCACTATCCCGTAGTAAAAAATGTGTTTTTTTGGCACCAAAGTTATCGTTTTCGTGCCATAATGTTTGCTATACTTAAGTTGAGCCGTACCCGGTAATCGGATTCTAACACAGCTTGACAAGCTGCATAGTCCCAATAAACTATACCTTTCAGTAAATGTTGCCATACAGACGACTAGGTATAGACCCTTGCTAGAAAAATTATCGACAATGGAAGAAAATTTAATGGGCTTTAATTTATTATGATGTACATTTATTTTTTACCTAAAATTGATATAGTTCGGACGTAAAATAGTAAAAAAAAATTTCAATTTTTCAAAACATTATGAAATACATAATGTACATATATGTTATGTACGATACATAGACTTTTGATAACTTTTTTAAATTTTTGTTTTTAGTAAAACTTGTTTAATATACCCCGAGTTCGTAAAAGAAAGCATGCTCAATTACTGCTAAAAACAATTGCAAAAAAAGGTAAAATTTGATTTCAATACTGAGAGCAAACATCAGCGTTTCTAAAACAGTGAACACAATTTTAAACAGATTGCATTTACCTGCAGAAATGCGACTTCAATGTGGCAGTGTTGACGAAGTTTTACTTTTACGAACTCGACCATAATTTTAACCTTACCGTTTTTTGTCTCAATAATTTCAGGAAAATAAATATTTACCTAGATAATTTTCATCAAAGATTGTATTTCCATACATAGATCAGTATTGGCATTGTTTCACATTTAAGGTCTTCTATAAGACGACCTATATTAAAGGTGTAACACTACTATATTTTTGTGTTTGTTACTATATGCGGATTGCGGGCCATACTTCCGCAAATAATTTTTTTTTTCATTTATTTGGGGGCCATTGACAGCCTTTGTTTTGGAATGAAGGTAAGACTTCATAGTTTAGACTTATTATGTTTGGCGCTGCCTCCCAGACTATTACTTTTTCCAACAACTGAATCTGAAACTAAAAAAATTGGCAACTAAGGCTAAGAAAAGACTTCCAGATATATGTAATTATTTCTGGAAGAAAAGGAAAGTATTGGAAATATGCAAAGGATTCGGAAAGCAAAATTAAGCAACGAGTTTTTTGAAGAAAAACTGTTTCTTTATGCATGATAACAAAACTGTAGTTTTAGGTTAGAAGTTTCCGAAAACCTGACGTTAAGAAAAATTATTACAAGATCATACAAATATATCAGAAAAATTCTAATGTACGTTTTCCTATAGGAAATATACTAAATTTTGTCGAAATATTTTAATTAATCAAAGCTGATTTCTAAAAAAGATTATAGGTTATTATTTTTTAAATTATATATTTTTAATGTTTTTAAAGTACCTACCTATTTTTTGAATTGTTTTATCCACAGTAAAGTTTAAGCTTCGAAAGTTGGTCTGTTAAATTTTGTAGCGAAAAAAACATAATTTGGATATGAATTATAACAGTTTCGAACTGTAAGGACTTTCAAAACAGTACGTTTATGTTCAGGATTCAGAGCTCGAATTGGATTAGGGTCGGATTTTTGACCCAGGTTTTTCGTTAATAGATTTAAGAGCTCGATATTGAGTTGAGTTGAAATGGTGTTGAGATGACATTATGGTGTTTTTCAAATTAGCTCCTCAACCCAGGTTTTTTACCACTAATTTCAGGAGCGGAGTCGAGTCGGTTCAAGCTCATTTCAACTCGATGCAGGTATAAAAGGGTCGAAGTTAGCTCCAAGCTCGGTGGAAACGTAGTATGTATCTACAGACAGGGTATGGTTACTCAAACTGAGTAGATATTGATTTTGTTTTCGATACAAAAAATAAGAGAAATGAATACAAATGGTTAGTTTTACTTGGAAAATAACAATTTGTTTTAGTTTGTAAAAATTCAATGTAAGAAATGAACGCTCTCATCCCAAACGACTTTAAAACATATGTACATTTGTACATATCAGTATAATGTGCGTGCTTCATACAAAATGCGTGAGCTTATTCATTTCTTAAAGACCTTTCATGCTGGTGCCATGAAATAAATTCACATGCAATTAAGTCCAAAGCTAAAACGATCTTGGACTTTATTGCTTTCATCATTTGATTTAACTAATCAGAACTGTACCACCGAGTGCTTAATAGAAACAGAAACCGCCTCTCGAAATGTCACTTTGACATTTACAAATGTGGAAATGGAATGACATACCGTCGCCAAAGAATTGTTTTGTCCCATACGCCATTTTTGTGGTTTTTGAGTTAAGGACGAATTCTATGGTAATTTGGTATGCTCTTTCTAAATCTGTGATCCGATTTGCG
The DNA here is from genome assembly GCA_947049315.1 of Epistrophella euchroma. Lineage (NCBI taxonomy): Eukaryota > Metazoa > Arthropoda > Insecta > Diptera > Syrphidae > Epistrophella > Epistrophella euchroma. The sequence goes on along the minus strand of OX346247.1, from coordinate 16,456,168 downwards.
CTATGTACTACCAATCCTAAGATAATGAGTATCGACCCTGTCCCATATCCAGGAAAATCAACGGTTTGTAGAATTGTTTTGTCCCATAAACCATTTTTTGGTGTTTGGGACACATTTTTCATACAATTTTCCGTAATTCTTTTGATAGAATTGGTTTGTCTCACGTGCATGTGTGTTAAAAAATGCAATGTTTGTGGGACACTGATCGCAAAACAAAATCCATTAGAGCAGATGCGTTTTATTATCTACGGATCAGGATCAAAATCATTTCTTAACACGTGTTACACAAACAATTTTGTGTCCCACGTGTATGAGAAAACTTTCCAGTAACAAAATATAGGAGGTGGGACACACGTCAAAAAAGTTGACTTTTAGCGTAACTTTTTAACGGTCAAGCAAAACATTTTGATATTTGATGGTAGGAGAACTCATTATAAGTAGAATTTTGGGTAAAAAAAATCCTATCACGCGGTTATGGCATAATAGAGCCAATGACGTATGGGACAAAACAATTCTCAGGCGACGATACACTATTTTAGGCCTAAGCGTGTTCAGTTGAATTTAATCAAGAAAATAGGATTAGAATGATACTAGTTCAAAAATCTTCAAGAATTTATTAAATAGCTTTAAAATTGGAAAATTGTTAAGTAGAAGGTATCATGTTAATACCTCAACATCAGGCTGTTTAAAATGTATCCATTGATTTATTTTTTTTTAAGGAAGATATAATTTGTAATAAGTGTAAATTATTAACTTAATTAATATCTTGGAGGTTCCAAAATAAAACATTCCATAGGTCGTTCGTCGGTTCGGAAGAAAAACGACATAACTCAACAAATGGAATTTTTGAGCTAACATTACATTTTTGTAAATAAAATAAAAACTATTAATTCGAATAATTGGAACTTAATGATGGTCTTGATATTTTCAAATTTTCATTCAATTTTCCGTTACGTAGGTACCTATTTTCAAAAATGATATTTGTTGAATTGTTTCGTTTTTATTTCGAACCGACGATATGTAAATAGAGTAGGTATATGTGGGTAGGTACAATTAATGCTTACATTTATCACTCAGAGATATGTTATCGCATAGCAAAGTATTGGGAAGATCACACTGCATGTTTGTTGAAATCTTATAATCCACATAATAATTGGCCTCCAACTCGAAAATGGTGTTAGATCTGGGATTTATCAGTTTTGTGATTTAAAGTTTTATTATTTTTGTTTTTTTTTTTTTTTAATATTTGATATATCTTTTGTTATAACACAATTTTCTTCTTAAACAGATTTCACTTCTTTAAAGATAAAAAATGCACTCAAATTATCATAAAATTCATTCACTGGCAGCTTAAAAAAAATAAAAAAAATTTAATAAACATAAATAAATTTTAATATTAGCACAAGAATTTTATTTTCAAAAAATCGATCCGTATCTCAGAGACTTTTGGCGACACCGTTAAAGAAACTAAAACCGAAATATTAATAAAGAGATTTAAAATCTCATTCCTACTATCCATTCGTTGGCCCCCCAATCATCAACATCATCCAAATTCATTTTTACACTACGATGAACATGGCGGCGGCGGCGCCTCCGTTTAAAGTGTGTTAGAAACTGATCGTTAATTATTAGCCGTACCGTTAACAGCCTCAAAGAGTTAAGTAATCCAAATAATCATCTATATCCATAGCAAAAGGAACGACAAAAACAAAAAAAAAATGCAAAAAAAACAGAAGAAAGAAATGGAATAGAGAAAAAAAAGTAATGAATACTTCGTAGCGATAAAAAAATCTTCTATATTTCCATCAAACAAAATGCCGTTGAACTATTAAGGAATTTTATTCATGCTTTTGCTCTTTATTTTTTGCTACTAATGTTGTTTTTGTTGCGCGGAAACTATTTAAATGTCATCGCTCGCGAGCGGCGCGCACGCATGTCATAGTCATAGTCTGCCTTTGTTGGCGAAAAAGGGGATACAGGGGCTAAGTGGAGCCTGAAAATAAACCGCTTCTTCGTTTTACGATCCATTTCCTATCTGATACTTCGCACTGTTTCTGGTTCTGTAGCTTGTAGTTGTTGTTGAGAATAAAATTTAAAAAAAAAAAAAAAAAAACTAAACAAACATGAAAGAGTTCATTTGACTCTGGCACGATCGCCGCATCTTCGTCACATATATCAGCTGAAGTTGTGACGAAAGCAAACTACGATAATGATGGAGATGAAAGAGAATCCCAGAGAGCAAGAAACGAATTATAGAAGTGTCAACGCACTTGTTCTTAAAACACACGCACACAACACACTCAGTGGAATGCCATTCTGTTTGACAGGCCCTGCAACAACAAAATGTATCAGCTAAACGTTACAGAACTTGTTGTTGCTATTGGGATTTGAAATTCAAGATACTTCCAAATAAGGAATTAAAATATTCAAAGAAGAATAAATAAACAGAAAAGTAGACCGCTATAATCGAAAGAGATAATTAATAAACAAAAAAAAAAATAAAAACAATGTGGGTCAATCGTTATTTTGAAGTAATATCCCAGGCAAATTGTGTGACTTTTCAAAACTGTCAAATTAAAAAAAAAAAGAGACAGTTCGTTTGCAATATGTTGCACTTTTTCCCATCAGTTTCAACAAAATAAACAAACCGATCAAAGAATAAAAGTCCTTGAACTCGTTACCTTCGAAATTTGAATTTCAAAAATGTCGCGAGGGTTATTCAAATTTCAGTGGATTCTGTTTGTGATCCGTTTCGGTTGCAAGTGTTTAGATATGCAAAATGTATCGAATCATGGATTCCGGACGCGAAAAGAAGATTTTTGTTGTTGTTGTTGTTATTGTTTGTTCTCTTTAGATTATTTTTTTTTAGTTTTTATTCTATTTTTATTTTTTCACTTTAATGCAATGTTGGTTGTTAAAGAAAAATTGCTATTCGAATTTTTAAAATCTGATCGCGCAACAGACGGACGTCGTGTCTTGTGTGTTGATACCGTATTGACTGACTGACGCGAACGTGCCGCTGCTGTTTTCGCTTTGAAATGCGAGAGATAACTGCGAAGAAATTGGCGAATGTCAGGAAAAATACACAGAGGAGAGGGCCTTCGTCGCTGTTGTGCGCTGCTGTAAGTAAGTAGGTATTCGTTCGTAGCCGCCACCGCGTAACAATTCCAAATGAATCTCCCCATTTGAGGCTCGGGTATCTCTTTACACCCTAACCCTCCTCTTTCATCCGTTCAGCAACATAAACAGAACTAAGTGCTGTTGTTGGAGCTTGGTGGAACGGAGAGAACTCGTTTGTGTGTGTCGGTCAGTGAGCTTATTGAGGCTGGTTGCCAAGTGGGAGGAGAGGGTTTTTTTTTTTTTTTTTTTTTAATGTAATTTTTGAATTTTGTTTTGGTTTCTTCAACAGCGGCGACCAAAACGACAACGAAATGACGGAGACGATGCATTTTTTTAAGTTGCATCGATGATGGTGAATTGATTTGGATTTTGTGGAGGGGCTGCATGCAATGACGAAAACCATAATGATGATGATGACGCTGGTGGTTTCGTTACTTTAGTTGAGAAAATGGATTGTGGATTGTATTTATGTGGAACGTACTTACAACTGAGCTGAGATTGACAGTAGTTGGACATTTTTCAAGTTGGTATGCGCAAACTACCTACTTCTTTCTAATAAAAGAATCTATATGAACACAATTTTTGTTCAATGTTTTTTTTTAACATTTTGAGTTTGAAAATTAATTTTTCAAAAAATGTTTTCTAAAAAAAATAGAATTAAAAACAAAATAAAAGAATATAAAAATATAGCATGGCATTGTACATTGGTGTTGCCGTTGCTTTTTAATGATTTTTTTTTTTTTTCTATTTCAAGTCGATTTTTTTTTAAATTCATTCCCTCCCATACACTCTACCTTTTTGTCACACGTCATGCGAATCACCCTGGTGAAACAGGAAATCATGAACCACCATAATAAATACACAAACATATCGTCAGTACAAAATTATCAACTTCATTTCTATAAATTCTGTTTTAACACAAATTTTATATTTTTAAAATTACTTTTCCACAGTACCTACCTCTGTCGATTTATGCAACATTTTAGTAAGTAAAATACTGTGAAATGCATTCAGTTTTTATTTTAAAAGAGGTTTTAAAGCGTAAAAATGAAAGAGGATTGCATTTTTTTGTTTTATTAGAGGTGTCACTTAAATGTATCATGAGTTCATGACAAAATAATTCAGGAACTTATTAATTTCTTATCTCATAGTACCAATCTTACTCCTTTAAATGAATCAAAATGAATTCAATAATTCAGAATCTATTATTTTAAATTGGATAAAATTTCGTGAATAATTGATTAACATTGTTATAGAAATAGGTACTTTGTTTAAATTCAGGCACCCGCTGCGAGAGGATTGCATTCAATTGAAAGCAACCAATGATGATGATGAATGCGGTAGTATAAGCTACCATTTCTATGATCACCAACGAAGTATTGAATATCACTCCAAAGAGAGTAGCGACAATAGTGCTTTGGTTTCCTCATTTCTCCGACAAATGATTACTATCAAGAAAAAGAAAAAAAACTGAAACTCATGAACATGAGAAAAGTGAATGACTGACCATACCAAGATTCGAGGCGAGAAAACCGTCAAAGAATGAATTCAGTTCAACCAGCGAAAAACGCAATCGACAAATAAAGACAAACACACAAAGCTCTGTTCGGTCAAATTTCATTGCGTGAATCAACAATCGTTGCGGCCTGGCGCTTTTATGCAAAGATCATAGACCCTTGTTATGTATGTTTACAGTAGTGGTGCGACTGCAGGCAGAAAATATAAAAAAAAATAATAAAGTGTGCATTTATTGTTGTTTGTTTTGTTTTGTTGTTTTTTATACTTAATAATTTGTTTACGGAAGACTTTAAGTGACTCAGAAAGTGACAACTTACACAATGATACAACAACAGCAATATGTGCACCATATTGGGGTTTAATTAAATCAATTTATAGAATGCTGTTGAACTGTCAGCGCGCTCAAAGGTGGCTGATTGAACATGGCGGGTCACTGTGGCGTATGAGTGTTTTTTTTTTTAACTTATTTTCTTTCTTGTAATTCCTTTTGATTTAGCAAGAGATAAATACTTGTAGATACGATTCGAATGAATTGTGGAATGTTTATATAATTTCGCATGAATTAAATTACGTAAAAGGCAATTTGGGGATGGAGAATCTGTAGAAGATTAATATAATCATAGGATTAGGTAACTTTTCGATGTGGTGTAAGAATGTACGTTGTCTTAATAAAATGTGATTGAAACTTCACGGTACCGTATTTTTTTTTTCTATTTGCTATAAAGGAGATAGAAAAAGTAGGTAATTGTTTTGTTTATGAAAAATTTGATTAAGCTTAACACTAGGATGACGGAGGGCCCATACGCATGTGTGTGCGCATCTACAAATTGAAAATATTATACCACTTTTTTTAGAAATAAAATTTGAGGAAAAGTTGAGCAAATGTTACGATATTTTTATTTTATTTTTCATACCACTACTGTCGTAAAAAATGTTCGCGTTTGTTTTTGAATAAACACTTTAAAACACTTATTCTTTGGATGTACATAACCCATCACTAGGGTAGGACTAAATTTTGGTGGAGAAAAAGAGAGAGAGAGTACATCTTAACAACTACCCTAAATTTAAGCTTTTGAGTATTGGATTAGAGAAGCAGAAATATTTTTTTTGTAAAAATCTCAAAATAAAATTATTTTTTTATGAGATATAGTTTAAGCACATTCTTTTCAATACGAAAAATATGCACGCCTAATTTGCACGAACTTGCTCGTGTAGTTAAGACCTATTGAAGAATAAGAAGAAGGAAACCACAAATAAGAGAATTATTTTTGTTTTTGCTAGGACTATTAAAATGTAGCATCTATGTATGCATAGAGGTATTGATTTTGACGGTTTAATAAAGTTATGATATTTTTAACGAAAAAAAAAATGTTAAACAGTCAAGGTAATAAAAAAAATAGTTTTTGATTTTTTTTGTAAAAAAAAAAGATTTTCAAAACTTTTAAACGCAAAATTGTTTGAACTAATGAGGTACTGAGGAACAGGAGTGGCAGATTACAAAATTATAACGAATATGGTCGGACGTAAATAGGGCAATTTTCTCAATTTTTTTTGCCGAACACCTGAAATGCAGTTTTAAATTATGTACTTTATGGTTATTATAGGTACGAAGTTTAATCAAAATCCTTAAAAGCGTTTTAGAGAAAAAACAACTGAAATATTTTATTTGTATGGCAGCCCAAATTACAGTGGACGCATGGTCACATGATCGCATGGAGACATGGACGCACGGATGCACAGGCCGACGGAGGCCGGACCAGTACCTATGGCGAAACCCACTTTTTCGGACTTCTCCATCATCGAAGTATCAATTTTGATTAAAACTCCGAAGCTTTTTATACAAGAAATGCTATATGCACATGTATGTATGTATGTATGTATGTATGTATGTACAGTACATATTTATTTTTTACAATTTTATTTTAATAATTGCTTGCTAATTGCTAAAACCTATAGGAATTTTGGATAGTTTTCTAAATTTGTGAAAACTTCAAATACCTAACTAAACAAACCTTAAAAGACACATCCGTCACCTGTTGTGTTCTTAACTGTGCAATAGAATTTAAGAGAAATGAAGAAACTGTCCTACTTTTAATAATTTTTTCTAATTAAATGTAAGTATGCTCTTGAACCTATTAAAATCTTATTTTATCGATTTTTTGACAAAAACAAAATGAAGTTTCTCTGTCTAAATATAGAAGAAATTAAAATAATGCAAATATATTCAATTTAACATCGAATTTAATAAAACATAAGCAACGGTTTACGGTTATGGAAATAGTTTTCATTGATAAAATTATATCCATTATAATCGGTTATATATAGGTATTATTATAGAGACCGAGACTGTAAGAAGTAGTTTGTTTTACTTCCGACAGTGACAGATAAATTACCTTCACCATTGACATAAGAAATGTGACCACCATTTCTCATGTCAATACCCACGAAGTTTATTATAATTGTTAATTTAATGACAAATGATGTAATGAGACGCAATTAAAATCATAACCAATATAATATTAAATACCATCCATATGTTGGGGAGCAGGTATATCACATATAATTCACTTTAAACCCCGTCCACATTCATGAGACTACATACAATCAGCACTCAATATACTCATCTCATCTGTCAACTCATACGACATAACGCTATCATTCACTTCACCTACTTGTTTTGTTTTATTATACTTTTTTTTCTTCTCCCCACATTTGGCCCCAAACACAGTTAGTGTTTGTTTGTTTTTTGGTTTGTTTTGTTTTGTCTTTATTTTTAATTTTGCGTTCTCTTTTTTCTTACATTTTACACTTTTCGAGGCCTTTGACTTCTTGCGCTCATTCACTTTTCATTTTCCGCCACTTCATTCCACATCGCTGCTACTGCTGCTGCCACTGTTTCTCTGATGGTGCTGTTGCTTCTCCCCATTATTGTTTTTGTTTCCCCATTTTTATTGCAGTTAATCGGCTGATGATGACCAGGAAGGCGAGAGGGGGGGCTAAGAGAGCATGATACACGGGGTCAATGAATTCTTGGGAAAGACTTTTGTTCACTTCGCCCGTTATTTCTTGACTTGTTGTTGTTGTGGATGATGATGATGATGGTGTTGGCTTCTTTCTTGTCTGTCAATTAATCCGCATATCTTATGTAAACCGAGTGATTGCTGTCTGCTTGTCAGTTTGATAGGTTTGTTTTTTTTTTTTTTTATGACATTTGCACAAGTGGGGTGCATGCCCTATGTGTATGTTTGTAAAGAAGGAAGAAGTTAGCAAACGAATTGTGCGCATTGAAGATTGAGAAACTTTCACCACACGGTGATGGTGCAGCACATCATCGTCAGCGTCTTGTGGTGCGATGTTGTCTCAATCGACGTACCGGCCATAGCCATCATCGGTGCAACTACTCCTCAGGGATAAATGTGACAGACGCAGACGTCAGAATGGAGTCGTAATGTTGCTTGCTTTGAAGGGGTACGTTGACCCACAACGGGTGCTCTTCCTCTGTCGTCGCCATTGATGAAGTTGTCGGCTGAACCACTAGATTGATTGTTGTACCTACCTACTGGCCATCTTTTTCAATTTTTACATGCTTTTGATTTTCTTGTTTTTTAATGCTACTACTTGCACTCTCTCATACTCATAGCACCGCGCTCACCAATCGCTAAAATTTTGTGTGGGGTGTGATTGCGTTGCAAATAGTTTGTGGAATGTATTTCGGGATTGCAATGCATTGCATACGTGCATTCAGTCAGTTAGCCAGCCAGCCAGCAAATTTTTCTGATCTCCCAGCATGCACTTACAATAAATACTGACTTTGCGATGACGTTTTGATGTAACAACGAGTTGTTTTTTTGCTGCACGAGCTTCGGATTGGCAAGTGAATAATATTGTGACTTCAAAATAAAGAGATTCTGATAGACTATAGTGACGATCATGACTAAAAACGAAATGACGACGATGACAACTAGGTACCTACGAACGACCACAAAGCTGGTTCGTATAACGAGTGCAGTCAGCCCATCTTGGATTACATTTAATTCTTTTATTATGGAACAAGATTATTGGACGATTAAAATAGCTGTGTGTGGTTTCGTGGTTGCAACTTTGTTGTATAATCGAAATTGTTGTAGGATTGCGTAATTGGCTGGGAAAATAACTTAAAATTATTTATGGAATATGGATATGGATTTTTTTTTTAACAACTACGTACGACAATGGAAAAGCGTAAAAAAAGATGTTTTTGAAAAAAAATGTCAAACTAACCCGAGAGGTTCTTAAGAGATGGCGGAAGAATAATGGATATATAACGAGAAGAAAACATTTGAATTTATGGGTGTATTTGTAAGTCTTGGAACAGTGCAATCTACCATCTTACCTACACACAATGGCTGCAAATATGTTTTTTTTTGTTAATTATGAGAGCTGAATAATTCGGGAGATACTCATAACACCAAAATATTGTGTCCATTTATTTAGGCTTCACATCCCTTGTTTTCCTGGCCACAGATTTTTTTTTATCGAGTTTATGCAAAACTTATACAGTTTTTCAATTTTTATTGGTCTACGCTAGGCTTAAATCGAATCTAATAAGGTTCGGAATAAATGTTTAACATTTCTGTATGTTTTATTCAGTTTTGGTTCTGATGTGTACGTGAGCATATTTTTCGCCAAAATACGCAACTCTTGTAAACATAGCCTATAATGCGAATTCCCAGAATAAGCACATTTTTTAAACGCCCTATACATTTCAAATGAAAAACTTGCAACTGATAATTTGTAGTAATAGTAGAGTGTGTAGAGTAGAATACATGATGCTACCCATAACAAATCATTTTTGAATTTAATGTTCTTATTAACACATCAAAACAAAGCTTTCTACCCGAATTCTTGTTTGACGGAATATTTTCGAAGTCAAATTCTAATAACTGAATTAACTTTGAACTAACAAATTTTTTCTTTAAACGGTTTTTTAACGTCGAATTAGGACTTCTGTGTAAATCACATAAAACAGATAGGCTGAGTTCCAAAATTTATCAGATGCGCATTTACTGCGCAAACTGCGCATCCAAAAATTTTGTAGCTGCTTCGATTAAAATTTTTTTTTTTGCATTCCAAAACGTCAGACTTATGCAATGTTATTTTTCTACGAAGCATCTACTTCCGCATCAAAACATTTTCTACATTTTCGAACTCAGCCATACTCTCACTTCTTTTAGCCTAATTAACGCACGGTGATGTGGAAAATTGTACCTACCTATGTAAAGATTTTCCCAACAAGGAAGGCAGCTTTTGACAGTTCATGAAGGTCATGTTATTTTTTCTGTTACATATTAAGTTTCCTGCTTTTGTCAAACATTAATCCAATAGAATTGGCGTGTTCAGGAAAATAAGATCTCTGAGATTTTTCTACTTCAAGAAGTAAGCAAGCGAATCCCAATTTTGACAGTAAAACTAAAAAATTTTGCTGAAGAATCCTATTCACGTAATTTAGATTGCTGAGAGCTCTGAGAACTCATTTTCCTGGACTTGCCTAATATCTTGTTTATATTATTTAAAATATAAACACAATCTTCTGTTTTTATTTGAAAATATTAAGCAGTGGAGTGAAATCAGGTGTGATTCACATTCAGTGAACAATCCAACATAGATGTAAAAAACAGGAAGGCGGCCACACAGCTGCTTATGTCACAATGGACATTCTGCACGAATGATTTTTGGGCATGTGCTTGGTTATATCAAGTGGAGAAGACATGAAAGAAATCCATGAAATTTGACCTTCTTAGACTTTTTCTTGTGGCCTTTTCTTAAGTCTTAGGTCTGTGTCTACAAACGAGCGCTCTCATCAGAGTCAATTTAACCAGGGTCATCGCTTAAATTCAGCCTTACTTATGCGCCAGAGTCAATGAAAATTCAACCTCTCAGATGCCTACCACTAAATAAAGCCACGGTGTCCGTTTGATCCATTTCATATTTCACACATATGTAATTTCATTTAAGGCCAGTTGTACAAACGTGGTTCAATATTTAACCCGTGGTTCAGCAATTTTAACTCGACGATTTTGGCGGACTAACTGAGGTTCAACGATGGTTCAAGGTTCAAGTATGAAATAAAAGCAAAGAACCATCGTTGATCCTTAGTTAATCTGCCGAAATCGGTGATTTAAAATTCTTGAACCACGGATCAATATTTGAACCACGATTGTACAACTGGCACTTAATAGAACAAAAAAAATAAAACAAATCTGCACATCCCTATCGGAGAACTCTTTAGTTACTCTTTAAAAACCTTTTTGAGAACAAGAAATAATGTAATGAAATTAAGGAAAACAATTCGAGTAATTTTTCATATGCTTTGAAAGTAAGCAATTATTTTTCTAATTACAAGAATTTCGGTATGAATAAAAATTTAAAATATAAAACTTTATGCTTTCATAACTTCAAATATTTTCCATTGAAATTTAGTACACGTGCACAGGTACCTTTAGGGTTTTACAAAAGTATCTCACATTTTAATGGTCGGTTTTCCCACACCAAATACAAAAAAAATTATCTAACAGGTGTAACCCAACGGAAGCAGTATCAGGAGCAACAGCAAAATGGTATATAACTCTAATTATAGCCGCCCTATCCGTCCATCCATCTCGCGTTTTTAGGTCACAGGTTGCGAATTCACATAGTCGGGCGTATAGAGAGAGAGTGGCGTTGACGTTGAGGCTTGAGTGTAGTCACCGAATGTGGGACACCAGTTTCGTAATATGCGACTGCCATGCAACTACATTAATGCGCGCACTCACATTTAGGAGATATGGGTATCGCGAACTCAATCTGATGAAAAACTACCTATAGCTGCCGCAAGAGCAGGTGTAAACAGCAAGCAAAAACGGTGCGCAGACTATCGTACAGCGATACATTTAGTTTTGTGGGGGGCTGCGGCTCCGGCTCTTATGCAGATGCAGGACAATGAACCAACTGACGATGATGATGAATATTGTAGATATTCAGATCGAGGTTGTTTCATTCAACCACGAGTGATGAGCTGAAGTTGATGATAGTAGTGCGATTGGGCACCACAATAGAATAAAACGATGCGAATTGTTTTCAACTCGAAGGTCGTATCCATTGCTTTGAGTCTAGATACTGATGCTTTAGAGCTTCTGATTCTGACGTTGATGATGAAAGAGATGATGATGGTGGTGATGTGTGTTACCGAAATGTAGGTTAAACGAAAGGATGAAGTAAAAAAACTACGATGGACGGCTACGACAACAACATGTGCCACAAGAGTTCCGCGCTATGTTGAAGGGAGAAAGGCAAATATGATTAAAATAAATTAATTTTTAAAATAAATCAACACCGTGAATGCTAACCAGAGGGAAAATTTAAAATGTCCAAGAGAATAATGAACATTTTTATGTGTTATCTACCTATCTACTCTAGTTTTGAGGTCAGTATTCCATTCAAAATATATACTGTTATTCATTTACTTATAATATTTTCTATGTCACATTTAAAGATCGCATTTTAAAACCCTTAAGAGATATACATACATATAATACGAACAAATAGTATTAGTAGGTTTATTCCTAGATCAGTAGCATAACAGATCTGCGCATTGTTTGTTACATTGAAATTATTGCCAACAAAATATGATGTCGACTATTTTGACTAGTCGATTTTCATAAATCGTCTTTTTTCAAAGTTAAAATGCTGAAATATGTTTGTTCTTTTGATCAATTAGGAAAATTTAAAATCTCGACTTGACAAAAAGTTGACTTTATTTAAAAGAAAAATCGAGAAAAACGTCGACTTATCGATATTTTTAGCCCAAAAAAATTAGATACAAAGCATCTATTATTTAAGCCATGATCTTTTTACAATTTTGAATTTCAAAATTTTGACTGTTTAAATATCTATTTTTTTAAATGTCGATCACTGTCGACATTTTTTTTAATCGGATTTTTGAAAACCGATTTTTAAAAAGTTCCATGCAATTTTGTCGGTTTTTTTAAATTGTAAAAATCGATATTAGGTTCAAGTTCAATAAAACGCTATATCAACTTTTATGTCCACTCTTTATTCTCTGGATGTGTTCATACCCTTTTTTGAGTGAAAAACAAACTACTTTACCGACATTTAAGGTTCAAGTCCACACTATTTGTCCACTTTTATATTCACTGATTTACTAGCTAATTTATCGGCACTTTTGGTTTTTTTTTTTTATTGTTTACCAAGGGAAATTTTACTGCGCTAGCTATAACATTATTGCACCCAATCCTTATAAACCAAATAAAAACTAAAGCACTTTCATATGATTTTGACATTTTTAAAGAATCACGGAAATTCAAAGTTTTTAAAAACATCCTTTTTATTAAAATCAAAACCAAAAATAAATGGTTTTATAACAAAAAATTGCACCACGCTGAATGGTGCCATTTATAACTATCGCATTGAAACTCATTATTGAAAGGTCTAAGACGTTTAGAATGCAAAATCTTTGATTATTTTGATGCCAAAATAAAGCTTGTGATCAGTAGCCGATCAAAGGATTTGGATGGGGAGAGCTGGAGGGGATTTAAATATTTTTCAGCCCAGCTCCATACCTACCCTCCCTGAATCCGCTACTGCTTGTGAATAAATTAATATATCTGGCCAAAAACAATTCATTTCGTCCTAACCTTCCTCATGAAATGACTTATGGTGGTGCAATCATTGAAATAATAAAAGTCAATTTATGAGGAAAGTTGGGCCCAAACGAATTTTTTTTTGACAATAAATCTTAATTGAGACGTCAGCTCCTTATTTTAAGTGCCCTAAATCTTAAATTAAAAATTTTCAATAATGAGTTTCAATGAAAGCAATTATAACTGGCAGCTTAGTGCCCAAAAATATTATGAGAGGAAACAAATTATACAGTTTCAGTTCTGTTTAGGTCTGAACATAAATAAATCAAAGCAGATTTTCAATCATCAGTTTAGTATTCAGTAAAATAGAAATAAATAGGAACACATTTTACCTTAAAAAAGAAGTAATAAATAATATTTAACTGGCTATTAAAAAATTAACTTCAGCCTACAAACTTGGAGGTGAGCTCACTTAAGTTGTTGTTATTTCATTCAAACCTTCAAAACTGATTTAAATTAAATTTGTGTAAAGAATGAGTGTGTTTCTTTATTTATTCCGGATAAGGAACAGAATGGATGGAAAAGACGAAATGTTTATCCAGAATATCCAGAATGGAATGAATAAATAAACAAAACTAGAACAAAAAGAATGGCAATCCAGTTGTTCGGCGTGAAATGTCAAAACAATTGAAGAAAAAAATGTTTTTATTTTGGATATTTATGTATTCTCAAAGTCAAAAGTTTAGTAAATGTTCCGGAATTAATATAGAAACACACTCAAAATTTTAAAAAATATAAATTGTCGTCGTTGAATGAAAACTTCCCAGGTCGTTGACCTAAATTTTTTTTAACATAAGCCGTGTTCCTTTGGAGGTGGTGAAGTACTCATGAGTACTTTGCTATAAATTCTCAATGGAACGCACAGAAATGACTTTGCTAGTGGAATCTACTACATTTTCATGTGACTTTCATCTGTTCATATTCTGTGAAATCTTTACAAACAACAAAATCGAGAAATTCTGCACAGAAATTATAAAAAAAGAATAATAAGTTTATGACGAAAAGTCGGTTGGTTGTTTTCTTCTTCTAATGAGTACTTTGCCACCTACAAAGGAACACGGCTAATGTTGAATTTGGGGAGAAATAACTGTCAGCTTTCAAATTTATACTGTCACTGTAAACAATGTTTTCAATAAAAAAAAAAAAAAAAAAAGAAAAAAGCTGGGTTTGACCCACACTAGGCGTTTTTCTTTTTTAGTTCAGAGGATAGTTCAGAGCTGAGCCCGAACTGTAATGTCAAACAAGAATGTTGTGTTTCTTTTTGGGTTCAGAGCGCTTAGAGCTTGGAGTTTGTTTTTCTTTTTTTGTTCAGAGCGCGTTCAGAGCGTGCTTCATGAGCTCAGAATAAAATAACCGAGCAGACGGAGTAAAAAACTGAGCGCGGCCAACTTCATACAGTTTCCATGTAATTTGACAAATATGACAATTGAGTACTCAGGTGTGTTTCAGAATTAAATCGGAGTGCTCTGAACATACTCTGCTCAGAGTTTACTCCGTTCGCTCAGAGTCTACTCAGTGCTCTGCTCTGAACAAACTCTGAAGAAAAGCGCCTACTAATAACTTCCCATTGGTTGTTTTTTATAAGCAAATTACCAACAAAAAATATTGGAAAAACTTATCAGTTGTGCAATCATGGGAAGGCTGTTTAGAGCAAACAGCCGTATGTGTATGCGACACATTATTAGCAGTTTCTTTTGCATTTGTTTTTTGGCCTAGAAAAAAAATCGTCAATTGAATTTTTTTTTTACAAACTGTATCAGTTATTAATAATGGCATTGTGTTTAGACTTAAATTATCCCGGAGTTGATATCATTAGTTGTTCTCGAGGTATTCGAGTCGAAAAACATTTTTTAGCAATTTTTTGTCAGTTTTGTTTGTTTTTTTTTTTGGCCTAGAAAAAAAAACCGTCAATTGATTTTTTTACAAACTCTACCTATTATCAACTATAACTTTGTGTATTAAAAAAAATTAACCCGACGTTAATATCTCTGTGTGTTCTCAAGATATTCGATATTTTTTAACAATTTTTAATGGTTTTTTTAAATAAAAAAAAAAAAAAACTGTGGGTTGATTTCTTTTAATTATTACCAATTTTTCACTACGTCACTATGCAGAGAATGAAACCAAGCCAAAGTCGATAGCATTATTTGTTCTAAAGATATTGGAGAAATAAGCAATTTTACAACTTTTTTTTAAATTACTGTAATAAAAAAACCGCTTATTGAATTTTTCTGAAAATCCTTTCTGCACGTTATGGCCTTATTATCTGTAAAATAAAATTTATTTGAAGTCGATATATTTATGCGTTCTCGAGATATCGTCGGCGAAAAAAGCTTCCGAACGTACGAACGTATACAAACGTACATGGTACACAGACATCTCTCTAAAAAACAATGTAATCCGACTGCACAGACCTCGAAACGTCGAGAAACGTCCAAATTTTTAATTTCACAAATCGGACCGATTGCAATAACTTCCAATGGGAAGTTAAACACGAAAAGTAAAAGGAAAGTGAAAATGTGCACTGCATATCGTAACTGATATCTCATCAATCACGTAAAAAGACACATTGTAAGTTTGACATTGATCAATGTGGTCTCAAATATTATTTAACACTTCGGAAAGTGTCTCTTTTCCTGACTCCGTCTCTTACAATAATAATAATAATTAATTATTCACTAAATAGTTTCTCCTATTTACGACTTGATACGAGCATTGATATTTCAAGACAGTGAAGACAGCGTAACACCACTACAAGCAACTTAACAAAATGAAAATGCCACAATTTGTAATCTAAATTACACTCAATCGAGAGGCAACAACGTTCAATAAACCAGGAAGTATAACACATCAGAGGTATAGTCATCTCACATGTTCTCTCTGAAAAGGCGATTGCATATGATTCGATCCTTATTTACATCCATTTTGTTTCGATGGCATAGTCCAAGTCTTCCATAACCGATTAAACTAAAGTCGATCTCCTCCATGAACAACAAGTCGTTAGCCAAATAACTGCAATATGTATCTTTTATGAGAGACATCGATTACTGCTCGCCATAGATTCAGACGTGTTGGGGCTTAGACCAGGTGCATGAGTGTTCCATCCTCTTGGAATGAAGAGTGGGCGTCTTTGTGCACTCCAAGTCCCACTCTATACCTATATATGCACTGTGCATCTAGCAATAGCAACAGCACGACTAAAACTCTCAAGCCTTGCATATAGTGTAATTGAGGAAGTGTGTGCTTCGATGCAATACCACTTGGATTAGCTAATAAATCGCTCGGTTGAGACATTTCCATTTTCTTGGATCATGACTCCGCTAATTGTCTGTGTTACTCTCTTGGACCACCATTGGTACAGATCAGATGTGATGTGGAGGGAAAATGAAGGCGCTCTTTGTCTACGCTAATGATCCGCTGTTGCTGCCGCGTTTGTCTTTGTATATTGAAGTGGAGGAGTTTTATGCTGCGCCGGCCGCCATGCCATCATAAATTACCAACTATAAACAAAACCAAAAAGCTCGAGGGTCTATTTTTCGATTTGATCCCACACTGGCACCTAAATACACACGCTGATGCATGTAGTT
Organism: Epistrophella euchroma; assembly: GCA_947049315.1. NCBI lineage: Eukaryota > Metazoa > Arthropoda > Insecta > Diptera > Syrphidae > Epistrophella > Epistrophella euchroma. The sequence continues at coordinate 16,439,265 of OX346247.1, read as the reverse complement.
GACGTTCTGTGTTACCGACCTTTCTCTTTGTAGAATTCGAGCTGAAAATTTTCATCTGTACCTATATACTTAGATAACTTGGAACCTAGGGTTGTGCATTTTGTCGGAGTAAATTTATTCATAACACACGAAATCTAGCCTGGCATCAGGGAGATGTGCTATAGTGAGTCTGAAATATATGTGCGTTGATTTACAGAGGAGAAGGCTATAGGAATGAGGCATGATGATATATGAAAATGCAGGCGTAATTGCATTATAAAGCCTGCAGTATAATTCGTTCATAAATGATATCGAGACCTGAAAGTGAACAAATAAGTGATCCCGGAAGTTCCACAAAGCTATGCATATCGGTTTTTCGTACTCACAACACAAGATTATGTTAATTGGTTCTAGGAAATTATAATGGAATAGACTCAGAGAAATCGGCTCGCTTTAATGAAAAAAAAAGTAGTTTTTGGATTCAAAACTGTTTTTTGATAATTATGAAAGGTATGGTCTTTATTTTAATCTTTTTATAACGTCAGATTTGTTTTTATTTGAAATGTTTAGAAGTAAGTATCTCTTGTCATGACAAATTTCCTCACTTCTTAGCCATTCGGATTTCGCAGAAAATTGAAGGTCCCTTCCATTGCTGATGCCTAAAACAAGATTCATATACAGGAATGGTTGAGAATTTGAAATAGTCAAGTCGTTGACTCTCCGACAAAAATATGATGTCAAATTATGTTCCAAAGTGGTCAAGGCGTAGGCATGTCATATTAACGTAAAATACTGACGGCTGCGTTGACAGGAATTAAATCGACAGCGCATTGTTTATTTTGTTGGTCTGTTTGGTAGCGTTATATTTCTTGCAAATTTTCAAAAATTCTCACATTTTGCTGTCAAACCGCATAGCTAAAAAAAAAAAACAAGTTTGGGAAACTTGTTGAAAATTTCACGCTATACTAAACATGCATTGTATGAACGTCAACGTACGTCAACGCATTCAGCTTTTCAGCGAATCGACTATGCATTCCAATATTGACACAGCAGAATTCTCTTCCGTGTCAACGTAGCCTGCGTTGATCTTCATGTTAATCTCAAAACTTTCTTATTTTGTATCCTTGAATGGGATGTGACAGTTTATACTTTGACAGTCTTAGGTACCTACTAGCCACGAAATATTTTCACATATATGTAGCTTAACAAGTTTCTTTACCTCGCGTAAGTCATGTGATAATCAACGCGAAAAATTATTTATTTTTGCTCATTTCAACTCCACTTCAACGCTCAAACACTTCAGACGTGTCGCACGTGTAATAGTCGTTGTTTAACATGTCAACGCATTGACACCGAATTAAAAAAAAAAATGATACCGGGCCAACGTAACAGCTCATTGACCGGTATCATACTCATACTTGATCGTCAAACGGCACAAAACACAGTCTACGTTTGCAGTATACTGATATGATATTTTTGGTGACATCAAGGAATCATCGCGTTGACTATTTACGTTGTCCGTGTAATCGTATATTTATTCACGAAAGCTTGTTAATGCGGTTTAACCGATTTTCTTATAGTTTTCTGGTACAGCAGTACAAGTTCAATAAATCGCTGTATTCTCTTTTATGTCCACTCTTTATTTATATGGCTGGTGTTCATTCGCTTTTGTAAGGGAAAAATCATCTACGTTACCGACATTTAAGGCTCAAGTTCACACTCTTTGTCCACCTTTATATTCACTTATTTAATACTTGATTTTTGTTATTAAAAGTGCGGACAAATAGCAAGTAAATTATTGAATATAAAAGTGGGCAAAGAATGTGGACTTAAATCTTAAATATTGGTAACTTAAATTGTTTTTCACTCACAAAAATTAAAATAAGTCCGCTCGTAATAGCTGCAAAAAAAAGAATACCTCATGGTATGTATATCTTCATTTGGGAAACCATCTTGCAATGGTTTCGGTTTGTTTAATTTATTCCGAATAAAACTACACAACACCAGGAATTGAATATTGAAGTGAATAATTGAGTTTATTTAATGAGTTGTGCAAAAACTACATTTTTCCAATCAAAAATTTTTTTTTTTTAATCTCAACCAAATCGCTTCATCCGTTGGGTTTCGTTTTTGCAAGGCAGTTTGACATTTCGGGAAATCAAGAAATTGTCAGCAATTGTAAGATGTTTTCATTGAAAACATATGACAAATAACCAATGAGTCTGACAATGTCCTAATCGTCTGACAATGATAAAAATTGTGTGTTCAGACGATTGTAAGATACCTGACAATTTTTTGTCAGATTGTCGTCTGACAATTACCTGACAATGACGTTTCTGACAATATACTCAGACAAAACTTTTCACTGACAGATTTGACAATATTGTAAGATCTGATAATCGTCTGTACTTAGTAAAGTAGATATTGTTGTTTGTGTAATAATCTCTAAAACTAGAAATAAGAACTGATAAGAGGATAATGAATAGATATTTATTAGATAATATTAATAACGTAAAATAAATAAAAAAATAATAAATTTGAACAATTTTCCAATTTGAATTTAAGATGTTTCAGAATTTTCGGGTTGAGTTCAACTTGAATTTACAATTTTTACTATTCAGCCCTGTTCGTACGGATTTAAGATTTAAATCGAACTGAAAACTTCAAAATAATTGAGTAAAGAACACTTATGTACGTTTTTAAAATGAAGGTATTTTTTACTGAAGCGAAAATCAGAACAGGGGTGATTTTGTGTTACTGGCTATTTGATAGAAAAATTAGAAAATGTTTAGGCATATCAAAGGTGAACGGATTAAAAGGCATTTAAACTCGTTTTAATTTAAAACACGCATTCTTCTACACTAGGTACTTGTTCAACTCTTTTATATTGCTGAAATCCCAAACATCTAGTTTTAAATAGGTCCTTATTATAAGATCTGATAGATGTCAAAATCAAGTTTTAAAGCTACTAGCTTCTTAATTCCAATGGCGTTAAGGTTTATTTATGCACATTGTATAAGGACTCGAAAGGCATGTTTATTAACTTAATAACCTGCATAATTTGTTCGATTAACAAACTTGTATACTATACCAGTTACACCTTCTCCGATATAATTACCATTTTAAGAAAATCACCTTAATATGTAGGCACATACATACATACATATATGCAAATACCATAAAAGACAGCTATAAATTACTTGCCATGTAATCGTTACCTCTTGTACTCTCCCTAGTAAGTGAAAAAGAATGAATACTAACAATTTAATCGTCATATATGTAGGTACATGATACATATAAGAAACAAAAAATTATTCATGAATCTCAAACAAAATTCGCTTCCGTCCTGCAGGAGATACCAATAAAAGTCTACAGCTATGTATGTACATGCGGAAGGAATATTATCATGCTACAAATGGTCAGAAAGTAAAAACAATTTACGATCGCAAGGCTATAAATCTTTCACTGTTGCCATTGCCACCAAAGAAAGATAGTTGTTCACAGCGCGCAGAATAGCAAGATATCACGAGGCTTTGATTTTCCTGGCAGCACGAAATAAAAAGGACAACCAAGCTGTTTTTTTCTTGTATGTGCTGGTACTGCTACTATTGGTAAGAAATGTGTCTAAGTTTTGTATCTAGCTTTTGCGCGTACATGCAATATTAGATACATCTTTTTTTTTTAAATAAAAAAAATAAAAAGAAAAGATGAAAATGGAAAATTATTCAATGTTGTTGAACAAGGAACTTAAATGCTGGAGTTTTTAATATCAAGGAAGTAGAAGTCACTCTTGTGTTTTTTAAGATAGCCTTTGATACATGAGGGTAGTTTTTGAAATACCTACGAAAAAATTTCAATGAAACAAAAAAGACTGGATAAATATTTAAGGCTGCATTTTTAGCTTACATCATAAAACATTTGGTGGTACAACATCTCATAAAGAACCAGAGCCTAGTGACTTACAACTCAGAACTAAAGGCTGATTTCCAATGGCGCGTTTGGCGTTGCTTTGACAGATTTGTCTGTAAACGCGAAAGTTCACACATAGCAATTTATGCAAAATGTTTACAATGACGCGTTGGGCATTAATAGCTGCGTTTTATTTTCTACGGATCTGAATCAGGATCATTTTACAACACGTAATACAAAAACAAATTCGGGATCCTGCTCTCTATCTGGATCTATTTCGAAGATCCAAAAATGAATTCTTAACTTTGGCGGGTAGATTGCTTTTATGGTAAGGTAGCGTTTGTTGTAGTGCAAAGAAAAGAGACGGGAAACAACTGAAAATAATTAAAACGTAAGTAAAAAAGAGATGGTTATATAACACTGCTGTCATTGTGATCCATATCGTTTTATTTTCAAGGGATGATCCTGATCCAGATCCAAAGATAATAAAACGCGGCTAATGTTACGTTTTGGCACCTATTAGCATGTACACAAACCAACGTAACGGAAGCTACCTCAACGTTAAAGTTGAAAAAAGTCAACTTCAGCGTGCGTTTTGACAATTCAACTTATGCCGAATTCTTTTTAACAAAAAAATCGATGTGCTTAGAAGAAAAAAATTATTTTTCTGGACAAATTCCTCATATTAAAAGAAAAAAAAATCGGTTTTGTTTAGAAAAAAAATTGAATTGTTCGTTGAAAGGAATTCGACATTACAGTTATCTAGGTTCATTTTGATTTTCACAATGACACTTCAATTGTTTTTAATCGGCTGATTCTCTTCAAGTCGTCTGTCATGTTGACGCGTTCGTAAAGCTTGTAGACGTATAAGTAAGGGTCTCTAACGCCAACGCGCCATTGGAAATCAGCCTTAATCACCACATCAATTATTATTCTAACACGTTAAATTTGTTAGAAGACCGATTTTATTCACTCAAAGTTGAACATAACTTTAGGATTTTTGTTATCAACTTGTGAATTTGTTTATTCACACAAAGTTGACGTTTTTAACTTTCGTTTTCCAACTCTAGAGTTAATCAACTTAAGATTTTCTCAACTCCCGGAAAAAGTAGAAGTTGACCGAGCAAACTTGAGAGTTTAGATAAAAATGTTGTTTGGTCACTTCATTTTCGTTGCAAAAGCAAATAATTGTCCGAAGCAATTCTTTTTGGTAAATTGGCATTGACAATTTCTTTGGGCAGTAAATGTATTTAAGATATTCTCCCATGCTTTATCGCTGCTGCGTATCGTGGTATCAACAGTTTTTTTTTTATCATAAATGATGTCACAATTCAGAATTTAACACAAAATAACACATAAATATTGAAAAACTTCAAATTAATTAACCAAATAACTCAACATTGAAATTAAAAATGACAGTTTTTTTTTCACAAATATCCCAGGGATATTATTTAATCGGGCAGTTGAGAAAAAATTTGTGAATAAAAAGAAATTCAAATTTGTGTTTCAACTCTGCAGTTATATAAGGTGCGTTTTATTGGCAATTTAATAGCTAGCGCAATAAAATTTCCCTTGGTGAACAATAACAAAACCAAAAGTGCCGATAAATTAGCCAGTAAATAAGTGAATACAAAAGTGGACAAATAGTATGGACTTGAACCTTAAATGTCGGCAACGTAGTTTGTTTTTCACTTAAAAAGGGTATGAACACATCCAGAGAATAAAGAGTGGACATAAAAGTTGATATAGCGTTTTATTGAACTTGTATTGCTGCGATAGCTATGAATTACGAATAAAACACACCTCTCGATTTGATCAACTTGAGATTTTGCCTAAAGTTGAGCAATAGTAAAAAAAAAAAATGACCCTAAGTACTCAAGTACAACTAACTGACAATTTGTATTTGTATTTATTAACTTAATTAATTCCTGTACAGATAAGTTTACACTTTTTAATAGTACAGTAAGATATGATGGACCTTATTATAACAATTTTTAAAATAACATGTGATAACATAAAATTAGAGAGAAAAGAGAGAGGAAGGAAACAGGAAAAGAAGAAATAGAAGAATATTTAAGCATGTAAAAAAAAAAAAAAAAATAATAATTACTAAATTTGAGGTTTAAAAATCATCAACTATCGGCATAAAATTCAAATAACGTTTTCTTAAAGTTGCCGTTATTACTTATATGTTTTAAAGAAGTTGGAAGACTATTCCACAGGGAAATCGAATATACAAAAAATTGACGTCGACTGGCTAAATATTTAAACGTAGGTGGGATAATTTGTTGAGTTCTTTGAGATCGTGGAAATGTGAGCTTATTAAACAAATAATCTGGAACTTTGTCAAACACAATGTTGTAAAGAGCTAAAACCGTTCGGTATTTCAGTAAGGCATCCAATGTACATCCCATTATTTCCTTGCTGAAATCTGCAATATGGTCTCTGCGGGTTTTGTTGTATATATACCTAGCACAACTATTATAGGCTACGTTCAGTTTTCTTCGTGAGCTTGAGTCCATGTCAGCAAAAAGTTCGCAACCATAGAGAAATACTGGTAAAATGAAAGATTTAACAAGCTTAAGTTTAACTTCAGTTGATAAATATTTAGCTGTAGGGCTCAAGCTACGAAGAATCCCATACGTAGTTGAAACAACTTTGTTGATTTGGTCGTTCCAGGTCATTTGTTGGTTTAAAAGGATACCAAGATTTTTAATTTTTGTGGAGAACTGTAAAATGTTACCATTAATCAAAAGAGGCGGAACTACATTTGTGTCTAGAGATGTTCTATCAACGACCAAAGCCTTCGTTTTTGATGCATTCAGGTGCAAATGGTTTAAGTTAGACCACATAAAAATGTTATTTAAGTCCTCATTTAATGTTGATATACCAGTTTCTATTAATGTTTTCGGGAATGATAAATAAATCTGCACATCATCTGCATATATATGAAATTTGCAAGTCGTTATAACATTACAAATATCATTAATGAATAACGAAAAGAGCAATGGTCCTAAAACAGATCCTTGAGGAACACCTAACGGAACCGGTAAACATGAAGATATTTTTTGTTCACTAAAAACAGCCTGAGATCGTCCTTGAAGATATGAAGTAATGAGATTGCAAGCAGTACTTTCAAACCCAAATTGCTCTTTTAATTTTTGAATTAATATTCTATGCTCAACTGAGTCGAAAGCTTTCGAAAAATCTAAAAATACTAAGATCGTTGTCCAATCTTTATCAAAACCTGCCCGTATGTCATCACTGACCTTAAGTGTAGCGGTAATACAACTGTGCTTAGCCCTGAATCCTGATTGAAAAGCAGTTAAAAGATTATGATCTTCAATGTGCTTTTTCACTTGTTTGGCTATTATTGTTTCAAGAACTTTGCTTAAAAATGGAAGTATAGCAATTGGTCGGTATTCAGGATTACCAGATGAAGAGGTTTTTGGTATTGGTAAGATTTTTGCACTCTTCCAGCTATCAGGGAAAATAGATGTAGTTAGAATTGTATTGAATATATGAGTAATATGATTTAATATAACTGGAAGGAGAATTTTTAGGAAATCTGGATGGATATTATCAAGTCCCATAGCTCTGGATTTTACAGCAAAGATTGACTCTCCAACAATATATTCATTTACACAGCATACAGAAAAATGGGATCGACAGTTATTGTCCACAATAGGGTTGTTATGCAAACTTCTGTGAATAAGTTCACATATTTCAATAGATGGAGATTGAATAAACTTACAATTCAAAGCATTAAGGTCAATATCTGATTGTAACGAATTATTATCAGACTTAAAGCCCAACTCGCGTACATGTTTCCAAAATTCAGTACTTGATTTGCTATTATCTAGCTTGTATTGATAATATCTGCTTTTGTTTAGCCGTATTAGAGAAGTCACTTTATTTCTAAGAATTTTAAACTCTCTATAAAAGGGTGTGTATCCGTACCTTCGCCATCTTGAGTACATATGATCTCGCTTCTGAACCAGCTCATATACTTCTTTTGAAAACCATGGAATACCTACATTCCTGATATTACATCTTTTTAGAGGAACATTTTTTTGGAAAAGTGAATTAATGTTTTGTTCAAAGATAGAAACCTGCTGATTTACATCAGAAGTGAAGTATAAGTTTTCCCAGTTCAGTGATAAGCATTCACTGAATAGTTTTTCCATGTTTATATTACGAAAATCTCTGAACATGAAGGAAGACTGAGTATGATTTGAATCTATAGTGTGATTCAAAGTTAGAAAAATGAGATCGTGATGTGAAAATGCAGAAATAGGTATCTGATCATAATGAGACATCAGATTTTTTTTAGACAGCATAAAGATATCTATTAGAGATGGACATTTATTTGGCATAAAATGAGTTGGATTCAGCTTGTTGGCAAAATGAAAATCAAGAGAATCCGCCATATCAATGAAATCTTTATGTCTATTTTTTAATATATCTAAATTTAAATCACCGCACAATACTATATTTGAATTAGTGATACCTATTTCTTCTAAAAGATTTCTCACTGAAATAAAGTTCGCCACATTGGGGGCCATATACATCGTGCCGATTAAAAAAGTGTTGTTTTGTTCACCAACTTAAGAAAAACGTACTCAGTATCATCAGATTCTGTTGAATGTTTAATAAGCTTACACTTTAGATTATTTTTAATATAAATAGCCGCTCCACCACCTCTCTTTCCAATACGATCAGCGCGAAATAATTTAAAGCCTTTTAATTTAACGAATTCATTGCTAACATCCGCATTTAACCATGATTCGGAGATGCATATTATGTCCATCTTGCTATTTTCAAACATTTATCGCGAAGAAGAAGAAAAGTTTGGGTAAGGTTAAACAAATATTTTGCGATAGAAATTTAAGTTTTTACCTAAACGAAAAATAAATTTATTTGACAATGACAATGAAGCAATTCCTTGTTTTCTGCCACAGAAACTTCGTTAAATTTAATGTCTGTTCCTTTACTTTGAAACTCTGTGATTTTCTGTGCATTTTACTGCCATTTTATTTTTTTATATGAACTTTGACAGAACGTTGGACTGAAATTCACACAAATGCACAGAAAATCACAGAGTTTCAAAGTAAAGGAACAGGGCTTTAGTTTTCCTGTGACAAATCAATTTGCTTATATTTTCCGATTGCTATCTAAACAAATTTCAAACTTCATCAACAAAGAACTTTGTTAATACCAAAAACTTTCGGTGTCAGTTCAGTCTCAGTCACTCGGTCGTTGGCTTCGGTGAGTGATTTGTGCTACTGGCTTATATTCAAAATAATTACCATACTAGCATAACTAAATCTCTTTTGACCCGCAGAATTCTTCTGTCAGCAACCATAAATTATAGAGGTAATCTAAAAGGCGCAGATAGAGTGTTATTTGTCTAACTTCGTCCAAAATTAGGTCATATAAAGCTATAAAACCGTCCAAAAGAGACGAAAGCACTTATACTTACATACGTATTTGAACAAACTCACATTCGTTATGTGGATGTTTATTTTTTTTTACTCTTAACACTCACAAGTTGAGAACTTTAAGTCAGACATATAACTGAAGTATAGTCAAAGCACAAATCACATAATTATCCAATTTACCTAATCAAATCTATACACACTTAAGATGTTCACTTCAGACTCTTTGACAATTGCTCGTGAGTATAGGTACTGGGTACTCAACTATTATAGTTTTCGGGAGTCTTTATGTGTGATATTTCAAGGCATCGTATATAGGCGCAATCGGTAAGGCTCATTACCCTCTACAATCGAGAGGGCTATTGAATGAGATTTTCGTAAACAATCTTCAAGACAATGATGATGGTGTAGCTTTTGAGTATTAAATGGGTGGCCGGGCAGAAAAGACTTTTATTATTGTGTAAGTTTTTTTAATAGCAAAGTGTCAGATGGGTGACATTTTGCCTTTCTATTTGACATAGATATAGTGTTCAATGACTTGGGAATGTGTAGTGTTTGTGTGACTTCTTGAGTTATTGTGCAATTGATACAAAGTATACTTTTTTAAATGTGCATCATGATGTTAACGATGGAGGGTATTAATATAGCTTGAAATTGACTCGAGGGGCTTGAGTCTTCAACTTAAAATATTATTAAGATGAAAATGATTTTGTTTGATTTAAATTAAAGGAAATTCTGTTAAAATTTATGGAGGCTGCCTTTAACAATAAACAAATAAATAGGTTTAAGAAATAATTAATAACTAGAAAGTAACTTTTAAGTCAATCAGGATTCATAACTTTCTTATTCTCGTTAATAAAAGTTGAATGCACAAGAGATGTAGTCCCTATGGCGTAATGGTTGGTGCAATGAACTGTCGTGCCAGTGGTCTGGGTTCAATACCAGCCGCTTCCACCTTAAGTTTTTTTCGGAGCTACTACCTTTGGCATAGAAAAGTGCCGCTCATCATAGCCGTTCGGATTCGGCAATAAAATGTAGGTTCCCTCCATTCCTGCAAACACGCATACATGAATAGTTTAGAGTTGTAAGTCGATAGGCCCTGGTTCTTCATGAGCCGTTTGTGCGACCAAATTTATTTATTTATATTTATTTAATTAGCTGGCCCGGTGAACTTCGTTCTACCTGTAATGGATTAAATTTATTAATGTTCCTTTCGAAAGTCGAGCAAGCTAAAATTGCTATCACGACTTTCCGACTTTTCCGGCCTAATTTTCTAATTTTTATCTCCGTAGTGTGTTGATCTGGTTCAATACAAATCCAACAAAAAAGTTTCCATCCAATTTTGATGATGTTCAGCTGAGTTATGTGCGTACGAACAAAAAACCACTTTAGAAATTTTTAAATTTCAAGATGTTTCACGATTTTCTGATTTTGTTGGTAGAATTTCCTGACTTTCTTAAAAAATTTTCAATTTTTCGCTCCGTTGTGTGTTAATCTGGTTCAACACAAATCCAACAAAAAAATCTTCATGCAAATCGAATGATGTCTAGCCGAGGTATGCGCGTACGAACACAAAAAGTGATTCATTTTTATATACATATATGTAAAGAAGATTTGATAGTATTTTTTTTTTTAATTCGCTCTTTAAATTTGTAGTAGCCGTGGCGTGATGGTTAGTGCGATGGACTGTCATGCCGGAGGTCTAAGGTTCGATCCCCAGCCTCGCCACCTATTTATTTAAAAGAAAAACGGCTACTGCCTCTTGCGAGGAATTGACAAATCCTCCAAGAGTATCTCCTGTCACAGAAAAGTGCCGCTCGTTAGCCGTTCGGATTCGGCAATAAACTGTAGGTCCCCTCCATTCCTGCAGACACGCACACAGGAATGGTTGAGAGTTGTAAGTCACTAGGCCCTAGTTCTTCATGAGCTGTTGTGCCATCAAATTTATTTTTATTTTTATTTAAATTTCTAAAACTGTTATTTACACAGTCTTTTGCATAAGATGTTGAAAAACGCTAGAAAGTTTAGAATTATTCAAAACTGTATGTCTAATAGACGGATAGACAGAATTGCAGACTTTCTTGTTCTTTATAACCGTAATGACAGGTTTGATTTAACGCATGCGTTTCTCTTTTCTCCTCAAAACAAAAATACAAAATGAGAGAATCGCACTGACTGCGCGTGCTCTTCTGACAAAATGGTAAGGTAGTTTGGTAATATAGTTCGTTCAATTGAACAATGTTCAGTTTACGCTTTTAAACTTAAGAAGTTGAACTTGAAATTTAAACTTAAGTTCAGGTTTTACCCTTGCGAAGTCAGGGTAGGTCGGCTAGTTGCTTATGAAATTAATATAGCAATTTCTATACTCAAAAAAAAAATTGATCAATAATGTTTTATAACAAAAAAAAATATTTTCAAAAAGAGTCAAGATTTATGAACGTAGCTAATCCAACAAAAAAGTTAATAAAATTATGTTGCTTCACATTTTTTTATTTGCATTCTTCAAAACCACGACGCCAAAGTGAACAATAGCATATCCTTTTACCAAGTCTCTGTCTCACAATCATTTTACTTTTTCACTGTAATAAAAACTAATTTTATTTATCGTGCTCTGTCACTTAAGATACGCTTATGCTGAACAACATATAATTACCATCTATTACAAAACCCATTGAACCAACGAGCAGGCTGTTGAATATAGGATGCACAGCAAAATTTCTGAATGCGTTATGTCTTGCAAAACAGCCCACACAAGTTTTGTTTTGACTTCAACTTTGACGTCGTTGTCGTCATCATTGTTGTTGTCGTTGTCGACACAATATAAATGATAAAAATCAAAAAATATTATACACAAATTATGAGAGTCGTTCTGACACGCCACGCATGATGCTCGAGAAGGAAATATATATGTAGGTATAGTAAGATGAGCGACAGCCAACGTGACGACGAAAACAATTGAAATTCATCTCAGTGACAGGCCCCTTAACTCGATCTAACATTTTGATAATAATTGACTTAAAAATGTTAAGTCACGACTCTTCTTTCCTGATACAGCGAGGTTTATTATACATCTCGTATATTTTAATATTATGATACAAACTACAAGCAGGAGTACTTACAATCTCGACTCATTCCAGCAGAAAGGCATTTCTTGAAACGACAATACTGACATCTATTGCGATTCAGTCGAATTACAAGACATTTACCATCTCGTAAACATCTGTATTCGATCTGTTTTTGAATACTTCGACGAAAAAATCCCTGAAAGTAAGTTAAATGAATAAATAACAATAAATAGATATGAAAAAAAAAATAGAAAAAAACTTACTTTACAACCTTCACACGATGTTACACCGTAATGATATCCGGATGCTTTATCGCCACAAACCTTACACGGTACAAACGATTTCGAAACTGTATTGGTATTCGAATCTGCTACAGCAAACTGTTGTTCTGAAATAAAAACGAAAAATTGTTTTGAAAAACTTGGATGGACAATCACTTCGCCAGTTAAAGGACATTTTTCATAATTCTATGACTGGAAACTAAATTATTTGGGTTCATCACTGAGTATGTCCATCAGAAGCCATTTTTGCCCTAATTCAAAATTCTAGCTGAAGGGGATACATATTCTGTCCTTTTCTTTTTACTTAACATTTTTTGTATTCGATATGGAAATAACATACACAATGAGTCTAAGCTACATCACATATTATTAAAACTGTACAAAAGGGCATATAACTCTTTTTATATCGAAATTCCAATTTGCTTTGCAATTCATTTACTTCTCATTCATAACCCATTAAAACTTCAAATGTCCAAATTATATCTACTGCGTCATGTGCATTACCGTAAACAAAATCAAGTCAAAGTCAAACATCACTAACCAAATTTTTCAAACCATCAGCCAATCCAGAGCGCCTGCCTTCAAGTATGCATATTATATGGGATACGTACGCTACAAAATTGATATTTAAATAAATAAGTTAGGTTGTGAATTTATTAAAAACCTTTTAACCTTCCGTTCGCCGTGAGTTTGCAATTCATAAAATTCGTAACACAGAAGATTTGCATCTTGCAGTTTGAGTCCGTCCGTCATCCTATTCCTCGTCCGTATAGTCGTTGTCGTTGGTTTGGCGCAAAATCGTAGATATGAACTGCATGCATAAGCCTAAGAAGCAAATTGGGTCGAAGTCAAGCGCCACTAGCTTTAGCTTAGTACAAACACAAACACCTGTCAAGGTTGCCAACTTTTAAAATATTTTATAAAGATATCAACAGAAATTCAATATTTTTTATCGACGTAAATTTTTATGCATCCAAACAAATCAATTCACTGTAACCTCAAAACCCCAAATAAAATAAAATGTGTGATCGTTTTAGAACAAATCCTAAAAATGTCCATGTTTTTAGTTACAAATTTCAAATTTTGTGAGATGAGCTGTCAAATAGTGGGGGATGAAATTTCATAATTTGTTTACACACTATCATACATGATTATTGGATATGGGATAGTGTATATGGAAGGGATTTTGGCTAATTATTGTGGGTGAAATTGGAAAAAAACAAAAACAAAGTAGATACATATCCATTTCTAAATTATCCTTTTGTGTTAAAACAAAAAAGTAATACATATTAAGAGAACGAACTTCGAGCCCCATTTTAGGGCTGGTAACTCAATAAAATGTAGATATTGATAGGGTGAAATGGGATACGAAAAATAAGATTTTGTCTCATGTGATAAGTTGTTGTATGTTGTGTTGAAATCCATACTAGTCCACTTGCGCGCTGCGTGCCGTACCACGATGTGTCACAGAAATTTTCTTTAGTTTGTGAAAAAAAGAAAAAAGTGCTTCAGGAAAGAAACGGAACTTTGTTTGAAAGCCAATAATGATATTCTCTTTTCAAAATGGCACGCTTGTTGTTGTATCAAGAGCCGCGTTTTATTATCTACGGATCTGGATCAGGATCATTTTTTAACACGTAATACAAAAACAATTCGGGATCCTGCTGTCTATCTGGATCTATTTCAAAGATGCAAAAAGTAATTCAAACTCTGGCAGGTATAGATAACTTTTAGGGTAAGGTAGTGTTAATTGCAGTGTAAAAAAAGACAGGAAATAATTGAATATTAACAAAACGTGAGTATAAAAGAGATGTGTTTATAGAATTTCTGTCATTTATACGGATCATAAATCGCTTTATTTTCAAGAGATGATCCTGGTCCTGATCAAGATATAGATCCGTAGATAATAAAAAGCGGTTAAGATTGGTGTCGTCGTTATGGGCACTAAAGTCTAAAACTGGCATTATTATTATAAAATATTTATAAATAAATTGGTGGGTACTCAAATTTCGGGGGCTGTGTATGTATGTAGGTATGGCTCAAACCCTTTTTACTTTTGAAATATCGCATGCTATGAACTTTGGCCGTTTGGCAAATTTTGAAGATTTTCTTTCTTAAGATTTGAGCGGATTAAACCATCGATTATTCGAATGTTGGCAGCTATGTAAAAAGCACCAAATTGTAAAAAAACAAGAATAACCAACTGCGTTGTAATTTGATTTTATTTTGTTTCTTTTTTTCAATCTGAGACCGTGTCTCTCACACAATTTACAGCTCGCTACATTTATTAACCTTTTCCTGCTCAGCTCATAGATTTAAATAAATGAAAAGAAGGGAAGTAAGGAAAAAAAAAACAAAAAATATCATGGCAGACAATAACAGTATGGTGCATTATTACGCCATATTTCTTATTTTGGTTGCCCAACTTGGACAATGAGCCGAATTAAGTTTCACTGTTAGCGCTGTGTGCGAGCCGGCTGAGTTTTCCATTTGAAGACTTTATTTTCATTTTTTTTTTTCTACATTTTTTTGGTGAAAAAGAATAATTAGGCACGACACGAATGAGTGGTTTAGAATTGCGCATTGCGCAGTCGCAAAGCAAAATAAAGTTTATTGAGTGCGGAGTTTGATTGCAGTGCTGCTTTAATCTGGCAACAAAACAAGTCATTTGCGTTTCTCAATTGTAAAAACTAAAAAAGAAAGGTTAATGCCCAAGCTACACTATTATGTAGAATAAGGTAAATTTAATTATTTTTTTTTGTCCCAACCAGTGCGCCACCGCAACAAGCCACAATTGATTGACAACACCTCCATTAAGCTATTGCTGCCACCACAATAAAGGTGATCAAAATGTTATTTTTTGGCACAATGATAATACGCGACCTTATACCTTAGGACAAGAGGGTTCTAACTACACCTCCACCACTTTCGAGAAAATTAAATCGGAATATTTCATGTTGTACATTCATTTTGATCGAAACCTATTTATGGTTTACTTTAATTTTATTTTTTGTTGAATTGTTTACAATTAATAAATTTGGTGCTACGGGTTTCGATCCTGATGATGATTTCCTAACACGTATACGTAATTCAAAAACAACATGGGTTCCTGCTTTCTATTTTCATAGATTACAAAGATCTAAAAATTAATTCCTACTCTAGTTAGTGTAGCCGTAAAACGATGTCGGGGCTGAACAGTTTACGTGTTAAATATAACAACAACTAAAAACTGTGTTACCGGCATGAATTCCATACATGTTATCGATAGTTTGTATGGAAACTCCATGTTTTTTCTGTTATGGCGTCGGTAATCCCCGATGTCGTTTTTTTCGACCAAATTCTTCCGTGCTTGCAAAAAAACACGCCTAGAGTAGATGGCTTTTGGTTTTGCATATGGTAAGGAAGTGTGAAGAAAAAACACAAGAAGTATGTACATGAAAAAATTAACACTGTTCCTTAGTTTTATTTTAGAGATAGTAAAACAAGTGTAGTAAAGTAATTTTTTCACAATGAGGATCATAACTAGTATTCCTGCATAGTTTAAAGGGCCCTTAAACATCATGAACCTTTATTTCACGTCAAGTCAGTTAAATGCCTACAACAATATTTCATTAATTTACTAATTTATCGTCCGAGACAAACATTTCATCTTATCAGTCTTTCTCGTTAGCCATCAGCCATCATCAATTAACATTCTTCTAATGACCATCATGTACACATCAATTAAAATCGATTTCCTAGTCCAGGAAATAATTCGTAGCCAATGGTTCCATCAAGTTTAATTCATCTGTCTGTGAGATGAATTGAAGTTAAGTGAAACTGGCGCTACACTGGCAATAACGATAAGGAGATGAAGAGTGTCATGCTATTAACCAGTTCAATAGCAAGTCTTTGGCCTCCTCGCAGGCTTGGATAAATTAACGCGGAAACACAAATTCCCACATTCGCCTTTCATTTTACTTCCGGCCAGCAAGAAGAAGACAGTAAGAGAGAGTTGATTTTTACCTGTGATGCTTAGGCCGTGTGTGAATTCGGTTAAAATCGCGTTAAATTTTATCCAAAGATTAATTTTTGACACTAGTGAGGTGAATCTGTACGTAGAATTGTCAAATTTTAATGTCGGATAAAATTTAATCGCAATTTTAAACGAATTCGCACACGGCCTTAGATATAATAGATAACCAACGTAAGCTGCCTTAGAAATTAGGATTGTAAAAATATCCACCTCTTTTTGCAATCTGAATATATAGAAAGTAATCTCCTCCTCAGTTACCGTGTAATAAAACTTATCTATGCAGATATCTATATGTATCCCCAGAAGGCTAAAAAATCTTCACAAATGTCATATTGGCTGCACGATCCTGTCGCGAAATTTTTTGACGCAAAAATATTTTGAAGAGCTGCAGGGGTCTATCTATTCGTAAAAGGTCTACGGTGGAGGCTTGCCTTTTATTGAAATGCACATAAATATTTATGTTCTGTTGATTGCTGCAGCTTTATAGGGTCTGTAAAGTGAGAGCCGTGTGTATGCAACTTTGTGCGTTGTGCCATGTGTCAGTTAGAAGCCGATGTAGAAAGAAGACAAGTTTATTGAACCGTGTGGACGACATATTCTGGCGGAGAAGCGTTCGTCGCCGATTGAAGAGGAGAGACGGGAAAATCAGTTGCATAATCTGGGCAAATCGATTGGAGAGGAGGGCTTGATTGAAACAATCGATATCGACGATCGAATCGTAGGTTTGTTTCTTTTCTTTCTTGTTTTTGTTTTGATTTGCATTCAAGTATTTTACACTTGAAGGTATTAAAGTAATCCATAGTGTTATTCAAAGTGTTTTTTTTCATTGCGATCAACCAACCAACACCAATGGGGCTGACATGTTTCATAAAGTTATGGTTATTTATCTCACTCAAAAATTGTTGCATTGAATTTTTATTTCAATTGATGAGCGGATATGCAACTTTAAGGAGACAAACATGTCTGGAATGATTGTACATTTTTGAGATACATTACATGTTATGTTGGTGAAACAAAAACTGTAGACAATGTGCTTTTATCTCCCAAACTGCATTTTTTTAGGAATTTAATTAAAATTTTATTTTTTATTTGAACTTTGACAGGGGGCTAAAATTCGCAGAATTAGCAATTAGGGAAACGAACAGAAGTAATGTTTGACTTAAGGATAAATTAACAGATTTATTTCAATTATTGATTCCATCATACGGATGAAGCTAAGTTATTTTAAGGCTCTTCCAAACAAACGCGATTAATCGCCGCGACAAAAGAAAACAATAACAACAACGTGTTGTTTGGTTTGACAACCACGTATTGTTATTGTTGTTTTCTTTTGTCGCGGCGAATGATCGCGGTGGTTTGGGACAGCCTTAAAGCTAAGTTTATTAATAAATCTTTTGAAAATTTATTACATACCCACTTAACAATTTACTGTTATGCTCGTTTTTCTGTCAGGGATGCTCAATGCTCATAAAAACACCCTTAAGCCTGCTTTTGGAGCTACTTGTTTACTAGCCGTGCGACTTCCTTGTCATTTAAAAAAAAGTCAAAATGAAGTCATAAATATTTGAATACGGTCTTATTGCACTTTGCGAAAGCGTCATAATTGCAAAGTTCTTACTGTTGCCTTATGTCACGGCACGGCACCAGCAAAGTTTGATATTTAAAACTGAATTTCCATTTTATCTCCTAGCTAAAATTCAGCTTGTTAACTATGCTTAAAGGCTCTCTCAAACCAACGCGTATAATCGGCGCGACGAACGAAAACAACAATAACAACACGTGCTTGTCAAACAAAACAACAAGTTACTATTATTTTCGTTCGTCGCGCCAAATATTCGCGTTGGTTTGGGCGAGCCTTAAATTTTAGAAATATTTACGTCTTAAAAAAAAAGCTTTAAAAAATGCAACACTTTCAGATTAGATTAGATTCAACCATAGATTTGTATACCATTGCAAAATCAGCGAAACTAAAACGCAATAAACAAACGCAATATTATTCAAAGACGATGTTCCCATTATAATTGACCAGAAAATGCATTCAAGAAGAACTTCAAGGCACACAGCTTGCATAATAATTATGAGTGTAACTCAATTGGAAATTCAAAAAAAAAAATTAATTCTAAGCAAATCAAACAAAATGTCGGACAAAATGATGTTGCGCGCGTTGTGCATTCAACTTAATTTTTCAATTTTTGTTGATGAATGATTTTTTTTTTTTTTTTTTGTATCTTTCTTGTATTTGCTTAGTCACACTAGAGTTAACATGACAAGAAAATTACTGGCATAATGTGTGTGTGTGCAAATCACTCATCATAATTTTTGCTTAAGGCAAAATTTGATTCCTCGCTAACAATAAGTGAAAAGTGCAAATGAATTATTGCTTAGTATGTGTGAAATGTCAAAAAGGAAAAAAGAAGAAAATACTTGTTTTGTTTGAAGTTTCGAAGAAGGAAATCATTTTGCAATGCAATTTGAATACATAAATGTATATACATAATGTAGGTAGGTAGGTACCTTCAGAATCACGTTCCTTACATTCTTTATTAGCAAATGTCAGATTGACAGCACAATTGAAATAAAGGAAAATTTACCAAGTATTTTTGTCTTCATAATGTAGTAGGTAGAAACTTAAGGACAGACTGTTGATTCGTTAAATTAATGTGACTTATAAGTTTTCAAAATCAGAACAAGTTAGAACAGAAAATTTTCATTAAACAGCGAACAGTTGTATTTTTCTGTTCTAACTGTTCCAAACATCCTTGTTGAACAAACCTATTAACTCTTCATTTCTAGGACGGTGTTCACATTGGACTCAAATTTACGTTTTTTTTTGACAGAAGTCAGTCAGCTCGTGTTCAGACACAAAGTAATGTGAACACAACCGATTCACACTGACGTTCAGCAGTCATTAAAAAAAAACACAAATCTTTGTTCGTCGGAGAATTAATTAGAACTTTTTCAATCACAAAATTGATAATTCACTAAATAAATTGTTTGCCAATTGAAAAAACTTTGATTCTGTAGTATTTAAGTTCCAAACAAAAACTAAATACTGATAGGAAACAAATTTCACAAAAGGAAACGTCAAAAAAAATCCACAAATTTTTAAAAAAATTAAAAAATCCTGCCTCACTTGCCCATCTCTTTCTCACCACAAAGTGGAAAGGAGAAAAAGTACATAGACGTCAAAATAAATCCGAGGAGTAAGTCCAATGTGAACACCGTTTAGAGATGAACAACTGGCATTTCGAATCCAATTGACATTAGACACTAGGTTTGTTTGTTGAGCCCTGAAGTCACCCTGAGGTCGCCCCAAAGCATTTTTTGAAAACCCTAAACTCAGCCTGCCAATCAAATTCTCTTTTTTCTTAGACCTGGGGTCGCCCTGAAGTAGACATAGGTTTTTGTTTGCGGCTAGTTGAGGTAAAAAATATAAACTGCTAAATTGACATAAATTGTGAAGCATTTACTTTGTTGAAGATTTGTGATTGTTTATTTTTGAAATGGAAATTAGATAAAATTGAATAAACATTACCTGCATTATTCATAAACAAAAACTGGTTATTTCAGCTCTTGTGTTCAGGGAAACTACACCATGGAATAAGAATTGTACAGACTCAAAATAAAGGCAATTGCTTACTGCTCCATTTGAGTCCGGAAAATTGTTATTCCATGGTATAGTTTCTCTGAACACAAGAGCTGAAATAACCATTTTTTGTTTATGAATAAAAAATTCTTTACTGCTTAAAATGTCAACATCAAAATTTAAAGCCATAGGGTGTTTTTTAAGAATCGAAAAACTTAGGTTTTTGTGACAACTCTTGGAGTTAACGGTGTTCACATTTGCCTCACTTCAGGTGACTCACTTTGACGTCTATTTGTTTTATCTGACTCATTTTTCTTGGTGAGAAAGCCAAGTGAGGCAGGATTTTTCATAACAAATTTAAAGCTTCTGTCTCACTTGACTATCTATCTCTTTTCGCCATGAGGTTGAAGTGAGATAAAACAAATAGACGTCAAAATGAGTCGCATGAACTGAGGCCAATATCAACACTGTCATACAAATTCGATGAGTTATTTCGGATTTAGGTATAATCTCGCACTGAAAATCTAGGCCTAAATGTGGGTAACGTAAATTGATTTTCACTTACAAACGAGATTGTGTTCTACGATATTTTTAACTAAGAAAACTGAAATGCTTCTCTACTAAAAATCCGTTAATTTATATTTATTTTTTGGTGTGATATTATACTCATATAATAAAATTAAAATATATATATTTTATCAAAAACCAAAAATGGTTTTATTTATTTTGGTGTTTTATTCAATAAATTTAAAAGACCGTGTAATGCTTTATCAAAATCTTTAAATTGATAAATCATGCAATTACTGAATTTCGTGTCTATTCAATGAAATGTTAACGGTAATTAATTCAAAGTAAATAATACTATTTTGCATCCCGACGGAAAAATATCTACCATTTCAACTGCCAGTTTGACGGTTAATTTATCCGTACAAATCTACAAAGGATTACCGACCATCGTCGTTGTCCGTTGAGACGGAAGAGAAAGTCCGGACCACATTAGCATATAACCCATCACCCGCACCACACCACACAGAAAAAAAAGAAGAGAATCTAATATCGGTTTGGTTGTGTCGGGCAGCATCAAAGGCATTTTCTAGTCATAGAGCCTTCTATATAATTCTTTAAATGGAACTACTTCACAATCAATGTGATAGCCTAAGTGGCTTTGAGTCTATTAATTTTCCTGCCTCTTATGGAGTTCACTCGTATCGCAGATGAACTTTTTAAAGAGTTTTCACCAATTTCCATAGAGACAACACCACAATAAAACGAAAATAATTGCAATGCAATTTTCAAAATAACAATGGCGCCGAGTTCAACTGCTGTCATCTAAAACAAACGGCAACAACTCCCTCTATTGGCAAATCAACTAGTTCATTAGTTATCGATGAAGAAGAAGGTATTTTCTTTTTAAATTGAAGTTCCTTATATGAAAATTTCTCATCGTTCATCACAAGAACAATAGCTTAGCTCAATACAAAAGAATATATAGAAAACCCTTTTTGCTATACAAAATAAAAAAAAAAGGTTTATAAGCGCTAGCCATTGATTTATGATACTTCTAAAGATTTATTGACTCTCGATATCAATTCTTGAGGGGAGTTCCATCTAAGGAGCAATAATCATGTTACTTTGGTCGGTTATCGTCGTGTGTGATGATGATGATGGGGATAGAAAACTTCACCAAGTGCCATTATAGAAGAGGATGCTTAAAGTCTTTGTTCTGATGATAGCTATAGGACTTAGCAAAGCGGAAGGTAAATGACGAACCCACTTGTACCGTGAAATCTACTCATACTCGAAAGTTCGAACATAAACTTGCCCTCTTTGGAATTTGGTAAGATCACGACTAGAGGTGGGTTAACATGATGATGTACCACACAGCTCTAACGAATGAGGAATTCCTTTAAGCAACTATACAAGACTTAAAGATTACAGTCGCTTTATGCCATCCACCGACCGAAGCGATGTTGAAGTTTTTCAAGTGAACTGCTGCCTTCTGCTCACTATCCAATTAGACCGCCGCAGTTGTTAAAGAGTCTAAACAATCACTATCTCTGATGAAAGGAGGAGAAAAGCAACGTTCTTTGAAAGTTGCCTGCAAATTGGACATTTTTATAGGATTAATTGATTTGCCAAGGCAGATGGATATGTTCGTCAACAATATACTAAATTATGAGAGATTCAATATTATTTTTCTAATCATGTTATTTGGAGAGTTTTCAATTTGACCAATACACTATACAGATATGGCATTTGCATGTAAGAGTTGATTTTAAGCTAAAATTAAACGTAGGTTTACTCATTTAGTACTCACTTTTTCATTTTGTTCGCAAAATCACTGATCGGTCTGATTTGTTTCTGTTTTGCGTTTAAAATAAAAATAAGCACCTAAACAAAATAAAGCTATAGTTTAATCAGTTCATACAATATAAACAGTAGGTAAAGCGGGGTACACATTATCGATCACGTATAACAGTTTTACTCACGATTGATAGTGTGAACACTTTGTTTGACAGTCAGCTGACTGTCAGTCAATATGAAACATTTTTGTGAGCATGAGTTTGCCTGACAAATCATCAAACAAAGTGTATCTACACACTAACAATATAGTGAGCAAAACTGTCAAATGCGATCAATAATGTGTAGCTTAGTCTCCTTTCACACGAGGAGACTGATGTCGTTTTTCGTTTGCAAATAGGGATTTTGATCCCGGATCACGAATTTTCTTGGCAAAAGAAACGCAGATTGGATTTGTTTCTTGTTTGTAAATGTGTGTGTGGGATGTCGAATTTAATTTTGTCAAAAATAATTTTAATTTAATAAAGCAAAAAATAATTTTGATAGGCAAAGAATCAAAAATGGAATGCAAATGAAAAAAAAATCACAGAATCACACAAAAGCACAAAATGACGTTTTATAAATAGTGTGTGTGCAAGTGCGTGTTTCATGTATTTGTAAATCTCTCTTTAATTCGGGATCAGAGATTTTGATCCCGAATTGTCAGGGATTGATTTTTTTTGGTTGAAAGAAATGCAAAAACTTGTCCGGGATCAAAATCCCTGGCAGGGATCAATTTTTTTTGCATGGCTGAAAGAAAAACAACATGAGTTGTCGTCAACAATTAGTTCATAGGCGAGAAGGGGAGAAAGAAAGAGGGGTAAATGAAATCTCCCCGGTCAACAAATTCACACTACGTTTGTGTGCGTTCAACCAAGGTAGTTTAAAAGGAAAACGTGAAAATCCCTGGGTTTTTGTTGCTTGCGTGTGAAAGGTACAAGAGATTGTTAAGTAGATTTAAAGAAAACGTCAAAAAAATCTACAGCAACTAGTATCTTCGTGTGAAAGGGGACTTTAGTAAGTCAACTGTCAGTTTAATACATAAACTGTCAAAATGTCAGTTTAGTATAAAAAAAAACTAAGCCACTTTTAATTTAAAGTATGAGCAGGAAGAAACCTTTAATCCAAGCTTGAATTTTATTTGTAAATAAATATAAACGGAAAGCTGAATTTCTTCGAACAGTGGAGATATAACTGCATTTTTCAAGATTTTTTAAACGTATCTTTGGAACCAAAAAAGCCAAACGATATTTTCAATGTCACAAATGTGACATTATGATACTCAACCTTTTTTCAAATCTACATGAAATATGGTCTACATGAAATATGATCTACAGAATCATTAAAAAAATAGTGAAACGAAACTATGAAATATTTACAATTTAGTTTAAAATTGTTACGAGTGTGACACTTTAGTGCTACTGATGTAACTAGTTATAATGAATCGAGCTATGTATAAAAACTGTCCAACTATTTAGTTTGAAATTGTTGCGGTTGTAACACATTAATGTTACGGTTGTGACTAAATAAAATTAACTAAAAAATGAAAACTGTTCAACAATTTCGATTAAAATTATTACGAGTTTTGACAGCTTGTTGTGAACGGTGTGATATATTATGATGAAGCAAGCTAAAATGACCTTTGTTTGAAACTGTCAAACTATAAATTTAGACTAAAATTTACAAAATTGTTACGGGTGTGACTAATTGTGATAAGCCAATCTATGAAAGTGTCCAATTATTTACTTTCGAATTCTCACGAGTGTAGCACACAAATATTACGGATGTGTCTTATTATTATGAACCAAACTATTAAATGGTTCCAACATTTCAGTTTTAAACTGTTACGAATATGACACGCGTTCATAGTGTTTAGGCTGTGACTAATCAATAGTTTTACGCATAAACAGATTATGTATAATAAAGTAATTTTGATGCAAAATAACTGTCATCTTAAGTGCAAATCAACCAGACTTGTAAGGTACTTATGTAAGTATTTCAGGACTTCAGTCCTCTCAAGTACTAGTACTAGGTGCTGGTACTTGTACTTAAGTACCCTGGTACTGGTACTTAAAAAAGTGAAGTATTATTCAAATATGTATTTATGAAGAAAAAATCGACTTTTCTGGACAAATCCCTTGTATTAAAAGAAAAAATTCGATTCTGTTTAGAAAAAAAATCGAATTTTTTTGGTAAAAGGAATCCGACCACATTATTCTTTTTACTTCCCAAATTACTTCCCATATTATTTATCAACGAAGTTCTCAGTTGTTCCGAAACAATAAAACTTACGACATAGCTCAATCTAAGTTTTCTCAGTGGAAATTAAAAAAGAACAGTTTTTATTTCATTTAAGCTTAAAGGACAAGTAAATGAACAACTGACGCAGATTCGTATTTTTGCAAAAAACAATTCTTTTCTTTTGGATTAAGTTAAAATTGTCCCTTTAAACACATAATCAAATGAGGTACTCATCTCAGAAAACATTAACAATCTCTGCCATCATGAAAATTAAAAGAGGAATCTAATTTGAAATTTTCAAAAGCCAAATTACCTAGGAAACGACAAATGGAATTAGAAGGAAAGTCTGCATGGGATTGTTTCCTTTTAGTTTGGTATAAAAGTATACAATACAGCAGAGGCCCACGCGAATCCAATCGTTTGTTCTGCAAAAAGAAAAAGACATGATTCCTCATAAATTCAAATTCCGATGAATATTCCATTTTCCTTACAATACCCCCCGTATGGCTGCGCTGTTACATCTGCACAGCTATATGGTTATTGCCTGGAAGCAGCAGCAGCAATAGCAATACAGTCAAACCCGCTTATATGAAACACTTTTTTCATCCCCGAGTATTTTTCGACCAATTACCTTTAAAACACTCCACTTAAGCGAAACTTGCTTAAATGAAAAACCCCCAGATCTTGAAACATATTTTCGGTTCAATTTTATATTTTTCATTAAAAAAAAACTCTGTTAAGTGAAAAAAAAATTGAATCGCATAGAACGAAAAATTTGCTGAATTCTTTCGTTTCATCTTTATTTTTCACCTTCACCATTTTCACCACGAAAATGTCATTTGAATTTCTGATTATTTCACAAACGTTTACATTTACATTTTATAAACAAATTACTTTGTCCTCTCAAACAAAAATCTTCAAATGGATCAAGAGGTAGGTATACTTGTTTTGACATTTTATTAAAAAGAAAATTACATTTTCATAATTCAAAGATAAATAAAAGATAAATACAATTATTTCTAGCATTAATTCTCCGCTTAATGAAATTTTTAGATCCGCTTAAGTGAATTTTTTTTTTCACTTAAGCGGGGTTCGTTTAAGTGAAAAATCCGCTTAAGTGAAAAAAGACTGACATTTTGCAGTTTCTCTTAAACGGGTTTTACTGTACAAGGGAAAACAGACAGAAATTTCCGTTTTAAGCTATGGCTTTAGATGAATCTTTGTTTCTGCCCAGAGAGTTAGAGTTTTATTTTCTTTTATTCTGTTTTCTATTATTTGCTCTTTAAGGCAAACGAACTGCCACACCTCAAGCCGGTGTGGGATTAAAACTCTGTCGAGGCACTCGCCGCCCTCTTCAATGTAAAAACTAGACGAGAAGACATTAGTGGTGAGGAACCCCACCTTGCAGCCGAATAATTTCCCTCCAAGCTCTACAAGTACTACAAAACCCGTTGAGCTTCTCAAATGAAAAAGACAACAACCAGCAATACAAAACAATGAGGAAATGGAAGCCAGGGAAATCTGCATTGTTAACGTTAGTATAGAAGAATAAAAATAACACAGGAAGAGAGAGACAAAGATGAAGAATCATAAAGAGATATCACCATGAGGAAGTGTTCAGGGAAACTCATTTGAATTTGAAAGGAGAAACCATCAGGAGACTTGATGGAGATATATTCGCATGGAAATGTAGGTGTAAGTACCCTGCGGAGAAGATTAGAGCATGGTAAATGTGAATGGTCAGCAAGAAGTCGAAGACATCAACATAGTCTTGTCATATTTATATAGCCTCAATAGTATAGGATGCAGAATAGAAATAACAGATCAAGGTGTAAATTTGAAAACTCTGAATGCAAACCAAAAAAGAGACTGCCTCCTAGAGAAAGTTGCAAATCTGAATCCATGAATATTTACATAAATTAAAAATGACTTTTTTAAGAATATACACTTCACCTCCTGTGAACTTCTTACAAGTCCCGTAATTAAAAAAAATTAAAAAAAAAAAAGTTTTTATGACTTATAACTTAAGGCACAATAAGTTCTTAAAACATAGGGATTAATGTCCATTTTCTTATATGTCAGATGAAGCGAGTGTGGGGGGGGAGGGGGGTAAAACGCAATCAAATTAATTAAGAAGATGTGCTCGATTTGTTTCTCATAATTTCCAACACAATAGACACGATTTATAAAAGGATAAACCGTATTTTTTTTTAATACAAACTGTAAAACATAGCAGTACCAGAATCCAAAAATTAAATACCAAATTTTTGGATTTGCAGAACTTTAAAATGCAGAATTTTTGTATACAGAATAATGAATTTACAAAACAATCGAATACAAAATTATTTTTATACAGAATTTATAATGAACTTCAGTTATACAAAATTTTGCAATACAGAATAATGATCCTCAATTAAATTACCTAAAAAAATAAAAAAAAAATTGAATTTTTAAAACTCGAAATTTTAAAAATGGATAGATGATTCCTTTCA
Organism: Epistrophella euchroma; assembly: GCA_947049315.1. Classification (NCBI taxonomy): domain Eukaryota; kingdom Metazoa; phylum Arthropoda; class Insecta; order Diptera; family Syrphidae; genus Epistrophella; species Epistrophella euchroma. Next base: position 16,411,919 of record OX346247.1, on the reverse strand, counting down.
AAATTGAATTTTTAACTCCACAATAATAAATACTAAAAATTTCTTCAAAACTATTAGTTCCATACACAAATGAGTATAATATTATTTTAATTTAATCTAAACTACATATTTATTCAACAAAATTCACATCGCATAACTTACATACCTGATGAAACTTTTAAATTTGCTCCCTCACAGCTACTACCATTTGAACCATTTCCGAATTTATGACCAACATTATTTGCTGTTTTAGTTATTGCTGTTGCTGCAAAACTACTAGCAGTACTACTTGAACTCGGACTGATGCATAATTTATTTCCCGAACTATTATTATTGCTATTATGCACGCCAGCAATATGCGTTCCAAAGAATTGATTATGTTGCAATAGATTTGATGAAGTTGGTGGTGGTGGTGGTGATTCAATTGATAGAGATTCCACAGAACCTGGATCAGAAAAACCACCCTGTGTCGATGAGTCCTCAGGTGTATCGAAAAAATTCAAATTAAAATCAGCATTTGCATCGAAACTGACTGCGGGGATAATTTCGTCGTCATCGTCGTCACCCGTAATAGTATTACCCCCGCGCGTATTACTATTATCAACCAAATTCGAATGGATTTGCGATTGATGGTCTGGATCTAATTTAAATACATCCATTTTTTTTAACACCCATAGTAAGGGGTTAGTTTTGAAAGGCACTCACTTTTTTTGTACTGTATTTTTTGTTTTTGTTTTGATTTTTTTTAACAACCAAACAAAAATCAAAAAGTTTTACTGCATTATTTTATATTAAAGGTTTTGATTTTTTTTTCATGAAATATATAAAACATTTTCCGAATAATGTGATTTGCTGAAGGTAACTGGGGCGTATACGTACTTTTTTTGTTACTGTTTTTTATTTTATTTTTTATTTCATTTTAGAAATGTGCTAACTTTGTCAATAAATTTATGTACGTGGTATTATAGTTTTTTAGAAATAAATTTAACCATTCTAAAAATTGTACATATACATAAGTGCTTTTGGTAAATACTTTTCGCAATTTTTTGTTGGTAGGCATTTTTTTTAAATTGAAATATTGTATTGTTTGGCACATACATAAATGGATCCTTCTTTTTTACTTCTACTCTACTTCATAAGAGAAAATTAAACAATATTAATTCTTTTGCGTTTAATTATAAAAATTCAAGTATTTTGTGTGTATACAAGTTTATTAAGACCTTCTTTATTTCACAATTGAAGCAGCTTTGCCGAAGTGGCACGTTTGTGCTTTTTTAACACAATAATTTTCGCGTGGCACGGTGAAAAAAAAAGTTCAAAATGAAAGGTTTTTTTATTTTTAACCTAAAGTGAAGTAAATGTAATAAAAATTGTTTAAAATTTCGTAAAAAATTGACAGAATCTCATTTTTTTGACAGTGCACGAATAGAGCAAATGATTTTCTTTGATTTTAACATAGATATGTACATATGATTTATTAGAGTTTTAATCAACAAAATAGAAGAATTTGAGGTTTTTTATAAATGGCACCAAAAATGGCACAATTTTTTCAGAAAATATGGCACATCATTTTTTTTTCGGGCGGCAACGCTGAATTGAAGTGACTTTATAACTAAATTCAAATTTAAACCATGAACCTTTTGCAGGGTTGTCATAGCCTTTAATTAAAATTTGAACGAATAAATAGTCCCAAACATTTTTAACAAGAAAAATAAGCTCTTTAGAATTGTATCTCTGACACTTTTTTATATTCAGCGTATATAATGAGTCAATATTACAGTTAATGAGATAGTTTTTAAGGAAAGCAAAATATTGGACCACCAAAATTGGCATTTATACCTTCACTTTTTAATTTAAATATGTGATAAATTATGGTTTTGCGTCAAATGCGAAATGATTAGTTGGAAGGAAATTGCGAAATGATCATTCCAAAACAAAAAACAACAAAAAATATCCGCCCAATGCCCAGCCTCTGCCACCTAAAAACCTCTATCTGAGTTTTTGGCATCAAAAGTGCAAAACACAATTCCTAACCAAATATGTATTTACGAAAAAAAAAGAAAAACAATTTTCAAAAGAATTCGTCAATTTTTGATTTCTCAGATAGGCTGAGTTCAAAAATGCTTTAGATGCGCATTTATTGCGCAAACTGCGCATCAAAAATTTTTAGCTGCTTCGATTTAAAATATTTTTTTTTTTGCGTTCCGAAGTTCAAATTTATGCAAATTAAAATTTCTAGAAGACATCAAATTTGCGTTGCTGATGCGTATGAAAAATGTATTACTACCCTACCAAAACATTTTTTTTTTACATTTCGGAACTCAGTCATATTTAAACTGACGCATAATTTGATCATTTTATATTTTATTTTAGTATATTTCTCTACGTCAAAAAATGGAGCAAGCGAAATGGAAGCATTTTTTTCAGTAATTTGACAAAAAAAAATGACAAATATTCCTCAGTAATTCAGTTTATGTTTGTGAGATTACTGGGATCTCTAAAAAACTTAGAAATAAATCTAACCTGAAATCGTCATTTTTTGAATTCGCTATACATTAGGCATGTACAGTAAAAAATGAGATCTCTGTGCCAACAGCAAACTCAGTTAAATAAATGATTCCTCAGCAAAAGTTGTCAGTTTTTCTGTTAAAATACTGAGAAACAAAATTTTTAGATGTGCATGCTCACTATTTGATGGAGAAATATCTCTGAAATCACATTCTCCTGAATATGCCTATTTTTGTCAATTCTATAATTAAACACTCTTGTCAATTGACTTTAGTAGAGAGTGTCAAATAAAATAAACCATTCGAATGACGAATGAAATAAACTATTGTAATTGTTGAATGAACCTCGTTAGATGTTGTTGACATTTCCCTACCACACTACAAGCTGTTTATGATTCTTTCAAATGTCAAACTGAAAACTTTTTTTTAAATGTCAACTAATTTATTATGGCAGCTGTTATTGGTCAGAAATAAATAAGTTCGTAGACCAAAGGAAAAATCAATAAGAAAAAATAAAAAAAAAATAAGCCGTGTTAAGTTTGAAAGTTAACATAATAATAACAGAACACGGCTATTGTTTCTGATTTCACTAAAGGAAAAATCAATAACCGAAAGTTAAAAAAAAAACTAAATTAAGTTTAAAATTTAAAATTAAAAATAATATAAAACAGAATTGCGAATTAAAAAGGCTTTTTCAAAAGTCGGAATTATTTCCAAAGTGAAATTTTTAATTTTACAACAATAAATATAATCTTAAAAAAAAACTAAAACTAATGTTGTTTTTTAAGGTAGCGGCAACATCAGCAAAGGAGTAATTTTTTTTTACACAAACAGACCCAAGAGCCTATAGAGACTTATTGTATGAGTTACTTCCATGAAAGCGATGATGTTACAAGTGTTACTGTTTCACTGTCATTATTAATTAAAAGAGTATGCATTCAAATAAGTATAGCATATGCATATGTACACGAGTAGGTAAATAAATTCTAACAAGCACTTTCACTGAATTTTTTTATTGTCACTTGTTTTTAAAAGCTTAGATTGACGTAAAGTGTGATTTAGATGCATCAGCGAGGATGAAAATACTGTCACGTAATGTAACTTAAAAATAAGTCAAAAACGTGCGAAAATTCTCTTGATAAAACATTCGTCATGTCCACTTATCGCACTGCGAATGTCAAATCCTTAACCGCGTGTCAAATCAATAATATCGCGGTTAAAAAAAAAACCAAAACAATAACAAGACGAACGCAGTATGCGAATTCAAAAAAAAAAAAAAAAAAAAAAAACGACGAACCCTCTAAGGAGTACCTCATTTAAAAGCGTGGAGGGCTCATCCGTGTGAACTCCTCAAAGAACTAAGAAGTGTGCCGAGGTTCTAAGTTGCAAGTCTCTCGCGAAGGCCAAGCAAGCAAAACGATCGATGTGAGTGAAGGAATAGGCACAGAGACGATACAACGACACAACTATTTCTTTTTATTTGCAACTGCTGAAAATGCAGCAGCAGCAAAAGACTACGAACAAGAAAAAGCAGCGCTGCAACTCTCCCCTGGGATGATAGGGAAGAATCCAAACAGAATCGGGGACAAGCAAAAGGGGACTCCAACGCTAGACGAGAAATAACCAACAAATAGAAATCTATCGAGTGTGTGGATAAAGAGCATAAATTCTTAAAACAACATTCTAAAGAGCGCACAAACGAATATAGATAGTTAGTTGGATACTTTTCCTGGTTATTCATTCTGGAGGAATAAAGATAGGCAATGCGCAAAAAATATATACAAAACCCTTAAGAAAGAAAATGACAAACAACAACAAAACAAACATAAACGCGAGAGAAGAGAAAGTGATCGTAACGCTAAGTGCATAGACCCCAGCCAGCGACCTAGCGCTGATTGTAATTGCAACAAACTATTATTGTCCGAGTAGCTTGCAACCATTAATATGACTAAGTATACATCAGCAACAGCTTCTTCAGAGGTTCCTCTTCCTACCTCTTAATCAGCGATCAGTGTTAACGGCCTGCTCTTAAGTACACTGACTCCTCCTGCTTAAGGGTCTATCAGTATTTAATTAACTTTACGTATAACTATGTAATTACAATAGCTTTATATAGGTAAATACATTATCGTGCGTTGATCGTGGCTGCCTCCGTTAAGGTAAAAATGACTTAATTTGTAAAAGAACATTGGGGAAACCCGATCATGATGATCGGAACACGTCTAATTTATAAAATTGCTGCAAAAACTCAAATTTCCTACTCAAGTCCCATTCATTATAGGATCATCTTCTTGATTGCACTCTGCTAACACCTTTTCACACGATTACCACCGCATGGAGTTTATCTCTTCCACCGACTTAATTGCATGTGGCGATGATAAAAGTGTCAAACTTTTTTTCTAAGCATACAATATCACGCTGCGCCATCTTGTGGTGGAATTGTTGTTGCTGTATATGCAGCAAACAGTGAGAGCTAACACATAAATAGAACTCATTTTTGTTTTTTGTTTTGCATGGCGACCGCTTCTACCGTGCTATTTCCTGCTTCATCTTCTAATCTACCTATTTAACCAATGCCATTGCCATAATATTAAAGTTAAGTTCAATATAGGAAGAGAAAGAAAGATGTTTTCTACTTCTTCGTATAGCGTTGCTTGTTGTCTTGGATCTTTTAATCGATGTATAAAGAGGGGGATCAGGAACTTGGCCAAAGAACCAACGCGGAAAGTGAAGAAAATGGTCATTCGTTGGTTAGGTGAATTTCAGCAATTTGAATAAACTAACCTTATTATGTTCGAACTAAAAAATGCCTTAAATAAAACAAACCCATAATCATGAATCATGACATTTTAAACAGAAGAGCAAGTTTCTTAAAAGGAAAAATTTAAAAGGTACTTGTCTCGCGTAACTCAGGAACGTTTCTGTGTGATTCACTAAAATACATAAAAGATTTCATAAATCGTAGTGATATGTATGTATATGAGCCGTTCTGTGAACAAATCGATTAACTACATTTTTTGAAAAATCTTGGATTTGAATTTCAAAGCACTTGGATGACCATACCAAGTGCTTTGACACTCAAATCTAAGGTTTTTCAAGAAATGGACTTATTCGATTTGTGCACTAAAAGGCTCATTTGTGTGTTCTTTCCATATCTATACCTCATTTGTATGTTCTTTTCATATCTATACGGTAAAATTATAGACTATGAACACGCTTTTTTAAGTACTACATAGTCCCCTTTCTCACAGGGCAACTGAGTTGCCGCCAACAATTAGTTCATAGGAGAGAAGGGCAGGAAGAAAGAGGGGAAAATGAAATCTCCCTGGTCAACAAATTCAGGAGATTTTTTTGACGTTTCTCTTCACACTACGTTTGTGTGCGTTCCACCAAGGTAGTTTAAAAGGAAAATAAAGAAAATCTCCAGGTTTTTGTTGCTTGCGTGTGAAAGGTACAAGAGATTGTTAAGAAGATTTAAAGAAAACGTCAACAAAATCACCAGCAACTAGTATCTACGTGTGAAAGGGGACATAAATTGGTTCGCTTGCACATGAACTATTGGAATATTGTCATAAGGAGTGTTCAGTGAGGCTGTACCGAACAGTTTGGAACAGTTTAGAACAGAAAAGAACAGGTTTTTGCTGTTCAGTGAGAAATTTTCTGTTCTAAACTGTTCTGACTTGCTGTTCAGTGAGTCTGTTTGGAACAGTTTAGAGCAGAATTTTCTGTACTTGCTTTTGAGGTAGAACAACTTAGAACAGATTAGAACAGGATTTGTGGGAAATGTCAAAATCCGTTATTGTTCTGTTCTATCCTGTTCTGTTCTGACTATTTCTTCACTGAACAAAGCTATAATTTCTTCCATTTTTTCCACATCGTGGCGTGGTTACCCATCGGTCTAAAACCTACCGTTTTGTTTGTCAAAGAAAATCTGACAGATCAAACTGACGTTTAATATTTTTTTTTTGCCTGTTCGTTTCCTAGCATTTTTAGTTTTTATGTGAGATGTGAACTTATGAGAAATTCAGGATCAGACCTATTACGGATATAATGGCGTTGTATTATTATTATTATAACAAACCTTGTCAACCCTAAGGCCACACAAATGACTTGCAATACATTCGATTCTTTTTACTAACTCAAAGAATTTAACTAATTTTCTAGCACTCGCTCGTCAGCTCGCTTGATTTTTTTTAAAGCGAGTTGAGAGAGAAGTAACTAGAGCAGTGCCAGTGAGTGAGGCAGATACAATTATGAATTTGACTATAGCCTTAACTACATAAGCCAAAAAAGTGAAAAAGTACAAAAGTGAACACTTTCAAACTAATTTTAGGATAGTATTTCTCACAGGAAAATTTATTAAAATGATACAGAAAGCTTAAATTTTGGTTTAAAAAAAATTGTGTATAGGTATTCTTTTTCACAAAAAAACTGCGCTAGCGGTAAAAAAAATATTTTTACTTTTGTAATTTTGCAAAAAGTGGCCAATGTAGTTAAGGCTTATTTCTGTATGCAGCAAACTCTATTGAGTACTCGTGTGGCTTCAATGTAAATGGAATAAAATTTTTTTTCTTCTGTACTAAAAGTACTATTATTCTACACTCTCTTATGTTAATGTGTATATGTAATAAAATTATCATTTCGTGAAAATCCAATGTTTAAAAACTGTAATAAGGTGGCCGTATGACAATTGGATTAAAATTTCGTTTAAATTTTATCCGAAACTAAATTTTGACATTTCCATTTATAGATTCACCTTATTAGTGTCAAAAATTAATCGATAGATTTATTATTTAACGAACGTAATTCACACATGGCCTAACAAATGAAATTCTCCTAATCTAGCCGTTTTTTTTTTAAATGCGTCTATCTTATCCCCGCTAAACCTCAAACATCAGCAACTGTAAAAATAGTCTAGGAAAATGAAAGAAAAAAAAAACGAAAATTAGAAAAAAAGAAGAAGAAGAAGAAATGCCACAACTGCATAGCGAGTGATATAACGAATGAGGAAGAGAAAACTCTTTTTTGCACAAGATCGCCGCTTGCACCGCACCCCTTTGTACCACCGTACACCGATCGACAGAAAATCGCGATCGAGTTCAACGACTCCCCTTCATCATTATCATCTCTATAATCATCATCATTATCGTGGTGGTAATGTCGTGTCGTCGTCATTCTATCCGCGCCAAACTGATTCCATAGAGAGGTTCGTAGTTCGTTGTAGGAATAAACTGACTGCATACACTGCAACTGTAAGATGCATTTTGCGCGTATAGATTTTTTTTTTTATTATGTATTATTATTACTTTTTTTTGCATATAGCCTTGTTGAATAAGGTTTTTCCTTTTTTCGTTATATTTTTATTTAATTTATTTGTTGCGTTAAGCGATTTTCTTGTGTTTGCGTTGAGATTTATTGCTCATTTGTTTAAGGCTAGCTATGGGGCTTGAAGTGCTTGGTGGTGCAAAGCCCAAAGAAGTCTTTCCTTTTTTTTTGTTATTCTTTGTTATCTCTATAGCAATTGTTTCTTAACGCGCGGATTAGTACTTTACTTGAGAGGTTTTCATTTTATTGAGAGACGTAACGCTGTATGATTTGAAATGAAAAGAAGTTTGAAAGATGGAGTGATACTTGACATGTGTCAGAGGTTGACAAGATGAGAAAGAAGATGTTAGGCAGTGATTGGGAATCAACTGAACTGAAGGGTTATTTTTATTATTTATAGTGCTGATGCGTTTAGTAAGACTAGAATTGTTTTTTTTTTTTTTTGAAAGACCTGGAACTGATGGAGAATAATTTTATTAATGGTAAACTTTCTTTTAGATGATTTTTTTTTCTGTAATATCTAATAATTTTCTTGCCCTTTCGAAATTCAAGTTGAAGCGAATAATTTTTTAGAGCTTAGAGTTAGGTACGGATTTATAGCCGATTTTTCAGTCGTCAATTAAACATTCAATTTATAATTATTAGAAGTAAATAGGACTAGCTTTATCTAAATAACAAGTACTACCTTTGTTCGTTTGCTTCTCAAAACGACCAATTCCTACCAATTTAAGTCCAAATATCTGTCAAAATTCATTAGTCCAAATTGGAATAAAATTTTCAGTTTTGGGAAGTAAACGAACAGACCTGGATACTATTGTTTGTTCTGAGTTTTAAAAATATCAGAAAAGTACAAAAAACTTATGTTTGGAAACAAAAATATGGCAGCTCATTACACAAGATTTGACGTTTCATCTTACACAACTTGACATTCGGTCCCAGACGATTTGACATGTATTCTGGACTTGAACATTTATAGGACATGTTATAAAACCTTCACACACTCTTATCACATTTGAGGGCTTGAGATTATGATGAAATCTATTTGTTTGGCGGCAATTGTGGAGCAAAACTATGAAAATGATTTTTAACAGACAAAGTTTAATTTGGCAGTTGTATGTGTTTTTTGTATCCCACTTTTTTTCTGACCTGTGTTAATACTTAATGGGATTGTGAGCAATAACTTTGGCCCATTGATAATTTTTATTGAAGCTTTTGTATGAAAATGAATCCCGAAATGTATCATGAAATAAATTTTTAACGGTAAGAATCTGACACTCCTAACGCTGATGACAATTTTACTCAACATAAAGTCATCCATACTCCATAGTAACTTACAAATTTTACTAATGTATTTAAAAATGGTATTCATGGTATGTATGTACATATGTATTGGTATGTTTTTATTTTTGTAAATTCATCCTTAATTTTCTATATTGTAGGTAATTTCACAAACTTTCAGCAAACTTTGTATACGAAGTGACATATGAATATACCATACAATAATTATTGATTCTATTAAATTTGACATTTTTCATTCCTTAGTTCTTTTTTCATATCTGACAGCTACACAATTCCTATACAAAACAACAAAAAAATAAACCAACCGCTACAAAGTAACCCACAAACCTCTGTCCATGGAAATCATTAAAAAAAAAACACGAATAACATCTCGCTAGATCATGTCATTTTTGCAAGTCAGTGACGGGCTAACTATACAAGCTACAAAGTCAGTAACCACAAGCAAACCCAATAATGACAGTTGGCCTACTTCCACAGATGCAAATGACCACATAAGTCACATAACTTATTGAATTGTGTAATATAGAATTGGATTGTTACGGGTGGGTGGTTGGTTGCCGTCACAGTAATTCTCCAATTCACAGCACTGCAACAATGCGATAATAAAGAGAATATTACCCAATACCAGTTATTTCCACAAAAATTACTTAATTGCAATTATTATGCAAGCGAATGAAAATAAGCACACATAACACACATCATGCACTTAAATAAATAGAATTATTCAATTTCGATCGGGAAATGATTGATCTCTCAGTAAATACAATTCAAACAAATAAGAAACGAACGAATGCAATGTTGCCATTTTCGTTATGTCGATGGGCGGAGGCACGACATCTTCGCTCGAAGGAAAAACAGAAGGAGTGTCAACTTGAGCTCGTGCCAAATTCAAATGTCACTGACCTCGTTATAATTTCACGACTTTTCCTGGGTCATGATCTCAATCATGCGATCCATAGTTTCCCCTCGGTTGGTGTAGTGTAGTTATGTGCTCATACAATTTAGCTGGGAGTGAAGAACCTATAAATAAAGCGCGCGCATTTTTTTTGTCTTCTTCTTCAAAATGACAAGGTGTGCTATGCCGAACTGCCGACTCGACACGGGCTCTATGTGCTGTGGAATCTAACCAGATTCTGCCATCTATTTCGGTTTTCCTCGAGAGCAAGAAGATGGAATGCGGCTGTAAAAAAGACTAAGCGCGTGCACTAAAGGTTTTCTGAATATATTTTTCATGATTTCATGCAACAAAAACAAAAATATTTTCAGCAAAAAAATTGGGAGTGCACGACTCTGCCAAGCAATGAATCTTGTGGAAGGAAGAAGAATTAACGCTACCACACTTTTGGATTGAGAAATAAGATATCCACATAATATAATGTACATATTCAAGTTAAGAGATGTTATTTCAACTTATGTAATTTGGGATTTAGGAAATCTGATTCCAAACCGTGTTCACTCAGAAGAATTAATGTTTTTTTTATGGTACAGAGCAGATATTTTAACTGGGGTCTTCATATTCAGTTTTGTTCTCTTCCCATTTTTGGATTTAAATTAGAAGTTAAATAAATTCCATGGCAAAGGTGGTTTGATTAATTCGTTTGTTAACATGGATTAAAACATTAAAAAGTGATGTTTTTTACTTTGTTGTGAAGGTTGAAACCTGAGTCACTAATGTGTACCAAGTGTAGGATCAGTATCATACATTTTGAGTGCAAAGTTTCTCTAATAAAAGCTTACCGTGTTTTATAACTTGTTGACCTCAATTTAAAATTATTACAATGTTATGTTCTTTTTTAGTTAGCCGATGAGGCCCATTTCACACATAGCCAGATAGGCTACCGATTGGCACCTGGTTTTTCAAAAAATCAATATGCTTTCACACATACCCTGCAGCCGGCAATAGGCGTTTTTCTTTTTTAGTTCAGAGTTTGTTCAGAGCAGAGCACTGAGCTGAACCTGAGCGAGCGGAGTAAACTTTGTGCAAAGTGTGCTCAGAGCACTCGGAGTTAATTTTGAAACACACCGCCTGAGCACTGAATTGTCATATCTGTCAAATTGCATGAAAACTGTATGAAGTTGGCTGCGCTCAGCTTTTTACTCCTTTCGCTCGGTTGTTTAATCCTGAGCTCATAGAGCACGCTCCGAGCTAGCTCTGAACGAAAAAAGAAACACGAATTCCGAACTCTGAGCGCTCTGATTTCAAAAACAAACACAACATTCTTGTTTGACAATTCGAGCTCAGCTCTGAGCTGCTCTGAACTAAAAAAGAAAATCGCCTAATATATATGTATGTATATGTATTAGAACTTCTATAGTTCAGCAATTGTCTGTTTTAAAAATTTGTCTGTACAATTGTCTGTAAAAATTCGTAATTTAATCAAACCGGGATTGTATAAAAGCACAAAGATATACAAATTTGATATTCGATTCAGGAAGTTTCAGTTTTTCAGCACAAATTGTAAGAACCTAACTTTGTTTATTTGCAACCCAACGAAATAAACTCCTTAATTCTTTCTTCTATACTTACATACATATTTACAAAAAATGAGATTCAAGTTTGGATCAGGCTTGGAGCATTAAATATCAATCTTTGTTTCAAAACAAAACAATTTAAATATTTGGATTTATTATTTTGATAAAGGATTTTTTTTAGGATTTTTCATACATAAAATATTAAACTTACTTAAAATTATAATTAAAAAAAAAAAATTTACTTACCAGGAATCGTATCACTTGATCCAGTTGAACTTACTGATGTGTGACCATCGGGACTCTGTGTTTCACGTGGACTGATTGGTGTTGGTGGCGTTAAAGCCGGTGGTGATATTCTTAAAGCGTCGTTATGTTTTAAATGAAATTTTATTTGTATTGTATTTGTACCAACACTGTAACGAAAAAAAAAAAAAACTTAATTAAAAAACAAATTTATAGAAATTCAAACGGATAATAATAATACTGTTAATGATCGAAGAACATTTAAGCAACCGTTAGTATCTAAACATTAATTGTTTGACGACATAATTACATTTAAATGATAATTTTAACTCAAATATTTATTTTCAACTTACATTTAAAAATAAATATGTATTTTCAATTATAACTTTGTATTACTTTTATTTCTAATAAATCTATTAATAACAGAAGAATTTGAGTGTTGAGTAAAAAAAATTACCTAAGTGTCAAAAAAGTGTATGCTAGAGTATTTAACAGAAATTTCCAGGAAGAAAACAGTTAGAAAAAATTTCCGAAGAGAGCTAGATTTCAGAGAGTGTTTTTTTTAGTTGAACATATAACAACGGGCCGGATTTAACCTTGTAAAAACCTGTTAATAATTCAAGTATGTTGCTTCGAAGTGTATATTTTAATATTTATCTTAATAAAAATTGAAGGTTTATTGAACACATAATATGCTCTTTACTGTCAGGAATTTTTTTGTATGTAAAACTGAAAAGTGACCTTTAAAGTGCGGCAATGCAATGCTTTTACCATCTATTCACTAATAGAAAACCGCGGTCCAAGAAAACTGCTAAAATAGGTGACTGCTTGGCAGGACATATAAAAAAAAACATGGCTGGCATCAGGACATAAAACCCGGGAAGTGATTTCAGATCTACTCTATAAACTACTAGCTGACCAGACAAACGTTGTCCTGTCTTAGCTATGAATTTTCCATTCAAACTAGAATAAATAATAAAAACAAATATCTAAAAAACATAGTTTTTATTGTAATATGGTTTTTGATACACAACATTGTTAGTTTTCTCTTCTGGCGCATAAATAAATAATGTTGATTGTTTTCTGACACGGAATTAGGTGACATACAATTGTTCGTGTTAAAACTTAAAAAAGTTAAGTTAAACTTAAGAGTCGGTATTCATCGACCAAAAAATTGCGTCTTAGAAAGGTACGACAGCATCTAACTGATGAGCCCAACTGTCGTGCCTAGGCGAAACGCATTGGACTAAAGGTCGCAAATAATCTTCCATTTGAATTTAATTCAATACAGTCCACTAAAACAACAACAAAAATAATTTTCTTTTATTTTTCGTAATTATCTTCTTCGTAAAACTTAAAAAAGAGAATAAGTCGGATTTTACGAATATCTGACTTCTTCGGTAAATTTTCTAATTTTCGACTTTTTACAGTATTTACCTGGTTCAATACGAATCCAACAAACAGATACCCATGCAAATATTGGATGAGGTTCAGCCAAGAAATGTGCGTTCAAATAAAAATCCAAACCAGAAAATATGTAATTTCCCGATTTTGTAACTATTCCTTAGTCAATGTCAATGAAATCGTGACATGAACATTTTTATCATCAGGTGAAGAAGGAAATAATCAAATTTTATGATCCATAGAAAAATCTAACTAAACTTGTTACACACTGATAAATTAATATATTTCCTCTATTTTTTTGGGACCTTATAATCTATTGCATATTGATATAAGAAGGTGAAACAATCCTCTTGATTAATATTTGCCAGTATTTAATATATTATATTTATACAACATCATACACTCTTTAAAATAAATAATACTATATAAACATTTGTAGAGTCACTGTGGCGTATATGTACTTTTTTTATCAGCATTATATTAGTTAGTTTTAAAAATCTGTACATTACAGCTTTACAGTTCATTTTGAACATCAAAGCCCTATTAAATCCAAGCAAGTGTTTTTGTGAATTAAGTCAGAGTTACAATCGATTGCGAATGTTATCCTACAAAAAAATTTACTTCCTTCGGTACAGTAAATTTTTTTTGTGTTTTAATTTTAATACATAGAGATAAAATTTATTTTTTATAATTCAAGCTCATTTATTTTAATTGAATAATGAAACGTTCACATTCAAATTTTCGAATCAGTTCAAAAATTAAAAAAAAAATAAGAAAGACTTTAAGAAAAACCCTCTGTTATTTCCTATTTCTATATAATAAGTTTCAAAAATATCCTACAAACAAAAACCACCTGAGACTGCAAAACCGTTTTTCTTAGGGGAGTATGGTAACCATCAACATACATACCATAATATTATTTTCTTTCATTGAACTAAAAATTGAAAATATATTCTACATTCTGTAGAAAATAACTTTACTTAAAAGTGGATCCAAAAAAAAAATTTAGTTATTTCTCAACGCAGAGGGAAAGAATTTCACAAATAAACAGTATAATTATTTCCTACTAGAGGTGATGTTATTTCCCATGAATTTTCTTCCCTGTGCCTTGAACACTATAATTTTTGCCAAGAAAATATTTTACTATTTTCCACAGCATTTCCGCTAGATGGGAATCACATAAAAATACTACATAGAAAATTTGAAGCAAATCCGTCCATGCGTGAGATTAGTTTCTATTTAAAGTGTGAAATAGGGTAAAACAAAACACTGGCATTCACTTTTAAAAAAAATCAAAGTTTTATTGTTTGACGAATGCATTTGAATTAACTAGCATTTTTACTAGCCACATAGCCCTTTGGTTTAAAATGGTCACTATTTACAGGGTGAATTGGTGTTAAAACATATAAAGGTATAATATTTTTTAACATTTTTTTAAGGGAAATTTTTAGAGATGGACTTGAAAGATAACTTTAAAATTAAGTATATTAAGTTTATTCAGAAATTAGCTTAGTTTATATAATGGCTATACACAGTACAAAAAAAAATAAATTATATCGTTTTAAGTAAAATTGAAATGAAATTCCATTTCCTTTAGTTTTTCATCTTAAAAATATTTTTGTATTAAAAAAAAAAAACTAAATTAAAACAAATTTTTTTTTGCATTTAGCATATTTATAATTTATACATCGAATAAGTTGGATAATTGCTTCAAAAAACAAGATAAATATAGATCATAGTTTTATATTTCTATCTTAACTTTCTTCTGTATTTTTTCTTTTTTTTGTGAAGCCTTGATTTTTCTTCCCGTGCAAAGCTGGGGCGACCAGCTTGTATTATATTTAAATGTCCCGTTTCATTTTTTAAATTCCGCATTTATATTTAAAAACATACATAATTTTAAATTAAAATAGGCTACTATATTATTATAAAGCTAAAACCTAGCTATCCTCGTTTCATATTGATTCATTTTTTTTTTACTTACAGTTACATTTCAAATGTACTCTCTAGTAAACTAATTTCCATTTGCTAATTTAATAGTTTATAAATAAAAATTGTTATACCCTTCAACAAAAAAAAAATCATACCTTATAAAATAGATAGGTATAGACGAAGATACTTGAGACGAGAGTATAGAAACACAAACAAGTTCCGCTCAACCCAATGCAAATGAGAGGGGAGAGCGAAAGCTATTAACGATAAAGAAATGTTATAATAGCAATCAATTCAATTTATGGGAACGTTAAACTTGACGTCCGTTGGTCGTCGTCGTATCTTCATCAGTTATTCATAATGAGTGGCCATGAGGCTGTTGCTGCTGCTTTAGCAACTCATGGTCAAATGGTGCAAGTTTTCTTCCTATTATAGGTGCATGTGTATTTTTAAGTATTGGAAAATGCAAAACAAAGGGTAACACAAAAATAGGTGCAGTCGCAAATCTCTCGATTATAATAATGACACTTGTTTAGTGATCTTTTCTAGAAAATGTTTAGTGTGACCTTATTTCATCAGGGATTTTTAAGAGGCTGATGGAGTTGTCAAAGATGTTTTATGTCACTTTTTAAATTTAAAGCATTCAAAATTTGTGTGTTTTTGTTTCAGAGTAGGTATGTTCAAACTACCCTTTAGATTCAACAAGATAATTGGAATTTTATTCTCCAATCACGCACTTACTGAAATATTTATGGCTGAGTAAAATATAGGCTGTGTGATGAAATTAGAACGTTGCATTGTCGAAAAATTTTAATAGACCACGCGATGTATATTCATCATCAATTCAGTCATCTCACGAAACAAATTTATCAGACGATATGAGTTTACACCGCGATCGAAATTTTTGATCAAAATCGTTAAAGCTTTTATCGAAGAAAAACAAGTTTTTTGTTAAAGGTTGCACCTTGCATGTAACATTTTTTTTTTGATCCAAAAAAATCGAAATTTCAATTTCCTAACCTAAAATCTTTAAGGCCCAGGGAATAAGTAGCTCAATTAAATGTCACTTAAAATGGCGGCATTAGAATGTGTGCGTGAAAATTTGGGAAGGCATAATTTGTCATATTCAATTCGAATCAAAAAGAAGTGAAATAGTCTGAAAATCCAATCAAAAACGACATATTACATACAATATATTCCTATTAAATCCTCAATGTTTATGAAACAATTCTAAGGACACAAAAAGAAAATTAATTTTGCTCATTTGAGTTAATTTTTTTGAATTTTTAATATAAATTTTCAACTTAACAAAATACTGAAACCAACGATAAACCAATGTTAAAGATATTAATTTTTTTTATCCAGATCTGTTAAAACAGAAGTTATTATTTTTATATTTTTTTATTTATGATTGGTTACTTTTATTTATTTATGTTAGTCTAATTTAATTAAGTTCATTAGGTACCTACTTTGTGAATTTGTTTGTACCTGTTTTTTATTCGTTTTGTTTATTTATTAAAGCCTCGTTTATAGATCGAAGCGAAGCGAAGTTTTCATACAAAAAAAATAGCTTTTTTCCCAGGCGTGAAAAATACGATTAAATTAAATACAATTGTTAAAGCGAAAAGGGAGAAGAAATTTGTTTCGAAATAAATATAATTCAAAACTAAATTAATTTTTTTTTGTACACCTTTTGACGCGATATTTCATTTTGGTTTGAATTTTACTTAGCATTGATGTATAAACTAGACTTAATACATATAAAAATAATATGTCATCTGTGTAATAAGAATATGTTAGAATAAATGTGATGAATTCATTGTTTTCTGTGTTTAGACGTTCAAATATTTCGGACTCAAATTTTTTTGGTCATTTTAAGCTACAGTTGGTCATTTTTATTTTTAATTTTGGACACAAACTTTATTTTCAAGTGGCAACCGTGGTCGTACGTTATTTTTTTTACCTGCCCACAATGCAGCTGTACAGCTTTGAATGTATTTTGAAGAAAAACAAAAGAATATTTTTGTGTACAAGCTCAGAATTCACATTTTTTGTTTCCAATAATTTTCCTTTAAATAAATAATTTTTTCGCGATACAAATAACCACAATATTTTTTTTCCGACCCAAAAAGTTGTTTTTTTTTTCTTCATACAAATTGAAACGTCAAAAGTGTCGTACGTGAAAAGTTAAAAGTTGGTGAACTCTTCCGTCTGCGGCTAGCTGCAGCTCCGTATGCGGCTACGTTCCGTTGTGTTTGCAATATTGAATTTGCGTGTATTCAATACTTTGACAGCTATTCCAGCTCAGCTCCAGCTCCAGGCAGATATCTGAATTTACCAAAGGAAAACACCATAAACGTCAAAAACTTCTTGCAAGTTTTGATTTCTTGTCAAATAAGAGGTCTTAGCCCGGATCTATAAATAAATAAATTTGATGGCACAACAGCTCATGAAGAACTAGGGCCTAGTGACTTACAACTCTCAACCATTTCTGTGTGCGTGTCTGCAGGAATGGAGGGGACCTACAGTTTATTGCCGAATCCGAACGGCTGACGAGCGGCACTTTTCTGTGACAGGAGATACTCTTGGAGGATTTGTCAATTCCTCGCAAGGGGCAGTAGCCGTTTTTTTCTTTTAAATAAATAGGTGGCGAGGCTGGGGATCGAACCTTAGACCTCCGGCATGACAGTCCATCGCACTAACCATCACGCCACGGCTACTACTTAGCCCGGATCACAGTACATAAATATAAGGTAATATCTTGCGCAGGTTGTCAGAATTGAAACTGTCAAAAATTAATAAATGGTTGCTCGAGTGCTCCCAAAAACTTCACACCGCAATATTAAAAACAACAACAAATATCGAAATTTGACATTTAAATGGGCACTGGATCCACCATTTTTGTAGAAGCGCAGAACAGAACAAAAATGAAAACGCTAATGATATTACCTTTAATATATATACCGTGAGCCCGGATGATCCGTGTTTTATACATAGCTTTTTGTCAAAGCTGTATGACCAAAGACTAGGAAACTAAAAAACTATGATGAAAAAATTATTTTTAATAATTTCAATACTAGGACCACCCATTCAAAATGTAAAATCAAAAATTACATGAAATGTTCCTCGAATGGAAATTAATTGCATCATATAATATGAAAACATCCTTGAAAATATCTTCTCAGTATTTTTATTTGGCATTCACTGCAAATAAAATACCAACAACAAAAAAAAACGCATAGAAATCGATTTTCCTTTTTATTCCTCGTTATTAAATATGTATTTTCTTTCATTGGTACAAAAATTAATAATAAAAAAAAACACAAGGATCAAAAGGAGAATACAAAATTAAATAAACACTGTCATGGTAGTGTTTTCTTTTAATACACACATATTTTAGTTTGTGTTTTTATTCAAGGATAAACTAAAGAATATATAGGAGGCAGGCGGAGACACTGAATCTGACAAAAATTCAAGGTGGAACGTTATCATCATATTTATGTATGTACCTACATAGAGGGTGAATACACCAAGACTAAAATAATTGATTCAAAGGATTACCTTGAAGCCTGCATCGTATCCGGGTATTAGACACGACAGACGGACGGAGGCGGAAAGAAGCAAAACTCTTGACGTTGAATATATGTATTTTTTTTTTCTAATTTTGTTCTCTTTTACTCATATAAA
Source organism: Epistrophella euchroma (assembly GCA_947049315.1). Lineage (NCBI taxonomy): Eukaryota > Metazoa > Arthropoda > Insecta > Diptera > Syrphidae > Epistrophella > Epistrophella euchroma. The sequence goes on along the minus strand of OX346247.1, from coordinate 16,393,071 downwards.
CGGGAAGTTTAGAGGTAGAATAATAAATATTTTAGCTCAGGGAGATCTTATGTAGTAGAGATGTTTTTATTCTTGGCTATATGTGTTGTCCTTCTTTGAGGGGTTTAATTGTTTATTTGGGACTTAAGTGGATGACTGTACAAAAATTGGATATAAGGATACCTTAATTTGCCGGAAATTGTGGCATTTTCTTGCTTTTGTAATCTTATTGTTGGATACCTAACCTGAAATTGCATCAAGGAAAAATAATAGTGTAAATTATGGTCCTCTCCGCTTGCTTTTTTTTACCTTCGAGAAATTGAAAAAAAAATTACAAGAAACTTATATTAACGATTCCTTCAATAGAACCGTTTTCTTTCGACTTTCTCACTAAGGGCTTAACCGGTTTGGATCAAATTTTTACTCAGGCGTCCCTTTTAAGTTTGAATAATATTTCATAATAAAAATTTTCAAAAAAAAAAAAATCATTTTTTTTATTGAAAAATCAATTTTTTTGAAAACGAATTGATGAATTTTTTTTTAATTATGGTTTTAGGTGTATGTATATGTATATTATTAAATTCTTAGAAATAGTATACTCTTTTTTTCCAAAAACTGTCAAGGAATTATATTTATAAAAAATTATTAAAAAAAAGTGCATTATTTTAATTTTTAAGAATTCAGACGGCGCACTGTGGTCCAAAATGACTTTTTTCGTTGCAAAAATCATAACTTTTGAACGCATTAAGATATTGCCATAATTTTTTTTTCCCAAGGCTATTAAAATGGTGATCTTTAAGAAAATTGCCCTACAGGGTGTTTCTAAATCATAGGCTAAGGTACGATTTTCTTAGAAAGAGGAATTAACAAATTAACAGAGAAAGAATTAAAACCAAACATTAAAAACAGTTCAAATTTTACGAATTTTGTAAAAAAAAGTCAGCGGCTACTTATTTGTCCACAGGGTGTTACAAAACATAATTGTTCACAACAGTGGATGCATAAAAATAACGATCAAATTTTTTATGTTTTTAGCAAGTATTAAAACAATATTTTTTCCATTTTGTGGCTATTCAACATATCGTATAAACTGTCTAAGTGACCAATTTGATTTCAAACAGTGTAGGAAAAAAGTTAACGGACCAAAATAGAATAAGTATTTTTTTTTTATTTTTTTTTATAAAATAAAATAGAAAACATAATACGTCTTTTTTATATTAATTATAAATTTTAATTTTCAATAAAATTATTGAGATCATCATCATTCTCTATATTTAATAGATTTACTAGTTCTGGGCAATAACTCTTTTTTAGCTCTTTTTGAGATCTCACGTGCTTTAAAGATGAAATAAGAGGATTCGATGATATAGCCAACATATTATATAAATCTTCATTTTGACGTTTCCGTGAAACTTTGCAGGTATTTTGGTATCAAAAATTCTTCATTTTTCAAAAGAAATCTTGTTTTTAATCTATGACAGTCACTCCATTTCGTATTGAATTTATAATATAATTTTATTTATCACTTATATCTTTGTATTGATTTTGAAACATAGTTACGAGTTCTTGAACATTTGAAACATTGATAAAATGTTCAAAAAGATTTTGAGTAAAATATTAATTTTGAAGTTTAAAGTTGCACCTCTCTTGAGTCAAGGGTAGCGATAAAAACTTAATATTTCACCTATTTTATTGGACCATTAAATAATAATCTAGTTAAATATTTCTTTCAAGTTTTTTACTGAACAGGCAAAAATAAATTAATCTCTTACTTAAACCTTTTTAATATTGATAAGACAATAAAGAAATTAATATCATACTTTTGTCAGGCTATAAAAAAAAATACGGATTAAGGATTATAATTTTCTTTCTTGTCAAACAGTTTACCTGCTTTTCAAAAACTAGTTTAGTTTAGGAGGTATTTATTAAAAAAGGGGCGTGAAAGTTGGTGGATTTTTTTGTGATCAAGGTAATAAAGAAATGTAATCTAGTTGATATAAGAAGAAAATTTCACGTTCTCAGCTCTTTTTAGAAACGAAATAACTCAAATAATCCAAAAGTAAATTTGCTTTTAGGACCGAAATGTTAGTACCGGCAACATGCTTTTTTAAACAAAATACATTATCTCAAAATATTGCAAAAATTTGCAGCTGCAATTCTGCATATGGTTTAAGAAATAGTTGGGCTAAAATATGCTTGTAATTTTACAGCGGTACTCAGCGGGTCTTTTTTTGTAGCTCCATTCAAATGTCAAAAACTCATTAAAAAAAATGTGTTTTTTTGTTTTATTTATTAAAAATATAATTTTTTTTATTATTTTTTTTTTTTTAATTTTATCTTACTTACAAATGAAAGAACCACGTGACATTTAAAAAATTTAGAATCTTCTTGGAGTATTCAATAATTGCAAAAAAGCAAATGAATAAATTCGTTTTTTGTAATTTTTTTTAGTCTTGAACAAAATTGCCCTACTTTGAATTTGAAAAGCTCTACAAATCAAACTATTTACCAAAAAAATTATTTTGTGTGCTGTTTTTTAAGCTCTGCTTATATTTCTATTATAAATAAAAAACAAAACAAATTTAAAAAAAAACATCAGATTTTTCATTTTTTCCACGACTTTTGGCTTTTTGGACCACAGTGCGGCGCACATAATAGAGGGGTATTATTTAGCCAATTTGGCTGACCAAAATTATTTTTGTGCTTTATCGTTTAAAAATAGGCTATACTCACAAATTCTAATAAAATGTACCTAGTAAAAATGAAATGAAAATAAAAACATGAATTAAATACAAATAAATGGTGTGATGTGCAGGGAAGGTTAACAAAATGCTTTGGGCTTAAAAAAATCAACATTTATCACTTTTTTTTTGTATACAAAAATTTTATTTGTTTGATATATTGCTACTGAAATTTTTATAAAATTGAATACTCACTAACGTGCTCCAATTTTCTTCATACCTACTTAAGTTTACAAAAAACAAACCACACACACATAACCATGAAGCTACAATGACACAAATAAAAAAAATAAAGTCAGTTCTTGTAAATTTCAACTGTTTTTTTAATTATGGCTCTATTCTTGCATGCATCATGTGCACATAACGTTCCAGAGTATTGCCAAAAGAATTGTTTTCTATCAATAGACTTTCTAGCAAGATAAAACATATGTACATATTTCTTTTTTACTTTAAAAATTGGTTTCTGTTCAGCTAGATTAAGAGAATACCTCTATGTGCGGCGGCGCGGCGGCCGACGTTCTTCATTTTGAGATTTAAACATATGTATTAAGTATCTGTTTAAGGAACGTGTTGCATGCTTTTTTTATTCTCCAGTTTCTTATATATATTTTTTATATTTTTGAAACTCCAAGCAATTTTACTTCAAGAACAAATTCGTGCGATCGAGTCATGCACTTTATTTCTTTTAATTTTCGCCATACGAAAAATGAGGTGAGGGAAATTCCCTTTTTTTTTTTAGGAAGTATAGTTATTAGATTGAAAAGCTGCGAGAGTTTTGAAAATTAATTTATAAATTAATTTACATGTTTAAAGCTTACCTAAGTTCAAAAGTGGCTTTTTTTGTGGAACTTTACTTCGAATTATACCTATATAGTATTAAAATTAAGTTCTATATGCATACATACACTACATAATGTATGTAGAAACTTGAAAATTAAATTGTGTCTTTGAAGTAACCGATGTCACTTCGTTGTAGCAGAAGTTACTCCAACTTTTCGGAAGCAGCTCAGTCCTAAGGTAATCAAACATTTTGTTTGCATACTGTAACTAGAGAGTAATGGCCAATTTCTTCAAAAAGTTCTAAAATCAATTTAAAACTCGATCCAGTAAAGCCCAAAACAGATGTGCAGCTTTTTCCCATGCAGCGAAATTAGAAATAGAGATATCGTGCAGCAAAGGCTGCATGCAGAGCCTGGAATATGTCAGCTCTCATAAGAACCTGTGTAAATTTATTTTCGCTGCATTGGAAAAAGCTGCACATCTGTTTTCGGCATAACTCTCGGTTAGAACTTGATCATTTCTTCACTTCTAATCATTTCCTTATGGAACTCGGTCTAAGATTACTATTGGACTGAAACAAAACTTAGGGCCATTTGCTGAAACGAAACTTAAATATTTAGGGTCAACATAACAGCTTAAGTTGAACATAAATATTTAAGTTTCGTTTCAGCAAATGGCCCTAATATACTTACTTAAAAAAAAAGAAGTCTAGTGTACATATATTTTTATACTTTCTTAGCACACAGTATCATTTTCTGACACAAATTTCTGGCATTCTATTATAATAAATATTTAAATATTTGTTAGTTTCATTTTGCTGAAAACTTGATTTTTGAATACTTGGTGCTGTTTGCAAGTAGTAAATATTCTTATTAGTCCGATAGCTCAGAACAAACTTTTAACGTGGAAAGAAATAGGCTCACAGCGAAAACCAAATTTATCCCAAAGTCAAATCAAAATTTCTAACCAAATATAAGTTTTTCGAAGAAATAAAAATGTTGTTAAATCCAGTTCTAAGTCTCTAGGCCCCCGAATTTGAGGGTCCAAATTTATCGAAGTTCTATCTCAAACTGAGATAAGTTCTAACGCGTTAGAACTCGGTGAAGGAATGAGTTAGAACTCAATTACGTTCTAATTTTTCGATAAACCGAGTTTTAGGGGTTAGAATTTTGTCAAGAAATTGACCGTAAGACTCTCAAATTGAAACTTACTAATCATAGTTTTTCTTAACTTTATAAAAAAAAAAAAAAACAATGCAATTTAAATTTGATATGAGGTAGGTACACAAAATAAAACATCAAAAACCTGTCACAGAAAAGTACCGCTCGTTAGCTGTTCGGATTCGGCAATAAACTGTAGGTCCCCTCCATTCCTGCAGACACGCACACAGGAATGGTTGAGAGTTGTAAGTCACTAGGCCCTAGTTCTTCATGAGCTGTTGTGCCATCAAATTTTTTTTTTTTTTAGTTTGTGTTCATGGAAATATGTAGGTACATATGGATGTACCAGATTAAAAAAAAAAGCCTCAACTCTTTTCCCACAGCATAATAAACCACATGTTTTATAATCCTTCATACATATGTATATTAATCCCAATCCCAATCCCAACCCAACATGTTTTTGTAATAAAATCTACATTAATCCGTTTTACCCAAAGACAGAGGAATATAGTCCTTATAAATGTATGCATTACGTCTATATATGTATGAAATCGTAAACACTATATAGGTACCATTTACATACCTACAAACATCCTATGATCATACCTACTTTTTGATCCATTTGATGTAGACTAGAGGTAGTATGATGAATTCTTTATGAAAATCTATGCTCTAGTTTTTCTCATTCAATTCGTATAACATATATGTACGTATTCGCAACCTCATATTTTTTCTGTCTTTTTTGGCCTTACCTCTGGAGCTACAAAGTAGCAACATTCAAGTTGTGTGCTCTTATTTTTCGATTTTAAAGAAAATAAATTTCAAAAAAAAAAAACAAAGAAAATACCTACACAAAATGTTTTCTCTGCTAAAATGTCTATTGCTCTAGATTAATGTGTTTCTGAGTATACTCACAGGACCAAATAAAAGGTACCCGAAATATAGGTTACTATCATTGATTTAAAATAACGTCCTACTTTTCATTAAAAGAAAAAGAATAATTGACAGGAGAATGGAAAATTCTTTCCTTTTTAAAGAAGTTGTGAAGTTTTTTTAGTAAAAAAAAGTATACATTTAAGGAATTAAGAAAGTTTTTTTTTTGTTGCTTACCCACCTGTTTCTGTCACTGACGCTTAGACTTGACGATGTTGGATACTCCATGAGTCGCCGGCCCTCAATGGGGCGGCAGGCCCCGGCAGATTAGTTTCAACCCAAAAACACATTTAAACTGTGTATAAGTTATGCTCGTTAATTTCGTAAAAGGACACTTAACACAGCCAAGCATACAAATTTTAAAAAACACCCATAGACACACGCGTAACACAAAAAAAAAATAGATTCACCGCAAAAATAAAAATGGCCCGTTGACCGCAACCGGATCGGGATAGAAAGACAGAATAATTTTATTCTTTTATCTTTTGGCACAGCCTTCGTTTTGTGTGAATATTTTATTTTTTTTGAAAATTATTTTTGTAATTATTTTGCACGCTATAACGTAACGCGCATGGAGACAAACCTAAACGTATCCTTTTTTTTTAGAATTTACTTAATAAAGCAACTTTTGATACCTTTACTTCCGGTTTTCTCTATATCTACCGCCGCCGGGTCTTCATATTCTCTCACACTTATGGGACAGAGAAAAGATTTTTTTTTTCTTTCGTATTCACATCCTTTGAAAGGACCTTTTCTTTTTTCAACTTTTTGGGCAATTTACTTTACATGCAGGGAGCTTTTTCTCGAAAAGGCTGCTGCAGGATGACACTATACCTACTGCATATATAAATAAAAAAATCTGCTTTGAACATTAATCAAGGATGTGTTTTTTTTTTTTTTTAATGAATCACAACGAGTTATGGTTTTTATCACAATTTTCTTTATTAAAAGGTATAATTATTATTCCTTGCGTTTTTTTTGTTTGATTAATTTTGCAAGGATGACAAAGGATAAAAAAGTATAACATACCCTTGCATAGGTATACGCGAATCAACGGACGAATGAGAAATTTTGCGTTCCAAATGCGGAAGTGTCAAGGCATAAACTGGGAATTTGCCGTGTCGTTAGAGTGAAAGCACTTCACGTGTGCCTCCGTGTCGCGCGCGCTCTTCGTAACCCCTAGAACTGAAACTTACGACTGGATTTCTCGATTCCAACAACATTTTTCCATCATCAGAATTCAGGAGTCAGCAGGACTTATGCAGGAGGCAGGACTATACAACAGAAAAAAAAATACCGTCAAGCATAACTAACAACTTGAGAAGGGAGAATATTAGAGAGGCATAGTAAGAGGATGAAAATATAGGCAACCAAAAGGGATATTGGTTTATTTTCTCTCTGTCTTTCTCTCTCTTTTCACGCTCTCACTACATAACAAAAGCTTTTTTTCTGTTATGAAAAGATGGTCGATGAACAATGACAGGATATGAAAGGATAATAGTTGATATATCTCTACATTAATAAATTGGAGGCTCCACGTCTATAAAGATGTCTCAAAATGGTTACTGTATCAGTGTTGCTGTTGTTCAACGTTAATACTGCATCACTATTAACTTCGGTTATAAAACTCAAAAATATTAAAGGGTTGATCTACTTGGTAACATTTAGACCTTTTTTTTATGAAGATTGCAAGATTATATAAAACATTATGTAATTATTTTTATTTGATAACATGAATGTTCTTAAAAATTTTTACATTTTGCCGTCAAAACCCAAAGATAGATGAGAAACTTGGTGAAAATTTCACGTTGTCAAATAGGTATTGTGTACAGTATAATAATTTTAGAATCAGCAACTTAATCATACAATACCAATGATCAGACTAAAAATGTGTATATCAATAATTTTTGTTAACGAATTAATTAATTTTTATATTCAGTTTTTTCGCCTAAAAAAAAAAGCGTCAATTGAATTTTTTACAAACCTTATCAATTAATAATTATGGTATTGTGTGTAGACTAAAATTATGCAAAACATTTTTTTAACAATTTTTAGCAGTTTTTTTGGCTTAGAAAGTTTTTCTGTGTTCTCGAGAAATTCGATATTTTTTAACAATTTTTAATGGTTTCTTTAATTAAAAAAAAAAAAAACTGTGTGTTGATTTTTTTTAAGTCTTGAGCTAAGTATAGACGATTGTCAGTTCTTACAATATTGTCAGATCTGTCAATGGTCTGACAATAGCTGACAATTGACAAATTTCTTACAATGTAAAATTGTCCGTTCACACGATTGGTAGATTTTGTGCCAAAGTCTGACAATTTAATTGTCAGCTCTTGTCTGACAATTTTCGGACAATTATATATCTGACAATATTGTCAGCTTGAAAATTTTCTGTTCACACGGTTGGCAGATCAATAAAAATTCAAGTCACAATAAAAATTCAATTCAATTGAGGATTTCAAGATCAAACAAAAATTTTTATAGAATTTCACTTTGTAATGTGTAGCCACTATCAAGAAGAGGATTCTTTCAAAGTGATTTGAAAATCTAGTGTCATAGTGGTAATGCCAAAACAATTGGACGAGCATTTGAAACAATTTAACTACAATTGGACATCGAGGGCGACAGACAACTACGAAGGAGAAATATACCAGAGGTCGTCAAGAAGCGCTACGAAGAACAAAAGTCCATATTCTGTATCAAATTATTAAACAAAAAAAAAAAAAAGAATTTAAATTTTAAATCATTTATTTTTTGAAAGACGCAAGAATGAGAAGATCTTGCAATAATTGAACTATATTGCTTAAACGAAAAAATAAACCTTTGCTTCCAAAAAATTCAGCAGGCTTACTCTAGAGAGCTCGGCTGATTTAGCAAGTGACCTTGAGACTATGTTAGGTCTGAGTTGGCGGAAGGCTGCCTATTGTTACCAATTGCTTGAGCTGGTTTTTTTCCAGGTAGTGTCCCTGTCCACCCTCATTTTGGCATTCTTCAAATTTATTTGAATGCTCGTATAATTTCTTGGCCATTTTGAAGTCCAATTTTTTTTTAACTTGTTGGAATTTGCTGTTCACTTTATTTTAATCATATTTAATCTTCATTTGAGTAGATATCTTTCAATGGTTTTATTTATTCCGAACAAAATATACAGCACAAGGAATTTAATATAAAAGTGAGTCCAGTTGCTTTATAGATTTCTTTTATTCAGTTGTGGAAAAACTACAAATTTCCTACAAAAATGTTTTTTTTTATCTCTCAACTCGGCTCCAACCGTTTAACATTTCGAACAATGAAAAAATTGTCAGCAATTGTAAGATGTTTTCAATTAGCCAGTTCACGTTTCTAAGATCTCTCCGAGATCTCACTGAGCAAGCTCCGTCAGCTCCACTGAGCAGAAGAAGAAACCTGAACAAAATTTCTCCGCTAGAAATCAAAACCAATTTCCATTTCTTTTTGATTAATTAATCAACTGCGACAAAAAATAATTGAGCAAGCGAATCCAAAAAATATCAGTCTCAGTTTTTTGACAGCAAAAGTGAGGAATCTCACTGAGGAATTACGTTCAGATTTCTGAGATTGCTGAGATCTCCGAGATCTCAGTGAGCTTGAGAAACCTGAACTGGCTAATTGAAAACATCTGACAATGACCAATGAGTCTGACAATGTCCTAATCGTCTGACAATGACACAAATTGTGCGTTCAGACGATTGTAAGATACCTGACAATTTTTTGTCAGATTGTCATCTGACAATTACCTGACAATGACGTTTCTGACAATATTGTCAGACAAAATTGTGTGTACAGACGATTGTAAGATATTTGGGACAGTATTTTCACTGACAGATCTGACAATATTGTAAGATCTGACAATCGTCTGTACTTAGCTTTACCAATTTTTTATTACGTCATTATGCATAGAATGAAATCAGGCCGAAGTCGATAGCATTATTTGTTCGAGAGATATTCGAGAAACAAGCCATTTTACAACTTTTTTTTTAAATTACTGTAATAAGAAAACCGCTTATTAAATTTTTCTAAAAATCCTTTCTCTGCACGTTATGGCCTTATTATCTGTAAAATAAAATGTATTCGAAGTCGATATCTCTATTCGTTCGGCAAAAAAAGCTTCCGAACGTACGTTCACACAACGTTAGCATCGTATTATCTTTTTAACATTTTACTAAAGTTAAAATCGCCAAATGCCTATTTTATCTTTTTAGTATCATATTAAATCCAAGTATCACTTTGGCATTTACAATTGCAAAAATGGGTTGAACTGTCAAAGTTTAAGGCGTGTTAAGCTAAAAAAAATAGGTTTAGTGTGATACTAATTAGAAAATGTTTAAAACTAACAAAATATTTTAGTAAAGAGTATCATGCTAATACCTTAGCATCTGACTGTTTAAAATTTTGGGCCAATGATTTTAATAATTGGATTTGTTCAACAAAATGGCAACTCTTTTCTTTATACCTGTGTGTATTTTCAATACTATCGGATAGGGAAAACATAAAAAGACAAAGAGCCGAAACCGACCGGTGCGGTCGGTGGTGGCAAAGTCCTTGCAAAGCTCAATGTTCTCTCGCATTTAAAGCCTGAAAAATTGAGTGCATTGCATCGCGCTAAAGCTCTCTATATCGTCGCACACTGTCGTCTCCACCATGCTGTCACAAGGCAATCCCTTTTAATCTAGGTCATGGCCGATGCACTCGTTAGCTTGTGTGTTACCCCTTGAATCTGGGAAAATGTGAGCTGTTTATCGACGAAAAACAAAAACAAAAAAAAACTTTAAAGGCAGAACAAATAAATTGAGAAAAAATATAGTAAAAGCTCACAGTGAGAAAGAGAGAGAATTAGTAAAAATTTATAAAGTTGATAAACTTTGTTTTGTGCACAGGGCATGCTTTCGTGTTTTGTTTTTTGTAAACCAAATTCCCAATAGAAAAGTTGATAGTGCATAGATATCTTTGCCATGACAAGTGGGTTGGAAAAGCACAGACACATCTGGAGGAAAACGTTGCAACTTTAATCGTTTCCCAAACGTCGTCACCACGTGAATTTGTTTCCTACTTAAAGAGCTTGCAATAATTTTTATTTGGAAAACGCGGAGTTGGAATGTTTTTTATGTCCTTTATTTACAGGAAGAACATTTTTTGATATGAGAATGTTAAGGTGTTTGCATGATAAATTGAAATGACTATCATGTGATGTATGTATGGCGATGAAAATTTAACAGAATGTGCATAATATATAAATAAATTAAAATCATCTAGCAGCAATACGGTTTATCCTTGAGAGAACTAAATTTAAAAAGGTTTTTATAACAACTCCTAGGGGCAGCGCAAGGCTTTTATTCAAAAAAAGATATGCACATATATTTATTTTTGTATACCTACATACATACATGCTTGCGTACAAAGCAAAAAAAAAACATCTTGATAATTCTTGAGATAAACCTTGAGTTGGTTTGGTGAAAATGAATAAAAATGTCCTTGAGTTCTTTCTTTTTTTTTTTTACTTTTATCGCGATAATAAAAATAACTCTTGAAATAAGGCATAGAAATGAAATTTCTGATGAGACATTTTTTACCTCATGGCCTTCGACTTTCAACAAGTTGGAATGTCAAATGAATATATACTTTCTTCTCTGTGTCTCTCAGAATAATTTATTTCCAAAAACCTTAAGCTTTTAAAACCACTTTGAATGTTTAATTAAAATAAGAGCATTGTACCACAGATAATAGAGTTACATAGATATCGCATCCCATACAAACAATAATGAACTTTTTCAATGATTTTTGCTTGTAATTCCTTTTTCTTTTTTCTATAAAATCGAATCGGTTGGCCAAAATACTTATGTACTATAGCTGGTGTTTTGTTTTTATGTGTATGTGTGTGTATCTATCTTTTATATAATCATATAAAGTATATAAGAGCCCACAAATTTGATTAAACTGGGACTTACGTCTACGTCCCAGTGATCATATTTGTTTCTTCTGCATGCGATATCTATGGAACAAGAACAATAGTGTCAGTGATTGTACGTTATCTTGGAAACACTTCGAAAAATGCAGATTTTTCGCAAGTGTATAGTTTCATTTATCGGTTTCAGATGATTTTATTCAATGTGTTTATTTCGAACGAGATTAGATCGTCGGAAAAACGAAACAAATCAACAAATGAAATTTTTGAGTTACATTTGCATTAGTTAAAAAAAGCAATCCAAAATCTTTATTTCCGTTGCAAATTTTTCAACAAAAAAATTAAAATTAGTAGGTATTTGTTATATTATAGCAGTTAGATACCTGTTCTAAATGAGCTAAAAACCAATATTTAAATTTATCGTCCAACAAATCACATACAAGTTAGGGCTTTGTACCAAATTTCAAGCAAATTCGTTTATCCGTTTGTTGGGATTTAGACTTGGACGCATGAATTAACAGACACACACAAACAAAAAGACCGACAATCTGTATGGCATGCGGAAAACATCTCCATAATCGTAAAATTAGATTTTATTAAAAACTCGAATTTATGTTCGACACTAAGGGCCAATTTATTCACACTCCATTAAAAACTGTTTTTTTTTTTTTTAAATTTAACTAAAACTAATTTTAAGGTTATTATGCCATTAAGAACACTTCATTCACTTTCCATTAGTTAAATAGCTCACTGTAATTGACATCTTTAAATTTAAATGCTTTTTAAGAAAAATCCCAAGGAAATTTTTGTTATTGTGACTGATTACCTGTCATTTAAACATTAAATGAGAAATAATGTAGCTTCTATTATTATTTATTTAGTTAGTTTTTTGTTTTTAATAACAAAGTGTGATTATATAAAACAGAAGCTGAAAAATTTTAAGCTACCTTATTGGAAAAAAAAGACAATACATTTCCCAAAGATTTTGATTAACTGAATCCAAATCGAACTTCAAAATTTGCCCATAACATAGGGTTTTCTATATATTTTATCCAAAAGTTACAAAACAATTTTTTAACATTTTTAAATTGATGTCTTAAAAATCCAACATTATGGAATAATTTCGAGTTCGAATTCGGAATCAGTTCATCAAAAAATCTGAAAAACCATACATTTTGTTATTCCACTTCCACCCGAAGGTTTTTAAAGTTTGTCCGTTTGCGTTATCTTTTGCGTTATCTTACTTGCAGATTACAAAAAAACATAAGCAAACAAAAACATGATTGTCAAATCTAATTGAGAATGAATAAATACAAAAGACACAATTAGTCTCCATTAGGGCTTAAAATCCTTCTTAAAAGGTGTATTTTGTCGTTTTAGCTGACAGGTGTTTTAAATTAAATGAACAGTTACATTTAAAATTCCTAAATGCGACTGAATAAATTAAATTGTATATAATTTATAAATTTCCTATTTTTAATGGTATTTTTAAATTTAATAGATAGTGACTAAATTGGCCCTAAGTCAAAACTGCCCTATAGAACAAGTTAAAATCAAAATGAATAAGCAACAAAAATGCGGCCTTATTAATAAACACTGTCTAACTTTAGACAGCCGTCCAAGTTTTTAAAAAACCTTTCTAATTTTTGCTAAAGTAATCTATCTTTTTATTTTGCTTTAGACAACGTAATCTAAACCTAGAGAAATGCAATATTTTTTTTATTAAAAAAGCATATTTCCGACTGTTTCAAAATACTTAGACATAGTTTAAACAGCCAAAAATCTAATTAATAAGACCAATGGTTTCTAATTCTTACGAGGGACAACAATATTAGTGTTGCCATTTTGACTTGTTTTCAGTCAAATGCAAATTTAGCCGACTGATTTTTGCACTGGATTTTTAAATGAATTCCATTATTCAATATGCACCTGAACTTTACAAAAAAAAATTGAAAATAGGAAATAGAAATATTGGTTAAGGCGCGCTTTTCAAAATGGAGGCTGACAAACAAGCATTCGGTTTTGTTTTTAGTGTTTGACTCAAAATTAACAAAGGCGTTGAATATTTAATATTTAAATTATAAAAAATAGTACTTATCACGTAAATTTAAAAAAAATTAGTTTAACCCAAAAAACTATGTGTCTTTCCTAATTTTTGAGTTTCAAATGGAATTGTTCAAAAACTGTTGACTTAAACAACTTTATTTAAAAACAAAATTTAAGAATGGATTCCTGGCTTTGACAAAACCCGCCTGGAAAAACAATCCAGTTTTCAATAAGGCGCTGGCAAGTTTTTCATAGTTACTAACAAAACAAGAATCTAACAAGGTTTAATATAGGCATTCGCTAGGCCCTCACCAGTTTTGAACTTTTTTGCCTCGTCAGTTAAATTCTGCCTAAGCCCTGGCTAGTAAAGACTAGATATGTTCCACATATTTCGTTTTACATGGTTTTCCATTTAACCATTTCAGATATGGGGGCCAAAGCTAGAATCTGTCAGTCGCTCTATATTATATTAATGTAGATAGATATCCAGTTCCTCGTGTGTTTATCGTTTGCAGTCCAGTCCATGTCCATGGAAGAATGGCTCCTTGCGGAATATCATATACGTTGTGTACTTGTCCTAGATGATAAAATTCAGTTATTTCCCAATCGATGAGGAGCAACATTTCACTTTGGTGTGTGTATGTTCAGTGAGGCTGTTCGAAACAGTTTAGAACAGAAAAGAACAAGTTCAATGACAAATTTTATGTTCTAAACTGTTCTGGCTTGCTGTTCAGTGAGTCTGTTTGCACTTGCTTTTTAGGTAGAACAACTAGAGAACAGATTTCTGAGAAATGTCAAAATCAGTTGTGGTTCTGTCTTTTTCTGTTTTGTCTGCAGTTGCGATTATTTTACACACTGATTTCCAATTATAATTTGAAAATTGCAGAGTTAATTAACACAAAAAGATTTTTATTACGATATACATATGCTCTTATTAATTTGCGTAAAATGATTTCAAATAGGTAGTTACCATGAAGAACCTCACCAGTACTTTATTAAATAAATGTTCTCAGCGAGGCACTAATAGGGGTCTGTCTTGTTTTTCTCGTCCATGTTTTCTTTGCCGAAAACCTGCCAGGGCCTCGCCTAAACTTGCCAAAAACTTGCCATTTTTCCAGGCGGGAAGGTACAAAATTTTATTCTAAAAAATTTCGATGGATTTTTATGAGTCGTTTTCTATTTGAATTCAGTTTTTTGAAAAATTGCCCCTCCCAATTAAAGGGGGGATATAGGCTACCCCCTTTTTCTTCTTGTGACCCAACTTATACGCTAGCTTGTATTTTTATGCACCTTGTGCCAAGGACCATCTATTTTTTATTATACTGAAAATTATACTACTTGTTGTTATAGATTTATTATTGATAAATTTTGAATATCTGTATTTTCGAAACTGTTGGATCTACACAGATGGTTTTGGGCTCAAATTGAAGAAAATTTAATTACTTTGAAATCGTAGAGCGAAGTTATAGTCGAAAAAACTAATCCTTTGGGGTTAAAATTGCCAACAACTGAAAAAAGCGCGAACATTTCAGATCTAACGCACACGCTGATGTAAAAAGTTTATTTATAGTTTTGAAAAATCGCTTTTAAATTGTGTTCATTCTTGCGTTGAAACTCTTTCAAAAAATTGCTTTGAGAAGGAAATTAAAATACAAATATTCTAATTCTAGACAGTTTCCACTATCATCTAATTTAAAAACATACATAAATACTTTTTTTTTTTTGTATATAAATCATGATGCTCTCTGTCCTGATTTCCATCCAATTGCTTCGTGTTCCACTTTTAAACAACTCATTCTCGTTGCATTATCCTCCAGCCAGCAGCCGCTTGGCTTTGCATGTCCTTAATTTTTTAATGACTGCTGCAGGCGCGCGTTCACATCATTCACCATCATCATCATCAGCATATGCCCCTCTGTGCATAACTTTTATTTTATTTTCTATGCAAAAAGGGTAGATTTGCACAGAAAAATCGACTGCACTTCCACTCCAGTCGGTACCTCTTTATTTATTTTTTTTTTCTTTCGTTTGTTGCTCTAATTTGGGTGCAAGTCTTTCGCGAACTAATTTTTTGTTGTTTACTCGTATAGTTTTGTTTTTGTTTTCTGGTGCTTCTTTTTTTTGGAACAATGTTCAACGATTTGGAGAATTTTACCCCCTGGGCTAAAGTTTTTCTCTTCCAGAATGAATGGAATTGAGGGAGGGAATTTTACAGCAAAAAATAGAATCTGGAACAATGACACTTACCGTCACCACCGCCGCCGCCGCAGCACCAAAAGTGGTATAATGGACAAATTGAAACCAGTGGTAAACTAGCACATACACATAAATGGGTTCATTTAGTGTTTTCAATATTTTTCAGACTCTTTGAAAAGCGATGACATATATTCCAACCTAAAAAAGGTTCATTAAACGTAACTCTTTTTATATAAATATGCATTGTATCATAGCCTATTTTTTTTACAAATTTGGATTTTCTTTGCAAAAGGAGAAATGAGAAATTAAATTTTGAAAGAAAAGAAACGAAAATAAAATTAATAAATGCAATCAAAGTCAAAATCATGTAGTTTGGGTTGTTGTTTTACTAAAAGTCTCCTATCCAGCGCGCCTCGAGGCTCGAGCTTTAGACAGGAATGGGTAGACCTTATTAACTTATATTAAGTTTAATTTAAGAATAGGTAAAATGTTCGCTTACAAATATTTAACAGGCTTTTAAATTTTTAAATGACGTATTATACATATATGGAACAAACGCCATTTTAAAATTTAAAACCTTATTAAATATGTAGTTAAATATGTAATACGTTTTAAATTTAAAACTAAAGCTAAAAAAAGAAATCCACCGGATTTTTTTTTAAGAAATTTTAGTTTTTGAGGAAAAAAAATTCAAAATCGTTGGAGCCAAAATTAATTTTTAAGAAAAAAATTGGTACACGATTTTTTAGTATTTATTAATGTTTAATTAAAAATTGAATTTCGAAAGAAAATCATCATCTGAAATTATTCCAGTAACCTTGTCGTCTCATAGAAGGACGTGTATGCGTTAGATATGGTAGTTCTGATTTTTTGCTGAATCGTTTATGATTATGTCCTCATGAAAAATCCAAGTTTACGAACTCGAGCGCCGAACGCATCATGGTCAAAAATCGAAAAAACGCGAAATGTTCGCGCTTTTATCAGTTATTGACAATTTTAACCCCAAAGGATTAGTTTTTCGACTATATAGCTTCGCTCTATGATTTCAAAGTAATGAAATTCTCTTCAATTTGAGCCAGTTTTGAAAATACAGACATTCAAAATTTAGTTATACAAAATTTATAACAACAAATAGTATATAATTTTCAGTATAATAAAAAAAATGGTTCTTGGCACAACATGCATAAAAATACTAGAGCGTATAAGTTGGGTCAAAAGAAGAAAAAAAAATCCTTTGGAGGGGGTAGTCTATATCCTCCCGTTTAAATGGGAGGGGCAATTTTTCAAAAAATTGACTTGAAATATTAAGGGACTCTTAAAAATCCAACGAAAATTTTTAGAATAAAATCCTTTACCTTTTGTGGAAGCCAGGAATCCATTCTTTAATTTTCTTTCTAAATAAAGTTGTTTTAGAAGCTTATGTACAAAAAATTTGATTTAAATCAGTTGAATAGATAATGAGATAGTACAAAATAAAAAAAAAATGTTTCTATAAGAGGTAGTGCTAAAAATTGTAAATTTTGTTTTTTTATTAATGAAAGACCATGCTAATATTAGCATTCAGAACAATTTTAATCAAAATCGTAGGAGTCGTTTTTGAGAAAACGTAAGTTTTTGCACAAAATATTCTACGTAATCAACCCTATTCTGATAAACATTCGCGCTAAAGTTTGTATTCTGCTATCCGTCGGAGGGAAAAAATTGCTCCAAATTTTGTATAAATTTGAATAAAAGCAGAATTTAAACAATTAGATTCTTTTAAGAATTGTAAAACTAAATATCAGTTAATATTTGCACACTAAAGACTGAAGACTTAAAAATATAATTTAAAGCAATTTTCACGTGAATCGAAAGTTTCGATCGGATCGAATAGCAGAATAGGGCTGAAATATTAAAAAACCGCTCGGTACCAACTTTCCTAAACGTCGTTTTCAAAATATATAGTTTTTAAACAAAAATTTTGAAACTTTTTTTAAAAATTCAAAAAAAAAATCAAAATTTTTGTACACAATAATATTTCATATTTTCATATTTCATATTTCATATTTCTTTATTCATATTAAAAAAAGCCTTAAGATTAGATCTTTTTTATGGCTTTAAAAAATTACAAAAAAAAATTTACATTATAAATGTCAAACTTAAATAGATGGTTAACAATTTTAGTGTTTTTCAATAAAATTACATACCTACTATTAATGTTATTAAGTAATGAAAATGGAATGGAGATGCAAAGCTACGTCTGGGTTTTGGATATGGTTTTTAACAGAGGAGATGAATTCATTGAAATTTAAAATATTTCTAAAATGAGCTGGTAAACTGTTCCAAATTCTGGCACCTAAGACAAAGAAGGACCTACGAGTTTGCATAACAAAGGCTCTGGGGATGTTTATATTTTTAGTTCGCAAGGATGATGAAAATTGAAGTTTATCGAACAGATAGATAGGCTGTTGTTGATAAACTAAGTTAAAAACAAACTTGCATATCTCAATAACAAAGTGAGACATAAGTGGCATGCCAAGTTTAAATAAAATCAACCCATGCGTTTAGGCTGTAGTCGAGTACACAGACAGACAGACGGACGGACGAAATCGCGAGACTCACTTTTTTCGTCTTTCCTATCATCTTAATGTCTGAGTTGGATGAAAATCTCGCGTTCGATTTTTATACAAATCCAAAACTTGCCATATTAATTAAATAAATAATTTTTTAAAAACTAAATTTTTATATTTCCATTTTTTTTTACATGTGGATATAAGAACAGCGAGAGAGGTGAATAAATTCCTCTTAAATAAACTTTGCCTGTTTTTAGTATTCACAACATTACAGAACCTTTAAAATAAATAATACAAAATAAGCATTAGCAGAGACACTGTGGCGTATACGTACTTTTTTATCCGCATTATATTAGTTAGTTTTAAAAATCATCACAGATTTACAGTTCATTTTGAACAGCAAACCCTTCTTAAATCAAAATAAGTCCTTATGTGAATTAAGTCAGAGTTTGTTGTTTACAAAAAAAAAATTAAAATCGACTGCGAATTTTATCCCACTAAAATTTTACACACAAATATGTTTTTCGTGTAAAGTTTAATGAGTTGGTGTTAACATAAACAGTGCCATCATTTAAATTCAGCAAAACGAATTCGACGTCGCTCAATACCTTGTATGTACATACATACATATGTATGCATGTATGTATATGAAGGTTATTGACGTACTACCCGAAATTCTACATCAAAAGAACCAAATTAGTTATTTTTTAAAAAAGATAAAATAGTTGACCTGAAGAACTTTGTTCCACTTAAGACTAATTAAATCATAAAAGTATGCACGTATAAAAACAAAACCCCAATTCATAAAGTGTGGTTTTCAAGATTTACCGGCTTTTCAGTGAAAATTTTCAAACTTTCGGCTCCGCAGTGTATTTAAATACCTGTTTCAATGGGACTGTCATGCCAGAGGTCTGGGTTCAATACCAGCCGCTTCCACCTTAAGTTTTTTTTCCGGGCTACTAACTCTTGCGTGGAAGTGACAAATCCTCCAAGAGTATCTCCTGTCACAGAAAAGTGCCGCTCACCTTAGCCGTTCGGATTCGGCAATAAATTGTAGGTCCCCTCCATTCCTGCAGACACGCACACAGGAATGGTTGAGATTTGTAAGTCACTTGGCCCTGGTTCTTCATGAGCTTCCACCAAATTTATTTTTTTAATACGAATCCATGTAAATCGGATAAATAAAAAAATAAATTAAATATGTATTTTTATTTTGATTTTTCAAGAAAAAACAAAACGTTTTCGTAACGCAGAGTGTTTATATATCAATGTTCAATTTCGCAATTTTATCAATTTTTCTTTCCGTAAGAACCTTTTAACAAAGTAATAGAAAAAAAGTAAAATACAAAAAAAAAAGATAAAATCGGTTTAGTCGTTCTCAAGTTATAGCGTGACCAAGGGAAAAAGGGATTCATTTATATATGTTTATATAGAATAGATTTCTATTTTTAAATTTCTATTTTGAACAGAAAATTATGTTCTGTCAAAAGTCAGTTGGAAATCAAAGACCAACAAAAATATAAAATGGCTGCTTGTTTACTTTCGATATGCCTTCCAATGTCGGTTTTATTTTATAGTGATTCCGTACCTGGATTACTGTTTTTTTTTTAATGATGAAAATAACTCTAATAGCATTGATTAAACTTCGGTAAACGTCCCAATTACAACCTTTCTGCCTGTCTATAGTCCGACAAGCCAGTTATATTTCAGCTCGAGTCAGTATTTAATTTTAATAAAAACAGTAGTAATAATTGGGAGAGATGACTTGGTAGGGAGTATACACCAGCTTATCTCCAAAATTTGGTCGGAGGAAAGTATGCCCGATGAATGGAACCTCGGTATAGTGTGCCCCATCCACAAGAAAGGAGATGCTCTGACCTGTTCCAACTACAGAGGTATAAGTCTCCTCAACGTCGCATACAAAATCTTGTCATCTGTACTGTGTGATCGCTTAAAAACGTTTGTCAACTATCTGATCGGCCCCTATCAGTGTGGTTTTAGGCCCGGCAAATCAACCGTCGATCAAATGTTCACCCTCCGACAGATTTTGGAAAAAACCCAGGAGTTTCAAATCGTACGCAACTCGCAAGTCAACAACAGGTACAATTTTTCAAAAGTCCGTTCAACTACTTGCTTATGCAGATGATATTGACATCATTGGAAGAACGAAGCGAGCTGTTACCGGTGCGTTTGCAAGTATTGACTCGGAGGCGGCGAAAATGGGTTTGGCTGTTAATGAGGACAAGACGAAGTATATGCTATCATCGAGAAAGGAATCTAAACATCGTCGAATCGGGCAGAACGTCACGATGGATAGGTACAACTTCGAAGTCGTCAAAGACTTTGTCTACCTGGGCTCCACTACAACATCGCAAAATGACATCAGTGCAGAGATCAAACGAAGACCCACCTTAGGTGGCGCACACAAGTGGAGAACGACCTCAACCAACTTGGAGTGCGTAACTGGAGGCAGCTAGCTAGGGACCGAACTGGCTGGAGGGGCTTGTTGGTTGAGGCTGTAGTCCATCCTGGGCTGTGAGCGCAATCTAAAGTAAGTAAGTAATAATTGGGCTTAGTTTGAATATATAATATATTATATATTTAGTTTTATAAATATAAGTTATTGATTGTTTTTCATTGTTTTCGATTTATGTTTATTTTTGGTTAAAATATTCCAGTATACAAATACAATTATATAAAGTTAAATTTTTTATCTGTATCATTATTAATTTCAAAGAATTTTATATGTATATAAATATAATATGCATAAACTTAATAAGCACCTCGAACGGTTGATAAATCAACCCCTAAAAATTTATTCCAGAAATATTTATTGTAAAATTTTAACAACAATGTAACAAGAAAATGTAAAAAAAAAGTAATATTAAAAAAATTGGCTGTTTTTGTGCGAATATTATGTAATTATAAAAATTGACGAAATTAATTTCGATTTTTCTGAAACTTAAATTGAACGCAAAAATGCAAATTAAATCATGTTTTGTTTAATTAAAACAAAAATTCTTAAAAACTAGGTTTAGGCACAAAAGGCACGAATGACATTATTGGCAGATATTATAATTTCGCCATTCTTCAGAGACAATAAAAGAGAGAAAATTGGGCAGGCACCTGCATTAGTCAAATGTTAGGCACTTTAATTCACATGAAAACTGGAGTTAACATGTGTGTTTGGTGTGTGTGTGTGTGTGAGTATAACATTACAAAAATATTCTTTGTTAATAAGTTAAGAACACAAAGAGAACACGATTACATAAAAAAAGAAAAGGCCCTTGAATACGAATTAACGTTTCATTTTATCCAAAATCGGAACAATCATATCGAATTTTGGTCGACGACCAGGATCTTCATTCATGCAAATAGTTATCAACTTTGACAGATGGGATGAAGTTCCCGGAGGAATTTTTACACGAAGCCCTTCTAGGGCAATTTTCATTCCGCATTCCATTGGTGATAAATCAGCAAATGGAATTTCGCGTGTGGCTAATTCCCACACACAAACGGCAAAACTCCACATGTCACAAGCTTCCCAGTTGCGATCAATTGGCTTGCGTTGCAAGGCTTCTGGTGACATCCATGCCGGTTGATAGAAACGTCCTTTCTCTTGGAAGGAGAATTTTGCGTCACCCATGTTGATGCGAGCTGTTAAATCTTCATCAATCTAAAAATATAGAAATACAAAAAAATAAGCTTCTGATACAAAATTTCATTTAAATAGGTTAATGGCTTAGTGTCAAATAGTCAAATATCGAGCCCTTTCCGCCAAATTATCGTAAGCGACAAAAAGAAAGTATCTTAAGCGACAAATTGTTATGTTTTTGCGCAGTAACGAAACCAATTAGGACATATTTTTGCATTGAATATTATTATCAATACTGTTACTGAAATTTGATAAGAGGTTCGATTTTTACATAAGTAAAATTTGCATTTTGGCGCTTACGAAAATTTGGCGGAAAGAGGTCGATATATTGACGTTCTTACATCGTACTTAAGCACACAAAATCGTAGTAGTCCTTTTTTTGAGCAAAGTCAGATTTTTCATTACGGTTCTTAAACAACCGTTAATTTCTGAGTTTAAGAATAGTTTATTTTTAAATCTCTTACAAAATGTTAAACCAAATTTTTCAGTTTTATAAAAATGAACCAAGTTGTATCTAAAATTTTGTGTTTGAAAAAAAAAATTATTGCAAAAAATTACTTTTTCAAAATATGTCTCTGTTAACACTGCTATTTATACTTTCTACATACAAAATTTTACTAGTCTTGAAAGGAAATTATTTTATATAATTTCTTCTTCTTTTTACTTTAAATGGCGCTCACAGCCCAGGATGGACTACTACGGTTGATTTGTTCTGATCATTTATAATTAATCCAGATTTTCTTTTCTTTTGACCATTTTTTTATATAAATACCACTATATTCACAACTTACCATTACATGGTGACTGTTAAGATTGTAGGTTGGTATGATGCGTTCCAAAGAATGCAAAAATGCCATTCCCCGAGCAATATCCAAAGCAAATCGAACAGCTTGTGACGTATCAACAACAACACCTGCTGCCCCATGAAGCAATTGATACAAAGAACCACGAGGCATATACTATAATTTAAAAATATATATTTAAAAAACTCATTCTTAAAATGAAGTAAAACTTCCTTACTTGACTTATAACAATTAAATTCTGTGGAGAATTGGTCGCTCCAATAATTGGCAAGATATTGGGATGTGAAAAAATTCGCAATTTGGGGAATTCTTCGTTAAAATCTCGAGATATACGTGACGTCAGTTGTCGTACAGTCAGAATCTAGAAATGAGTCATAGTAGTCATAATAAGATTAAAATTCAATAAGAAAAATGTTGCTCACTTTAGCTATGACGTCATTTCTCTGCCATCTACCGCGCCATGTCTCTCCGGACGGTGTTATTGCTAATTTGCTGTGCAAATCCAAGTCTCCAATATTGATTCCCTTGAATCGAGATAAAGTAGCATCACGCGAACGTGTCTTTAAACCCAACCACGATTGGTCTTTGAAACTGATTTTCTTCAATTCTTGACCATTCTTTTCGGCAAGCTCCTGGAGTCGCTTGGAGAGATTCAACTTGGCCTTGTCTAATGGAGTGTCCCCATCCTTGTTGGCTATCGAAACAAGTGCACCATGATGAATGAGATCTTCGCAAATCATGTCGTAGCCCCAGAAGCAGGTATAGTGCAAGGGAGAATTTCCATGTTCATTGGTGGCATTAACATCGGATCGTTCACGAAGGAGCTACAGAGCAGAACGTACAATCCATAAGAGTTTCATCATTGAAAATTTCATCTTACCAATACAACAATGTCTCGATGGCCATGAGCGGCTGCCAAGTGCAATGGGATGTCGTCACCCATATTGGTCGCATTCACGCGAGCTCCACGCTGAAGAAGCATTTCGACTAGCTTAACATGGCCTTCCTTGGCGCACCAGTGCAAAGGGCTAAATCCGTGATCATCGCTGACAAAAAAAAAAAAAAAACAGATCTTGTTTGTCAATACATTTTTCCAAGATTTTGAAGTAAACAAAAATATGTCCCACATTCCCAATCTGCCGATCTCTTTCTGGCACATACAAAAAAAAACTATAATGCCCCCATTCTTCTTCAAAATAAACGATGACGGAACTCAACTCAAAAGTAGGGGTGGAGTTTCCTCTTGCTTGTATAAATTCAGTATCTTTGGTTACAGATTTAACTTTTTCCTTAAAGAACTTTTCTTCGTTTTGTTATCTAAAATTAAGGAAGATTTTTGAATTCTATAACTAGATTACCCTTGATTCATATCATGCTCTGTATCATCTAGCCATAATCGCACTTGAATTGAATTTCCTTCACGACACCAGTGGAATATGTCTTCCATTCTTTGTGTAAATTCGTTTGTTTCGGGAGTTTTTCGGATTGGAAAATATCAAATAGTTTCAAATTCGAAATTGCTGTATGCAATATTATTTGATTTTTATTAAAGTTACACTCTATAATAGTTTAAATTAAAGAAATTTAACACAGTTGCTTTGATCTTCAATGAGAAAAAAAAATTGGTTCTATTTCTATTTAAAAAAAAAAAAAACAAATGTCAAAGTTTGAAGTGTCATTTCTTTATTTGCGGTCGGAATGTTGGCAAGCATGGGAAATCGAGTTTGAATCTAGGCTTTTTCGAACAGCCTATTCTAAGGGTGGAAATGCACTTTTAACAAATTAATTGCATTTAAGTCAACTACATTGGCCAAAAAGTGAAAAATTACAAAAGTGAAAATTTTCAAACTCTTTTTGGGATAGTGTGTCTCACTGGAAAACATATAACAACGATGCAGAAAGCTTAAATTTTGGTTTACAAAAAAATTGTGTATATTCTTTTTCACGAAAAAAAACTGCGCTAGCGGGAAAAAAAATGTTTTTACTTTTGGAATTTTGCAAAAAGTGGCCAATGTAGTTAAGGCCTTAAACCACGGGTTTTAGGAGGAGATGGTAAATCTTCCTAAAATCTCGATTCGGTGGTTGTAGCATGAGACCGGCAGTCTATGCCGAATTCCATTTAACAAAAAATTCGATTAATTTAGAAGAAAAAATCAATTTTACTGAACAAATTCCTTGTATTGAAAGAATAAAAATCGATTCTGCTTAGAAAAAAAATCTTTTTTAAAAAGAATTCGACATAATCACATGTGTATGAACATTTTTCCAATTCACTGTAGGTTCATGTCTGTACTGCATTTCGAATACCGGTTTCGAAGAACCTGATGACGTAGTTTAGCTGTCAAACTCCTTTCCCTCAAAAAAAAACTGTTTTGCCTCTTGTTTATTTCTTGATTCTTGCCCAGCGCTTATCACCCACCCACTACTCAGTGCAATCCTGCGCACGCAATCCCGAGACTTTTAAAAACCTAACAAGATTCTTTTTAAATCCTTTTCAGTTCGCTCACACATCCTTGTTTGTTCAGTTCGTTTGCTAAAAATTGTGCTTCACCAAACAAAAAACCAAAAAAAAAGTGCAAATTTTCTCAGTTTAGTTGGAGTTTCTTAAAAATGGCAGAACCAAGTGGTCAATACACTAAACTGCCCCCAGGTTGGGATTGTAAATTTGATCAAACCACAGGAAATTGGTAAGTATTTCGATGAAAATAGAAAACTCGAAGTGATAAATTCCAACGCTGCATTAGATTCTGCGAAGCACATCAGATACATATACAAGAATTCAAAATGGCGAATGTGTGGTTTCTGACAAAATTTTGAAATCCCTAAAACTATGCAAAGCTAAAATTTGCACAATGCGGAAGTATGTACAATTATAATAACTGAAAGTATGCTCCTTAAATTAAGTGCTTCAAAAAATGATAAGAAAATCGGTCCCGGCGCTAGTAATTTAGGTCGACAACAGGATGCAATATCCTCTCGAGAATAACACTCCTGCCTGGAATAATTTTATCGCAACCAGACGAGATTTAAAAACGGACAATAACAGTTTTGTTCTTTGATGATGATCTGGAGGGATTTTTTCATTTTTCTCATATGATGCATCCCTCAAGGACTTCATTTGAAGTCCTTTCACAAAATAAGGACATGGAGTTATGAGATAAGAAAAATAAAAACGCAATCATAGGAATGAAAAATAATTCAACTCGTTGTTTTTTTCCATAACTCTTCCTCTTTCTATTGCGCAGTTCTTAAACGAATCCTATTTAAAAGACTATGTCTTCATAGGGGTTTGCGTTTATGGGAAATTTTTTCAATCCCTCGAAGCCACCCACAGAACACCACTTATTGTGGCTTATTAACAAAATACAACGAAAGAGAGTGGGCACCCGCCACAATTTATGCTGAGTGCACTTATCGCATTTGTGATGAAAACGATGACGATGCCGGGTAGAATGATCCATGTGTGATGTGTGTTTTGTTTTTGTTGACTGTTTTTTTTTTTTTTTTTTTTTGTGGTTTCGCAAGTCCTCACGTCAATCAACTGTCCTTGAACGGGTGCTCTTCTTCGTGTTTTTGTTTGAGATAATGTCCTTTCATCAACGTGTCGTCGTCTCTGTCGTGTTGGTTAAAGTAAATGTTGAATGCATTTTTATATGTGAAAACAAGAGCTCTTGGGGGATTCACTTGAAAAGAACTGAAAAGCATGTCTTGATTCGTATTGACTTTTTAAATGGTTAAAAGTGAAACCTGGGGACTTATTTTAATTGAGCTTTTGAGTTATTCAAACACTTAAGTAGAAGAGAAACACCTGTGTACTAATTTCGAAGCATATGATATGATCCAAGGAATAATTAAAGAATAGAAATTTAAATACTTCTGGATTTTTAGAGTTGCCGTCAGAATCGTCCAAAGCTTTTGCACGAAGGCAAAAGTTACCAAAAATTTTAACCAACCAATGATTCAATAAAAGAAAAAACTATTCTTAAGAAAAATGCACAAGACAACCACTTGGATCGATTAGCCGAATAGGGCTAATAATTCTAACACAAAGCTTTGCAAGTCTGATTTATCTATCAGCTTGAAAAAGATGCCCGATAAGTTTGAACCTCTAAAATAGGATCGGATGATCTAACTGTTTAAGTTTAATTGAATTTTAATTTGTTTACAAAACTTCATTTTAAAAACGAACAAATCGTGAAAAATGATGCGATGCAGCGAATCTTTGAACCTTAGCTGCAAACAACGCTTTTGTAATAAAACATCCTGCTCGAAATATTTTCCGTTGGTGTGGGATAATATTTGTTTTTTTTTTTTTTTGCTTCCGAACTTGAGCAACAGTAAAATCCGAAATCCAGCCTGTTACAAATTATTTAATCAATTTACTTTTAAATTTTATAGAAAAATAATCCTCCTATAAATAAAATCTTTACTAACAAGATTTTTTTTTTTTTTTGTTTCTTTATTTTTTTTTTCAAATTAAATATAATTACTTAAGATAGTCAAAAAGAATTACAAGCGTGGCTGCTGCCGTCTGCCGAAATAAATTTTCCAAAGTCAAACATTTTTACATAACAAATTATTTATGTGAATGCTCTAATTTAATGTAATTATAATAAATAAAATAAAAGAAAAACAAAATTGAGATTAATTTTTAAAGAAACAATATTCACGATTCTTAGGTTTATCATTTAAAAGTAAATAGAATCATTATTCATTTCCAACTATGTATGGCAAAATTTGACAAATAAAATACTGAAAAAAAAATAGTTATTATAATAACTACTTCAAATAAAAATTAAGTTAACAGAGCTTTAAAAAAGGATTCAAATTTAAAGTTATTTAAGGTTTTTTGTTTAGCTAAAACAAAAACGGGGTGCAAAGAAATGGACTTTTAGTTTAGTCAAAACAAATATATAATAGATTTAGATGTATCTGTTACCGTAAAAAGCCGAAATATTGAAGTTTTAACATATCGATTTAATAGAGTTGACTGTACGTATTGCGATAAGAAAATGTGTGAGCCAAAAATCGAATGAGTAATTTCCAACTCAACTACAATCCTCGAACGAAAGAAAACTCTTGTTCAGGTACAATCTGAGAATTTCCTGTAACGTTGGACATAACGCTAAAAAATTAAAGATTTCTAGATGGATCGAAGATTTCATATTTTGTCCCATATCTAAAACGCGATAGTTATATTGGAGAATTCAAGACAAGTAAAGGTCGCTAAAGAAAAAAAAACTTAGGCTTATATCAATTTCTTTAAATTGTTTGAACTTACAAAAAAAAAAGTATAATGTTTATCTTTTATCCTTTTACAGCTACTACATTAACTACTTCACTAAAGCTATGCAATTAGAAGATCCCCGCATTCGCTACAAACAATTACAAAACGAAAAATGCTCAACCGAATCAATTCCAATGCAGGTAATATACATGGATCCATATATGTAGTTTGTATTAAATCTTATTAAATGTTAATTTTTCTCATAAATGTGAACAACATTTCCTTCTTTCAACTCTTGTACATACTATTTACATACATAAAATCATCTATCAACTCTTGTCTTTGATGTACATACATATATATAAATTAGCCACTGCATGGTTCCCCCTACCATGTATATCCGACAAATAACTTCCCTGCTATACGGGCTTTTCAAGGACCCAACCCGAGTTTGTATAACATATCTGCCAGTCCTCTTTTGTCGACAAAGAGTCAACTGCAAATGGTAGGTCTTGCCTTTTGCTATTTCAAAGAGTTGTATCGATTGATTTTCAATTAAAATTTCTGTGATTTTTGTTTGTATCCAGGAAATGTCTCCAGTGTCTCATTTAAAATCATCTGCACCGCAAACACCACGCACAGGAAACATGTCACGACGATCGACCATTCAGGAAACATCATTCTCAAGCCAAATTGACACAGATGCCGTGGTGGCAAAAATTCAAAATATGTTCCCCACTGCTGGTGAAAACCATATCCGCTTGCTGCTTAAAAAGTAAGTTTTCAAGTTTTAGTTATAATAAATATTTAACGTATTCACGTGCTTTAAGCAATCAATTTAACGGAACATTTAACTTAATGAACTTCTTTGCCTTTTATCGCTTCCTCACGCTTTTTGACTAACCAACTACAATTAATCAATAATTGTTCTGTGTGTTTGTCTTCTTTAAAAAAAAAAAAAAATTAAAAAAAAAAATAACACATTCACACACAAATGCACTCAAATTGAACAATAACACACCTACGATTACAAACAAACAAACAAAATAGATACTATAATCGCGAAGCGGTTGTTATAAGCGCTCTACAGGTGGAAAAGCATCCAGTTACAATGCCAGGACCATTTGTAACACCACCATCACAGCGTCATCTGTTCCACAGTAACTCTGCTTTTCAGATGACACCACCGGCTCGTCGTCCTGATATTGGGGCGGGCAGCCAATCCCGTATGTCACGAACAGCAAGCCCAATACCGGGCGGACGATTCGGTAGTGTCCTGAGTATGCATAGCAGTCTTGGATTCGGACATGGATCACCGAAAATTGGAGAAATTCGTAATTCACCAAAGCCACATTCTTCGCCCAAGATGAAGTTGAGGTCCGAATTTTAAAGCCAATATCCATTTTTCTTCCTTTGTTCCATTTAGATTTTTTTTTCGATATTTTTTTCATTATTAATTATTATTTTTTGTTTTTGGCCAAAATATTTTTGTTGTGTCTATTCTTTTTTACTTGCGATATATACATAGGTACTATTTGGCAAGTTTTGGATTCGTAAAACTTGACATTACGATGATAGGCAAGACGAAAAAAGTGGGTCTCGCAATTTCGTCCGTCTGTCTGTCTGTGGACTCGTCTACAGCCTAAAAACATGAGCCAATTTTAATTAAACTTGGTATAAAGTGTTTTTGGAACATTCGCCTGGCACTTTTTTTTCATTTTCTTTTTAGGACCAAAAATAAAGGTACCTGCCATATAATTTTTTTTAGCATTTTTGGAAAATCTTATTTTTCTCAAAAATGGCTCGACAGATTTTTCTAAAAAAAAAAATCAATAAATTTTATTAGGTATATGCTACCTTTTCGTAAAAACTACATTTCTAAAAAGTGGTTTTAAATGGTACCTCCCATAGAACAATTTTTTTGTTTCCGTTTTTCTCGAAAAGGAGTAGACTGATTTTGATAATTTTTTTTATGGAGAATCTTCTGAAAAATCTAAATAGTATTGTATACCAAAAATTTAAAAAAAGTTTCAAATTTTTTTTTTTTTTTTGAAAACCAAATATTTTGAAAACGACTTGGTTGATTTTCATGAAACTTGGTAACAAGCGGTTTTTTTAACATTATCTAAAATATTTTGAACAAACATTTTTGTTATAGTCAAAATTATCGGTACCTTCCAATAAATGTTAAAAAACCGTTACAGAAAGTATAAATTTTCTCGAAAACGACTCCTACGATTTTGATTAAAATTGTTCTAAATACTAACAAAAGTATGGTCTACTATCTACCAAAAACAAAATTTACAGTTAGCCATTATTAACAGTACCTCTCATAGAACCATTTTCTTTATTTTGGACTATCTCGTTATGTGTGGTACCGATTTAAATTAAATTTTGTATACAAAAGCTTCTTAAAAGTTGAAATAATACTGCATATCAAAATTTTCAAAAAAACAAATTTTGGATTTTTATAAAAAATTTCAAAATTTTTCTTGAAAATTCGATAATTCAAAAACGGGTAGATAATTTTTTTCGAAATTAATTAATTCAACATAAATAAATATTAAAAAATTGTGTACCAATTTGTTTTCTTAAAAATGTTTACAAAATTTAATATATATAAAAATTAATTTAAAAAACAAAAACCGCTCCTACGATTTTAAATTTTTTTTTTCTCCAAAATGAAGATTAGTTAAAGAAATCATATGGTTACTTTTTTTAGCTCTCAAAACAATTTGAGAAGATTTTTTTAATAAATTTACTTCGAATTATGTTGGTTTTTAATAATTTTCCAATTTAAGCTCTTAGTTACATGTATAATTCTAGTTTAAACTTCAGGCTCCCATTAAAAAATTATTTACTTAATTTTTCAAATTCGAAGAATCTTTTACTACAGGAGCAGGTTTGTGCGATCCAGTCGTGCGTTTTATTTTAATTGTTAGTGGATTCAAAGCTAAATTATGTTGTTGTTTACTCATTCAAGAAATTTTGATTACAAGTTCATTGCATTGGACTCATTTTTTCGCATACCTACGCCTCTTTGGGGTTTGGATCATATGATATTTTCATAAATTTCTCGTGCATAGTGCTAAGCATTTAATTTTATTTTTGTAAGGCCTTGTTGCGGGCAAGAGGAGGTGAGGAGTAGGTAAGGAAGTAGGATAGGAAAAAGTAAAGGGTAGGAATCTAGGAAAAGGAAAGGTTTGGAAACTGGAAGGAATGTCAAGTCCTGGGAACGCGGCTTGCTTGCGGATGCACGGCGTCAGCTCGTCGGACGGGAGGGGATCTTGCCCCCAGAAACTTAACCTCACCGGCAAACAAAAACATAAATCAGGCCTTAGGGAATCTAGGGAAAAAGGTGACGGACTAGAAAAGACACGGACGGACTATTGCCACATCAGGGCACTGCAGATGTTGTCGCAGTGTGGCCATTACCCACCCAACCTTAGGAATCCTTGGCCATTTTTGGATTCCCCCAAGGCCTGATTTATGTTTTTTTAACCCACCCAATTATGGCCTCACTGCTACAACATCTGCAGTGCCCTGATGTGGCAATAGTCTGTCCGTGTCTACTAGTCCGTTACCTTTTTTCCCTAGTTTCCCCAGGCCTGATAAGTGTTTTTTGTTTGCAGGCGAGGTTAGGTTTCCGGGGGCAAGATCCCCTTCTGTCCGACGAGCTGACGCCGTGCAACCGCAAGCAGGCCGCGTCCCCGGGACTTAACATTCCACCTTCCTTTCTAATCACTTCCTTTCTGTCTTTCCTTCCTCTTCCTTTTCCTACCCTTCCAATTTACCGACATCTTCCTCCTCTTGCCTCGCAACAGCCTAATTGATTATTCGTTTTTCCTGACAGAATAAAAACAAAAATCCACATTAAGAAGAATTTTGTAATAGTCCTGGAGACTTATTATTTATTTCAGAAGCACAAACCAATTATAACATAATTCAACAAGAAAAATAACTATACAAAAATGGTTTCATCGCATATATGTATAAAAGAAAATAAAACTAACTTTTAGGCCCATTTGCTGAAACGAAACTTAAGTATTTATGTTCAACTTAAACGCTTATGTTCTACTTTTTCCTCAGCGTAAACTGTCACATAAGCTCTTATGTCGAACTTAAATATTTATGTTTCGTTTGAGCAAATGGGCCTTAATATTTATTGAGTCATTTAGGTTTGTTCAAAATATTCAAAATAAAAACAAAAAATCAATTTCGTACAACATCAAAACAAACAAATAACACGTGTTAAATAGAATGGTAGTTTATTTCGCATTGTTGTTTGTACTTTCGTTTCAATTATTTCTAACTAATATGTTAAATTCAATTGTAAATTGATCTTATAGAAAGTAAGTGTAATCTTTATAAACAAAGATTGATCTTTTAAGTTAGTTAATAAGTGCGAAAACTTTTTAAAATCACAACTAACTTTAAAGAATAAGCACTCTTTTGGACAAAATAACTTTCGATTATAATTTTATATTCTCATTTTATCTATAAATTAAACTGTTCTTTTGTGTTTTATTTTAATTCTCTAAAACATTATAACTATTTTTTTTTTAAAGTAGATTCGATATGACACCATAATTATTTGATTCAGTTAAAATTGTTTGTGTATGCTTTATTTTCTGTGTTCATTTCTATTTAATATGTTATTGTTTTCCAAAATCAAAACGCATGCAATAAGCCTCAACTAAAATAAGTCAAATCATCAATCTACATAATCTTTGTTAATTATTCTAGATACATGAAGAACATCTTCCCTAAAGCTGATGAGACTTTACTCCTTGATATTCTTGCCAATTCAGATAATAATGTTCAAAAAGCTTCTGAGACACTCATTGCGATGGGTTATATTAAACGGGATGTTGCTCCACCTCCGAAACTCACCAATCGTGGTGAGGGAAAACCCGTCAATATGGACGGTGAGGAGTGTAATAAGATAATACCACTACGTCCAAAAGTCTACACTGAAGAAGAAAAGAATCAAAGTAAGCCATGTCTAATTCGCTGGTAAAAAAAAAAAATTAGTTTAATTTTGTTTTCTTTTTCAGTGAAAATACGACTTCAAGAAAAGTTCAAAGAAATTGCTGAGCGAATCATTTTGATGGCTTTGGAGAGTGTTAATTATTCTGAAGACAGAGCTACACAAATATTGCAAATTGTACACGATGAGGATGAATGTCGCGCCAAAAAAGATGCCGATGCATTGCAATGTGCATTAGATGAAGATTTATGTATTGACGTAACACAAGACGGAAGTAACAAGTTAGTTAACAAACAAAAATTACTTTGTTCTTTTTACGTTGCTCCAAAAAAAAAAAAATATTAATTATTTTGTTTTTGTACGTTTTGAGCTGTTGTACCACAAAATTTTTACAACTTCATCACATTTCATAAAATATTTCTATTCTCTTTATGGGCATTTTTATATGCAATTAAGAGTTTTTTTTTTCAACCCCTTCCCCTTATGTGTTATTTGCATTTTTATTTAAAAAAAATAAAAAACGTACATATGTACAACTCTAAGGGCCAGTTGTACAAATATTTTGATCCGTAGTTTAGCAATATTAACCCACCAATTTTGGCGGTTTACCTAAGGTTCAACGATATGGTTCAGGCATTTAATTGGCTCTTAGCGCATACTTGAGCCCTGAACCATCGTTGAACTTCTGTTGATCCGCCGAAATCAGCAAGCTAAAATTTGTGAAGAACGGATTAAATTTTAAACCAACTGGCCCTAAATGGAAATATTTGCATAAGTATTGTTATTGGGTAACCGCCACAGAATAGAGGCAAATTCAAAATGGAGATATTTTTTGCTCTTTTTTTTTTTTGGTGCGGAACTCAAATTCGGTCTCACGAGTCGCTCAATGGACTCTGGTTTTTGAGATACTGAAACAAAAAAAATTCAAAACACAGTTTGGCTGTGTGAAACCACGAAAATATTTTTGCTGCCAAAGCTCGTCATCTGAAAGTGGCAGTTTTTTCAAAAAATAATTTTTTTATTCTCGAAAATATCCTTAATTGAAATTTATGATTCTTCCTTAATATTGGGGTTTATAGAAATCAAGGAGACAGGCGAATAGTTAGAACTAAATAAAGATTTCTCAAAAGAAAACATGTGACATGAACTAAGTTCAAATTGTACATAAAAAACGATTTTTTTTTTAGCAATTCTGATATCTTATTAGAGTTCAGAGCATCAAAACCATACGAAGCGCTCAGAGCTTGGAGTTTGTGTTTCTTTTTTCGTTCAGAACGTGCTCAATGAGCTCAGAATAAAATAACCGAGCAGACGGAGTAAAAAACTGAGCGCGGCCAACTTCATACAGTTTCCATGTAATTTGACAGATATGACAATTGAGTGCTTAGGTGTGTTTCATAATTAAATCGGAGTGCTCTGAACATACTCTGCTCAGAGTTTACTCCGTTCGCTCAGAGTCTACTCAGTGCTTTGCTCTGAACAAATTCTGAACTTAAAAAGAAAAACGCCTTTTGTAGACGTGGGGTCGCCCTAAACTCGCCCTGAAGTAGAACTAGGTTTTTCGCTGGTATAAGTTGAGAAACCGAATATAAACTGCCAAAGTGACATAAGTTGTAAAGCATTTTGCTGAAGATTCGTTATTGTTTATTTTGCAAATGGAAATTAGATAAAGCAGTACACTAACTTGTTGCGAGGAAGTGACAAATCCTCAAAGAGTATCTCCTGTCACAGAAAAGTGCCGCTCACTTTAGCCGTTCGGATTCGGCAATAAACTGTAGACCCCCTCCATTCCTGCAGACATGCACACAGGAATGGTTAAGAGTGGTTAGTCACTAGGCCCTGCTTCTTCATGAGCCTTTGTGCCACCAAATTTATTTTATTTTTAGTACACCAACTGAATAAAAATAAATAGAAAAAGTCATGTTAAGTTTTAATTATCAGAGTACAGAAATTCTTCCTTGTTTAAAATATCAACAACACAATTGAGAGCCCAAGGGTGTTTTTTTGAAAATCGAAAAACCCAGATTTTATTTTTTAACAACATTTTGGGTTGTCAAGAAAACCTGGGTCAACCTTGGGTAAGGTTCAACGAACAAAGCTTTCTCTATAAGAACATTAAATTCACCTTCTATAAAAGATATGATACGTTTTAGTGAGGCAAAAACGTTCGACACGGTTTGGACGTCGTGATATAGATATAATAATTTATAGGTATTTATTGTTCATATTTTAAAAGTATTATTATGAGGGAAAGTTAGTTTTCAACCATTTTTTTTTACTTAAAAATGTATTTCTACAAAAATGTTCTAATCCCTCAAGGAAAAGTTATCATTATTACCTTTTGTTTGCGATTCAACTTTTAAAAAAAAATATAAAAATATTTTTTTTTTTTTTTATTAAAAATTGGAAAAATTTTGTTTGAATCAATTCTATTTATTATTATTTTTCTATCGTTTATTCCATTTCAACAAATAGCTTACAAGTACCAACAGCAATTACAACATCCATCTCCACTAAATCAATTGCAAATGAAAATTCAAAATTAAGTAATGAACAAATTATCCCTGTTCCCATCATAACCCTTCCACCAACAACAACAACAAATGACGTCACCAAGGACCATCGTAAAAATTCAAAAATCCACATCAAGAAGTACAACGAAACTATTATTCCTTCTCAAATATTCTCATCATTGTCATCTTGCCACATATCATCATCACCATCATCATTATTTCCCAAATTTACATCAAAACCATCATTATTTTTAAAAAAATTACTCTCTAAATCATCATCCGAAGAATATAATACATCAACAGATGGCACTGCATTGAAATGGCAAACAAAATCTGATAAAATATCTCGTTGTAAAAACGTTGAGTCTTTGAAGTATGAAATAACGGTTTTGCTGTTCTTTTTTATTGTATACCTTTTCTTTTAAATAATCGAATTTATTATAACATTTTGATATTTTTGGAACTTATTATTTGTGTGTCGTTTATGCGTGTGATGTGTTATTTATTCCTATACATCATTACATATATTATTTTCAATTTAATTTAATTTTCTTCTTACTTCTGTGTAACCTTTTCATACTTTTCATAATATTCATTAAATCATTTTTATTAATAAATTGGAATTTTCGGGTTTATCTGTAATGCATGTGTAGTATTTTGTATTTGTTTTACTAAAACGTAGAATTCATGGTCGATTTGCAGTTGGTAAGAAATAAGAAACGATTAATCGGCCCTATCGAGGTAACCGTCGGAGCGAAATTCTCTCCGATTTCTTACGAATCGGACACATTTTGCTGATCGGAGAACTACCTCGAAGCAAAATGTCTCCGATTCGTAGGAAATCGGAGAGAATTCCGCTCCGACGGTTACCTCGATAGGGCCGAATATATCTATATATCTTATATGTTTGGAGTCTGTATTTAGTCTTTACTAAAGGAAATTTTTGAGAACAAAACTGGGTTCTTGTATACAAAAACTTCATATTAAACGACAAATCCTTTCATATTTCATATTACAAAAAGAGTAATATTTTTTCGGGATTCGTAAAAGTTTCCGATTACAATGGAATTCATTTTAGCGCTGATTGTTCTAATATCTCTCCAGGTCGGTGTTCTTTACTCTCGAACTAGCTATTATGCTTAATGTTTTTAAAGCAGGCTGAAAATAACAGCTACTTCTCTTAACCAACTGTAAGGCTATGAGTGTTTTTTTTTTTTTTTTTATCGAATTGTAGTTTTTTGTAACTTTAATAGTATAATCCTGAATTAATAGAACAATCATTTTTAATCAACAATAACTATTTAATCGTATAGAAACTCTCCCAAAGAATCAAGCGAAGCTGAACAAGATAATTTACATAACCAAGAATTTCAGTCCATCTTGGGACGTATTGCCACAATGGGACATAATACTGAATACAATAAGGGACCTGATGACAATCTACTTCTGTAAATAACTTTTAAAAAATGATAAACACATAATTATGTATTATTTATTTAAATTTAAACTATTGCCTCTTTTAGAGCTGACTATGTTACCTGGAATGGCGCAAATCCGGATATCTCATTGGGTAGGAAAAATATTGCCATGGGACCAGATCCAAGCATTATTCAAGAACATTCATACCCAGCGAATGGGAGAAATCCTGACTTGTGCAAGGGACCCAAAGCCGGTCTCGCCAAAGGAAGTATTTACTCTCAACTAAAATCATCAACTAATACTAACATAAAATGCAATTAAAAATAACTGTGTACATTAAACTTTAAATTCTTCAACTCATTGAATTATATTGATTGTAATAACATTGAATTTAGTCTCGTAATTGGCTTATTGTTTTTTTTTTTTTTTTTATTATTTTAA
The DNA here is from genome assembly GCA_947049315.1 of Epistrophella euchroma. Classification (NCBI taxonomy): domain Eukaryota; kingdom Metazoa; phylum Arthropoda; class Insecta; order Diptera; family Syrphidae; genus Epistrophella; species Epistrophella euchroma. The sequence goes on along the minus strand of OX346247.1, from coordinate 16,355,716 downwards.
TAAAGCAATATTTATGCCAATAAACTTTACAATAATTGATCCGTTTTAAAAACAAAATGAAAAGAAATATGTACATGCATAAATTACGTATATTCCATCCACAAATCTATCGATCTTTTCATTGAAAATTAAACAACTATATTGTCGTCCTGTAGATTAACTGTATAACCTAACTAAAATAAAAACGAACTAATCGGGTTTTAGTGCAATATTTTTTACTCAGTATTATTATAATAATCTTTTTTCTAAAAAAAAAAACTAAATAAAAAACACAGAATAAATCTAATCGTATCATTCCAAAGTTAGCTAATGTACTAATTAACATTTAATGTTTTAATATTAATTTTTTAAAGAACAAAAAGATCAAAGTTTTGTGAATAGATCTAATATATATTATATAAATTAAACTGTATATTCTTGTATTCTGTTTTTCTTATTAAATAAATTAAATTTCTACTTATGTGGAGTTTTCATGTTTTAAAACCATAGACCTCGAAAAACTTCAATCGGCACATTGGAGTACCTTCTGTAGAGTTCTCCCACAGGAAATCTTAAATCCACTCCAAGTGACGTCGCAGTAGAGGAAGACCGTAAATCAGGTGGCGCAGCAAATGTAAACGGATATCAACCAACTTATCATGTGAAACTGAAGACAGTAAGCAAGTTTAATGAACTGGGGTACACCCCAGTATGTAGCGCCACCTTAAATTGGTATCCACCATTACTCATTAACTTGAACTACACTCCTGGCGTTTTGTTTTATTTTATTCATGAATGACATTCCTCACTTTTGTCGAGCATTTAAGATAGTAGGTTCTCCATTCAGCAGATAAGTTGGTAATTGATACTCTGACGTCAACATTCAAATTAAAACTGGCTATGAAATGAGTGACATATCGAAATTTACTATCCTGCATAAATGAGCTGCGACGAAAAAATACAAAACTGACAAGCTACCACATAAAATGTTCAAAGTTGTTTACAAATAATAAATAATTTAATAGGAATAAATTAAGTGTAGAAAATAACACGTAATCTTTTTCATTTATTCCTTATTTTACGACTCGTAAAGCTGGTTCCACCACGTAATTTGCAGATCTAAAATATACTTTTTCATATTTTAAGACAAAGAATAATATACATACATATTTACATATAAAATGCTAAATAAATCTGTAGAGAATAATATTTTTTACTTAAGGTACAAAATATGGATGTGATGCTGTCATTTTCCCTAAGTCCAAACACCTTAATTTTGAAGATCCTAATAATGCAGCTCAAAATATAAGCTGTTAATTTTTTGCGTTGTTTAAAATCTTTTTAAAAAAAAATGCCGTTATGGTTCGCTTAAAAAGCTTATATCCTGAGTTGTATTATTCGGACTGTTATGATTATGGTGTTTGGAATTAGAGAAAATGACATTGCTTTAAAAAAAAAAATAAATAATTGAATACACTCCATTGAGTTCAATCAACTGCCAGTGCTCAATTGTTTTTAGTGAATTAGACCCCTGAATTCCTCCTTGTCGGTCATGCAGGAAATATATATTTTAAACTAATTATTCAATAATAAATCGCTGGAAAAAAAGGTCACACCCTCAGTTTTGTTCTAATGTAAAAAATGAAAATTATGTCATTATGATCAATAAAATGAAATATGTATTTTATATATAAATTGCTTTAAAAAAAACTTTCAATTTTAACAAAAGATCTCGAATTCAACTTTCCGATAAAAACAATTAATAAAAAATCAAAACAATTGATTTACGTGCTTTTCCATATTAAGAATACATCTTAGTGTAAATGAATATAATCATTAAATAGGTATATTATGTATGTTAATTCAAGCGGTCAAGGTAATTAATCAAATTGTCATTTTTACAAAGAGACGAGGATGATGATTAATTTAAATTCAAAACCAGTAATAAACATTAAGTTTGTCTCTCCAGAGGAATGCATCATTTAAATATAAAAAAAAACTAATAGATAATTTATTATGACGCATTTGACTTAACACTGGCCTTAAGCGCACCCAGTCAGTATATACAATAAATTATGTGCTAAATTTATTAACTAAACTTCGTCTTCATTGAGTAACATATTAGGTATGCCGTCATTGATTGGGAAGACTCGTCCGGTTTCTGGGCATTCAAGTTTGCCCTCAACAACATCAATCTCGAAGAGTAGATTGTGTAGTTTTTTTAGGAGTTCTTCATTGCTGACGATATCATCTGGCATATCTTTTGGAATTTCATAGTCAATTTCAGCCTAAAATATAAAAGGAATACAAATAACTTACGGATAAGTGACGGGCTTGGTAGTTTAGTTATAAGAAATTACCGCTTTGGCAGCTATTGATATCGCTTGCCAGTCCAATTTGGGTAGAAGGCGCTCCAGGAAAACAGCATTAAATTCGGTTTCTATACTCTGTTTCTTCTCAATCTGAAAAAATATTAAAGTTCAAATTATTTTTTTTTTGCGATTGGTTTATTTAACAAAACATACAATCAGTTTTAGTGGATATCCCACTTTAACACCACGAATTGCCTTTGAAGTAAGAAAGTTGTAGGTGCTGAGCTTCATTTTGATCTGGAGTTAGGTTGGTTTGAATCGCGTTTATATTTAAAAGAACCTAGAATTTATTGTTATTTTTAATTAAAAAATTTATAACGATAATCGCGTTGTGCACATGTACTTCAGACGAAAGGCATAAAAGTGAAACGTCAAATTAACGTCAAAGTCTGGCTGCGTTCGAGAATGCAAAACAACTGACGAAATGAATGCGTCCAATGGAGAATTCCATTACCGTTAAATTTGAAACCGAAAATTTCCAATTAGGGCCGTGGTTGTCAAACAAAACAACACGTTGTTGTTATTGTTTTCGTTTGTCGCGGCAAATAATCGCGTTGGTTTGGGAGAGCCTAGGCCCATCGCCCATTAGGCAACTTTTTGTTGCTCGGAGTTGCGGCAACACAGAGCAACAAAAGTTGCTTGCCATCACCCACTAGGCAACTTCCGAGCAACTTTGTGGGACTAAACTTTGACTTTTGTCGCCATATTTTTTTTGTGATGGCTGCTTTCCGGTTGTCTGGCCATGTATAATCGTAAGCTGGCAATGCGAAATAAATTAATATTTATAATTATAAAATATTATATTATTTATTATTATAATGTGTAGGTACTCACATTGTTGAAAAAAAGGAAAGCACATTCCATTTCTAGAAATTGGCCAAAATGACAGAGGGTAAAAAGGAAATGCAAGCCATTTTTGCATCCACAATGTTAAGCGGAAACGCATTTTCGACATCATATTTTTGACAAATAAGGATGCCGGCAACAAAAAGTTGCCCTGTGAGCGAGGGTAAGCAACAAAAAGTAGCCGGGAAAAAAGTTCCACGAGCAACTCCGAGCAACAAAAAGTAGCGCAACTAAAAGTTGCCTAGTGGGCGCTCTCCCATATAAGCTAATGTAATTGGATTGGGAGCAACAAAAAGTTGCTGGGGCCAGCAACAAAAGTTGCCTAGTGGGCGATGTGCCTTAAATTGTATCCTCACTTGTGTCAAAAATTAATCTTCGGATAAAATTTAACGTGATTTTAGCCCAATTCGCACACAACCTAAACATTGCCCGCGTCTGGTAAACTATCCAAAGCTATCCGGAAAGGATTGTGTTGTTGTAATGATTTGTGAAATAAGGGACCGGTTATAGCGATCAGGGAAACGCATCAGGAAAAAAATGTCTTCTTGAAAATTTAATGTTTTATTATACGATTTGAATTATAAAAAGGATACATATCGATGATAAATCACTTGAAATATTTTTTTCATTAAAAAAAATTTTCTTTGAAGGAAAAGTTCATAATAAAATAAGCATATTTTATTTTTACTTATAGAAATTCTGTACGGAAACCGTATTTTCATCAGAAAAATTAATAAATGCTTTTTTATACTATGTCCCCTTTCACACAGGGCAACTGAGTTGCCGGCAACAATTAGTTCATAGGCGAGAAGGGCAGGAAGAAAGAGGGGGAAATGAAATCTCCCCGGTCAACAAATTCAGGAGATTTTTTTGACGTTTCTCTTCACACTACGTTTGTGTGCGTTCAACCAAGGTAGTTTAAAAGGAAAATAAAGAAAATCTCCGGGTTTTTGTTGCTTGCGTGTGAAAGGTACAAGAGATTGTTAAGGAGATTTAAAGAAAACGTCAAAAAAATCACCAGCAACTAGTATCTACGTGTGAAAGGGGACTATGTTTCCCCCGGAGGTTTATCTCAGTTAAGATTGAATAAATTTATTCGGTGTTTCCACCGCACAAAAAGATTAAACTAGATTTATTTTGACAGATGTTGTTTCGTTCTTTCTAATGACGTTGAAGTGAGGCAGAAAATTTCATGTATGCCCACTTTCCAATGAAAATGTAGGCCAGTTTGAGTTTTAAAACTATTGGACCTATGAAGATTTAACGAGATTTATTTCAAATCTTCGAGATTTATGAAATAAATTTGTATGGTAAATCTTCGGGATTTGAAGAAGATTTAAGGTAAATCTACCTAAATCTCGGTTTTGTGGTTGCCCGCATGGAAAAATGGCAAGTTTTTGGCAAGTTTGGGCGAGACCCTGGCAAGTTTTCGCTAAGGAAAACACGGACGAGGAAAACATGACAGACACCTATTAGTGCCTCGCTGAGAACATTTATTTAATAAAGTACTGGTGAGGCTCTTGACGGTAACTAACTATGTGAAATCATTTTACGAAAATAATAAAAGCAGGATTTTATTATATCGTAATACAAATCTTTGTGTGCTAATTAACTGTGCAAATTTCAAATTAAGATTGGGAATCGGTGTGTCAAATAGTAAAACCGCAACTGCAGAACAAGGCAGAATCACAATAACAACTGATTTTGACATTTCTCAGAAATCTGTTCTCAGTTGTTCTACCCATAAAGCAAGTGCAAACAGGGTCACTGAACAGCAAGCTCAGAACAGTTTAGAACAGAAAACTTTTTATTGAACTTGTTCTTTTCTGTTTTTTTCCAGGCGGGTGTTGAAAACGTAGTATTATACTGAATATTTCCTCCAAAGAAAATTTTGCTAATGAAAAAAATAATTCAAGTGATTTATCATCGATTCGTATCATGGCATTTCAAGTCGTACTATAAAACATAAAACTATCCAATGCAAAATTTTTCCTGGTGCATTTTCCTGATCGCTATAAGCGGCCCCTAAGCTGAGATCTTGGCGGATAGTATTAAAAAATAGTAGCCTGTGGTTAGTCGGGTTGGACTGTCACGCCAGAGGTCTGGGTTCGATTCCCAGCTTCATCAACTGAAACAGGGCTACTGCCTCTTGTGTGGAAGTGACAAATCATCTAAGTATATCCTGTTATAGAAAAGGGCCACTCACCTAAGCCGTTCGGATTCGGCAATAAACACTGTTGGTCCCCTCCATTCCTGCAGACACGCACACAGGTTGAGAGTTGTAAATTTTTGTCACCAAATTCATTTTTTTACTATTAAAAAATTGCAAAACTAACTCAATAAATGATTAAAAAACTGTACTTACATACGTCATATTTAGTTAAAACGGCAGTACTGAAGCCCGGGTCCGCCCTTTGTGGAGGGCCTCCACAAATCATGGATAAAAAATTTCAACGCTATATATTTTCTATTTTCAAAAAATCACAATAATTGCTTGTTATTAAATGCACTGCTGAATTTTTTTGTTGCAATGTATATAATAAAAGTACGAAAGTGGTTCCAAGATTGTCTTCAGTTTATTTTGTTATTTTAGTGCCATATACTTTTTGGCCACAGTAAGGTTTTTACAGAGGGCTCGTAGAGCTAGGCCTTGGAGAGTTTAAGGCTTGGCTGTTCATAAGATCTGATAATTTTTTCATAGTAAAAGTTTTGTGAGCTTGTGAGTCTTGGATCTGAGTTTACCAAACGAAAAACGCTAATCGCTTTGATCATAAGAAATTGTTTGTTTCTAATCAATTGATCCGCAGTGTGTGTAGTGTAGGTATATGTATTGGTAAAGTATAGGTAATCACTTTTTTGAAAACAAATACTACAATACAACATGATGTTTGTTTGACTGATAAATATGCAGTTACCACCTTTATTAATAAACAATTTAAGATAAGCGCAGAAAATTTTTATTTATAGAGTCGATAGGCTTATCTTTATTAGATTATTATTGAATAAATTAAAAAGTTGGCAAATCTTAGATGAGAATTAAATGTACATTATATAAATAAGTTGAGCATTTTCTTCTAATATGTAAGTGTGGCTTTAAGTTGTTTTTAAATAAATGTATTGTATAGGTATATCTTTGCTCGCTCCATAGGGCAAGTAGGTTCCATTTGTTTTGTGTGAAAAACAAAAGTTAATCCAACTTAACAGCAGATAATAAGAAAATCCAAAAAAGTAATTTTTGGCATTGCGTCCATGGTTCATCGGTCCGTGCGTCTAATTCATTGAGCTAAAGCTAATATACACACAGTCAGATTTTTAATTTATATTTTAGTTCAATTATAACCGTTTTGTTTTCAATTCGCGATTCGAGAACCATAATAAACCATATATATCCAACATGGTATCCTGCTTTCTATGGATCTTTTTAATTGATCCAAAAATTAATTTTAGCGCTGGGTGAATACCTATTACTGCTATTCTGTTTTAAGTTAAGGTTGCGCTAGTCTGGTTTGGAGGGCATGGCACCCAACAAGCTTCGTCTAGCCAGCTTGTGGTTTCTAGCTGTATCTCCAGGTTTGTACCCTAAATTGGTTGATGTCCTCTTCCACTTCGCGAACACTATACCTGAGCAATAGTGGTATTATTGGCCTATTTGATTTTTGGTCTTATTTTTTAAAAGGCGAAAACATAAAAGAAGCGGTTGAAATTAAGCTTTTCAAAATCCGTCCATTTTTACAAAAAAAATCAGCTTCTCAAAATTCTGAAAACCACTCTCCTTTGAACTAATCAAAATTTTATTATTACAACTTAGGTATAATTATTACAGCAAGAATCTGAAAACAGTTATAATATGTTGTTCACAAATTAATTAAATGTGTACATTTGTCAGTTATATATTTTAACCAAAAAACCTAGATAACTGATATTTCACAAATAGCAGAGATGTTTGGTAAAATAATGATAATTGGATAGGATATAGTCTTCTTATTTCTTTTCAAAAACAATGCCTTTTCAGATTTACATGAATACTTTTCTTACTTACTTTTCTTTTGCAAATAGGGATTTTGATCCCGGATCACGAATTTTCTTGGCAAAAGAAACGCAGATTGGATTTGTTTTTTGTTTGCAAATATGTGTGTGTGGGAAACATAATTTTAATTTAATAAAGCAAAACATAATTTTGATAGGCAAAGAATCAAAAACGGAATGCAAATGAAAAAGAAAATCACAGAATCACACAAAAGCACAAAATGGTGTTTTATAAATAGTGTGTGTGCAAGTGCGTGTTTCATGTAGGTGTAAATCTCTCTTTTATTCGGGATCAGAGATTTTGATCCCGAATTGTCAGGGATTGATTTTTTTTGGTTGAAATAAATGCAAAAACTTGTCCAAGATCAAAAACCCTAGCAGGGATCAATTTTTTTTGGCTGAAAGAAAAACCACATAAATTTTATTTTACAAAGGATTTTCAGAAAAATTCAATGAGTGGTTTTCTTATTACAGTAATTTAAAAAAAAGTTGTAAAATGACCTGTTTCTCGAATATCTCTAGAACAAATAATAATGCTATCGACTTCGGCCTGGTTTCATTCTCTGCATAATGACGCAGTGAAAAATTGGTAATACTTCAAAAAAAAAATCAACCCACAGTTTTTTTTTTAAATTAAAAAAACCATTAAAAATTGTTAAAAAATATCGAATATCTTGAGAACACACAAAGATATTAACTTCGGGATAATTTTATTTAATACACAAAGTTATAGTTGATAATAAGTAACGGTTTTTTTTCTCTTTGCCAAAAAAACTGCAAAAAATTGTTAAAAAAAATATGGCTCAAATATCTCGAGAACAATATCAATGATATCAACTCCGAAATAATTTTAGTCTACATACAATTCCATAATTAGTAATTGATAATGTTTGTACAAAAAATCAACTGACGGTTTTTTTTTTCTAGGCAAAAAAATCTGCAAAAGAAACTGCAAACATTTCGACTTTAATATAAAAATATAATCGGTAACCATTGGGAAGTTATCAGTGTGGATCAAACCCAGCATAAGATTTTTTACACCAACTTTATTTATGGAGCTTCTTCTTTGTCCTCATACATCATAACTGGCTAGGGTATGAGTATGTTAGAGATGCGATAAATGATTCAATTTTGAGTTAAACTTTTATGAGCTATAGTTTTTCCAGGCGTATAGATACTATATATGTATGTACATACACTACTAAAAAAATGTTAATGCAAATATATTCACTGTTGATTATTTAGTTCGATATTTCCTTCTTTTAGCTAAAAGCATTTTTTTTATAAATCAAACATTTCTTAATTTTTAAATAAATATACTTTAAATATATTTTGGTTTTAAAACAAAACATTTTGCTCGGCTAAAGTGCCTAAAGCAACAAAAAAACATACAACGGTTCATATGTAACAGAATACAAATATAAGAAAAATATCAATAAAGCGACTGGTAACGAATATCAAAAATGCACTATTTTAAAATTTTTCTGATGGTCTTTCAATATAGGTTTTTTGTACTTCTTTTCCTAGATAAAACTCATGGGTTTCACATTCAGCCTCTTCGAAAGTTCTTCACAGCATTTAAGTTGGTTTTCGAGATACTGAATGCCACCAGCTTGATTAACCAGCTCCATTGTAGCATCTTCTTTGTCTCCAGGCACCAGAACTGGCTTGGACGGATCAGTCTAAAAAAAAAAACATTAATACAATTTTTTTTTTATTATAACATTGCTGCAAACTAAAATCTTCGTTCTTACCGGAGTGCATCCTCTCAGTCTTGCATTCAAATCAGCCATTCTGTCTTCAAAATCTGGGGCAAAACAATTAGGATCCACTGCAATAAATACTTGACCTAAATCGGCTTCAGAGTTTGCACCAGCATGTGTCCACTTTCTTACTTTCGTTGAGTAGTTTGCTCCAGACATAACCCCACTAAGAATATCAACCACAGCACCCAACCCATATCCTTTGTATCCGGAAGAAATCTCAGAGCCACCTAAAGGCATAAGGCACGCTGTGTTAAAAGCTAATTCAGCGTCATTTGTTTCTTTGCCCTCCGGATCTTGAGCCCAGCCATTAGGGATCGGATCACCCTTTCTTCTTTGAATTTCAATTTTACCTACCGCCACACTTGTTGTTGCCATGTCCAAGAGAAACTTATCATTTTTAGCTGGAGCACCAAGCGCCAAAGGATTGGTACCCAAAGCTGCTTCCTTAGAACGAGTGGGTGCCATAAGGGGTGAGGTGTTTGTCATTGATATACCAACTAAACCATGTTCCATTGCTCGCATTGAATACCACCCAGCTATTCCGTAGTGGTTAGAGCGCTTTGCACATACCCAGCCAACGCCCACAGCTTTAGCTTTCTTTATTGCCAAATCCATGCAATAATTACCCACCACAGCTCCAAGACCATTCTTTCCATCAACCCATGCTGTAGCCAGTGTCTCTTTAATAATCTCCGGCACAGCAGATCCATCGGTAGAATTTATCGCTAGATCATTTAGATACATTTCCAGGCGATTCATTCCGTGACTAAAGTGACCCCTATGATCGGCTGCGATAAGAAGATCCGCCATTGCACGAGCATGTTCCTCTGGCACCTTCACCGCTTTAAAGCAATCAACCATGAATCGACGAGATTCCTCTACAGGAACAAGTTTCGGTTTAGTATCGGCAGACATTGTAGCAAAATTTGATATTTTCTGGGGAATATCTAACAAAGCAAAGAAAACAAATAAAAAATATACTCGTATAGTTAACCGCGGTAGGTTTGATCACAAAAACAGAAAGTGATGAACTAAACTTCTCAATTTCAACGATTAGATCGAGGGTATACAGTATAACTGTATACACCTAAAGCAATGATATCATTTTTCCAAAAACCAAAAAGCTGATAAGTGGCAAAGTAATTAACCAAAAAGCTTTTTAGGGCTTTAAACCCCTCGAGTTGAAATATCTCAAAGATTATCTTAGGCACTATACCTACATATACATGTATGCATGTATATACTGTACATAGGTATGTATTCTTTATTTTTTTTTTTTTTTGAAATTTGATTACAAAAAGTTATCAGCTTAGTTGCGAATTGAAATTTTTATTGTTTTTATATATGCATGTGTATATACATATATGTATAACGTTATAGTATCAAGGCGGGTAGTTTGCCATAAAATTTATAAGGTATCTACAAAAAAACATGTTCTAACCGGGCAAAAATGGTTTATTTATGTATGTATGAATGCATAATTGTATATATCAATGAATACACTTTTGTTTTGAGCATAAAATTATTTTGTATCAATCACCCTTGTTCTAATTTTCGTTCCGAATTGAATTCGTTAACGAAATTGATTTTCGTACGGATTTAAAATTTAAATCGAACTGAAAACTTCAAAATAATTGAGTTAAGAACACTTACATATGTTTTTAGAACGAAAGTATTTTTTACTGAAGCGAAAATCAGAACAGGGGTGAATATAATACCTACATACATACCTATATTTTCTTATAAAAAGCTGACTATTATTATGATTTCAAATCACACATGTGATTCTGAATTAGGAGCCAATTATATAGTTATAGCCATAATTGAAAACCATCAGTTGAAATTTTAATTGTTAATTTTGAAACGTTTGAGAATTAAAATCAGCCAAAATAAAACTGATGGCTTGAATTATTATTTTACTAAATAAAAAAAATTGATGACTTATCAGTTGCAATACTTAATCTTTTATTAAAGATGATTAGCTGTGGACTAACTCAACACAATTCAAAATTAATTAAACAGCTTCTGTAGTTATTTTGAAATACCTATACTGGATGCTATATACATACGGTGACCAACCGTCCTGGGTTTCCCGGGATTGTCCCGTATTTCTATAGCCTGTCCCTGGTTCTTTTTTAAGAAACCCGGGACGTACAAATGTCCCGTATTTAGTTATCTGTCCCGTATTTGCACATTTTCTCATGTATTTTTTATTTAATGTTTTATATATTTTCTAAAACAAAATGTTTGATAAACCTTAACTTAGGTTTGAAAGTGCGTGCAAATGTCCCCTAAACAACTTACAGCAAAACTAGAATACTAAATAATAATACAAATTTATAAGTGTTTGAAACTGTTTTTTTTTTTATATCTTGAAAGATTTTTAACAATCCTTCTTCTGAAGTCTTGCTATTTTTTCAATTACTCAGGAGGTTTCAATTGCAATGAGTTTGCATATCGGATTATGAAAGATCTTGAATTTAAATTAAAGAAGTAATAGACGAACATTTTGTGATTAGATGAGTCGAAAAAAAAAATTAATAGAACAAATAAGGAAATTTGAAGATACGCTATTTAAATCACCGCGGTGCATAAAGAATCTGGGTAATTCTTCTTAACGAAGATTTTGTGAACCAAAAGCGACAAAATTAAAGAAAAAGAAAAAAAATTACGTTGTAAATTTAGCTAAATCTTTTTTTTTTTTAATTTTTCTTTTGTTTGTTTTTTCTGCTATTATTTTTACCTCATTTAATATCTAAAATTATTGAAAAAACTAATATTTTTTCATACATCTAAATTTTGTTACTTTTGTCCCGGGTTTTGCTCTAAGAAATATGGTCACCGTATATATACACCATATGATTTCTTTAATAAATCTTTATGAGACAAAAATGTATACAAACTTTTTTTATACAAACTTTTTTATTTAATTTGTTGCAACCTTCATGAAATTGCATACACTAAATTTTCAGGAAAACATTTTAATTTGTTACAACCTTTATGAAATTGCATTATACTAAATTTTAGTATGCCAGTATACCCACCTTTTTATTAATTTGTAGTTAAAAATTAAATTTTTAAAAAATCTCTGAAATATCGAATATTCAAAAAATAATTTTAATTTTTTTAGAAGCATTTGTACAAAACATGTAATTTAAATTGATTTAGCAGATGTCGAAAATCCAGAAAAACGTATGGGTTTGGGTAAATATATGTGAAGTAAAAAAATTGGAATAAAAAGAGTGAAAAACATTTCCATGCATGATAAGAATTTTACTTTCCCAAAATCCAACCGAAAACGATAATAATATCAAATAATGTGTGCCAAGTTAAATATGCATATACAAGTACATAATATGGATTATGTATATATGTATTCGTAAAAAAAATCGAACTTCAAACTTTTCAAACTTGACACCACGTGTATTCTTTGTGTTAGACCTTAAAGGCTAGCTGCTTCAGCAATTTTAACTATCCGATTTTGGCAGATAAACTGATGTTTAACGTTGGTTCAAAGCAGCGTTTAAATATGTAATAATAGGAATTTACTTGCCTGAACCATTGTTAAACCACAATTAATCCGTCGAAATCAGTGAATTAAAGTTCCTGAATCACAGATAAATATTTGAACCACGATTGTACAACTGGCCCTAACATAAATAACTCGAATAGAGTTGATTAAATAAAAATACGAAAAAAGATTCAAATCAAAAATGAAATAAAATAAATTAGGTGTGAGTAACACTTTGGCAACTTATTCAACATCTTAATTTATTTTGTGAGTTTTTTTTTTTTAATATTTTTAGTTTCAAACTGAAATTTGACATATATGTAGCTCGTTTTTGTGCCAAAAAAAATGAAGGTATTTCCAGGAAGAGAGTATATATAATTTATTTATTCTTTCCAGAGCACCACTTCTCTTGTGCGAAAAAATACAAACCTTATTTTAAATTCGCCCGCCAGATTTTTCTTTTCGACAACTTCTGGAACTTATTAGTTGACAGGCGCCTGTAATAATATAACGATGATGACGAATGAAATGTTTTTTTTTTGTTTTTAATAAAAAAGACCATATACTTATTATTCTTACTGAAAATATGTACCCACTTGCTTTTCGGTTTTCAAGCTGTACAAAAGTTGACTTGATCAGTAAACAGTAACATACCTCATTAGTTCAGTTCAACATCTCTTATCAAATAGGACTCTGTCAGTTATATTAAATTTGTTCTCTCGATTTTTTTATTTTGTTTCTTAAACTTGTTAATTTCGACTAAAAATGTTTCGATCACTTTGTTGTTTGTTTTCCAAAGAAAATAATGTACAATTAGAAACTAATACAATAGCCGGTATGGTACATAAATAAATTTTATATTATTTAAATTCCAAGCTCATTTAATATCTTATATGGTTATAAATAAGTAATATTATTAATATCGGAATGTATATTATATTTTTGCAAACAGAAATCACAAAAAAAAAAAATAATTTGCTGTAGTGTCTGTTTATTGTTTTATTGCAGTTCAGATTGATTTTCCTGGAAAAAAATTTCTGATCTCAGAAAATAAATAAAATATGCTTACCTACCTCGTATAGTAATATTATTACCAAAAAAAAAAACATCCAAATAAAAATTTTAACACATTTAAATTTATAGCACCTATAAAATTTGTAGCCATTCCTACAAAAGTAGCCTGACATTAAGTTTATATTAAAAGTCTTAATAACCATGAATACTCGATCATAAGAACTGAAGTTCAAATTTTTTTAAGGGAAAATTTAAAAATTAAGCTGAATGAAGTACTTAACGGTTATTATTTAACTGGTATACAAAGGTTGGTTATGAACAAGTACACTATTTCGACGTAATTAGACTATTTTTTGATTAATTTGAAATTAAGATTAAAGCTTTTAGGTAAAGCACGTATCTACAGTATTAAATTATTTATCATTTAAATAATCTTTGTTACATTTTGAGATGCCGAATAAGAGAAAAACAAAATTATCCGTGTATGCGTTATTGTGAAGTTGTGAGCTGGATAAGCGTAAACACACTCTTATGATTTCGTTTTCTCCGTTCAACGATGTTTAGAAAGTTTAAAGTTTAAAAAAATATTCGAATCCAAGTAAATTCAAGAAAAATCACCTAAAAAAACATAATTTTACAAAAATTTTGGGCTTGGGGCCAAAATACTAGTGGTCTTATTAATAAACATTGTCTAACTTTAAAAAGTCGTCCAAGTTTTTAAAAAAACCTTTCTAATTTTTGCTAAAGTAATCTATCTTTTTATCTTGCTTTAGACAACGCAATCTATTGTCTAAACCTAGAGAAATGCAATATTTTTTATATTAAAAAAGCATATTTCCGACTGTTTCAAAATACTTAGACATAGTTTAAACAGCCAAAAATCTAATTAATAAGACTATAGATATCCCAACCGAAAATAATAATATACATTATTTTTTATTGTATGAAATTCGTTTTTATCCGACATTTAGGTAGGTACCTGATTTAATGCAAATTATTTGTCGAACATACATTTAAGCTTTTCAGTTACAAACAATTTCTTACAGCGCTAGCGTAAATACATACCTACATATATGTTTAATTGAAGAGTTCAAATTTGTATAGTGACAAGGTAAACCATAAAAATTTAAATTAATCTCTTTAATCTCTTAATCTCTTAAATCTTTTTTAGCAGCATTTTAAAACAGACTATGAATACGCATAAGCTTTTATAAGCTTTTTGCTTTTCTATTTTAATATTATGTTATAGTGCCTTTGATAAAACACTTGAACTTGAACTTGAATAGACAAGAAGTTGGATGAACTTCCCACGTGTTAAGATAAAACAAATTTAAATATGTAGGCATTCCCATCTAGATAAACATTTGTATTTATGTATGAAAAAAATGATAATTGAATAATATGCATGTCCGTATTATGCTCCTCTAGAGCCCTAGAACAGTTAGGTTTGGAAATTTTAGTAACATTGCATAATGGTTGTTCATTTGTTTTTATTTTTTTTCAGTGACTCGGTAGTTATGGTTACTCGGACACCCAACCCACACTTACATATTAATGGATCTTATATTTGTAATTGCTGATTTTTACTTTTTCGTTAGAATTCCAAGCAAATTATGATAATACTAGCAAGCCCCTGCTCGCCTTGTTTCGCATTCGTTAAAAACTTTTTCATTTTTCATTCATCACTTTTTTGTATATTTTAGTAATTTTTTTTTGTAAAGCTAAGATTTGAAAAAAAAAATAGCCTATGTCCATCCTCATGTTCCAAGCTCTCGCTCTACCAATTTTTAATACAATCACTTAGGTATTTTCATAGATTAACAGACAAACAAACAAACTTTCGAGTTTTTAATATTAGGCAAGGCGTGCACCGAAGTGGCGACCGAGTGAACTGGTACGGGTAGACGTGCGTGACTAAGTGGAAGGTGGCATTGCTAGAACCCTTGTAAAAAAAATGAAGACGCGCTCATCAAAGCTAAGTGGCGGTGGCGTGATATTTTGCAGGTGGTGTGGGGCCAGTCTGGTCTCTGGTAAAATAAATCAATTTATTTTTGATTTGAATTTGTCAAAAAGACAATTTCCCCTCTTTTTGCGTTCTATTGAGCAAAGTAAATTGATTTATTTTTGATTTTAAATCAAATTTGCAAATCTAAATTTTTCGGTAGATTTACCCCTCCTTGTACTAATACAACATAAGTCCAGCTGTCAGTTTGCATATGTTTTTTTGTTGATTTTTATGAAAACAAAATGTGAAAAATAATTTTTAAAAAAATAAATAAATGAAGCGGCAACTTTTTCAAGTTCATATTTCTCTTCTAATAGAAAATCGAGAGATGAAGATTTTCGGTACAAAATAAATCAATTTTTTGATTGAAATCTTAATTTTACAATGGAAAATCCAATTAATTTCGCACATGTTTAATTTTCAAGTGGCAAGCAAGTGGTGAAGAAGTTACTGATGAATCGGTCGCACCATACGTAGTTTGCCACCGCAGCGCAGTGCACATTAAATCACTTTCATACCACTTCGCCGACACTCCATCGTCAAGCTACTTGTTCACCACTCCACTTCGTCACCACTTCATTGCGCGCCTTGACTTTATAGCATTTTATTTCATAAATACGGAAAAATAATTGATCCTGATTCTCTGGCTGGAGTAGCTGATGAGTATATTCGAGAAATTATTAAAAAAAAAAAAAAGTCAAACATTATTTTGCTTACATTTCATGATATCTTGGTTTGGTTTCCCCTCCACTAGGAACTTTCCATGGATCATACCATACAAATGTAGTTCAACACTTCTAACTAACCGATGGTTTAATTAGATACCTACTATCAAATATTTAAACATTGAACCTCAGTTAACCCGCCGAAATTTATAGTCAGTGTCAGGTACATACATTTTAGTATTTTTTTTTCGTTACTTGTCCCCTTCGGAGTAGTGGCGCCTTATGCATAGCGCCCAAAAAGTCTTACCCTCTCATAACATCATCATTCTAAAAATATTTTCGCTATGAATAATACTTATGAATAATACTTAGGATGTTTATCTTAAATTTTTTTTCTCTGTAGCTTGCATGCAAAATTAATGCTATTTTAAGACATTTCTGCGTAAATTCTGGTAGTTGATAAAGAGAAATATACATAAGTGCTGATAAAAAACGCTAATGTTTGGAACTAACTGGTTCAACAGAATGGTGTGACTGTAGCAGTATCTCGCATGATGCTGACAAAGTTGAAAGGTACGAAAATACTATACAGATAGATAACCATACATATGTATGTACATAACCAGAACCATATTTTGTAAAATTTTACCTACTAACTTTAACTGTTGGTTTTTTTGAATTATTTCATGTCCCCAATATAGGAATTGGAATTTTGTATTTATATTTATGTAAGTAGATGGAGTAAACTATGTTTTTCTAGTTTCTTAGGCCAGGCGCGCACATTTTTTTAAAAAAACATGCAACTAAACAGTTTGGTTTAGATTTTGAGCACAATGGGCTCATATGGGAGTGCGCGCCGGTTTATGTGCGCGGACTCTCATATAATTCTATAGTACTCAAAATCGAAACCAAACTATTTAGTTGCATGTGCGCGCCTGGCCTTATGGGTTTTTAAAAAGTCTGCAGATTTTCAGACACTTTTTAAATTAAATGAATCTTTAACCAAAAAAATTAAAACTTTTGATTATTTTAGAGGCCCATCGCCCACTAGGCAACTTTTTTTGCGCAACTAAAAGTTGCTCGGAGTTGCTTGCCATCGCTCACTATGCAATTTCCGAGCAACTTTTTGGTTCAGTATTTTTAATTGAAATGTTAAATAGACCTTGTATTTTGAATCAGTGACGATACAAAATTCGTTTAGTATGAAAATTAAACTAGTTTTTCCGGTTAAAAGCCTCTCATTTGGCAAACATTTTGAAAAATTCCCAAAAGTTACTGGAAATTGCTCGGAAATTGCCTAGTAGGCGAGGGTAAAAGTTGCCGGGAAAAAAGTTCCGCGAGCAACTCCGAGCAACAAAAAGTTGCCTACCACTCTCCCATATAGGCTTATGTATGTAATTGGATTGGGAGCAACAAAACGTTGCTGGGGCTAGCAGTTGCCTAGTGGGCGATATGGGCCTTATTGAATACCAATAGGTACAATTTTTGTGCGGTTTGAAAAAATACCTTTGGTGGCAAAAGTATGCCCACCAGTGAAGGGCCGGCCTTGCGCGTTTGCATAAACAGTACTTTTATAAACAACAACTGTTATAAGTTAGCATATCTAGAGCAGGGTTCGTACAAAACTTCGATGGATGAAGTACATAGATTTAATTCCGTTTTGAGACAAGAATAGAATCTCCTTCCCTACTTCGCTTTTTCTAAATCTACTTCTGTTTTTCTTCAATTGAAAAAAATCCTCATTCAATAAATAGAACTTTGAACTTTGACAGAACGTTGGACTGAAATTTACACAAATGCAAAGTAAAGGAACTGGGCTATGATTTAAGTGAACGGTTAAGTCTGAATTCATTGTGATAATTATTTAATTTTTTTTTTATTTTTGTTGAAAAATAATTTTTTGTTAAGAAACATTTTAATGTTTATTTTTTATTTCTAAATCTAACTGCGGAGTGTTTGGATTTACTTAACTCTATTTTCACATTGACTTCAACATTTTGAATTTCAAGTCCGAACCCTGATAAGAGTCACTTCTTTTAAAAATACTGTTATATTACATATAAATACCTCTACGATGATAAAATTGTCGGCTAAGGGTAAAAACTACTCCATTTTATATTTTTACAAGAAAAGTCAAAAACAAAAGTGTTTGGAATCCTATTACATATTATACTAAATATATGAACTTTTAAATAATCTATAATGATTAAATTATACATGAAAGCGGGTTGAACTCTAACCGCCATATTATTCACTCAATACATCTAGATTAAAAATTTAAATCCGGATGTAAATCATACAAATTCAATGTAAATTCATCTGGATTTAAATTTAAATCTGGATGTATCGAGTGAATAATATGGCGGTAAGCCAACGAAAAGTCATATATTCGCACTAACTCGAGTGTATTGTAGTATATGTTTACTTCAAAACTATTGAGTTTATTTTAATGAGTTATCTAACCTGCAAACAATGTTAATAGGTTTGAGTTGTGTATATCACTTCCACTCTCTCATCGGTTGTTCACCCCTAATGGTCATACATACTAGCCAAAGAAAATTAAGGAACAAAATTTCTTTAATTTTTTTAGTGCTTTTAATAAATGTTGTTAAGTTGTTCTATGTTAAAGTGGTTGCATTGAAACGTTCGAAAATATACTAAATTTAATAAAAATAATATTACATTTGTCAAGGTTAGACAAAAAGTTATATCACTTAAGCAATAATAAGAACGGTTTAATTATAGCTTAAACGGCTGTCTAAAGTTAAAAAACGTTTATTAATACGACCGTATGTGTTTTGTGGGTGACATTTTAGCAGATGATATTTTTAAGTTGTTGCGCAACCATAAGAAACAGCATAAGACTTAAATATTTTCAATTTTTTTAAGAGCCTCTTCATTGTCGACTGAAATTATACGAAAATCCTATTTTTCCTTCCTATTATTTTAATATTATAAATGGGAAAGTTTGTTTGTCTGTCTGTTTGTTCCTATTAATCTCTAAAAATACCGAAGTGATTATAATGAGAATTTGTAGAGCGAAGACTTGGAACATGAGGGTGGATATAGGCTAATCTTTTTTCCAAATGTTAGACCAATTTATAAAAAAATAACTGAAATATACCAAAAAAAAAGTGATTTACATGAAAATGAAAAAGTTATTAACGAATGCGCATTGCGCAGCAAGGCGAGCATGCACGAGTTTGCTAGTATAGAATATTTTTTCCAAATTAAAAAAAAAAAATTATATTGACATTTTTTTTTTTTGACAAAAAAATTTGTTTCCTTCCAAATTTTATCCGTATTATAATACGGATATTTTGATCATGATTATACAATGTTTAGGAACACTACAATATTTTCCTTTAATTGGGTTGTACGAGTTTAATCATGCAGTACGAAAAAAACGGTTCGGTAGATATGTTTTCATTTCATTTTTGTTTTAAACAGATAGGCTTTAAAATATGACGGTTTTACACTAAAATAAAACCGATATTATTTGCCGCAAAACACACAGCGTCGTTGTTGAAGAAGCTGATGTATACTCGCCTTAAAATCTCTACAAATCCTACCAATTCTCTGCTACAATCTCTGAAAGACAGACGGAGCTGCTGTAGATGTCAAATTCACCAGCTGCGCCATCGCGGCCATTTCCTCATAGTGTCTTCACCAGCAAGGAACTTGCTCCGACGCTGTGTGTTTTGCGGCAAATAATATCGGTTTTATTTTAGTGTAAAACCGTCATATTATTTACCTACCGAAAACACACAGCGTCGTTGTTGAAGACCTGTCTGTTATCTGCTGGTGCTGCTCACAACGCTATGATGAATGTATTTTATGTATTTTATTTTATATATATTTTTTTTTTTTTTTTTTTACAAATAGAGAAATTCACTTTTTAATTAGAAAAATTAAATTAACACAAAAGTCTCCGTGACTATAGATAATTAATTACATATATTAGATATACATTTTATAATTATATTGGCTTAAAGTTTTTAAAAAGAAAAGGGGAACTAAGATCAGCACTTGATTTAATCTCTCTGCAATAATGCTTTCGGAACGTGTTCTCAGATCTCCAGTTGCCTCTTGCTAAAATGTCGTCTATTGGCTGCTTCTCAAGCCAACCCAATGAAGCAACCGCTGCTCTTAAACTTCCTGGTGAAGCTCTTATTCCTGCATCTTTTAAGATGTTACGAATCCAGCCTCCAATTATTGCTCTTGATGCCGGCTTTACAGGACCATTAATAGTTATAAACAAATTATCTAAGTTGTTGATGAGAGATCTTCTCGCTTGAGAGAGTCTAATCAACTGTTTTATCCAAAAAACAGGACAGACCCTTTTATTTTCATGACAAAGTAACTGCCAACTAGACTGTCTATGTCTTGCTGAATCCGTCTTGGACCCGATAGAAGGATGCAAAATTATATACCCGTCCTTCTCTGTGTAATGATCACCTGATATTTTTAAAAGTGTAAGGTCATGAACTCTTCTACCTGATGCCAAAAGAAGAATGGAAGCTGTTCGCCTCGAGGCTTCAAATAAAGTTTCGTTTTTTATTTCGTTCTCTGATAACCAGTTAAACACGCTCCTTGGATCCCATATGGGAGGTCTTTCAGTAGCTGGTTGAGAAGAAGAAATAGCTTTTAAAATACGTCGTACAAAAAAATCTTTCGGTAGACTCTCAGCTAAAACTGGATCACAAAAAGTTGATATAGCCGACTTATGCACAAGTATTGTACTAGAAGCATAGATTGGCTAAATATCTAGCTAAGTAAGAGCCCTTAGGAGATCTAGGATTAATACCATTCTCTTCGCACCAAATAAGCCATCGGTTGACAGCAGGGGAATAGGTTTTCAGTGTAGAATCTCTCCAACCCTTACTTAACAAATTCTTTTCTTCGGGAGACCAATCTTTTATCTGGCTACTCCACCCCCAACTATCCACACTTTCAGGATTAAATATTCTACCTGTGGAGGAGGTAGGCCCGTTGTTACGTCTATCAACACCTTCCGCAGGTTCTGAATTACTAAGGGGGGTTCCAGCGCCCGAGATTTGAGATCGGACATCCAAAAGACCTGGTCCCATTCTGGTGACACAACTAGATACCTTCCCCGAGCCTTGTTCAAATGTGCTAGAACCCTTGGCATTAAGTTGGGCGGTGGGAAGATCCACCCTAGGTGATGATCCCAAATCCTGCTGAAAGCATTTATGTATGCTGCTGCTTGATCTTTGCAATCTATCGATACATAGTTGTCGAGGACTGCTGTTTCTTTTGAAGCGAAAAGATCTATCTCTGGCCTTCCCCATTTTTCGAAAACCTCCGCAGTTGCTTGGGGCAGAAGATGCCATTCGGGTATTGCATGACCTCTTGACAATCTGTCGGCTATTCCGTTGTATCTTCCCGGAAGATAAAAAGCGGATATTGTTATATTGAGCCGATCGATCAAATGAAGAAGTTGGTATGTCGGGCTTAGTAAATTTACTGATCTTGTGCCTCCCTCCTTCCGAATGTAAGCAACCAAAGTTCGATTGTCTGACTGAAGAAGTATGTGCGCATCTTTCAAAGAAGATGCCCGTTTCTTTATGGCCATAAAAACGGCGTACATTTCTTTTAAATTGCAGTGCCAACTCTTTTGAATTCTCGACCATTGACCTGATAAGACTGAGTCGTTCAGTTGAGCACCCCATCCTGCATCTGAAGCATCCGTTGCTAGAAAATGGGTTACTTCTTTTTTGTGTATTTTCTCGACCTTCGTTAACGCCCTGAGCCACCAATCTATTTCTTCCAAAGCCCTCCGAGGGATGAAGAGTTTCTGTCTCAGACGTTTGTTGAACTTCCTCGAAAAAATTTGAAGGTATCGAGAATGAAGTCGGCCTCTGGGAATCACAAAACTGGCGAAATTTAACTGGCCCAGCACCTGCTGCAATCGATGAAGAGTGCAAAACTTTAGCTGTGACATTACCTGGAGAGAAAATCGAATCTTTTCCACTTTTTTGGCTGGCAGGTACATAATATTCTTGGAAGTATTCCAAGTAACTCCCAGGTACTCCAATTCCTGGCTTGGAATCAGGATTGATTTCTTGAAATTTATCTTCCAACCCAACTTTTCTAGAACTTGAATGGTTTCCGCAACCTGTCTTTCTAGTTTGCAGGGATCCTGATTCACTAAGAGAAAATCGTCCAGATAAATCAAAACTCGAATACCTTTCTTGCGTAGAGTCTCCGCGACCCAGCAAGTTAGCGCTGAAAACACTCTTGGAGCCGAAGCAAGGCCAAAAGGCAGACAAGTCAGCTGTAGGAGCTCTTCTTTGTATACCAATCTTAAGAAACATCGATGGCTCTCTGCTATCGGCACATGAAAATATGCTTGAGAAATATCTATTTTTAGCATCCAGTCTTTTGGTTGCAAAAACTCCGGAATTGTTGAGTGCGAAATTAGTTTGAATGTTTTTACATTCACGTATGTATTTAGGGCTCGAAGGTCGAAGATTGGACGAACGCCTCCATCCGACTTCTTTATTAAAAACATCTTTGACAGGAAACTGGGTCCAACTTTTGAAGGGGGTTCTAGAATCTTTAATTTTTTCATTTCCATAATTTGCATCTCCATCTTGTCTGAAAATGCTGTCGCAAACTTGGTCCGAGTTGCCTTTGATGGGAAAGTTAAATGGGGTTTTCTGCAAAATGAGATTCTTGTTCCTGAAATAATCTTTAAAATAAATGAGTTTGCGCCCAGATCTTTCCAGCTTTCTCGGTAAGCTTGTAACTGACCCCCTCTGAAAGTTGTATCATTTATTGTCTCTGTCGCGTTCTCTGGAACGAAAGGAAGAACTAAACTTTTTACCTTGGACTTTATTTGAACTATTCGCCCTATGTTCATTATGACTATTTTTATAATGCTTTCGAGAACCAATTCTACTATCCACGGCGTTTCTTCTATTCTGGATCTGGATTGACTTTGGAGTAAATGTCTTCTTTTCCCTAGCCTGATTCGAAAAACTAAGCCAGGATTGTACTCCACCCAAAGACTGTATTAAAGTCGACAATTCCTGCTTATCGAATAGATTCTCGGCACTAGGATTAACACCTCTAAGAGCAACCTGGACGTTCTTATTTGCTATTTCACTAACTAACCTCTCTCTCCGCACCTCAATGCACTCTGCCCTCTTACCGCAAACAACTTGAAGCGCCAATTCAGATATCTTATAAGAAGCAGATGAAGATCCGAAGAGTGTAGTGAATTGCTCATAAAGAGTATTTGGGTTTAATTCATTCGGAGACTTAAAAGCCCAATCGATAATAGACTGCAAACCCGATTTGAGCAATGCCTTTTGTTCCAATAATGCATTTGACAATGCGGCCATTACTTGCTCGGTCGAAGCAAGAAAATCTTTGCCTTTATTGAGCGTACACAATTCATCGTTTATTTTAAGTTCCACAAAACCAGGAGTTGCAGCTAATGCTTTTACAGCCCTCGAATACCTGACGCTCCTCCATGTAGGTAAACCAAAATGTTGCAATTGCATTAACTCCTTTAAGATTTCCTTTTTTGCTGGTTGAATTAAATTAGAATCGCATTCCGTACGCAGTTCACCCAGGTCCAAAGTTCTCCGCGAACTTTCCGGATTATGCAAAAAGGAGGAGGTACTCGGCTGATTGCATGCCATAATGTCCTGTGGGAAAAGCATACTTACAAACTGCGAAAGTTGAGAAACCTGGTCCGTTAGATCGTTTATCCGTTGGTCCATAGACGAAACGTGTCCAGACATGTTTTTCTTTCGCTTGTTCGGCGGAGATGAAGCGATGCCTTCATTTTCAGAAGAAGACGGAGACGATTCTGAATTGTAGCTCCTTTTTCTCGAGTGTTCGTCATCACTGAGATTGCTTTGATGATCGTCCTTATCTTCACTCATAATAAATGATTATTTAAAGAGAAAAATTTTACTTAAAACTTGCACTGATCAAAAAATTTATTCTTAACACGACCGTACAAGTCACGAGTACACAACGCTATGAGGAAATGGCCGCGATGGCGCAGCTGGTGAATTTGACATCTACAGCAGCTCCGTCTGTCTTTCAGAGATTGTAGCAGAGAATTGGTAGGATTTGTAGAGATTTTAAGGCGAGTATACATCAGCTTCTTCAACAACGACGCTGTGTGTTTTCGGTAGGTAAATAATAAGTATCTACCTATAATGTAAATCAATAATCACTAAAAATTGATTATTTTTAAGGTTTTTATGTTATGCACATAATATGATATGTACGACTTAATTAAACTTTATTGCAAACTTACACTAAAACTATTTTAGAAATTTTATATTGCAAAAATGGATTCATTTTTCTATTAATACATTAAATCCTAATAATTTTTAGACCAATCGAGCAGGTGTAAGCGACACAGATGTGGATTTTATTTCAAACGTAAAATAAAAACCAATCAGTATGTTGTTTGATCACTTTTGAGCTTTGCAGTAATTGTTTAACACAGAAAAAGTTGTTCTTTGTTTGTCCTACGTTTCGCTTAATTTTACATACAACAACAATTTGGTACAACTCCGTAGTGTTGTTGTATTTAACATGGACTTTTTTTTCAACGAGTACTATTGCAGTTAAAATCGAACTTCAGTAAAATTCACTTTCGGTTACTTACCTGGCAACAAGCCTCCTTTCCTCAATACATCCGATGTACTTTTAAAACTGCATCGATAAAAACGCCGCTGCAAAGTTATCGCTGCAGCTGGTCGAATGTTGCCAAAGAAGAGCATGTTTTTTGCTGTCAACTTAAGTGACATTTCTGCAAATCAGCTGTTAAATCGCAAAGATGAACGAAAAAAATTGATAGTAATCGCGAAATAATTAGGAAGTGTTGGCGTTGTAGGATGTTAATTTAAAAATTTTAGCACAAATGTTATCAAGATTTTTTGTACAGAGTTCGAAATTGATTTATTCAAACACTAAGCGTAAGTAAATTACTGTTGTGCATTTATTCCTGAATTCTAATGTTACATCACAAAGTTTTTGCAAGTAGAAAAGTAGAATATACAAGTGGTATATAGTAGCTCTTATTATTTATACTTGAGGAGTTTTTAATGTTGTTGGCGGTATAGATTTCACTTTCGAGCACAAACAATTCCTTTTCACTATTGTTTGTTTCTTCTTCAGATTAAAATCGACAATGACACTTGGTGTTTTTTTTTTTTCGTACAATTAGATACGGAGGCAAACTTGCGAATACTGCCTTACTGCTTCTGCGTATGATGAGTGAAGCGTGAGGTCTTTCAATCTGTGTGTAAGCTTTTTTGTTATTTATAAACAAAATCCAATCACAATAGTTATATATCCACTGTTGGAATGCCTTTTTTTTAAGTAAGCAGAATTTAAAATAACTCGGTCTCAAAACATAAATGTTAAAGACGTGATAATTATTACTATACCAAGTCTTCAAAATATTAAGCTTAAAAAAAAAATATTCGGGATTAAAGACTTCAACCTGCAATGTGCAAAGCAATTGCAATAAACCAGATTTTCAGGTTTTTTTGATAGAAAACCAAATAACGGGACGTGTTGTAGTTTTCTTTTTAACTGACTAAAAAAATATTTTTTGTCAGTACATTCAAGTTACCTACATACCTCGTCGTATTAAAAATTACAAGCTCGTTTGATCAAGTAATGCATTTGTTTGTTGTTTGACAAAAATTCAAAAGCCTATAAGTATTTATGTTATGTACCTACATATTGTACAAAAAACACGAAGAATTTTTCATTTATATCGACTCCGATAGTCGTAAGAGTCAACCAGCCCTATTCTACTAAACTTTCGCGGTTCGGGTGAAAGTTTGTATTCTGCTAAATTTTGTACCTATAAATTTCGATCGAAATAAAATTTAAACGGTTAGGTTTTCTTTGACAACTCCGAAAATAAATTTCGGTTAAGATTTGCACTCGAAAGACAGAAAAAGATTAAAAAAAATAATTTAAGGCAAATTAAATGAAACATTTACGTTAATCGAAAGTTTCGATCGAATCTTTTAGCAGAATAGGACTGAACATATGAAATTTTGGAAATGGATGTATAACCAAAATATGAGAAAAGGATTTTATAGATGTATACGAACAAGAGTTTGAAATTCTTACGATTAAATAAATAATTTGCCATATTAGTACCTAAAAATGGTAGAATTAACCATGAATTCCACACTTTAGCATTTAATAACTTTAAAGGAGTAACACTAATTAGATAAGAAGTAGGTATCTAAGAACATTAAATTTCTTTTCAGAATATGTTTCGATCAATTCCGTACGATAAACAGTTTTAAAGTTATGAAAGAAGTAAATAATTAAAAGTTATCTATTTAAAAAAAAAAAAACAAAAAGTAGCAATGAGTAAACATTAATCTTAAAGGTTGTTGTTTTATTAAGCTAAACTCTAACTGAAAAGGTAGTGGCATTAAAAATCGAAGACATTTGATTTTTTTGAATCAGTCTACAATATAGTTTGCAGAAATTAAAAGAATTTAAGAATTTTAACAAAAAAATACTCATACGCCACAGTTCACATGAAGAGCAATTTCTTTTTTTTTCACACTAGTTGTCCATACCTTGATTTTCTTTCTTTTCGTGGTGAAGTTAATATAACCAAGGAAAAATGTTATATATTTTTCACTGCATTTTCTTTAATAGAGATGCTTGTAAAATTATGTGTCTCCATAGAGATTTAAAGCTCTTACAGAATCTTTATATGATTATATGGCTCAATCATTGTTTCGAGACAAAACAATTATTTTGGTCCAACTTTCCTCATAAAATGTCTTATTCAGCCCACTTCTAAATGGTTATTCCCGGGGAAATATTTATTTAAAATTTAAAATTTAGCTGATTGATGTTATTATTTTTACTATAATTAGATTTATGTTTATATGCAATACTGCAAAACAGCTTTTTTGAACATTCAGACCTCTCATTCGAAATATTCTACCGAGGAATTCGGAATAAAAGTATTCTACTCCGATAGAACACGTCTCATGGCGATTTTTTTCCCAGAGTATTTAGAATTGGGCTGATTTTTTCATTGATTGAACTGTTTTTTTTTTTTTTAAGGTTTGTATATGGATGATTTCGGCAAAATAATTTTTTTTTGGATAGAAATGATAACCGAGTTATAATCTTTATGTATGTCGATCAATAACATGTTAATCCGTATTTCGGTTTTTAATCATTTTTTTTGTTAGAAATTCAACGCAAAATCTTAATGGATGGTTCCAAATTAAAACTTTCCGAAGTCGAAGGGGATTTGTTTTCAGCACCAGAGGAATATTCGTTAGCTCATTGTGTTGGAGCAGATTTTGTAATGGGTGCTGGAATTGCCGTAAAATTTAAACAAATTTACGGAAAGGTGGACGAATTATTGGCTCAAAAAGTCAACAGTGGAGGTGTCGCTGTACTCCAAGACAAAAATCGTTTTATATACTATCTCGTTACAAAACCAGAGAGCTATGGCAGTCCAAGTTATGAGAGTCTGCGATCTTCTTTGACTAAAATGAAGGACCATATGGTTAGTTGTACAACATCATAATTTTAGATAATCGTCATTAACATTTATTTTCTTAATTTGTAGAAGAAAAATAATATACAGAAGCTAGCTATTCCGCGAATCGGTTGCGGCATTGATGGCCTTGAATGGGATAAAGTGAGTGCCGAGCTGTATGGTGTTTTCCGTGACGAGGAAGTTGAAATAGTCGTATATGTTTTTGTACCAAAGTAAATTTTAATTTTTATTTTGAATATAATTATAAACAACAATCTCAATTGAATCATTTCCAAAAACTTCTACTATTTGGGACTTAACTTGTGTCCAGTTAAGTTTATCAACTCCACAACCAATTCTGGGTATTGCCAGTTTGTTAACCCCATTAAAAAGCTGAAAAGTAAGTTGTATCGTAAAGGTTTTTGGACTTTGTCTAATAATATCTATTAAAAGTACAACAGAAAGTTCTATTCTGATAACATAAAATCTACCAAACTGACCATGTGAGTCCTCATTGCATTTAATGATGCGTACATAGTTTCATAAGTTGTTGGTTGGTAACTGATATCCTTTGTAACGAGATAATAAAGAAACCTACAACCATCTTTAAGAACTGCAACACCACCTCGAGTAACATTTTGCTTCTTTAAATATTCCTTTTGGCCGAAACGTTTTCTAGAACAAGTTAAGTATTTAATTCATATAACTGCAAATTCAATCTACCCGGTTTCTTACACAAATTCAACAGCTATGCCTTTTGCCATTTTAAGATCAGCGCCCACACAATGAGCTAGGGAAAATTCTTTACTTGCTGAAAAAATATCACCACTTATTTCTGCTATTTTAAGCATAATATTTTAAGGAAATTTATTCTTAACATAAATAAATTGTTTATCTAGGGTTTTAACTAGGTTTTGAATTTTGATTTTCCTCCTCTCTAGAACTTTTTTTAAATTTGACTACTTGACGTTTTGAATTTTTTTGGAAATGTGTCTATTCACAATCATAAGTTTCGCACAGTTCACAAATATTGCAGGAAAATGGTACGTACACTAAGAACAAGCATTTTTGTGGTTTAATTTTCTGGTAAGAATTAATACTGCGTTTTCATTAGAGCAAATGAGGTAATTTCGTTCAAAATTTCCAAATTTAATTCGAAATCGTAAAACTTTTATGAACAACACCCAAATAAAATCCATTTAAAGTGGATCCCATTTAAAATGACAGAATTCAATGTAAAAAACAACAATAACAAGCGATTGACAATCTGGACCGTTAAACAAAATTACGAAATTTGAAATGTGAACACTTTTTTTTTGTAATTTTCCAAATTAACTTATTTCAGCTCTAATGAAAACGCAGTATAAGCCTTTCTGTACGAAATTACGTAAAACTTTTATGAACACACCCAAATAGAATCTATTCAAAGTGGATCCCATTTAAAATAACCGAATTCAATGTAAAAAACAACAAAAACAAGCGATTGACAATCTGGACCGTCAAACAAAATTACGAAATTTGAAATGTGAACACTTTTTTTGTAATTTGCCAAATTTCCTCATTTTCGTTCAAAATTTCCAAATCCAATTTAAAATCATCTCATTTCCCATACAAATTCAAATTTCCAAATGAGGTAATTTCAACGAAATTTCAACGAAATTCGGTAGGAAATTACGTAAAACTTTTATGAACACACCCAAATGGATTCTATTCAAAGTGGAACCCATTTGAAATGACAGATTTCAATGTTAAAAAACAACAAAAACACGCGATTGACAATCTGGGACTTCAAACAAAATTAGGAAATTTGAAATGTAAACACTTGTTTTGTAATTTGCCAAATTACCTCATTTCAGCTCTAATGAAAATGCAGTAAGTTTTCAAATAAATTGTATTTTGTGATCGGGCCCCTATTCCGGTTCTATGATAAAATGAAATGATAAGTTTTTTATCACAAATTGTTCATACGACTTCTTCATTTTATCATTTCATTTTATCAAGAAAGTTGATAGAAAAAGTGAAAGCAGAATCGGCCCCCGGAATTGTAAAAATCAAATGAAAACAGAACCGATGCTAATGCGCAGTACAACTTATTGTAGGCGTGTTTTTTTTTTGCAAGCACGGAGGAAATTGGTTGAAAAAAGGCATTAGGGACTTTCGACACCATCACAGTTAAAACATGGATGGTCTTATTAATAAACATTGTCTAACTTTAGACAGCCGCCGTCCAAGTTTTTAAAAAACCTTTCTAATTTATGCTTAAGTAATCTATCTTTTTATCTTGCTTTAGACAACGTAATCTATTGTCTAAACCTAGAGAAATGCAATATTTTTTTTATTAAAAAAGCATATTTCCGACTGTTTCAAAATACTTAGACATAGTTTAAATAGCCAAAAATCTAATTAATAAGACCAGGAATTTCCATACAAACAATTGATAACGTGTATGGAATGCATGCCGGTAACACATTTTTTCTTTCGGGCTTTGTTGTTGTTGCATTTAACATACATCGTTTTTTTTCATCCAATTCCCTTTGGGCTTGCAAAAAAACACGGCTTGTATCAAATATAAGTTTTCAAATCCAAAAGCAAAGCTGAATGTTGTGTTGAATTTATAATCCATACATATTTTCGTATGAAAATCCAATCTAGACTACATCTGGGGGAAACAAATACAGCTCTCTGAATTCCTACTTCAAGAACCTTTGCATCACTTATCTTTTATTAAAACTATTATTATTTAAATGTAGAAGCCCGTAGCATAATGGTTAGTGCGTTGGACTGTCATCACAAATTTATTTAGAATTAATTTATTAAGAATTTCGACAAATTTTCATGTGTTTGATCATAAAAGTTGAAGCTCTAATTTTATTTTTGTCCGTATTCTTAAATTTTCAAAGTAACATCCTGTTTTCTTCATGAATTTCTTCAAATAATGATTTCAGTTGACATTTCAAATGACGCGGAATAATTGGAGGAAAGTCAACTAAAACATAAATGAAGTTAAAGGAAATCAAAATATTGCAATTTCTATACTTTTAAAACGAAGAATTAAATTCCCCTTTTCTGGCTCATTGGTCCCAATGCTAACTTTAGGTAATCCTTCACCATGAATTATTTTTTCATAACTTTGACTGACCACGTCCGTTATCAATGTTACTAATTTTCTATCATCAATTGTTTGCAGGGAAAATTGAAAACCGACCAAAGCCTCGCACAAACTGATTTCATGAGTATGAATTAAATTGCTTCCATCGCGAACGTAAATTTTACTAGGTTTGTCAACCGTTATAAAAATAATATCAGCTGGTATTGTAGTAGGGTTTCGATCACCCTCATTAGGAAAGATGAATTTAGTCCCTGTATTTGTTCCCGGAGGAATATTTACCAAAATAGTTTTTTCTCTATTAATAATTAGTGGAAATAACAACTTTTTTTATTTTTCTATAAATCATTTAGAACTACATACCTTTTTGCTGTAGCTGTTTGAAGATCATCAATATATTCTTGACGAAAGATTTTCATTCTTTTCATCGTACCAAAGAAAACTTCTTTTAAATCTAAAGGAATTATTTTTTCAACGGGAGGATCTTTGATTCGAACACCGTAACCATTTTCATTGGAATAAAGTGGAGGTGGGTTTATCGCACTATCTATTACATTCGAAAACGGTGAATATGATCCAAACACTGAATGATAAACCTTCAAATGATTTCCATGGTACATGTAGGGAGGAAAATACCCATTGGGCAACGGAACACCTTGAAATAATCCTGCTTCTCCAAATCGGTCATAGATTTCGCGACGTAATGGATCTGCTACAAATTTAAGCACTTACAATAACCAAATATTAGTTTTAAATTATGTAATTACACAAAACATCAAATGCCATGTTAATATATGCCCACTGCGTTTCTCTTGACAGACAATTTAAATGGCTTATATCTCCTTTCCAACTCTGCGGTATGAAATCTTCATCATAACTCTGATTTCTATGGGGATTGCAATGAATCGCTAATTTTCTGTATGATAATGTTATTTGCTCTTTACTTGCATCTCGTGGAACGCTGAGGATTGAATAATAATCTAACTCGCATTTTGAGTTTTTTGACATGTTGATTCAAAATAAAATTATTTTTTATTTGATTAATTAAATCTCAAGGCAACCTAAAGCAAAATTTTGCGATTATTTAGTTAAATTATTTAGTGCCAGTTGTACAATCGTGGGTTAAATATTGATCCGTGGCTCAGGATTTTTAATTCACTGATTTCGGCAGATTAGCTGAGGCTTACCGATGGTTAGGCATATGTACTCACCTATTTTCACATACTTGAACCTTGAACCATCGTTGAACCTCAGTCCGCTGATATCGACGAATTAAATTTCCTGAACCACGGGTTGAATATTGAACCACGATTGTACAACTGGCCCTTAGAGTTTTCAATTAAATTTTTTTAGTATTGGACATAATAGGTAATATAATATAGGTACTATGTACTCGCGCATGAGAGCATGAGTAGATGGTAGTACTAGAATACAGTTTTCATCTACTCACGGAAGAATTTGACCGGACTCC
The DNA here is from genome assembly GCA_947049315.1 of Epistrophella euchroma. NCBI lineage: Eukaryota > Metazoa > Arthropoda > Insecta > Diptera > Syrphidae > Epistrophella > Epistrophella euchroma. Next base: position 16,323,422 of record OX346247.1, on the reverse strand, counting down.
ACAAGTACTTTGCCACCACCAAAGGAACACGGCTATTATGAGTTTTGATATCAGATTTAAAAAAAAATGATCTTTTTGGTTGAATGGAAAATTATGATGGGGTTAGTAAAAGAAAATTGCCAAATTTATTTTTTGCCAAATGAAAAGTAACATATGTAGTACATAAAACCTACCTACTTCAGATCCCGGAATGGTGTCTGAAACAGCTTAATACGTTTAAATTAATTTAAATTGTAAAGAGTCATGTGTTTTGTTTACCTACCAAAATAAAGTAATTTCCCCATGATTACTCTATCGGCCATTTTATTCACTCAATACATCTAGATTAAAATTTAATTCTAAATGTAAATCATACAAATTCAATGTAAATTCATCTGGATTTAAGTTTAAATCTGGATGTATCGAGTGAATAATATGGCGGTATGAGTGAAATCTGTAAATCTGTATATAAATAGGCTTAAATAAATTTTGTGGTACCATTTTCTCGAAAAGTATTCGACCGATTTCGATAAATTTTATATGGTTGGAAAGCTACAATTGCGGAGATTAGTTTTTATAAATGCCCTTTTTGTCATTACTGTCTCCTTTGCCTATTTTGCAAGTTACAGTGTGTATTCTCCTGTGTCGAAATTCGACACTTTCAAACAATTTGTTTGAAAATATTAACGGCCATTTTATTCACTCAATACATCTATATTAAAACTTAAATCTGGATGTAAATCATACAATTCAATGTAAATTCATCTGGATTTAAGGTTAAATCTGGATGTATCGAGTGAATAATATGGCGGTAAAGGAAAAAAACCATGTCGATTATTAAATCCACAACAGTGGATCCGTGCTTGTATGCCTATTGTATTCGAAAATGATAATAGGCGTGTTTTTTTTTGCAAGCACGGAAGAATTTGGTCGAAAAAAACGACCCTTAAGGCGCCAGTTATAGCAATCAAAGCAAACCCACAAATGTCGAAGGGAAAATTGCTTCTTCATAGAATGATTCATAGCTTTCTATGAGCAAAGCAATGTGGCAAAAGAAATTTTGTATAGAATACGTCCCCTTTCACACAAGGCAACTGAGTTGCCGGCAACAATTAGTTCATAGGCGAGAAGGGCAGGAAGAAAGAGGGGTAAACGAAATCTCCCCGGTCAACAAATTAATTCAGGAGACTTTTTTGACGTTTCTCTTCACACTACGTTTATGTGCGTTCAACCAAGGTAGTTTAAAAGGAAAATACAGCAAAGTCTCCTCCGATTTTGTATCTTCGTGTGAAATGTACAAGAGATTGTTAAGGAGATTTAAAGAAAACGTCAAAAAAATCACCAGCAACTAGTATCTTCGTGTGAAAGGGGACTACTAGATGTAGCCTCCATGAGCAATTTCCATAGCATGCAATACAGTATTCTATGAAATCTTTCTCGTGGAGCCACCATGTTAATGAGATTTAAAGAAAATGTCAAAAAAAAATCCAGCAACTAGTATCTTCGTGTGAAAGGGAACAATGAAATCAAATAGGGGGGTTCACATGGACTAATGTGTGACAACATCACTATAGTTGAAATTTTTGAGGCAGGCGGATGGAAAATAATGAATTTTCTTTCAGATAATCTGCCATATTTTGTGTAAAGATGGTATATATATATACAATAAATCACCCCAAAACTTAATGTATATCATAAAACCCATTTATTCGCTTTTCTCTTAGATGTTTACTCTACGAGAATTTTTTCCGAATGAAAAAATGAACTAGGCTTGACCAACTAGGCTGTTCACATTGTCCCATTTCACACGCGATACTAGTTGCTAGTGATTTTTTTAACGTTTCCTTAAACAAATCTCTTGTACCTTTCACACGAAGATACAAAGTCGGAGGAGAGTTGCTGTATTTTCGTTTTAAACTACCTTGGTTGAACGCACACAAACGTAGTGCGGAGAGAAACGTCAAAAAAGTCCCCTGAATTTGTTGACCGGGGAGATTTCGTTCACCCCTCTTTCTTTCTGCCCTTCTCGCCTATGAACTAATTGATGCCGGCAACTCAGTTGCCTTGTGTGAAAGGGGACATTGGTTGTATGGCTTGACAACAACGGCAAGTTTTCAAAATATTTTGAAAACCATCAGCAACATGGTGTGTCAAGCAGGTTGTTTTTGCGTTCGAATGATCACACATCAGTAGTTGTAGTGCCATGCTGTCACACATGCCGGACCATGTGAACCCCCCTAATGGGAACCGAATATTAATGTCGTTTTCGATTGGATTTTCAGAGTGTTTCACTCCTTTTTGATTCCAATGGAATATGAAAAACTCTCTTCCGTAATATGTGTATCTATGTAGAAGTAAAAACTAAAATGAACTCTTTAATAATTTCAATTTCAGAACATCCCAAGAAGAAGCATTTACTATTTTGACAATTAATCCAACACATACTTTTAAAAGTATGTGTGTTTTCAGAGTGCACTCCTAGCACTCCTTAATGAAATCCGGAGTGAAAAAACACTCCTAAATCATCACTCCGAACAGCAAATGGAAGGTTTTTGGAGTGTTGGGAGTGTGGATGGAGTGAAAAAAGAGTGCTAGGAGTGACCAACGGAAAACGACATTAAAAAGCCTAGTCCAAAGATACTGAATTTATAAAGATATGAATCCTCGGCTGTCATTTGAATTTGCCTACAAGCTCTATCAGATAAGAAATAAGAAGGTGTGTATACTCATACATTCACAGTATTTATCTTCACAACTTACACATTCACAGTACTTATCTTCACACCACCCTGCTATATTGTTGTTGGATTTCACATCTATTCATCGACACAAAATTAAATTACAAATACAGCAATGTAAACAAATGAGTTTTGGAGGGTGAAACGTACGAAGGATTCATTTCTTCATATTCAGTTTCTTTGGCCTAGTCTAAAGCAGCTGAACGAAATTTATAAAGTCACATAAACGCAATAAATGGTATAAGGACAGAAATTTCGCTCATGTAAATCTTAAGATATATTCTTCTACGAAAACCCAAAGACAAGCTGTCAAACACATCTGGCTGGTACTGAAAAAAAAATCAGCTAAGAAAAAGTTTTGATCAGAGAAAACAGAAACAAGAAAAAAAATTAAATAAGTCTCGTCGTACGTAGCAAATTTAGATCTACCCCCAAAAACAAAAAAATCTTTTATTATGAGCAAATAACATCGCAATAAAAATATAAAAAATGAACTCAAAACAATTAAAAAAAATCTTTGTAATTTCTATAATTTTCTTTGTGTTTGCATTAGAATACGCATCATCGGTAAACTAGAAAAAAGATTGTACAACTTGCATTCTTTATTTTATTTTAAATAAATACCTATTTCAGGCTGAAGTAACTCAAAATTCAACAGTTCCAGGAACTCCAAATGAACCAAAACAAACATGGTCAGTAGGTGGGATGTCTTGCGAGACAAAGTTAATAATAACAAAATTATTTATTAAAGTGTTTGCGACGGTGCCCTCTTACCAACATTAGGAGAAAATGGAAAAGAAATCGAGATCTGCCCCCATTGCAAGTGTAAATACGAAAACCGTAATACGACTTTGATAAAGGTAAGCAGCTTGAACAATCTTTTTTGTCAACACCGTTGATGATTTCAGAAATTAACCAAGTACCTACATACGTACTTTGATGAAATTTTAAAGATCTCTTCAAGCGATTTTTTCTTTGTCCTTCTAGGTTGTTGTGATTATAGTCATATGGATCATATCGATTCTCGTAATCTATATGCTGTTCTTGATGTGCCTGGATCCATTGTTGAATAAACGCGTCAAAGCAAACTACCAGGAGCACACCAATGAAGATGTACTTATATATCCTTCAGTACAATATAAGTTACTAGTAGATTATAATAAAGAATCCGATTGATATTCACACCATGTACCTCCTCCTCACGGTTTTGTTTTTGGTTTTATTACTTTTTATGTTACCATCACACAACCTTGTCATCCTTTTCCCAACCATCCATAATACACCAATTCTATCTAAATTAGCTATTTAAAACCTCTATGTGTATTGTTTCCGTTATTTTTATTTTCCTGTGTGTGCTCTTCTCTGATTTAAAACTAAATTTTATAATCTTCTTCTCCATGCCTAGGACGACACCACATCTGTTTCGCCACAATCTCTTCCCAACAGTGCCGCACAGGAGCTTAATGCTCGAGCCAATGTTCTTAATCGTGTGGGCCACCAACAGGACAAATGGAAAAAACAAGTGCGCGAACAAAGGCGTCATATCTACGATAGACGCACTATGCTTAACTAAATATTACTAAGAATCTTCAAATTGGTGGTTGGAATCGAGATTAGTATTGTTTATTTTATGATTGTAATAATTCTAGATAAAAAAAGTTATTTTTTTGCCAACAAAAAAAGATCAATTTACATATTTGGTAAATCCTGTTTTCAGTTCGTTTAAATAAAAGACAACAAAATCATTTGTATCAAAAAAAAAGTAGTAAAGACACTTTTTACGACTATAGTTTTGCTCGAATTTTCTCCATGAATCCTACAATCTTTGGGTCTTATTTCTTAATTTATAAAATTCCAATAGAAATAGGAGAAAAGGAGAATGGACATAATCGTTTGAGTGTGTCCCGTTGTTTTAGCACTTTATGACCTATTATGAAATGCCCCAATGAGTGCCATATTTTTTTGAATAGACAAGCCTATCGGCCCTATAGAGGTAACCGTCGGAGCGGAATTCTCCGATTTTCTACGAATCGGAGACATTTTGCTTCGAGGTAGTTTTTCGATTAACAAAACGTCTCCGATTCGTAGGAAATCAGAGAGGATTCCGCTCCGACGGTTACCTCGATAGGGCCGTATATCTTGTGCAGGAAAAGTGTAATAGCCCATAATAATAACCCGAATTTTTTTATATAAGAGTAATTAAGTAAGTTGTATAAAATATTTTATTGAATAAAGGATTCTACTATAACACTTTTTCTGTACGAGATATATATTTATGACGATATACAAAAAAATAGGACTTACTTCGACCTTTTATATGATAAATGTCAAAAAGTGTTGGGATGTTACTTGTGTAGGGAAAGATTTATAGTACATGGCAACAATATTATGATGGGTTATAGCACTTTCCCTGTACGAGCTAGACTTATGCCATTATAACAAAAAATAGCACTCTTTTAATACCTTTCATATTAAATTAGTAAAAAAAAAAAAGTGCTTCAAAACTTTGGACAGAACGCCAGTACAAAGAAAAAAATACACTTGGTAGATCGCATTTGTGGATCTTAACGAGCTTGGATTACGTCTATGCCATTAAGTTATCGGAAGAAAACAAATTAATGATGGGTAATATGTAAAAGGGGTGCCCTTTTTTAAACCCTTTCGAATGAAATATCAATCAGGTCAGTGGCACTTACATATATATCCGAAGAAATGGAGCTCAAATTAATTTAAGTGCTTGAAACGAGCTGCAATTTACCCCAAATGCAATTACTCTCCACCTGAAACTATGAGGCGATAGCAATGAAACGATTCCGTTATAATGTTTTCGATCTCTATAGCGCAAATTGTAAATAAACGAGCAGTAGGCCGAGAGTGGCCGCGTTCGGGGGGCAAGCCAAACCTATCCGGATAGGTTTGTGTTGTTGTAATCCCTTGTTGAAAAACTTCTGATGTCAGCTGATGCAACAACAACTCAAGGTATCTGAAAATTTTTGGGACTCACTACCACCCGAACGCAAGCAGTGGTACATGTTTTCGTGACGGTTGACTTTTTGCTACATACCACCCAACCCTCCAAGAAAGTCATTTAATTCAAGTCAAAAAATATTGCTGGGCAACAGTTCTTGAGCTATAACAGTTTCTCTGCACGAGATTCTAATACCCTCACAAAAATGAGGCCAAAAAGTGTTATACCGATGGGATGGAAAAAGAAACCGCCCATTATCCTTTATTGAGGAGTTGAAGTGTAAATACTCCTACTCTTTTTACCAAAAATTTTTAAATTAACATAACTAGAATTCGGAGTTTGGTTGATTACCGTTTGTACTGGCATTTCTGAAAGAACAAAAAGCTGTGGGTACAGCGAATGGCTTTCTTTTGCATTAAATTGTGGGATGAATTTGAACTGCAACTTCAGATGGGGCTTAAACTTAATTGTAAACCAAGACCTGAACCAACAAGTTAAATGACCAATCTAGAAACAGGTACTTACATACATGGAGGAAATTTTAAGCTCATTATATCAAAATAAAAAATGAACAAAGAAAGTATGTATGTAATTATCATGAAAAACACTCACACTGAAGTTTTATTTATTTAGTTGAAATTGAATAGTTGGCGTTATAACAGTTTTAGGTTTCCACCTACATTGTATTCGCCGTGTTATTAATAACGGTTTTTTAAACATCCGGAGAAGATTAATAATGTTTTTTTTAATTGTATTCAAAGTTTTTCTTTCATCTCAAATATCCAGAGTATAGTGTTCCAGGAGCTAGTCAACTAATGAATTGTCCACAATTCTATTTTTTATTAAACCTGTTATTATTAGTCATATGGTCACTTTTCGATGCATTTTTGCGCTGAAAAAGGCATTTATAAGTTCTTAGCTATACCAATCGTTCGAAACTTTCAATGCACGTGGATGTTTGATTTAATTTACCTAAAATTATTTATTTAAATCTTCTCTTTTGAGTGCAAATTTTAAATTATATTTATATGGAAATGCTTAAGATAATATATATAATTATCTCCGTAGCAGAATACCAAATTTCAAGCGATCTATGTTTGATCCATCGCGACGTTTTTGTCCTATTTCAAAAAACACATACGCCACACATAGTTTCATCCGTACAATAGGAACCATATTAAAAAAACTTCGCCATTTCTACTTTTTCAGTATTTTTCTTTTAAATTCAAAAATTTTTGGGACCTAATTAAAAAATCCGAAATAAAAATTTTAACCGTTCCTTCTAAGATTTAAAAAAATAAAAAATAGAATTTCCTTCAATCCAAAAAATTAATATGTATTTTAATTCGTATAAAGAACATTTAAAATGTGGCAATAAATTTCTTAATAACCCTTTACCATAGTTGCTAATTGCCAGTTCTCGCTGACTTTTTGCGAATTAAGGATTTCTGTACCCTCTTTTGTGACAATAGCTACGGAATACTTGGACAAAGCTCGACAATCGCGGTAATACAACACTTCCATACATTTCTTCATCTAAAATAAAAATTTTTTATTAGGAAAAAAATCCTCCATGCAAGTCAAAAATATTCATACCAATTGTTCAGCTTCAGATCTGTTTAATTTGGTGGTATCGGAAATACGTTCTCTAACAATTGGAAGAGCCAAATGCTTGCCAAATCCAGTTGCAACAACCGTGTCTACATAAGAACGTCCTCGCAGGTCCACATGACCCAAGAAGGGCTCACCATCTTCCATTCCCCCAACAACCATGTCCAACCACAGAGGATTGAACTTGCTACGTTTGTTATATAGAACTCTAGTCAGCCAGTTATACAGTGACTTGGGCTTCATTTCCATGGTATCGTTGTAGCAGATATCCTCACACATTTTTTGATCGATAATTCTTTTGAGGCTCTGAAAATCAGCAAAGTCTCCACCAGTTCCGATGGCGATCTTATCGTTTATCTTAAAAACACGCTGCACATCCTGGAATCTAGCCAGAGACCCATACGAAACTAGATTATCAGCGGCTATGATTACACCTGTATCGAATTTGATACCAACAACTGATGTTCCAGTTGTGATTGGCTGGCTGAATTGGAAATATTTTTAAACTTCACAAATATGTTGGTAAAACATGAAGAGAAAAAACTTACGATGTTCTTTGGGTTCCAAATATACCACAAGGACCAGAATTCTGAGTTTCATTAGCAAATAAATTATTTCCGACAAAGTTATAAAATTGGCCGGGTGCTGGTCCATTGGACCAAAAAGGTTTTGCCATATCGTTTTGGAACATTATAATTTTTATTAAAATTGTGATTTATATTTTTAATGGAGACTGAACAAAGACAAAATTCTGCAAGTCGTGCACGATGACAACGAAAACCGGGAAAAGTCAGTTTGACAACTCATTTATTTTACTAGTGGATTAGATGGGATAAATAAAAGTGTCGGTGTTTAATCAAAAGATTGCAATTCAACAGAACGATTTTCATAAGCGATTCTTTGCCGTGATAGACAAATTAGAGGTTGAGAATATTACAGAATTGTTGCCATTTCGTCTTTGTGTTTTTCCTTAATACTACGTTTTCATTAGAGCAAATGAGGTAATTTCGTGAAAATTTCCAAATTCGATTCGAAATCATCTCATTTCCCATACAAATTCACATTTCCAAATGAGGTAATTTCAACCAAATTTGCACGAAATTAGGTAGGAAATTACGTAAAAACTTTATGAACACACCCAAATGGAATCCATTCAAAGTGGAACGCATTTAATATGACAGAATTCAACGTATAAAACAACAAAAACAAGCGGTTGACAGCCTGGACTGTCAAATGAAATTAGCAAATTTATAATGAAAACACTTTTTACGTAATTTGCGAAATTACCTCATTTCGGCTCTAATGAAAACGTAGTATAAGCCAGGTACGCAGTTCAAGCTAAACTAAATTTTATCTCTACGATTCTTATCTCTACAATCGTTTGCTAAAAGCACAAATGTCAAAATTTATCTGTGAAAGAATGCGTTGAGCATTATTTCGCACGCTAAATTGAATGGAGACTTTTAGAATTTAGCGCGTGAACTGCGTACCGCCTAGCTAAATATTCTCGCTAAAATTTATCTTTAGAGGAAATTTGTGTGGAAGATAAATTTTAGCGTGATCTGAGCGAGTATGTTTTATTTCAGTTTAATCTGTGATCTTCGTTAATAAAGTGGAGTGCAGCGAAGATGAATCTTTTCACTTGCACAAAATTAATTCTCTTAAACAAATTGCAGATTTTTTTAGTGCGTTTTTAAAAATAAAAAAAAAACGGCAAAAAAAGAGATTTTGTTTATCGCTTTTGCATGACCATTTTTCATCATGAAATTTTTTTGGTAGCAAAGTCCTCTTTCACACGAAGCATCAAAAATCAGTTCCATTATATATTACCCCTCACATACGCCACATCGAACAACCACATCGACAAAGTATTTCGTTTTTGTATGGGCATTTACACGCCAATACGTCGATGTAGAAGTATATGCCAAAATCAGCTGCCTTTAATTATTTCCAATAAAATAATTATTTCGTTATGAGTCAAAATACATTTTTCTTGGTCATTTTCCATTATTATTTGTGTTTAAGATACTTTTAATGAAATTATCAAAAAACTATTCAGTGAATCTAATGTCGAATTCCTTTTTAAAAAAAAAAAAAACGATTTGTTTAGAAGAAAAAATCGACTTTTCTGGACAAATCCCTTGTATTAAAAGAAAAAATTCGATTTTAGGCTTAACTACATTCAAGACTTTTTGCAAAAAGTACAAAAGTGAAAAACTTAAACATGCGCTAGAAATGCTTGTGTGCGAAAAAGCCGGCGAAAATAGTGTTTGGTATATCATTTTAAACTGATACTACAGATAAAACACAATTTTTTCGCACACAGGCATCTGTAGGCATATTTTTGTTCATCACATTTTCACTTTTTGCCCTACTTTTTGCAAAAAGTCTTTGATGTAGTTAAGCCTTTTGTTTAGAAAAAAAATCGAATATTTTTGGTAAAAGGAATTCGACATATGTAAGATTAACGGGACCAAAAACACTAGTTGACAACAAAATCCGAATAACAACATATAAAACTGTGTCGACGAACTAGTTCGCTCCTTTTCACACGCCATATCGGCTTATCGGCATACTACTTCGACTGACAGAGATCGCACTGCTGTGTCGACACATTTAGTATATAAAAACTTAAATCTGGATATAAATCATACAAATTCAATGTAAATTCATGTGGATTTAAGTTGAAATCTGGATGTATCGAGTGAATAATATGGCGGTAAAAGAAAACATCGAAAAAATCTCCAGCAATTTTTTTCTTCGCGTGAAAGGGGACAAACCCCATATTCCGATTCAGCACTTTCTTCAATTTTCTTTCTTTTTCTTGGTATCCTTTTTGGAAGAAACGAAATGTGTTTTAAAAATATCGCATCATGTGAATGTGGAAGTCAACGACAAATGACCTTTAAAAACCTCTTCTCAATGCTAGATGGCGTTAATTTTAATTTTTTTTTTTCAGCACCACATCTTTTCGTTCTGCTAGACGTGTCAAAACGAAAACAGCCACAGAACAGAGTTTCCAAAGAAAAAATTGTTACTTCACACGATGGTGATATGAAGAAAATTCAACAAAGTCAAATTAAATTTTCAACGCAAATTAACTATAACAATTAAATTAAAGTATACATATTTCACTTCATTAGTGTGGCAGCATTTGTTTTTTATTTATTTTAAGAATTTATTGTTATTTATAATTGTTTTGTAAGACAATGGCAGGCCAGAAGTTCCAATACGATGAAAGCGGCGGAACATTTTATTACTTCCTTTTATCATTCCTCGCCCTAATTCTAATACCGACAACAATTTACTATTGGCCGCGCAAAAAGAAAGTCGGTAAGTACACATCAAACATGAACTCGAACACAGATTTTACTTAAGAAAGTACGTAGAACTAATTATACGGGCGGATACTTTTTCGCTTGGCAGAACATGAATTAATTAATTAAAATTGAATAAATCACTGCTTGCAGATCCACGAAAGGCAAAAGAAGAATGTCAATGCCCGGATTGCCAAACAAAAAAGCTAATTCTAGCAGCAGCTGAACCCTATAAGGCGCTCAAATTGTTCTTGGTCAAATTGACACTGGTCTTGGGTTGGGCTTTGTTGGTTTTCCTCGCCTACAGAGTGTCGCAGTTCGATTACGAAATGGCCAGTTTCGATCCATTTGAGATTCTTAAAATTCCACCAACCTCATCGGCAGCGGATATTAAGAAAGCCTACCGAAAGCTTTCTCTCATTCTCCATCCCGACAAAGAGACCGGTAACGAGAAGGAATTTATGATGCTAACAAAGGCATATCAAGCGCTTACCGATGACGTGGCCAAGGAGAATTGGGAGAAATATGGGAACCCAGACGGTCCTGGTGCCATGTCCTTTGGCATTGCTTTGCCTTCTTGGATTGTCGAGAAAGAAAACTCTGTATGGGTTCTGGGTCTCTATGGTCTGGTATTTATGGTTGCACTCCCTTCTGTGGTCGGAATGTGGTGGTATCGCTCGATCAGGTTTTCTGGAGACAAGGTTCTCCTCGATACGTCACAGATGTACTTCTACTTCTTTCACAAAACGCCACATATGCTACTAAAGAGGGTCATTATGATACTAGGAGCTAGTTTGGAGTTTGATCGACAGTACAACAAACAAGTAGTGGAACGACTTTCTGACAACGATGAAGTCCCAGCGGTAATTCAGATTAAACTTTACTTTAAATTAGATTTTTTGAATTTTCTTCTCTAGTTGATTCGCCAATTACCTAATTTGAATGAAAAATGCAAGGAACACCCATTATGTCGTTTGTATTCGATTAAAGCGCGGGCTATCATTCATGCTCACTTAAGCCGCATGCCTCTGAATCCAGAAACTCTTGAAAAAGATCGTCAGTTAATTGTTAAGAAGTGCCCTTATCTCATACAGGAGATGGTTTCCTGTGTTCATCAGCTTGTAATGTTGGCATATGCTAGACGAGGTAGGTATCACAATATTTCCAAAATCTATTCATCCAACTAATTACAATAAATCTACGAAGTACCTCGAATTCCAACCCTTGAGACAATTGAAAACTGCATGAAACTCTCACCAATGATCATTCAAGCGTTGTGGGAATTCAAATCGCCACTTATGCAACTACCACATATTGGAGAGGATAATTTGCATTATATTATGAAGAAACGGCATTTAAAGAATCTTCAGCAATTTGCTCAACTCAAACCCGAAGAGAGTAGAATTCTTCTGAGGAGTTTGACTGATTTTGAATATGATAATGTGATGAGAGTTCTCGGGAAGATGCCACTTATTGACTTTTCCATTCGGTGTGAAGGTAATTTAAAATAAGTCTTCAGATTTTCAAATACATACTCTTATGGTTTTTATTGATTTTTAGTTATTGATGATGAGAACACAAATGTTGTAACAGCTGGAGCTATTGTCACTGTTACAGTTACTCTTGTAAGGAAAGATATGAAGGTTTTGTTCGGAGACACAGAAACGCCAGCTAAAGAAAGTATCAAGTGAGTAATTTAAAGATCTTTTAAAATTTTTTTTCCTGTGGATATTATTTGTTGTACCTATTTTGATGACTAATTTTAACAAAAACAACAAATTAAAAGTAGTGTATGATAGCATCTTAGTGATAGTGATAATGCATTTGTGCCACGTTATTCCACTTATTTTACTAAATGCTATGTACGTAATTGGGATTCTTGACTTTATTATGTAACGTATTTTGTTTAATACAGCTTATATAAATTTAAAGCAAACACTATAAATACTTGATTCTCATCATAATAATTAAATAGAATCTACGATTATCATTGAAACGTTTGATTTGCATTAACAAGGCTCAGAAAAAAAACAAGGAAAACCCCCACAAAACCCGTAGCTAATATACAAAATTATTCTACAAATTAATTTTATCTATAGAAATCTACAGTAATCAATATTTAACAAGAATATGAGTCAGTATATTCGTTTGAGGAAATTTGTACTTTGTACTTTTGCGTTTTGAGTTATTTTATAGTTAGCCAACCATATTTGGTAAATTGCGTTATATTTGATGACTAGTGAGGTGATCGTTATAAAATCAGCCCTACCTTAAATTCCATCCTAATCGGAAACTACGAGTCCAAAACATTGTACCACCGAATCCGTTCGCAATGTGTATGAGATTTTCTGTAATAGTTTTTTTGGGTTTCGTTTCGGATTACGATGGAATTCTTGATAGGAAAAATTAATTTACGTACATATCTTTCCACATAAGGTTTGCTCTCTGTAAATGTATAGTAAGATAGGCGATCGTAAGATAACCTTTACCGTCTTACTAAGGTTCTTAAACTCAGTTTTTATATTCATAAATATATATATTATATGTAATTACAAATTACAAATAAATCATCTTAACAAAGTACATACAACGGAGACAAATATTGTACAACATTTTTTATGTTCGCATAAATAAAATAAAAGAAAAATTGAATTCGTTTATTTAGTTGTTTTTATAATACAAATTTGTGTCACGTGGTGCCCTTTTGCTTATTAACGGTAATTGTATTTTACAAATAAACAAAATTAACAACAGTTACTCTTTTAAATTTAAGTAAGCTCGTTGTACGCAAAAATTATAATTTTCATACGCAATACCAACATTTGTGCCATAAAATGCATTAAAACTAATATCCGCAAATATTTCGTTGCAATCAATTTACTGGCTGACTAACCTCAAAGGGAAAAAATCACATTTTCTTTATTCAGAAACTTCCAATCAATCTTCCAAGTATTATAGTGGTATTTTTTTTGGAATAAGTTTAACCAGTTTATAACAGGAGACCACGTTTACGAGACTTTTCGTTAGTTTTTTTTTTTTTTTTTTTTTTTTTTATATTGATATGTTGGTGCGATATCCCATTATAAAGATAGAAGAAAATTTGTATTGTGAGGATTTAGTTTTTATTTTGAAGTAAATAATGGCTTTCTCGATTGGTCATCGAACGATAGTTCATGTTTATCTTCTGAATAGAAAATTTATCATAAGTTTTCATTTGAGTATTATGTATATCATGTATAAATAAAATACTTTTTCTACCCTAGGGAAGAAGAAATCCTAGATGACACACCTGAAGAAGGTATTGCTGTTAATAACACAGCACCTCCCAAAAAGCAGACATGGTCTAAACAAGGAAAACGTGGTGGCAAGGGTAAAGGTGGCAAAAAAGGAGGTGTTAACAAACCAAAAACCAACAAAGCAGCTACTACTTCAACAACAGCTGCACCACCTTCATCTTCAAATGAAACACCAAAACCACTGAAATCGACAACAGCAACAGATTCCCAGCAAGATCAATCCAAACATAATTCCGGGGATGAGTCAGACGACTCAGAAATTGACGAAAAAGAATCTCCTGCTGGTTCAGTTAGTGACGATGATGAGAAGAAAAATTCATCTCTTGACGACGACGACGATGAAGAGTGGGACCGTCTGCAACAAAAACTCAACAAACGAGAGAAACTTGAAGGAAAATCACGTATTTCGCACACCGTTCACTGTCCCATGTATCCAGAAGAAAAACAGGAATATTGGTGGACATATATCTGCGACCGCAAGTCACGCACGCTTCTTACAGCACCATATCATGTGACAAGCTTAAAAGACAGAGAGGAAATTCAGTTGAAGTTTACAGCTCCGCGATGGGCAGGTGTTTACACATTTACCGTTTGCTTGCGGTCAGGTATGTATAAATAAGACCTTTTTGAATATAATTGTCAACCTTTCTTATTTTTTGTAAACAGATTCATATCTCGGTATGGATCAACAGCAAGAACTTAAATTGGATGTGAAAAAGGCACCAGAACCTCCGGCTGATCATCCCCAATGGGACAGTGAATCTGAATCAGAGCACAAGGATGAACAAGAGCACGAGAGTGAATTCACGACTGATACATCTGATGATGAGGAATAATTTTTTGTTTAAGTTTCTTCCAATTCAAATCACAGAACACATACACATTGTTTGCATTCTAATTTGAATTTAAAATGTTTGTATACATTGAAGATATTATTCTGTTCGTTTAGTTCATTATATGGATTATATTTATAAAAAACACAAAAAAAATAACAAAAAAAAAAAACGTATTGTCTTATATGTATGTATATTCCATTCCAAAAACACAACATGGATTCACATTAGTTTTCTTTGTTGATCCAGATATACAATCATAAGTTTGAATACAAGATTATAAGAAAGTGAAGTCGATTTTTTTAAATTAAACAAACAAAAAACATTGTTTAGAAATAGGTCCTTGTAATAAAGAAGAAACAAAAAATAATAAATGTTGGAAGCGAATTGTGCAAATGTGTTTTGTTGTCTAGGATATTAAAATGTTAATACCACCATAACGGATCCAAAAATAAATCATAAGTCAGCCTTATCAATATATTCGTTATAAAATAGAACAAATTATGCATAAAATCGCGTTCATTTTGCATGGATCAGTACTGTACGCGAAAATCATTCCTTGAAACTTTTTGCTAATAAAATCTGAACAGAAAAGTTGAGTTCTACATTATATCACTTTGTGCTTCATGAAGTTGTTCAGAAAAGATCCTATGCTTAACCAATTACTGACAATAGCTGACCTTTCATGAAGATAATGGGGGTTATCGCGAAAAAAAATTTCCCAGGGAATGTTTCCCTTGTTCAAACATTGGGAACGTGTCGGAATTTATTGGTATGGGGAATACATTTTCCAGGGTAATTTTGCTGTCATTACAGTGGATGTAGAGAAATTTTCGTGGGAAAAAAATTCCCCGGGAGATTCCTGAAAAGGCACAATGTATCAGATGGTATATTTGTTTCGAATGTCCCACAAATAAGATGCTAAAAATATCACGTTGAAAATTAACCTTAAAAAACCTAAAAAAAAAGTTAATTTTTCATTTTGTGGTTATTTCATAAAAAAAAATAGAAAAAAAAAAAAAAAATTTTTGGGTACTTTTCATTTTTTTGTTTGGGGTCATTTACCATTTGGACTAAATTTAATGTAGCTAGCCGAACCAAACATTTGCAAACTAGTTAAGCAATGGTTAACCCCATAAAACACGAAGCTTTTCTGTATTATCGTGTTCGGACAGTTTTCAAGTACAATTATTATTCTTATATTGTTCTCATCTGTTCTAACCTAGTTTTTCTCTATTAAACACGGGTATTGTGTTTTTTTAATAGTTTTTTATTACACTATTTTTAATTGCGATGTATAGGAAATATGTACATACACTTACTATATGGCAAGTTTTGGATTCGTAAAAAAAATTAAACTCGAGATTTTGATCAATCGATGATAGGGAAGACCGAAAAAGTGGATCTCGCAATTCAGTCCATCGATCTGTTCGCCTACAGCCTAAACGGTAGGGTCGATTTTATTCAAATTCAAACTTGGTATCTAGCGTTTTTTGGACATTCCCCGACATATTTTTTTTATTTTTTAGAACCAAAAATAACGGTACCAGCCATATAATTTTTTTTAAACATTTTTGAAAAAAAATTTCAATAATTAACACCCTTTTTCAGCGCTTACATCCAACTTAGTTCAACAGGGGGTGTCAGAAGAAGGGGCTTGACGAATCGCAATTTAACAATAATAATAATATCATACTTTTCCCATGTTTATCAATTACATTTTTATTCAGTTGTTGTTTTTTTTTACAATCTTCCTTAATTTGTATATATTTTATTTAAAAAACAACAACACAAACATATATATGCCAGTTAGACCTAGGGTCTTATAAATTAGGCAATGTTAGAAGGAATAGAAGGACAGGATAGATTTTTGTTGGCACAGTGGATTGAGAAATAAGGTTTTGATTATCTCATTAAATCCCAGGGGTGGCGTTCAGTTGAGGGAATATAGAAAAGAATGCTGCCTAGACTGGGGCTCGAACCCACACATCCAGGTTAGCAGTCAAGCACTACTTCCACTGCGCCGGGGCCACCCCGGCTATTAAAACTATTATTGAATAATAGTTTTGTTAAAAAAACAAAAAAAAAAACTATTCACATAAAATAAAAATCGTAATGTTGATAAGATTTTTAAAAGGCCAAATTGTGTAAGAAATTTATTTTGCGTTTAATAAACTCCTTTTATTTATTTTCACTTAAACTATAAGACCACAAAGGACCACATATTTATATTGCAATATTTAATGAGAAGATTAATGTTAGTTTACTCGTCTGGATTTTCAGCTTGTTCTTCAGTTTTTTTTAATTCAGATTTGGCATCAACATTTTCCTTAACATTGCTAGCTACGGGTTTCTAAAAATAGGTAAAGGTAAATTAAATTAGTCAAATTAAAACAAATTTATATAATAACGCATATAATAAGCATTTTTTGCAAAAGAAAAGTTTTATTTTTAATTAAAGATAAAGAAACTGTTGAAATTACCGCAAATGATTTTAAATAAAATGGTTTCAAGCTTAAGTTATTTTAATGTACTGTAGCATTTTAATTTAAATTTTTTTTATATGTCAAACCTCATCCTCTGTTATGGTTTTATCAGTTTTCAATTCCTCATTTTCCTCTTTGATCAATGACTCGTTTTGTGAATCGAGCGTTTCTGTGATTTGACTTTCCTCAATAGTATTTAAATTTTCTTCTGATTTGACATCACCTTGTTTATCTTCATCTTTGGGATCGTCAGCAGCTCCAGAGTCTGTTTTTGGATTTTCTGCATCGAGTTCGTTCTGTTTTGATAGTTACATACATGTATATAGATATATTTTATATTAAAAACAGTTAACTGCAAGTAATTTACTTTGTGTGGTACTTTTTCTCTTACGGCACGGCAAAGCTGAAGTTACGTATTTTTTGTATTAATCGTAGTGTTAGAAGCTGATTTTGTCTTTGTTGATGTTATTTGCATTTATATTTTAGAAATTGAATCTAATGCCAATTTATAACAGTTTTGTTTATAAAAATATTTGTAGCCAGGGCCCTCCATCGATTGGCATACCCACTACACGTACCCTCCATTTTTGTTTTTCAATTTGCACGGAGCGCGTTAATGGCGAATGTTATGTCTATTATAAATTGGCATTTTTCTAGCCGCTTTTTAAAGTTCATAAAATAATGACCTAATTATGAAACTCGGAGTGTTTGTATTTGGCAGTGGATTTTTCATTTCGTAAATTGTCCACTTCAAATTAAAAATAAACAAATCGCTTCGAATTCCCTTACTAGGCCATTCAATTGATGTTCAAATTCACGAAAAATATTTAAGAGGCATGCATTTGAATAATACTTAATGAGCAGTATTATTAAATCATAGTAAAATATTTCATTAGGCATTAAGCATAAATTTTTTTATATAGAAATAAAATTTCAAATTAATAAATCACATGAGCCCAAAGTTTAAATTCCTTCAAAAACTAAATCTAATATTAAACGACAACTCTTTGGAACATTGAAAAGAGTCATGATTTTGGCTGCATAAAAATAGTATATTTTATGAAAGATTTATATTTCCACAAAACATACAAACTGTTTTTGAGTAATACTATGTTCGAAGAGTCATAGTGTATTAAGAGAGAATGTTCTCCCATGTGATAAGGAAAACTTAGTCATAAAAAACTTCATCATTTAAAGCTTGCCGTTTTAGACAGTTTCAGTTGCCATAGCAAAAGCTTTAGTAATATAGTAACTATAGTTGCGAAACACAATGCAACAAAAAACAATTGATCGATCATTATTATCCATAGAAAATCGTACAGCATCTGAGGGTCAAATTGACTCTAAATCGATAAAATCGGTAAAATTTCTGTGAATCTAAGAAAGTCTGAAAATCTACTACAATTTTTACTTTACAAGTTGACATTTAATTTACATTATGCATAAAGATAAATGTGAGTACTTTAATTTATGTTTTTTTGAATAATTTGTAAGCTTTTATCTATCCTTAACATTTGGTTTTGCCCCGGGCCTCACCAGTTTTAGCTCTGGCCTTGATTTGTTTCCGTTAAAAAAAAAAACACAACAAAATTAAAAATTGCGGTAAAAGGTTAAGCTTTTAAGTTTGTAATGCATTAAAGATGCTGGAAGCTTTTTGATAAGAGTTTATTAAAAAGAAAAGACTTGTATCTCTAATTTAGAATACAACACGTTACAAAACAACACAATATCGTAGAAGTGATAGTAAACAAACCCAAACCTTATCTTCTGGTTTCGTTACATCGTCATCATCTAGAGCTATTCTTGACTCTGTTAAATCGATTTCATCTTTTGATTCTTCAAAAATATTCTCAATATTTTTTTCTTCTGTTTTTGACGTACTCTCTTCAGTGTCTTTTCCGTCTTTTGTTGATTCATCAATGTCTTTTGTATTCTCCCTTTCAATAATATCTTTTGTATCTTTGCTTTCGTCCTCACTGTTCTCTTCCTCACTGTCACTTTCATCTTCCTTTAAAAGAGTGTCTTTCGATTCTTCTGGGTTGGAAGATTTTGCATTTGATTCAATATTATCCTTTTCTATGTCTTCCCCAAGCGCGTTTCCACCTTGTTTACCATCACTGTCTAAGTTATCAACTTTTTCTTCTTTACTTTCAGGCTTATCTGTTGTGATGTTTTTTTTTTTTACAGCAGATTATTAGACGGCAATTGAAATTTTGTTTCTTCTAATTTAAACTAACTTAAATTAAACGCACTTACCAGAGTTTTCCACATCATCACTTTTCTTTTCAGATTCTTTCTCATTTGCCGGTTTAGAATCATCTGATTGGGACTTTTCTTCGGAAGATTCGCCTTTCTCTTCTTCTTTCGACACCTCTTTATCTTCCGCATCTTCATCGGGTTTATCAACTTCCTCCGTAGCCTTCATAATTTCTTCATTTTCAGAAGATTTACTTTCTTGTGGATCTTCATGCTCTTCTTTGGGCTTCTCTCCGTTTACTTCTTCGGCCTTAATCAATAGTAATACAGATAATTATTCTATTCTTGAACTTACGTTGTTTGTAAGATTTGTGTTTCTTTATACATGCATACATTTTCGTCCGAAGGTGTCTTCTCGGTTTCGTCTCCAGCTTCGGTTTTTTCTTTTTTCTCTTCGTCGTCTTCACCTGTTTCATCCTTTGATTCAGAATTCTGAATGAATCATTTACGAAAAAATTGAGAGGGTAATAATTTAGTGAAACTTTCTAAAATTTGCAATACTACACATTACACATGCTGCAGTTTAGCGCGAAGCTAAGCTACTACTTGAAAACGGCCCTTAAATTTGTCCACTCTGTGCTGTGGTTAGAAATGTTAAAGCTCTTTGCAAAATTAGATTTTTTTACTATCGTTTTAATACATTTTATAAAACATTTTAGAAACATTTTAGTCGGTTGCTAGTGACTAAAAATTGTTGTTGTTTTTTTTTTTTAATTTTATTATTCAACTAAATCGTTTACATTTCGTTTACATGTTGAATTATGTGTATATATGATTTTTTTTTTAATAATAACTTTTAATGGTTAAAAAATATTGCTTAGCATTATTTTTGCGGAAAACAACTACATACGAATCTAATCGTTAGATATATGAAATCAATTGATAAATTAATAATATACATGATACAAAAAAATAATGTCAATATGCGTATATTAGATGGTTAATAAAATATTTAAATTGCAAAATAAAAATTGTAATAATTTGTTTTGTTTTTTTTTTAATGTTATTTTTTTCATTATACTCGTATAAATTCAAACCTCCTTGTTTTCTTCGTTTTCTTTGTTTTCTTCTGCCGGTTCTGTTGGTGGAGCATCAGTTGTTTCTTTTTCGCCATTTTTCAATTCGATTTGGGCAGTGGATACACTAGTTGTATCTGCTGGTGCTAATTTAAGGAATTGGTCGAGAGTATCGATCTCGTTGGCCAAATCAAATGCATCGTAATCGCCGCAATATTCTTCATCGTTGAATATTTGTGGAGGCAGTGGGTGTCTGGGATTTGGATCGCTTACCGTTGCACCATTGCTGCTCGATTTTGTTTGCATCATGTCTTTTTCGGCTTCTTTGCCGGGTTCTGTTATATCGATAAGCTCGTATTTCACATTTTTACTGTCTAGAATCATGAGGACGCGTTGTTGACGTTTTTTCACCTAATAAAAAAGCCAAATAAAAAAAAAAGAAGAGGTAAACAAGCAAATAGTTGTATTTTGTCTTTTTGTTACAAGTGACACTCTCGTATCTAATGATATCTTTCAACTGATAACATTTTTATGAACCTTGTTGTTTTTAATAAATTTATAGAAAAATATATCAAAGGAGAATGGGCGGTGCCGTCCCAGCGGGATATGAAAGGTCTCAATAAATGCCAATATTCTGTATAGACAAAAGTCTGGTCTGTATATCATGCAGGGAAACGCTTATAGTCCAATATAACTGTTGCCCAGCACTATTTCTTTTAACACTTTGTGACCTGTTCTATGAATGGTCTCAATGAGTGCTAGTTTTTTTGTACGATCATAAATCTGTATCTCTTACGAGGAAAGTGTTATAGTGGTTTCTTTTATTCAATAAAATATGTAATACAACTTAATCAATTACTTTTTAAAGACAAGTTTTTCAGTGCGAGACTAAAGTTAAACCTGAGTTAACTCACTTAATTTGGTGAGTTAACTCTAGATTTACTGAATATGTATTGTTTTGATATTTTACCCTCCCAGTTTTTTACGTTGATCCGCATGCATTCTAAACTGAAAAAGTGCTTCCTGAGTTAGCTGTATATATACATATTTGTCTAGAGTTAACTAACTGTGGTTTAATTCACGACTGGAAAACTGGCCCTAAAAGAAAAAAATTATCAAAGCACATGATACAGATTTATGCCCATATGAAAGAAAAGTAGTACTCATTGAGACCTTTCATATATGATACAAGTCATAAAGTGTTGCAACAATGGGACGCAACTTATACTATTCCCATTCTCCTTTATATCATCAAAAATAAAGCAACAATATTGTTATTTATTGAGAAAAATCAACTCTGTTTGTTTTATTGACGCGTGGTTACGCCAGAAAGGGTATAGAACATTTTGGGTATACTTGCAGTGGATGCACAATATGACGAACAAAAGTTCTGAGTTAATATATCTCAATTCCAATTAGCATTTTTTATATGGACATTATGGTGCTTTAGGGCGTGTTTTTCGTAAAAGAAATTGAACTCGAGATTTCAATCAAACCTTATAGTCTGTATATCTGTCTCTATTTACATATTTCGAGCTACAGCCTAAACTACTGAAGAGATTTCCTTAAAACTTGACTTTTAGCACTTTGGCAATAAAAGCACATAGTTGAAATATCTAGTGTTTAAGTTGTAAAATGGGCTATGGTATCTGTTAAGAATTGGCGCGGCGCGTATTCATAGACATTTGTTAATCTCATGTTTTACCAAGCAATTTAAGACCTATTGGATTAATGAATATAGTTCCTATATACATATAACAAAATTCTATTTTGTTATTATGTATCAATAAAGGAGTCTATTAAATTATTCGACTTCAAATATTGGAATATTAAACCATAAATATTACAATAAATGTCAAAATTCAATTATAACCACTTTTAACTTAGAAACAGTTTAAAAATAAGTGAATACTACCTAATCTTTGAAATTCTTGTAACAGCGATACAGTTGATGTATGTAGCTTGTTGGTGGTTATGATAAAATTTAAATTTAGTTTCATCATGGATTGTTACGAAACAGTGCAACTTACACGAGTTGTTGTGAATGTGTCTTTTCGCACTCCTAAACTATTGAATCTTAAATTGAAATGACACCACTATATATTTGTAGCTATTAAAACATGTTATTAATTTTCAACATAAATTCTTTTTTTTTCGAATTAGCCTAGAGGAAGCATAGACCGCTACGGCTAGTAACCAGAAGGTCACGGGTTCGAATCGCAGATTATCTCGAGTAATTGTTCCCAATGCATCATTTCGATCCCATCCGAATTGAAGAAAGTGTGGTAGGTTTAGTTGAGCTGCAAAATGAGACATTTTGATTTTGCAAAAAAAGCGTCTCATACAAAAAAAAAATATAACAAAAACAGCAGCATTATGTTGTACCTACAAAATTTTGTCCCCGAAACCAGACCTATATTTCTGAAATGGTTTGATATCTTGATTTCGAATCTGATTTCAGAACTGCTCCATCAGATTTATTTTATATGTGGAAACTCAGAATCGTTCATTTCTAACCTTTACGGTTATATTGCTGCACACTAACATTATCAAAAATTGTTTCAAATAAGGAAAGGACAATATTTTGCCCCTTTCAGATGTTAAGACTGTAGGTTATGTACATGTGTGACATTAACTTTCAAATCGGTTCTATAATGGTTTTTGGCATGAAGGGAGTGCGGTACACTAAGATCTTCGTTTCAAAGAAAGCTATAAGACTGCATTATTAGTCAAAACCAATTTGTTCCTACAATCAAAAGATATCGCGGTTTGAAAAGCTGCATGAGAATCAAAACGGGACTATATTTTCTTTTTATCACTTTCAAAACAGTGCTATTTTTGGTACAGAAATGATTTTACTTTCAAAAAGGGGCTATATTTCCTACTACTCACTTAAATATAGCAGAGTTTTTTTTTCAAAACAGAGCTAAAAATGGGCGATTATTTGTATGGTTTGAAAATGAAAGAAGAAAAGGCTCGAACAAAATTGTCTCAGTTTTGTACTAGGAATTATGCAACTTAGACATCAAAACGGTTAAAGGTGTACGTCTTTGTGTCAACGGTAGTGCTGGTCAAAACAAAAACAGTGCTTTAATTTGCATGGTTTCTTATTGGCTTTATAAAAATCCAACGGTTAAAGAGGTAGAAATTATTTTCCCTATTGATGGTCATTCATTTGTGCCACCAGACCGGGT
Organism: Epistrophella euchroma; assembly: GCA_947049315.1. Lineage (NCBI taxonomy): Eukaryota > Metazoa > Arthropoda > Insecta > Diptera > Syrphidae > Epistrophella > Epistrophella euchroma. Next base: position 16,299,728 of record OX346247.1, on the reverse strand, counting down.
ATTTTCGATGACGATGTTTTGAAGACGATGTGCGACAGGAAGAAACTATTTTGAGGGTGAAGAGAAAAGGAGGAGCTTTAATTTTACAAAAATATTATCGAAGGAGAAGCTGATCTTGATGAAATCGACGAGGAAGATTGCTGTGAATACCTATGTAAAGCAAGATAATCAGTTGTGTTTAAAAATAATAATTTTAATCCTCAATAATTTTTCTTATTCCATGAAAGTGCTATAAATGAAATAATTTTTGTTCTAAGGACTGTGAATTCAAAAGACTTTTTTTTGAAAATATTAATGAAGAGAATATACAGTGGGTTGCCATATTAATAGGGACATAATTATTTTTAATGATTTTTAATTTTAAGTGAATTCAAAAGTTTAAGATAAAATGTTGATGTCTTTTTCCTTCAAGAATGCAGTCGCACTCTTAGCTTTGCGACAAGATGCCGATTCACGTATAAAAATATAGGGTTCTCCATTTTGAAAAAATTCTTGAGCCTGGGGTTGAAGCCGACTTTCCATTAATTGCTTGTTCTAATCCCACCTCAACCATGTAAAGGCGTCTTAAATTCTTGGCAGCAATATGGCGGACAACTCCATTATAGGTTAAAGACCCGGTGAGACCTTATACTGTCGAGGGACCGTAGGATATGACCAGAAAAGCGAGAACTTTAAAGTTGACTTCTACCCCAGGCCATAGAATTTTTTCGAAATGGCAAACGCTTTAATTTTATGCGTGAACCGGAAGCCTGTTACAATGCCAAGAGTCTGACTGCATTCCTGAAAGGTAAATCCATTAATGTTATCTAAAACTCTTAAATTCACAATCTTCAAAATCATGAAGAATAATGACGTCCCTACCTATTAATTTGGCAACCCATTGTAAGTATTTTTAATTATAACAAATGTTTTATTTTATTTTCAGTTTAAAATGGGCACTATATTTTTTTTTAAATTTTCAAAAGGAGATATAATTATTTTTCAGTTGCTAAACGGGCCTAAAAAATAAAATGATTCCTTCCAAAAAACTAGGGGGATGTCCTAGTATTTATTTTTTTTTCTCAAGCTTTAGAAAATGCATTCACAAGTCATTTAGAATTTATTTTGTTAAGATATCGCTTATGGTTTAGAAATAAGGGGTTTTTGTCACTTATCTCGCTTGCATATTTCCGGTCGATAGGCCCGTTTTGAAAGTTAAGGTCACATATATTGATATACTTACAGAAATACAGAATTTCGTGTTCTTTATAACTACGTTTGTTTGATATCAGTTTTATTAATTAATTTTGTACTAATAAATAAATATATCTAGATATATTCATGCAAAATTTGCATTACAACAAGTAAAAAATGGTTTATTGATAAAAATGTGTCTCACAATACAAAAATGATAGGTACCTACCTATAATTTTTTGATTCATACAACACTCATCGAAAGATAAGAAAACATCAAATAATGCAAGCTACTTCTGTTTAATTAAAACTACTGATTAACAACTAAAGTAGCATTCGAGCGTCCAAACACAGAATGACTCAACCGAGCATTGCAAAAAAGGATTTATTTATTTTGTGTCAAGAATATTCGAATCAAAATAAAAACAAAACAAAATGTCTGTACTTCGGAATGGCAATAAATGATATTGTGCCCCATCGCCATATTCAGATTTACAAACCAAAACTGGTTTCCTAATAGCATTGTTTGCTAGGTCGTGTTAAAAATGAATTGAAGGAGCCTATTGTTATTACTCGATCACAAATAAGTAACTAGGTGTGTGTATTGCAGTTTAAAGGGCATAATCTTTGCTATTTCCTTCATGTGATCATGTTTTAAGAATTATAAATAATATGTAGATTATTCAACATACCATTCGTACCACATACAAAACAAAACGATCATCAAAACCACTTGAACGAGTTTGCTATGTGGCATTGGTACCTTAAGTTAGCAGAATCACGGACACAGGCACTATGAGAATCAAAATCGCAGTTGAAGAAGAAACGAAACCACCGCCCTAACTCAATTATGGATGCCAAATCAAACCCAGTTCTCATAAAAAATAATAATTTAAAAATAAAATATATTAAAAAAAGAAACAAATAACCAAAGAAAAAATTAGATATTGAATTACGTCTAGGATATTGTGTCTTATTGGGAAATGGTTTTCTTTATTTATTTTATTATGTCCCATCCCATAATCGATGCAAAAGCAAATTATGCTTAATTTCATTTGACTTGAGGTTTAATTTCTGTTTTATATTTAGAGGTGTTGCGCGAAGTGACGTAGTCTTGCCGAAAAATATAAAAACGAAGATAGTCGCCTCGCACAATACAATCAAAAATTTATTCAAAAAAGAAGAAGTCGGAGCCTAGAAAAAGAAAAACCATTATCAAGACCGACAATGGTGGGTCAATGCCATAATGGCCATAATGAGGATCAACGTTGCTCTAAAATGGAAATATAACTCAAATGCATAAACATACCTCCTTGTTTCCAGACATTCCACTGACATATACTTTTAGTGCCATTATTATGATTGAAATTTTAAAAAAATTTGTTAAGTGATTCACTTGAGACTGCGGACTAAAAATTGAAATGAAAAGATAATTTTAAATACAGATTATTGCACATAGGTAATACGGTAATCGTTTTATAATTGGTGTACTTTTTGCGATAAACAGCTTAGTTTCAATGGGGTTTCTTTGAAATGTTTTTTTTATTAATTGAATTATTTTTTGAGAAAATTCAGTTTTTTCTACTTTCTTGGTGTTCTTTACCAAACCACAAATAAAAAATATATGTGTGCAAGACAAGAGTGGACGGAAGCGATTAGTGATGGGAAAATATTGTTTTATACTATTCGTTACTTTCTTGACAGCAACAGTTTGAGGAGCTTTCTGAATATTTAAAACCCTGTTTAGATTGGGAAGATTAGGCCGGTATCACAGTAGTTTGTTGGTAAAGAAGTGCAGGGTGAACTATCCCGTGACGTGTCTCCACCTAAAATATTTATGGTCTTATTAATAAACACTGTCTAACTTCAGACAGCCTTCCAAGTTTTTAAAAAACCTTTCTAATTTTTGCTTAAGTAATATATCTTTTTATCTTGCTTTAGACAACGTAATCTATTGTCTAAACCTAGAGAAATGCAATATTTTTTTTATTAAAAAAGCATATTTCCGACCGTTTCAAAATACTTAGACATAGTTTAAACAGCCAAAAATCTAATTAATAAGACCATTAATTGATTTAATATCGAAAGAAAGAGCGATAGTATACCATAAAATGTTGATTGGGTATTTTTTCAAGATTCTCCCAAAAAAAATTATCCAAATCAGCTTATTGCTTTTCGAGAAAAACGAAAATAAAAATAAAGGTTATATGGGAGGTACCATTTAAAACCTTCGACCTTCCCAATTGAGTTAGTTCTTACAACTACCTTTTCTTTTTCATACATTTCATTTAGTAAGATTATTCTTTCGTTACGTTTTACATAAGCTTTTATTATTTAAAATACATTGACTGCAGAGTTGCCAGACTCATGCAGTTCGATACAGTAGGCGAAACGCAAGCCCCACTTTTTTGTCTTCCTTATTATCCTTATTTTATGTTTGAACAAAATTTCGAGTTCGATTTTTTTTTTGCGAATCAAAAACTGGCCATTATGTATAATATCCCAAGTAAAAATAATGAAAACATTCATTTCCATAGTAATTAGTGAAATCTTCCCATTCGAATTCATAACAAAAAACTTTAAATTGATTTTAATTATATTATTTGATTAGTTATTTTAGATTCCTCAAACATATAACATCGAAGATTGAAAAGACATTTTCTTCTTCTGTAGAGTATTTTAATTATTGTATTTTTAATTGGTGAACTCTTACCAAATTATTCTATACGGATAAGAAAATTTAATACAAGTATCCCTTCGTGACCAATTTCAATTGAAACAATTTTGCTCTAGTAAGAAAGTTTTGTTTATTTTAAGCTTACAATATCAAATAATAAAATAGTTAAATTTATAAAATGCATCATTACAAATGGAAATGTTTCACGTGAGGAAATACCAAACTAGTAACTATTTTGTGCTATCCCGCTGGAAATGATTAAAAAAAAAAACAAACAAAAATATTTACTTTCTCTACGCTATTGGATTTTTTTTCATAAGTGCTATGTCCGCCTGCATCATATCTTCCACTAACTGACTAAAGGTAACCTTAGGTTGCCAACCGAGGTCCCGTTTTGCTTTACTGGCATTGCCTAATAACAAATCAACTTCAGTTGGACGGAAATATTTACTATTTATTTTAACACGCATAATGCCCGTACTCTTTTCGATGCCGACTTCATTGACACCCGCACCCTGCCAGATTATTTCCCTACCAATAAATTTGAAGGCAGCTTCTACGAATTCTCGGACACTGTGTGTCTCCCCAGTGGCAATTACATAATCGTCTGGTGAGTCGCGTTGCAACATCAACCACATAGCCTCTACATAATCCATTGCGTGACCCCAATCACGCTTAGAATCCAAGTTACCCAGCTCGAAATATTCCAGCTGGTCTAGTGAAATCTTTGCAACGGATCGAGTTATCTTTCTGGTAACGAAATTCTCTCCTCGTCGAGGTGATTCATGGTTGAAAAGGATACCATTACACGCGAATATGTTATATGCCTCGCGATAATTTATAACAATCCAGTATCCGTACATTTTGGCACAAGCTACAAAGCATTCAATGAGGAGAAGAACTTTGAAAAGAACGTTCAGGGCTTACCATAGGGAGATCTAGGATAAAATGGAGTTGTTTCACTTTGGGGAGTTTCTACAACCTTTCCGTATAATTCGGAGGTTGATGCCTGGTAAAATTTTACATCTTTTTCCATTCCACATGTCCTAATGGCATCCAAAAGACGAAGAGTTCCTACCGCATCTACTTCGGCGGTGTATTCGCTCAATTCAAAAGACACCTTCACATGACTCTGCGCGGCCAGATTGTAAATTTCCCTTGGTTTAACAGAAGATATAATTTTGACCAAACTACTGCTATCGGTCATGTCACCATAATGTAATTTCATGCGTCCACCCTTGTGTGCTTTTGGATCCGTATACAAATGCTCAATGCGGGAAGTATTGAAAGTACTGGCCCGTCGTATAATTCCATGCACCTCGTAACCTTTCTTAAGAAGCAATTCCGCCAAATATGAGCCGTCCTAAAAAAATAAAATGTGAAATAATTACAAATAGTTTTCTTTAATCAATAGAAATATTTACCTGCCCGGTAATGCCAGTGATGAGGGCAATGTTTTTGACATGATTGTTATCGTTAACTAGAATTGTATCACTGGAACTAGCCATTATTGTTTTGGAATATTGTTCAAGTCCTTGAGAATAACTTTTATATTATTTTGAGATCGTTGTTGTATTAAATAAATTAGTTTATTAAAATACAAACTTTAGTTAAGCCGTTTAGCGTTTCATCCCCTTCTAGAAAAAGTGACGTGTGTCACTCCTTATCGGGCAGTGCGCAGTGAAGTTTCCAACAACGCCTAAATTCTGAAATGTCAAGATTTGATCATTAAGCTCTGGACAGAATGGCCGCGTTCGGGCGGCACTCAGATAGGCTATCTGAGATGCTTTAGTATCTGATATGTTTTTGAACGAACCGGATAGGTATAACCTATCAAAAATCAAAACAGCTGACAAAAGTTTAAGTACGTACCAGAAATTATTTTTTCGCAGATCTATGCTGTGTCTTCAATAACGTATGCTGTGGTCCTTCCAATTGACAGATATCTTCATTTTTTTTATTTTTGCAACAATTTATTGTTATAGGTATTTTTATGTTTAAGCCTTAACTACATAAGCCACTTTTTGCAAAATTACAAAAGTAAAAATATTTTTTTCCAGCTAGCGCAGTTGTTTTGTGAAAAATAATATATACATTTTATTTTTAAACCAAAATTTAAGCTTTCTGCATCATTTTTAAAGGCCGTCACATTTTTTCTTGATTATTCATTCCAAAGGCAATTCGATTTTTTTCAACCCTTTTCGTTCGACAGATTAACCATAATTTTTAACTCTGGTCGTTCCTAAATGAAAAGATACCCAAAGTTAACTTTCTTAACTATGGCACAACAACTTTTCTTTTTGACACATTAACCATAGTTAACCACAGTAACATAAAAGAACGCACCTCAGCTAGTTCACTTGGTTTGGTATACACAATTAAAACCTTACCGCCATATTATTCACTCGATACATCCAGATTTAAACTTAAATCCAGATGAATTAACATTGAATTTGTATGATTTACATCCAGATTTAAGTTTTAATAATGGCCGTTAACTACTGGCCACTTTTTGCAGAATTAAGCCTACATAAGCCAAAAAAGTGAAAAAGTACAAAAGTAAAAATTTTCAAACTCATTTTGGGATAGTGTTTCTCACAGGAAAACTTAAAAAAATGATGCAGAAAGCTTAAATTTTGGTTTAAAAATAAAATGCATATATTATTTTTCACAAAACAACTGCGCTAGCTGGAAAAAAATATTTTTACTTTTGTAATTGCCAAAAAAGTGAAAAAGTGCAAAAGTGAAAATTTTCAAACTCATTTTGGGATAGTTTTTCTCACTGGAAAACTTATAAAAATGAAGCAGAAAGCTATTTTGGTTTAAAAAGATACTACGTTTCCATGTGGTATTTAAGCGAGCTTGAAGCTCACTTAGACCCTTTGTATACCTGCATCGAGTTGAAATGAGCTTGAACCGACTCGATTCCACTTCACGAGCGGAGTCGAGTCGAAATTTGTGCTAAAAACCTGGGTTGAGGAGTTAACTTGAGAATAACCATATGTCATCTCAACACCATTTCAATTCAACTCAATATCGAGCTCTCAAATCTATAAACGAAAAACCTGGGTCGAAAATACAACCCTAATCCAACTCGAGCACTTGATCCTGAATATAATTGTATTAAAAGTTGTATACATTCTTTTTCACAAAACAATTGGCAGCACTTAAAAACACACATGTTCTTTCTCTGTTTAACAAGAACGAAAAGAGAAAACCTCAAAACAGAAAACGCAAAAATATAGCTAGCCGCCATAATAAAAATGTTACTAGTTTTTTCAGTTTCACTACTCACTACTCAGTAAATAAATAAATTAAATCACCGCCTCCTGTAAAATTGGTGTTTTCCACAACAACAAATAAAATTACTTTCGAACGGAACTGTTTTAAACAATAAAAATACTCGCATTTGAAGTATCGTGCAATGTGACATCACAAAGTGCTTCGAATATCTTCAAAAACAGAATTCTATAAAGAAAATTTGCAATTTCTAGCTCACGAGACATGGGGAAATTTTAAAACTAAATAACAGCACGTGATTTCTCTTGCTAAAGAGCTCAAGTTAATGACGATGTGTATATTTATGGCTATGATTATCAGATAAGCTTAATAGATCATTGAACTGTTCCATCACTGTTGTAGTCTGGCCTGAATAGAAAAAGAATACAAATCGAGGAAGAAATTGTTCATGAACAAAACTCAAGCAACAAAAATTCAAAAATTGATGACCTAAAACGAAGTTTCTCTTCGGTTCTCCTCGGTTTATTCAATAATGACCAATCCCGACAAAAACTGTATCTATTTTTTTTCTTTTTTTGCATAACTATGCGTCAATAGTAAACATAAACAAATAAACGCAGCGCAGTGGCAACGGCTGCGACGGAGGAGCTTATTTTCTTAAGTCACTTGAGAACCTACTTAGTGGTTGCTTTATCTTCAAGCGAGCAAGAGCAAAAATCTGCGCTAAAAACGTCGACATCGTTGGGTAACTAATTCAGTTGTTTTTCAACGCCGTCGTCTCGGTTGTTTCCCTATCGAGTATTATTCTTCTTCTGGGGCAATTTTTTCCGTCATTTCTGTGTCTGAAATAATTATTATTAGTGTTTCATCATTGTATATGCAAATGGAATCCTTTTATTGGGATTTCCTATTCGAACCCAAATCATAAAAGTGCGATTATAGATTGAAATGTCATGTCAGCACAACACAAAGAGACTAAAATTGCAGAGAAGCAAAAAAGAAAAGTGAATATTCAGCAGCAGCACTCGATTAGTTGGTGCAAATAAGCAAACCAAAAGGGTAAAAGTGATGATCAAAAAATTGTATTTGTGGTCGTTTTCGTGGTCGTCATTGCCGTCCGTCGCTTTTGTCTTGCATCCTTAATGCAGGTGGACAATGAAATCAATTTAAAGTTCATAAAGTATACACCACCCAATTTGTGTCGAATTGGTGAAAATACCGTGCTATGGCACTATTTAATAAACTCTTCTTCCCATCGTCGTCATCATCGCCGGCGACGCCATCTGCAAACAATAATAACAAAAGAAACAATAATCAGTCGAATCATTCTAAAAACTATATCAGGTAAATATCGTTAGGCTAAATACCTATTTTAAATTTTACAAAAAAAAATTAATATTGCACACAAGCTTTATATGCAAAATATAGACCATGATGATCCCCCGCTTGTGGGACTCTAAATTAAAATTTGCGGCAGATGTTTGATAGTAGTGCTCGAATGTCATGCGCGTAGTCGAATTTTGAGTAAAGGAGGAAAAATCTGTCGGACAAGGTATGCGCATATATTGCCAGTAAACAAACGTTTTTAAATACTGTTTAAGACAGGTTCAAATTATTTAGTAATATGGTTTTGTAGACCAAAACAAATCAAATAGTTTATTGCAATATTTTGGAAAAAGCCCATGATATGCATACTGAATGTACTGAATTTCCGTGTATCCAAATCCCGAATTTCAATACCCTCAAAGATAGAATCACGCCATTACAAAATAGCGAACATTTTCGGATCAATGCCGAATTTTCAAACTTTTTTTCAGTAGGTTCCTATTTATTTAAGTACTTTTTCGTAAACTTTTTACAGAAATCCTGTCCTATAATAAAAAATTAATTGGTCTTAGAAGGGTGGAGATAAACACAAAAACAAAAATTTACTTAAAGATAAATAAAATTCAGTGCAAAAAATTAACATTTAAAACGAAAAATGCTTTATTTTTTACTGTTTAATTAAATAATTCTCTCCCAAACCAGCACAAAATATTGGGAGTGAATATGACCCACGAAAGTTCCACGATTCATTCAAAAAAGTGCTAGGGCATTCGGCATTATGTCGTTCAAGATTTTGCCATTCGGGAGATACCAATTGGCACCGAGCAAAATGGCTCGATCGTGCATACACTCACTCTTCTGTGAAATCAATTGATATAATTTTCCAGCATGTACAAAACTCACAGATGCTAACCTACACGAAAAACGCCGTAAAACCATTTACTTTTGAGACAATGCTTAAAATTTGCGAGCTCAAAGCACTTTATCGAACCCGATGATGTTCGTTCTATGTATAGAAGATTATTGAAAGTATTTTGAACCTATCATACATTTTTCAGAAACAAGCCCCCTTCGAAATAATACTTTGGCTACGAACCAGTTTGCCTTGTTGTTACTCTGTATGTGAATGTGCGAGCCATCACATGACTAGGCTAACAGCACGCCGTACGCCGTTTCTCCCGTGATTATTATGTCATGAACTTAAGATACATAAGTACGTATGAATGAATGTTGTGAATAATTTGTTTTATTTTTATTTGTCTCGTTTTTGCTTTTGAAAGTTTTGTTTTTTTTTGCTGGCGTAAACGAGAAATTATGCCCCAAAACAGAGGAGTTGATATTCTATACACAGCAAAAAAAAAAGACAAAAACAAAAACAAATGATGCATCCAAGTACAAGAGAAAGACTATTTTAAAAGTATGAGTATACCTACATCTACAAAAAAAAGAGCATTGAGCTTTTTTTGTTCTTTTTTCATTAAAACTCGTGATGTACTGATAAGATTAGAAAATTTTAAGTAACAACTAAAAACGAAGTATAAAAACAGAGTTACCACATGGATCCAATTGCATCAACTTGATCCTAATTATTTATAAAAAGGATGAATGTTTGACGATTCGTTTTAATATCTTCTGCCTATTTGCTGCGATGAATACCTACCTGAAAATTGAAAGCTTGGAGGAGATAGAAAAAAAAAAAAAACAAGGATAGACAAAACAATAAGAAATTGAAAAACAACAAAACTGTTTAACATCTGAACGACAATTTTTTGTCTTTGCGGTTCGTCTGTGGAACTCCTTACCGCGTAATATTAAAGATTATATAAATAATGTTCATAGAACAAGCATGAAAAGCATTTTAAAAAAAATATTTTTCAGAAAACTTTAATAATTAATTTTTAAGTTAATTCCAACAAATTTTGTAAATTTATTCCAAAAATTGCAATTAATTTATTTATGATTTAAGATATAACATCAACAATGAATTAAACTTAATAATAAGCTCTTTTGTTAAATTAGCTTAAGACTACCTATTAAGATATTGTATCTTACTGTTTAAAGCATTCTCGTTTAAATAAATAAATCTAAATCTAAAAAAAAACTGAAGTAACTGAACCTTAAAATAGGATACGACTCGACACCAAAAGTATAGTAAATACATACATCGGAATGTACATGATGAAAATACTTTAAATAATACATTATTTATTCAATTGTTATTTTTTTTTTCGGGAAAGATGCAAACTGGCCAAATTCCTTAACGCAAAATTTGCAAAGCAAAAATGCATGAAAAGCAAATTCAATGAGCAAGTTCATTTGTTAAAAGCATAATATGTTTGCATTGCATGCATATGACGTTTCGGAACGAATATTTGCCTTAATTTTTGATTATTACTGAAATAAATAATTGACCCCCAAACAAAAAATATTTTAATAAAAACTTTGCTAAATTTTTGCACCACAACACAAATTCCTTACAAAAAATCTTGTTTAGGAATTTCTGTTTTAAGAACGTAAAATTCCGAAGAATAAGTGAATTTTTAAATTAATAAAAGATTTCCAGACGATGTTTTCAGTCACTTCAATAGGAGTGAGAAAAATTGATACTATAACAATTCTATTTTTAACAACACCACCTTTAATCGATGACGATAAAGCAGTGTAATTAAATTAAATTCAAAGGAAAAAAGAGGTAAAAAGAAGAGAATCCGTCTTCGTTTTGTGAGTAATACTCACGTGTTTTCTATATTTAATTTGAACTCAAAATAAATATTCAATGTCTAAAAATCATTTGCAAAGCACTATATGAGAAATGAAATGTTTGCAAATATAGAAGAGCAAACAGATGAAACTTTTTTTTTTCGCTTTAAACAAATCCGCGAGTTACATTTGAAAGGAAACAAACACAAACTCATGACATCAGTTATCACCCGAAATGATAACATCTTTTTCTTTGCGATAAAGGTACTTTGAACGTAATTATGCATTCGTGAAAAAAAAAATCGAACACATGATGTTAGACTAGACGAGAAGTAAGTCCCACACAAATTTTGTCTGTCTATCTGGCTAAACGCATGTGTAGCTATCGTTGTCTGTAATAGTACAAATTATCATTTTTCTCACAACCTGACGAAAGTCGCAAATATTGTGTATTGAAAAAAAAGTATAAGTCGGTTTAGGTTGTTCTGGGAGTGAATCAAGAGTTCTCAATAAATTTGAAATCAATTGATTTTTTTGACACGCGACGAGTTTTCAGGATAAATTATTTCGATAGATTTTATTGATTTTATTATGATAATAATAATTTCAACCGATACCTAGTTCGATCCCTCGCATAGTTTTCTAAATGTCGTAAGTTCATGCTGAAAAAGAAGTAATACATTTTCAAAATTCTCAACATTTATAAAATGTGTTAACCTAAATTTTTTTTTTTATTAGGTTCTTGTTAAAGTTTAGTTTATATATTATGGCACTCCCACACCAACGCAAAACATTCGGAACGGCGACGAAACTTTCGTTTGTTTAAATTAATTTAAATGGTGAATAATGAGAGTATCCACACTGGCTCGATACGAATCTTTGAACATTCTCGATATTTTATAATGTCACAATGATATTATATCCCGTTTAATTGCACCTAGGTTAATTGATTTTCCCGCTTAATTGACCTAAAAAAATTCGTTCGAAAATTTCTTGTATACGTAAGTAGAACAGCTAACTGTTAATGTAACCACCAGGATAATTGATCGAAAAATCTGACAAAATGATCAATGCAATTAAGCGGGAAATACTGTACATATACATAAACTAGGCTTCAAAGCCAAAAAGCAAATCAAATAAAAAATTACGTTGCACTATTTTTTACTTGATTTGATTGTTGACTTGTCTATAGTGACAGCACTTTTACCTCTCGATAAATCACACATGCAGACTAGATTAGATTAACTTAACATCATTCAATCCCAACAAAAAAAAAGTTATCCTAAATTATTTTGCAGTTCGCTGCCAGGTTTTTTGTTTATTTAACAGGATTCAGAATCAAGTGCATGAAAGTCAGTATATCTTTTTCTACACATTTTGAACTAGGTAATGTACTATACAAAAAAATTAAATTCAAAATTTTGCTTGTTTTAATTACAGCCAATTCCCATTTGATGCCGGCCAAGTGCGTGTACTTTTGTTCAGGGAGTGTGACAGTCGTGGCAGACGATTGCTTTTCGATTCGAACGCTTTACAAAAAGTCACATTAAAAGATTTCGAAATAAGACTCAGTACTGCCCATAGAATTATCGATGAAAATACAAGTGTGAAGTCAGAAATTAATTCGGGCAAACATCAGTTTAAAGGTCAATCGAATGGATATGTTGAAGCAGCTGATGGATGTTTATATAAAGTAAGTTGTGTCATTTATAAGTGGCGTAAGTCCATTTTTACTTTAAGTCGATATTCGCAAAAGATTGTTTAAGCCTAGTTTATACATCAATGCGAAGTGAAATCGAAATGAAACATCAATAAATTCCGCTTCGAAAGGTTTACAAAGAAAATAAATTTTGATTTATATTTGGTTTAGACAAGTCCGTTGAATTATATTTACTTCGAAACAAATTTCTTTCTTTTTGTCGCTTAAATAATTGCATTTAATTTTATTGTATTTTTCACGCCTGGGAAAAAAGCTATTTCTTTGTATGAAAATTTCACTTCGCTTCGATCTGTAAACTAGGCTTTAAGCATACTATTAGGAAGACGACAATAAGGCGGGTTTTTAAATGTTAAGCCTTAAGAGAACGTTTAATGCTCAATTTTTAAAAACTTAAATTGCTATGATATTTCTTAGAATTTGGCTATTGTTGCTATTTCATTGTAGTAAGCAAAAATCATAAATTATTTTAATAGTGTTTTATTATTCACATGCTTTAAAAAACTTGAATATGTTTCACTACCCAAGAATCAATCATGTGTACAAACTACTTAATAGTAAATTATTTATCTTTAAATCATTTGCTTTTTATAGTATGTGCGTTTTGTTGTTTTACTACCGCAAACATTTAAGGCTCTCCCAAACCAACGCGATTAATCGCTGCGACAATAGAAAACAATAACAACAACGTGTTATTTTGTTTGACAACCACGTGTTGTTATTGTTGTTTTCTTTTGTCGCAGCGATTAATCGCGTTGGTTTGGGAGAGCCTTTAAACTCACAACACAGAAATACCTCAATAAAGTTCATAGTCGCGTCGTTTGACAGAGATTGCTGTTTAATCAAATAACTGTTCTCTCATGGTTAATAAATTATGTTTTCCCATTTGGCAGTGGGAGCTACCATAAGAACTAAGGAAATAATAATATTAAAACAAACTAAAGCATTTATTAAGACTTTGAATGTTAAAAAATTAACAAAAAACAAATATTAACAAATCAGTACTAATTAAAGAAAAACCTTATGCACATTACACAAATAATTGCTCCAGGCAACTAGACATGTTTCTCTGTTAAATAGTTGGAAAAATGCAAACAAAATTGGCAACTTGAAATATGAAAACGATGCTTCTTTGTAAATTTAGCTTTGAATAAAAAACCAAAGCACTTTACAGTCCATCAAACTTTTTTTTTTGTACGTGGCTAAAAAACAACAAAACCAAATTTAGAGTCATGTGATAACATAACACATTTTAATAATATTTTTGTTGTTATATTTTTTATTCAGAGTTGCCAACATACATGGTTGATAAAATTGCATGTTATTGAAGTAGATATTATTTTCATGTAGTTTTCCTCAACTTAAATTAAAAAGTTGTCTAATCATAAAATTACGATTTATAAAAATGATGTTTTCAAAAACTCTTTCGTTAAGATATTTGTATGAAATGCGCCTTTATTAATGAATTGATTTAATTTCTTTTCTGCACAACAACTGAGTGATCACGTGTTAAAGATTTAACACAGGTTGTAAACCAAACGTTGAAAGTTCTTTGTGTCAACGACTTTAATTACATTGTGAGCTGTCTTGTTTGAATGCCAACTAAATGTGTTGTTGACTAAGCTGCCCACGTCATATGTTACTTTTGGTACGAATTGAGTTAATTGATGGATTGTTGTTAAAGAAATAAAACTCATGCATCACGAGACTATTTTGTCGCAGGTATGTGACTTGAAGTGGGGTCTGTTAATTTCATTGTGTTTCGACTAAGGAATGCACTTACTTTCATGGAATTTATAAATTATTTATTATACATATGTATATACAATGTACATTTCATACATAGTTTTAACTTATTTCGCCCAATTTTAAATACATTTTCCCCGGGAGACGTATTCTCTCGAGAGAATTCCGAATTCCCCGGTAAAATAGTTTTGCCTTCGATAGCTGGAATAAGAGTTTTGAATGTTCGAAACAGTTTTTTTTTGCAAATGAAAAGTTCCAAAATTTTTGGTTTTAGCTATCCTTAAAATTGTTAATAAAGTACGAGCGTGCGAGAAAATGGGGAACAAATGGCAATGTCCAATGGTTTTCAAGTTTTTGATATTAAAATGGGAGGGGAAAATAGAGCCTAGCCCGGCTCTTCACATTCGTAGAATAGAGATGTAGGTATACATTGGTTTTTGTTTTCAAGTTATGAATATTCAAATGCGCCGGTTTAAGAAAATGGCCGAATTGAGAATGGTTCAAAAGAAATTTTAAGTTTTTTCCACAAGCGCCAAATAATTTCTTAGGTATAATGGTAAATATGGTTAGTCTGTGTTTGAGGATTTTGGTTTTGTGGTGTGTGAAAAGTTATTTACCGATTAATATACATTTTAGGGTTTATGATCATAATAATCAAGACCGTTGTGGATTTTTCTACTTTATTTGACTTTGGAAATCATTAGAATAAAATATTGTTTTCTCTTTTAAGCACAACCGCCCGAGCATGGCAGATATCCCCACAGTTGGTGAAATGGTTTTCGGAGCCTTGGCCATGTCATTTCGCGGTACTGCTCTTAAGGTCCACTGGCTAAGATCTCCACCTCGTATGTTGTGTTCCCAAGTTTTTCTCTCACCAATAAGTACTGTAACAAGTAGTACAACACCCTACCATGTATCAGCTGGCCACTTGACGCCAAGAAATTCAATTACCAGCGATCACAGTTCTGTGGATGGATTTTCAATGAATTCATTTTCAATGCTCAGTGTGGATCGACAAAATTCTGACATTTCCGACCGAATCGGAGACAGATTTACGAATCCTCTAGATGTTCCCGAAGCGAATATCAACAGCACCGCCGCCAAACGTTATTCGGCTACATATAGTACCGGTGATTCGGGCTATAGTGGTGGAACAACATCCAATGACCAGTGGACTGTTACAACTGGAAGTCTATCGTATCAGTATTCAAATAGAAGTAGTTTAGGTTCAGTGATGTCTGATCCAGAATCAATGCGAAAGTTCAGTCTCGAGTCGTCGTATTTGGCGTCGGCTACACAAAGCAGCAATATGTCCAGTGATGGCAGCCTACAAAGACGAATCTCTCGGAATCTCTTAACGTCTTTTGAGAATCAGCATTCACTAAATGATTTCATTGGTTTCTTGAGTGACAACAATTTTCACAGTACGACGCCTCAGACAAGTGGAGGAAGTGAAGGTTGTGTAGCTCCACAATATCGTCGGACCAGTGTAGCCAATGAAAGTCGAAGTAATCCTGAAATAGGACGTCGACGTGACATTAGTTATTCTCACAAAATGATGCGCCGGCCAAGACTTGGCCTCGCAGTGTGTATAACAATGAGTGAATCTTTCGAGGATGAAATGGAGATGTTTTGCTCAGAGCATATTGCTCTGTTGGAATCGATGTTGGGTCGACTTCGAATATCTTCGGAGAAAGCCTACATCAATCATAAGGAATTCTTGAAGGTATGTTAATTTGTTTAAGTTAAAATTACTCAGATCAAAATAAAAACCAAGAATTTTACTTTAAGATCATGGTACATGCGTGGCAAGCAACAACGCAATGGTTGTTGGATCTGTTCAAGGCTCCGCGGATAAATGTTCCTGTTTGGTTAAGTATAACAACAAGTGGTAGTAAATACTCTAAAAGTGTTGCTGATCGATTTGTTCACGAATTGTGCTCCCTATTGTCAGTGGCTGATACTAAAAATACTAATTTGTAAGTTTTATCTTGACAATCACACGTGACTGTAACCATTTCATTATTTGTATCACTTTTTTACAGCTTTGTGAGTACAGTATTAACCGCCATACTCACCCATCATCTTGGATGGGTTTCAACTATTTCGAATTTTAATTCACCATCGAAATCCAGTGCTGCCGCTATTGAACAGAGAGCAAAACTACTTGAAGTCTCCCAAAAGTATCCTTACAACGTGTTATGGGCACAGATAGGTGACTTGTACGGTGCCGTTGGTACACCTCCCAAACTCTCACGAACAATCATTTACGGAACTGAAAAACTACAAACTGAACGTTTACTTAACATTCTAACGTACTTTATTCGCTGTGGAGAAATAAGGAGAACATCAAAGTCTGAAGATTTCAACAAAGAGGTCATAAACGATATTATAATGAATCAAACCAATGATCAAGCTTCTGCAAAAAACAACTTAAATATAAACGCTAATAATGTCTTCCTATCATCGAATAATGCTTTGTCGTCGACAAAAGGTCTGGGCCTAACTAGAGTATCGTCTAATAAGACTAATTTAAGCGAGTTATGCAGTAGCAATGATGATCCCACACCCAATGTAATAGAACTTCCTCAAGAACTAAATATAAGTCGCATGAATGATATTCCCAATGTTTTGGCATTTAGGGATTCTAGATTAGTTCAACAAGAACTTCGGATAGGAAACTATTTGATGGACCCTGGCATTGTCAAAAGTTCTCTGAGCAACGTTAGACAAGAGGATCACTGTAAAGATAGAATAAAGCTTACCATTACAACTCCAGAGAATATTGAAATGACTGTAGAACCAACGGAAACAGAAGATCCTGGTGTTGTAGAAGCCATTGAAATAGAATCCAGCGATGATGTGGTAAGTAAAACAACTAGTGCCTTCTTTTGGGCACCAGCAGTAAAAGAAGGCGTGAGTTGTAGTGACCTGCATAAGTTGTCAATGAACCGAAATCTTAGCAAACGCTCAACAAGTTTTAATAATCTCAGAGGAACTCCGGCAGGTGAAACAAGTTGTAGCAGTGAGTATGCAGAGTTAAAGCCAATCAGTGAGAAACACATAAGTCTCTCAGATTTGATAACTGAGAACAGTATTGGCAAGGGGAATCGTTTAGCTTGGGGCGTTGAACCTATCAAGGAGACTATAAGCAGTGAAATCGAAGTGAAATATTTTGATAGTCAAAAAACAACATTGGATAAAGGACTGGAAAAGGAAAACAAGGCAGTGGTCTTTGTTTTAGGTGACAACGAGCCGCTTGTTAATATCAAACGAAGCACTGAAGATCTAGCAGAAAATGTGCATTCAAGTCAATCGACCGAGTCGTTATCATCATCGTCAAAGAAACCAATTTGTCCCCATCATCCGCATCATAATTCGCATAAGAAACATTCCGGAGTGAAATTCGATTTCGCCCAATATCCTCAGATCTATGCGAATTACATGAAGAATAAAAATCTGAGTGATTATGACTTCATGGAGAAGCCACAAAAGTTTGAAATGTTTGGTGGTTCCTCTGCAGTAGCTGTAGCCGGAACTAGTGCATTATCAGCAGCTGCAACAGTTGCCGCAGCCACAACGGCTGCGAAGGAAGATGTTTCATTGACATCAGAATTCTGTGAGTTCTGTCAAAATTCTACAAACGGCAACAAGTCGTATCAGACACCGTCGAACGCCACCGAACTGGAATTCGATACAGACGATGATCATTCCGTGTACCATAATCAACCATCGATTGAAAGCAACAGTGACCCTAAATCATCTTCATCGGTATCTTCCATCGAAACAAGACATATTAAAATGAAAAAGGTTCGCAAGCCAACAGACATGAACTTAATTGTGTTGCCAGTGCCGGGCATTAAGGAGCAGCAGATAGGTCAAGATGCTATTACAAAGTGTGATATTAAATTAAAAGCTGGATTCATTCCATCGTTGTTTTTGAGTATCAACGATCACTATGTATCCGATATGGTCTTGCAGGTAAGAGCAACCATTATTCATCAAACAGAACAGTAAATAGTTTTCTTTTTAAAGGGAACATCAGCACCTCCACATAAATGGGAGTTAAATGTCAGAGAAGATCTTGCTCTAGCTACACATTCAGCTTCGTTAATTTCAGCACCAGCTGAAAATGTAGCAGTAATAGCCGATATGCAAAATTGGTATGATAATTATTATTAGAATTAATTTGTCCTTACTAAATGAATATTATTTAATATATCTAGGGATGTAAAAATTATTTCATCACAAAACCAAACAATTCCCTTCTCCAGTGTTGTGAGTGGCCCTGTTGGAATGTCCCAACTGGTGGCCTCAATGCTTGAAACAGTCTATACTATGAACAGTTCTGGAATACCCGCCTATGAAGTAAGTGGTTTTAATTTGGTCAACAATAAATTCTATTTATTTTTACTACTCTAGTGTCTCTCCTTTCTGGAATCAAAACTACAAGAAATATACATGCACTCAGAGTCACTGGCATCGTTTCTGCTGGCCACCGATTTTTGTTCCTTAAGTGCTGTCACCACAGCCCTAAATCTAACCGAAAACGATGTTCCATTACTTCTTTCTGTTGCTTCAATACATACGCCACAAATAACTAAAAAATGTGGCATTAGTTTTAGATGACATCTTTTCAATCATCTTATCAGTCATTAAAATTAGCTAGCTAGCTATAGTAATTGTAAATAATGTAAAAACTAACAATTATTTATCATTATCTTTATATAAAAGAAAACACGCATCGCCCAAAAAAGCAATACTCTTTAACTTTTAAACAACAAAAAAAAAACCATAATAATTTAATTTTAACATTCATCTATCAATCTCACAAATCATACAAACAACTCACATACATTCATTGACTTTGTGATATTTACTGCATAGGTATTAAACAGAATTTCTTCACCATTTTAGTTTTTTGTTTGTTAGTTATTCTCTTCTTATTACTAAATTTTATTGATAAAAAAAAAAAAACATAATATTTCTCTATATTTATTTGTATTTGAAGTAATACTCTAGTTTGTTTTCAGTTTCCTCTGGTTGTAAGAATTAAGATAATTTAGTTAAAAATTATTTATATTTGTATTTTTGGAATATTATAAAAAACGAATCAATAAATATATGATTTCGGAATAAATACTTCGAAAAATCACAACTTATATATTGTCTCTTCTTTTAAAGATATAAATGTGAGAAAATCCATAAAGTAAATTATGTATATATAAGAAGTATTTGCTTCCAAACTTTGAGGTCCCAAAATTTAACTTTTAATTAAGGAATGGTGTCCTTAAAAATGCTAAGCGAAGATCAGGGGCCTTTATGTTTATTATTTTTCTACATATTGCAAACTTTAGTAGTATATAAGGAACCCTCGTGGGACGCCTAACAGATGTGAAATATCTAAAGTATTGCGTTCAAATTTGGTAAAAACAGTTTTATATGATTGCCTCGAGGAGAAATCCGAATTCTTGTTTTAGTTAATCATTATACAACGATTTTTTTCACATTTTATTAAAAAGGGTTCTAAAGATTTTAATAAACTTCGTACCTGTAATGACCAAAGTTATCGTATGAAATACATTTTGAAATGGAAAAAAAAATCACGAAAATTGTTCTTCAATCTCTGTTTAGTGACACAATGAAATTTACGAACGTGAGTATCAACATTTAAACTAACAATCTTTGTGAAGAACTCACTTCGTCCTTTTCCAAAATCAATTAAAAACATCATTTTTCAATTGTTTGTTGTTTATGTTGTACATTAAATTATTATAATTAAATTAATTTTTTATTTTTCCAAATTCCGCTCCGCTTTACAAAAATCTACATTTTTAATCATATTTTATATGTAAAAGGCAATATAAATTCTATGCTAGCTGAATAAATAGATAAGGTATTTTTATTATTAAAAAAATGATGTTCCAGATAAAAAAATGTTTTTTTTTTTTTTGTTATTGTTTCTTTTGATTTCAAATTATTTAATTTGGAATGATAGTAAAAAAAAACTTAAGTTTAAAAGAAAAAATAGTAATACTACAATGATAAGAAGCTACATAATTTTTTTGACTCGGGATTCACTTGGTTTCAATGGTTGAGTCGGTTGGTTGACACTCTTTGGAAGCATATTTCCACTTGGATAGTTTTCTTTTGGCGGAGAAGGACTATAATCATGGTGTTCATGATGTGCTGAATGGTTCATCGTCCTACCAATTGAATTGGAAGATGCTGATGATGAGGTTTTTGCTATATTTACTTTGGAATTTTTATCTGTTCCTCCAACTGCGCTGGTGAGATTCTTCTGTATGGCTTCTAAATAGGGTGGATGTAACCAAAAACGTCGTGTGGTGAGCATACATGAATCCTTGACGCAAATGATGCAGTTAAATGTTTTCGAGCACAGCGTACCAATTGTATCGAATTCATTTGGAATAATTCCATCAACTGAATTTTCAAAGTAGCTGAACATTGGAAACCAAATTCGAGTACGATTTGAATCCCTGGACATTAAAGCCTGATGATGACAGAAAGAGACAACAATATAGCGTTGTTGTTTAACGAAATAAAAATTAAAATATATTAACCTGGTTATTTGCTAGCGTGTGATAGTAGAGAAAAAGACGCGACGTTATATAAAACGCAACAAAAACATCAATCGAATAATGCTCGTGTGCGGCTAAGATGAAAAATATACCAAACATGTTGAGAAGCCATGTCAAAGTGTGTAGAAAATAAAGATTTCTTGGGGTATCTAGAAGTTAAACAAATTAACATTTATGAATCAAAGAACTTCATTAACCATATCGTATCCACTACTCACATTCAGTTATGAAAAAATTTAATAGTGTTAAGGCCACTGTATGTCCGCTAAACATATAATCTCCGCACGTTCGTACTCCTTGAATGGACATTCCCAGGCCACTCCAAATAGTGTACGCTCGGGATATTCGAAGAGAGACAGCTTCTGTTAGAGTTAAGCTAGCCAAAAGAAATAGAAATTAAAATTATTATTATATTGTTGTAATATTAAAGTCCTTACTTGTTATCATCAACTTTGTAATCATTTTGATTACATTGTAAATGTGTTCCGGGAACACTCAGTGATGTTATCAACATGGTAACACAGCGAAGCAGGAACACAGTTCCGGCGAGGGCAAAAAAACGACGCAACAGCACCATTCGATATTTATGAAATATGCAAACGCAACTCCAAATGCTAAACAAGAGAGTTCCGGTTATTTCGCACATGTGAAACGCCCATGGTATGTGCGGAACATTATCAAGAAAAATATCTGGTAGGGGTGGGTAACGTTTCATATCGGGAACTCGTTCGTGTACTATGACCATCACAAAAGAAGTTATCCATGTAACCAGAAAAGAGTAGCCTAAAATGATTTTTTTTTTTTTAAATATATTTACATTTGGATTTAAGTTTTTGTATTTTATTTTTTAAATAAATGTAGTTTTATTTGTAAACAAAATATTTTAATTATTTTAATTTGAATTTGTTCAACAATATCTTAACTAAGGCCAGCAGTCCTACGTATTTTAACCTGAAAGGTGTTTGACCTCTTAGCTTTAATATCTTGCTATCGTTTAATGTAAATGATAAGACTATTTTTAGAACTTTAAACTCTCTGGTTGATATAAGGTTCACTTTGAGTGTCGTGCCGACAAGGGACACACAGGAATGGTTGAGAGTTGCAGGTCACAAAAGCCCTGGTTCTTCACGAGCTTTCGCAATCCAAATATGATATTTTATGATATACAAAAAGAAAAGCAAACATATTAAAATTATAATACATACTGAAAATTGGCTGACAGTCAATTTGTTATAGCGTGTGGCAGGCATATTTAAGTTCCGATTGTAGCTGTCTAGAAATGTTGTTAAATAGTTGCCCAACGTACATAACGTATGACGTACTTGAGATCTTGATCGGGTAATTACGTAAGCAGTATAATAAATGGTATCAACGATTACCATTACAAATGCGCTTAGAAATTGTTCGGTTTCACGCAAATTTCGTTTTTCAGTCCAATAAATGGACCCCGAAACCACCATACCGATCGAGTTCAAAATTTCAGGAAATCTTAAGTGGAAGTGGTCTAGGAGTACGCAAACGAGTTGCATACAACGTTCGCCGAGTTCCGCTAGTTTAGAAACATGTCCACCGGGATTTTTCATTTATAATGGGGCTGAATCATTATTTTTGTTCGTTTACTTCCCAAAACTAATAGTTTTAATTTACTTTGCAGCCTGCACTTCATGTATGTTTATCATACCAAAAAAAAAACCAATAAAAACACCTTAAAGGTGTTTTAATTTTTATTATGAACACAACCTGGACTTTGAACAAGCAAATCATAATTCATTTAATCAATCACGTAAAGCAGTGATAATTGTCCCAGTACAAAATAAATTATTTTATTATAAACATGCAATAAGTTAGTCGAAGATTTAATTTTACAATAATACTTTATATGTTGTTTTCAATTTTATATTTACATATATTTCCTAATGAATTCAATTTTGTAATCAATGACGCATAAAAGTAAAACAATTTTAGTTTTCTAAATTAAGAAAAGATAGGTACTTCATTTTCTGTATTAAATGGCGTATTTAGTAATTACTGTGTTTCATTAAAAACATACATATACCTACATACATAGCGATGCGGGGTATCAAAGTGCACATTGAAACTGGTACCCCAATATCTAAATAAAACTACCTACACATGACGTCTTAAATTTAATTATATAAACAAGCTTCACAAAGAGTAAAGGCTATTTACATATTACAGTGTCCGTCGTCTTCAGTCTTACATTCTTTATTTTGCTGGTGTAGTGCTGTCCAGAACAAAGACATTATTTGTACGCATTGTTATTATTATTTTTTTTTTTTTAACAAAAAAGTTTATCAACAACTGATTTGACATAATGAATTTTACAACAAAAAAAAACATAATCTGTCATAGATTATTGGATTTTTGAACTCAGGCCAGAAAAAACAACAAATTTACCAACTGTATTTCAAAAACGTCGCCTATCATGAATCAATATAAAAACCGTATCTCTAACAATATCAACTTTAATGTTAAATAGCAAACAACATTTAGCACAACTTTTGAGTCAATTGAAGAAATTTATTAAAAACAAAACTATAATACATACACATATACATATCTACATATGCATACGTATGTACATAAATAATATGGTACATATATAATATGTACTTGGTTTGCATACTAGTATTTCAGTCTAATAACACAAAATAACTATTTAACTTATCAACGATTTGTTTACATACATTTGAATTAGCTTTTTGTTCTCATATTATAATAATTGAATCGGGTAGAATTAACTAACGTTAGTAAGTTTTCCCGATCATTAATTGAGAAACAAAAATAAAAAATGGTTTCATTTTACTTCGATTCAAAGTTTACTATAAACCATAAAGAGTAATTTTACCCTTCAAAGTAAGAAAATAATGGGTCAATTTGCATTTCATGTTGTTGCAAAATTAGAAATTATTTTATTACATATTCTGATGCAGCCCAGGGAAACTATGGACCAATTCGTGAAAAAGCAGACCTGATTTGAAATGGGGAATATTTTTATTTTTATTTTTTTTTGTTAAACTACAATGTATAATTTTTTAGATAGGTACAACAATTTTTGGCCGCGGAGAATAATCTCTGCTTGGTCGTTTGTAAATCAAACTTGCTTCAGAGGCGAAAGTTTATAAGTTTACGTTTTGAAATTATTAGTTTTTTTTTTTTTTACTTCATATAATGTTCTACAATACTTTATTTTATTGAATTATATACCATACAGACCGAGAGAGGTGATACAGATAGAGAGGTGAACGATTTGCTCAAAAAGTTTTATACCGCTCCAAACTTTGTGTACATGGCAACTGTACCAGTGCAAACTGCATGCCATTAACATTACAGCGACATCGCGGCCCTAAGACCACCATAATGCACTTTGAAAATGCAAAAAAAAAGGAGCGAAGTTAAAGTATTTTATACCGGTCCAAATTTTGTGAGCATAATTTTTTGTTGCATTTTGAAGATGCATTATGCAGATGTTTTAGCCGCAATATCGCTGCCAGACCGATGGAATTTAGCTTGGACACATCTAAGCATTATGCTCAAAAAATTTGGAGCGGTATAAAACACTTTAACTTCTCTCCTTTTTTTGTTTTATTTTCAAAGTGCATTATGGTGGTCTTAGTTTATTTCAAAAGTAGCTGCAGAAAATATCGAACTTACTATTTTGGACAACTTTATGGAATACAAAAGTGACAGAAAGTAGAACAGTTTGGGGCAAAGTTTTATAATCATGGGACTAAAAATCCGGTTATTTTCTGAATACCAAAATAATAATAAAATAATAAAAATGTATATTCTAAAAAGTTAGTGAGGAAATCTTCACACAAAGATTTTGAAAGATCGAATTAATTGTTGGTCCAGACCACTTTTATACCTTACGTTCAATGAACTTTACCTTCTCAACTTCATAAAAATTGGGTGTTCGAGAGCCCCACGCATTTTCATTGATGTTTAAGAAGTAGATTGGTAGAGATAACTGTTGTATGTTTTATTTTGGCGTTGAAAACGGGTTTTAATTTTACAAGCTGTGCGAAGCGCTAGCAGTCCAAAAAAATAGCACACCGCTGCTATTTTACAGTACACAAAAACTAATAGTGCGATAAAATGTTATTAGACTTTATACCCTAACTAACCCTAACCTCTGGGCAAGAAAATTTTTAATTTTTTTTCCCAAAAAAAAAAAAAATTTGAAAAAAAGACAACAGAAGAGATTTCTGGATTTACAAAAAACTTTAGCATGGCATTTAACGGTTTTTTATTTAAATAATTTTTTTTTCTGTTTTAAGGCACTTTTTGCCTCTATTGGTGGAACGGGGGAATAGACCCACCTCCCATATTACGCACTGTATTCATTGCCTCTTACGATAAGTTATCAAATTCCCCAAGAGTGCATATCTCTTGTAATGAAAAGTGCCTCACTTTAGCCGTAGCCGTTCGGATTCGGCAGAAAATTGTAGGTTCCCTCCATTCATGCCCATGGCACTTCCCTGAAATTTATCCTCAATAATCTGGACAGTCGTGAATTTTTGCATATATAGTAAGTTTTTTTTTTGTTTTTTGCATGAAAACTGTAAACTAGGTTTGAAATTCCTTTTGTCAGTGTATGTGTGGACCTAGGCCATCAGCTTTGGAAACAAATTAGATAAAAAGTGTACTGTTTATTCATAAGTATTGAATTTTTGTTGCATATAAAATCATGGATAATAGATGGAATGCATTTAAAAACGAAAAGGAATTTACTGCTTTCAATAAATTTAGATGTTATTTAACATGCCTTTCTTATTAATCCCAAAAGCATTTATCATTGCCCTACTGTACTCGTATGTTTCATCACTTTAAAAAATCTTTGTTTATTTTTTCTTTAAAAAATTGAGGTTTGTTATTATGATAAAACCCTTAACGCACCAGATTTTTGGACATAGAATATGTACATAATGTATTATGAAACAAACAAACATTAAATGAAACTTTTGCCAGTGACAGCAATAATTTGTGTGAAAACCAAAGCAGTCAAATTAAAAGTGAAGCTTTTTTGTAGGTAGGTAAGATACATATATATATCGTTGATTATTTTATCAAAATTAAAGAGACTTGCATGCTCAATTGGATTGACAATTTAGTTCGACACGACCGATAGACTAAAAGACGGACAGGCGGTTGGACGACGCAGATGCATGTCACAATTATTACTAGTTCCTAGTAGGTATGTGACTAGATTGCCTTTTGAGGGCCATTTTTTTGTTTTAATAAGCAATAGTGAATCGTGCTACGGTAGGTACCTACTTCATAAAAATTTGGAGCTACGATATCACTCATCTAGAAAGTCAAGTGAATTGAAAGATTCAAATAGAACAAAAACAAAAGAGAACAAAAATGTTTGCATAAATTTATTACTCTGTTTTGTTGTTGCCGATGTTTTCTTATGATTGACCAACATTTTGTTTTCTCTATTTCTAATCTAGGGCACTCACCTAAGCTCATTGCTGTTTTGAAAAACTCCGGAGGAATGTTTGTTGCCCTACCATCCACCGAAAGTGGTGGCGATATTCTTTCACTGTCATTCAGTTGATGGTTGTGCGATCCATCAAACGATCCATATGTCGATGAGCCAGTACATTGGGGATGTGCACTTCCACAGCAAACATTTCTATTGTGTCCGATTCCGTGTGTTAATGGATGTGTCCCATCCATCAATCGAATATCGTCAACACCACCATCCAAAAATTTTATGAGATAAATATTGTTGCGCTGAAGATTCCGTACGGATATCCATAGCTTTTTTATATCACTAAACTTTAATTGATAATTGAGTCTGTAGCGAAGATCTCGAATATCATTTTCGGTTAAAGCAAGCAGAGTTCGACCATCGATTTCTTCCGAATCCAGACAAGCGGCGACATACACACTGAGATTTTCTTCATCTCGTGCCCAGATGACGACTTGGTCTTTGGTCCAATCTTGCACAGCAACATTATTCATAGTTTTTATTTTGTTATTCAAGACCAACAAATACGTTGATGTCGAGCGTTATAAAACTTAAGTGGATCAAAAAATAAATTTATTCGAAATTTTACATAAACTTCGGAGCGCCCGAGAAAGTATGATCTAACTCAAGTGACATATTTGCGGAAACTGATTTTTCAAAAACCAAAAAGTCAAAAAGTGACGTTTTGCTTTGGTAGATTTGTTTATTGGTGTGGGGAATATAAAAATAGGGCAATGCTTCGATATTTAGCATGCGATATAAAAAAAAAAAATTTTGGAGACTTTGGAAAAACGAAAAGACTGCTTTTCTTGCCTTTCTTCTTTGTGTTTTTCTTTATTGTTCGAGTATGGCCGTGTGCGAATTTGTTTAAAATTTCGATTAAATTTTATCCGAGTTTAAAATTTAACATTTCTACGTACAGATTAACCTCAAGGGCGCAAAAAATTAATCTTTGGATACAATTTAACGCTATTTTAACCGAATTCGCACACGGCCTATGTTTTATTATAATTCGTCTTCTTTTCTGTGAACTTCACTTATTCAAAGTGATAGACGAAACCTTGTCTCTTGCACAAGGTTTATTTTCTTTAACCGCCATATTATTCACTCGATACATCCAGATTTAAACTTAAATCCAGATGAACTTACATTGAATTTGTATGATTTACATCCAGATTTAAGTTTTAATCTGGATGTATTAAATGAATAATATGGCCGAAAATATTGCAGTGATTAAAAGGGTTTTTGCAATCAGAAGGAAACCAAAAGAGAAAGAACGTTTAAAAATCGCTGTAGAGCGATTATTATAAGCACATTAGTTTGTAATAAAAAATAGCAAAATTAAATATTTATTTTTTTTTTTTGGATATGAAATAAATTCAAATGGTTGACGGATAATAATAACAATATGCTACAGTGCTTTTAAACTTCTGAAGTGACATAGTAGAGGTTGTAGGCATATTCGAGTACATCACGAACCTTTACTTGAAAACCTTCCTACCCTTTAATTCGGCCATATTTCGTCCGATTTATAGTTTATTTACGGTTTAAAAAAGAGGAATAATAACCCTTCCCAACGATATTAATATTATTATTAATATTTATTATAATAAGCAATTAAAATTAAATTCTAATATAAAATTTAACAAGCCTAGCTGCAGAGACTATTGGCTTTTTTGCTTGGACATTCAAGTTACAATTTTTGCTTTTTTGAGAAACTCAGTGAAATTAATGTCCATTATGGAATCCGCAATAGCGGATCTGCAGTGATTCGCAGTACATTGCTCTTTTTCCTTTCTACTTAAAATCGATGGAGAGAAAAGAGAGGATTCCATAATCAGCATGATTATTTATAGTTGTTAAGCTGGGATTTTTGAGGATTTCATATATGGAAGTGTTTTTGAAAATTTTGTTAATTATGGGCTGCGAAAATGGACAATGTTCCAAAATATGTTTTAGATCAAGGCGGGTGTTGCAGGCGGAGTAGGCCGGGGTGTCGTTTTTGTTGGGGAGGTGTTGATGGGATGCAGTGGTGTGTCCAAGTCGAAGTTGGTTATTTTTTGTTTCGAACAGTTTGTAGGGTATATTGGCGTAGATTTTAAGGGGTTTATATCCTTGTAGTGATGGTGATATAGGCTTCAGTCGTGGCTATTTTTTGCAAGAGATATCTTTCCGGTATGCTTGAGGAGATCGGTTTTGGTGGAAATGTTGAAGGTGAATACAGGTGCGTTTTTGGCTGAGTTCGCTGCACTGTCGGCATATTCATTGCCGCTACTTCCAACATGGCCAGGAGTCCACATCAGTTTAATGTTTTTCAGTTTTATGAGTTGATATCTTATTGCTGATATAATTTCGGTGTTGTTATTTGCATTGTGAATTGCATTGATTACTGAGATGCTGTCGGAGCATATAATGCATTTTTGAGAGATATTGGCTGCAGCTTTAGTCGCTTGGAGTATGGCAAATGCTTCTGCTGTTAAGGCCGAGGCAAAATCTGGGAGAGTACCAATGCTTATGGCTGATCCGTATTCATCGGTCACCGCATAAGATGTGGTGTCCGGAGTTTTAGAGCCATCTGTGAAGATAAATCTCCATCCGTCAGATCTTAAGTCAGAGGCGATGCCTGAATATAGTTGGCGATATATTTACATAATGTAGTACGAATTATATGTGTAGATTTATTAAAGGTTATTTAAAACAATTTTTCACGTTTTTTAAAGTTTTAAGAAAGTTTTTGGCAACAGTTTACGTTACTTTTTTTCGTTGGTATTTTTATTTCAAGTGCTTTTTCTATAATGAGTAAAACAAGCCATCCTTTTTGAATATACAATTTAGTATAATCAGTTATTTAGATTTAATTACTACAAGTATCGCCCTGTGTCGAAATTCAACACTTTCAATTTCGCAAACAATTCGTTTGAAAATATTGAAGGAAAAAAACATTTTTTTTTAAGTATGCAGTGTTAGAAAGTACAAAAACAAAAATGACCCACAATGTGTAAATGCGCGTCTCAAGTATATTCTGCACATCTCTGCAATTGTGGCTTTCCAACCATATACAATTTATCGAAATCGGTCAAATACTTTTTGATAAAATGGTAGATGGTACCACAAAATTTATTTAATGCTATTTATAACATAACAACAAGAGTTTTTAAATTCAGTGTAAAAGCTTTTCATCATACTTGTTGGTTGTCCAAGGACAAATAAAAAAACAAATATTTGAATTTTCGTAATTATTACTTTTATTATTATTATTATTAGATAATTTTGTTTAAATATGTAATTTGTTTTTTAATTTTTTTTTAATTGTACAGCCATGTCTGTATAAATTAGAAATGATTTACTTGCTATCTACTATGTCACAAGGTTTAGCGATCACGTGTATGTTTTTTTTAAATTTATTTTTGAAATAATGTAGTTACATTCTTATTTGTATTTATTTAACTTTTAAATTTTCAAGCCAAAGCATTTTTATTTTTCGTATATATCTCATATCATTCTTCGGGTTTTTCGTTTTTCATGTATAAGTGTTTGTGTAATAGTAATATGTATTATAGATAATAGGTTTGCGATTGCGTTTTATGCTTTATTTTTTGTTTGCTTCTTTTAATCTGTTTAATAATTTGAAATATATATTTTCTGTTTTTAGTTAGAAGACAATGCGAATTTAATAATTATTCCTTGTAAACGGTTGTGTCCATTGGACTAGCTGGCTGAGCAAAAGAAGTCGATGTGTTTCCTATATTTGATGGGAACGCTGATAGCGAAGAGTTGCTCGTATTCATAATGCTGCTTGAAGAACTACTGGACGAATTATTGAGGCTAATATTCATCGGATTAGATACATTTGAATTGTTGAGAGTGCTTGCAGTATTTTGCCGTTCTCCTAGACCACCGATGCTGTTCAAGTTTGATAGCATGCTACTACTTAGAGAACTTGCTGTTGTTGTTCCGGAGAATGTTTGAGATGAACCACTGACAAGTAGCTGATGATTGCTTAGCACATTTGGCGCTGACGTATTTAGCCCGAATAGTGGCGTGGGCAAAGCTGGCTTAACAAATCTCTCACTCGTACGTCGATTCTAAAAAATATATTATCAAAGTATTCAAATTAAATTTATAAGTTACGCTGTTAATATTTGAGAAACAATAAAAAAAAAAAAAGACTCATGAGATGGTGGAAAATCAAATAGAAAAAACAAATTGCCAATTGTTTTTATTTATAAATTTACCATTATTCAGTTATTATCTATCTAAATAAATATTTAAATGCGCGTGTATTTCGTTGATAAAATCAACAAGGTCTTCATAGACAAAGAAAAAAATATTAAGATAACCAGAAACATATTCCAGATTAATTTCAAAGAGAAATTCAGGAAGTAGGAAAACAAGAAATCTTTCTTTTTCGAGCCTTATATTACACCAACTGTAAAATGAATTCAAATTTACTTTAAGGTTTTGTAAAACTTTCGTTGCAAATTTTCGTGACAAATAAATCAACAAAATTCCTATCCTCATGAAAAATGGTGAAAAATTAGTCAACAAAAATACCTAGTAGGGAAGAGTTTTTTTTTACGGGGATAGGCGAAGTCTTATGACACATGATTTATATTTTTTTTAAATTTCAACACTCATGACACCAACCCCTAAATTATACATTTAACCTGTCATTACACAATTATACTAACAACCTATCAATTCAATACAACAAGTAAATATTTCCGAATACTTTTTGAAAATAATAATCCGTTGATTAACTTAGCATAAATGTTTAATTTGGCATCAGAACCAAGAACCAAAGGAGTCTATATAAATATGCTTGAAATTCTCACTCTTCCAAATCAAGTTATTGTGTAGGTGGTGTGATTCACA
The DNA here is from genome assembly GCA_947049315.1 of Epistrophella euchroma. Taxonomy (NCBI): domain Eukaryota; kingdom Metazoa; phylum Arthropoda; class Insecta; order Diptera; family Syrphidae; genus Epistrophella; species Epistrophella euchroma. The sequence goes on along the minus strand of OX346247.1, from coordinate 16,268,172 downwards.
AAAAAACAAAGATATTTTCAAATTGACATGAAATTTGAGAATATGTATAATTTTTTTTTTTGAAGAGTAAATTAAACATGGAAAAGATAACAAAATACATATTCGCATTTTTGGCTTAGAATCAGGAGACATATTCGCATTTTTGGCTTAGAATCAGGAGCATCAGTGCTGATCCGGAATTTTCTTATGAATTTAAGAAGTTCGATTTCGATGATTTTCGGAATAATAAAAACTGACATCAGATTATTTGTTTGCATATAAAAGTTACAAATCATTTTAGAAAACGTACCATCATTTGTCCACAAGCGTAGCATCGATTCTGCTGAGCAGCTGTGCCTGGACTCAATGGACGACTATTCGATGGACTATGTGGCACTGGACTGCTAATTGTGCGCTGCCGATGTGATGAGGCACCTCCACCTCCACTGCCAGAACCTGATCCACTTCCACCCCCTCCATAGCTAACAAGAATGTTCTCATTGTAAAACCGCTCTTCGTCCATTTCAAGCGAAGACTCCGACTCGGATAAATGTCTACAAAGGGCCTCGCGTCTTTCGACTTCAAGTTGCAGTTTCCGTTGCAATCGCAAATTCTCTTCACGAATGCTCTTCTCTTCCTGAGCAAATTGTTGCATTTTTTTATTAGTCTCCTTTTGCGCTGCTGACAAGTTAGCGCGTAGTCTTAAAACTTCAGAGCGCAGTGTCTGAATGTGAGCACTTAAATTGCTGGCAGTATCTCCGTTTGAATTAGTTATATCTCGTGGAGTTGTGGGATCTGATACTGGCTGATCCAATTTAATTTGTAAGGAACGTTTTTCCGTCTCCAATTTATCCATTCTCTTCCAAAGTTTATTCACAAGAGCTTCCTGCTCCTGTTCAAGTGTATTTTCCAATTCCACCATTTCGCGGCGTAATTGTTCTAAGTTTGTTTGCTTACTAAGCGTTTCAGCTTCTAGCTTTTCAATTTTACGCATTAGCTTATTAACAAGACATTCTTGTTCTTGTTCGAGTGTTTGTTCTAGTTTGCATTTTTCCTGTCGCAGCTATAAAAAAAAAATGTTGATTAACCAAAACAAAAAATAATAATTTAAATTATTTAAGATAACTAAACCTGGTCTAACTTGCGAGACAAGTCATTTGTGAGACATTCTTCTTCTCGTTCATAATGGTGAGCTAGAGTTTCTTTTTCCTTTTTAAGAGCTTGTATTTTTTTAAGCAATGTGTTCGAGATGTATTCTTCTTCCTGTTCGGCTTTTGCTTGCTAAAAACAGACAAAATATAAAATTTTGGTTTTGGCAAATGGGTAATAATTGTGTAACCGAGGTTCAAAATCACTTTCTAAAGCAAAATATTAATAACTTTTACCAACTTAATTTTCTTCATAGGTAATTTTAAAATTACAAAGTATTGTTTATGAAGATTTTTCGTTAGTTTTTTTTATAGCTTTATCAAAAGATATGATTTTGTCCAAACTAGGAACTATACTAAATTGTAAACGCTTACTATATTTAATTGTTAAGTTTTTTTTTCTTTTAACTAGTTTGGAGTTAAAATTATTATAAATCTGTAGCTGAAGCAAAGAACAAATCAATCAATCAATCAAAAACTCACAATTATAACAGAGGCTTGTTTTAGAGTCCGATTTTCTTCTTGCACAACTTTGACTCGAATTTTAAAAGTATCAAGCTCAGCTTTCAATACTCTGAAAATAGTTTCTCAGTAGTAAGAACAAAATACTTATTCATGTGTATACATACTTCATTATAATATTTACATGTTTAATACTTATTTATGTACAAACAAATGACTTACTTATTTTGTTGGGTCAAACTTTCGATTCGTTTCTGCAATTGTTCTCGAGAAACCGGACTTGGTGGGAGCATGCTTCCGCCATCTAGAGAGCTCTCTGATTCACATGGGCTCTCCATTTTCTTTAGGTAATAAGAAAAGTAAATTAAGATAAAAAAAATTTAAATTTCTGTTTCTACCATTTAGCATTACATTTTTTTAAAATTTCTTTTTGTAATGAAAAAAGTAAGTATCTGATACAACTTGCTTTGAAAAAATAGAAATATCTTTGCATAATTTATTTACTGCAAACATTTTATTAAAATATTGCATACGAATGATAATTATGAAATATCAATTTATTTAAAAAAAAAAAAAAACAAAGTGCAAAATAAAAGTATCTTATGTATTCCTTACAAGAACTAAACTGTTTTTATAAATGCATTGTACATACATATAGGTAGTCAAAAATATTGAAAACAATGTTAACTATTTCCACAAAAAAATAACTTTCACCTTTAGGCGTTTCTTTAATTTTTGGATGAAGATTGGGCTCAAACATTTGGATAAAGTTTGGGCTTGAACATTGGGAGTCTGCATGGAAATTGTTTTTTTTTTTGCAATCACAACAACACAACTAAAAAATCTCATTTTTCGAAATAGGCAACAGAATTGAATGAAAATTTTGAATTTCAATTAATCTGTTAAAATATCAAAACCACGCTATAGTAGCTCATTTAAGTTTCAAATATTGTTGTGAGCCTGGTTTATTTCCAATTACCTAATAGCTTTTATTTTATTCACAAAAATGCAATGTTAGATCAAAAATTTCATTTGTTGAGTTGTGTCGTTTTTCTTCCAAACCAACGATATGTATGTTTACTGCCTTATTCATAAAAAAATGGTTATTTCAGCTCTTTTGTTCAGGGAAACTACACCATGGATTAAGAATTTTCTGGACTCCAAATATATGCAATTGCTTACTGCTTAATTTGAGTCCGGAAAATTCTTATTCCATGGTGTAGTTTCCCTGAACACAAGAGCTGAAACAACTATTTTTTGTTTATTATATGTTTGATTCTTAGTGTGTTTCATGATCCCAAGAGCTCATTTCGCTCATTTTTTTGTTTTTGATCAAATTCATTTATTAACACCATTACCTTCTATCAAAGGGATACAATTCATCCCCATTTAAACAATATTTTCAATCAAATTGGCGTTAATTAACATTTTATAATTTTTTGAAAAATAAATGTGTATTATTTTGTTCTAGTCAAATTTTGGAATGAAAAGAAGATAGAAACCACGTGTGTGAACATTAAATTCTAATCTTTTCAATCTACCTATGTACCTACTTGCAATAAATAAAAAGCATACACATACATACATAGATAAATAGGTATATTTTGCCTATTTAAATAAAAAATATGGACCAAAAAAGTACAAAATGTAGGTACATAGGTATAAACCAATCAAATTTTTAAGTGTACAAAAAGAGGTGAGGTTTTTGTTGATTTCTTAGATGTTGAGTCAATATAAAAAATAAAAATGCTTTTTTCAATCGAAAAATTCTAATTCTATGCCAAATCTCAATTTAAGACAATCAGCGCGTTAATCATTATAGGAAGTTGGTAGCAGAAGATGATAAGTTTCATAAAAAACGCTGCAGAGGTTGGTGTCCCCAACCCACCTTGACGCCCTCTTTGTTTGGCTCTCGTCTATAATAAGGAAGCAACAACAAATAAAAATCAATTGCCCCATAGATATAAAAATCGCAATGCCGGCTTATGTAAAAAAAGACTTAAATCAATATTTTAAAATAATTATAATTGCCTCCGAGAAAACACCCACAATGTCAACTTTGGCACCGATATTTTAGTATTTCGGAATGCAAAGTTTGAACATTGCATAAAGGACATAAAGTGGGATTTTCACGTTTATACCTAACTATAGAAGTAAGAATAAAATGTATCGCATTAGGTACTTATCTCTGTTACAATAAAACTTAAACTACAGAGTACGAAGGTGTTAAAAATAATCTTTTTTGTTTAATAAAATTAAAGTGGAGAGTTGTTTCTTGATTATTTCATGAATGATGATTAGCTATTCATAAAAATTTAAAGGACAAAGCAGAACGCACTTTTCTAGTTTTTCACTCGCTGTCTCATTGGATATTGAGTTGAAAAATTAATTATACGCCCTTAAAGAGTCCTCTGGTCCCAATCTGCCAGAAACACCTTATTTTTTATTATTAACAAAAATTCTTAGCAAAAAATTTATTTTTTTAAACACACTGAAAATTGGAAAAAATGGAAAACTTAAAATTGTATGGAGACGAAATTCGTTTTTTCTGCTTTTTTTTATACCAATTGGGATTTTCTTTACATTTTATACAAATTTACCTTTGATGACTGACGAGGATTTGTAATGTAAATTCAATAAACTTCACTGGATAGAAATGGAAAACCTTTTGACGATCCTCTGACGAATACGAGACGAATGAAATTATTTTTTTTGCAGGATTGAAATCACAGACAGACACGGTAGACACCAGTAATAGAAATAATTGTATATTATATTTAAACTGAACAAAAACTCGCCATATGCAGTGCAGTTATTTTTGCGATTTTGTTCTTTTTTCTTTCCAATTTGATATTTTTTTCCTTTTTGACGACTGAACCGATATCAAATTGAATGAAATTTCTTAGTGCTGGTAACAGTTGCACAAAATATTTGACGAAGAACAGGGATGTTAGTCCCCTTTCACACGAAGATACTAGTTGCTGGTGATTTTTTTGACGTTTTCTTTAAATCTCCTTTAACAGTCTCCTGTACCTTTCACACGCAGATACAAAGTTGGAGGAGACTTGCTGTATTTTCCTTTTAAACTACCTTGGTTGAACGCACACAAACGTAGTGTGAAAAGAAACGTCAAAAAAGTTTCCTGAATTTGTTGACCGGGGAGATTTCATTTCCCCCTCTTTCTTTCTGCCCTTCTCGCCTATGAACTATTTGTTGCCGGCAACTCAGTTGCCCTGTGTGAAAGGGGACTTAGAATTTTTTAAAAATTCATGTTTTGTTTTTGGATTAAAGGCCTGGTCAAACAGAACGCGGGCCGACGGGACGGTCAATACTTCAACATGGAAGGAAAGAACGCGGCGGGCAAATTTTGTTTGTAATTTTTTAAGGCCTTGTCAAACAGAGCGCTGTCCGGCGGTCTTTGTAAGAAATTACAAACAAAATTTGCCCGCCGCGTTCTTTCCTTCCCTGGTGAAGTATTGACCGTCCCATCGGCCCGCGTTCTGTTTGACGAGGCCTTTACAAAGACCGCCGGACCGCGCTCTGTTTGACACGGCCTTACGCCGTGACCAGCGTAGTCACGGTGCGTGCGGTGAGCGCGTTGAATATAAAATGAAACCTTTATTAGTAAATGCAGATGTCCACTGTAGACACGATATTGCGATCAATGCGTTTGGTGTGGCGTCTCCGCATCGCACGCATTGTTTTGAAAATCAAACTGGTTTGATTTTGGCCGCATTATCGTACGGAAATTTGACGGCCGGAACCATTTCACATTGAATTTATTGTATTAAAAAAAGTTTTTTACACAACCCGCATAAACGCATACTGGACACTTTCCGCATTGAACGCAAATAAATGCGGTTTGCGCGAGAACCGCATTACCAGAAAAATCGTACCCGTGCTTAGGCTGGACACGGCGTTAAGTCTTAACTACATTGGCCCCTCTTTCAAAATTACAAAAGTAAAAATATTTTTTTTCCCGCTAGCGCAGTTGTCTTGTGAAAAAAAATGTACCCAATTTTTTTTAAACCAAAATTTAAGCTTTCTGCATCTTTTTTATAAGTTTTCCTATGAGAAACACTATCCTAAAATGAGTTTGAAAATTTTCACTTTTGTACTTTTTCACTTTTTGGGCTTATGTAGTTAAGACTTTAAGCCTTAACTACATAAGCCACTTTTTGCAAAATTACAAAAGTAAAAATATTTTTTTCCAGCTACCGCAGTTGTTTTGTGAAAAATAATATATACATTTTATTTTTAAACCAAAATTTAAGCTTTCTGCATCATTTTTATAAGTTTTCCTGTGAGAAACACTATCCCAAAATGAGTTTGAAAATTTTCACTTTTGTACTTTTTCACTTATGGCAGATGATTGTGACGTCATACAGCTAATGAGCATACCTTGTTTCTGTTTATCGTGGCTCGAACCAATTCATTTGGCCAATCTACTGCGCAGGTTTTATTTTTTAAATTTATCTCATTGTCTCTTATATGTGTGAGACAGGTACACACAAAAATTACGAAAAATGCTAAAAAAAGAAAGAAAAAAGTCGTACAGCCGAACGTCGTCTCCATGACTGCAGATTCGATGCGACTGAGGGTGGATTTTATTTTTGTTTCCGAGAACCTCAGGGCTCTGCCAAGTCCCAAACCAGGGCGAAATATTTTGAGCGACGACGAATCATTGCCCTATTCCAATTTATTTTAATGCGTTTTTATATTTTATGCGTTTATTATTTCCTACTCTTGAGAATCTATCAGCTAGTAGTTCAATTTAGTTAGTGCCAACAAAATGCTATAAGAAGATGCTTACATGTTGAGGGTGGTTGTAGGAAACTGTGTTCTTACGTTAAGCCTTAACTACATAAGCCACTTTTTGCAAAATTACAAAAGTAAAAATATTTTTTTTCCCGCTAGCGCAGTTGTTTTGTGAAAAAGAATGTAAACAATTCTTTTTAAACCAAAATTTAAGCTTTCTGCATCATTTTTATATGTTTTCCAGTGAGAAAAACTATCCCAAAATGAGTTTGAAAATTTTCACTTTTGTACTTTTTCACTTTTTTGGCTTATGTAGTTAAGGCTTTAGACTTATGTTTGCTTGCTTTTTTGTTGTCTATTAATTATGATATTTTATTAAACAAAGTTTTTTGTTAAAACTTAATAATTATATAATACTAGCTGATCCCGCGAACTTCGTTCCACCTATAATTGTTTAAATTATTAATGTTGAGCAAGCTCCAATTGTTGTCATGACTTTCCGGCCAAATTTTCCAATTTTTATCTCCGCAGTGTGTTTATCTGATGCAATACAAATCCAACAAAAAATCTCCATCCAATTTGAATGATGTTCAGCCGAGTGATGTATAAGTACGAATAAAAAACTAATTCAGAAACTTTGAAATTTCAAGGTGTTTTCACGATTTTCGTAGGTACTTCTTTTGGGTCAACTTTTCTAGTTTTCGGTAAAATTTTCTAATTTTCGGCTCCGTTGTGTGTTAATATGATTCAATAAAAATCCAACAAAAAAATCCGCAACCGAATTGGTTAAATCGCTATTATTTATTTACAAGAACTTAACGAATCTCATAAAACAATTATCTATAGCTATTTTTTATATACCAAGGTACTCTAACAAAATTTAAAACTCTACGAACACACCCAAGGCCATTTTGAAAAATTAATTATACTAATCATTAGAATTAAGTTGCACCCATGTAAGCCCATATACTTTTAACTTCGATCATGTACATGGAAACATGTAACCATTTGCACCAGAGTTTGGTTATAATTCATTATTTTCACAAAACAATTGGAAAATATCTAACCACTTAAATTTATGTTAACCTTTAACTGTTTGATTTTGTTTTCAATAAAATAGCACAGTTTTGAATTAAAAAAATTCAATTTAACCTAACAATTTACCATGTAGATCTGCAGATTTTCTTTATATTTTAGGTATTATATACCTAACCACAAATTTAATATACGTACCGCACCAACAACAACATGTTCTTTGGAGCACTACCATCCCATGTAAGACATAGAAAAAAATATTTTGAAGGTAATACTGGTTTGAAATGTTGATTGTTGACAAAAGAACTTGATTTGAATTTTATTTAGACATTAATCTTTATAATGTGTGTATGTAAATTGATGAGGGTAATATTAGGGGATGAACACATATTTCATTATGGAAGTTAGGTAGAGGTACGTATAATTTGATTTCTTACATGTCTAGATGCATAGTAGGTATAAATAATAGGATTATATAGGTAGGTAGATATGTGATGTTTTACTATCGATACCTTTTACAAGGATTCGAATATTAAATAAAACAAAAATTAGACAAGCCAATGATTTTATCTCAAAAATATTTGTTCGTGGATACACTAGGTAGGTACAGGTTTTTTCATTGGTTAAAAAAAAAAACAGAAGACAAGAATAATGGGAATTTTGGTTTTGCGATTAGGTGTTTTACAATTAGCTAGCCTTGTACCTACAAATTTTCGATTCTAAATCCTGATAGGTAGCGATAACTTTTCATCGATTTGACAAAAAATTGTCACAAATGTAGGTACACAAGACTATCATGTAAGATTAGGGCTTAACTCATAGGGCCTTACCAATAATCAAATTTAGTTATGACTTAAATATTGCAGTGAAATTAACCATAATGTTATGGATCCTAAATAATCAACCATACATTATATTCTCAATTTTTTTGGAGTCAATTTGATAAATGGTTCATTTATTGTCCACGTAAATATTTAGGTAATACCATGCAAGGTTTATTATTTAGTACACATTCCATTATGGTCCATTTTACTGAAATATGTATTTAAGTCGTAACTAAATTTAATTATTGGTAGGGCCCATGGAAATTACTTTTTAAGTGGATACAATCGGTCGTATTATTAAACGTTGTCTAACTTTAGACAGCCATCTGTTCATTTATAAACCTTTCTAATTGTATTATATAATTATACCAGACCAATGCTAAGTCGGTAAAAATAACAATGAATTTCGTTTACAAAACAAAAAAAAATGCAATTGTAGGTACAAATTTCATCAAAACCTCAAAAAAAATTATTATTATTATATATATATATACATACATATATTATAATTGTTGCTAAAGTCATCTAACTTTGGACAACGAGATCGATTGTCTTAACTTTGACAAATGCAATATTTTTTAAAATTAAATAAAGCATATTTCCCACCGTTTCAAAATATGTATACTTACATACTGTTTAAACAATCAAAAATCTAATAAATGCGACTGAATATGTACACATTTTTTTTGTACACATTTCCTCGATTAAAATTAAAGTGTACAAAAATAGTTATAAGCCTTTAAAATGTAAACCATGATATATCATTTGTATGGTGGGAGAAAATAAAGCTCAACTAGTAAATGATGGTGCTAAAGCTTTGCACCCTATACTGCGCGCGTGTTATCACACAAAAGCCATTTCAACGAGTTTAGTTTTAGAGCTCATCTTGTGCCCGAAGATTTGTCAAAATTGAAACTGTCAGAAATTAAAAAAATGGTTGTCCGGGTACCCCCGAAAACTTCACCTCGCATTAAAAACAAGTGAAGGGGCACTGGATGCACCATTTTCTATCGATTTTGATTCTGCGCAATGAGTACAAATAAAAATAATAATTTTTGTTTCGGGGAATATTCGTGGAAATAAATTTCGGCAACAAAGTCCCCATCTGGATTCCCAAAAGGGGTCAATATTTTGCCATGAACACATGCCTCTCACATTACCTGTTCGGAAAATCTTAGGTCCGCTCTATTTTTGTCTACTAATAATACGCCCTATCGAGGTAACCGTCTCTCCGATTTCCTACTAATCGGAGACATTTTGCTTCGAGGTAGTTCTCCGACCAGCAAAATATCTCAGATTCGTAGGAAATCGGAGAGTTCCGCTCCGACGGTTACCTCGATAGGGCCGATTCGGCTCGTACAAATTTTTTGCTTAAAATAGCTTAACCAACAATCAGATCTTATCAAAGAAAACACACATCGTTTAGATTTTAGTTTTTCTTTAATTTATTTCTAAATCTTGTTGGATAAAAAAGAAAATAAACTTTCTAACCAAAAAGCAATGGATAGTTTTACAATCGCAAGGTTTCAATTTTTGTTAGCATTTATATTTTGTTACTTAATAATTCAATATTTTTATATTTACAAGGACAGCAAAGAGACATTTAAATAGGAATCGCTCTGCAATCTTCTCCTATGATAGAAATAATAATAATAATAAAAGACATATAATAACAAAGTGCTGGTTTATGGGTCAAGCTTGGGAGTTTTCCGCACATTATGCATTGTTATGCCACTTATTCCGGAAAAACTTCGTTTTAGTACTATTTTTCTGCCAATAGATGGCAGTGCGTGTTGTGTCAAGGAACTACTTCCAATGTTGGGGCTTGATTTCTCGCTTCGTGACGTTGGCTCTTCTGGAGATGATTCTGTTTCAGCTGTGTCATCCTATCCCAAAAGAAGAGAAGAGAGAATTAATTTTTTTTTCAAGGGTTATTCACGGTATAATTAAATGCCATAAAATAAAAATTACTAGTTCATTTGACTCACCTCCTCTAAGCCATCCTCTTCCATTTCCTCCTCTTCAAATTCTACCTGGTCTTCACTAAAACTTTCATCAGGTCTTTCAATTAATTCTCCGTTCAGCGTTGGAAATGGAATTTTAGGGAGCGGCAATTGAGACGGATTGTATTCGTGGATTAAATCAGCCAACAAGTTCGAAATGTCCTCTCTTTTTCTAGTGACGACAATCGTATCGAACCAATTGACGAGCTGCTTTATTGGAATTGTGTAATCACGAATTGGGTCGGTAAAGAACTGCTCCACATACTGCAGCAGGTATAAACCGCAATCGGTAAAATTGTTCTGTTGTGGAACCTTTACGCAGTTTCCGGGCATATTTAGTTTAGTGTATGCGTGTGTCTGATTATCTTGGACCTTTACTTGATACTCACAAGTGAGGTAATCACGCAAAGTGGCAACAACACGGCTTCGCGATGCTCCCGCTAGGGAGTCAAAAATTAAAATAACTGGTTGCTTAATTGCCTGACGCTGTGATCCATTGGCACTTGAAGGCTCATAATCACTGTCATCGGATGCTAAATCACTGTCGTCACCTTCTGCTTCATCACGTTCGCTATCTTCTTCCCCCAAACAAACAGTTTCATCTCTTTTGGAAAGCGGCGTTATAGTTGTATTGCCAATTTGAAGAGACACTTTCTTTTCAGAACCTTCTGTAAAAATAAATTCTCGTATAAGTTACAAATATAAAAAGAAATAAATTTTAGTTTCCTTACTTTTTTTTTTCGTTATTTGCTGTGGGACGATCGGTTCATTGGTGTCAAAGGTTACCGGCCCCTTGAGCATGGGAAAGCAAATAATTGCCAAGAACCAATGTGATAGCTCATTTATGGGTATTATAATGTAATCCTTGTCAAACAAATTGACATTTTTTGTCCAATTAGCAACACGAGCATGACGTTTCTGTGCTGCCGTCTGTTTTATATCTTTAGCGCTTTGTGCTCGTGGGCGTGACGACATTGTTGTGAGACGTTTATAAAAGAAGCTGCTAAATATGTAAGTACGTTCTCGACTCTTTTCGGGAACAATATTTTTGTGCAACCATTTTAAGTAAAAGTCTATAATCACATCGTTTAGATATTGATCGGTGGCTAGACACATATAATCCTCAGTATTAATTGAGATACCACCTTTACCAGGTGGATAGATTAAAATTTGCCGTATATCATTTGGATCGAGTTTAATTTCACTGAAAATAAAAAAATAGAAAAATTAGTTTTTTTTTTTAGACGGAGTAAGCGGCACTTAATGTCAGCGCACACTTAACTGATCAAGAGGCACTTAAGGCCATCTGCACACGAATCATCGTGTCATTAACGTGTACAAGATTCGTAATGTAGCGATTCAGCTACTGCTAATCTTCTGCACACGAAACGTCACGTCATAGATAAATCACTACATATTTTCAATCAATTTCACAATTTTGGTATGTATTCGACGTTATACTTTAAGCTGTATACGCCTGCCGACTGACATTGTTGTATGGCCGGCGATTTGCAGTTTCTGTGCTGCGACGAAAACATGCAGCTTACGCCTCGTGTGCAGTTGTCTATTGAAACAAACGTGATATACACACAAGCCGCAAACATTTGTTGTACGCGTCTAAGACGATACGCTTCGTATGCAGAAGGCCTAAGTCTCCTATAGTGGCCACTAGTACCAATTGCTCAGATTGTGAAACTATCTAATGTCAAAATAGAAAAATTTAATGCCACTTATTCAGGTAAGTATATATCTGGAGACGGGCATAGGCTATAAATTCTTGTGTTTTATTGCGTACCAACACAGTATTATTAATTAAAAAGAAATGCATGAAAATGCATTCGGTTTCGGTGTAGGTTATGAACAGGCGCTTGTTCAGTTCGTTTCTGCTTTATTCAATGTGTGTATTTTATTTAGTGGGACATTTTATGGAAACAGAAAACATATTTTCGTATAAACTTACCTGACTTAAATTAATGTAATTAATAACAAGTATTTTCAACAAGGACCCAAAATACAGGTCAAGTAGTCAAAAAAAAAAAAAGAAAAAAAAAGAGGGAATTGGTGGCACCAGACCGCTGACTACCATTGTTGGCGATTTTCATATCAATGTTATTTTCATATTAACTATGAAAGTATTATGTAGTTATATTTAAATTTTTAGTGCTGCAATCTAAATATGTAGGTACATATATAACTCTTTTAGTACCTGTTTGCTCTTCTCATAAAAGCCTTTCAATTAACAAAAAAAAAAAAAAAATTAAAAAAAAAAACTTACTTTGAATTTGCATTTACAACATATTTGTCCTTTGCTGCAGCTCTAAGTAGAAGTTCATTCGCATCTTGAAATTGAATTTCTTCTAAAGTGATGCTTTTATAAATCGACCGTATAACATTTATTGATTCTTCAGATATCGTGTCTATTTGCAAAATAATTTTATTATATGTATCACCCTTTTCAGCAGAATTAAAATAAGGAGCTAGAAAAACAAAAAGAAAATATTAGTTTACAAGGATTCGACGGCTATGATATCATAAGACTAGGCGAGCATAAACAATATTCTACTCTACACGCCCGATCCAAATAACCATGGCAACGATGTAATATTTTTACGCGCGCAATGCGCATAATCATAAAACGTGTACAGTTGACCCAGGCATTCGACACCAACAACATCCTTCATGCGCGCCTAGCGTATATATTAAACTTACTTTCAAGTGCTGTATTTTTAGGTTTCATCTCAAGACTTTCCCTTATATACTCGGCACATTTGCGCATTGTATAGATAAACATTACGGAAAAAGATTTCGAGAAAAATGCAACAATCTTTACAATTTCTTCTTTGTAAATGTCTAAAGCAACAATGTCGGTTAGATTGCTGCAATTTGGTGCGAAAATACGAATTCCTTTTTTTGTGAATGTAACCTGAAAAAAGGAATAAGAAAGCAAAGGCAACATGGTGAGTTCAATGTCCGAGAAAAAGTGAAGGATCTTCAATAAGCGAACTTACAGCATCTTTTGATTCGAAACGGTGGGTTCCAATGCGAATAAGTTTGCATGTAAATGATGTGTATAAGCTGTCCATTGCGCTTTCCGAGTCTGCCACATTTTCTCGACGAAATTCTGTAAATAAAAGTATGCTATAGTTATGTGTAGACGATTTTGTAATATACCTTTTATGTACAATTTAATAAAATGATTGGCCCTTCTTCATCGGAAACTATTCTTAAAGTTTTATTGATTGATTTCATTTTTTAATGTATGCATTTCATATATTCAAATAAATATAAAATGCAATACAAAATTATTTGTCTACATTTCACTTAAATACATACAACCTAGGGAAAATTTGTGGAGTTCTCGCAAAATGGTCAGTAACCAACAAACGACGTGAGTTAAATGAGTACACAGGTACACACTATTTTTTTTACATTTGAACAGAGTAAGACGGAAAGAGAGAGTGAGAATCAAGTATTTCCAATACCTGCAGAAAGTTGATCACCCATGTTGTGCTATTTTTCAATTAGTAAATAGAGTATTTCTTGTGTATTGATGAGGTCCGGTAGATAAATAGTTTGATAAATTGTTTTATTGTTTTCACTTTGATGTTTTTATTTTAAGTCGGAACATTCACACAATATTTTTTTACATTGAGAAAAAATCGTGGTAATAAAATAGTGCACATGAAAATGAAAGAAAGGGACTGACAGTGTACGATGTGACGTTTAGTTGTCGTTCGAAGTTCGAAAACATCATTGCCAGCTCAAATGTTTATTTGACTGGGATGTGTTCAAGAATTACGACTGATTCATACAAACGTGTATATGCTGGGTCGAGTGATTGAGTTGAAATTTTAATGCAGCACGACCCACCCACCACGAGCTTATCGTGGAAATTTATCAGTCCTGCTTAAATCATAAGATATTTATAAAATAGACTTTACATACATATTTATTAAAATTATTTTTTTTCAAAAGCCGTCTTTTAAGGAAAATAAAAATTCTTAACTTCAAAAACCTTTTACAAAAAGTATAATAGGTATTATTGAAATAATACAAAAATATTGAAATGATAAAAAAAATAGCACCGCTTGAAAAAAAAGTAAATCCGTTACCAAAAAATTAATATTTGAACTCAAATTAAAGTCTTTCCCAAGATCCCCCTTTCCCACTACTACGGCTCATGAAGAACCAGGGCCTAGTGACTTACAACTCTCAACCATTCCTGTGTGCGTGTCTGCAGAAATGGAGGGACCTACAGTTTATTACCGAATACGAACGGCTAAGGTGAGCGGCACTTTTCTATGACAAGAGATACTCTTGGAGGATTTGTCACTTCCTCTCAAGAGGTAGTAGCTCCGAAAAAAACTTAAAGTGGAAGCGGCTGGTATTGAACTCCAGACTTCTGGCATGACAGTCCAACGCACTAACCATTACGCCACGGGCTACTATATATTTACATGGAGATTAATGAAAATGCCCACACTAACGCGATGCGAATCTTAGAACATATTTTGATCGTCGTACAGTCGCTTCGAATGTTCCGCGCTGGTTTAGGAGAGCCTTTAGGGCTCAAGCAAAAAAGCGACGACACATTAATGTTCCAAGGTTAGCATCGCGCCGATGTGGGCGCTACCGCTAATCACCGTTTAAATTAATTTAGAAAGGCAAAATTTCGTCGTCGTTTTGAACGTTTGAGAGATCCTTAATACTTTTTGAAGCGAAAATGTGTGCTTTACTACAAAAAATTTGCGGATCACTATGGAATACAACTTTACAACTTCTTTTTTTAATTGAATTCAAATTTTTCCTGCTGAAATAAAAATAAATCTGTCAAGGTTCGTTCGTGATTTGTTCCCTTAGAGCAGTGACATCTTTTAATGGTTTTTTAAAACTGAATGTTTATGTGTATTGGTGTTTCCTTTTGCATAATATCCAAGCTGGGAGTTTAATTATTAAAATGTCTTACCTTTCCATACGTATTCTGTTCTCCATCCCATATAATTGAATACATTTAAAAAATATTTTTTTACTTTTTCAAACATTGAATTAATTAAATTATGTGATTAATTTTGCAGTTTCCAAAATATCTCGTTTCAAACTTTCAAATTGACTGAATAATCGTAGTAAGTTTTTTTTTAGAAAAATACACCTAGCATGTATGCTCAGATATCTAGTAGGATTTGAATACAATAATCGGCCCTATCGAGGTAACCGTCGCGTCGGAGCGGAATTCTGTATTTCCTACGAATCGTGCGACGTCAGTGGTCATAAGTAGTGGAATGCGTAGTGCATACGACTTCGAAGACTGAGCCCACGTGGTTCAAATCTCTTGGTGTGCATGTAGAAAGTTTTTCATAATAAAATTGGATTAAAGCTAAGCACCACTAAAAGGAGACTGATGATAGAGGGCTTGGCACAACTTGAAATAGCTATATCTCCAGCCAAACAAAAATAAAACGAATTAAAATACCTAAAATTAATTCGTAAACAATTGGTGGTAGCGCCTTTAAGTTGTTGTTGTTGTTCAAAAATTTAAAGAAAATTCAATAATTAATTTATGTGCTTCACTTACCGGCATAAAATCGAGCTTCATCAACTAAGGATACATCTGGTTCAAAAGCAAATGGTTTTCCTGCAGTTGCACCGGCACTCACAACAGCAACCTGAAGAAAACACTCGGAAAATAAATTTAACAAGTTCAAACTTGTTTTTTAATCGAAACTACCTTATGTGCAGACTTGTTCGATTGTTCATCATCGCCCTCATCGTCACTGCTTAAAGTCAATATTACTGGCTCGCTTTCGGCTGGTTTACTTCGACTACTTCGGTTGCGTCCCCTTGATGACGGTGCATTTCTTCCACCACGAGTTGGCGTAACTGATAATGCGGCGACTGCTTTATTATGGGCACGATTCAACATTTCAGCCGGAGGAGTTCGTTTCTTTTCCTCCTCCACTTTAGCTGCATTTGCAGCAGCTGCAGCAATACTTGCTGCGGCAGCGGCTGCGCTTGCTGCTGCTGCTGCAGCTGTCTTCTGACATGGCATTCGTTTTGGATCCTCAACAAATACTCTCTTGCAACTGTAAGTATATGAAATCTTTTACTATTACTCACATTAAATTCAAAATTCTTGAACTTACCGTTCACATTTAGCATGATCGTATCCACAAAAACCACAATATTGGCACACGGCAAGGAATCCTTGAATAACCTTTCTCTGGATTTCTTCACTTGATTTATTTGATAAATCCTTGTTGGCATCATCAGAGCTAGTCGTAGCCACAACTGCCTGAGCTGAATTACTTTGAGCAGAAATTCCTTGCATAGGACGTTGTATGGTGTTCAGAACTTGTTGGGGTGCTTGTAGAGCAGCAGAAGCAGCAGTTTCTTGTTGTCGACTCATTTGAATACTTTCTTCGGCTTTGGAAATAAGTTCGCTGGCCGATTCCTGAACTGAAAAGCCCACAGTAACAACAAAGTCAATATTGGCTCCGGGACTCTCAACGCACTGAATAGTTGTCTTATCATCGAACGGAACTCCTACTTGTTCGAGCAAGTCCTGAACGGTACAAGATTCGCGTGGCAAGGTGAATGTGATCAAACGCTGTTCACCGGAAGCCAAAATAACCAACATTTTAGCGCTATTCCTATCCTTTTCAGAATAATTCTGAACTTGCTGAATACTGCGGTTTTGAATGACATGTTGCGTTTGAATCTCGTAGTTGTTGTGCGATGTTTTTTGTACACTACTTGATAAAGTCATGGTTTGCTCAGGAGCTTGAATGTTACTGGCTCCAGATTTCTGTTGAATAGCAATCCGGGCAACACCAGTCAAAGATGTCGTTGGCGATTGGCCGGCATTCGACAATTGTAGTTTCTGGGCAACATTTGTTGGATTATTTGGTGTTGGTTGATTTCTTGGCCCTTGAACTACTTTCAATGTTGAAGAATTACGCTTTTTGTACTCACTTAGAGTCATACAAGTACCGTTTTGGGTTTTAATCAAGCGAGCATCTTCGCTTTCGTTCTCAGTGTAGTAAGTGGTAAGAGTTGTAGCCATTTGAACACCCGTATTGGTGACTGTTTGTGGTTGCTCTTGATTCTTTTTAACGACAACTGCTTGAATACTATCCTCTAAATCCAAACTGTTCGATTGGTAATTAGCACTTGTGTTCGATGACGTGTTTTGAGTTTCGTTTGTTGCCGTTGACACTTTTTGAGCCGTACGAAATTTCAGGGTTGGTCCATTGTAAGTTGATGTTCCAGTTGTCGACATAATTGGATTGTTTGTTACACCAGTACTAGTCGAATATTTTTGAGATGTGTCCATGAAATCGCATGATTGGAGTTTGTATGTTGAAGTTTGTTGCTGCAGGTTTTGATTCAATTGTTTCGGGAGCGTCACTGTTACGTTCGAACTGTTTGCACTCACAGTTGATATTTGGCCAGATGATACGGATACACTGCGTGGAGTTGTCGAAACAGCACGCCCACGTACTGTTCGACCACCTCTGTTGCCACGCTGAGCGGCAGATGCATTTGCTCGAACTTTGGGTGTCTTTATTAGATCGGTTGAACATGTTCCCATTGGTGTGGTAGCACGCGGTCCAATCGCTCGAGGAGCTGGAGCACCTCTTGGAATTTTTGCACGAATTGTACTCCTTAATTGAGATGAAATAACCTGTTCATAAAATTTTATTTTTGTTTTTTAATACAAAATGTGATTAAATGCATTTTATTTAGTTGTTTTTTATTGTAATTAGGAAAACTTTTCATGTTTGATTATTTAATCTGCTTACGACTAAACCGTTCTTGACAGTCTTATTATTAGAAATTTTACTTACCCCTTGCGGCTGTTGAATTGAAACATTCTGCCCGGATGGAACCTGATGGAAGATAACATTCTGCGACGGCTGTTGAGTGGCCGAAACGATAGGCCTTGGGTGGGGAACAAGACGTGGCGCCTGCATTTGAACATGCTGCTGTTGAGTAGCCACAGTATTTGTGTGTTGTTGATGAACTGATTCTTGAGTTTGCAACATATGTTGTTGCTCTTGCTGCTGCTGCTGTATCTGTGCTTGTGGTGGCGTAGTTTGGTGAGTATACATCACAGTGCGACTTGGATTGAAGAGAATTCTCTGTTGGCGCATTATCATTTCGGGTTGATGGATTGTTTGGGGCGATGTTTGTATGAGCACCTGTGGTTGAGATTGTTGCACAATAACATGAGTATTATTAAGGAGCTAATAGGTTCAAAAACAAGAAACGAAAGACAAGAACATATAATTACTCGCAACCACTATCAAAAGACTTTTTTTTTTTCGAAAATACCTGTTGAGTTTGTTGGGATGTTTGTTGCTGTGCCACCGGCATGCGATAAAGAATCTGCTGAGCTGGTTGTGCAGCTGAATGTGTCTGCTGTGGTTGTGCATGCTGATGCTGCTGTTGTTGTTGTTGCGGCTGCTGTTGTTGGTGTTGCTGCTGCTGTGGAGGAGCAGAATGCTGGACGACTGTAGAATTCTGATGCATTTCTGATGTATAGTACAACGATTGTTGTTGAGCCTGATGTGGTTGATGATGCTGTTGTAATTGATGACGCTGTTCTTGTTGAACTTGCTGATAGACATGCTGCTGCTGGGTGTGCTGCTGCTGTTGTTGTTGTTGTTGTTGTTGTTGTTGTTGCTGCTGTTGTTGATGTTGTTGATGGTGAACTGATTCATCTTGCAAGATGTACTGTGTTGTCTGCTGTTGCTGTGGTTGCTGTTGTGCAGTCTGGTTTCCAGTTTGATAAACAACCTGCTGGCCATCATTTAAAATTATGGAATCGTCAAGAAGAAGCTACTTAATTTAAACACTTAGTCCGAAGATTTAAGTTTTTTCTACCAAAATTTACCTGAGGACGTGTCTGAGTGTTGCCATCATCGCCTGTGACTTGAACCACTTGCATGCTTTCCATATTCAAGTCCGGATATAGACGTTTCAATTCGTCAATGTTTTGTACAATTTGAAAGTACTGGGTCATATTTGCTTTGTTGCTAGAGAAGCTACGGCCTGAGAACAAACGTTGTAAATTGAGTGCTAACATGGTCAATCTTATTTTTGTTTTTTTTTTGCAGGGTTTATGTTTTTAAAAGGTTATGTCACTACAGTAGAAAACAGGTCCCTGGTTTAATATGCAATAAATACTCAGTATTTTGTCGTTTATATACATATGTACATTTCAATGCACAGTACTTTATCGTTTATATACATATGTATATTTCAACAAGCTAACTTAAATTGAAGTATTCATAAATCTTTCTTATTAGTCCAGGAAAAAGAGATTTCTACAAGAAATAGACGTTGGTAATGGCACTCTTTAAAAACTGACATTTCCTCATGGATCCCAGGACCGCTAGGTCAGTTATAAGGGGTCCAAGGGCATAAAAATGATTGTTTTTGCAAATAGGTTTCTCAAAATAGGTTCACTAATCTTGTAGCTGAGGCGATTTCCAGCAAATGAAAAGTCCAAAAATCACTTAAAAGCAGCCAAAGGTCATAAAAATGGAAGTTTTAGGCAAATATCTCGAAAACAGTTTGTCATAGAAAAATTTTATTCGTCAAACTTGTAGCGCATGTAATTTTCAATCAAAACTAATTTTTCAAAATGCATGATTTTCCGAAATTCATGAAAACAGAAGTTTTTGGCAAATATCTTAAAAACGGTGTCATATAGAAAAATTTTATTTTCCAATCTTGTAGCTCATGTAATTTCTAACATAAATGGCTTACTTTTTTGGTAGCATCAACCGTTAAAAAGTAATAGCAGATGGAAAATTCAAAAAATTAAAAAAAAAGATAAAAAGGGAGTCATGAAAATGGGAATTCTTGGAAGATATCTCAAAAACGGTTTGTGTTAGAGATAAATGTTATTAAAAAGTCTTGTAGCTCATATAATTTTCAACAAAAATCGCTTTTCACTTTTTTTTGTAGCATTAACTGTTAAAAAGTTACAGCTATTCAAAAAGTCGCAAGTATCGCACAAATTTGATTAATTTTGCGATACTTTCCATGTTTGAAATACTATAACCTTTTAACGGTAAATTTTTAGTTTCCTTTTCGAATTTTAGGTATACATAAGCTCTAATCAAATTTACTTGAGCCAATAGTTGTTTTTCTTAATTAGTTTTCAATGAAACAAAAAAAAAAATGTAATTGAAATTTTGGGGGAAATGTTTTTCCCGGGAATAAATTAGTTAGTTAGTTTAATTTTTAAGAAACTACTGCCATTAAAGATAATTTTACTATATGTATTACATAAATTTTATATTTAGTTTCTAAATTTTGCTGTAATAATGCTGTAATTTTTCTTCTACAAATTAATTATTTATAAGGCAAAAAGTTTTTTCGGACATTTAGAACTAACGTTCCACTCTTGAAAGTAAAAATATTCTACCTATATGAGTAGGTATTCTACTCCCGGAAGAATTTGTGGGTAGGTACGTCTCCCGGAGTTTTTTTCTGGGGAATATCTAGAAATGGGTTGATTTTGAGTTTATAAAATTGGATTACAAAAATAACCAACACTATCATTTTTTGCTTAGAAAATACCTACTTCTTCTAGGCGGGTTGGGTACAAAATCCCGAATGCCAAAATTGCGAATATGCCAAAAATCCCGAATGGCTCAGTACTTTTTTTGTTACTTAAAATCGAGCGCAAAAATTAACAGAAGTAAGCCAAACAAAGCATATCAATTTCTTTAAAAGTGGGTAGGTACTAAAAAGGTATTGAAATTCGTGATTCAATCCCGAATGCATTTGGAGTGTTTTAGCGTTCGGGATTCTGGAATTCGGGATTATAGAATTCTCATTTTCTGCCATTCAGGATTTTGGAATTCGGTATTATGTCCCCTTTCCCTTTTAGACTTTTATCTTTGTTTACCATACTAAAATTCCGATTTTTAAAAATCGTACGTTCCTAGGTATTTTAAAATAGATTTCTTATTTTTGTATGTCCTTACGACTAACTATCTAAACCGAGTCAGACAATTGGAAAAAAACCCAAAAATGTACCTTTTAAGTGTGGCACCCTACTGCCTTGACCCCTTTACGCTAAGCAACCCTTGCGCAAAATGTTTGTTTATTAGACACTACTTAAATAAACTGTATAGGTAGGTACTTATTTCTTATCTGGTACCTCGATTAGGGTACGTCGTTCTATGGTGGGATCTTAGACTAATATTTGCTGATTATCGTTTCAGTTAACAAAAACTATACCCTATCTGTTGGCCCCCAACTTATAGGTAGGTGTTCAAATTTCCAACCAATTTTTCAATAAGAACCTCTAGCTGTTTCAGAATTAAAGTTACCGGTTCAGATTTGGTTGAAACATGAATGATGAAATTCATCATGGTCTGATTTTGTCTAATAAATAGGTACACACATTTCTAGGTAACTAGGTTTACGTTGACTATACCTAGCTCAATATCTAAGAACGAAATATTAAGATTAAAAAATATGTAATTATTTGGGATTTTTAATAAAATAGCTTTTGAAATAAAAACAAACAACTTAGTTACTCAACAAAAAAAAACTTATCTAGCTACCTACCTAGAATTGAAATAGTTTTCACATAACTATGTACCTAGGTACACAACAGGACACACTCACATTGCAGAGTCGTTTAATACTATTTTCTTCCTACAAAAATAGCCAAAAAATTAAAACCGAAATAACTATTTTCATATTTATTTTCGAAAAAAAAAAACAAATTTCCAGTTTTTGGGTCAAAAAGTTAAAATGTTTCTCTTCCAAATAATGGCAATTTGGCCGTAGTTGCACTTTCTTTACATTAAAAAGTGTCAAGCATCGGAACCCCATTATGGCCGCATTCATCAAAAGAATTTTTTTTTGCATTTACATTACATAAATTGTAGCTATTAAAATATCTACTTACCACCCTTTCAATAATTAAGAACAATTCCCGTCGCTGCCAAATGGATTAATTGATGATTTATTGATTGAAACAATTTTGAAAATAAAACACTTTCATTTGGTTAACAAAAATTATTCTGATAAAAGGCGAAATAAAATATGGCGTGGATTTTCTGCTTTTTAATTTTTTTGACAGAACACTGCAGAGCAAGCAGGACAGCTGCGCGTTATTGTTGTCGCAGATGCGGTATTACCGTTCACTTTTCGCAAATAAACAACTCGACGCCATTTTCGAAAATCAAAGTGACATTTTGACATCCCCCGGCAGCAGTAAATAAGCATAGGAAATTGTGTGGTACCACTCATTTCTCGTTTAAATAACTGAAACTGCTGAGTGGGACCACTCGTGAAGAATTTTATATTTCCATGAGATAGAAATGCTTTTATTGTTTTTTCTCAATGCTTTATGGTTCCATGTAATATATTTTATCACTTTCACTTTAATTCGCACTAATTCAATCAACCAAAACATATTTATTAATTTTTAATGAAGTTAACCGCGAATTATTAACCCTTATCGGGGGACGTAGTAGGCAGTCGTGCTAAACTTCCGATTTGTATACAAGTTTACTGATGGTGTTGCCAGCTGCAGAAAGTTAATGGATGTTTTATTATTTTGTAGGGAACAGCTGATTTTTTTGTATATAAGTAATGTATATAAGAAAATGCACACAAGTGTATGGAATTTTGGAATTTAAACATCGTCGACAGTGGGATGTTTTACAAATTTTATACAAATAATTAGAAAGATTAATTTTATGATAAAAAGGTCGATTTAATAAAACAATAAAGGCTGTCCCAAACCAACGCGATTAATCGCTGCGACAAAAGAAAACAACAATAACAACACGTGGTTGTCAAACAAAACAACACGTTGTCGTTATTGTTTTCTATTGTCGCGGCGATTAATCGCGTTGGTTTGGGAGAGCCTTAAAGGCAAATACATTCAAAACTTTTTGCAAAAAGTGCAAAATAGGAAAACTAAAGCCTTAACTACATAAGCCACTTTTTGCAAAATTACAAAAGTAAAAATATTTTTTTCCAGCTAGCGCAGTTGTTTTGTGGAAAATAATATATACATTTAATTTTTAAACCAAAATTTAAGCTTTCTGCATCATTTTTATAAGTTTTTCAGTGAGAAACACTATCCCAAAACGAGTTTGAAAATTTTCACTTTTGTACTTTTTCACTTTTTTGGCTTATGTAGTTAAGGCTTAAGTCTACAAGAAAAAGTCCAAAACTTCCTTTTGGCAACTACAATTAATTAATAAAATTGAAATAAAAACCCATATATGTTAAATAGCACGCGTTGAAATCCAGGTCAAACAATAAAAAAAAAGTGCAAAGAAAAACTAATTTAAGTCTCTCCCAAACCAACGCAAATATTCGGTGCGACGAATGAAAACAACAATAACAACACATATTGTTAAGGCTCTCCCGAACCAATGCGAATATTCGGCGCGACAAACGAAAACTTATAAAAATGATGCAGAAAGCTTACATTTTGGTTTAAAAAGAATTGTATACATTCTTTTTCACAAAACAACTGCGCTAGCGGAAAAAATATATTTTTACTTTTGTAATTTTGCAAAAAGTGGCCAATGTAGTTTAGGTTTTACATTGTATTTTTGACGAACGGCGCATCCAGTGAGATGGGTAGATCTTATGTGAGTAGTGTCGAATTCTTTTTAAGAAAAAAATCGATTTGCTTAGAAGAAAAAATCGACCTTTCTGAACAAATTCCTTGTATTAAAAGAAAAAATTCGATTCTTTTTAGAAAAAAAAATCGAATTTTTTTGGTAAAAGGAATTCGACGTAAGAAAGGGAAGGGAAGATCCCACCCAAATGGGCGGAATCTACCCTCATTTTTCTAACTCACCATAAAATCTAGCTATCTCACTGGATGCGCCATTCGTCAAAATACAATGGCGCAAAATTTTAAACAATGCTCGTTTAAGGAATAAAACCGGCTCTAGTTAACAAAGTTGTTTAGTTGAGATCCCTTGTCTAACTATTTCTTAATTTTAAACAAGTTATACTACTCTTCTAACTAAAGTGGACTCCGCTACGTAACGTAAGCAAATTTAGGTAGAACAACCCCAAAATCTGACATACGAAGAGACGAAACTCACACAGATATAAGAAAAAATAAAATTCATACAAGCAAAACAATTTTCATTCAAGAATTTATAAAATAAAAGGTACAAATAAGTGTATGTATAGTAGATAGTGATTGTTTAAATGTAAAATTATTTAATGCTTCATATGAATGGAGACAAAAATCGAATTATTTAAATATTAAAAAAAAAAAATCTATTCCACTCGCTTGGATTTGTAGTTATGTGTTTTCTGTTTTTCGCCGCCGCAATACCTATTGCAAAGTTCATGATAAATTGACAGTATTTTAAATTTTGTTACTTTTTTACAAACCTGAAAATCTTCAAAGCTACAAAAAAATAACTTGCGAAAGTATTTCGGTTCAATTTGTTTGCTGTGAAATAGCAATTGTCGACTGGATAAAGTATACTTTTAAGAGATAAAGAAGTGTTTTGCTGCTTTTAAAGTTAGACGAGTTCTTTAGCGTTAAAGTACACTTTATGTCGTTTAAAATTAACAAAGAGTCGACTCTCGTTGTAAAAATAGATTTTAGAGTCGACTCCCATTTTAAAAGTGATTTAGAGCAGGTTTTAAATGTTTAAAATTTTGCGCCAATGTAAACATCGACTTTTGATGTCAAAAAACTGATGAAGGTTTTTTTTTGGATTCGTTGCTCAATTATTTTTTGTCGCAGTAATCAAATAAGAAAGAAAGGAAAAGGAAGTGTTTTTGAGGAATCTTGTTTTATTTAATGCTCCTGCTCCTTTAAAGTGCCGGAGGAAAATTACTGAGCACTCTGAAATAAAAGCTGGCCAAATAATAACAACGTGTTGTTTTGTTTTAGAGCCACGTGTTGTTATTGTTGTTTTTATTCGTCGCGCCGAATATTCGCGCATGGTTTGTGAGAGCCTTTATTAAAGTTCTCGTTCATCGCGCCGAATACCTATTTGCGTTGGTTTGGATGAGCCTTTATGCGGTAATATTGGTGGGAAAAATTAAATAGGCATGTTTAAGCAAAACGCCTCTGGTCGGTCGAAATGTCGTTGAATGTAGTTGATAGATGAGCCAACTTTTAATGTAGTGACTTTTCTTGCAGCAGCTTCACATGTAGCGCTGTACAGAATTTTCGTATATTTCAACTTTGACAGTGCTGAATGCTGCAGCTGCACCTTAACCATTGTGCACGGCTTGTTAGAAGGCACTGAGATTTCATTTTAATGAACTGGCCCAAATTTTGTGGTCCCAAACAGACCTTTGTTGACTCATATGTGTGACTCAGCGAACTGTCAATTAATTTTGTTGTTTGTGCTGGAATTTCGTAAAATTGTCTGCTGTTTTCCTATTATAAAAATTAAAAACCCTGAAAAATGTTCTCAAGTGGTCCTAATTACACAAAACTTAAAACTAATCTTCGTCTAGCATTAAATCGCCTTAAATTAGTAGAAAAGAAAAAAGCAGAATTAGCCCAAAAAGCACGCAAAGAAATCGCTGACTACCTTGCAACTGGAAAGACTGAAAGGGCAAAAATAAGGGTGGAACATATAATAAGGTATATTTAACATAACAAAGAAGATTGTTTTTGTGTATTAAAAACTTAAAAAAAAAAACATTAAATATGGATTTAGGGAAGATTACTTGGTAGAAGCAATGGAAATTGTAGAAATGTATTGCGACCTGTTACTTGCTCGTTTCGGTCTAGTGACTCAAATGAAGGAACTCGATGATGGAATTGCTGAAGCCGTATACAGTCTAGTTTGGGTGTCATTACGTCTACAGAGCGACATAAACGAGTTGAAAGTCATATCAGAAGTTTTCATTCATAAATATGGACCAGTGTTCACTGAGAGAGCAAGAACAGCCACTGGGGAGCATCATGTTTCAGAAAAGCTTATGCACAAACTTAACATCCAGGCACCACCTAAGCTCTTGGTAGAAAAATATTTGATTGAAATAGCTAAAAACTATAATATCGAGTATGAACCAGATCCACAGGTGATGCAGGAAGAGAATAAACCATCAGGTATAATATTTAATCTATCTCCTAATCGGCTTTTAGTGGATTTAACAATTCTGCAATTATAAATTTGTGCTTAATTGACATTTTTGGAATTTTTGAAAGTTTAGTCGTTAACAATCAGTTAAAATGTTTTTTTTTTAGGAAATGATAACTTCTTGATTGATCTGTCGGACAGAAACAATTTAAGTGGAGGTCCGCCGGCTCCGCATGTTGGTTTCATCGGTTATCCAAATATGCCGCAGCTTCCCCAGATGCCCGAGCCCCCATCGACGAAGCCGTTCAACTATCCTCCCCCCTATGGAGGCGGTGGTATGGGAAGTGGAGGTGTTGCTGGTGGCTTCACAAACCCAGGACAAGGCCCATCTGGACCTCCACCATTTGCTTATAATATTCCACCGAATCCTTCACACGATAGCACTGAAAAGAAGGATCTTAATATCAATTCCGACTTTCATCAGGTAAATTAACTTTCATATTTCGATGGCCCCCTGCTGCTTTATCTTAATTATTCAGAGTACCCAAAATGATGTTGTATCTTATATGCATTCATGCTAAGAAAATTGTCTTAACAAGGCCACCGTCTTATGAAAATATTAAAAAAAAAATTGGACTTATAGTACTCTGAATAATTAAGAGAAAGCAGCAAGTGGCCCTCCAACTGTGATGTTTATTTGGTTTAAAGGTGTTCATTTTCTACTTACTGAACTTTTCTTCTTCTATAAAAAATAATAACAAACTTTAGAGGGAAAGCAATCATTTCCCTGATTCAAGTCCCAAAAATGGGAGCCCTGATGATAATCTATTGGTATGTAGATTTAAAATTTTAGAAAATTTCTGGTATATACGCATTTTTTTCTTATCTTGTATTTTATAAATGCTTTCCTAACCTCTGGTAAATAATGCTTGTAAGTGAGAACAAAAAAATTCAACAAATTGCAGTAACTGCCTAGATTTAAGTTTCCCATCCCGTGATCCATTCGTTTCTACTTCCATTGCACGAATTATTGTTTGTATGTGTCTTCATTAATCCGTTTGAATGCTTGCCTTTTTTATTTTTCAATTTTTTTGTTTGTCTTTAACAGCAAGAGAAAAATTCTTTACATCCTGATGCACCTCCACCCCGTTACTCATCGCTTGATCCCTATAATTTGCAGGTAGAATGTTATGTTTTCTTTTATTATTAAAAAATAAACATAAAACAAGTTTGAACTAACATCTAGCGCTACTGCAATTGTTTTTATTATGATAGCTTCATGACTTATTCACATTGACCAACACTGAACATAAACATTATATTTTGTAGAACTCATCAAAACCAAAACCGCAGCCAAGGTCGAAGAACATAACGGGACCTAGTGCTCCATCACCATCGAATATGGAGATGCCAAATCTACCGAATGTTCCAGCTGATTTGCCTGATGTGCCCAACGATGGCGGAAAAAAGTCTGACGATGATGATATTGATTTTGATTATTTGTCACGTCGGTTCGAAGAACTAAAAAAGATGAAATAAAGGAGGCAGGAGTATCTTCCCTTAGATATAGAGCGATTATGTTTTGATTTTAGATTTTCTGTTATTCAGTAATGTCCTAACTACGTAAATACAATGATCTGTTTCTATAATAACTATTGCAATTAAATTTATATTATATATTTCTCGTTAAAATAAACTGAGCCCTATTGAAAGCTAAGACTTAAAAAATTTCGAATGATAAGGAGGTGTTTGATTAAAGAGGAGCTGTCGAGATTGTTTTTGTATGAATTTCAAGGTTTCTCATTTCATTACCTCATTTGAACGCTTAGATTTATTCACTTAAAATAAAATATATAGGAATCCTGCCCAGACAAATTTTTTCCACCAGTGACCTTTAATAAAAATATACATATGAGAATTTAGTCGTGTTTAGCTAGCGCACCGGGGCAGCGTTACTCAGAAAAAAAGGCCTCAAAAGGACCGTATTCAAAGCATCCTCGAATTTTTCATTATGAATATGGTCTTATGACTGTCAATAGATCTTACCAAATCGAAAAACTTCACTTAAATCGTATGCTCCTCGCAAGTGGATTCACCGATTCTGTTTAAATTTTAAACTAGTTATATGTAGGTAACTGGTACATCCTAGCAGCCTAAGTAATATTTTATACCAATGTTTTGCAAAATTTTTTTAATAAAAGTTATCAAAACAGTACTTTGTTGATATTAATAAATTAAACGTTACGTGATACAGGGTGATATGAATAAAAAGGAGCACCTGCTCAAAACTCAACTTTTTCGAGCACGTGCTCCATTTGGTATGAATAAAATACTTGAGGAGGTGCTCAACGATTGAGCATCCACATGTTTGATGAGCACCTTCTCAAAGGTGAGTACCTACTCAATCGATAGATATGAATAAACCGAAGCACGTTCTCTTTGAGAGGAGCACCTGCTTCTCATTTGCGAGCAAGCTCAGTTGGTTGCTCAACAATGAAGGAAATAGCGTTTTATCACTAAAATACATCTTTTTTTAATAGAAATGTCGATATTTAATAATGCATATGCTCAAACACATTAAACTTGATGATCTATACCAACAGAATAGACCGAGAGCTCTTTTTGTTAGTTTAGAAGTGATATTTAATGGCAGTAAAACAAATTTAAAAATCTTTTTATCTACCACTAACAACATGCCAGACATTTGTGTTCTACTATAATGATGCAAATGTATACCGAAAAACCCTTATATATGCACCAACTCCCAGAATTTCGGTTGTTCTACTATATTAGTTTTAATTTCTTTATTATTTGAAGCCAGAATAATTGGCATATTTTGTCAAATAATATGAAACTTAAAAAAATATTTCGAGAGAAAATGACAAAAAAGTATAGAAGCTATGGAAACGAAAATAAAAATAATAAAATAATACATTTCAGGCAGAAAATCGGTTTGAGGTATGAGAGCACCTACTCTGTATAAAGGATGAGGTTCTCACTAGTTGGTGTAAAATTTTATTCATACGAAACGGGAGCAGGTGCTTCTTTATTGAGCACCTCCTCTGATTCTTATGGAGCACCTTCTCTGAGTACCTACTCCGTTTTATTCATATCACCCACAGTGTCAATGCTTCCTCTTCCACCACAAAGCAAGTAAAACTTATACAAAATTTTTAAATACATAACTATTATACATAATGTTTGTATATTTTTTGTTTCGTTATAACAAAATTTTATTAAAAAAATATATATATTATTACGAAGTAACATTTTAAAAACGATCGCAAAATGGATTACTGGCCTATTCACGTGTTCATTAAAATATTTCGTCACTCTCAACGACCTCCTTGAGTTCTAATAATTCAACCAATCCTTTTCCTTTGGATGCAGTTCTTACCAATTCGTCTATATTTCTATAATTGCCAGGGTCAATAAGCAAAACCAAATTCAGTGTAGAATCTTCCCATTCTTCATTTTCAACATGAGTGGCTAGTTTGACAAGGGCTTCTTTAGATTTTGCAGCATCTTTGCCGGGGAAAGTCACCTTGACTTTCATTCTTGACCGATCTAGTGGAAATTGTTGTTCTTTTAACAATTTAATTGCTTCCAAGGTTTGCTGTTTTGTATTCTTATTTAATTTCACAGAGAAATGTGCATCCTTGAGAGATTTCTCTATAATTGTGCTCGGATATGGACGTCGTGTTTCCGGATTGACACACAAAGCAGCAACACTATTCACTACACTATTGAATTGTGTATCCATGGCTGACTGCCGTTCCTTATCGGAGATTTGCAGTTCACCCTTGCTTAGGATTTCCTTACATATTTCTGTTTCATCAGTTTTGCCGAATGCTTTAACCAGTTCATCTTTTTTTGCTGCTTGGCCTTTCGAGACATTTGTAAAGACTGTGTGTGTCTGTAGAACTTCGTCGATATCTTTTTCACTAATAATTTTAAATTTAATTGTAAAATTAAATGAGATGTATGAAATATGTAACAAGTTTGTACTTACACATTACTTCTCCATGATAAAACTTTGTTTTTATAGCAAGCAATTTCGAAGCGTTTTCCGGCCTTTTTAAGGCGAACAATTGCAACATTGGTTAAACGAATCTGATTTGTTGGAGTAAATATTTTGGACATATTTAACTTTAATAATAATATTTGTAAATACGCAGTTAAGTTTTTATATTCCGTAGAAATTATTTATTTTGAATTGGATAACCTGGATTACTCGTTTGAGATGTTTTCTCCGAATTCCGAAATGTCAAAATTGGAGACAGATCGAAATTTGATAAACTGCAGTATTGCCATCACTCATCAGATAATAAAATGGATGCATTCAAACTTTCACAGATTGCTAATACTACGTTTTCACTTCAAGTTAATCTCGTTTAGATTTCATAAATCCCAAATAGTGTTTTCACCA
Organism: Epistrophella euchroma; assembly: GCA_947049315.1. Lineage (NCBI taxonomy): Eukaryota > Metazoa > Arthropoda > Insecta > Diptera > Syrphidae > Epistrophella > Epistrophella euchroma. Next base: position 16,237,473 of record OX346247.1, on the reverse strand, counting down.
GAAAAAAAGATTAAAAAATAGATTAATTTTGACAGAACCTTTCAAAATGCAGATGGTGGGTCATTTTTCTTATGAAGTGGAAGTGAGATGGCAAGTTTGCTTTAGCAGTTTGTATTGCGCTGAATAGGGGAATAGGTCTGTTCGAATTTTACCTATGAAGATTTAAATGAGATTTATTTTAAATCTTGATTTGAGGAGATTAAATTTGTATAGTAAATCACGGGATTTGTGAAGAGATTTGTGGTAAATCTACCTAAATCTCGGTTTAGTGGTCGGTGGAAATGTAGTATAAACCGCGTTCGCTACAGTTTTTGTTTTTTTTTTTTTTTTTTAGTGGGGGTTTTTCTTTTTTAGTTCAGAGTAGAGCCTGAACTGTCAAACAAAAAACTGTCAAACAAAAAATCGAGTACAAAGCTGAGCGCGGCCAACTCCATACAGTAGTTTCCATGTAATTTGACAGATATGACAATTGAGTTCTCGGGTGTTTTTCGTAATTAAATCGGAGTCATCTGAACATACTCTGCTCAGAGTTTACTCCGTTCGCTCAGTGTCTATTCAGTGCTCTGCTCTGAACTTACTCTGAATTAAAAAAAAAAAAAACAATTCTTTGCGCAAAAAAAAGATGCAACAACAACTCAACGCTTCTGAAAATTTTGTGATAGCTTGAATTGAAACCCTATTAAATAGTAATATCTTTTGCTTTACCTTATTTTTCGATTACCTATGTTTAATTGGGAACTTCTCTACTTTGTTTCCACCGAAGGTTTATCTCGATTGTCTAAACCTTGGCAAATGTACCTATATTTTTGTATTTAATAAATTATTTCCGACTATTTCGAAATACTAACTGCCATATTATTCATTCGCTTAATTCAAATTATAACTTAAATCCAGATGTAAAATAATTTAAGTCCAAAAATTAAATCCAAATCCGTATTATTCACTCGTTAAATCCACAGTTGATTCCAAATTTTTAAATCCAATTGAATTTAAACTGCTCTACGGAGAACAGTTTAAGAACTTAAATCCAGATTAAAACTCAATTTGTATTCGTCAGAAGTTTCAAGTGTTTGATTTTGCACTCCAAAAAAAAGTTATTCATACATAAGAAATAAAAATGAAAAAATTTAAGTTCAAAAGTAAGAAAAAGTGGAAAATAAAAAAAAAATATAAAAAATGGATTAGAGTGAATAATATATGGATTTAAATTTTCAGATTTAAGAAACCCGGATTTAATGGTTGGACTTAAAATTCACTTAAAACCAATTTTCCAATCTGTATAATATGGCCGTAAATCTTGTTAAAAACGAAAGGTTTCATTTGTCATTGAGTTGTATACAAATATGTATGAAAACATGTATTTTGCTAAAAGCTAATAACGATTGTCAGATGCTCCGACGAAGCTGCGAATGAGCTTACAATTGCCAAATGCTTTGCAATCCTAAATTGTCTGTTCACACAGTTGATAGATGTTGTCCCAAAGTTACAATTTCATTTTCAGGTGTGGCTGGCTGATTCACACGATTGCAAAACATTTTGGACATTTTTTTTTTTACTGAAAATTCTGACAATATTTGTAATACCTGACAATCGTCTGTACATAGTTGAACTTAAGCCTTAACTACATAAGCCACTTTTTGCAAAATTACAAAAGTAAAAATATTTTTTTCCAGCTACCGCAGTTGTTTTGTGAAAAATAATGTATACATTTTATTTTTAAACCAAAATTTAAGCTTTCTGCATCATTTTTATAAGTTTTCCTGTGAGAAACACTATCCCAACAAGAGTTTGAAAATTTTCAATTTTGTACTTTTTCACTTTTTTGGCTTATGTAGTTAAGGCTTTAGATGCAATCCTTTCGAAAATCGGACCCATTGAATCCATGTTAATTCCGAGGATAATAATTGTTATAAACAATCATATGGACACTAATAAACGCACAGAAATGAAAGTTTCAGATTAGTTGTTGCTTCAACTAAACAGTCCTTCGGGTAAAATTAATTTAGGAAGTTTTCATTGAATAGCGACTGTATATATTCTCTCCTATTAGATGTCTGCGAATGATTGAATGATGTGTAACAACTGTTTTAATTGTATTTGTGTTATTAATAAGTTGAATATGTATTACAAATATAATGTTTGTATATGTGTGAATTGTATTATATTTTTTTTTTTTATAAAAGAAATTAAAAAAAAAAAAGAATATGTCACAAGTCAAATCCCCGAGCTCCTAGCTTGTATCACAATTTTCCATTATTATCTTCTTGCAAAAGATCACTTTCCATTGCAACTTCTTCCTCCTCAAACGATTCTGCTTCACGTGATGGCGATCCATCTTCTGAGTAGTTCGCATAGATGGCAGCACGTTGCTTTATGATTTCTTTGATAATTGCCGTTAAAATTTCTCTAGAATCAACAATTTGTCCAATTTCTTCAGCAACTTCTTTCGTTAGCCAAGGACAAATTTTTTGCTCCAATTCTTCTTTTCTAGTCTCATCGGTTGCTGGTTCTAGATTAGCAAGAACCTCTGGCAGGAGGCTTGCAATATGGCCTTGTAAAAGCTTTGCAGCTGTGACCTCTTTCTGCATTTTGTTATCAAGCTCCTTAGCTATATTATCTTGGCGTATACGCCTATCTTTCTCAGCTTGTAACCGAAATTCTTCAGCTTCCAAACGACGAAGTTCTGCTAAATCAGCTTCTCTATTAGCAAGGAATCTAGAATTAAAATAATAGCATTATAGCAATTCAGTGTATCAAAAATGATAAAAGAAGTTACTTACTCTTCTTGCTTCTTGCGAAGCTCAGCAACCTCTTCTTCATGGGTAACTTCAAGAATACTCTGTTCAACACAGTGTCCGACAAGAGTCTCAAGAATTGGTTGAACTTCTTGATCGAAATCGAAAAGATCCCCCTCGATTATCTCCGTTCCAGCGTCTACACCAACCTTTTCTGGAATAAATGGTGGTGTTAGGGGTCGCTCAAGAAACAAATCGGTCTGGGTGTTGGCATCGTACTCGGGCGGTCGTTCATATAGCTCTTCGAGGTATTTTTCTGTTTGTATTCTTTCATGTCGCCGTCCTTCTAATGGAGGTGGTGTTCCTATGATATTTCGCTGATTTCGTTGTTTACATCGCTGTCTCAAGCTTTGACGTCGACGGAACTCAGCTTCCTTTATACAAGGATCTATCTCGACCTAAAATTAAAAAAAAAAAAAAAAAAATCACGGATAAAATTCAATTTCTGTTGATCACCAAAATCAAGTAGATTATAATTTATTGAGCAATAAATTCTTTGGAAAGCGAAAGACTAACGAAAATGGCTAAGAAGGCATCGCGATTCGTTTGAATCACCTAACATTGACTTACTTTTCCAGATAGGAGGCCCGCATTTGCGAAATACGGATTCCAAGGCTGAAAGCATGTCGTTACCCAAAAAAAAAAAAAAAAAAAATAAACAAGGAGTTACAAAATACTGACGGATATAGTTAAGAAATAAATCATTTCATTGTGGATTTTATAAATTTACAAGTTAAGTATCCGAAGGTGATAACTTTGATGCATATCGATATTGAATTAGTAAGGAATAAAAAACAGAGACTAAAAGTTATTTTTCTCCACAAAATCAAATATTATGGTTGTCGATAAAAAATGGAATTTATTTAGGTAACCGTTATGTTATGATAATGGTAATAGTTATGGAGTTATTTCTTTAGACTGTTGGCAAACACCTAAAATGCAGTTTTCTTACACTTATATACGTAACCATTACAAATTCGAAGTATAATCAAAATCGTTGGAGCCGTTTTTGAGCAAATTTGAAAAAAAAAACCAAAATAATTGTATATGGCAGCTATACCTGTTCGAGACGAGCTAAATAAAAAATTCGAATTTCTGCTTTGGGGATAAAAATAAATTTGGTGGCACAACAGCTCATAAAGAACATGGGCCTATAGTGACTTAAAACTCTCAACCGTTCCTGTGTGCGTGTCTGCATCCATAGAAATGGAGGAATCTAGAGGTATGTATTTTACCGAATCCAAATGGCTAAGGTGAGTCGGTGAGCGGCACTTTCCTATGACAGGAGATACTCTTGGAGGATTTGTCACTTCCTCGCAAGAAGCAGTAGCGTTGAAAAATATTTTTTGGTTTTAGTTGGCAGAGACTGGGAATCGAACCAAGACATCTGGCTTTTGACAGTCCAAAACGCACTAACCATAACGCCATGGGCTATTTAATACTCCTTTGAGAAATCACATAAAAAATGCAGGGTGTCTACAAAATTTGTTCAGCTCAAATTACAGAGGGCGGACAAACGCTCATTTCTAGGACTAAAGTCAGTTCTATGAAGATGGAGTTACCTTAATGAGGAAAGAATAATCAGTTTTACCAGACAAAATTTGAAGAACAAAAATAATCAGCTACTTCACATCGTTTTTCAAGAAATTGCAAGTTAATGAGCCGCAACCGATCAACCCACGGAAGTTCACTCAGAGCGATATGGAGAAATCTCGAACAAATGTTGCATATTCATTATTTGACCCTAGTATAAAATATTTAACTAATAATAAATCCATAAAACCGATTCGGAATTAAGCTAGAAGCCAAGCATATTGAAATATTTCTTGCAACCGGTAATTAACCGACTAAGATCTCTCCTCATCGGCTGTAGGAAAAATGTATGAATCGATGCAAGAATAAGGTATCTTTTACTACTACATATAATTTTTTTAAGTTTGAACAGTTACATGCATTCTTTTTTCTTAAGTTCATGAGTGTTTGATATACTCATCATTGATTTATTATACATCGTCATGTATGTAGATAGAAAATACAGAAATATACTTTAATGGTCGCAACGTCAAAAAGGAGGTCAAAGGACTAAAATCAATTGTTACAAAATGTTTCCTTTATATTGATGTTAAATATGTATATTCAACAGCGTCAGCAAATAGAATTCATTTCATTTCATTTGCCCTGGTATCGTTTTATATCCATTTGAATAGATTAATTAAATGCTTGGTATCATAATATTTCTTTTGTATTGAATAAATTAAACTTTGCTTTTCTACTGAAATAGAACAAATTAAAACTATTTCGAAGTCAAGTTGCAAGTCAACAATTAAAAAAAAAACAAATACGCATCTAACTTTTGTATAGCTTACACTTAAGGGACAGTAATGCATTTATAATTAAATTAGCTTAGTTTTGCGAGTATGTACATATGTATATTGTTTGAAGGCTGAAATTAATAATTACGTACATGTATATATTGTATATATGTATGTACATATAAACTTACAGGAGGTGCGGCGAAATTGCTTCCACGTACAACTCTTCGATCGAACATAACATTTTTGTACGGTTCACTAGGAGGTGGTGTTTCTCTGAAAAATATAAAAAACATTATATTTATTAGTTAGATTCTTATACATATATGTATGTGTATGTAATGTACATATGTATTCAAAGTTAAAAATAATTTGAAACGATTGTAATCTTAAAAATATAATATGCACATATTTTTAATGTCTGCCGGAAATTACCATGCCTCATAATCTTCCGTTTCATGTGGACATTAATCTCTTTTTCGAAATGAAAAACTTTCGTGCAGATAATGAAGTGCACTGAACAAGGACATTTAAAGTTACCGTTGAAAGATTCATACTACTTATATTGGGTTATGAAAATTAAAAAAAAAAGAAATTATTAATTTCAAAATGCGATGTTAAGAGTAAAAATATTTTAAGTAGGCTTACGTTTCGAGGATTTTTATCCACGGTTGCTACTCGAAAATAAAGTTTGTGTCCAAAATTTAAAATAAAAATGACCGTAGCTAAAAATGACAAAAATAATGTAAGTCCCAAATATTTGAAAACACAGAAAACAATCAATTCATCACATTTATTTCAACATATTCTTCATATTTCACAGATGACATATTAGCTGTGTTTTTTTGCAAGCCCGAATGGAATTGGATGAAAAAAACGATATCGGGTGCTCAAAAATGTACGTTTAAATTCAACAACAACTAAGCCCATTGGGGGTTAGCTAAGGACGGAGAATTTTCGGTTCTTAACTTAAGCTCGGAGAAAAACTGTGTTACCGGCATGAATTTCATGCATGTTATCGATAGTTTGTATGGAAACTCCATGTTTTTTCTGTGATGGCGTCGGTAATCCCCGATATCGTTTTTTTCGACCAATTTCATCCGTGCTTGCAAAAAAACACGTCTATTATTGTTTTAATTTATACATTAATGCGAAGTGAAATCCAAATCAAAATGAAACATCAATAAATCTCGCATCAAAACGTTTACAAAGAAAATTAATTTTGTTTTATATTTGGTTTAGATAATTCTGTTGAATTATATTTACTTCGAAACAAATTTATTCCCCCTTGTCGCTTAAATAATTGCATTTAAATTTATTGTATTTTTCACGCCTGGGCGAAAAAAGCTACTTTTTTGTATGAAAATTTCACTTCGCTTTGATCTATAAACAAGGTTTTAATAATAAAGAAAAACAAAAGAAAACAGGTACAAACAAATTCACAAAGTACCTAGGTACTTATAGCAAATTTAATTAAATTAGACTAACATAAATAAATAAAAGTAACAAATCGTAAATGAAAAATATAAAAATATTAACTTCTCACAGTATTTTAAAATGAGGTCCCAATATAAGCTTAATAAAAACAAATATATGAAAAAAAAAAACGACCAAATGGAATAAAAAATGACAATGCGACCAAATGAAAAAACAATGACCAAATTTGGTCACAAATGACCAAAGTGGCAACCGTGTTTTTATCTCCTTTTGACCTTAAATAACAAATAAATATTGGTAATTTACAATTTAATCCCAAAAACTCAGGTATTTTAGATTACGATAATATGCAATTCAAATAAATTTAACACAAAACAGGATCTTTTAGTTCTTTATGTTAAAATTAACAATTTTTCAGCGATTTGGTATTCCCACAAATCGAGCCAAAGAAGCAAAAATTGTACTGAAAAGAACTATTTCCTCTGATAGGATTTATAAATATGTTCCAATTGTTATAATTGTCAGAAGAAAGGTTAAAAATGTTAAATTATTTAGAAAAATAAAATAAATGTTTAAATTTGGTCGAAAACTCAACTTTCGTATGATCGACATCATTTTTCATATTATTATTGGCTTACAAATTTATGGCTCATTGCAGGATTTTAAAAAATAATAATATTGTATGTGTCTAGATTAATTTTTTGGGTGAAAAAAAAGTTCTTTTTTGTTCTGTACAAAATCAGATGCTGGAATAATCTAGAAAAATGTCTTTTAAGGTTTTGAAGATGAACCAAAAATTTGTAGATTAGTATTATCTTTCAAACAAAAATGTACAATTTTATGCATTTGATTAACTTTAAAACTTCAATATAACAGTGAAAAGTGGGAAAGTTTGATGTGGAGTCCTATTCATATCTGACATTCTAAAGTTGATGAAATCTTATTTTTCTAAACTGGTTTAGTGTTCTAAAACCTATTTGAAGTGAGGCTGGAGGGTATATGTATATGAATGTCTTTTTATAATAAATGTTATGACGCATTTATACAACAACTGACAAATTGCCATTATTTTTAACAGAAAAAAGAACGCATACAATCGTAGTGTGTCAACATACAAACGAATTCAAATAATGACGCCCAGGCCTTATAATGGCATTAAGGAGTATGGCTGAGCTCGGAAATGTAAGAAAAAATTTTTTGATGCCGTAGTAATAAATTTTTTTATACGCATCAGCAACGCAAACTTGATGCTTTGTAGAAATATTAGTTCCGTTCCCCGAGATTTTGAGGACTAAATATGGCTAAATGTCAAATTTTTAGGAGTGGGGATGAAATGCTCTCACAGAGAAAGAAAACTGTCAAAATGTCGGGAACGGTTTGCGCACTATTTTGTTACAATTCTTATCAATTTTTAAACGTCAAAAATATATACTCGAATAGAGTTGCCTTAGATCAACGATGAAAATTTATCAACATTGTAAAGAATCACAAGCCAAAAAAATAAATTTTAACAAAAAACAAACCTAACTGCTTATATTAATAGTTGTATTTTGTTGAGCTAGTTACTGTGCCGATTCTGCAATGTTAAATTAAGCCATAGAGTTATACTGAAGAGGCAGAAACATTGACTTCTTTATCGACAGTCAGGCGGCGATAAAAGCTATTTCCTCCATTACCACAAAGTCTAAACTGGTGAATCGCTGTCGTAGCGAGCTAAGATCACTAGGCACAGCAAACACAGTCACCCTTCGATGGGTCCCAGGACACCGAGACATACGTGGGAATAAAATAGCGGATGAACTGTCCAAGAAAGGGTCATCTCTTGACCCTAGCCAAACTGACTACTCAGTGTTCATGCCACTAGAACAGGAAAAAAGTAGAATCCACCAGAGTTTCCTCAAAGCCGCAGGCGACAGATGGTCAGCACTTGATACCTGTCGGGTCTCGAGAAATCTATGGCCGGATCTTTCTAAGAACAAAACAGACTACCTTCTTGATCTAAACAGACCTCAACTATCTCTATTGGTTGGAATCCTAACAGGTCACAATTCAATGGGAACCCACATGAACAGAATTGGTCTAACCACATCTGACTTATGCAGAGGGTGCCACGATGAAGAGGCAGAGGAGGGCTCCTATCACTTCCTTTGTGAATGCTCCAGTCTAGCTAGAAACAGAAAGACAGCCCTCGGAGAATACTTTTTCGATGAATTGGGCGACATCTCGTTTTTGCCACTAAAGAACATTCTGAAATTCGTCAAGAACTCAAAATGGTTCAGGGAGGCCCCCCATTCCTAAACCCAATCTCAACCAACTCCTCTCCTAGCCCTTCCTTATACCTACCCTATACCTACATCCTGGGGAGCGCAATGGATCCAATGAGATCCGAGTGAGATGATGCGGCTTGCCGTGTTATCACCCCTCCAAACCTAACCTAACCTATACTGAAGAGCGAATGTGCTGTTAACTTGTTGTTGGTAGAATTTGCATGTGAAAATTTTGCTTAATGTGAAGAATTTCTGAATGTGCACATTGAGGAGTTGAACAAAACACACCTAATATAAAAAATATAAAAACTAACCGACATATTATTCACTCGATACATCCAGATTTAAACTTAAATCCAGATGAATTTACATTGAGTTTGTATGATTTACATCCAGATTTAAGTTTTAATCTGGATGTATTGAGTGAATAATATGGCCGTAAAAGATCTTTAGTTGTATACATTTAATCATGAAGCCCAAGTGTGTTTTTATCCAAAAAAAAAAAAACGCTACCAAATTGATAATTCTATATTTTTTCTTCAGAAATAGTTTTGCTAAGTTACACAGATTTTTCAAGAATTATTACATAAATTAAAAGATTAAGAATATAAATAAAAAATATGCCCATGTATCAAAACTAAAATAAAAATAAAATTAACACTTGGGCAACCCTTATTCAACATGGTTTTTGTTTTTTTTTTGTCATCTGACATAAGTAAACCAGACATTTGCCAACTAGTACGAAATAGCCAGAAGAAATTCCTCGGACCAAATCTGGTAGGGCGGGGAAATTTGTACTCTCTCGAGAGCGCTCTCTTTAGCAAGAAACAGCACAATTTTTCACTTGCGTAACGACTTCGGACTAAAAATGACTAAATCTGGCGGTCTGAAACTGTTTGAAACTAGGTGCGGAACGCAATTATTTCAAATTTTTTTTTTAAATCTAAGCAGATACGCATCTAATGCATTTTGGAACTCAACTTAGATTAAATTGTATTATGTATTGTAATTATTTGTAAAATGGTGTCATCACAATATTTGCACATTGTCAATTATGGTAAAATTAGGTGCCGTGACATAAGGCCAAGTGACATAAGGCAAAATTTGGTCGTTTGGCCTTATGTCACTTTACAAAAGCCAATTTACGTATTTGGCCTTATGTCGCTTTTGTAAAGTGACATAAGGCCATTTTTTTTGAGACATAAGGCCAAATGTAATTATCAAACATTCCCAAAAGCTCCTTTTACAGTAAAAGGGTTTTCGGACATCTTTAAAACCGAAACTATATTGAATAAATTTGGCATGTCGCCACGTATATGTATATATTACTTTAAAAAGCCGAAATAATGAAATTCTAGAATTTACCGGTAAATCCTAGAGCACTCAGCATTGGATTTATTGGTAAATTCCAGAATTTTATTATTTCGGGTTTTTACAGTAACATGTACATACAACTACATGGCGGCATGCCGAATTTATTCAATATAAGTAGTTTCGGTTTTAAAGAAAACAGTTCAAAGTGACATAAGGCCCAATTGGCCTTACGTCACTTATCAAAAGTGACATAAGGCCAACTCTTAAAATTTTGCCTTATGTCGCTATTGAAATGTGACATAAGGCCAAACACCCAAATTTGGACTTATGTCACTTGGCCTTAAGTCACGGCACCGTAAAATTAAACGTCATTCGATGCACTTGATCATTATGTTTACGACAACAAAATGGTACCATTTAAACTCAATAATGCCAAATTAATGGAAACAAATTTGCCAACTTGTCAATTCTGAATAAGGTGTCTTTCTAAAAAATTTGAAATTCTATAAAACTATAAACTTTGGGGCTCGCTGGCGTATACGTATTATTTTTTTCCAACATGATGCTAGAGGAACAGGTTGCTGCTTTGTTGAATGTTGTTGAATAACGCGTGTAACATTGAAATAAATTGTGTCTTCTTCTTCATAAAATCGGGAACAAAAGCTGATTTCGGAAACATTATTCGGAACATCTAATTGAAGGCTTTTGTAATGGAATGAGTGAAAAAGGAGTGCATAACTGAATTGAGTCTTATGAAGCAATGTTTCGTTTAGTGTCATTTTATTACAGTTAACAGATTGCTCGCATGTAAACCAAAATTGATTATCATGATGATATAAATGAATCTGCATTTACTTTATTAAAGTAGGTATGTATTAAATATCGATACTTATATTTCCAAACTTATAAAAGATTTATAAAAAAATAGGAAAAAGGCAAAATAGATAATCCAATTTAGTTAAACTTGGAGCAATTACAAATTGCGGCAGTACATTATTTCAGATGGCTTCTAAATAATTTTCTGATAATAATCGGATTTTAAAAGATATGAATGCTACTTAAAATAAATCATATATAAGAAAAAAAATTATTAATCGGTTTTTATGGTTTTTCAAGATAAGTAAAGCAAATGGAAAGTTTTTGTTATCTACCCATTAACCCAGTGAACATTTCTCACTCAACTGTAATTTATTCAAACCAAACAGTATTTTTGCACTAAAGTAGTGACAAAACAATTTCCTTGAAATGGTCAACGTTCCTGTTTAAAATTACTAACAATTATAAAACCTGTCAACATTTTTTTAAATTTAAATCAAGGCGCTCACACGTTTATATCAGATCCTTTTCTTTTCCATATACCTACGTGTACATACTTTATGTATATACATATGATGTATATTGTGACCCCAACAACTCTTCGAATACATTTTTAATTTTAAATCCAAAAAAAAAAAAATTTAAAACAAATCAAAAACCCATTTTACCTCTTTTTTAGTCCTCCACTAAGAAAGTGACTGAACGCTCTAATTCCATGCAAACGTGTTGTTAGTTCCTTATCAGAACCTTTGATCGAATTGTCCAGTTTGTCCTTGTAGCCTTTTGAATCGGCATACACCCGAGGATGGGTGGAAAATGCATAAACACGTTTTGAAGGTAAAACTGGCGTCTCTTTCGCCGGAGGTAAGAATACACCCGTTGGGACGGTGGTAATGAAAAGGGGACGTTTGTTAATAGAATCGGCCGAGCTTCCCTGAAAATTCATACACACAAAAAGGACATCTTATAAGAAAACAAAAACACACAAGCAGTACAAGGACCTTCTCCATTTAATAATATACGTACATTGGTCGAAGAGTGCGATGACTTTATGTGAGGACCAGTCGCGTTACGCAATCGTTTTAATTTTCGGTTTAGCGCTTTTGCGAACGTCTCAACCTCCTCACCATTATTTATAGGGGTGGTTAAATGGTCGTTAGATTCGTTTGGCCCGGTTAGGGGCGCTATACGCCGGACGGGTCGCACAATGGCGTTTGGTTTGCCCGAAACAGCTAAAGTGTCGTTATTGAGGACCGTAAAAGATGGAATCGGGATGATGGTTAAAGTGGTTTTTGGAATCGACTTTGTTGTTGCTATTTCTGGATTTTTATTTGAGAATTGTTGGGAGGTATTTGGACTCTCTTGGGGAAGATTGGGATTTTTGGGCAGGGATTTAGAGGAGGTAAGGTTTTTTGTTGAGAGTTCATTGATCGCATTAGACATAATTCGTTTTGAAAAATTGTCTACGCGACGCGTTGAAGGTGTCCCATTGTGCACTATTCACTTAGGGGGAGTTCACATGTTTTGTTTCGTTAAAAAATAACCGGAGTTTTGCAAATGTTCCTAAAAAATTTAAAATTTAAACTCAATATTTGATTAAATCGATATAATTTTTCCGCTGCCAAAAGAAACTAGTGCCGAGTGGCTTAAAGGACAACCGTTAGAAAACGAATGACCAAAACAAATCGCCCAAAGCACATTTTTAGTGGTCACAGAGAATTTGGCGCATGTGGTCTACGGAATGGTCATCTGACTGTACCTCTCGAAGAGAGAAAAAGCTTCAACTATGATAGCAACAATCTAAAGTAATTCAGCCAAAGTTATGGTTGTAGAAAAACTCACACAAGTTTTGGTATAAAATATAAATTGTTATTTATTCAAATCCAAACTTATATGGTCATGGGGTGCGTGCGTCCGGCTGTCAGGACATTATGAAATGTGGCCCTTCATCCCATATAGAGGGAGTATGAAGAGTATAAGAAATTTTAACAAAATTTCAATATAAGGCTCTTTGGTTGTTTTGGTTTTATATAGTATAACCTTTGCTAAGGCGAAAAGGTTAAATAGCCAATTTATTTCAAGAAGTAACTTAACGTATAGTATTTTAATTTAGAAAAGTCTCGCAAGGTGAGCTTGAAATGTTTTTATATTGACTCATGTAGATTTTTATAAATCAACAACAAAATTGTTTATGTCATCGTAGTTGATGGCGTCGTCGCTACTTGTCAACTATAAAATAGCTATTTCAAGTCTAAAAGGGTGTTAAAATTAGACTAAGGAATGGGAGTTGGAATTTATTGTTTAACCTTGGTATGAAACTATTCACCTTGGTTATTGAAAAGTTTTGGAAAAGGTGTAATACGTACAGTATCAACATAATAGACTTAAGGCTAGAAAATAATATAAATTATGATAATTAGATTACATACAGAATGCAAACGCAAACAGTAGGACTTTTTGATCGATTTTGTAAGGTGTTATATTTATTAATTATATACGGTGCACAATTAACATAAATTATTTTAAATAGCCGTTGGAGTTTTTAACATATCGACATCATTAAAAATTATTATAGTAATTAAAGCAATACTTGTATAAATTGACAAGGTTGTTTTCCTTAGCTTTGACAGTTCCGATTCTTTTTTTTTGGGAGCAGAAGTCCCCAGTCAAGTTCTTACAAATATTCACATCTTTTTACCTATACCACTGCACACCAGTGAGTATTTGACAGCTACCGCTGGTACACATACACAAATATACAATAACACTATATATTTGTTCGTTGAGCGAGCCCTGAAGTCACACCCTGGGGTTGCCCCAAAGCGTTTTTAGAAAACTTTGATCTCAACCTGACAATCAAATTTTCTGTTTTTCGAGACCTTGGGTCACCCTGAACTCTCCCTGAAGTAGATATAGGTTTTTTGCTGGGTTGAGTTTAGGTGACGAATAAACTGTCAAAGTGACATAAGTAAAGCATTTATTTTTTTTTTAAATGGAAATTACATAAAGTAGTACACTACTTGAATAAAAATAAATAGGGAAAGAAAATGGAAATGTTTGAAGTTGTTTTTATTCATTTTTAAAGCTAATTTTAAGTTTTATTTATATAAAAGCACAGACATTCTTATTAGGCGTGTCCTACCACATAAAATCTCACTGAGCGCCCAATGTCAATTTGACGGAGGCGAAATAATTTCGTGGGACAACATTCTTCGTTTAATTGTAAAAAACTCGTACTGAAATTCTGAAAAACTTTTGCTTAAAATATTTAATTTTTGAAACAGAAAACTTATTGAAATTAATGAGAAAGGAGTCTGATGATCGGCCTGGCGACCGTGAAATAGCTATAACTCCAGCCTATAAAACTTGGTGGTAGCTCACTCAAGTTGTTGTTCTTTCATTCAAACCTTCAATATTAATATGATGGTGCGAAAGCTTTGCAGCCTACACTGCGCGTGTGTTATCACACAAAAAACTCTTTCAATTAATGAGAAATAATAAAAAGTTTAATTTATTTTAGTTTTTATTAACATTCCGTCTTTAATTTGTATTTATTTACACTTTTGCACTTTTAAATTTGATTTTCAAAAGAACACTACCTGTTTTTGCTGAGAGAGAAAACTGAGAAATGAATCCAAAAAATTTTCGTCTCACTTATCTCCGCAAAATATCTCAGCGCTCAGGTGAGATTTTTTGTCCCACTTAAAAAAAGAGCTCAGAGCGCTCAGAGATTTTTTCTTCGTGGGACTGGCCTATTGATTAAAATGTCAGAAACACAATTGAGAACCAAAGGGTGTTTTTAGATAATCAAAAAATTCAAGTTTTTTAACAACTCTTGGGGTTTTTAAGAAAACCTATATGTCAAACCTGGGTAAAGCTACTGAACAAAGCTCCTAATTTCATGGTAAAAAATCTATTTAAAATTTTAAAAGGGTTTTCCAATGGTAAAAAAAAGAATAATTTTTTTTTTATCCAGATGTGGGATTTTGACAATTTTCCGTTTTCCAATGGGTAAACAAAATTGATTTTTCTCGAAAAAAAAAAATAACTTTAGAAGTTCCGGATTTTGCGGCAGATTTACCCCTCTTTTTACTAATACCACTCTACATCAGTACAATTGACATCTGCTAGTTTGAGCACTAGCAGCTCGACAGATACAAATATATGTACACTGCAAAAAAAATCAACCTGAAATCGTAATCCATCCGCCACGAAAAAAGTTAAATTTCAGGCAGAAATCTGAATTTGCCAAAGGAAAACCCCATAAGCATCTGTCAACGTCAAAAGTGGAAGTGATTATTTTGTGACAGCTGACAGATACAAAATTGTTCTAAGATAGACACAAAAAATGTCATCAGTTGCCACAAAGAGGTGATTTTTATAAGTTTTTAAATAAACGCTAGAGGGATATAGTGCTTTGTTGTACAGAGCTCTGATCCATTCGCCACGAAAAAATCAAATTTCAGATCGAAATGTGAATTTACTACAGAAAATACCTATCATCCATTCCAAAAATCAAAAACCAGTGGCAAATCTGGAACCATTAATTCGACCGCAATAACTTGGTATAATCGCGTCCCACGCTACAATAAAATATTTAAGGCTCTCCCAAACCAACGCGATTATTCGCTGCGACAAACGAAAACAACAATAACAACACGTGGTTGTCAAACAAAACAACACGTTGTTGTTATTGTTTTCTATTGTCGCAGCGATTAATCGCGTTCGTTTGGGAGAGCCTTTAATTGATCACTTTAGGTGATTACTTTACTGAATTTCGATCATAACTTCTTGTGGGTGAATGAAAGTGTAATGTTTTAGATCCCATTATGATCAATTGATCACCTTTATAATTCATATGTCTGGGAATGCAAGTATTTAGCGCATTTTTGATGGAATAGACTCCTCAAATGCTTATAAATTTGTGCAAGGTCTTCTTAAAAAGTGAAACATTTCTGTTCTGCACAATTTTCAACTTTCCTATGATGTCTGCCCTTAAAAACTGTTTTTACTTATTTTATCTACAAATAAAAAGAGAAGCATTATTACGTGTTTATTTTTTTCTCATAACGAACCTACAAAAATCATTTAAATGTCTAAAAAGACATTGACATTCAAAAGCTTAGATATATCATTGTCAATGTCAAACCATTAAGAAAACAAGTCTATTTAGCGATAGATATAAAATATTCAAGATGTTGTTAAAAAGTACCAACCTATGTAATATATTTCAATGTAAACCGATATTTATACCTAATTCTAACCATATATACCCTTGAATCAAAAATTACTTTAGTTAAACTTGTCCTTCAGGCTATATTAGAGTTATTTTCTTGCATAATCACTTGAACAATTTGTCAACACGATACTGCGTGATAAAGTATCTTCGATTTTATTGCGTGCAAAAAAAAAGTATAACAATTGACAAGTTTACAGGTCTCAAAAAGCAATACCTAGTGCATTAATGAACTCCTTAGGTTTTTATATGCTCCATTACTTGCAAAATAAAAACATAAATAACACCGGCCACGCAATGTTATGAATTCTACAGTTAACAAACCAAAAGTTCTTATGGTATTGATAATGACATCCTGGCCCAAACTACCGATGATTGAATTGAATTATTAACAATTCTGATGGTCATTAAAAAAACTCCTTAGAATTTATAGCTCTACTTGTGACAGGGGCTACAATACACAAACATTATTGCGGTATTCAAATATTTACTCAGAATAAGAAATGTCCTTTCTTTCGAAATGAACACCTATACCGGTATAAAGTCAACGAACTTCCTTCATATCCTCATTAAAATAAATACACATACCTACATTCATACATAGTTCGATAGGAAATAATTTATATCTACTTACTTTTCGGTGGAAAAGGTTCTTGTAAATTTTTTCACGTTGTAAATTGTTTTTGGAGCACTAAACCATTGGTATTTAGTTCGATTATTACATGGAGCACAATCTGATTTTGAAATAATTTTGGCATCTCCATCAACGGCACTGCCACCACCTATTCTTTGGTCCAGGCCACTTTTGGTTAAGGTTCGTGGTGGGCAGGTTGGCATTTTGTTGATTGTTTTTCGATTAAAAAATTTGTATATTATTATAATTTCTGACAAATGATTCAACTATTAAATACTTGTCGATTTTTTTTTTTTTGGATTTTACATGATAGAAAAGTTTGTGATTGTTTTATTGTTTATGTTACGAAATAAATGCATAAAAATGCGGTTCTTTCTACTATAAAGCCGTTTCAATATTGGACTTGTTATTCAAAACAAACTCACGGTTTCCATAGAAAGTCAGTTATTGAGGAATTCATTAAGCTCTAGAATAGTACATAAAGTTTTCTACAGGGGGAGTGTTGTTGAGCTTTTCTTTGGTTTATGTCAATGATTCTATATAGAAACATTATAACAGTTATATATTCTGTTATATTTTTTTGAAATAATAGTTAAAATAAATTACAAATTTAAGGCTCTCCCAAACCGACGCGATTAATCGCCGCGAAAATAGAAAACAATAACAACAACGTGTTGTTTTGTTTGACAACCACGTGTTGTTATTGTTGTTTTCTTTTGTCGCAGCGATTAATCGCGTTGGTTTGGGAGAGCCTTTATACTTATTTTAAGGCTCTCCCAAACCAACGCGACAAAAGAAAACAACAATAACAACACGTCGCGGCGATTAATCGCGTTGGTTTGGGAGAGCCATTAAAGAGGAAATGTTGATTAGTAAAATTCGATTGTTTACTGTCAAAGACGACGAAACCAAATACAGCTTAAAGGCCTTCTACACTATATCCCACTGAGTATTAACACATGTCAATAAAGTGGGAAGTAAATCCTGTATAATAGCGTGGAAACAAGATATGAAATTTCATCCCATATACGACTTTGACAGCCCATCTCACACAATTTGACATGTGTTAATATACTAAAATTTCTACGATTGGTTCTAAAACCATCACACATTTTATCCAACTTGGTTTGAGGTTATGGTGAATTGATTTTTTCGATGCAAGTGTGGAAGCAAAGTATGAAAATCGTTTTCTTCACACAAATTTGACAGTCGTAAGTACATACATAATTCTATCACACTTTTTTTTTTGACATGTATTAATACTCGATGGGATAGTGTGGAAGGGCTATTATTTTTAAAGCAAATATATATTCAACAACTTTGTATGTTTCGATAGTATAGAGACAGTTAAAATGGGATCTCGCAAACTAAAATCTCTCAAATTAAAATCTCGCATTCGAAATCTCGTAGTAGCCGTGGCTTGAGTAGTAGCCGTGGCGTGATGGTTAGTGCGATGGACTGTCATGTCGGAGGTCTAAGGTTCGATCCCCAGCCTCGCTACATATTTATTTAAAAGAAAAAACGGCTACTGCCTCTTGCGAGGAATTGGCAAATCCTCCAAGAGTATTTCCTGTCACAGAAAAGTGCCGCCCGTTAGCCGTTCGGATTCGGCAATAAATTGTAGGTCCCTTCCATTCCTGCAGACACGCACACAGGAATGGTTGAGAGTTGTAAGTCACTAGGCCCTAGTTCTTCATGAGCTGTTGTGCCATCAAATTTATTTTATTTTTATTTTTTTTTATTCGAAATCTCGCAATACAAAGTTTAAAAAATTCCGCTTTAAACAATCTAATAACCAAAACCTGCAAACTAAAATCTCGCATTTAAAAAAAAAATTACCTACATAATATCAAGTAAAGGTTGAATAAAATGATGTCAATAAAACTAAGTCCAGAGTAAAATTTTTGACTTTAGGCGTTTTTCTTTTTTAACTCAGAGCAAAGCACTGAGCTGTCAAAAAAAAATCTGTGTTTCTTTTTTAGCTCAGACATATCAGAGCGCTCAACTTGTGTTTCTTTTTTCAACCAGAGCTAGCTCGGAGCTTGCTCCATTAGCTCAGAATAAATTGACCGAGCAAACGGAGCAAATAGCTGAGCGCAGCCAACTTCATACAATTTCCATGTGATTTGACAGATTTGGCAATTCGGTGTTCAGACGTGTTTCATAATTAAATCTGAGAGCTCTGATCATACTCTGCTCAGAGCTTACTCGGATCGCTCAGGCTCTGCTAAGTGCTCTGCTCATAGAGCTAAAAAAGAAAAACGCCTTTTATTGCAATTTAAGACTCAGACAAGCACCTATGTCAACAGTTAACCTAGACAACAGTACCTCGGGGGACTCGCTTTGCGTATTCCAAGAATTTTAACTCCCTTCTTTTGGTCCTCTGTCCCGCCCATGCAACTCCGTTGCTCCGCTTAGGGTATAATATGTTCAGTTGCCAGACAGGTGCCTCCATGTCAACAGTTTTCTTGAACAAACGTTTGCGAGATTCTTATTTGGTAAATTTCAGTTTGCGAGATTTCGGTTGATATTTGCGAGACTTTTTCGTGCGAAAAGCAAAAGCGAGATTACTAAAAGCGGGATTTTGAAATTGCGGGCTTATGAGTTTGCGAGATTTCGTTTTTCAAAATTTTTTAGAAAATGCGAAATCTCGTTTTTCGGGATTATTTTTTTTTTTAGAAAATGCGAGATTTCGTTATTCGAAATTTTGATTTGCAAGATATCAAAGTGCTCTCACAGTAAAAATCAATACTTATCCACGTTCAGGCAACACTATTGATGCACTTGTCAAGCTGTTATTTTTTTTTCCATTTTTTGGGTGTGAATCGAGCTTAAACCTCCGGCATGACAGTAAGATATTTGTGAAAAAATTAAATGTGACTAATTGTGTATCAAAAGTAGTTTAACACATTTTTCTCCAGTATAGTGCAGTTTAAATAATTGAAGTGTTTTTGGGTAAATATACCCCTACAATACACCAAATCTAAGTGCCAGTTGTACAATCGTGGTTTAAATTTTGATCCGTGGTTCAGGAATTTTAACTCGCCGATTTCGGCGGGTTAACTGAGGTTCAACGATGGTTCAAGGTTCTAATATGCACTAAAAGCCAATTACATGCCTGAACCATCGTTGAGCCACAGTTAATGCGCCGAAATTGGTGAGTTAAAATTCCTGAACCACGGATCAAATATTTGTACAACTGGCCCTAAGGAAATATATTGCGCAGTTTACCAAAACTGATACTGTAAGAATTTAAAAAATAGCTGTTCGAGTACCCCCAAAAACTTCTCATTACATTAAAAAAAAAAAACAACAACATACAAAATTTGACAAGTAGGGGCACTGGATCCACCATTTTCTATAGATTTTTACAGATGCAAAGAACAGAAAAAACGCAAATGAAAAAGCTATAATGATTTAATATGTGTACTGTGAATATACCCTACTTATAAATACTTTTTCATTTTATTTTGTATAAAATGTGAACAAAAATTTACAATTAAATGGCACACCCTATATTCCATTCACGTCCTAATAACATGTCCCATAACTCTTTTGCTCCAATATCCTCACTTCACATTTATTTGCCATAAAACAGAGCCTATATAGCCAGTAGCTTACATAGCCATGTTAATAAATTTCTTTGGCGCCGCTTGACCGTATTTGGAAGCCAAGCCAGTACATCTTCTCAGTTGCGGGTATCTACTATATAATATTGAAGCAAACAGCATCATCGCGATTTCTATTAATAATTCATTTAGGGCTTTAGAAATCCATCATATTCTTTTGACGCACAATTTGTATAGCTCCAAAGAGTGTCAACGACGAAAAAGCAACAAACCAGGAAAAAAATCACAAGGATTCCATCACCATTACAATTATGGTTAAGAAAACCCAATAGCCCCATCATCGCCATTGGCCATATCGCTTCCACAGTCATCTAACTCGTCGTCTTCGTCGTCGTATGCCATGTGTGTGAATTTATCTTTTGTGATATGTATCCGGGGTGTCTTCGGTCTTGTGTGTGTGATGGAGTTTGATGAAAAGAAGCAGTTTCACGGGATCCAAGTTGACGTTTCCCACTTCGCTATTCTTAGCTTAGCAAATCTTACTTACGAGTAGAGCTGTGCCGTGGAGCAAAAGGCATCGATTGCAACAGAAAAAACACCAAGCTGATAATGTACCTCAACGGATTAATTGGATTATTTTCAAATATGGGCATTTTAGACATTTTAAATTTCAATTAATCACACTTTTTGTGCTATTGTCGTCCCACGACTCCGAATCGGACTTCAATTGGCTTTAAAGATCCGTGATACATACAGCGGCTGATGGCTGGTTTTTGCTTGCTTTTGTTTGTCTTCAATCTATGCTTGAGACTTGGTTCTCTGAGGACTTGTATTGTATACAAGGTGCATTATTATTGAGAGATTGACACCCCATCGATGAAATATGATTTATCAATCTTTGTTTTTTTTTTTTTTGAGCTTCCAGATAAATCTATGGAACCTTAAGAAGTCTAGATTTGATGGATAGATATGACTTTTCTGCAAAGTCAGTTGGCTATAAAAACAATATAGATATAAATTTTTTTATGATTTAACGAGGTGATCAGGTGCTTTTCTAAACAAGTCATTAGTAGGATCAACTAATGAAGAGACAAACTATTTAAAGGGCATACAACACACACATATATGAACTTGGTGAGAATTGGTGGGAAATATATTTTCAGTCAATTTGTTGTTTAACGAGAGAATCAACTGCTTTTATTACTTACATACAGGGTGATCGGTATAAGATGCACCAAACTGCTAGAGCGAGTAGGTTGGGTTAAGACAAGAAAAAAATCGTATGGGAGGGGGGGGTCTATTTCCTCCCCTTTTAGGCAGGAGGGGCGATTTTCTAAAAAAAAAATGACTTAAAACAGAAAAAAAAAATATTTAAAAACAACGGTACAATTTAAAATGCCATGCTATACCTTTTTGGAAAGTCAGAAATCTCTTCTTTAATTTTCATTTTAAATTAAGTTGTGTTAGTGAATAGTTTTTGAAAAATTAATTTCCAAACTCGAAATTTAAAAAAAAAAATGAAAAAAAAAAAGTTTCAAACTAATTTTTTTGAAAATTTTATGTAATTAAGTATGATTTTTGTTTTCAAAATTCAATGCTCTTATTAATTTTCAATAAAAAACAGAAAACCGGATGCTTAAATGTCTTTTAGGTTTTGAGAAAATTGAAAATAACGAAATCTACTTTACTACATATTTTGTAGTAATAGGATCTTTTGAATAACAAAATAACGGATGGAAGTCGAAAACTTACTTTTGTTATTTTCAGACTACATTTTGACATCTGGTTTTCAATGTTTGACTAAAAATTGATGGAAGTATTGAATATTAAAAATAAAAATACTACTAAATAACGTAAAATTTTGAACAAAATCAGTTTGAACATAATTTAAAAAAAATTTTTTTTCAAAAATTTAAGTTTGAAAATTAAGTTTTAAAAAACTGTTCACTAAGGCTCATTTGCTGAAACTAAACTTAAGTATTTATGTTCAACTTAAACGCTTATGTTTTACTTTTTCCTCAGCGTAAACTGTCACATAAGCTCTTATGTCGAACTTAAATATTTATGTTTCGTTTCAGCAAATGGGCCTAAAAGAACTTAATTTATGAACAAAATAGAAGCACATATTTCTGGCTTAACAAAATAGTTTAGCAAGTCCTTTTAGCCATTACCGATGTTTTTTTAATAATTTTTTTTCTGTATTAAATCAATTATTTTAGAAAATTGCTCCTCCTGTTATTTTCAATTTTCTCAAAAAATAAAAGATATTTTAGCATCTGGTTTTCTGTTTTTGACTTAAAGCTAATAAGAGCATTGAATTTTGAAAACAAAAATTATCCTTAATTACATAAAATTTTGAAAAAAATTAGTTTGAAACATTTTTTTAAATTTTTTTTTTCAAAATTTCGAGTTTGGAAATTAATTTCAAAAACTATTCACTAACACAACTTAATTTAAAATGAAAATCAAAGAAGAGATTTTTGGATTTCCAAAACGGTAAAGCATGGCATTTTAAATTGTACCGTTGTTTTTAAATATTTTTTTTTTCTGTTTCAAGTCAATTTTTTTTAGAAAATCGCCCCTCCTGCCTAAACGGGAGGAAATAGACTCCCCCCTCTCATACGATTTTTTTATTGTCTTAACCCAACCTACTACGATCACCCTGTATATCACCGAAATTTACTGCCAGAGAAATCAGAAAACTGTGCGGTAAGTGGTAGCCTTTAAAATAACTATGAAAACCTTGGGAGCGAGTGTAAGATAGAATATGAATATCCCAAAAAAAGGGAAATAGAAATTGAAATTACATAAAGTTGAATAGTATTAATTTATGTGCTTGAAAATCCAGATATTCCTCGTTAAAAAAGGGGGTAAGTTAAGTTCTAGATATAGGCTAGAAAGTCAACATTTGTAAAAAAAAAACAGTCTTGCAATCGAACGATGCTTACGTACGCAAGCTTTTGTAATGACATACCTCACAAAAAAAAATCAAAAGGTCCGTTACTGATCCCTGCCTCGAGTAGAGATAACATTTTTGCGAAAACCGCTCTCTATTTCATCGAGAGAAGACGAAATAAAGTTCGTAATCATCCATCAGCATGATTTAATCATGCTGCGATATCGATAACATCGATAACAATGAGGCAAGCACTACGGGAAATAATTATGAAAAATGTATTATCTTATCTGAACAATAACTTACTGGCTGAGCAGAATGCTGACGGAGACGGAACTGGAACTGAAGCTGGAATAGCTGTCAAAATATTGAATACACGCAAATTCAATGTTGCGAACACAACGTAACGTAGCCGCATACGAAGCTGCAGCCGCAGACGGAAGAGTTCACCAACTTTTAACTTTTCACGTACGACACTTTTGACGTTTTATTTGTATTGCGAAAAAAATTATTTATTAAAAGGAAAATTATTGGAAACAAAAAATGTGAATTCTGAGCTTGTATACAAGAATATTCTATTGTTTTTCTTCAAAATACATTCAAAGCTGTACAGCTGCATTGTGGACAGGTAAAAAAATAACGTTCGACACTTCCAGTTCCGTCTGCGGCTCCAGTTCCAGCATTCTATTCTGTTCAGGCAGTTATATTTACATCGGGACCCAGGAGGCGATCGTATACCTAAAATTACATATCTCGTGCACCTATTTCAAAAAGAGGATACGTTTTTGATGGTTGCTTCGGTTAGAAAACTCACTTTTATAGTTACATATTGGGCTAATTATTGCCCAATCACATAAGGGATTTCTATAAAACATCCAATTGCCCAATCCCCTAACGGATTTCTATAAAACGGGAATCAAATGATAGCAAAATGCCACAGGTGGTTCAAAACCTTCAAAAATCATAGGAAACCCTTGATTTTAGAAATTAATTTAACAAAAAAACTGATATTTAATTTAGTTCATGGGAAAATATTTGTTTCTTGCGACCTCAATTCTTTTTTTTATAATGATTATGTTCTTGTACATGATTTTATAACAAAAAATATTTGTAAAGATACTGGCAATGAGTCGAGTCCTGTGTTACATATTGAAAGCAACAAACATATATTTTTTATTTAAATCTGTATTCAGTACAATATGCGTTCCACAAAGGAAGACATTAACCATATCTTTCGTTTTTTGCATCAACCAGTTGACCACATTACAAGAAGTTCTTCTCTTCGGCCAACGACAACAATGCTGACTACGGCAGTCGGCGACGGCGTGTATGATACGTCTGTAAACCGTAAACCGTAAACAGTAGCAAACGATTTGCAATTGATTTCGTGATTTCATTATGCACAAATGTATGCATGTATGTCTTATATAGTTGTGGTAGCATATTATTTTGCTGCACTCTGAGTTCATTCAGAAATTTTGTTTTTTTCTACAAAAGATCGAACTTGAAACTTTTACAAAAAAAAAATGTAATAAAAACAAAAGAAAAACACAGTATGATGTGGTTTAGAATATGCAAGGTATGTATGTCTTGGAGGAATAAACGTAAAACAAATTTTTCGTAACCCTTGCTGCATTGAATTAAAAAAGCGTAGATCGCCTTAAAAAAGTGGTTAAAACAAGAAGTCTTGAAAAAGCGATTCTGTAATTTATTCCAAGAATTGGTGTCCAGTTTTTTCCGTATAGGATATGTGTAGTTTAGTCAATGAAACAGGGGGAAGCAAGGGGACTTTTTTATTCAAGTGCAGGTCAGTTCTTGCATATTGATTGAAAAAAATTTGTTTAAAGCTCTTTTTCATTATTGGATTTTAGTCTTTGTTAAACCAGAGTTAGTTGGTCTTACAAATAATTGAGCCCAAGTAAACTCAGAACCAGGTTTTTGGTAAAGGATTGACTTTAATTCTCAGATTTGGAAGATCTATCGCACTACACATTTTAACTAAAAATTTTAAATAAGATCTATCGCAATAAGAGTGCGAAAATATGTAAAAATCAACGTTTCGATATCGAAATCAAGCTGCCTTTTCTATAGTGTCGCAACTTGATTTCGATAAATTTTTGACCAGAAATAAATATTAAATTAATAAACAGTTAACTCCATCAAACATATTTCAGGCGTTAGCTCAGATTTAAATTCGGAAGAGGATGATCTCTCTCTAAAAAACTGGGCCTAAGTTAGATACGAATTCGATTAACTTGCCTTTAAATTGTTGGATATCAACTGTTATTTTTATAACCTATTTATTTTTATTTTAAATGACCAAATTTTGTGGGTTCCCTTAGTCTTAAGTTACCTCGAAATCAAAATCATTTGGAAAAATATTTTTTTCCTGGGCATTAACCAATCAGGCCTTTTGATCAATGCTTAATTAATTTTGTTGTTCAGTTAAAAATAAATACGACTGGATCGTACTAACTCTTAGGTCTATTTGCTAAAGCGAAAATTAAATATTTATTATGTTCAACTTAAACGCTTATGTTTTAAATTTTCCTCAGCGTAAACTGTCACAACGTTGAGCTTAAATATTTAAGTTTCGTTTCAGAAAATGATCATTAGGTAAAAACAATGGCGCAAAATTTTAAACATCCTAATGTTAAGGTATTAGCATGATACTACTTAACAATTTTCTATCTTTAAAACTTTTTACTAAAATATTCTTAGTTTTAAACATTTTCTAACTAGTATCATATTAGGCGTGTTCAGCTAGAAAAATACGTTCAACAGTGACAGTTCAACCCATTTTTACAATTGTAGCTGCAAAAGTGACACTTGGATTTAGTATGATACTAAGGGCGACTTGCACAGAAGTTTTTTTGACAGCAGTAACTCCTGATTTATAAATAATTAAAGCTATCTGACTGATTTGAATTAAATCATGTTGCAGCAAAATATTTTTTTCTCTATCTCAGTTTAAAAAGTTATCTTTTCCTCGTTCTCTGGATAAATATTTAAACTCTGAATAGCTCTCACGTCAAATTATAGAATTTCTTACGTGAAAGCAAGTCAAAGCGTTAGAGTTTGTTTATTTTTCAATGTGTTTTGTGTTTGTTGTGTTGGTGATTCTGAGAAAATACTCTTATCCGCTTGTTATTGATTTTCCGTTCGTGCAATTAAAAAACGATAAGTTTTTATTTATTTATTTAAACTGAGATAGTTATCCTGAGTTTTATGTATTTATCCGTTCGTTTGGTGCAAGTGGCTCTAAAAAGAAAAAATAGGCATTTGGCGATTTTAACTTAAGTAAATTGTTAAAAAGATAATACGATGCTAACTCGTTTAAAATTTGGAAAAGCCTGTTTTTAACCTAGCATCATACAAAAAATGCTTTAATATCATACTAAATCGTCTAAAATTTTGCGCCAATAATATTATGATGACGAAAAAAAATAAAAAAGTCAAAAGTACTAAAAATTTTAATTTTATGTTTGATTTTTTTTTTTTTGCAGTATTTTACTCAACTTTTGCAGCATTGTGCCGTTAATATTTTTTTCAAATTGGTAAATTTTTCGGATGAAATTTTAATTTTAAAATTAAGTTTTTCTAAAAACTTAAAGTTGTGCTGTTTTGTGCTCAAAAAATGCGAGTAAGAACAGAAGAAAAAAAAATTCGCATTATTTGCAACTTTTACAACCGAACGCAAATGTTATGCGAAGTACCTTAGCATGAAGTTTATCTTCGCCATTTTCGATTTTCAAAAAATAAAAAATGTACTGTATTGAGCTCAACTTTTGCTACCTGATGTGCGCTTTATTTTTTTTTCACATTCGCAAATTGGCAGATTTTACGAATGATTTTTTTTTTTTTATAAAATTACGATTGTCAAAAAAATTATACTTGTGCTGTTATTTGCTCAGTTTGTGCTACCAAAGTCCCGAAGAAATACAAAAAATATTCGTAAAATTGCAGCTTTTAGAGTCAAAAATTTATTTTGCGAAGCGTGAAGTTAGTACCTCCGTTTTTAACTTTTCAAAAATTTGTTTTATTTTTAAATTCAAAATGGCGGTGCTAACCTTCATATGCTTCGCAAAACGGTAATCTCAAATAGTCACATTCGCCAAATTTTTTGTTTAAGTGACTAACTCGAGCAAATTGGCTAGATTTATAACTTAAGTAGGTATAAAGGTCAAAGTCAATGTTTTTAAAATAACATAAAATTAAAGACTCCAACGTGTATTTAGTGAAGCGAGTGAAACGGGCAAATCCACTAGAGTTATAACTTCAATTTTAATGGCCGGTTTTTCGAGGTTAGGGTCTTCATATGAAGGCGAAATGTTATGCATGTCATCGAAGCAAAAATCAATACTTAAGTAAAAATGAGGAGCATGGATTTTTATATCACATTTACAGGGGGTGTCTGATGCTTTTGTACTAGAACCTGCTTGCGATAGCCAGTTAAAGTTTTATGATTTTTTGTTCAAAATTTCGTTTGTAATATTTTAAACTTTAAATTGAGCTGTTACTCTAAGGGGCAATTTTCTGAAACGAAACTTAAATATTTAAGTTCAACATAAGAGCTTAAGTGACAGTTTACGCTGAGGAAAAAAGTAGAACATAAGCGCTTAAGTTGAACATAAAAATTTAAGTTCCGTTTCAGCAAATGGGCCTTAGATTATCTAAGGTAAACTTCATAAATATGCGTCAATAGTAGTTAGTTTATGTGTTTTTTTTTGCACTGAAACAACAGACCTAACAACATAAACCTCTTACAACATAAATATTAAACACAACTAGTGGCATAGTCGTCTAATTTCATTTCTCGCCTACAACAAACCAAACGAATCCTTATCTAATCCTTAACA
This sequence comes from Epistrophella euchroma, assembly GCA_947049315.1. Taxonomy (NCBI): domain Eukaryota; kingdom Metazoa; phylum Arthropoda; class Insecta; order Diptera; family Syrphidae; genus Epistrophella; species Epistrophella euchroma. The sequence goes on along the minus strand of OX346247.1, from coordinate 16,209,338 downwards.
TATGACCACATAAAATAGAATAAGACCAAAACCAATGGATATAGAAGATGAAAAGATAACTAAGAAAAAAATAAACCCAAAAAGTAAACTCCGACAACTGACAAACGAAAAAAAACAAACAAAACGTTAAAAAGAATCACAATGTACGACCATTGCAATAACACTTTACATCTGATTATAATTTTCAAGCTGTCTTTCGGACGAGACGCGCAGACCACCACCGCTCGCCAGCCGTGCAGCCTTCACCACCATCCAAAGCATTGCCATCACACCATTGAACCGCCAGAAGCAACAGCAGGAGGATAATATAACAGCACCATGTCGGTCGGTCGTCCCGTCCGCGTCCATTCGTTGAGTTCTCAACTCGTCTCAAAATTGAAATGGTTTCCCGGGGGCCATGAAGGAGCCACCCCATCACTGCATATGTTGCAGGTATATGTTGCATATGCATCAGGACTGGTGCACTCTGATGGTGGCAATCCCCGGTGGTGGTCGAAATCGACAGACAATTGTTTGCACTTAAGATTTTAACACACGATTTTCCATTTTCCTGCGCCATGTCCATACAGTAGTTCGGATTTTGTTTAGCATTCCGGTTCAAACACCATCTATGAAAACAGCCAAAGGAACACTAACAAAATATATCTAAAGGAACTGATGCGAGCTCAACCCGTGTCCCTGTGCTGAACATCGATATGGTGTATAGGAATGAGGAATAAATTGACGTTCTACATTGCCCAGCAAGCATGGAATCAATGCACATGCCATCACTATTTTATGTTCCAGCCGTAGAGATAGTGCCTCCATATAGTCGTGGTCGTCCTCGTCGCTGTCATCGTCATCGTGGGGTATATCTGGAACAATGTTTAGCTTAAATGCTGGCCTATGATTCGTTGAGCATTTTTTTTAAAACTTTTTCGTACGAAATAAATAAAAATTAAGATAAAAAAAAGCTAGGGCACTTGCCAACAACCCTGAGGCATTTCATGCGAGTGGGGTGTGTTCGTAAAGTAGAATCAGTGTTTCTTCTTTTTGTAAGTAGGTATAGTATTTTCTTTTCAATTTTTGAAGGTCTTCTTCTATTCCACGCAATGATTTTGTTGTGTTTTTTTTTGTTGTGCCTATACATTCAACTGCACCAAAGTGCACAATGGAACAATAAAAGAGCATGTTGCATCCAAAAATGGAGAATTTCGTGCAAACGGTAACCAGGAGCATGGCATAAAGTTCATGACTAGGTACTGACTACTTGTGCTGCGCTTCGATAAATATGTATATGACCAAAAACAGAAATATTCTCGTTGGAATATTCCCGCTGATATTCAGTTACAATAGGTAAAATCTATAGGTACCTGATGCGCAATCAAGAAGTTAAAAGAAGCTCAGTTAAGTGCTGGAGGACTGAGCATCTGTCGCGTTAGGTTTTTAGCTTTAGAGCAAAGAATTCGTTTATTTGTGCAACTAGTAGCTGATTCATTGTGATATTTGCATCTTCTGGCGAATACGCTAAATGTTATTGGAGTTTTTTTCTTTTCTTGTAGTAAAGGCATTTTTAATTTGTATAACATTTAACCCCAAAAACATACAATAAGTCAATTTAAAACCAAGTTCAACACAAAATGACATCATATAGAAAATTGCCCAGACAAACGAAATTATGTATTTGAAGTTTATGATTTTATCTCTCATACGTATGTATAAGTGAAGTAGTGTTTTATTCGAATGAAATATTTTACAGGAAATCATCTATTCGTCTTAACAATGAACGATTTTATAAATGTATGACTGATTTCATGTAGAAAACTAAAAATTAAATTCATTTTTATCAATAATCGTGCGCTGCGGTGCACAGAAACTATCGGAGAACTTTATTAAAATAAATTGTGCAAGTTGCAGCTCAATCGGATCATTACTTTTTGAGAATTTGGTGTTAAGCGCCACCTATAAGAAAAATGTGAAGTTCTCACTTAATGAGAAATATATTGTGCCATTTTGTAACGAGCGGTTGTTTAACAGGGGTCATTGCTGGCATGCAGGAACCCTTTCTTAGCTCGTCGGTGGGGGTGGTTCTTTGACCCATCAGGCTCATTACAAAAAAAAACCATGCCAGTCTTGGCATCACAGATGTTTTTGATGCGCGAGAAGTTATATCTCAACTGGCTGAACAGAATGGTGACGCAGACGGAACCGGAGACGGAGCCGGAATAGCTGTCAAAATATTAAATACACGCAGATTCAATGTTGCGAACACAACGGAACGTAGACGCATACGGAACTGCAGACGCAGACGGAAGAGTTCGCCAACTTTTAACTTTTGACGTACGGCACTTTTGACGTTTCAATTTGTATGAAGAAAAAAAACAACTTTTTGGGTCGGAAAAAAATATTGTGGTTATTTGTATCGCGAAAAAAATTATTTATTAAAAGGAAAATTATTGGAAACAAAAAATGTGAATTCTGAGCTTGTACACAATAATATTCTTTTGTTTTTCTTCAAAATACTTTCAAAGCTGTACAGCTCCATTGTGGACATGTAAAAAAAATAACGTACGACACTTTTTGACAGCTCTTCCAGTTCCGTCTGCGGCTTCAGTTCCGTCATTCTATTCTGTTCAGCCAGTAACCCTCCCTACCTAGGTTGTCTCCCTCGCTAGAAAAAATAAATACATTTGATGGCACAACAGAGCTCATGAAGAACTAGGGCCTAGTGACTTACAACTCTCAACCATTCCTGTGTGCGTTTCTGCAGGAATGAAGGGGACCTAAAACTTTATTGCCGAATCCGAACGGCTAACGAGCGGCACTTTTCTGTGACCAGGAGATACTCTTGGAGGATTTGTCAATTCCTCGCAAGAGGCAGTAGCCGTTTTTTCTTTTAAATAAATAGGTGGCGAGGCTGGGGATCGAACCTTAGACCTCCGGCATGACAGTTCATCGCACTAACCATTACGCCACGGCTACTACTCGCTAGAGCAACCCCTTTATTCGGCATCTTCTCGTGGTCAGCAACTCATACTTCTTTCATTCTTCTCTTCATCCCTTCATTGAGCATTTTTTAGCTCAATTGTTTTTTTAGCAAAATTTAGCTCAATTGAGCTTTAGCAAAATTTGATATTTCAGCGCCATCTATAGGAATAATTTTTATTTCCTTACACTTCTTACTTCATCCTAATTATTGTGTAAGTTATAGGAATGTGTACACATACATACCAATTTTTTTTTTTTTAGCGCCATCTATATGGTTAAACCTAGAATCCTTTTATTTAGGTGCACTTCAATCTTAACAACAAATATAGATATTCTATAAATTGAAATTAAATCTGATGGTAATTTTCTTGCAGTTAAAACGTACAGCTTTTTTTTATCTTAGGGGCCGATTATAGCGATCAGGAAACGCATCAGGAAAAATTTTCTTTTTGATAATTTAATGTTTTACCATACGATTTGAAATATAAAAAGGATACAAATCGATGATAAATCATTTGAAATATTTATTTCATTAAACAAATTTTCTTTAGAATAAATATTTATTCTATAAAATGCCTTTCCTGATGGAAACTCGTTTTCTGTACGGAATTTCCATCAGGAAAATGAATAAGTACTTGTTTTAGGCAAAGTATTTTCTCCAATTTAAATTTTTTTCATAAAAAAAAATAATTCAATTGATTTACCATCGATTCGTATCTTTTTTATACTTTAAATCGTATGATAAAACATTGAACTATACAAAACAAAATTTTTTCCTGATGCGTTTTCCTGATCGCTATAACTGGCCCCTTAACCAATAATTTAAACACAACAATTGTATATCATATTTCTTAATAATTAAAAGCGGAAATGTTCGTTAATTCAATACCTAAAATCTCCGATAGTTCTTTGCTGAATGATTTAAAATTTTGACTAACTGTTGCATTCGATTACGCATTTGATTATACTTAAAAAATAAAAAGAAGTGACTCTTATTAATGAATCGGTATCGGGCATTGGAGGCAAGACTAACTTTCGCATAATTCGCCAATACTGAATCTGAATCTACGGTTCACCCGTTTTTCATAAAAGTATTTCACGTACTAAAGCCTAGTATGCTGCTGATGCGAAACGAAAAATCCCAAACAAAAATGACACAACGAAACAAAAACGAAAAATTTCGTTCTTCTTTTCGTTCTGCGGTACGCTGTTCGATGAACGAAATCGATAATTGTAGCAGATTATTTGGAAAGATCTCCCCTCTGTTTTGGCACATAATAAATTGTCTGTACCATTAATTGTGTGCGGAAAAGTGACATTTGCTCTTTATTCTTGTTTGTATTTGTTGTTTCTTTCATCACGACATGCGTTTGTGTTTGTTCATTGTTTTTGCAAATGGTGACTTTCAAGGGGTAATATTTCGTTATGGTTTTCGGAAGCATTTCGTTGTCATGTTGGAGTCCAACTTAAAATTTCGTTTCGTATCAGCAGCGTACTAGGCTTAAAGCAAAGTCGAATCCATCGAGAAAAAACTACTATTGTATCGAGTTTTTCAGAAGTGGCTTTCGCAGTCTCGCACCGAAGAAACTGTCAGATTCAGTTCAATTTTTTAATATAAACTTTGACAGAATTTTGGACTTAAATTGGTAGTTGTCTCAGAAATTTAAAATTTGTACCATTTCTGTGAGGAACAACTGTTAAAAGATTCAAAACATAAGGCTGTCATCATAATTAATATCTTTAATTTTCAGACCAGCCGCGTAATTGAAATTTATGAGAGTGCAATTTTGTATTTACCCCAAGCATGGTCACCGAGAAACTGTTGTGAGATGTTAAATGTTAAATTGACTACTCAGGTTGTAAGCGTTGCGTAGGTGGTTATATCTCATGATGTTGTTGTTGTTGCTGAGGTGCAGTTTGTTGGGAACAAACGATACTCACTACATCGCAGGGTATTTTAAGTTTGATCCGGGATGATGGCTGTGAGGTGTTGATGACAGGATCCTAGGATCGAGAGAACTTAAAACTGTCGCCCCGATTGAAATTTTGGTGGTGCTTGATTTCAATTGCCTCACGAACTAGCCGTGGGATGTAGTGCTTTAATTGAGCTAACACCTTGGCTTGGTCAAAATGAATCCAGTGGTTTTCATCTGGATTATCCAAGATGTGCTCATAGATTGCCAACTTTTCCCGCTGTTTTTTGCTAATAGCACTAATGTGCTATTTTAAGCGGGTAGTAATGCTTCTTTGCGTTTGTCCAATATAAGAACACCCACAGCTATACCAGAGACTGTATATACGCCCGGAGTTTGGAGTTGAAAGTGGTCCTTTGGAGACTGAAGGTATATAGTTCTTCACCTTCTTTGGTGGCATAAACATGGATCTAATCCCAAACCTTTTGAACACCTTACCAACTCTATCCGTCACACATTTGACGCATGGTAAGAAAGATTTTTTGTTCAGGTTGCTTTCGTCATTTTCCTGTGACACAACTGTTTCCACTTTCTTTGCTGTTTTGAATATCAATATGCTCTTAGAACGTTGTCAACCAGATTCAGTTCAGCCTTCAAATGGTCATATTAAAATGGTCATATTCTGTGGGCACGCTGAAGAAGTGTCGAGACAACAGATCTTAAATTTGCCGGGTGGTGATGGTGTCAGTTTCTTTTCACATTTAAACAATTTAAATTTTATAACAAAAACACTCTATATAAAGATGCCAATCCTGGGCTGACATTTCGTGTTTGCCTACAAGCTGAACGACCAGCTGGAAAACAGCTGATGTACTAGTTTTTCAAAGTATTTGTGTGAAAAACGCACACATAGATCCAACTCCTCTGTTCATTTATTCATCGAAACGAAACGAAACGAATTACGCAACAACAACAATGTAAACAAATGGGTTTTGGGGGGTGAAACGTACGAAAGATTCGTATCTTTATATAGAGTGTTTTTGTTATATAATAACGCCATTAAAAATGGGCGTGTACGCGCTTCACGCGAATTGAAAATAAATTCCGAATGCGAGATGTACATAACTGCCTGAACAGAATAGAATGACGGAGCTGGAGCCGCAGACGGAACTGGAACAGCTGTCAAAAAGTTTCGTACGTTATTTTTTTACCTGTCCACAATGCAGCTGTACAGCTTTGAATATATTTTGTGTACAAGCTCAGAATTCACATTTTTTGTTTCCAATAATTTTCCTTTTAATAAATAATTTTTTTCGCGATACAAATAACCACAATATTTTTTTCCGACCCAAAAAGTTGTTTTTTTTCTTCATACAAATTGAAACGTCAAAAGTGTCGTACGTGAAAAGTTAAAAGTTGGTGAACTCTTCCGTCTCCTTCTGCGTCTGCAGCTCCGTATGGGGCTACGTTCCGTTGTGTTCGCAACATTGAATTTGCGTGTATTCAATATTTTGACAGCTATTCCAGCTCCGGCTCCAGTTCCGCCTCCGTCATCATTCTGTTCAGCCAGTAATGCTCTGCTATCCGGTGGAGGGCCTTGGCTTGCCTATGTTTGCTACAAGCAAATAATTTTAACAAACTTTAAAACTTTTTCACTGAGTAAAGTCAAGTTTTCTTTATTGATCAATATATTTTAATGCTTAAGGAACACAAAATTTAAAAATTAAAGTTCTTCATGATGCATTTTCTAAATCATTCGAAATTTAAAATCCAATAAATTGGTCGGAACAAACAACTTTCCTTCTATTCTTATTTTTTCATGACAATAAATTGTTTTTTTTTTTCTCAACCGATTTCTTAAGTGTCAATAAAACTTACTTTTCGTATTTGTTGAAATGCTCATTGCGCTGCCAACCATTTAACATATTTTGTTTGTTTCGCGATTTAAAAATTTTTTTTTTATAACGCACAGTGTCAAATTAAAAATGAATTAATTTTAATTGTATAAAGAGATTGACAGTACAACGATCCTTTAGTGTTTAATATGATGTGTTGTGGTAAGTTGTTTGTATTTTCATTAGACCATCATAAATTTAATTCTGAAAGGAATAATTCAGTTTAAAATGTGCCCTTAATATTATTGAAATTTCACCAGCTATCTGTCAATATGACCCGAATAATGGTGAATATAATTTAATGACATATTGATAAATTTAACGACTTCATAAAATACCTTGTTTAAGGTGTAAGGGTCTTTGTAAAAGATTTATTCATCGATGCACTGTCAAAACTTATCAATTTTGTTTTATTTTTCTCGGTAATTTTCTTCTTTCATTCTTATATGTAATTTTGTTTACCTCTGAGTTTAACAACGATGATATGGTAAAAGAAAAACCATACACATATCAACCGTAAACTATTACAAATATGTTGAACTTCAGTAGACATTTTGTCTCTTCAAAAAAAAAAACTATTGGTGACTTTTTATAAACCATTTTGTGTGGGATCTATTACAGACGATCGAGGAAAGCATAGCAATAATGACATATGAACGTGGACATTATAAAGTTTTCTTTGGAAAAATTGTAATTTAATGTTATTTCTATGAATTGATATTCAGGTGAAGATTTTTTCTTCTGTTTTTTTTTTTTGATATTTCCCAGACTTACTTTGTATTCGTATGTACCTATGTGTATTTCATGTAAATAATGTAAGTCTAAGAGCTTGTTAATGGTTTGAGGTGTTAATTCATTAAAAAAACAAAAATGTTTTATGAAGAGAAAAACCAGAGTTATTACATTGTAAAAACAATTTAAATGTCATAAAATTTAAATTGATATCCGTTGCATTTCCTCGAATTTAATATTGTTAACAGTTTTTTTATTGCACATCCAAGGCATCATTGTGCTACATACTTATTAGTTTAATAATTATTTATTAGAAAAGATAGTCAAAGAGTTGAGAAATTTTGGTAGTCTTGTTGTTGTGATTTATGGAATTGTGGTAAAAAACAAAATTATGTTTCAGCGACAAATAATCGCTGATTTTCTTAAAAAATAATTTTTTATATAAAAATTTCTTGAAAAAAATTTGGTATGCCATTTTTAAGAATAAATATGGGGAATTGTTTGTGACCTCTTCTATTCTAATCAATTTGAAGCTTTTAAGTAGGCTCAAGGTCAATAAAAAAGATGTTATATGTTGAGCGACGTTTCGAGCGTGAATACACTCTTCATCAGGCCTTTTTGTCATGAAAAATATATCACGATTTGCTAGCCAAGTTTTCAAGTTTTTATAACAGAAGTAAACTAAGGGCCATTTTTTTCACAATTGCTCAACTTGAGGCAAACTCACAAGTTGATCAACTCGAGATTTAACTATAACTCGAGAGTTGAAACACAAATTTGAATTTCTTTTTATTCACTTGTTTTTTCTCAACTCCGCAGTTGAATAATATCCCTGGGATATCTGTGAAAATAAAACAGAACTGTCATTTTCAGTTTTAATTTTTATTTATTGTACTTTTAATTTGAAGTTTTTCAATATTATTTGTGTATTATTTAGTGTTAAATTGTGAATTGTGACATTATACCACGAAACGAAACATGGACAAATTGTCGGAGAAAATCGCGAATGCATTTACTGCCCAAAGAAATTGATGGGAAATTTCCAAAAAGAATTGCTTCGGAGCATTTCCTGATTTATTTTTTACCTTTTGTTGTCCGTAATCTGCTTTTGTTACAAAATGTAAATGACAAAACATAATTTTTATGTAAACTTTCAAGTTTTGCTCGGTCAACTTCTACTTTTTCCGGGAGTTAGAAAATCTAAAGTTGATTAACTCTAGAGTTGAAAATCGAAAGTTAAAAACGTCAACTTTGTGTGAATAAAAACAAATTCACAAGTTGAGAACAAAACTCCTCAAGTTATGTTCAACTTCGAGTGAATAAAATCGGCCTAACATAAATTTCTTATTTTAATTATTAAATTAATATTTCAATAAAATTAATTCATTTTTAGTGCTATTTTAGAAAAAATTTTACATGTTAATACGAAGTTTAAATGCTGTGACATTAAGTTTGTTAATTCAAATTGCAAGTTTTATTTGATTTATGTATAGGTACACTTCTGTACATGTATTTATAATGCTCGTTTTGTCCTTATTTTTGCATTTTTTTCAATAAAAAGGCCTGATGAATAGTGTATTCACGCTCGAAACGTCGCTCAACATATAACATCTTTTTTATTGACCTTGAGCCTACTTAAAAGCTTCAAATAGATTTTTAAGAATATAATAATATACAACTAAAACCATAATTTCAAAAAAAAAAATCATCAAACCGTTTTCAAAAAAAATGATTTTTCAAAAAAAGAAATTGGCCTTTAAAAAAAAAAACCAAAAAATATTTATTTGAAATTATTTGTATGCAGTATTATTCACACTTGATGGGAACTTCAGGGTAAAAATTTTGATCAAAATCGGCTGAGCGGTTAACGAAAAAGTCGAAAATAAAAAAAAAAAAAAATTGGTTCTATGGCATGAATATCTACCGTTAATAACGGTTTTTGGTAATTTTTTTTTTTCACTAAAATGTAGACCATACCATTACTAGTACATATAAAAATTTAAAAAAAACATTGTAAAAGCCTTTTTTTGAGATAAATAACCTTTTCCAAGACGGTAATGGCAAGTGTACCGTTATTTTTTTAGCTAAACAAAAATCTCGATTTCCCCACTAGGGAATCACCCAAAAATCTTATGCTCCAAGTTTGAAGAAAACCGCTTCATTGGTTTGGACAGAAATACAGACAGACAGACGGAATTGCCGGACCCACTTTCTTCGTATTCTCTATTATCGTAATGTCAAGTTTGATTGTTATCTGAAGTTTGATATTTTGCACGAATCCAAAATTTGTCCTATATGGTAAAACTATACAATACGCCTCACTTTTTTAGAATCTTCAATAAAACAAAAAAATTAACAAAAATAATAGTCCTTTTAATACAAAATCAGCAGCAATTTTTTATACGTTTGTTAATTCACTTTCTACTAAAACATTTTAGCATGGAAGTAGGGCTGGCATCGAGACGAGACCAGGCGAGACTTTTGTTAGTCTCGTCTCGGTCTCGTCAAAATCAAAAATTTTTAGTCTCTTCTCGGTCTCGGTCTTGGTCTCGCCTAACCAAGTCTCGTCTCGATCTTGGTCTCGCCTTTTTCTCGTGAAAATTTTAATGTAGCCAGCCTCGTCTCGGTCTCGGTCTCGGTCTCGGTCTCGGCCTCGGCCTCGGTCCAGGTCTCGGTCTCGGTCTTGATCTCATCCTCAGCCTTGGTTTCTTTCGTGTTTTTTGGTGGTAAAAAGATGTAAGATAGATTTTAAAGTCCATGGCTTGACAGGTAGGCGATGAACTATTGCCCTTTCCGGAAGAACTGCCCGATTCGAAATGCTAATAAACAAACAAACATGCCCAATTCGATTCTGAAGTTTTCTTATCATTCCTTGCGTTCGGGTGATAGGATAATCAGATATAGGCTATCTACCTATCCCAAAAATTTTGACATAGCTTGAGTTGTTGTTGCGTTAGCTGACATCAGAAGTTTTTTTTTAACAAGGGATTACAACAACTCAAACCTATATCCCGATAGCTTTGAATAGTTAGGCGAACGCGCCCATTGTATTAATGAAACAACACAGGCAGCCGCCAAAAGTAAAATGTTTTAAATGGCGGAGACCAACATGGAGAAATTAATATTAAACTCGTATCTTCAATATGTTCGATTTTTACTTTATTAGCACATTAAATGTCACCCAAAAGGTCTAAAATCAACGTTGTTTTTCCGGAGCAAAAAATAAGATCGGAAAACCTTTTTCCGGCGGGGAAAACAAAGTCTGAAAAATACGTATTTTTCTCAGGATTTTCGCAGTGCACCTGCGAGTATAAAACTATGTACATATGTGGTTCGATATTTTAACGGGTATAGAATATTTTATATTTTGGGTAAGAAGCCCTACATTAGTAACAAAACGCCCCTAAGGAAAAAGTAGGATTATAGTGTTAGAAATTATGTGAAATTTAGTCTATTGTTTTGTACTTGACACTTATTACTGCTACCTTCATCTGAAATTTCATCATCGCAAGAGTTCATTTCATCACCGTCTTCGTCCTCACTATCACTACTATCAGAAGAAAGTTTTCTATTCTTTCCTCTTTTCCTCTTTGGTTCAGCTTTTTTCTTTAGCTCTAATTTCTTGTTCTTTGTTGTTTTTTTTATTTTATTTTCTTTTCAGCCATAAAAGCTCTCATGACATGATCAGATAACATACATATATTATTGGGGCGTACTACACTCTTAATTTTATGGGCCGTTTTGTAAATTTATGAGTTCAAAAAGTCCCAGAAAAAATATAGAAATCCAACCTAATTTAACAAAATCAACAAAAACTATAAGTATAAACTTCGAAACTTTCGAAATACATACTTATATCATTTTTATATAATGTGCATAGTTCCTGAAAAAAATTAAATTTTTTCTGTACTCGCCGCGATATATTTTTGGGGCTAGAAATCGTTTTTGTCCTTTTTTCCGTGGCAGAGCACACAGAACACTACCACTCAAAAACACAGTTGGCGATCTATTGAAACTTGTTCGAACAGGTTTGGTCGGGATTGCATAACACTATCTGTGTGCTTGTCACGCAACTGGGGCGTTTTGTAAACTGGGGCGTTTTGTATAGTTTTACCCGAGTACGAGTACCTATACCGCAAGTAAAAATAAAATGGCAGTAAAATGCACAGAAAATCGCACAGAGTTTCAAAGTAAAGAAACGAACCTCTTATTTGTGTTTTCCTTCTTCTTATTCAAAAATATCAAAGTTCAATTATAATATTTGAATACTATTAAAAGATGTGTTGTCTCTTCAAATAAAAAAAAAAATTCTTATTCAATCAATTCATATATTTGTAAAAGATCGTGCCATTATAATTCCTTTTAAAATATGCTTCCTTTAAATTATTATCTTTGCTACTGAATTTTTTTCTGATTCAATCAATAGTACCTGTACCTAATGTGTACAAGCTCCCGTTTTATGTTAAAAAAAATTACTCTAACCGCAAACGAACTCACTTTTAGCTTATTAAATAACTTCTCAAACTTCATTAAAATGTGATACCCATCAGGGCAGTTAAGGCCCATCCTCATCCTCATACCCACACTCATCCTCATCGCGCATACCGCTGGATGTTTCTGATGATGGGGGCACGTTCAAATTAAACTGACCGACAGGATTTATCGCTTCGATAAATGAGTGTATCTTCACACAACACCATCAGGCTAACGCAACGAAGAACAAGAAGATTCATACAATTTTGATGGTTTCAGTTCAGACTTGAGGCTCTCGGGCTTGGTGATGGTTTTGTTGTGTTATGTGATTTCCTATTTTATTCTTCTATCTACCAGTGGCGTGGCGTGGATTATTTCAAATGGTAACTCGAAGAAAAATTAATCACCCACAAACGTTAAGTTAGGAATGTCTACCTGAAAAATAATGTTTATTGCATATCTGTTTTCCACGTTCAATAAGTAAAGCAATTCAAACCAATTTGTATATAATAAAAGTGCCTTCTAAAGAAACTGTTTTTGGCAGATGCAAATGCTACCTCAAAGAAAGTTTAAATTCACGTTATAAAGAAAAAAATAAGGAACTTCACAAATGAAAGAGTAGAGTGTCCTATTTCTATAACTTTTTTTCTGTTTAATAAAATTCAACTTACTGAAATCATTTGCTTCCTCCAAAAGAAAATCAGTTAAGCAACAATCTACATTTATTAATGCCATTTTCAGCTAGCAATAATTTGAAATTAGGTAATAAACTATAATTGCAAATATATTTCAATAAACAAACTTTTCACTTTTCAATGTTCTTATTTGATTTTGTTTTTAATTTAAAGCAAGAACATTAAAATTCACTTCAAATTACGCATCGCAATCTGCTTGCTAACTAAATCTTTCAAACAGAAACAGAATTTACCTGTCCTGCTTAAGACTTAATAAACATAGCGCAGTGAATTAGACACACAAAATTCACCAATTTGACGGGAAAAAGCGTGTTATCTTTCGAATTAAACTAAAATTTCAAACAGAAACCAATAATGTACCTCCACAAACAGTAAACATATTTGTATGTGCCTCTACCTGCCCTGCTCAATGAACTTCATACAGCAGCGCAGCGAGATACATACAAAATTCCCTCTACTCCAACCAACTTCAAATACAACACAAAAACAAATAGAACTTCAACTTATCTCTTGTTGGATAGAACAAATTCGTTCTCTTTGCTCTTGTTCCCTTTTGCAATCATTCGCATACAAAATAAGACGCAAGAAACCGAGTTATTATTTTGTATAAGAAAGCGTGTATTGAACAGAGAGCGTGACACCTCTCTGTTCATACATGCTTTCTTATGGGAAAAAGTAACACGGTTTCTTGCGTCTTTATGACGGATTTTTTTTCTGTGAATGAATAATAGGGAACAAAAGCAAAGAGACAAAATTTGTACTATCCTATCCAGTTCCAGCAAAAAGTAGGGTTTTTTGATGTAGTATGTTGATTGTGTAGTTGGAGAAGAGAGACATTATACTTTTTTTGTTGATGATTTGTGTTTGCGTGCGTTGAGTAGAACAACAGTAGGCATATTGATTATTGTGTTTGACTGTTTGTGTTATGGTTGGATTGGCGGGTAAAATGTCGCGTGCGTGTGCTGGTGTGAGGAATGGACACATATTGTGTATTCGTTTAGATTCATGTTGCTCGTTATTTTATTAACGTGGTTAAATGTTTAAAGTTAGAATTTCAAAAGGTAACTCGATAGGAATCGTGTTATATTGACGCCACGCCACTGCTATCTACTCAACTTCCATCATCAGATATTCATTATTCGAGTCAAGCCATGCTGTGCTAAAAACTGGTAGCCTCTTATTTAGCTCTTTTTAAACTAATTTTTTGATCAACAAGAAGAGTTATTTTTATAAACAGCGTTACGTGACAAGAATTCCGTCGCATTCGCATAGTCAAGAATTTCCTATCGGACGGGCATATATAAACGTTATAAATACCTCTTGCTCAGCACTTAAAACTTAATATTCCTTTACTGGGAAAAGCATGCATCAGCCACAACCACACCATTCAAACGAACAACAAAAGCGTTACGCATGCGCTTAGATTGTCGATTTTGAAATATGACCATTTTGGTTTTTATTGGATTCTCGGATCGTTCCTCGAAGGAGGTGGGTGCTTTATATATTGTTCACCCCCAAGACATTGCGCCATAAAATGTTTTCAATTCTTGTGTCCATTGTAATAATGGCTAGAAATAAATGTGATTCTTTGTCTTAACAAATATGGTTGGCGGCGATCAATGTTATGGTTGTGGTTCTGGGTTGGTTTGGACCCTATAATCCAGAACTCATAACCAGGTAACTCAATAAATATAAATGATTCAACTAGGGTTTCGCCTAAATTAGTGTGTTTTGGCTTGATCTTGGGGTCAATTGGAAGAGGCTTTATTTCATCTTCGATTTGATATTTTATTTCAATGCCTTGAGGGTTCTATCAAGCCCATTGCTTGTCTTACATATATAGTATTCAACAATGGAAAGATTGAATGACCAAGACATCCTCCTAAATTAAAACATCTCTTATGGCTTTAGACACACACAAAATCATTGCAATGTGCGAGTAGTTTGCAGTGTGCATATGTGCAGTGCATGCGCTTGGCAATTAATAGTTTATTGAAAGATTATGTTTAACGCCTCCTAGAAGCCTTTTGTGAGGACACGGGTGCATGCCTCCTTTTGTTCTGTCCGTCATAAAGCAAAGATAGTTATGGATACAGTTATAAGCTAGCTATTTTGTCTTCGGGCGGCTTATAGTTATGTAGCTGTATAGTGTGACCAACTCGTGTCTGTCCAGATCGCACGTATCATCTATGAAATGTTATATCTTGGCCATTGCCCTTCGTCACCACCCTTGTACGAGTAGCTGCTATATAGTGATGATGAAGGAAGGCTTCTCCGCAATGAAAGCTTGCGGCCTATTGCACTCGAGTTGTCCTATACGTGCCACTGATGCTTCTTAGTTGATTTTCCACAGACATAAAACCGAGTTTAAGTTGGTCACAAAACAGCACTTGAATGGCTTTTCTTTTTAGTTTCGTTTTTTCTGTGTTGCCTTCAACTAGAGAAAAGACCGCTCCTGCCACCGACACATCTCTAGAGGCATCAAAAGAAATGAACATTTTTGATTTGGCAGCGATGTGATCGTGTCAAGGTTTAAAAGAACTGAACTGGACTTGCCGCGACATCCAGCAGCAGCAGTAGAAAGAGTCTGACGTGTGTGAACTCTTCTGCGCTGCGTGGCAGCCGCCGCCGCCGCCGATGAAAAGAGTTATCATCATATCATGCACCATGAGCATCTAAGAAGAACACTTCTGGCGGCATGTCGCAAGTTTATTTTTTTTTTATTGCGGGGGCGAAGTATAGACACAAAGAAGCCGGCAGCGATGATTGGGATCAAAAAAATGATTGTTTTTTATTTTTAATTCTTACTTTGTAGATATATAAGTTTGGTTCTTGCCTGAAGCGTGTTGTGTCATCTTCAAAGGTACGAGTCGGAGTATGATAAGAATGCCACAAAGTAAATCTTCATAGAAGTGCAATTTGTATCTGTCCGTAAGTGTTTTAGAAGATATTTCAACAAAACTGCTCGAAAGTTCTATTCTTTCGTTCGAAAATTATTTATGAAAACAAAAAATATAAATTATATCCTTCACTTATTTTAGAATTTAATCTTCTTTAAGTATAAAAATGAATTCCTTTTTGTGTTCGTACGCGCGTAACTCGGCCAAAAATTGGAAAATTTAACTGAAAATTAGGAAATTCGAAAATTAAGAAATTATAGGAAAATCGTGAAAACACGTTGAAATTTCAAAATTTCTGAAATTAAATAATTGTGTTCGTACGCGCATAACTCAGCTGAATATTATTCGATTTGCATGAAGATTTTTATGTTGGATTTGTATTAAACCAGATAAAGACACTACGTTATAATTAAAAATTGGAAAATTAGGCCGGAAAAGTCGGAGAGACGTGAAAACAATAAATTACATATGTAGATACTTTTTGATTTGTTTTTTTTTTGTTTGAACGGGTATTTCTACTTTGGCGATTGATACGACTTTCGGAAGGAATATTAATAATTTAGTCAATTATAAGTGGAACGAAGTTCGCCGGGTCAGCTAGTTTTTTTTTTAATATAAGAAAGGCTACAGGATTCTTCAACGTACAAAATCAGGTAACTGCTTTGTTTAAGACAAAGGCTTAACTACATTCAAGACTTTTTCCAAAAAGTAGGGCAAAAAGTGAAAATGTAATGAGCAAAAATATTCTTAGAAATGCGCGTGTGCGAAAAAATTGTGTTTTGTCTGTTGTATCAATCTAAAAATGATATATAAAATACTATTTTCGCAGGCTTTTCCGAACACAAGAATTTCAAGTGCATGTTTTAGTTTTTCACTTTTGTACTTTTTGCAAAAAATCTTGAATGCCTTAATACAAATCTTGAATGCCTTAATACAAAATGTAACACAAGTCAATATATAAAACCTTCTTTAAGGCTGATTTCCAATGGCGCGTTCGCGTTAGAGACGCTTACGTATACGTTTACAAGCTTTACGAACGCGTCGACATGACAGACGACTTGAAGAGAACCTGAAAATCAAAATGAAGCTACATAACTGTAATTTCAAATTTCTTTCAACAAACTATTCCATTATTTTTTAAACAAAATCATTTTTTTCTTTCAATAAAAGGAATTTGTCCAGATAAACCGATTTTTTTCTTCTAAATAAATCGATTTTTTTGTTGAAAGGAATTCGAACATTATTTTAACTGTCAAAATGCACGCTGAAGTTGATTTTTTTCAGCTTTAACGTTGAGGTAGCTTATGTTTCGTTGGTTTGTGTACATGCTAATAGGTGCCAAATCGTAACATAATACCCAACGCGTCACTGTAAACAATTTGCTTGAATTGCTATGTGTGAGCTTTCGCGTTTGAGCTTCGGCATTGGAAATCAGCCTTTGGGAAGCAGAACAAAGGATGACTTGTTCCAAAATTTGATCGTACGAACTTATGTCGTATGCTCTTGTGGTTAAAACAATTAAACACAAAAAAAAAAGTATGTTAAAAAAATGAAAAGGTGTTAGAAGGGACCTCCTTTGGAATCTTTGGAATTTTGTTTAAAATAGTCAAATTTTTTAAAAGAAAATTTTTTCCTCTAAAGAATCACATGAAAATACTCTGCTCCAAATTTAAAACAAATTTGAAAGATCCATTCGCTTAGATTTCTCTCATATTATAAGTGAACGCAAAGGCCGATCGGGGATACGACGAAACCCGACTTTTTCGAAATTCTTCATCATAGTATTAGGTTAATTTTGACTATTACCTCAATTTTTTTTACACGAACCAATTACTTATTGCCTAGTAAGTAAAAAGCCCTAAAATAAATAGTAGGAACAGCTCTTAAAGTGATTTGTATATTTTTTTATGCGCCTGGAACTTGCTGTAAACATTTTCCCTAAATTATGGGATCTTTAAAAAATAGTTTAACAGTAAGGCCCAAATTATTGACTTTCTGCAAAGCTACTATTACTGAAACACTATTTCTAAAAGGGGTTTCGAGATTTATGTACATATACATATATGGACTTGTACAAGAAATATTGGAAGATGTTAACTCATAAGGAAAGAGTTTTTACACAACTTTTTATTTTCTACTATGACATAAATTGCTCTGGTCCACAATGTCATTGGTAAATATTTAACAAACAAAATTTTTTCTTCATTGAAAATACATTTTTACGGTTTTTAAATCACACAAAGTTTCGTTTTGTCCCGGCGATCTCACTTTACTCTTGCCATAGTATAATTGCATTGAATTACTATGAAAAGTTACTGAATTAAAAAAAATATCCTGTTCTATTAATCTTCTTCGTTTGTGACTTAAAAGTGGATTAATTACCTATGTAATAATAATAAATAATTAAATAAATATAAATATTAATTTAATATGTGTTCTTTATTTCAGTTTTATTTTACACAACTATTTATTTAATAAATTAATAATATTGGCAATGCGTTTCGGAATTAGAATTCCATCTTCGGGCTACTTGAACTGAATAATTATGTTGATGTGGTGTGTCTGTCTCTTACCTATGTACATCCCATTACATTAAAAAAAAAAAACATATTTTTAGCATAACATTTTGATAACAATTTGACGAAGTCTTAGTTTAATACCTCATTTAAAATTAAATCAAATTCTTTATTTCGAGGTTTTTGAAAAATAAGGAAATTTACACATTTGGAAATCCCCCTCTCCCCATAAATCACACATGTGAAAAAAAAATATGCTAAACTAATATCGTTGGATCGAGTTTTTTATACTAGGTCTATATAATTATGAAAAACTCATGAAAAACTCGATCCAAAGATATCGTTTCAAGATTCCAATGGGTATTTTATATTTTGTCGGGGATCACAGTTATTTTTGTTACCCATTGTTGAGGATTTTTTTAATTGTTTGATGGTTTAAAAGCGCACGATTAAATAAAGTTTTCAATTTTCTTTGAAAAATTTATTTCCAAACTAAAAATTTTGAAAAAAAAAAATATAATCTTTTTTTGAAGAACTATTTCTTTTAATAAAATTTTACAAATGTTTAAAATTAAGAACATTTCAGTAAACAGCTTTAAAGTTAAAAAAATTGTTAAGTAGTATCATGCTAATACCTTAACATCAGGCTGTTTAAAATTTTGCGCCATAGTCTTTAGGATTAAAATTATTAACGTTTTATTTAAATGAAAAGAAAAATAATCCTTCAAATTAATGACTTTAATGGTTAAGAGTATTGATAGATCGTATAATCTAATCAAAAATTCAAAACTTTACACTTTTTTTTGCTCATCACTTTTGGAAGTCCTTATTAAATCTATAGTGTGTCGTCAATAAACGCATATGATTCATATACAACTTTATTTTTTTTTTTGCTATTAAACGAATAAGAAAGATTGAAATGATTTGTATTCACTCCCGTATTTAGAGTTGCATTAAATTCCACAATTTTGGCTCGCATAGCTGATGGTACTTTTACACAAGATTGCTAAGAATGCGCGGATATATATTTTTGATAATTTAAAGACAAAGTCATACAAGTTCAAAGTCAAATACTACTTATTTCAGATAATGTTCTTTTATCTTTTATAGAAATAAAAGACACAACGAGATCGCTCGAACTTGATTTTGTAGATCAAGGGGTTTATATTCAGTTTCACAAATATTTGACAGGCTTTAGATTTTAAATTGACGCTATTTGTATGGAACTAAGGGCATTTTAAGATTTAAAAGCCTGTTAAATACATAAAAGGTTTTTATAAAATCGGCTTTTAGAGTTTAAAGGTAGAACTAATAGTTGAAACGAAGTTTATGCATTCGTACGAAATAAGCGCTAAGTTTCTGATATGATTTTATACCTAAATGAAAAGCAAGATTTGTATAAAATCTTAATTTACTTTATTACTTAATTACCTAGGTATAAAAGAGAAAAAGGAAAATGGTGTTTGGTCAAGTCGATGCGGCTATGCGGGAATTGCCATGTAGAAGAAAAAAGGCGGGAGTTCGTCATGGTAAGTTATGACAGAAGGTGTCAGGGTGACAAGTCAGGTTTACCAAAATAGAGCAATAAAAATGCAAAGGCAATGGGCACGTTCAGAAGACGTAGGTGACTAGAAAGCTAGGCAAGTTTCTAGTTTCTGATTGGTCAGCTGTCAAAAATATGCCCTTCTATCTAGGCAAATTTTATTGGAAAATGGCTGGAAAGCTAGGTAAGAAATATCTCCCTACATTTCTAGTCAAGTGCATTTATGTCAGAATATCAGCTAATTATATTTTGTCATTAAGTAGCAAGCTGAACTTTATTCTTTCGTGACTTGTTTTTTTTTTCACGTTTATCTTAATAGTTTGAAATAAATAAATAAAGATTCAATTTAAAAAATGTATCATTAGTAAGAAAAGTTTACAAATAATATTACAAAATTCCTAACTGATTTCTGCCTTGTGTGAAGTGATTCTCAGATAAAAATATTATTAAAAGTACTTTCTTCCTATCAACGGAAGGTAAAGGTTTGAAGTAAAGTTCGTAGATTGGCATTAATGACATCTCTAGTCATCAACTAGGTTCCTAGGTCAAATTTGCGTTCAACGAACGTAGTTAACTACATATGAAGTTCCCTATGTCTTTTGAACGTACCCAATGATATGCCAGATCATATTTGAGTTTCGTTCAGCGGGAAAAAACGCTCCTCAAGTGCACCTATGACGGAAGAAAATTGACAGCAAGCTGTAAATTGGTGAAGTAAACTTAGCCATGCATTATGGTTAACGTGTGCCTTTGACGTTTTAGAAAGAAATTTTTCGTTCGGTTATGGCATTAGTTTCCGACAAAGTCTGCCTATTATAGTTCGACCTTAATTATTTAATTTTAAAATGTAAAAAATAGTATGCTTAACTAATACCGAATTTATTTATTTGTTTTTATTTCATGAAAATAAAAAAAAAAGTTAACGAAAAAGTTAAAAATATAAACGGTAGGTTGTGTTAATAATATATTTTAGTAATTTTTGCTCACCAAAATTCAATAGCAGCCACAAATATGTTAACAAAATTGTTAAAGCTTATTCCGAGATATGAAAATAGCCTCTTTCTCAGTAACCCGGTCAATTAGCTCACTCTGAAAGTGCTTATATTATTGGGTATATTTATTGCAAGGGGTACAAAGTCTTAAATTGTATAAAAAGACTAGAAAATCCTTTTTTTTAAGAATTATTATATTGGAAACAAAAAAACATAATATAAGTAGGTGTATGAGCATATAAAATGAGGTAAAGGTTAAGCTTTAATCATCAAATTTCAAACGATTCAAATGATCACTATTTCTATCCTATTCTTGTTTCCCTTCAAAAAACCATGTAATGTATATCTATTAACCAAGATACCAATGATAAGATATAAACATTTATTAACAGCTCTTTTACTGCTACCATTAAAAAAAAAAAAAAACAAAAAAAAAAAACAAGATTCTCAAACTTAATTCTTCCCCTTGACGCCGCAAATGTCGTACAAAATTTAGATTTTAGTGCTTTATACTGACTATGTGGACATTTAAAACTACAAATATATTTATGGCTGCCATTATTTTATTGTTGTTGTGCCCCAATGTGTTGTATAGGTTAAGCGAGTCCCCATCATCATCTGAATGGTTTGTCAAATGGTTATATAGTGATCACGTCGCCAAAGTTATTGCGTTAACAAAATGAACAAAAAAAAAAAATGATTTAAAATTATTTAGTATTCCAAGCTCGTATCGACGTGAGGTTAAGCTATTCTATCATTGTCAAAAAGTTATTTTGTGCACCATATACAGGTATTTATATACACAGTAGCCAGAGCCCTCTATCAGAGATTGTTGAACGGGACGTACCCCGATCGATAGAGTGTATATGATATTCAGATGCCAAAACGATTGGACAAAATGAAATATAAATAAAAAAAAAAAAAGAAAAAAAAAAAAAAACAAACTTTGAATCGCACGAGGTGGCACTTATAGCAAGGTTAGCAAATTTAAGCCATCTTTTCCTTTGCAAGAGAGAAGAGAGACACTCTGCGCAAGCACCTTATTTAGTATTCATGATCCATAACCGCACCGCAGTGAATATACCGAGACAATAACGCAATGTTGCACAGTAGCTAGAACAATTATTTTATTTTATTTTATTCCCTATCTCGGTCATAAGGACAGGTGGATTGATGATAATTTTATCCATGCTAGCATGCCTGGGAATCCACAGATCCCATAGCTCTACACCAAAGTCCAAAAATCCAATAAAAAAATATATGTATATAAGAAGGTATAAGAAAAAACCTCTCTATAATGAAAAAAACACACACGAGACGGATGAAAACGGTTACAATAAAAGATAGTTGTTGTTGATTTGTATTTTATTGGCCTCGCTAATGACACTCCTCATCGGAGCCATGGTGGCCATTATATGGAGGTTATAATACAAACCGACTTAATCAAAACTGCTGAAATTTTTTATTTTTTTTTCTTTGATTTTTTTTTTTTGGGGACATACACTTGATTAGATCAGAAAAGATACACACACGCCCATCAGTTTATATTGAATAGCTGATGTTGGTCTCTTTTGATTCTTTCTTTTTTTTTTTCTTTTAGTTTAAAGTGGAAACCCGAATAATTAAATGTTAGGAACACAAAAAGGAATTTTAAATAAAAAAAAAAAAAAAAAACAAATCTTTTCCGTTCGACTTGATTTTGGGGTCAATAAACGAAACGACAAAAATAGAGAAACACAACCAACAAAATAGAAAACATTTTAATAAAAAAAAAAAAAACAAAAAAACTAACTTGTTTCTTGTGTTTTCTCCAAATGACAAAAAAGATAGTTATCGCTGGGCTCACTAGCAGCACATAAACAATACACCATGAAATCGGTCCCCCCCGCTATAGATCGTTAGATCAGGTGGAGTCGTCTCCACCTGCTATCCTATACATAAATGAGTGGGAACTCCTAAGTGTATCTAATTTCTACCTAAAGACCAAACGTTTGTCTTCATTATATTGGCTTTACATTTTATGTATACCTACTTTTCACTTGTTACCATCAAATAATGTGATGGTAAGTCGATAGCTGCATACAAATCAATACGAAATAGAAGAAGTTACAACTTACAAAGTCAAAAAAAAATCTATTTTCAACAAGTTCCTTAATCGAAACGAAATCAAATACATTCACGCAACCTTCAAAACCAAGTTCACTGACTGACAATGTGGCGGCAGCGGTGGTAGTGATGGCGGCGCCGCCGCGCCGTTCCACCTTAACATATTAAAACTGCCACATACTTACTGCTTACTACCTAGGGGCATGGATAATTCCGAACAAAATTTGCTTCCCAAACTATCTGTATCTAAATAAAAGTCTGTCCGTCTAGGAGTACATAATAATAAATCGAAACCAAAATGCTACACCCACAATTTAAATGCTGCACGTGATCGAATTAGTAGTCGATTAGAAAATTCTTCACGTTATTTTGTTTTTGTGAACGTACCTCGCACTATCAGCAAACAGCAGCGCAGTCAAAATGAGCAAAAATTATCCGAAAAAGCGATTTATTTGGAACCGTCTAAGTTTTTGTTTATTTGTTTGTGTTTTTTTTTTTTGTAATTTCTTAGATAGGAGATATCTGTCGGTTAAAAATGACATTTTCAGAATCTATTTAGTTTATTCATAATAAATGTTGGAATTGTTTTTGTGCAAAATCCAGTTCGTTGCTCAGCTCTTTTGTTTTGCTGTCATTCTCTAAGTAACCTACAAAAATAAACAATTATTTACCGTTATTTTTCGTGGAAATTATTTTATTTGCTGTTTGTGTGCGTTTTGCACGTCTGTCTTAGACGTGCATTATTGCAAACAGACAGACAGTCTTGCAACGCACCTCACTCCGCCTACTCGCAGCTTTCGAACCCAAAAGCACCCACACGTCGTCGTCGATGTCTTCGTCGTCGAAGTTGCTGGCTGGTCGTTTTATTGTTGTTATTGTATTGCCGAAGTCTTCAACGTTGGTTATTTTAAGTAGCGCAATGAGACAACGACAACGACGACGACGACGCGACGAAGCAAACGCACATTAAAGTCATTTATTTATTCTTTTTTTTGCAAGGGAAGTGCGTATCAGCTGGGTTCTTGCACAGGGTTTGGCAATTTGAAGCACCTTGAGTTGCAACGATATGCGAAGTCTGTCTGGATTTGACAATAACTTCGTACAGTCACTGACGACAACGACCATGATGATGATGGAGTTGCTGTTAAGGCAACGTTGGTGGTAGGTGGTAGATATGAACTCAAATACCAGACAGTTGGTTGATGTGCATTGTTTTATTTTTTAATTTTCTTCAGTTTTTTTTTATAGTTTTTAAGGAAGAAATGACAGTGCGACATGTGACCCAAATGTGTAGCTGTTGATTTTAATAAGAGATGAATATCACTTTTAGAAAGCTCAAACTATCTTCTTAGTAAAAAAATGTTTTGTTCAAAATCTTGAATCTCTTAGGCCCATTTGCTGAACCAAAACTAAATACTTATGTTCAACTTAAACGCCTATATGTTCTACCTTTTCGTCAGCGTAAACTGTCATGTAAGCTCTTATTTTGAACTTTAATATCATTTCAGCATATGGGCCTTAAAGTTCAACATTGATTTGCTTAGACACAATTGCTGCGCAAACCAGTGACATAATGTAAGTGTAAAAGGCAACATAGGCTAAACAGGCCACAGTGATATCCGAACATGAATAAGATTGTATTGTTTCTCATTTTGGCAGACACTTATGGCATTCGTGCCCTGCCCTACGTTAACTAACCCTGACACAAGCATCATACTTTACAGGGATTATTAGGATTATGTATCTTCAGAAAAGTTTCTCAGTTTTGCTGTCAAAATACTGTTAAAAACTATAAGAATTCGGGTATGATTGGTACAAACCAAAAATTATAAATGTTTTTAAAACAGATCTTACAAACAAAAATAAATTCTTTTGCTTAGAATTATATTAACTTTTCAGACTAGCTGACCCAGAGAACTTCGTTCCACCTAGAATTGATTAAATTATATAAATGTTCATTTCGAAAGTCGAGCAAGCTCCAATTGTTATCACGACGTTTCGACTTTTCCGGCCTAGTTTTCTATTTTTTATATCCGTAGTGTATTTATCTAGTGCAATACAAATCCAACGAAAAAATCGCTATCCAATTTGGATAATGTTCAGCCGAGTTATGTGCGTACGAACAAAAAAAGGGATTCCTTTTTATATATATGTACATATGTAGATGTATACATAGATGAAGAAGATGATTTCGATTTATTGTAACTTTGCAAACATTGATTGGTATAAGCTAGTCTAAGGCAAGGCGCTCACTGAAGTGATGACGAAGTGGAGTGGTAAAGGAGTAGCGAGTGGCAGTGGAGTGGTGTGGTGAACAAGTGGTTTGGCGATGGAGTGGCGGCGAAGTGATATGAAAGTCTTTTAACGCGCACTGCGGTGGCAAAATTCATTCACCAGCTCTCGGTCTATAAGTAAATAATCACAAGCGTAATTTTATATAGGACAAAAATCCATTTCGTCACCACTCATTTGCCATACTTGAAAATTAAACATGTTCGAGATATGTGACAGCAGACTGGCACCACACTACCTGCAAAATATCATGCCACCGTCACTACACTTTGATCAGCGCGTCTTCATTTAATTACAAAGGTTTTACCAATTCCATCTGCTAATTACTGCCTGAACAGAATATAAAATGCTGGAACTGGAGCCGCAGACGGAACTGGAAGAGCTGTCAAAAAGTGTCGTACGTTATTTTTTTTTACGTGCCCACAATGCAGCTGTAGCTTGAAAGTATTTTGAAGAAAAACAAAAGAATATTCTTGTGTACAAGCTCAGAATTCACATTTTTTGTTTCCAATAATTTTCCTTTTAATAAATAATTTTTTTTTTCGCGCTACAAATAACCACAATATTTGTTTCTGACCCAAAAAGTTGTTTTTTTCTTCATACAAATTGAAACGTCAAAAGTGTCGTACGTGAAAAGTTAAAAGTTGGTGAACTCTTCCGTCTGCAGCTCTGTATGCAGCTACGTTCCATTGTGTTCACAACATTGAATTTGCGTGTATTCAATATTTTGACAGCTATTCCAGCTCCGGCTCCAGTTCTGTCTCCGTCACCATTCTGTTCAGTCAGTTAGTCACCACGCCACTACCACTCCACTTTCTCACCACTTCAGTGAGCGCCTTGCCTAACAAAAAAAAATATTAGACGCAAAAAAAACGACTTTCTACACACAGTATCGAAAATAAATATTTTTAAAAACTGGTATAGGTAAACTTGTCTCACTCTCCTTCGAAGATGGCAAATATAATTCAAACTTTTCTACAATCATGAATAACTTGTTCATTTACCTTCTTACCTTTTGTGTTTAAACTTTGTACCCACAAAAAAAAAAAAAAAAAAAAAACTCAAGCTTGGGCTTATTGATTATAAAGAAAGAAAACTTTTGTTAAAGTACATCTGGATTATATTATTTATTTGAAAAGAAACAATGTTAGTTAAAATGTCGCTTCTCTACAAAGATATTTATGTTTAATTAATTTTAATTAAGTGCTATAATAATTTAATTTTAAAACTTTCTGTGGAAAACTTTTATATAAAAGTAATGACATTTTCTTTAGCTTTTTTTTACAAGTGGTCAAAGAAAATAAAACAAAAAAAAAATAAGGCTCCAAACGATTTCTAAAACGATAAAAAAGATACAAAAAAATAAAGATTGGACAAAACGGGTACCGTTCTTTAGGAAACTTCATTTTTATTTCAAATATAAAGACAACGTAATGAATGTGGTAGCTCTGTCCTATAAAAAAAAAAAAAAAAAAAACAAAACCAAAAAAAAGAAATATGTTAATTCAAACTACACCACAATGCTTTCTCCCTTCTATCACTAACCAAGATAGATGTACCGATCGAGATACTTTATGGTCTTCATTAACCAAAGAGAAGCGGTAAAATATTTAAATCAGGCTTTATTTTTATATTGAAACATAATTAAGTAATGATTAGATCAGTCGTCGAGCGATTAATTTTTTGACTTGTGACGTCTTTTATCGTGATTGTGGTTTTGGATTGAGATTGAGATTGTTTTTTTTTTTAATTCTGTTTTTTAACAAAACCCATCTTTAAGCAGTTTTGACTGTAAAAATCGTAAAGAAAGTACAGTTGCGAAAGATATTCATAAAACCAATGCTAAATAAAAAAAAAATGAAAAACTTAAACAAACTAAGACATAATATTATTTGAATAAACAAGAAATCAATTTTAAAAATAACCACAAATCAAATGGTTTCGACATAACATTAATAGGACATAAAATGTGTGTTGCAAATCTGAGAGTTTTTTTTTTTTTTTTTAAGGTTTGTTATCTGCTTGTTCATTGGTATTTCGTTAATTTGTTGCTTTTCTTTAAAAGAGCTTAGTGAAAAAAAGCTTAATTTTTTATAGTTTCCGATGGTTTTATAGATGTGAATAAGGAGAAAATTAAGTTATAAAAAACTTATGATAAGTTGTTTCATCATCAGTATCAAAAGGTTGATGATAGAATTGGTAGGCATTCGTTTCGGATATCGTAAGTGTCACACAAAACAATGGTTTCAAAAGTTGGTCCAAACATATTTATTACTTAGAGCACAACTGTACATATATTATTACAATTTATATTTTTAGCGATTTAAAGGTTCAAACATATTTACTTTTACGTAATATCACATTGCCAATAATGAGAAATTTGAAAATACATATAAAAATGGTGCTAGGTACAGTTAATAACAGCTTTTGGTGAATGAAGTGTCTAAAATAGTACGAGACTAAAGAAATGCCAATTTATAACAATTATTATAGCACTTAAAGAAACCTCTGGGTGCCCGAAGTATACTTACCGGGAGCCGTAGGGCCCTGGGACCTTGAGGGCCGCATAAACAGTACTCTTATAAATAAAACTACTATAATTTGGCATGTTTGGAGTTACTATCCTTAAAAAATTTATAACACTTTTCATATATATAAGAAGCTACTATACTGCCACCATACTTCGGGTAAACTTTATTTTTTCTGTAAATCGCGAGAAGCGCGTTCATCCGGGTTTTTTAATTGCAACAAACTGTTGTAACTGTTATAAATTTGTATTTTTCAAGCCTCGTCCTCGCCCTTTAGTAAAATAATTTTTAAGGTGGGCGGGAGAAGGAGTATAACTGGCTGAACAGAATGGTGACGGAGACGGAACTGGAGCCGGATCTGGAATAGCTGTCAAAATATTTAATACACGCAAATTCAATCTTGCGAACACAATGGAACGGAGCTGCATACAGAGCTGCAGACGGAAGAGTTCACCAACTTTTAACTTTTCACGTACGACACTTTTGACGTTTCAATTTGTATGAAGAAAAAAAACAACTTTTTGGGTCGGAAAAAAATATTGTGGTTATTTGTATCGTGAAAAAAAAAATTATTTATCAAAAGGAAAATTATTGGAAACAAAAAATGTGAATTTTGAGCTTGTACACTAGAATATTCTTTTGTTTTCCTTCAAAATACATTCAAAGCTGTACATCTGCATTGTATGGACAGGTAAACAAAATAACGTACGAAACTTTTTGACAGCTCTTCCAGTTCCGTCTGCGGCTCCAGTTCCGTCATTCTATTCTGTTCAGCCAGTAAGTCAAAATTTGGTCAAAATGAGATAAGTACACCATTCGACTCTAAAATGATTGATGTGGCATTTTTGGAAAAAGCATTATAAGTCTATTGCACACACAAATCACTATAAAAGGCAGTGGTAGCATAAAGTAACATAACTCTTTAAGAGACATAATTCTGTGAGGTTAAAGGAGTATAAGTCAACTTATACTGTTATGATCAATTAAAGGGGTATTGTTTTTTTTTTTTTAACCTCTTCGAACAAAATGTTAGTGGTCAAATGAGTACAAGTCGCTCGGTTTCCTTCTACAAAATAATAAAAAAATTCGTTTTCTATTTTAGAATTCCGCATACAAATATAAAATCAAAGTTTTATTATAAAAAAAAAAAAAATATTATAAGATCCGTTTCCAATTTTTGAATTCGGCATAAAAATAGAAATTCACAGTTTGATTTAAAAAAAATTGAATGTTTAAAACATTTTTTCTCTTTCATGAAAATTTGCCATTTTTGACTTATATCCTTCAACCGCCAACCTTAGATTTGTTCCATAAAAGCAGATCGAACCTACTCATTTTACCGCATACACAAAATTTTTAATTTAGTTTACCTACTTCCGTTTATAGCTCAAATTTTATTTTTCACACAGTATAAGTTTCCCTTCCCTTGTCATTCCATGCACCACAATAATTCCGATTTATCTTAAGGCGAACATAAACTTCAATGTACCTAGATATTTCACACGCTTATTCCTCTGAGATATCATAGAAAGACTGCATCGCTATTCCATAAAAGGCTCCCTCCCAGTTCATAAGCCACTCCAAGTTTTCCGAATGACATACATACATAACTGCACACAGAGCCCGGAGATCATTTAATGCAAATGCTTCAGTGCCAATACGGATTCATTGTTTTGTTTTACTTGCCACGTAAAGCTATACAACAATGTTTTCCAACCATATCTAGAGCCTATGATCTTTACACCTTACTATTTTTTTTTTTATTTTTTTTAATCTGTAATCATTTATTGGATTTCAATTACATACAATTAATTAATAACCAGATAATCTTTTTTTTTGTTTAAGATACGCACAAATACGCCTATAACAAGTTGATGAAATCAAAAGGTATATGATCACATATTAAATTCGAATTCAACCCCCTTCTGCCCTTAAGCCACAGTGTATAAGTCCCCACCCGTCAGACGCAATAATTGTCGTTTGATTACAATTCCAATCATGCTATCTAGTTTAAACATATTCCAAAACTTCCTTTAGTTTTCGATCAGAAAAAAAAGTGAATATTTTACGCACAGACCTATTTGGAGCCTATATTATACTCGTCCTCCTCCTTCGGGTTGAGTAATTCATATTGGGGCGAGCATTAATTATTCATACAGTCCTATAGTAAACCTCATACCCAACCAACAATATTTTATAGTCTGTTGTAAAGAACATGCTCATAAGGCGGCTTGCTAAGCGTCAATATCAACTCAATCTTACTGATTTGTGTATACAGATCGACCGAACGAAGAATAAAAGTCTAGAATAGACTTTTATTATTTTTAGCTTGCAATTCAATTAGGACAAGTATTGGATTGGTGTAGAAAATAAATCAAGTAAATATTTATAGGCAGCGATATATGAAAATTGATTTTGGAAAAAAATATTTGGCTGAAACAAAAAAAAATGTTTCTTATATTAAACTTTGCGATTTTTGTTTTTTTAAACTTTTACAGCACTATTGATTAAAAAAACACTATCTGCTACTTAGCACACGTGTAAAAGCTGCCAAGCGGATAGAGAACTTGTCCGTTGGATAACTTTGCTTATTAATAAACATATTTTTGTTTTATAATATGTTTCCAGGTTTTATCACTGAAAGTATGGTATCTAATTAATTCATGAGAAGTATACTTGTAGGTAGGTTTTTATAAGATAATTATTACCAATCCCTTAAACTCTAAATTCGGCGAATTTAAATTACACCATCCCTATCACATGTCACTTGCAAAAACACAGCTTCTAATTTTTCTGTCGAAGAATTGATGGATCATCTCCCAGTTTGAGTCAGTTATCCAATCTTATTTTACAAAGAGGCCGTAGTAGCCGTGGCGTGATGGTTAGTGCGATGGACTGTCATGCCGGAGGTCTAAGGTTCGATCCCCAGCCTCGCCACCTATTTATTTAAAAGAAAAAACGGCTACTGCCTCTTGCGAGGAATTGAAAAATCCTCCAAGAGTATCTCCTGTCACAGAAAAGTGCCGCTCGTTAGCCGTTCGGATTTGGCAATAAACTGTAGGTCCCCTCCATTCCTGCAGACACGCACACAGGAATGGTTGAGAGTTGTAAGTCACTAGGCCTTAGTTCTTCATGAGCTGTTGTGCCATCAAATTTATTTTTTTTTTTTTTTTTATTTTACAAAGAGGCTGCATTACCTGATACTGAGATAGAAACCAGAGTAGAATATGCGAAAGTAATAAAGAATACTTTAGACTATATTACCACTAAACTATAAATCTACTACTTTATCCATAAAAACTACTTTATCCATAAAAACTTAGTGCGATTTTATTGTTTTTATATTAACTGGACATATTTTTAGACAAACTTTGGTAGAAATTGGCAGTTTTGCGAAGAAAACAAGCAGGTTTTGGCTGAGAGGACTATTACTATATGTCCACTATAACCAAAATATAATTGGATTAAGAATTGATCTTCTTCAAATCTCTAAGATTTGGGACCAGTTATACAAAAAATAGATTCTTCGTCATATCAATATTTTAACCCAGAGATTTCGGTGGATTAACTGAGGTTTGACCATGAGGGTTCAAGCATGTGATTTTCTATTGATTAAAGTTAAAATTTGAACCATGGTTGAATTACAATGAAATCGATGGCTTAAAAGTTTAATCCGATGATAAATCACTTTTTTACAACTGGCCCTTACCATACACAAACTTATATCCTTAATCTTTTTATTAGAAATAGTTCTTGTTAAATCTTGATAAAGGGGCAACAATCCTCGAAAATGAACTAATCTAAATCAAAATGAACTATCAATTCTTAGCCAAATAGCACTGAACACATTCATTCGAAAAAAAAACCAAATTTTATTTTCGTTTTGATTGAAGTGATGCTTTCTATCTCACTTCCACTTCATAATATCAAATAAAAAAAAATATTTGCATTTCGAAAGGATTTGCCAAAGTTAATAAAATTGGCAGAGTGGAACAACTTTAATACGCATACACCGAAAAAAAAAAATTGATAAAACGACTGTAAAATTAACATTTTTGGGTTATAAAAGTCGTCCAACATTAAAAACATCAATTTTGATATGCTCATCATATCAATACAATATGATCATTATCATTATGATATATTTATTATCATTTTGATATGACTATTAAAATGAAGAAAGCAAATTAAAAAAAAAAACTGCGTGCATTTGTAGGGTTTGATTTGAATTTTATTTTATTTAGAGTTTTTAGGTTTTATTTTCCATTGCACCATAGTGGTTTTGTAAGTTAATTTTCCTTTTATTCTGAAATATTTAGAGTTTTATTTAAATTGAAAAAACTTATATTTTACTTACTTGAAAATTTTCTGATGAGATTCGAACCTGTGTCTTCCGCTTACGAGCCCAATACACTTCCACTAGGCTAATTCGCAATACGGAAAGCCGGCGTTGAAAATTGATAACTTTCTGGTTTATGATTCAATGCCAACCATATTTTAAAATGTTAAATTGATATTATAATATCAAACAAATTACACCAAGCTGATGTTGAAAATATTTGTGTGATATTTTAATATCATAAATACAACATTTTTAACAATTTATTGATAAATTGATGTAATAACATATATTTGATATTAATAAAATATTAAAATGATTTGCCGTTTTCATCATTTTTACATAAAATTATATCAATTCAACATTCAGGACGTCAATGTTGACATAAAAATATCAGATTAATATTTTTTACTGATATTCTAATAGTAAGAATTATCAACCTAGTTTTGATAATGAGAATTGATATTAAATGTTAAAACCAATCTTATTAAAGTAACACTTTACAATATCAATATAACAAAAATAATATTAGCGTAACATTAAAAGTATTAATTTAATATGTTTTGTGGTAAATTTGATATGGAAAATGAAAAATATGGAATTGATATTATGAAAATGTTATCTTGATATTGCGTTTTTTTTTCAGTGTACATTAATTTAATCGGAGCTAAAATAAGCTTTTGAAAGAAGTACTCGTATAGGTACTATAATTCGAATAAACTCAAATGATTTAAGCCTGGCAATACTGCGTCATTTGTAGTCATGCATTTGTCATTTTCACTTTAACTTTCTTTCAAAAAATTGGCTGTTTTCGGAGTGTTTTTGTGTTCCGAAATTCATAAAGATGTAGGCGAGGAACACACACATAAAGTTGTTTTTTGGATTACATGTCAAAATGGATAAATAGGTGAACCATTTTGTTAAATGGCGGCAGTAGGGTAGTCTGTAAATTTTGAAAGTCGATGTTTTCGATTAAAATCGAAAATGAGTAATGCCGGATTTACACAAGTGACAAAATGTCATTAATTTTGTCATTTTATACCAATAAATTGTCATAATTCGGTTTAATGACAGTTAATTGGTATAAAATGACAAAATTAATGACATTTTGTCACTCGTGTAAATCCGGCATAAGACAGTCCGAAATTCAACCAACACGTGGTATGTAATGTGGTAAAGTATTAAATATGCCATTGTGGAAGCAAAATACCAAATATTACAGTGTGGAAGTAAAATATGAAAATAATTTATCACCATTCATCTGACTGTCACATATGGAATTCTTATTTACACTTTAAATTTTTGACATATGAGCCATGTTTTTTTGTGCATTTTATCTTCGTTTCAAAAAAATCCACGTTAAATACAACAACAATACGGAATTACATCTATAATTGTTGTTGTATTTAATATGGACTTTTTTTTAAGCTAAGATAAAAATTCACTAAAAACCACGGTTTTATTTAAATACTCAGTGAGATAGTGTGGAAGGGCCTTTCCCCGGACGTATATGAAATGGACCTTCCCTTCAGGCAAATACACTGACCCAACTTTCTCGGTGTTTCATGGATCTTTGCTAAACTGAGTGTTTCACGCACACTTACAAAAATTCTTTGTATTTACAGGCTTTTTTACTCACACCTTTGTTTAGTTCATTTTTGCAAGTGGATAAGCGAAGACATAGTTTTTTTTTTTTTTTGTTCTTTTTTCTTATAATTTTCTTCGGAAAAATTGATAAATGCGGTCACTTCATAAATAAAATGTTACTGTTTTTCGTTAATATCGTCTTTTTGTAGTGCAATAAAATATGTTTGTAAATTGTATAATTGATGAAAATGAAAGTGTCTTTAATTGAAAAAAAAGAAAAGCTTTCTTTGTTTGTTGTTTTTAGGTAAACTCGATTGGTGAAACTTGGAATGAAAAAAGCTTTGTTGTAGGTAATGTAGAACTCAAGAAGTGACGAAGTTCTTTTTTTGCGATTCATTTTGGATCCGTTTTGGGATCGGTTTTTGCTGAGTATGGTGAATTCTCACTCTCATAATACATGCGCAAGTAGGTCAGTGGTGATTCTAATTTCCATACTAATTTGAGCCGACAAACGCAGTTTTGAGGATACGTATTTCGATCCGTACGCGGAATCCCCCATACGTTGTTAACTACGTGTGCGGATCCAAAACGGACTCTTTTGCTTAAAGGGTTACAGTCAACAAGTGTCAGATCTTGGAAATACAAAGTTGCCAGTCACAAATTCTTGTTATCCTTACAACTTATACCAGATTATAGTACCGAGTGCTCAACCTTAAGTCTCTTCATAGTTTTGAGCTAAAACAAGCACCAACTACGCGCGACCCATAAGTGCATTTTATATTTTTTGAATAACTCAGTATCAATTAGCAATTCTAATGCACTCGAAGTAGGTTGGGGGCTTGAGAATAACATATTGTATAATTGTAAGCCCAAGAAAACCACTAGATGCAGATTTCCGACAGCACAGAGCAGTACCATATAGATTCGTCCATCTCCCTGGCTGACATTATCGACACAAATCACAAGCATTATACGAACAATCCAAATCGAACAACGGACATCGCGCCGCCGTGTCGATTAACATTTAAAGATGAAACACATCCCAGAGCGGATACTAAATATTTCGGTGTTGTTAATCTGTCACATTCGATTAGCATTAAAGTTTCAGTTTCGAAGCAATGAGAGCTGATTTTGATTTTTCAAAGCCCAAAATGCAAACCCGTGCCATATTGCTGAGGTAATTCAACAGAGTAAATGAATTATTAATAAATACTCGTAAAGAAATAAAAAAAAAAAAAAACTTAATAAAAAACACATTCGTCAGCGGTTTTTCAGTTTTTTTTTTTTTATTTTGTTTCTTCTATTTTTGATTTTGTATAATTTCGCGTCGTAATCAATATCGTAAACAAATCGGGGAACAAAGGATTATTAATTTTAATTCGAAAAATGTTACTTCGAACGTTTGTTCGAACAAGCTGTGAACAATTTAAAATTCAAATTTCGATTTTTTTTTCTGTGTTCGTTCAATAAAACGATTGATTAAGAAATTTTGTGTTGTTTTTATGTGATCGAGGTGTTTTGTTTTTATTTTTTATTTTTGGATTTGAATTGTTCGAGCCCAGGCATTTAAATTATGACAATGACAGAGACAGACGGAATTATTATTTATATGTGAGGCGAAAGCACTGACAAATTGGCTAATTGAAGGTATTACCATTACCGACATCACCATGTCATTTGGGTTATTAATTTTTTTTTCCTTTTCTTCTTTATATTTATTAATCAAAGTTTGATATACTGGGATGAATTTTTCTTCGAAATCAATCGAAAAGGGGCGTTTTTTTTTTTTTTTTTTTTTTTTTTTTTTTTTTTAATTTTATGAGGATCACTCGGTGTCATGCAAGAATTTTCGTTTGCTTTGGGCAAAATGTTATAAATATTTTTGTTAGATTAGATGTTCGTGTTGGAAATATCAGAAAAGCATCACGTGCCGTTATAAGAGAATTTATAGTCATTTCGCCCATTGAAGATTTTAAAGATGCATAATTTTTGTATTTACGGTTTTTGTTTTGGTTGATCTTAGGTATTGTGCCCTTTAAGGTGGAATTTTAACATGCCATGATCCGTCGCCGCTAGCCGCTGGCCACTTGGAATTGGATTTGATTAGAATGTGAAGGCAGCGCGTGTGCACGATGCATTTTATTAATGCTGTTGTTGTATATCTAAATTCTTATGAAACAAATTTTATTCGATTGGTATATAGAAAAAAGGTTATCATTAACAAGGGAAAGTGAATGTTTTAATGGGTCGAACAGAATATAACTGTGTGTTAAGATGAATTTGGTATTTCTATGCAACGAAAGTTAATATAGGGAAACAGCTTCGATGCTATTTATGGTTTGACTGAGTTTTATTACTATGACGCAATTAATTAGAGTTTTACAAAAAACAACAACAATTTTTCGATTTCTAACCCTTCTATTTATTTTATTATGGCAAAATGATAAAAACAACTTATCTTACCTCATTGTTAGCACATATTTAAATACTATTAAGGTTGGTTTTTGATCAACTCTCTTATGTGCCTATATAATTTAAAGACAGTGGCCCAAAATTTTAAACAGCCTGATGTTAAGGTATTAACATGATACTATACTTAACAATTTTTTAACTTTAAAGCTCTTTACTAAAATGTTCTTAGCTTTAAACATTTTTTAATTAGTATTATACTAAACCAATTTCCTCAATAAAATCCAGCTGAACACGCCCTAAAAAAGTGACAGATCACACCATTTTCACATTTGTAACTGTCAAAGTGACATTTGGAGTTAGTATGATACTAAAAAGATAAAACAGCCATTTTGATATTTTAACTTTAGTAAAATGTTAAAAAGATAATATACGATTCGAACTCGTTTAAAATTTGGAAAATCCTCTTTTTAACCTAGCATCATAATAAAATTGCTTTAACATCATACTAAATCGTCTAAAATTTTTCGCCAGTACTTTTTTTTTTTTAAGATACAGTAAACATACATTCCAAAGTACTTATCCAAATTCATATCTGGTAATATTATATAACAACGAAACTGAACAACTTTTTTTTTTCATTTCTTTTTTTCAATCTTAAATTTTCATTCACTTATTATTGAACGCAGATCTCTCAATGAAAATTATTTATTTTGTAAATTTTCAAATAACTGACTGACTGATTAATCCTAAGATAAAAGTTTAAAACTAATGAAATTTAATCCCCAAAATATCTACGAAACTTAATTCGCATGGTGCATAAAATAACAAAGAAACAAACAAAACTAAATTAAAAGAAATTGCCTACGGCCGGCCGGCCTACGCGAGCATTTGTTCTGCGTGATGTGACTTACGAAAAATTTAAATATGAATAAATTATTTTTTTTTTTTATTAATTTTTGGAATGGATTATTATCTTTCAAAATGCATAAATACTATATTATGTTTATTTAATTTAAATAAAAAAGAAAATGAAAATGAATACGAAAATAAAAAAAAAAAAAAACTATTATAATCTGAAGTTTTGTTAATCCTTTAATAGATTTCTGATAATGAGGTGTAAATGTTGTCGCCTAAGATGGCGATCAATCAAACTCTAGGTCAAATTTAACTGAGTTTGTTTTTAAAATTATACTAAAGATATTTATCGTGAATAAGAGCCCAGCATATTTTTGTTTACATTTGTTTCTATATTGATGAAGAATTTAGGGTAGTTCTTCATATAGGTATTTGTGGTATACTAAGAAAAATTGTGTGACGAATTTGACCTGTTCGTCAGTGAAAATAAAAAAAAAAAAAAAATATGCCGAAGAAATTAATATTTTACTGGGATAAAATTCGAAATCTATTTCAATTTTTTTAAACAACAAACTTTTAACTCAACAAAAAGACTTATTTTGGCTTAAGAAGGATTCGTTGTTCAAAATATATCCAACTATATAAAATGAACTGTAAAGCTGTAATGTACAGATTTTTAAGTCTAACTAATTATGCTGATAAAAAAGTACGTATACGCCACAGTGACTCCAATAATGCTTATGTTTTGTATTACTTATTTTAAAGGGTCCGTAGGAACTAAAAAGAGGCAAAGATTAATAAAAAAGGATTTTTTTACCTCTCTCTCTTCTTATATCTACATGTAATAGATTACAAGATCACAAAAAAAAAAAAAGTGGAAATATAAAAATTTATCAGTGTGCAACGCGTTTGGCAAATTTTTATAAGGGTCATAATATTTAGTTATTTCCTTCTTCACTTGATGGTAAATCCTCTAGAAGTAGGTACTCATTTTTTTGTTTGTATTATCTATTCCAGTTCGAATTCATAGCTAAGACAGGACAACGTCTTTCGGGTCAGCTAGTCTTCTATATAAATATATATAGAAATGAATCGATTTTTGTGTTCGTTGGCGCATAACTCGGCTTAACATCATCCGGGATTTTTTTGTTGGATTTGTATTGAACCAGATTAACACAAAATGGAGCCGAAAATTGAAAAATTTACCGAAAATTAGAAAATTCGACCGAAAAAGTAGAAAAATTCTGAAAACACCTTGAAATTTCAAAATTTCTGAAATGAAATTGTGTTCTTATGCGCATAACTCGGCTGAACATCATTCTATTTGCATGGGAATTTTTTTGTTGAGATAAAAATTGGAAAGTTATTTCGGAAATGTCAGAAAGTGTTGATAACAATTGGAGCTTGCTCGACCTTCGAAAGGAACATTAGGCCCATCGCCCACTAGGCAACTTCCGAGCAACTTCGAGCAACTTTTTGAAAATTTCCAAAATTTTGGGCAAATGAGACGCCAGTCGAAGGTGGATAATTTGTCGTTAATTAGTCTTTAATTAGTATAGTATTAACGTGTCATTCCATGTTTTCTGATGTGTTT
This sequence comes from Epistrophella euchroma, assembly GCA_947049315.1. Lineage (NCBI taxonomy): Eukaryota > Metazoa > Arthropoda > Insecta > Diptera > Syrphidae > Epistrophella > Epistrophella euchroma. The sequence continues at coordinate 16,170,999 of OX346247.1, read as the reverse complement.
ATCTTGCTGCTTTTTAAGTTGAAACAAATTTAACGAAGAGACCACTGAGAAAGTGGTATAAAATCATTAAAAAAAAGAGGCTGGGTTTGACCCACACTGACAAAATTCCCATTGGTTCCCTTTGAAACTCGACACCCGATGTTATTTTTTATAAAAAAATAACCAATTAAAAATCTTCGAAAAACTTATCAATTGTGATGCAATCAAGGGAAGGCTGTTTGCTCTAAATATATGCGACACGAAAAATTTCACCAATTTTTTAGCAGTTTCTTTTGCAGTTTTTTTTGGCCTAGAATAAAACCGTCAATTGAAATTTTTAAGAAACCTTATCAATTACTAATTATAGTACTGTGTATAGCCTAAAATTATCCGGGAGTTGATATCATTGGTCGTTCCCGAGATATTCGAGCCGAAAAACATTTTTTAACAATTTTAAGCAGTTTTTTTGCAGTTTTTTTTACCTAGAAAAAAACCGTTAATTGACTTTTTTCACAAACCCAACATATTATCAACCATAACTTTGTGTATTAAATAAATTTAACCCGAAGTTAATATCTTTGTGTGTTCTCAAGATACTCGATATTTTTTTTATAATTTTTAATGGTTTTTGTTAATAAAAAAAAAAAAAACTGTGGGTTGATCTTTTTTTAGTGTTACCAATTTTTCACTACGTCATTATGCAAAGAATGAAACTGGGCCGAAATCGATAGCATTATTTCTTCTAGAGATATTCGAAAACGAGCAATTCTACAATTTTTTTTTTTTAAATTATTGTAATAAAAAAACCGCTAATTGAACTTTTCTGAAAATCCTTTCTGCATGTTATGGCTTTATTATCTGTAAATTAAAATTCAATTGAAGTCGATATCTCTATGCGTTCTCGAGATATCGTCGGCTAAAAAAGCTTCCGAACGTACAATGTAATCCAGATCCATCAGAGACCTCGAAACGTCGAGAAATGTCAACATTTTCAATTTCAAAAAATCTTCCAATGGAAATATAATAATTAAATATTGATGTTTATAAAATTGTAAACTATCAGAAATAAGTTGACGCATTGTCTCCTGGGGTGCCTACATGTATTATGCTGCAACTATGTCTACCTGAAGGAATATTACCCTCTACAAAAATCAGTGTCCTCTTCTTGACGCCATCTAGGTCAATTTCAGTTAAATCCACTCAATGTCCTGAAAAAAAAAGAACATGTCATTTTCCCCAACAATCAAAATGAGAAATTAATCATCTCTAAGAAAACCAAACCATTCATATAGAGACATAGGGGCTTATTTTATTTCTTTATTTTAAAAATCTAACAGGTAAATTGAAATCACTGATTTGAGTACCCAGATTTCTACCAATTCGGAAGAACTTGCCATAAAACAAAAAATTGTGCCACCATCCCCGCACAGATTGTTGTGTTATACACCTGACACAAAAAAAAAGACATAAAATCATGGAAAAAAGGACACACTCCCGTATCACCCCGAAAACACTTGTCACAACTGTTCGATGACAATCTGCGGATAGTATAGGCCCCTTACTTAAATTGTTCCTAGTACATCCATATATATGAGATAAAGAAGAAGTTATCTAGAGATGGCACGACAGATATGAAAAATGAAAATTTATTATCCAAGCGAAAGACCTCACAACAGAATACAGTTATATATCTATAGGTGAAGGATCGTTCAATGGAATCGGGTGATTGGTCGTAAAAATCCGTGAGAAGTATTGCGTTGCGTTCTGATGTCCCAATCTTGTACGAAAAAAAATCCCATATCATCCTCATGTAGCGGGTAATGTGTGTGTGTTTTTTTTTATAGGTTTATTAGTTTTCCGCCTTCTGTGAAATTTAATTTAACTAAAATTTAGATTTAGAAATAGGAAACTTAGAAGAATACCTACGATTTTTTATTTTAACATACGCACCAAACCTCAATCAAAAGTTTAGTTTTTTGAAAATTAAACTTATGTGAGGAATAATTTATCTAGCAAATTGTATATTCACCGCAAAAAAGATTCATTATGCATTCATTGGGTTAAAAAGTTACTTCCAATAAAGTCGGTGGTAGAGATGAAGACGAACGGATTTTAACTTGGATGTCTAATAGTACGAACGAAAACTTGTCGGAACCACATTGAAGGCGGGTGCAACCTGCACTGGAATTCTAAATTTTAATTAATTGTTGTGGCTTTTGGTTGGGATGTAAAGTACAGCTAGAAGTTGAAATATAGAAGACTTTGTTTCTTTTGTACATATAAATTATTTTATGTAAGTTCTTAGTGTTAAAAGTAGTCGTGAATGGGTTTAGCTTGAGCGATAGAAACAAATACGAAGCACAAATAATTGTCCAATAGCTTTAAGAATGAGGTTAAAAAAGAGATTTTAAAGTTTATGTAGGAACCTCTCCCACAATTAAGTTGATACCTAATAATATAAAAATGCCAAGTGAAGACGAATTAAATTGGCGTTATCATGGCATTAAATCTAGATCTCACGGCAAACGTTCTATACACACAGTTTGATGTTTTGAAAAAGAGAAGTTTGGTGCCCAAAATATTGACATAACCTCTGTTCGTTTACTGCCCAAATCGCCCATTTTAACCGAAAGTTCTATCAAAGTTCATTTAAAAAAAATTAAGTTAGACCAAATCTGGCTGTTTTAGGAAGTAAACGAACAGACCCATCATAATTAAAATAGAAAAATTGTGGAAGGGTAAAAGTGAAGTTTCTATATTAAAATCAGTTGGTACACGAGCACATTTCCGGTTGTCGGTGGGTCTCGCAATTGGACGGACGTCCATTTTATATTTTTCTGTCTGTTCGGCTTGTTCAAATGGGTAGATATGTGTCCTCTATAACCTCTGTCTATCAACTCCTACTCTCGACCTCCCCGTGGTGAACGTCGGGTGCCTAGTACCTTAACTGAAGATGGGGTTCCAATCCCTGTGGACGGTTTAGGTGGCAGCAAATGAGAGAGGGGGGGAGAAGTGTTCCCACTAAGGCACTTCTCCTTTATCCAGGCGGCAGCGGAAGAATTCCCCAGATGGAATCAACGGTGGCGTCTACAGTTCCAGTCAGGTTGAACTACTTAGTGAACACCTTATATGGGCTACTACGACGTATTCGTAGCTCAGGCCTATAAGGAGCGGTTTATCCGGCTCCCCGTCCTTGGAGTTATAATAAGGATCTGGTCCTCCAGGCTAGGGGGTTGTGCGTCGGGGTGACTTCCCTACCACGGAAAAAATGTCGGTTCCGAAACGACAACAAGCCTCGGATATGGATGATTTTAATGTTGACGACCCCAGCAAACGAAACAAGGACAACGAATTTCGGATCTGCACGTGGAATGTCCGGACCTTAAACAGGCCACGTGCAGCCGAACAATTAGTGGAGAACCTGGATAGGCTAAAGGCTGATGTAACAGCCATCCAGGAAGTGCGATGGGATGGAGAGGGCATACGAAGGATGCAATCGTGTGACATCTACTTCGGCGAGTGCTGCAAGGAGCAGGGTCAGCGGCTCTTTGGTTGTGGTTTTGTGGTAAGGGGAAGACTTAGGCAAGAAGTCTTGGGCTTCAGAAATGTAAGCGAGCGCCTGGTCACAATCCGCATCAAAGCAAAGTTCAAAAACATCACGTTGATCTGTGCCCATGCCCCAACGGAAGAAAAGGATGACTCAACCAAAGAAGAATTTTACGATCTCCTCGAGGATACGTATGATAGGTGCCCCAAGTACGACGTCAAGATTATTCTTGGCGACTTCAACGCCAAGATCGGAAAGGAGGGCATCTTTGGTTCGATAGTCGGAGGACACAGCCTGCACGACAACACTTCCGGTAACGGACTCAGGCTCATTGATTTCGCGGCGGGGCGAAATGTCATCATAGCAAGCACTCAATTCCCACACCTCAATATACACAAAGGGACCTGGCGGTCTCCGGATCAACGAACCGTCAACCAGATTGATCATGTTGCGATAGACGCCAGACATGCTTCCAGTATCCTGGATGTCCGAACGTTCCGAGGTGCCAACATAGACTCGGATCACTACCTAGTGGTAGCGCAAGTACGTATGCGGATATCCATGACGCCACAACGACGAGCGAATGCTGTAAAACGATTTAACGTCGCGAAGCTAAAATCGCAAGAGATAGCCAGGACTTTTGCAGACCACGTCTCTCTTAAACTCTCAACAAGCCCGCCACAAGCATCATCTGTAGAGGACCAGTGGAAGCACTGCCAAAATGCCATCAAAAGTGCCGCTACTGATGTACTGGGTTTCACTAGGCCACCACAACGAAACCCCTGGTTCGATGAAGAATGCAGACTGGCGCATGAAGCAAAGAACGAGGCCTACCAAGCCATGCTGCAGGCTAGAACCAGAGCTGCTGAGAGAGCAGCCCGGGAGCTCTACGGGCAAAAACGAAGGGAGGAACGCCGACTTCTCAGGAGGAAAAAGAGAGAGCATGCGAAGCGGGCGGTCGAGTCTATTGAGGACTGTAGCGGCAGGGGTGATGTTCGGAAGTTCTACCGAAGGGTGAGGCAAACTACCCAGGGTTACAAGGCCAGAACGGAAGCCTGCCGAGACGAGAGTGGGAATATGGTGGTAGACACACAGTCGGTGCTGAGGATCTGGAAACAACACTTTTCTAGACTGCTAAACGGCGAAGATGGCCAAAATTCCGCTGTAAGACAGAACACTCCATTCAACCTGGACGATGATGGTCAAAACTTCCGTCCACCCGACCTAAATGAAGTGCGGTTAGCGATAGCCAAGCTTAAAACGTACAAGGCTGCTGGTGCGGATGGCCTGCCAGCCGAGCTATTCAAAGCAGGGGGAGATGACTTGGTAGGGAGTATACACCAGCTTATCTCCAAAATTTGGTCGGAGGAAAGTATGCCCGATGAATGGAACCTCGGTATAGTGTGCCCTATCCACAAGAAAGGAGATGCTCTGACCTGTTCCAACTACAGAGGTATAAGTCTCCTCAACGTCGCATACAAAATCTTGTCATCTGTACTGTGTGATCGCTTAAAACCGTTTGTCAACGATCTGATCGGCCCCTATCAGTGTGGTTTTAGGCCCGGCAAATCAACCGTCGATCAAATGTTCACACTCCGACAGATTTTGGAAAAAACCCAGGAGTTTCAAATCGATACACACCACCTCTTTATCGATTTTAAAGTCGCATATGATAGCGTAGACAGAGACGAGCTATACAGGGCCATGGCGCATCTCGGCATCCCTGCCAAACTCGTCCGCTTGTGCAGGATGACGATGGAGAAATCTCGCTGCTCCGTCAAAGTCGGCAAGAACACCACCGAACCCTTTGATGTCGAGAAAGGTTTGAGGCAAGGCGACGCGTTATCATGCAACCTCTTTAACATCGTACTTGAAGCAATTGTACGCAACTCGCAAGTCAACAACAGTGGTACAATTTTTCAAAAGTCCGTTCAACTACTTGCTTATGCAGATGATATTGACATCATTGGAAGAACGAAGCGAGCTGTCACTGGTGCGTTTGCAAGTATTGAATCGGAGGCGGCGAAAATGGGTTTGGCTGTTAATGAGGACAAGACGAAGTATATGCTATCATCGAGAAAGGAATCTCAACATCGTCGACTCGGGCAAAACGTCACGATGGATAGGTACAACTTCGAAGTTGTCAAAGACTTTGTCTACCTGGGCTCCACTATAACATCGCAAAATGACATCAGTGCAGAGATCAAACGAAGAATTACTCTTGCCAATCGCTGTTTCTTCGGGCTAAGAAGGCATTTGAGTAATAAAGCCCTCTCTCAAAGAACCAAGGAGACCTTATATAAGACCCTTATCATCCCGGTCCTGCTGTATGGGGCAGAAGCATGGACCCTGACAAAAACGGATGAGAATCTACTTGGGTGCTTTGAAAGGAAGATTCTTCGGGTTATCTTCGGTCCAGTATGTATCGATGGAGTATGGAGGAGAAGATTCAACAACGAGCTTTACGGGCTTTACAGCGACGTCGATCTGGTCAAAAAGCTTAAAATACAGCGGCTAAGATGGCTGGGACACGTGGAGCGTATGGACACCAACGCACCAGCCCGACGAGTCTTCGAATCTACCCCTGACGGTCTGCGCAGCAGAGGAAGACCCCACCTTAGGTGGCGCACACAAGTGGAGAACGACCTCAACCAACTTGGAGTGCGTAACTGGAGGCAGCTAGCTAGGGACCGAGCTGGCTGGAGGGGCTTGTTGGTTGAGGCCGTAGTCCATCCTGGGCTGTGAGCGCCATCTAAAGTAAAAGTAAAGTAAGTCTGTTCGGCTTAAGGACGAAAAATATCGATATCTGCAATATATTTTATTACATTTTAAGATAATCCCCCCCTGTTCTAATTTTTGCTTCAGTAAAAAATAGTCTCAGTTCGAAAATTCATCACATGCGCATTTACTATGCGTTGCACATCCAAACATTTTTTAGCTGCTTCGATAATTTTTTTTTTTTTTTACATTCCGAAACGTCTGACTTATGCAATGTATAATATTTCTACAAAGCATCAAGTTTGCATTGCTGGTGCGTATGAAAAATGTAGGCATTACTTCCGCATCAAAACGTTTTCTACAGTTTGGAACTCAGCCATACTATCGTTTTAAAAACATAGGTGTTCTGATTTTGGTATTTGGCGATTTTGGATTCGGAAAGCTGAAAATGTAAGTGGTCAAATTACCTAGATCTGGCAAGAGCTTTTAACAAGCCGAATTCGTACGAAAATCAGTTTCGTTAACGAATCCAATTCGGAACGAAAATCAGAACAGGGGTGAATTTTATTTTTTTTAAAAATGGCTCTTTAGATAAAAAAAAAACAAACTTCATTGATTGAATTTTACGAGAAACAAACGGAGCCAGCCCTCAAATAAAGTTGTAGCGTATTTGTTTCTGGTGCTATTCATGTTTGCATGGCGTTTCAACTTCTTTGGTAGAAAAAACTCTGACTGAAACTTGTTTTATTTTTTGATTAATGTTATTTTTTTCTTTCTATTTAATCAATTCACTATTTACCAATTCTTATGATTTTATTTAATTTTCAAATAACAACTTTTCGAAAACGCTTGTTTATCAAAAATATTACTTATAAATTTGATCGATAAGTATTTTTAGTTTAAATTTTTTTTTAAGTATTTGGAATCTTTCTGTCCTATTATTTCTCAGATTATAATGCAACTTGTTGGCAAACTGTAAGACATATATTGAACAAACACGCATGGCCACTCTGATAGAACTACTACCTAAGTTTTTCTGTTATTTTTGTCAAAATCTTACCATGCGCTGTTGCACCTATAGTTTGCAGAATGCTAGACCAATTTTTACCAGAGATACATTTAAGATATTCTTGAATTTTTACCAATATATAAAACTTGTTTTCTGAAATTAGTATACGAAAATGAATGCAATGCAGTATTATTGGCAAACTGTTATACGCAAATTTTGACCAATAACACAAAGGAATACTATTTTAATTTCCAATTGACATTTTGTCAAATTTTTAAAATTATATTAGCGAAATTGAATGCATTGGTGCACTTTGGCAAACTTCTATACTAACATTTACCAAACACGCACAGTAACACTCTTGGGCCTCCAAGTATAATATATCCTGAAATTTATAACAAAATCGTACGGTGTTTCTTGAAATCAGCCCGAAAACGCATATGTTGCTGCAGTTTGTTGCCAAACTGCTAGGTAGATTTTGACCAAATACACACATAAACGTGCTCAGGCTTTCACCTTAAATTTTCTTAAAATTTGAACAAAATCTGACCATGTTTTCTGAAATTAGTATAAAAATTCATGCATGGTGCATTGCTGGTACACCAATTTCGTCCAAATAAACACAGGAACACTCTTGTAGTTCCACCTAATATTTTTTGGAATTTTGAACAGAATTGTAGCCTATCTTCTGAAATATTATTCCGAAAATGCATGCGCTGCTGCACATTGCTGGACCGACGTTAACCAAACATGCAAGGGTGTCCCTTGGACTTTCAAGTAAGATTTGCTGAAATTTTGGACTCAATCGATAGATGGTGATTTCGGAGTTCATAAAAACATACAAACATACATCCATTTTTATATAATATAGACTTCGAGTTTTCAAATTTTTTTCGATGTTTCCATTCGAAATTACGAATTTTCGGCTCCATGGTGTGACCTGGTTCAACTCGAATCCAGCAAAAATCCCAATGCAAATCTCACCATGGTCAGCCAAATTATGGGCATACTAACAAAAAATCATTTCATTTTTATAAATTTAGAAGATTATTACGATAAGATTGATACAAAAAAAAAAAAAAAAAACAAAAAAACGCAGTAACGATTTTTAAATTTTTTTCTCATAAATTAAAATTCATTACACAAATTAGCTTTTTACATCATTGGACTATTGCTTAATTTTTGTTGGTGCGACCCAGTCCTGCATTTTAGGGCTTACAGGGCTTACATACTTAAAAAGTTTTATCCCACCACAGTACACATATTGTAGGTAATATATTGCGTATCTTTAAAAATCCCAGTGACCTGCCTGTCAGAATCTACAAAAACAAAACATAAGTGTTTACAAATCTCGGTGACCCTTGTTCACAATTTACAAAAACAAAATACAAAACATGCGCAGAACTAAAACTCGGAAGATATTACCTTCAATATGTGTACTGCGCTATCCCACTTCTGATACTAATGATACACTTCAATGAAGCTAATAAAAACTATGCGCATGAAAATGAAGTATAACTGGGCTCTTTAAATTCAGAAATTTAACAAAAACTTCTTAACTGCTTCTATGTACAGGACTTTGAGTTGAGGGCCTTATTATGATTCGCGAATCGAACGCCTGTAGTCAAACGGTTTGGCGAACGTTTGTGATGTTTCGTATTAGGGTTGGCGAATAAAAACATTCGCCAAAAATTCATCGCAAAATTAATTTATTGTCAATGATTTGCTATAGATGTCAAAGTAAAAAAAATAATTGTCATAAATAGAATTTTATGTGTGGAATTTTCGCAGTTTTTTTCAAGTTTTATACGTTATTTAATTAAAAATTTCGTGGCACAACAACTTTTTCGGAATAATTATTCAATTTATTTGCAGCAAATCAACACTCGAGTGTGCGCTCTGTCAGCTAGTTTAATTTGGTGTATCTGTGTGTTATTTAAAAAATTGTTTTCCTAATGGTTTTGTGTTGATAATGGCTAGTTTTACTGTTATTGTGTATTGATAAGCGATATTATTAAACCCATTTCGATTGAAAATATAATGTTTTTAGCTAATAAATTCGTATTTTATTTGTATTCGCCGGCCATGTCACTAACAATTTTCATTCGCTTAGTTTTGACGTTCGAGGCGAGTCACCTGACGTATTTTCGCTAATTGTAATACGGATTTGATTCATTCGCCAGATTTTTGGTTTGCTTCGCGAATGGTAATAGGGCCCTTAATGTCTTATGAATCCAAGACTTGAGTGCTCAAGAGCTCTTAGCTGGATTGCAAATAAAAGTTTTACGCATATTTTTACTAAGCTTTTAAATTAAAATATGCAATTTCATAAAATTCTGTCCATCAGTTAAGAAATAAAAGTCACTGTAAAAAAACTTGTCGAATGGAAACCCTTCAACATCAATTGACTCAATAGTGTTCATGATTGCCACGGTACATATATTAAAGGTAATATCATTAGCGTTTTCATTTTTGTTCTGTTCTGCGCAGCTATCAAAATCGATAAAAAATGGTGGATCCAGTGCCCATATTTACAAGTCAAATTTCGGTATTTGTTGTTGTTTTTAATATTGCGGTGCGAAGTTTTTGGGAGCACTCGAGCAACCATTTTTTAATTTCTGACAGTTTCAATTCTGTAAACCTGCGCAAGATAATACCTTATATTTGTGTACTGTGCATGATTGCAAGGAATAGAAAAAACAATAAGAAAGAAAGATAACTATACAAATCCCTTTATTGTCAAATTTAATATAGAATAACAATAAACCTTAAAAAAAAAAAAATAGGAAAACACCACAGAGTCTTATAAACCCTAAACTAAAAAAAATAAATTGTTACAAGGAAGATTCAGAAATTTTTATTGATACAAATTAAAAATTAATTTTCCAAAAAAGAGAAGATTGGGTACAATATACAAGATAGCAAATTATTTCATAAAAACTGCACAATTTACAAAAAAAAACTGCTTTGGCATTTGTACTGATTCTGGGCGTGAAATGAAAGGTAAAAAAATTGCTCTTATATGAAACAAATATTTTTTTTTTCAGTGTTCTTACACTGCGGCATCTCTCCCACACTTGTTGGGAGAGACGCCTCATTCAGTATAGTTTATTTTTTCGTATTTGTTATTTAAAAAGTAAATTTTTTTTTACCGTTTAATCATTTTTTATGGTCGAATATAAATCCATTATTAGATAAGTTTTATTAAAAAAAATAATATATTTTTGTCAATAACAAACGATAAAGTTGAGTTTAAAAAAAGCGCGGCATCTCTCCCGCCATTACCCAATCTAAACAGGGATGGATTTATTTGTGATATAAGTGATTTTCTTGTAAGGTAATTATTTTAATATCCCCACTGGGTAAAAATATTTCTTCAAAACCACATCATGGTTCACAGTTTGAATTCCGATTCAAAAGATTAAAATGATTAATCAAAGTTAGGCTGGTATAAATAGGTAATATAAAACTCTATCAATTGTCCGCATGTTTTCATTCAACTTTGGATAAATTAAAAAAAAATGTTCATAAACAAATAGCTTCCTCTCTTGAATTGAAACCAAAAGTGTTTCAGATTACGATAAACGACTTCAACCATTCCCAGAATTTTATTTAAATGAAAGAGAAAGGATTTCCATCTCATCCAGAGATAACTTCAAGTCAATCACACAAATTCTAACATCATTAATCAAATGAATACGCAGTAAATCGCGTCCCATCTCTCCCATCAGCTGCGAGTCAATTCAGTTCCGTATATTTTTTTTTTATCGCGAGTGATCGAAAGTACGCAACATTGTTTTCGGAGTAGGATTTCCATTTAAAAAGAAAACATTATATGATCGATTCTAAAATGACATCCTTTGGAAAATATTCATTAGAAATGGTGGGTGCACGTGCGGTCACGCTCTCTTGAAAAGACATCATTCTATTCCATGATCGTTTTCCTCAGATCAGAACTTCCGCTCTAAAGATTGAATTTAATGTGTGTTCGTTCACTGAATCAACTGACACCACCGGCACCGCCATCATATACCAGAAAAACCATCTTCTTCCGTTGACTGAATATATTAAGGTCACAAATGTAGTTTCGACATTGTTATTCAAGCTCAAAAGTCGTACTTAGATTCGAGCAAACAAAAGGATTGTGCGATCATCAGTTAGAGATATAGGCAACTATACTTATGCTATCATCGAATCCTTTATATACACTTTATATATGCGCGGGTGATTGTTGCAATACAAACCACATATATAGATACAAACATATATCGCGTACTTATGTACTGTATACGAGACGCGACGTACCTACGGGTAGGACACTCGCTCCTTCTATACTTCGAGGAATTTTAATAAAATCATTTCTACGGCAGCAGACATCTGCACAGAATACCAAATGCATTGCCATTGAATATTTTGATAAAAAGGTTGATTCGTGATCGGGGAAAGACATCTCTTGACAAAAAAAAAAAGAAGATTCTCCACAATGAAAAGGATCTTTTGGAACAAAAAGTAGATACGCCTTAAATAAAAATAAAAATATTATATTCTCATACGAAGATAGTTTGGATGCCTACAGATAGTGATTTGTATGTGATTTTGCAATGTTAACGCAAACGCTTTAAAAAACAGACACTCCGTCTTGCGGTGGAGCCAGTTGCTTATTTTCAGCAGAGCATTTCTGGTGACTCCTTTTGAAGTTCTGACTAGAATGACAACAGATCTTCACTTTTATCGAGTCATTTCCCGGCGGGAAGTTATAAGTTTCGGATACTTAGGCCCAGTTTTCACTAGCTCAAGGATCAGTTCAAGGATTAGTTCAAGGATCATGTGTTTCAGTTTAGAATTCATTTTCGGTAAAGAGTTCATGGCTTTAGTCCAACCAAACTCGGAGGGTAAAACATCAAAAGTATCTGTTCAGTAAATCCAGATTTAACTCACCAAATTTAGTCAGTTAGCTTGAGTTTAATTTTTGGATTCTTGGACTGAAAATTTGGACCTTTCAGTAGAATTAGAAATTTCGCCTTGAGTGGCTTTTTTATGCTTGACACAAACTTTGCTGTGCTTTTCATATATTACTTCTAAATGTAAAACATATGTATGTATTTCACTATCAAAAATTTATAAGAATTATTGCAAAAATAAATTCTTTTTAATGATAATGACCAAATGTCTGGACGGGTATTATTGAAATTGGATATAAACGCCTGAACAAACAAATTGCAAAATAAATGTAAAATTTTGCTTCATTTAAAACATTTGCTATAACTAGGTATGTTTTTTTTATTTTCCCAGTGACTTTGTTTTCAAAAATAATAAAATTAAAGGTAGGAAAAATTATAGTGGGGGCCAAAACCCCCATTTGTTCGGCTTAATTACAAGCTAATGCTTAAACTAACTTTAAAACTAAGACTCTTATAGCTATGTTTTGTGGTTAGTGAGGAGGCTGATTCAGGAGACGGGATTTTAGGCAAAGAGTACTTAGGTTAAAATCGAAGTTGCTAGTGTATGAGTTAACACTCCGCAGCATCCGAGAGACTGGTTTATTAGAGCCGTAAGACGTACGGTGGGTGGGTATATAAAAGAGAAGGGTTACGAGGGTTGGTATTAAAGAGGATAGAGTGTTAAGAGTAATGCAGTCAGCTGAACCTGTAAGTAGTCTATGAATGAAGAGAATTTCATAAATTTTTTTCGTTCTTCTAGGGAATTTAGGTTTATTAGTTTAAGGCGGTCTTGATAGGGAGGTAGAATCAAGGGATTATTCCAGGACGGACCTCGAAGAGCGAAAAGAAGGAATCGACATTGGATACTCTCGATTCTGGCGATGTGAATTTTTTGATAAGGGGACTATTATACTTGACCGGCTTATTCGAGCAGAGGTTATATAGAGGAATCGGGTCACCCATACGGGTTGGAGAATTCCTTGGACCATCGTGTAACGAAGCCAAGTGCTGAATTGGCCTTAAGAATTATGTCGTCATAATGGGAGATTTAGTTAAGCTCCTGATCACATATTATACCAAGGTCACGTATCGATTCGACGATAGATAGGGGTTGATTAGGAAGAAAATAAGGACTGAGAGATGGTTTGAAATGTTTACGTGAAAAAGTGATCGAATGGCATTTGGCAATATTTAAATCTATGCAGTTTTTGAGGCACTGCAAACTGAAAAATTATCGAGATCGAGGTGGATGAGAGCAGAATCCTGTATAGAAGAAACGGTCTTGAAGAATTTGGTATCGTCGGCGTAGAGATATGTGCAAATATTTAATGACCATTTCAATATCGTTAACAGTAAGAATAAAAAGTAGAGGGCCTAAGTGGCTACCTTGAGGGACTCCATACGTGGCTAAGAAAGGGCAAGAGGATCTAGATCTAAAGCAAAAACTGATGTAGTAACGGTTTTCCAGATAAGAACAAATCAATCTTAATAGAATGGGTTTAAAACCGAGGCTGTATAGTTTGAAAAGTATAAGTCTATGGGAGATTTTATCGAAGGCCTTTCTAAAATCGGTGGATATAACATCGACTTCCTTGCCCTGCTCTAAGTCTGATAGGATAAAAGACACAAATTCAACAAGATTAGTAGTTGTTGATCTACATTTGAAAAAGCCATGTTGTCTATGGGAAATGAAAGACTTACAGTGAAAGCTTAAAATTTCATACAATATGCTTTCGAAGAGTTTGGGTATACATTAGAGTTTGGCAAAAGGACGATAAATATTATATTATCACCTTTCGGACCCTTTTTGTTTTTTGGTATTATAAAAGAAGTTTTCCATACTTCAGTGAATTTTCCTTGAGTTAAGGATAAACTGAAGATTTTTGAGAGAGGAAGAGAAAGCGATGAGGAACATTTCTTTAAGAGAATAGCTGGAAGGCCATCATCAGGACCTGGAGAGAATTCATCATTAAGCTGATTTAATTTATTCTCCACAAGAAATGGGTCGACAGTGCTAGGGAGAAATGGGTCAAGAGAGAATTTTGGTAAATAATTGAAATAAGCAGAGTCAGGTACAAAAGTATGATATTTTTGATAGCCTGGTTACTGTACATTTTTTTTTGAATAATAAGCTCATTAAAATTCTTGTATTTTGCTAACCGATTTTTGAAGAATGACTGAAATCCGAAAAGGTAAATTATAAACCAATAAGACTAACAAAATCACAAATTATTATAGCCAGTGTTGCTGTTTTGGAAACAAGCTCCTTCTTTTTAAACATATTAGACAATATTTTCCAGTTTTTCGTATGACTTTTGTTAGATTAGAATTCTTTGGAAAGTTCGTTTGTCAGCTCTTTCGTTTGTTTAAAAAAATCACATTAGATAAGGCTATGTGGAGCTCCTTACTTATTTATTCGCACTAGTTTTAATATTCGAAAACTAAAATTAATAACAACCAAAGTCTGCTCTGTTTTAAAGAGTTTTCGCGTTTTAAAAATCAGTTAGGCCACTCCGCTTCTCAAGGCCTCATAAAATCATAAAATTTAAAAACAGTTTCGACGATTTTGACAGAATTTAGTTCTGTCATTAAAGAGTAAAGAATCGGTCTATATTCTGATGGTAGTAGGAAAACGTTTTATCAAAAAAAAAAAAGTACCCTACAGTACCTATTCCTCCATTACAAACATTTTTTAATTTTTGACTTTCTCAATAATAATAAAATAATAAAATTTGTATTCAATATTTCGGTTTTTGTTTTTTTTTTTAAGTTTAATTCATTGAAAGTGCCACATAAAAAGTACTTCCTCTTATTGGAAGGAATTGACAAATCCTCTAAAAGTATCATTTTGTCATAAAAAAGTGCATTTCCAACTAAACCATTCGGATCTACCACCACATATATATATTTTTTTGAGCTCTATGTTTAAAGTTTTAATAATTGTATATGAGTCCGAGAGAAGCAATTAGTTTTATACTTTTTAATCCGATTTAAAATTGAAGTACATATATTTTTATTTATTAAATATAATATTTCAAAAATTGTTAAAAATTTGTATGTTCATAACTTTGTCATAACTGTCATGCCAGAGGTCTGGGTTCAATACCATCAGCCGCTCCCACCTTAAGTTCTTTTCAGGGCTACTCCCTCTTGCGAGGAAGTGACAAATCCTCCAACCCAAGAGTATCTCCTGTCATAGAAAAGTGATGCCGCTCACCACCCGTTCGAATTCGGCTGTAATCCAATTGTATTATGAAAAACTTTCTACATGCACACCATGAGATTTGAACCCACGCATCAGATTTGCTCAGTCTTCGAAGCCGTATGCACTACGCATTCCGCTACTGATATGACCGCTGACGTCACAGGTCGAGATGTATGAGGTTTGTTTATCAAATGCATTTGGAAAGAATGTCCAAAACAGTCCAAAATATTAGTAAATATCGCCCAAAACCAAAATCTTGTGAATATTTTTGCCCGCGAAACAACATAATTTATGGCTTAGTTAGAAGGTGCCGTGAAATAAAGTCAAATGCATTTACAGTCATTTCCATCCATTTATTACACTTTATTATCGAAAAGAATTTCGGTGTGCATCAGAGGTAGTTTAATCAATTTAAAGAATAAATTTAGGTAATGCTTTTTTTTTTATTAATTAATGAATTATAACTTGAAAATAATAAATAACTTGAACTAAATACATTTAACTAGATCCTGATTGATGTATAATGTACATGTATGAATATATTCTTAATCATACTGTTTTTATTTAAAATCAATTAATAAAAGCTTTAATATGAAAACAAAAATGAATCATCACAAACAAGTTAAAAAAAATTAACCTGAAAATACTTTATAATATATATCTACCATTTTAATAAAAAAAAAAAAAACTCACAAGGATGACTTCAGAATTTGTCATTTCATTGGTTCCTGAAATGCAAACGAGAAGGAGAACAAGTAAAGTTAAATTCTATTGAAATGAATATTATGTTTTGAACATTAAACCACACCCATACTTTTTATTATAAAAGAACTTTCTTCTAGGAAACTGAAACTTACAAAAAAAAATATTTTATTGTAGGTATCTAACAGAAATATCGATTCTTATACAGCAATCAAAAATTATCAATGTTAAAAATAGCTAGGTATGTAATGTACCTTAACAACTTGACAAATATTATGTCCGATGTCCCAAAGAAATTACAATTATTACAGCAAAATTGTTTCCTTGTAAAAGCTGTCATTCGAGGTCATTCGAGTTGCAATGTAGACAAGTTGGTGATGTTGTGAATTACGCTTTCACATCTTGTTCATCTTTTGATATTAACCGACGACGACACCACATGACGTTCTCCACTTATTTTAGTATATATTTACAAATAATATATAAGTATACCTACATATGAATTGTATACAAAAGTAGTTTTTTTTTTATAAATGTATAAAATTAAAAGATGCACTTTCAATAATTATCTATAAGCAATTAGTTAGAAAATTAACGAGACAACAGATTTATAATTAGTCTGGCTCTGTTATATGAATAATATTAAAATCAACGTAAATACAATGATTTAATGGCAAATTCTATTTTAGCGATATAATTTGTTGTATCGATCAACACATTCTTACACATACATATACTTAAGACATTATAAATATTTGTTAGATTTCTATCTTTTTTAATAAAAAAAAAAACTAAAGGGCAGCAACTTTTTATGTTTTAGAAAAAAAAATCAAATTATATATTCAAAACTTGTAGTTTATGACAATTAAATTTAAACGATTTGTAGTTAATTAAGACAAATATTGTAAGTGTAAATGGATTTTTACTTGGTGGGTTTGGTTTGTAATATTATTTAAACTCAGTGTGTTAACATTAAAACAACAATAAAAATATACTTATAGGTGCTGGATGGTGATTAAATTGTTGATTTATTCATTGAAGTTTTATAATTATTCGTTTATAAGAAAAATAAAGGTTTTGGGAGTGTGGAATTCGTGAGAAAATAATGCGTATGCAGATTCAACTTAAAAATTGTTAAAAATTAATAAAAATGTAAATAAATTATTGGTTTGATTAATCGACTTCTGAAACCGTTTGGTAAGTGCACATCATCTGATTTTTACTTGCGATATAGGTTACAGGAGGATGTGCATCAACTTAGCAGGTAACTTTTTTCAGATTCAGTTGCAGATTAAAAGGTTTATAGTAATTAGTTGCTACTTAATTGCTAATTAGTTACGCCAAAAAAAAAAAAAATTAATTGCTGTTGTTTTTTGAAAAAATGGGGGCGACTTTCTATTACGATATCCCGATTTCGATGTTGATTTTTTTTTTTTAGGGGTAGGCAGGCATCTCACTGGAATATTTTTCAAATATTAAGGCGGGGAAACCTCCCTAAATTCAAATAAAAAATGTTTTAAATTTTCAAAATATTGGATTGATTGGAAAAATATACTGCATTAAAATTACAAATTAAAGAAATGTCATACGGTGTGTTTAGTATTGCCAGGCATGTATTTTTTTTTTCACTTGGGTTTTTATTTTGGGAAATTTTTCGGGAAATTTAAAACTGTTTTAACTAATTTAAAATGTATTTTAAAATTAGTTTAAATAATAGTTTTAAATTTCGCGCGAAATTTAAAACTATTGTTTAAACTCATTTTCAAAATAATTTAAATATTTTTAATAGAAGATGATGGAAAATGCAAAAATTCCCCATAAAGGTAAGACCGCACTCGACAGAACTGCACTTCAGTGGAACTGCGCGACACTACACAGCACTTCGTGGCAGTTTTTGAATATGCCACACTTGAACTGCAGCAGTGCGACAGTAAACGACAAATCATGAAGTTAGTGGCAATTGAATTTCTACAATACTACAAAAAAGATGGCGGCCAAATCTCCTCGAAAACAAAGTTTTCCTCTCACACTACCTTCCCCTACACATAAAAAATGTTTTTCCTACCCAAAATGCAAAAAAACAGCCACCATTTTGTATTTCACTGTACTAAAACAAAACATTCAATAATTTTTGACGCATTGCGGCGCGCCACTTGCTGTATCGCACTATAACGACAACGGAAATGAACTGCATCGACGCGACAAAGTTGCTCTGATAAGCATCTTTGTAGTTTAGTGTCGCGCCGTTCCGTTCCGTTATCGCAGAGTGCGATATAGCTAATACAATTTCATACAAATAATATTTTGCCGCTTCGTGAAGTTCTGTTGCCGTGCAGTTCCGATGAAGTGCTGTTCCGTCGAGTGCGGTCTTACCTTAATTCATAAATAATTTCCTTAAAAATCGGGCAAAAATCTGAAAATTCCGAAAAAAAATCCCAAAAAACGCAAAAATAAAAAAAAATATCCCAAAACCAATGTGTACATCTGGCAATACTAAGCATACAATGACATTTGACATATCATTACTGTCACGACAAGTGAAGTTCTTTCATTGCCATCTTGGTGTTTTTTTTAATTTATTTTCCATGCATTCTGTGTGGAAAAAGTGTAACTTTGAAAATTAATTAAAAAATACTTACAAATATTTCCTCACCCTAAAATTGTGATATTTGGTGTTTTTAGTGAATACCTATCGAATGAGACCATTCGCGTGTCCAAATTCGGGATGTCCTAAAGAAAAGTCCACAAAATGGGTGTCCTGCTAAGTGACGTCAACTTAGCAGGGCAACTTTCTTAAAAATAGTGATAAACGGTCCAGGAGTGGATATATATTGAAAACTACTTAATTTTTAATTAGTTACGCAAAAAAAAAAAAATTATTCCTCTGTTGGTTTGGGAGAAAATGGATGTCCTTATATGATGACGCCATTCCTATTTATTCTAAAACGAAAAAGGTGATTCAAATTTTTTTTTGCGTATCTAATTAGCAATTAAGTAGTTTTCAATATATATCCACTCCAGTACCGTTTATCTATAGTTTTGAGAAAGTTGACCTGCTAACTTGACGTCAACTTAGCAGGACACCCATTTTTTCACAAACCAAAAGAACAATTAATTTTTTTTGTAGATAATTTCTGAGTAGATAATTTCTGAGTTTAAAAGAAACACACAGATAGACCAACAAACTTTCACATTTATAATATTAAAATAGGATACTTCATTACTTCTAGTTGACACGTCAACTAATCAGGACAAACTCACCCTCTTTTCGCAAAGTAGGAGCGATTATCTTTTTTCTCCGTAACTAAATAGCAGCATAGTAGCAAATTATTATTAATTTTTAATTCGAAAAAGTGTCCTGCTGACTTTATATAAGTGCAAAACTCAAATCCTATTTCCGGAGGCAAACACTGTCCGCTCGAATTATTTTTATATGTTTGCTGTCAGCAATGAAAACAAAATTTCATATTTAAAGTGCACATAAAAAGTACCCACACATACCATTTTTTTTGATTTTGTTTTTAGCAGTGATTCAGCATGTTTATTCACTTTTATATACGAAGTCGTGCATTTTCAACGGTAATTTGCTTCCAAAAGCTGTCTTCGAAATTTGGTATATTAATTAAAAAGCTACATTGTAAAAGTAAATATTATTCACCTCCTTTCATATATTCAACTTTTCCTTCAACCGCTTCTAGCACCCTCTATCTCTGGGTGATAGTCTTTACTAAAGGGAATATATTTCACTTTCGATTTCATTTCAAACGAGACGAGTTTTCGAAATAAAATCCTGCAACCCCTTTCATTTTTTCCTTTCGGGAGCATGTGCGTTGGTATCGTCAACGTCTTCTTTTCAATTTTGTTCTTGACTTGGATGTTTGTTTCTACCTGAGTTCAAATACTCGTTAAGGTTTTTAATGCAAAATTCAAACACATCGCTTTGTGAAGGGTTCAGGAAAACTAAAGTATGGCCATTATATGACATCACATATGAAACGAACGTTAATGATATGCACCCCACTATCAGTGTTTATCTTTTTAGTATGTGTACCTAGTCGTTTTTTTTTCTCAATATATCTTTTTTTTTAAATTTAACATATCGAGCACCCCTAAGTGGCGCATAGACAACCCATATTCCTTTTACCCTGCAAGTACACTTGGTTATAGACATACAGGAAGCAAAAAAAAAAACGACTATACGCATTGTGCACCTTTATGCCTGCAATATGCAAATTTTTTTTTCTCTCGCATTTCCGGGATAGAAATAATAACCAAAATGCGTTTCACTTTCTCTTCTACTTGCGTAAAGGTTTATGTACCTTTGATAGGTTGGTGTGGTTTAGTTATCCTGTGGAGTATAGAGAAAGCCCATTAATCGAATAAAATCCCAAGTGAACTAATTGCAACGACCTTCTCTTATTAAAAAAAAAAAACACAAAATTTGCATATGTCATAGGGAATTTATTGCAATTTATCGGAATTTTTCCACTACAATTGTATGAAACTTTTTGTTTGTTAATGGCTCAATGAAGCGAGACTTATTACCCTTTGGAAAAGTATACGCTGATGGATAAAAGGATGCTGGTGTGATGCGATATGGACAGGACAGATGTCAATATAAACATGAAAAACATGTCCTATAGTCCTTTGTCGTACAATATGTTCTTGCTTTGGAATTCCTTTTGTTCTCTTTAAAGAAATAATGTAGTTTTAAGTTTTGAGCAATAAAAAATTGTATATTAAACTTTGAGTGAATACAATTTTATCTTTTTAATTAAATTAAAAAGTAAGAATTTAAGAGATTTTTCCATATTTTTAAAATGTCTTAAGTCAAATGTGACGTTTTACTATGTTTTAATTACATAAAAGTGCTGAGACTAGACATTATAAATACTCTAAAAAGCTTAAATAAAGCAGTTAGAAAGTGCGTAAACTTAAACTTATAAGGTCTAACGATTGAAATCTTATATATCAAAGTCATGCTTTGGTCAATTTCATTCTGACTTCAGAATTTTTCCATCACGGTAAACTTTTAAGTTATACTGCATCCTAAAAGTCCAAAAATACGTTCTTGTTTTGCTATGTTTGAAGTTATGTTTCATTTAAGGAAATAATTTATCTCCAAAGAATACGTTTTGGAACCTGAAAGTATACTAATCTTACTAAATTTAATTTACATTTAATTATTCCTATATTCTTGTTAGTTTGTTTAATTTCCAGTAAATTTTTCAGTTCTAGAGAAATGCTTTATTTTTAAAGGCTATGCGCTAATTGGGTTAAAATTATTACTAAAATGTATCCGAGATTAAATTTTGACATTTCTACGCCGTATATTAAGAAAATTAATCTTTGGATAAAATTTAACGCGATTTTCGAACCCTGGAGGAAAAGTGTTGCAATCATAAGTGAGGTTATATTATAGCAATACAAAAATTAGATGCATTTTTAAATTAATTAATATTTCTATTTGCGTCGGAGATATATTTTGACTTGAAAATTGTGAAATTTCGCAAAATAGTGCGGTATTCGTATTCGGTAATTAACTGGGAAGTAGGGTAAATAGAAGTTTACCACCTAAATAACGATTTCTGAAAGAGAAAAGCATAAGGTAGAAATCAACTCATTTAAACTATTCTGCAAAAAATTGAAAAAAAAAAAAAATGCATTTTTAAGTCAACGTCTTGTAAACGAACTCCTGTTGTTTTTTTTTTTTTGTTTTCAAACCTTTACATATCGTTTCTCCATCGTTTCACATTTTTGACGACAGCCAATTCTTTCTTCTTTACAAACTTGTATAGAGCGCTCAGTTCTCTTAAATCTAAAGCTGTCATATTATAATTTTTGGTTGTATTTGCAGAAATTTTTGAGTAAAATTATTTCATAATTTCGTTAAAATATCAGTGACTGATCTAAAAAAAAGAACATGGTTGGCGCCGCAAAGGGTATTGGACAACATTTTGTTAAAGTACCGCCCAGTCCATCGATGAGGAATAAGATGGAATATAATATTTTTAATGTTCCAAAACATATGTTACCCTATCGATGTTCTAAAAAAAATGTGTTCCTCCATAGCGTCCTTTCCAAACGTACAAACATATTTAATGTTTTGGGTAATTCGGTCAGTTCGGCTTTCAATAACATTATGCCAAAGAAATTTGTTTTTTTTTTTATTTATTTCATTATCAACCAGGATCAGATTTAGAGGTATTTAAAAATCTTAAAAAAGGCAAAAAAAACATAAAAAAAGGCTTTTATAAATTCATTAAGAAAATTAACAAAAATTAATAATTATAAAAAATGATATATAAACTAAAAAGATTTTAAAATTTCGCTATGAGTCGAAACCAGTGGTGCCTGTATATTAAAGGTCCAATATTGTTGACTTCTATGCTTCTAGGTTTCTCAGTGTTTATAATTAAAATAAAACTTGAAAAAAAAAAAATAAAATTTTAAATAAGCAAAAAGGCAATAAAGGCAAAAAATTGCAAAACAAAATTTTAATGTATATTTAGAGGACACGTCAATCGTATTTGATTCAAATCAGAATTTTGATCACAATTTTCCACAGAATCCGTTCCCTGACTATCACTCACTCTCATTATCACGTTTCTTAATTATGCAACCAGTTTATATGTTTTATACTTAGACAAAAAAACTCAATAACTTTGACATGCGGACATTTATGATTTTTTTCATGCACGGGAACTATTAACTAGAGGCTTACCTATATCCCTTATATACGATTAATGAAATATAATATTTGATAAGGCTGAAGATCGCTGCATTTGAACTTTTTTTTTTTAAAGTAGGAGATATCGATAAGTATTAAAGGTATTGGAAAAATTGAAGAACCAAAATGTTTGGGGCAAATTCCTCCTTTTTTTCAAATTTTACCTCGTTATATTTTTTTTCGTAAGTTTTTAAAATTTGAATTTTTTTGTTTTTTTTTAGAAGAGGTATACCTATACACCAAACTAACTGTTTTATAAACAAAATAATAATTTACTCTAGGTAGAGCATACCCCACTCTAGGGGCGATATTACTTATTTTTTGTATTGCTTTTTTAATGTTTAATAAAACGTTTTTAGCCATCAAACTTGAAAAGAAATACAAAAAAGTTTATACGCTTATAATTTCGGATTAACGAATGCAAAAATCAGATTTTCCAAACTCTATAAAGGCGATGTTTTTTATTTTTTTTTTATTTCATGTTCTTAAGTCATTTATTTTTAGCTAGATAAGCAAAAATAGGCGTGAGTAATTTTGCCAAGCATATGATTATATGTAATATTTTGTGATGTTGTGGTGCTGATTATTAAATTACTCACATCGCCTAATATTTAAAAAAGCTTTGTTTTATGACCATTTTGTTATAATTTGTTTCTATAATAAAAAAATCAATTAATTTCGAGCTTTTTATATTGGGATGCTATTTTCTCAGCCGCATATTAAACTATGTGCTGATGCTGATATACAGGGTGATTGGTATAAGATGCACCAAACTGCTGGAGCGAGTAGGTTGGGTTAAGACAAGAAAAAAATCGTATGGGAGGGGGGTCTATTTCCCCCCGTTTAGGCAGGAGGGGCAATTTTCTAAAAAATTGACGCAAAAATACACCTTTTGTCAATTGCGCGACGACAAGTGAAGCTAGAATAAATAAATGGTGAGCGGTGAGATTCAAATTAAACAACTAATTTTCGATTATAGCAATTTCAAATGCCGTTAAGTGTTCCTTTTTTTCAAAAGAAATATTATTTATTTGTTCATTCATTTTTAGATTAAAATATCCTTAATACTACGTGATGGGGCTAATTTAAATTATTATAGGACCTCATATATTCGAAGAAGTTTTTTTTTTTGATAAGTTTTTCAGCAGAGAATTCATGCGGATCGACTTAAGAACTTTGAGAACAAAATATACAAAGCATATTATATGTTTAGTAATTTCAGGGCTTAAATTTAAATTAGTACTGAAAAACTGGGCCTAAAAAAATCATTTAAAACTGTTGGTTCAAGGTTTGATTTGCTAACTCATATTATACTACTCATATAGTATCTTTGCCAAATACATTACTTTTTTTTTTTTAATACGCTTGCATTGTGCTTGAATTTGAATCTTTAACTCGATGGAAAAGTTTATGAGACGTACCTACTGCTGCAAAGCTGATTTCCTTCTAACTCACTCACGTGCCATTTCGAACTTTTTTGTAAACATTCTTCGTTACAAATTAAAATGCCAATCACGCATTTTCAATAATTATATTATTTAGGTTTAGGGGTGTATTTAAAATCCTTCTGCGGTTGGTAGGTTAAGGTATATATGTGATTGTGTTATGCCCTTTCGAGTTCAAGAATCAATGCCCCATTTGCATTTGCACTCAACACTTCACCAGATATAAAAAACACTCGCTGGCGCAATCCTAACAGGAATAACAAAACAAAATAAAAACTCGTTAATTTATTAATTAGATGTAAATGTGGTGGAATTCATTCGCTTTTTAGCTCAGCTCTTAACCCACTGTATTTGTTGTATGGTTCGCCTAATAGGTTCTCACCCTGATTTGAATATATTCAAATTTTCTTTGTTGTGGTAGCCATAGCCATAACCATAGCCATCATCATCGCCAACAAGTAATATAGGAAAGTCCAATCCAGCCGTTCAGCAGGCGAGTTATTGCCGCCTGTTGCGTAAGGTCATCGCTACCAGGAACGGGAACAGGAATGCGTTTGCCGCCTATATCTCTTTTCCTTCAGCGAGGATAATCATTATCAACATCATGAACGTATTATACTTATACCTTACCTACCTCATCGTTTACCACGTGGATTTTTGCATAAATTTTAACCGGGCACACACCGGGTCTGCGCTAGTCTGGTTATGGTCTTATGGTCGTATACACCACAATTTGAGGCTATTTTTTTTGGATTTAATTATTCAAATTTGTTGTGTTGAAGTAACTTTTTTTTTTATTCCTACTTCTGTTTTTTTTGTGATGGTAATTATGCCCAGTCGAAAGGATATGGTAGTGGAAGAGGTATATAATAATAGAAGAGAAGATAATTCAGGAGCCAGAAGCACCAGGGAATGCCGCGCCGCCAACGAATTAATTTGTTCGAATATGGGTTTATGACGAATCTGGGTTACTTGGGTGAATCTCATTAGAGCCCAGAAACTTCTGACTGAATCTGACACTAACGCGAAGGATGGAATATAATGTTGTGACTTTTTTTTTTTGATGGCAGCGCAAGAGCAACGACGATGAAGAGGCACATTCAGTTTATATAGTTTTTTTTGTTGTTTTGGTCTGACTTCGATTAAGATGCCTGGCACGAGGCTTACTTGTTGCACATTTGAATAATTTGCATTTAAATTTAAAATAAAAAAAAAATATAATACAACAGAAGTTTGTTTTGTGTTTTTTTTTTTTATTTGTTCTTCGAACATAAGTGTTTTGACGCTTAATCGGTTTTTATATCTCATAAAAGAGTGCATCAAAATGAGATAAAGAAGATAGGTATCATCATCATCATCATCAACATTTTTATAATCATATCGTTTAGGATGTGTGCAATTGATGAATTGATTTTAATTTTTTTTTTGTTATAATATATTTAAATGAATTATTTATCATTTCAAGCAACAATAACAAAAAAAGGCAAATTTGTGTTGTAATGAAATCAATTTTTTTTACTCTTTGTAGGTAGATATGTATGTACATTTGCATGATGGATGGAAAAAAAAACTATATGAATTGAAAATGAAAGTAAATTTCAGAGGGGCAACAAAAATAAAAACGTGAAAAATCAGAAACTGTTTTTTATTGCTTTGGCGATGATAACAATTTAACTGACTTTCATTTGAATATAATTATGGGCGGATGTTATTATAGTCAATGAGTGTTTTTAGAAAAGTAGAGTAAAATATAACGGATAACATTTTACATTTTTCTGACCTACCCACACACACACATGTAGAATGCTTAAATTATTGAAATTGGGATATTAAGACTAATTTAGATGCCTTTTAGATAGATTATGGAGAAATATCATGTTTCGAAATGTGAAATTTTAATATTTTTGTTTTACAGATAGTTTTGCGGTAAATTTCTCGGGATAAGTATGAAAAGGAAAATCAAATTCAAAACATAAATTGCAACTTTTTTAGTTTTGAGATATTCAAAAATATGTGTATGACGAAAAGTACCTTTTTTAGAAATCATACATACTTAGTTCAACACTTTTATTTTCATATAGTTAGAATGTTGAACTATCAAACCAGTGATTTAGGAATCGAATCTCAACCTTTTTCATCTTAAAATTAATTTCTGTTCACAGCTTAGTATACTGATGCTTGTTGGTGATGGATTAAACAATAAACAATAAATATCGGACAACGCAATACCTTAAAATGTTATCTATTGGTTTCAATTGTGCAACTTTAGTGCTATGGTGTGCCTCAGGGCTACGTTTTGTCTACCACTCTCTTCCTTATATAAATAAAAAGTGATCTTTTGTGTGAATCTTTTTATCCATAGGACTTTTTTTGCAGGCCAAAGTATCTGTAGGTTTCTATATTCGTTTCTATTTTTTTTTTATAATGTGGAACTATGACAAAAATTCTAGTTTTCTAAGGGCCACTTGCACAGAAGTTTTTTTGACAGCAGTAACTCCTGATTTATAAATAATTAAAGCTATCTGACTGATTTGAATCGAATCATGTTGTAGCAAAATATTTTTTCTCTATATTATATTAAGTTTAAAAAGTTTCTTCTCCTCGTTCTCTAAATAAATATTTAAACTCTGAATAGCTCCCACGTCAAATTTTACAATTCTTACGAGAAAGTAAGTCAGCATTAGAGTTTGTTTATTTTTTAATGTGTTTTGTGATTCTGAAAAAATATTTTTATCCGTTTTTAATTATTTCTGTTCGTACAATTTAAAAACGATAAGTTTTTATTTATTTCTTTAAACTGGGATATTTATCCTCAATTTTATTTATTTACCCGTTCGTTCTGTGCAAGTGACCCTAAACTGTATAATATTAGGTACTGCTTATGAATGCTCATTATTGCTGGGGTATTCCAAATAAAAGATGACTGGGCTGTAGCGACGAAAATTAGACACAGAAACTTAGCTTTGTGTGTTTACTTTATAGGTAGGAATAGGAATTGTTGTCCTTTTGAAAAAAAGATAAATAATTCCTCCCCTCTCCACCAAAGCTAGAACTTTTACAGGAAAAAATAAACATGAACATACAAAACTAAGAAAAACTTAGCAAAATTTTATTTAATAAAATGGCAATGTCTAAAAAAAAATAATTAAAATCAAAATCTAAATCTGACGATAAAAAATTCAATAAGCTCTACTTTTAAATTTTTTATTTTAAATAAACAATATTTGGCAATACCGTGTTTTTTACTTTTTAAATAATTACCAATTAAACCTGGTTAGTATTTTCATAGAATAGAAACTTATGAAGTTTGATTCATTGTATATAATTTATGTTGACTTGATAAGCGAGCTGTAAAGTAGATAATATTTTTTCTATTATTTAAGTTATAAATATGTTCGTATCTATTTACCTCGGATTGTTGATTTCCAGTCGCAACAGATATGACCCTTATCGTTTTCACCCCAATAAACGCTCAATTTCTTATTAAAAAAAAAAGTAAAACAAATTTTTGAACATTTTTGTACAAAATGTAAAAGTAAAAAAATTTAATTCAAACCTTTTAGAAAAGCAGAAAAAGAAATAAAAATAAAAATTTAAATAAAAATTAAAATAAAAATAAAAATAAAAACAAAAATAAAAAAAAACAGAAATAATAATAAAAATAAGAACAAAAATAAAAATAAAAGCAAAAAAAAAAAAAATAAAAATAAAAATAAAAATAAAAATAAAAATAAAAAAAAAAATAATAAAAAAAAAAAAAAATAAAAATAAAAATAAAAATAAAAATGAAAATAAAAATAAAAATTAAAAAAAAAATAAAAAAAAAATAAAATATGTAAGTAGATTTAAAGAAAAAAGAGATTCGTTACCTTGCTTATGGCTAACTGGAGAAAGGTATCCTTGCATTGTCTTCAACTTCGAAATAAATTGAAAAAGAAATTAAAGTAATAAGTGAACTTTTTTTTGTTTTATTTTGAAAAAATGTCTTCAGTGTTGTTTTTTTTTTCACTTTTTTCGTTACAAATGAACCCTAAAAAATTCAAAATACCTACGTTTAAAATTAACGCTCAATTTCTTATTAAAAAGGTAAAACAAATTTTTGAACAATTTTGTACAAAATGTAAAAGTATAAACAATTTTAATTAAAAGGTTTGAAATGCAGAAAACAAAATAAAAATAAAAACACTAAAACAAAAATAAAAATAAAAACAGAAATAAAAATAAAAATAACAACGAAAATAAAAAAAAAATAAAAATAAAAATAAAAACAGATAAAAATAAATTAAAAATAAAATATGTAAGTAGATTTAAACATAGATTCATTACCTTGGCTATAGCTAACTGTAGGAAAGTATCCACCATTTATTTTGAAAAAATGTTTGTTTTTTCACTTTTTTCGTTACAAATGAACACTAAAATGTATAGGTACCTATATTTCTTGCCACAAAAAATCATGTAGGTCGGTAAACATTCAAAATACCTACGCTTAAACTTCACGTTTATTAATTTGACATGATGCATTTTAAATTGCAACGGACATATGAAGAGAGATAAATTATTATTTTAAAAACAATCTTACCTAATGATAAAGGTGGTATGATTTTAATAAGTGAATACCTATTAAATTAAGTACATACATATACCTGTGTAATTTTAATTTTCATTGATGAAATGTAGGTATAGCGAGCAAGAGACACAACTTAATTTCTATATGCTCTTATAATTTGTTTCACTTTATGTAAGTACTTAAGTAAATAAGTATCTACGAACAGATTTCTTTTAGCAAAACTTAAACAAATAAATTTTACTTTAGGACCTACCTAAGTACCTATATCTAATTATTGAATCATCTGTACCTACTTATATTAAATCTAACAACACAATTAAATTTATTTTATTTGAAATCATACTACAAACAAAAGAAAGGTAGGTATAGGTAAGTATGTGTTCATCTAAATGTTATTGATTTTTAATTCCGATCCCATTGAATCAAAGTGGTTTTGAAAAGCAATAGTTATAATTTTTATCGTGTCGTCGGAGGTTTTATTATACAATTTCAACACCCACTCTAGAAGCGATGCGTTAGAAAATTCTTAAATAATAAATAACCCTATAACATCAACTTAAATATTCATTATTTCCATAACCTATCCTAATAGAATATATGAATAGGAAGGTGGTTTATATACCTACCTACTTAATTCATATCTTTTGGGCTTAGACACAATAATTTAAAAATATAAGTAGGTATACAAAAATTCTATCCTCATCACATTCGGTCATTGCACATTTAAATAATTTTACTATTATTTGTTTGCTTATTAAGAATTCCATCACTTTCACTTAAAATTTATAAGCAGGTAAAACTGTTGCATTTTGAATATGAAATCAAAAATTATTATAATTTAGGTAGGTAGGTATTTGATTAACAAAAAAAAAAAAAAACAGAACTCCAGACAACAAAATCGAGACTGAAAACTTTATGGTGTGTAGATTATAGAAAGGTAAGTAAATTTTTTTGGGGAAGATTCTTCTTCTTTTCAAACCAACCAGTAATACGAGAAACTTGAATGTGTCCAAAAAGGGTTTCTAACTTACAGAACACTCTATTCCAAAACACTCGCTCCTCAATGGAAAGGAAAATTCTAAGGAAAAGCTCCCCATACTGATACTTCACCACACAGTGAAGAAAAAAAAAGACACCACCCACCCAACCCATCAGCCACCACACTTCTTTCTACCTGACGACAACGGCGGCAACGTGACAGAGAAAACCTAAAAGAGCACATCAACATGATGTGTCAAATAATATGAAGTTCAACAAAGATGGAAGATGTCGAAGCCATTGAAGTATTGAAATGTCCCCATCTCTCCCGTTGTGCTGTGTTGTTTTTGGTTGTTTGTTTGCCTGTCCGGTGAGAGCCTACCAAAGTGCGCAATAGCTAGCGCCGCTGCCGCTCCAAAGCAAAAAAAAAAAAAAAAAAACGGGTGGAGCCTGATAACACACTACACAAACACAACACAGATACTCCACTTCCAGTATAGAACGCCATTTAAATAACTGTGCTGGTTTTCGTTATACTCACGTTCCAGTCACCACAGTGGAAAGATATAGGCGTGCGTTTCAAATTTATTGGTCACGTATCGACGACGTAAAATAGGCGGATGTCGTGTAGTATCCACTGGAAGGAACATACAATCAGCTGTCCACATGGGTTGGGTAGAAATATACGCACACACCACCACACGCCACACATTCACCACTCCTGCCATCTCTTTCCAACTCACCCCAATGGAAGTATTTGATATCAGTTCATGTTCCACGAAGACACTTCACCAAGGAACCAGTTCGTGACGAAACTACATCGTTTTCTATCTCGCCTACTCTACCACCATTCGAATTGAAATCTTGTAGATACAAAATTTGTGAGGCAATTGCGTATCAGATACACACATACACAAACTACGGATGGAAAATCCCTTGGAACTCGTTGTGCTCAATAGTTGAATAATATCTTTAGTTGACTTCGATAGCTCAATGAGTTTGCACGTGAAAAATTTTAACTCTCTCTCTTTGTCAATTTGTCAATATACCTACCCATAGTATCTAGATATATCTACACAATAAGATATTTTACATTTTTTTGCATACATTTTGTTCAAATCTTTTTTGTCTTGTTGTTGATTTTTTTTCTCACCCTTGCTCTCATTGTCTAATGATCGATCGGCTTCTGTGAAATTATTTATCGAACCTAAAGTGCGCCAAAACAAAAATAATCGTTAAAAATTAAAAAAAAAAAAAGATACAAATTTTGCCGAAAAAAAAGAAGATACAAATCAATCCTCGTGTGAGAGATAAACTGTGAATGTGTGTGCATGGGCGGTGGTGATCCCCCAAAAGTGCTACCTATATTCAAATCTGTGCAACGACACAATTAGTTCTGTTTGTTTTGATAATTAATCATTCAAAATAAGAAAAAAAAAAAAAACACCCACACCCTGTGTTAAGCAGTTTTTATTTTGTTTTTATGAATACAAAACACGGATTAACTTAAGGAAGGACTGGGACTAGATGTGTGTGTCTGTGATAAGAAGAAATAATCAAAGAAGAATTTTTCCGTCGGAACACTTTCTACCTCAAAGCATCAAAATTACTTAAATTAAAAAACCTGCCAAAAAGTGAAATGTCCACAACGGTATAGGCCCCAATCAAACCGGCAAATAAATTTAGTTAATTAAAAAAAAAAATCAACATTTAGTGTTTCCGTGCGGAGGTTTTAAAAAAAAATCGCAAACATCGACGGGGACAAGTGTCAGTTTTTTGGGCGAACGAGTTCCATTGAAGCTTTCAAAACGGTCGCCTCACGCTTCGAGTGGAATGAGAATAGGGATAGTAATATTCCTTTCGATAGAAACGCGGTTTTCAAAGTCGTTAAACTGAGCCCCAACTTGGAGCCCTACCCCGCCAGCGTGGAGGGCTTGAACAGCCCTAGAGCGGTGGGGATGGCCGCCAGTTATATGACACCGGTCAGTTCGGGTGATCTCGATATGGCGTTAGGTGGCGGCGGTGGTGGAGGCGGCGGTGGAGGAGGCGGTGGCGGAGGCTATCATACATCTTCGCCGCGTAGTGCAACCGATGCCGGTGAAATGAAATACATGCAGCATCATCATCCGCATCACCATGCGACGTCACATCAAGTGCCCTCTTCGCCGAGTCCAAATACCGTCGGCAGTGGAAATCCCTCTGGCCTTGGTCTGGGATCGACAAATCCCTGGACAGCGTTGCATCCATCAGATCCATGGGCGCTACAGACACATCACTCGCACCACCATCCGGCGGATGTGAAGCAGGAGATGTCACATCTTTCGCAACAGTCCCGGGTTCAACAGGGTATGGCTTCGCCACATGCATGGCATGCACCTGTGCATGCCGCAGCACACTACGCTCCGACTGGTGGTTCACCGTTGCAATATCATCATGCCATGAATGGAATGCTCCACCATCCTGCCCATCCGCAC
The DNA here is from genome assembly GCA_947049315.1 of Epistrophella euchroma. Lineage (NCBI taxonomy): Eukaryota > Metazoa > Arthropoda > Insecta > Diptera > Syrphidae > Epistrophella > Epistrophella euchroma. The sequence goes on along the minus strand of OX346247.1, from coordinate 16,138,705 downwards.
CATCAAGGTGTGGCGCCTCTGCATCATGCCCTGCGAGGAGCGGAATCGCCACAACTACACATCCATCCACACCACCTGCAAGGTGATCGGGACGTCAGTGCCGGCGAAGAAGACACCCCAACATCCGATGACCTAGAAGCCTTCGCCAAACAGTTCAAGCAAAGAAGAATAAAGCTCGGCTTCACACAAGCCGATGTGGGACTAGCACTAGGCACCTTGTACGGTAATGTTTTTTCACAGACAACGATATGTCGATTCGAGGCTCTACAATTAAGTTTCAAAAACATGTGCAAACTGAAACCACTGCTTCAGAAGTGGCTGGAAGAGGCAGACTCGACGACAGGCTCGCCGACGAGCATAGACAAAATTGCCGCACAAGGTCGCAAGCGAAAGAAACGCACTTCCATTGAAGTATCAGTTAAGGGCGCTCTCGAACAACACTTTCACAAACAACCAAAACCCTCGGCGCAGGAGATCACGTCGCTGGCCGATTCCCTGCAGCTTGAAAAGGAAGTCGTCCGTGTGTGGTTTTGTAATCGGCGGCAAAAGGAAAAGCGAATGACGCCGCCCAATACGCTCGGCGGTGACATGATGGACGGTGGCGGCATGCCTCCTTCACATATGCATGGCGGCGGCCATGGAGGCTATCATCCGCATCATGATATGCACGGAAGCCCCATGGGCACACACAGTCATAGTCATAGTCCGCCAATGTTGAGCCCCCCACAAAACATGCAAAGCGGTGGAGGGCATCAGTTAACGGCCCACTAGCAATCAGAAATCCAGGAGTCCAACTCTGCTGCAGCTGCGACTACTCCTGCCTCTATACACCAACAACAACATCAACAACAATTACAGCAGCAACAACAACAACAACAACAACAACAACATCAACAACAACAACAACAACAACAACACAATACATCGACAACACCTTCATCATCCTCGGATGTACTATCGCCCCAAAGCCCGCTTGGTTCAGGACACCATCTAAATAATAATAACAATAATAATAACAACAATAGTAATAACAACAACAATAACAACAACGACAGTGATCTTTCATCTCAGGTGACGACGAACAACAACAATAAAACGAATGCGTCGCTGGCGGCGGCCGCTGCGGCCGCCATGTACATAGACCCCATGCGATACCAGCACCATCAGCACCCCCACCTGAACCCTGCTCACCACCATCATCCGCATCTGTTTCATGGCGGCGGTGGTGGCTCGAGCAGCGACCAACAACAACAGCACCTGCAACATCACCAACAACAATCGCCGGGCGGCAATAGTGGCAACGGTAGCGGCAGTTCAGGGGGCATGGGTGGCCTGCAACCGCCCCTGTCCTCGTCGCCAAGTGCCACCTCAGTACTAACGAGTGCAGCTAGCATGCAACACCTCAACCTGAATCCGCATGTGGTGCATCCGCACCATCAACATCCCCAACACCATCACCACCATCACCAGCAGCAGCAACAGCTCCACGCCAGGAGATTGTTCCACGAGTGGACCCTGCAATTCGGCGCCCCGCCGAACACCGTGCGGCACTTCAACTCCTTCACCGGCGAGTAGGGAGGACATTCAAGCATTTCCCGCTCCAAGCAAGTGCCGCGCATCACATCTCTAGGTGGATTCAACACCACCTACAGGAAGCTAAAATCTATTGAGAATTGTCATAAGCTTGACTCAATGTTAGATACAAATACTTATGAGTACTAAACGTACGCACCAAATACACACACACACAGTGTCTCGACGTGACGTAGAAGTGTGCGTGACGCGTGTGAAGCTCCAAGAGCTGAGCGTTAAATTTTTCAAATGATTAAAAACGCCGCGCGCTCGTCGCTGTCCCACACAAAAAAAAAACCTCGAACTTCGATACGGAACTGAAAATCAAATTTAAATTATAAGTGATTAAAAAAAACATGTTATTATTTTTAAATTAAATAGTTTTTTTTTATACATAAAATTTCGACGAATGCTTTCGTATATAAAAAAAAATGATTAAATGTGTTGTATAAAAAAAAAAACAATGGAGAGGGAAGGATCTTGAATAAAAGGATCAAGGTAATTGTAAAATCTATCTCTGTCTATAAATATTATTGTTTTTTTTTTTTTTCTTAAATCTTTAATTTCCTTATAAGACCTTCCCTCTGAACACACTCAAAATAGCTAGACAAAAATTTGAAACACACACTAAACCCAGTCACACATAAGAACAAAAAATTAAATATATATAAATAAACAACACACCAGTCTAAGGGATAAACGAAAACAAAAATTTTAATTATTTTTATTAAAAAAAAAAAAATACATAGATATATACATATATGAGAAAATTGTTTTATTTTTATCTTTATTATTTTTTTTTTGTAAATAGTTACATAAGTCATTAGGATATTGTAGACTTATTATTATATTTAATATAAATAATTTAGTCCTTAAGTTTTTTTTTTTAGATTATAAGGAATATTTAGGTACCTATATACATTAAAAAGAGAAACAACAAAATTCCCTTTCTGCAAATAAGAAAAAACGCAAAACAAAAAATCAAACACATATATAATTATATATAGACAAAATTTAAAAGAAATATATTTGTAAAAAAATTGATTAACAACACTTGTATAAAATTATTTAAATAAAAGATTTAATTTTTATTGATTTTTTTTTCAAAAAAAAAAAAAAACAACAACAACAATCACATACAACACACCCAAGACAAAATCCCAGTTATTATATTTTGAATTTAGTTTGAATATTTCAGTTTCTTTAAGGTTATAAAGAAGTAAAAAGAAAAAAAAAAAACGAAATTTTAAAAATAAAATTAATGCTTAAATAGAAACAAAGTATATAGTTATTTTTTACTGTGTAATATTTTCTTTTTCCTTTTATAAAAAATAAAGAAAATAACTAAAAGGAAAAAGAAAACAAAAATAAAAGAGAAAAGTAAAATATTAAAAACAAAAAAAAAATACAAAAAATTTCGTGGTGTTAAACATTTGTGAAAAAAAATAAAAAAAAAATACAAAATGAAAACCAATTAAATTGTGAATATTATACGATAAATGATAAAAAACAAAAACAAAATAAAAAAAAAAAACAAACAAAAAACTACCTAAAAGTAAATAAAAACAATATTTAAAAAAATATAAAAATTATTAAAATCTTTTTTTTTCTTCATTTGCGGCCACGTTTTTGAGATTGATCGTTGTGTTTATGGGCTTTTTTTTCGCTTGGAAGTTTATTTTTACAGATTCGGAATACTTAGCGGATGTAGTAGGTATATGTGTTTGTATATAGTGACGAAAATGAAGTTGGTATTTTCGTAAGAAGAAAAGGAACATGTTCATGTTCATGCAATTCGATTCGGACTCACAACAAAATTTTCGATATTTTTGGTATCGATTTACTTATAAAATGGCATCAAAAAGAAGAAAAACTTTAGTATGTTGTAGCTCTTTTAATATGCTTTGAAGGGAGGGTTGAATTAAAAAAACCTATACCTACCTATTCGTTGTTTAAATGCTGTGATTTCACCGATATCCATTTTAGTAAATATCTAAGTATCTACAGAAAATTTTTGCCATTATTCCTAACATGATAAATAATAAGCTTAAATTTGGTAAGAAGCTAATTAAATTAAATGCATCCAAGCCACAAAATAGAGCATATACATGAGGGAATTTTAGTGTATTCGGCAACCGCTGCTTACCTATAATAGAAGTGCTCAAAATTGAACAACCAAAAATTATATCCTAAAGTAATAGTCAGTTTCCAGATAGGTAATCGTCGGCCGTACTATAGAAAAAAAGACATAAGGCAAGAAGTCAAGAAATAATTAGGAATTTTGAAAGCGATATTTTTTTTTAAATCATTGAATTTTTGTTAAGAGGTTAAATCCTTCGTTGAGCTTTTATCTTTTTTGACATTCACAACTAAATCTGGGGTTTTTTGAAAGGTTTGGAACAAAAATATTAAATTAAAAAATTACAAAGTCAATTTTTTTTCAGGAAAAAATTTTCAGTGTTTCTATACCTAAATCCAACTTTTCAATTTAAGATTTATTTTTAAGGGATAAATTAATATAACCTACTTTCAAAATGCAAACATTGCAAAACAGATAGGTATCATAAAAATCGTTTTTTCTCAATATGGGGTTTAACTTTATTTATTCAGTTATTCCTGGAGGCTCCTTTCCCAATTAAATATCTCAGGAAAATAGCCTTATTTTTCACAGTCAACTATAAAAACTTTATTTTACTTCACATTTAAGAAAACAAAATGAAAAATATTATATGATCTATATCTAGCAATAATTAAGATTAAAATCATCAAGGCAGAAATTAAAGTTCAAATCTTAAATACGCTTTTAGACTAGAAATATTAAACATTTATAACTTGAAAACAATTTGACTTGCACTTGGACCCAATATTTTAAATTCTAGTTTCTTAGTTTCAGTGTTTTATTTTTGTACTTAAATGTTGTCTCAAGTTTTTGTATAAATTTGGTTGCACGAGCAACGCTATTAGGTACCTACTTACTGAGCACAAATCAAAAAGGATCGATGAAAAATGCTCACACAAAATTTGTATCATTGAAATTAAATTTCATTTAAATTTACAGTATGAATATAAATTTTTCAATAATATATGTAGGTACATATTCAAGATTAAATTTATCTCTAGCCGTCACCATAGCCGTCGGTATTTCTCCAAATTTAACATATTAAATTTAATGAAAACATAATACGCCCTTGTTCAATTATTTTAAAGCTCAGAGAATTCATTATATTTGATCAGATTAATAATGATAAAAAAATTGTATCTATATTTTCTTGTGCTCTCTTCAAAATGAGGCTTATTTAAGTCGGAACTTTCGAAATCTATGAAACTTTTTGACATTCACCAAAAATGTGTAAATATATTTATACAGAAGTGAAGACTATGATAACATTTGACCTTTAAAGATCTTATATAACTTTAAACATTTGATAATTACAGCCCAAGTTTAAGGATTCGTTAGGCAACGATAACTGTATTGTAATGGGTTTTCGGATATTTTACTTGAATTAATTTTTTTAAGCTTTAAATAAATTTAAACAAAAAATGAAAGAGCTTAAAACATTTTATTTCTTGAAGGGACTTCGAAAAACTGTAGAAAATTATCAAAACACACGTGTTCTAATCATAAACGGCTACACTAATTAAAAAGTTTTCAAGATTCTACAAGAAGTAAAAATAATATTGAATATAAATATAAAAATGAATCCCTTTTTGTGTTCGTACGCGCATAACTCGGCTAAACATAATCCGATTTGGTTGGGGACTTTTTTGTTGGATTTGTATTGAATCAGATTAACACACAATGAATTTGAAAATTGAAACATTTGACCGAAAATTAGAAAATTCGACCTTAGAAGTACGAAAATTGTGAAAACGCCCTGAAATTTTAAAATTTCTGAAATGAAATTGTGTTCGTACACGCTTATTTTGGCTAAACATTATTTGATTTACTTGAATATTTTTTTTTAGATTTGTGTTGAATCAGACTTACACACAAAGGAGCCGAAAATTGAAAATTTCGCACGAAAATTAGTTAATTCGACCAACAAAGTCAGAAAATCGTGAAAACATCTTGAAATTTCAAACTTTCTGAATTAGTTTTTTGTTCGTACGCACATAACTTGGCTGAACATCATCCAAATTGGATGGATATTGATTTGTTGGATTTTTATTGTTTTAGAAAAATACACTACGGGATAAAAATTGGAAAACTAGGCAGGAAAAGTCGGAATGTCGTGATAACAATTGGGGTTTGCTCGACTTTCGAATGGAACATTAATAAATTTAATCAATTAAAGGTGGCATAGCAAATGCTTTAAACATTTTTTTTTTGAAAAAAAAAACCGCTAATCTATAAATATTATCTAATATTATTTATATTTGTAAGATAAATCAGATGGCATTTAAAATGAATTTCATGCTTTTGTACATTTTCCACTAAATACCTACTTTTTTACAGGGTGTCACTTAATTCGTATTTATTATTCGTATTATAATTAATAAAAATCATCGAAAGCACATAATGTTTAATAATGTGTTATAGATTTTTTAAGGCTAATATTTTCTTCTTTTATTATTGTTTTTTTTATAAATTAGTGGAATAGTTTTTGAGAAATTAAATTTCACATTATCGAGGGACTTATTTGGTCCTTAGAAAGGTCTTCCTAAATGAAAATAATAAAAAATTCTTTTTTACGAATTTCTTGCTTCTTTCTACACTCATAGGCACATTTAACCGACCGACCACTTCGTATTTCTGTAAATTTAAAGAAACCGTCAAGTTTAGACCACATTGGGTGAAAGAAATGTTGAAAGCAAACTTTGAGAAAAAAAAAATAAAAATTCTGAGAAAAAAAACCACGTTTATTAAAGAATTAACACAAAAAAACAAGTTTTTGAAAATAAAAAATACTGAAAAAGGTGTTATTTTTTGTTGTTAAAAATGTGGTAAAATTATTGGAAAAGTAAAGTTTTAATAATAGGTGCTTGCGCCGCGGACTCTACTTACCGAACCGAAATTGGGGGGCGCGCGTTGGTCGGAAAGCTCTGATATTAAATTCTGCTACCCTTCTTTTGATGGTGCGCTCACTCACACTAACATTCATTACCTCAAAAAGACGTGTACTAGCTTCAGTGGCGGTGCAATACCGCTGACGACAAAGCGTTCATCCCGGGCTGAAGTGCATCGATGACGACCTTGACCTGGCCTCTTCGTGTATATGAGCCAGTTTCCCGAAATGTAGTCAAGTTTAAGTTTAACTTAAACAAATTTAAAAAACGCTTTAATTGCAAAAAAGTCTTCGATGACACAATTTTATAGGGCGAAATAAGGGTTTAAGTGTTTTTTTTTTGTAAAAATATGCGTTAAACAAAAAACAAATCAGCAAATAAATCATAGTGAACTTAAGGAGTCAGGGTGACGAAAAATGCAGGTGGTCGGATAATTGTGCCTGTGAAAGCTCCTTTAGCCGGACAGCGACGGTCGTAACACTTTTGTCCGTGTGAGGGAGTTGTACGTCCCAGGAAAAAAATAAAAAATAATTATGTAAGAAAATGTAAGGGAATTTAATTTAACAAATCACCTCTAATATACTTGTCCGCGTCCGGGTAAAGGAGTATCCGCTACCGCTTAAGGGATCATAAAATGTATGAAATTTAGATCAAAGATCCACGGTCGTGAGAATTTGGCCGCCTAAGGGGATTGTCTGCTTAAGGGAGCTATCCGCAAAAGGAGCTTTCACTGTATTCTCTAATTTAGTTAACGAATATAATACAATATTTGAAATTCCAAGCCTTTAAAACCACAAGAGTATAAGTTTGTGCGATCCAGTCGTGCATTTTATTTCTATAGGTTTATATTTGGTCTCCATTTTTTGATATATCTTCCCAAATCTCATATGGAAGGTCAATTTGGCAAATTTATTCATGATTATGTGTCCTTTACTTAACTTCATTAAAATTCGTCGAGAGACGAAGAGTAAGTAGGAAAATATGAAAAGAATTAAAACTTAACAAACAACGATACGATTAAATCAAAACAAATCATTCCAAGAGTTCAAATAAAACAATAGAAATTAACAGAAAAAGTCACAAAAATACAAAATGTGTAGAAATATATTTAATAGTTTTCGTCATTTATGTTGTCCCTAATTTTTAACTTTTAGACCAAGAGATTTTAAAGTTTTCCTCAAATAAAAAAAAAAAAACAAACTTATAAAATGAAAGTAATCGATAAAGTAGCTCTCCCCCGACGTGGAATATATTTTTTTTTGTTATTTTTTGTTCATTAACACCACCTATAGTAAATGACTTTCGTGTATGTATATGTATTGTCTTGCGAGACAGTAAATATACTTGCTCTTTGTACTAACTTCCAGCCATTAAATTTGTATCATGCGCAGTATAGCGCCCTCTTCTTTCAACAAACTAAGTATAAGCGCACAAATTGCATTAACAAATTTAATTAAGTGTCCATTTTGTTTACTGCATTTGGCCCATGGTATAGGTGTTTGCGTTTTCATTTGGCAATTATATGGCTCTTGGGAATTTTATTATTCTTTCCCTTATTTATTCAAAATATAGAGCTAAATTTAACATAGGAAAAGATCATCAAGGTGGAAATTCCCGCCAATAGCACAAAGAAGGTCTAAAACTATTCAGAATTTTCTTTTTAATGCTTTTTAAAAAATAAACCTATAATAACTTAGTGAAAACCCATTCATAAAAGGAAGCTACTGCCTGCGGGAAATATATCATAAAAATGGGATTTTCATCGCACGATAACCCTTTTGCATATATATTTTGTGATATTGTGGTTAAGCCTTTAATTTTACGAGGTTTGGAATTTCTATTTTCAACATCACACACATCACAGTAAAAAGTGTGTGTGGCTACTTGTAGATAACATTGTTTACAATATTATAAAAAAAAAAAAAAACAATAATCAGCTATTATGGCTTTGCGCCAAAGAAATGCTGCTGCGCGTTCCATTATGTCAAATCAAAGACGCATGTAAAATGTTGGCAAAGTATTTTACAATAGCACCGACATAACAAATCTGAACTGAACGACATCACGACGGACGAGACGGCAACGATATGAGCGGTTGTAAAGAGGCAAAGCTAATAACGAACCGTTTGATTAGACAAATAATAATCTACGGACTTTATTTAAGTTTTTTATTGACATTTCAGTTGGGCTTGTCAGAATTGCTGAAACGTACGTTGACTTTTAAAAGCATTGCGCGCCTGTACCAGTACCTATGTATATGATTTGATTACTTTATACAGAGTCATATTATTATATTGACAATTCGGTGAGGGAGTTGAAATTTACAACGTCCAAACGTAGGCACACACATAGAAAAAATAAAACAGTCAGGGTCAACTGAATTCAGAAAATCTTGTCACACACATAATGCAATATCACCGACCCTACAAACAATATGAGTTAAAGTGAGTGTGTGCCTTTATTTTGTTTTGTTGTCAACCAAAAGTGTTTGACAAATGTTTGACAGTTTATTATATTTATTTTTTTTTTTTGTCTTAAAACAATGAACGGTGAGGTGACATTTTAGCTGCAAGTGGCTAAATAAATAATTCACGGTCATTAAATGTGGGCATATAGGTACATATACTGTTATGGGATACGGAATTATTTGCCGAACTATTTAGCAATTGAACACGATGTTGTATTATATGTATTGACAGCAATGAACTTTGGAGAAAATAATGACTGCGGTGTGCACAATTTAACAGCAGACTTTCAGCCATCAGCAGCTTTGATTGATATTCTAACTCTTTGTATTACAACATCAGCGCTTAAAATAACACAATGAGTGATTTACTTTGTCTGTCAATTACTTATATTTTCTTCTTAGGTAGGTAAATATTAAGTCTTAAGTGGGTTGTACAAGATGGATGAAATGGAGTGAATGGGTCACAATTTCCTCACTCCGTGAAGGGTCTATAGTCTATGCAAATGATCCCCCATATCTGTGTGCAATAAGGTCATCAACCAATAATCCAGCTTCGTTTTGTAACCTAATACCTATTGTAAGTATGGCTAAGTTCAATAAGAAAGCACGCGATCTGATAAATCATCACAGAATGATTAAAGAAGATGTCATTGAATCCAAGTTTACCCGGGACGCCCTGGATATAAAACATATAAATTCCACTGTTCTCTAGTTTCGGTCGTCTTTTAATATTTACAAAAGAATAACTATGATTGTCAAGTTAGCTAAACAACATTCGCCGATCCAAAAATTTTTAATTGTATAATTAGCCCAGTGTTGCCAGATGCAAAATATATTTCCCCCCAGAAAAATTTTAAAATCCGCCAGATATGTGGTAAGAGAAAAAAACCCCAAGTTTTTTTTCAACTTTTTTGTTTTTATTTTGTATTTACAGCGCATACCATGGATGTACCTTCAAAAGGTACTTTAAGGTTAAAAAAAAATGTTTTTTATTTAGATTTTATTTTTTAAATAATTTTTTTTCGTTTTTGGTATTTTATAAAATTGTATGTAGATTATGACCAACGACATCGAATAAAAATTACAAATAAGATCCATAGTTTTAAGCTGAAATTTGAAATAGAAAATGTGACAAATTACGACTTTTAAACGAGTAAGAAAACATATAAGCAAAATAGTGCTTTCCATGGCTTTATTAATGTTTTGTGATGTACATAGTTTTGGAATACTACACGAGAAACATCAAGCGTCTATTTGTACTGTACAGTTACAGTAAACAAATAGTGGTGTAATTATTGGATATGGATAGTAGATTAAATTTGAGAGGAAAATTTAGGTATTGGAATAACTTAACTTTAAAATTAATCCCCCCACATTTCCCCCCCAAACATCTCATCCCCCAGATTTTCCCCTAACGATGAAAAAAACCCCTAAATCTGGGGGGAAAACCCCCTAACTGGCAACCCTGAATTAGCCTTTATTCATTCGTGAATTAGTTTTGATAATTTCGAATTTGTCGTTCGATGTTTTCTATGTTTTTTTTTTTTTGCTGCTTTGTTAAGTTGATAGGGCAACTTAGAGAAGCAGCACCTCAAAAAGATGTAAAAGTGTCTAATATCGAATAGTTTACTGCTTAATAACTAGCCGTTAAGCAGTTATGAATTAGTTGTGACAATTTTAATTTTGTTGTGCGATGTTTTCTATGGTTTTTTTTTTTTTTTGCTGCTTTGCTAACTTGGTGTCAAAGCCTCTGGAAAAGGTATAAAAACTTCTTATTGTGAATATTTTACGGCTAATTAGCCGTTAATTAGTTGTGACAATTTAGAATTTGCCGCTCATCGATGTTTTCTATGTTTTTTATTTTGCAAAATTGTCAAATTGGTATATCAATTATCAAGTTAGCGAGGAACCCCCAAAAAAGTGGTTGAATGGTTTACCTATTGTTTATTGCCTTTTGGCCTAAATTAATTGTGACAATTTTAATTTTGTCGTGCGATGTTTTCTATGTTTTTTATTCTGAAAAAAAAAACATAAAACATTGAAAATTGGTTAAGCAATACAAATTTCGATTACACATAGTTTTAACCCCTTTTCGAGGGGTGCTTCTCAAATTTCATAGGAAAATAATAAGAACCGAATTTTTTTTTTGAAAAGTTGTTTTAGAGCTCTTCAAAGTTTTTCAATATTACTCACGAGAAAAAAAATTAATATATATTCTTGATGGTATTTTTTTAAGTTTTTTATTTTTGTAAAATGAGAACAATATTTTGTTTTTAAAAAACAAACACGTTCTTAGTCAAAAAAATCAAAAATAACCAAAGTAGGTTTCCTTGAGTTCGACTTCAATCCGGTGTTTTGTTGCTCCACATATTCTATAATCAACTAAGTAAGTATTTAGTTAAATAGATGTTGTGATTTTTCAATTTTCTCAAATACTGACATTTGAGCATCTAGTTTTCAGTGTTTGATTAAAAACAAAAATATTGTTTAATAACGTAAAATTTTGAACAAAATCAGTTTGAACAGAATTTTATAAAGTTTTTTTTTTTGCAAGATTTTGAGTTTGAAAATCGATTTTTAAACATTTTTCTATTTAAATAACTTTATTTAAGAAGAAAATAACAGAAGTGATTTCTGGCATTACAAAAAAGAATAACATGAAATTGTAATGGTTATCGTTATTTTTTAATAATTTGTTTTCTGTTTTTAGGCCGGGTGTGAATTGGGTTAAAATCGTGTTAAATTTTATCCGAATATTAGTTTTTGATACTAATGAGGTGAATCCGTATGTGAAAACGTTAAATCTCGGATAAAATTTAATCAAAATTTTAAATCAATAATTTACACACGGCCTAAGTCAATTTTTTAGAAAATTGTTTCTACCGGCTTTTTTCTTGTCTTTTTGTCACACCTTATGAGAATCACCCTGTGTTATAGGTAAATTATTTATTATTAAATGATTTATAATATTTCATCTGTACTCAAGACATTTAAACAATTTTAATAATTTTAGGGATTAATACCTAAATAAAACTGTTGATATATTTTTCGTTCTGAAAGGAAAGAGGTTTTAAAAAAGCTGAAAAAGCTGAAAAAGCTGGTGTATAAATTTATTACAAAGTATTTTTAACCACATTTCTACTATGTGTATGTATGTAATATAATGATGCATAATACATTAAGTTAAATTGATTTATGTAATTCAATTAACATACCTTTTTTACTGGAACTGCTTGAAAATAAAAAAATAAAAAAAAAAAAAACATAATTATAATAATCAGTTTACAACAAGTTTCTTATAATTTATTCAAGTTAGTAGCCAAAGAGTAGGTAAACAAGTTTAACAAAATACATAAGTAAATCGTTGTAAGCCCGCACAAACAATGTCTTAATATTATTTAAACTACATACCAATATCGTATATTCTTGATAGCAAAATTGCTATCGAATTAATATGACTTGAATGTATTTAGGTATAAATTTTACATTAATGCAATGGCTAAATAATGCGGTGTAAGATCTATAAAATTTATAGCCAATAATTATAATATAAAGAGATCGAAATTTTCACACTGTTTATAATAAATAAAGTATATGCATGCAAATGTCTTTAAAAAAATTATTTACAATTAAGTCTTCTGCTTGAGGCAGGCACAGGTGAGTTATAATTTACTTAATAAGAGTTTATAAAGAACAGGTTCTTATACTACATATTTTTATTTATACAATCATAAATATAAAAATCTTTAAATCGTAGTATAGATCAGCATTTTATTAAAAAACTAAACTTTAAGTCAAGTTGTTTTTAAGATTATCAAAAGAACAGGAAATCGGCAGGTGCATCATCTAGGATTAAAAAAAAAAAAAAAACAACAGAAAAGAGGCGAAACTTTTAAATTTATTATTGCAAAAAGAAAAACTTGTTTTAACCAAGTTTTTTTTTGTGAAATAGATACAAGTATGTTAATATTAAAAGCAGAAATTATACTTTAGATTGGAGATATACACTAGTCAAAAAAATTAAGGGAACAACATTTTTCACATTTTTTAAGTGTTTTTTGAAAAGTGGAAGTATTGAGATGAAACAAAAATCCATTCTAAAGATTTTTGTTTTTTTTTTTTGTGTTGAGAAATGATTTTGAGCAAATGCTTTTTTTTAAGGATTGTTGTTGCGCAATCATAAGAAACAGCACAAGCCAAAAATTTTATTTTTTTTTAGACTGTCATTTTCTTTGAAAAATTTTCTCTACCCAAATAAAAGATGGTTCAAAAACTTTATTATTTAGCTTTAATTTAGTCGTTTTCGTTGTTGTACAATTTTTCTTCTGAAGAATATCTGGCTTTGAATACAAAAGACATAATTTGGTTACCAATATCTCATTGAAATAACCTGAAATGATTTCCTACAAGACCTTTTAAAAACTTTGAAGCAATTTTTTTGTGAAAAAGTAAAAAACTAGTTTTTATAGACCTTTTAGTAAATACTTACTTAGTATGGTACGAAATTTTGAAGACCTTTAGACCACCAATACATCAAACCGTTTTTCCGTAGTGAATGATTTAAGTTGTATAAAAAAGTTGTATAAAAAGATGCGAAAAGAACTATTTCAGTTTTGCATTAGTTACAATACTATTAAATAACTATTAATTACTATTAATATAAGCGCAAAATTCTGCTTTCAAAACTCTGCTTTTTCAAAATTCTGCTTTCAATGTTCTGCTTTTTAGAATTCTGTTTTACAAAATTTTGCAAATTTGCAGAAATTACTATTATTTGCAGAATTTTGTATAATAGAATTATGAAAAGCAGAATATTTTTGAAAGCAGAATTTTGACAAAAGAATTTTGACCCAGGCAGAATTTCTAAAATTTACTCAAACAAATGGAATAAAATTGCATGTTTTGCAGCGCGATCTTTCCGACAAGAAAAATTTCGGGCGTTTTTTCTAAAAATAAATTCTGACGTAATTTTATTTGGCGAAGTTTCTGATATCCGGTAAATTGAGATTTATGGAAGAAATTTGACTGTTGAGGTAATAACCAATTTCAAGACTCGAATCATGAATTTAAAGACTGAATTTCACACTTACAAATGAATTTCCTAACATAAACATGAAAAAAATATTTTTGTTCGAAAAAAACTTAAACCACCAGCACCAATTTAAATTAAATTTAACGCAACTGTCATACATTTTCCTAATAACCACAAAAGCCAAATTTTACTACGCCGAGTACGCATAGAAAAATACTAACTTTCAAATCTGAAATCCATTCATGTATAAAATAAAATAGAAGACAAATTAGTGTCAACTTCTTATCTCGTTAATTTAAGAAAAAAAAAATTGTAATTGCACTTTGCCATCAATTCTTTATCAATTTAAATGCCATTGACGGTCACAAATATCTAAACTCCAAACGTCCATGACCATGTGGGTCTGCGATATTAGGTACAAAAAATTCCTATACCCATAGATATGTATAAACAAAATCATTTTCCCATTCGGCCTTGGCTTGGTGCTCAGAGTAGTATATAGTTTTTTATCCCACACACAATTAGCCAGCAATTTGCTCACCACCATCCATCCCAGCCCAGTGCACAAATATAGATATTTTTGCAAGGTACACACACGTAAGTAGGTAGAAGAGGTATGTATGTAGGCATACAAACATATATTTCCTTTTTTTTATTAGATAATCATTTCATTACCTGAACGTGTTGCACCTCTCGATCGTTGCTGAGCTGCGCTGCTCGATATTCAATCGAGAGTTCGTCAAAAAATATTCACTCATTACAACTCTGGGCTGGCTACCTTGGCTCTGAAAAAAGTCCAGCTTAAGATTAAGCAGACTGGTCGATCAAGAGTGGCTTGAAAAACTGCACCTGAACTTCGGCGCACGATAGCTCTTTGGATAATCTATACCTCTATACAGACATCTAAAGCCCCGCAGAAAATTTCATGATGCGGGGTAAATCTGAGATATTAAGATACATTTTTCTGCCACTGCCTCCGGACTTGCATTTATATAGTATGTGCGGGTGTTATGGCTAGCAAAAACCAAAAAGCATCAAGGAATCGCCGGCCGCTGCTGGCTGGCTGGCTGGCATGGCGCGTCGTCGTTGTCTTCGTCGCCCGTCATCGGTCGCACCACAGGCAATGGCCTAATGAGGTGATGTGCTTTTGCATTGCAACAACTCCATGGCACGCTATTTTCAGTGTGTTAATTAAAAGTGAAAAAAAAAGAAAATGAAAAAAAAATATTATTTTAATTGTTAACACGAACATATTCAGAAGGAAAACAAAAAAAAATGCAACTGAATAAAAAAATAAAAACTGCAATCACGGTTGATGGCGGAACGCTTTTATTCTGACCAATTCCACGTCGCCGAGTACCTACCTACCTGTACGAGTACGTTACGTTCGTACCTAAATTATCTTCTTCAACTTTAATTATTTCATTAGACTGCGGGACTGATGTGAGTGTTATGTGGAGTTTTCACTAATTTTATTTTTCGTTAGGTATTTTTTTTTTCTCAAGCGAGGGTTTAAACTAAAGGCTCAATCTCAAGTCAATGTGAATCCAACAAAAAATAAAATAAAGGGGAAGCCTGGTAATCACTAATATTTTCTTATGATTTATTCACTGACAAATGCGTTGCGCTTTCAAAAGTTTCACACGCGTGTCTCGATGTGAAGATGATTCTTTTGTTTTGATTGCACGCATCCAATATATTGAAGATGAAGTGAATGGAATGGAATGAAATGAAGTTGCAATTGGTGTTTAACACGAAATGAGAATTTTTTTTTCGTTGTACAAAATGGCTGCGATGTTGAAGGCATTCAATTGGAAGGTCTTAATTATATATTTTTTTTATTATGGGGAAAATATAGTTTTAAATCAAGAAGGGGGCGGTCTTTCAAACGCTATTTTTAGCTAAGAACGAGCTTCAATGAAAGGTAGATATTCTTTTCGGAATCTATTAGGTATTTGTTGATGATAACAAACTTACCGGTGGACTAAAAAGGAAGTCATCTTTTTTCAAGGCCGACGTGAAACTAGGCCTCACAGTAGAAGCCTTTCTAATCAGCTCCATATCTAGCATTCACCAGATTTGCATTATGCACAGTTGATTTAGTTCCCCGTTCCCCTGCTAACGCGTTGGAGCATCAGTCTTTGGATTTTAAAATTTTCGAATAAAAATAAAATAAATAAATTTGATGGCACAACAGCTCATGAAGAACTAGGGCCTATAGTGACTTACAACCTCAACCCATATTCCTGTGTGCGTTTTTGCAAGAATAGAAGGGACCTACAGTTTATTGTCGAATCCGAACGGCTAAAAATATGAGTGTCACTTTTCTATGACAAGAGATACTCTTGAAGTTTTTTTTTTTTAAATTGTTAGGTGGCGAGGCTTGGAATCGAACCTAGACCTCCGGCATGACAGTCCATCACACTAAACATCACGCCACTTCTACTACTTTGACATTTTCGAATTATCACATAAAAATCTAAGGATCTCAAATATTAAAAAACGACAGTCTGTCACTACGGTTCAGTCAGGTCATTACTTTTAGTTTTTTCAATAAATAAGACCTATTATTCTGAACAAGAGTGTAGGACTTGCATTTTTATATTTCATGGCCACATATCTTTTTTGTATAGAAAGTTTTATACATGAACCGATGAGGTTAAAAAATTCGTTGCTAGCTTTAAAATCGAAAGTCTGACTGCTAATTTTACAATGCGTATTTGAGTTAAAAATACTTGGACCTATCCTATTCTCGAACTAAAAAAAAACCGGCATATCTGGACAATTTATAACACGTCCGTTTGCTTAGAAATTCTTGATCTGTGATCCTATGACATTACAAGAAAATTGTAATGTGCTACTTCACGGAGCTGGTGTTGGCTCGAGAATTATGCAACCTATATTCTTTTAAGAAAGATGTTGAAAAATTCACATAACAGCCCATCATCACGTTGTCTAAAACCTACTTTTACATAAAATATATTGCTGATGTCTTTACTGATCTTGTTGGAGCAGAGTGTGTGTTCTTTAACATTGTCCTGCGAAAACAAAAGAGTTGATGCAAAAACTTGACTTTGCTCTATATCTAATGCTCATCTCTAGAAAATTTTCTTAAACGCGGTCTTAAAGTCGATGTTGATGGTGGCTACCGAATTGAAGTTCTTGGATTTTTTCTAAGACGACGTAGACTGGGATATTTTTGGCACCATTGCACTTTCCTGGCCTAAAGCCGTGCAACTTTTATTTTTATTTATTTATTTTTGAAGTTACATACATACATATGTACATATAATGTATATATGTACATACCTAGGAAGTTCTTTGGTTCATTCTTCTAAAAAAAAGTCTGATCACGAGGAAGATCTTAAAATTTTTTTAAAGTACAGTGTTGCTTCTCTAAAATAAACTAGCTGTTTTTTTTTTGCTGTATTAGGGTTTGAAAGAAATTATATTGGGAGCATGGCGAACGATAAGTACATGCCAAAGTTTATATTTTTCCTTCGTTAAATACATGTGGTGATCTCAAAAAACTTGGCAAAGTCTACTATTATGGCACAGGGTAAAAAATCCACAGGCTTTTGTTGCATCTCAGCACGATCACTTTTCACAGAGATACAGCCGTTTTAACATTTTGGATTTCAGGCTCTGAGATAACATTTTGAATTGGAATATTGAATATTGGTGTTTTGGATTTCGAAATTTGGGGGTGTGGAATTTCATGGAATTATAGAATTCGGGATTTCGAAAATTCGGGATTATTTATTAGATTTTCGGGAGCAGGGAGTTTTGGCATTTCTAATTATTGAACTTGGGGTTTTTGCAATCGAAATCTGTAAGATAAAAAAGAAGTTCTTATGCATAAGCAAGAAAAAATACCACTCTGTTTTTTAAATATGCCATATTTTGAGTGAAATTATCTTCACTGAGGCAATAATAATTTTAAAGATACTTATAGTCACTTAAGGAAGAAAAGGAATGCACCTACACCTTCAACCTTCTGAACTGGTTTTGGTTTTTAAATACAAAATTTATCAGTTACATTGCCTTAATTATAGAACAAATTTATTAATGAAAACAACAAAACAAACAGATTTCCCAACAATGTTCTTCATTCAATGTCGATTTTTTAAACAAATTAATCACCTGGCTCCTGCCAATTTTACGATCAACATCAAAAAAAGAGATAACTATCTTTAAATCCAACAAAAAGAACACTAAAGCCCAACCATTAAACTTCCAGCTATAGCTAGCTAGCTAGATATATGAACTGCACAAACATACAAATCTAATCTAGAATGATCTATTAGGTATACATTTTAAACAAGAGTTATATCGTTACGTTAGAATACCTCAGCAGCCAAAATCAACATCACCAGGGCCAATGGTAAAACAAAACAATAAAAAAAACGAAAACTTTTGCCCACAGTATAAACTAATTAAAAATGGTAAACATGTGGCACCGTAAAAGCACTAAAACTCTGGTCTGGTGTATACTGTTTAGATAGGTATAAAAGTTCCAGGCCCTTAAAAATAAAATAAGAAACAAATCAAAAAAGCAAATAAAAAAAATTAACAAAAAAAAAAAAAAACACAGTATGAGATAAACCTTTCACAGGCCATAAAAGAATATGTATTAGGCAAATCATGGATGATGAAGAATCATTAAATGGCCATAGATCTGCTTGATGGCCAAAGACCACCTCAATAAAAATGTGACCAATGGAGGTTTGAATAAATGTATTCGTAGGTAGGTATGCATCCCACAGCTATATGCTCGGATCTCCCTAAACTTTTTTTTTTTTTTACATTTTCTTCGCCTAAGCTATAAATCGAAAATTTAACTGACATTTTTCTTTTCAGCTTTCCACTTGCAGCGTTAAATTTTTTTTTCTTTTGATAAGAAAATTCCATGAATATCTGCGGTCTCAAATCAAGTTGAAATAAGCTTTCGCCTTTAAGACACATGAAATGACTTTAATAAATAATGAATGCAAACAAAAAACCGTAATCGGGAAGTAATCTATGAATTAACCTAAAATTATGGGACGGAGTCATTTTGTTTTATGAATGGCCATCATCATCGAGGGTAAACATAGAAAATACCAGGGAAGTAAAAAGGTTGATTTTATAATTATATGAATCAGGTGAATTAGCACCCAGTTGGGCGTTTTTTAATACAAAGGTTGACTAGTTTATTCGATGAAATGAAAAAGGTGTTTAATTAAAAAAAAATAGGTACGGAATCGAAGTTATTTTGGGTTAATTTTTTTACTATCAAAGTTTAAGTTTTTCATAAAAACACAAATTCTAGACCAAGTTTATATCAAAGAAGGCAGTTCCAAGCTACAGGACAGATTTTTAAAGAGTTCATTAAATACAAATGTACAGAAAGTATAGCTTAGGATATATAGGGTGTCCCTAAATTCTAAGAAAAAAATTGTATAAGGCGAAAAATACTATCTCCCTTTCATAAGAGTCAAAAATGCGTGACAGTTTCATGCAAAATGCATTAAAGCTTCTTTGCAAGTTGCATGCATGAAACGTTACATGCAAGTTTCTTGCATGTTACATACAAGATTCTTGAAAGTTTCATGCAAGTTTCTTGCACGTTGCATGCAACTTTTATGCAAGTTGCATGCAAGTTTCATGGAAGTTACATGTAAGTTTCTTGTGAGTTGCATGCAAGTTTCTTGCACGTTGCATGCAACTTTTATGCAAGTTGCATGCAAGTTTCATGGAAGTTACATGTAAGTTTCTTGTTAGTTGCATGCAAGTTTTTTGAAAGTTGCATGAAAGTTTCTTGCGAGTTGCATGCAAGTTATTTCCAAGTTGCATGCATATGTTCGTTGCAAGTTTCATGCAAGTTTTATGCAAGTTTCACGCAAGTTCATGCAAGTTTCAGGCAAGTTTTATTAAAAATATTCACTTAAAAATCTTGATTTAAAGAGCAGATAATATAGAATGGAATATTAGCTTTCAAAATAGCATATTATTGTATTAGTCCAGTCAACGAAGACTCGAAATCATAAAATAAATGAAATAAATCGTGTAGTCTGGATTATTGTGACCCCAAGGTACAACATACTAAAAGTCCCCAGCCCAGGCCTGCGAGCTTAAGACAGGAGGGGGGGGGGTAAAAGTCCCCTTTTGTACTATTTCGTAAATATTTTGAAAACTAAGCGTTTAAGAAAAGTGTACGTTGGTTTTTAGACGGAATGTGTGAAGAATATAGCCGTACGATACACGGGTGGATTTGAAATCTGATTCTGACCTCTGCCCTGCAGATCCTACCTGATGCTAAGTAATAGACAAGTTGGCGTTTTTTAAAAAGAGTTACTTCGGAGCATTAGGTATACGCAAAATCTGCTCAGAAATCAGCCAGCAAACTGCCTAGTAATAATGTTGACAATTCGGCATTCGCGCAGTAGACGGAACTCAAACATCCATAAATCACTGAAATTATGGCATTGAAATTAGGCACTTCAGCGCTAATTGGGTCATTTGGCTATGGGCGGATCGGTACCATTTAAATCACTGAATTCACAATAACTATAATAATTCTAACACACATTCCGAAAAAATAAAAATTATTTATTTATTATACTTTAACCATCTGTGGACTCAATATTCTACGTAGGCGGCCGGTTTTAACAACCTTATAAGTTTATACTATAACCACATAAATTACTCAGAAATATCACCTGCGAAATTATTTCCGTCTTAATCGACTGTCTTTTGGGCCAGCGAACTGTTTTATGGTATTTGCGACGTAAATAACAACTCTTTACGTAAATTGCTCTCTCGTCCTCACGTCAGCGTCAAAACAAACAGCCTATGATGATGGTGACTTTAACGATGACAGTTGAACCTGCGCCACCGTCTCTTGATCAGTCAGCTGTATTTGAGTGTTATGGGGTTATTTTTGTCACGGTGTCGGTCGTAGTGAAGAAACCGGTACATTCCTGCGACTGCGATTAAAAATGAATCCGACTTAACCCGCGTTCAATTGCACCGATATCCTTTCCTTAAGCCATCTTCCAGGCTTGATTGAAGCTCGAGAGGAAGATTTTGA
The DNA here is from genome assembly GCA_947049315.1 of Epistrophella euchroma. Taxonomy (NCBI): domain Eukaryota; kingdom Metazoa; phylum Arthropoda; class Insecta; order Diptera; family Syrphidae; genus Epistrophella; species Epistrophella euchroma. The sequence goes on along the minus strand of OX346247.1, from coordinate 16,117,555 downwards.
TGAGCAAAACGATCATAAAACTTAATGCCAGGCCAGTCCGGGTGTGTGACCATTTTATCTGCAAAACCAACCATGCGGGGATAAACATGGCGAACAGCAGGAACCATTTTGAAGTGTGATCCCATTAGTTTGGCATTTTGTCGTCCACATTGCTGCATTGTTGGTGTTGTGGTCGTTTATTCTTCGTCTCGCTCAGTAGAATGGAACTGTTTTAACGAAAAAGTGATTAAGACTTAAGTATCATTTAGCTGACACCTTTATACGTGATTTTGTGTTCCACTATACACCGCCGCAGTTGGTGGGTTAGTTAATTCTTTCCCTGGGACCCACGGAAGGTCTCCAGATCCAGACACTGTATTGAAGAAAGCTAAGGGAATGGTGGAGTTGACCGGCACGGCGCGGTGTGGTGCCATGGAGAAGAACATTATTCGTTCATTCGTCCGCTCCGCGTCCATCTATTATGGCATCCTCTTTTCGTGATGCAGGTGAAGTGCTAACCAAGCATTGCAATCAAATTACCATCTTACGCTTGTGTGAAGGCGGGTGTTGCGCGGCATAGTGATGCGATTTGAACTCGCGGGCTTAGTCGCAAGTTCCGCCACTTGACAGTTATGTGTATGTATGCGGATGATTGTGGATTCCATGGCTCATAAAATGCAAAATGCATCGTGTCGTGGACTCATTATGTGGTGTCTTTTTGGCCAGATATAGACGACAATGATGACGATGTTGCGAGAGGATGACGACGACGCACCAAGTCTATAAAATAGCCCCTCAGGGTAACCATCATCAGAGCTCAAGATCGACCTTCATATCTGGACTTTAATTTTTATTTTTGTTTTTCATTTTTTATAAATTTCTCGCGTTGTGTCGTCTGGGTGAGTTAATTGTTCTAATCTTGGGAGGCCCAAGTGATCGAGAAGCATAATTTTTTTTTCTGCCCGCAATTTTTGTTTTTATTAAAGAATGAAGTCTACAGAAGACCAAGAAAACAAAACAGAGTAACTTAATTTAGAAGAAGAAGAGAGGACGTTTCAGGAAGGCGGAACGGAATTCGTATATAACGCGTCAACTTTTCCATGAGTAACAACGCAACGTAGCGTGCTTATTATTTCTTTTTATATTTTTTTATTTTAAAGAAATTCATCTTAAGAGGTCGTAAATCAATCGAAGTTAATGAAACTCAAGTTTGAACGTATAATGGGCCATTCGTTTATCGTAAAATGGGTATATACAGTATACAAGTCTATACAGGGCTTGAATGAAATTTATTTTTAAGACGATGATGGGTAACTTAAGATAATAAAAAATAAAGAATGATCCTGGAAAGCGGATCAGAAGTTGTATAGCTACGGATGTTGAATGATGAATATTAAAATTCAAACTAGCTACATATATGTTTTAGTTAGTCGGAAGGATTCGAAGTTAAATTTATATATTTAGATGAAAATGCGAGGAAAAATCTTTCTTGGAAAGAGGGATATTTTGTTAATCCCTTCGTAGGCCCAGTTTTTCACTGTGAGGTACGGAAATCGTAAAAATTTCAGGAATTTCTTCGAGTTGACATTTGTTAAATGTTTTTCATATAAAATTTTAAATCTCGAGATTAATTTTTCATTTTATTTAAGCACACGCTTAAATAAAATTATAATTGGTACAACCAGTACCATAAAACCACACCATCAGCAGCCCTGTAAACATTCCTTTCACTAGCCCCATTAGATCTCTTTACGAAGGAAATGGCGGCAAAAAGTTCTCTACGACTAAAACAGTGCAATAATTGGAAAGGGGGCCACTTAGGGTACAGTACGATTTCAAACTTTCTTGACAAAGACATTCAAACAGACTACACAATGCCGAGCATTGACTTCAAACCAGTAGCCCTAACAGAGATCCCCACAAGGGACCTCGCTGGACAAGAAACAAGGTCATAAACAAAGATCATGTCTCGGTATTCACGGATGGCTCAAAGACGAATAAGGGGGTAGGGTCGGGTATCTTTTCAGACAATCCACCCCTTAATATATCAATAAAGCTTCCTTACTTCTGCAGTGTTTTTTAAGCGGAAGTGCTTGCAGTTTATGAAGCTGCAAGGACTCTTGCCACATTTGAACTAGCAAACAGGAATATCGACTTCTTTATTGACAGTAAGGCGGCGATTAAAGCTATCCTCCATCGTCACAAAGTCTAAACTGGTAAATCGTTGTCGTAACGAGCTAAGATCACTCGGCGCAACAAATACAGTCACCCTTCGATGGGTCCAAGGACATTGTGACGTATGTTGGAATGAAAGGGCAGATGAATTGGCCAAGAACGGGTCATCTCTTGACCCCAGCCAAACATATTCTTCTGTATTTATGCGAAAAGTAGAATTCACAATAGTTTCCTACAAGCCACTAATGACAGATGGTCAGCAATTGATACCTGTCGGATCTCGAGGAATCTGTGGCCGGAAACCTCTAAGAAAAAAAAAACAGATTACCTTCTCAAGCTAAGCAGACCTCAACTGTCACTCTTGGTGGGAATCCTAACGGGTCACAACTAAATGGGAACCCACATGAGCAGAATGGGTATCACCACTTTTGATTTATGCAGAGGGTGTCAGGATGAAGAGGCGGATAAGAGGGGGCTCCTATCACTTTCTATGTGAATGCCCCAGCCTAGCAAGAGCCAGAAAGACAGCCCTCGGGGAATACTTTTTTGACAAATTGGGTGATATCTCAAGTTTGCCACTAAAAAACATTTTGAAATTCGTTCAGAACTTAAAATGGTTCAGGGAGCCTCCCATACGTACACCTATCCCCTAAGCTCCACTAACTTCTCTCTGTACCCGTCCTCAAATCCACCTTACCTATATCCTGGGGAGCACAATGGATCCACTGAGATCCGAGTGAGACCCTCCAAACCTAACCTACACCTAACACGCTGAAATAGAAATTAAATCAATAAATTAATTTATATGCATGGTTAATTACCTCTAACTTAGCTCAGAGTTAAAAAAGTAGGTTGAAAAAATTGGGTTCGCATCTCTTAATGTGTAGGTTGATGGCCTTACAAAAGAAATTAATAAACGCTTGATTTACAAAAGGTAAGGAAAATTATAGATTTTGAGATCAAATATCTGACAAAAAAAAAAACTTTGGGTGGACACTGTACAGGTAGGTACCTACTTATATCTTTAAAATATATTATACGATGTTAAACATGATGTGTTTCTGAAAATACCATTTTTTTTAAGACAAATATTTCAGCTTTATAATTTACGAGACCGAAAAAATTAAGGAAGTTTAAAAAACTATAAAATTTCACCACAAAATAGGAAAAATTAGAAAGAATAAGTCGGACGTTAGCTATAAAAATTGTCTTATTTGATCTTTGAAATGTTGTAAATTTTGGTGAGGTCCACACTCGTAACTTCCCATTGGTGGCCCATTTGCTGAAACGAAACTTAAGTATTTACATTTAAGTTCAACATAGGAGCTTATGTGACAGTTTATGCTGATGAAAAAGTAGAACATAAGCGTTTAAGTTGAACATAAATATTTAAGTTTCGTTTCAGCAAATGGCCCTTAATCTTATAAATTATCTTCATTATGTTATTTGTGTAGAATGAAATTGTGTTGAAGTCGAAAGCATTATTTCGACCCCTTTCTGTCAAATTATTGTAAAGTGACAAAACGAAAATCTTACATTAAACTAATTGTTTAATTCATTCCTGGGCATTAAAAACCAATTGGACATTGTGCTAGCTTTCAGGAACAGTATGTTCAATATTGTTCAATGCTGAAATTTGGCATAATTAATTTCTTTCCTTAGCAAACAGAAGACATTTTGTCGCTTACGACACTTTTCAGTTTTGGCGCTTACGATAATTTGGCGGAAAGGGCTCGAGTTTTTCTCAATATTTGAGTCGAATGACATTTTACTACGTTTTTTTTTTTAATAGGAACATAAGTACCTACTACAGGGTGATTAACCTAAGGTGTGACAAAAAGGTAGAGAGTTGAGAAATCGTTTAGGAGGGGGGGGGTCCTATTTCCATCCGCTTAGGCGAGAGGAGCAGTTTTCTAAAAAAAAATCGACTTTAAATAGAAAAAAAAAATCATTAAAAAAAACTATTTGAGGGAATAATTTTTGAAAAATTAATTTTCAAACTCAAAATTTTGAAAAAATAATGGAAAAAAGTTATGTTCAAACTTATACTGTGTTTTCATTAGAGCAAATGTGGTGGTAATTTCGTTCGAAATTTTCAAATTCAATTAAAAATTATCTCATTTCCCATCCAAATTTAAATTTCCAAATGATGTAAATTCAACCAAATTTGCACGAAATTCGGTAGAAAATTACGTAAAACTTTTATAAACACACCCAAATGGATTCCATTCAAAGTGGAACCCATTTAAAATGACAGAATTCAATGTAAAAAATAAAAAAACAAGCGATTGACAATCTGGACAGTCAAACAAAATTAGGAAATTTAAAATGTGAACACTTTTTTTTGTAATTTGCCAAATTACCTCATTTCAGCTGTAATAAAAAACACAGTACCTATTACATATTTTTTTCAAAATTTTGTTTATTTTTGTTTTTAATATTCAATGATCCTAGAAATTTCTATTCAAACACTTAAAACCACAGATGCCTAAATGTCAATTTTCATTCACCTAAACAAATGTAAATTAAAAACAGAAAATAATAGATAGATTTTTTAGATAGGTATTTATATTGTGGCTTTAGTGCGGCAATTTTCCAAATTGTTGTACATTCAATCTGTATTTAAAAAAAAAATTGATAATGCAAAATAAATGGTCACTTTTCTGTTTTTTTTTTCAAAATTCTGTATATTTCTGTATTATAGTTTTAAAAACTTAGATTTAAAAAAACATAATTTTACTCTTATAGAATTTCGACCAATAGAATTTTGTGTATCTAATCAAATTTTTGAAAACGGTATTTTGACCTTACAGCATTTCGACTCTCCTTTACGAAAATAAAAATTTTGACAAAACTTGGAGATTGTTTCTTATTGGGAGCGGTCAAAATTCTGGGTTTTTAAATTCTTTATGACCAAAATCCTGGTTTAATTTATTTTCGAAAATATTCTGCACGACCAAAATTCTGTATTTCAGAATTCTGTTGTTGTAAATACAGTATATCCAAATATCTGTACATCCAAAATGATGTACCTAGGTGTAAAATTCTGTTTTCCAAAATGCTGGTTATGTCCAAGTTCTATATTTTGAAAAAATTTTTTTTTTACAATATCATTGTTAAGCACGTGGAAGTACAAATAGAATTTATTGCATTTACTTGTACAAAAATTCATTCAAGTACGATCTCTTTAAAAACGAGTAAAAGACTTATTTGTAACGAACGTTTTATTAACTCTATTCTCGTGAATATATTTCTGTTAAACCTCGATATGTGGAAATTGTAGAATTTAATGATGAAACTTAGAATTCTTCAGCAATATTGGTACAAGTTTGAAAAGTTTTATTTGCAAAATTCATTATAGAATTTGAGAATTTTGAGGAGGTCTTACATTGACATCTTAATATGATCAATTTTAAATTATAGGTACAAAATACCTAAATGAAAAAAGAAGTTTTCAAACATAAAACTAATTTTACTTGGTCACTATACTCTTTTACTTAACTCAATGGATTAAAACTGAAAAGAGAACACTTGTAAAACTTATAAGTACTTCTAATTTGCTCACTCCAGTGAGCGTTGGCGGCCACAAAATGAATGGTGCATTTTTTTTCATTAAATGTACAGTTCCTACAGTTCAACAACAAGTTTTTGTTGTGCGAAGAACAAATTGTTGATATTTTAACAATTTTTGTTTCAATATCAAGAATTAGTTCTTGAACATAAGTAATAAATTGAAATACTTAAAGCAACAATTTTCATTGTTGTGCCAAGAAAAATAATTCTTGAAAATAATTTTTACCGCAAGAACTGATTCTTCGACTAACAATTCCATTGTTGATAGGAAATAATACAAATAAAAATTGTTTCCACAACAAATTTATACTTGGGAGAACAATTTTACATTTTTAATTGCTTTTAACAAACAGAAAATTGTTGTGCCAAGAACCTTGGTTCTTGAACATTCAAAAAATAATTCTTGTGGTAACAACTAGTTCTTAAGGCAACAATTTTAAGCTTACAACTTTTTAAAAACGCTAAGTTCTTGTTTTAACAACTTTTTTTTTCTGAGTGTGAGCTTAAAATTTCTGTGTTCCTTATTTTAATAAAACAGCTCTTGAAGAACTAGGGCCTAGTGACTAGTGACTCTCAACCATTCCTGTGTACGTATCTGCAGGAATGAAGGGGACCTACAGTTTACTGCCGAATCCGAACGACTAAGGTGAGCGCTATTTTTCTGTGACAGAAGATACTCTTGGAGGATTTGTCACTTACTCGCAACAGGTAGTAGCCCTGAAAAACACTTTTGTGTTTAGGTGGCAGTGGCTGGGAATCGAACACCCAGACCTCTGGCGTGACAGTCCGACGCACTAACTATTACGCCACGGGCTACTAAAATATTTTGAATTATTTTCTTGAAAATTTGCTTAAATGATTTTAAATAATTTAGTAGTGAAAGAAGACTGAAATTCTCTTAATTCCTGAGATTTTTGCATTTCTAAGAAATTGATTAAAAATTGTTCGTTTAGTCTTAAAAAATACCAAGCTTAGAACCAGTATATTGTTTTACGACCACCAAGACCCTTGAAACTTAAAAAAGCTGTGATTAAAGAAAAAATGAACCACCTTGTATGGATTGGGATTATTCTTTGCGAAGAAATCTGCCACAATAATCAGCTAGTCAAATTCTACAAAAAAAATTCTTGTTCTTAGTCAAGCCCTCAAGTTTGATAAAAAATAAAATGTCTGTCACCGAATATAGTGAAGAGAATCTTTTATGTTAAAGGTGTTCCTCTGGCTAGTTATTTTTTTTCTTTGCTGTCGAACTTCGAAGATGCTGCGACTATTATTATTGTGTGCTGTATCCGTCCCCATTAATGATAGTAATTTATGTGCGGTGTGTGTGTGTGTCACCTGTAACAAAATCCCAATCGATTATATTATGTAGGCAGACTAAAAGATACATATTTCGAAAGCTCTCCCTTGATGGTCGATACGAGTACAATCCGATCCGAGCTAAACCGAAACCTCTATCCAACAACAACAACAACAACAACAACAAAAACATGATACCAAACCCAGGTAACAGAGCAGTCGACGACTATTTTTTTCTTTTAACTAATCAAGATCGGTGGGGCTATCCGCGTATAGAGTGGTGTCATAAAGCGCTTAGGATTGCATGTGGGCTGAGATCAAATTTATTGGGTCTTCATTAGGTTTTTTTTTTTTTGTTTAAAGTTTGTTGCTATGTATTCTTTGACTTGGACTTGGTCGTCTTTCTTTAATTTTCTGGCTTCTCCCTGCGTCGTCGATTGTTGGTGCGCGGTCGCATCTTCTTTTAACTAACTTGATAGTACGAGCAGATCAGCTTGAAGTTTAACGTGTAGTCTCGCAATCGAAATCAATTTAAGAATTTGAGTTTCGAAACAAAACCACTTTTTCTTGTATTTTTTTTTTTTTTTCTATTTTTGGGGATTTTTTTTTCCCAAAGATTTAGATTTCCATTTCCACCTGATGATGATAATGATGATGGGTTTTGCGTTCGATGGCTCTTGGAGACTGGGCGCACCTTAATTTTGTTTCTATCAAATGGGAAGATGAAGTTAACAAAAAAAAAAAAAAAAACGCAACTTTATGACTTTTCGAATGGGAAAACAGTTATAAGAAAGTGACAACGGGACTTGGTAGGGTACTCTTCTTGGTCTCTTTTTCCTTTTGATCTTCTTTTTATTAAAAAAAAAAAAAAAAAACAGCTAATGGTCTTGTGGTCTTTTGTGAGGCAAATTAAGTTGCAGAGGGTCCAAATCTCCAAATGGTCGATGGATAAGTTTCACTTTGTCGTTTTTTTTTTTCTTTTCTTTTCAACAAAACCGGGAACTTACCGTATGCGCGTTTGAATTAAGCAAATTTTATTTATGTGACAGTTTTTTTTTTTTTTTGTCATCTTATCTTGTAGGTATATCTTTACCTATATATTGTATTTCTCTTCGACTAAGCTTGTGCAATAAAAAGTGTTGTTATCTCTTGCAAGACTATAGGTGTGAGAAATTGAGAAACTTATTCGAATGAAGCTTTTACTGAAGTTGGGTATGGTATATAGATTTTGTGGGAAAGTTCCATAGATATATTAACATAGATAAGAAGATTCTTAAAGAAAATCTTATTTTAGACAACAAAAAGTCTAATATGATGGTTTTGAGGTTTCGGATAAAAATTGAATTGCTTTTCGTATTATAAATGAAAAAAAAAAAATAAAAAGCACGATTTATAAATAGCCTGTTGTTGGTTCTTATTTTTTGGTTTATTTAAGGCATTATGGTTTATTAATTTGGTGACGTAGCTAAGGAGGAAAAGTATCTGTATAGAAATTTTTTGGTTTAATAGAAATTCAATAAACTTTAACTTTTGCATAGGGAATAAGCGACTAAAATATGGTTGTTGTAAAAAGATAGTTTGGATCGAATACTTGGAACTATATTGATGTTTTGCGTTCATAGCGCAAGAACGAAAGCATATTAAACCACATTTTTACAACTGGCCTTTACAGAACCAATTGACTATAGAGTAATAACAAGAGAACGAGGGGATATTCGTTCCTTTACTTTACAAGCTTATTTAAATGGCCAAAAGTTATTGAAGATGGAAAGAATATATGCACTTAGGGGGAAAGGTAGGTATAAGGAGGTAGAAAAAACGCCACAAGCAACCTACCTCGGCGACTCGAAAGCTTCGGTAAACTATTTTAAAATAATAATCTCTGATGTTGATTTCAAAAACTTAAAAATAAATCTATGCCTATGTTCCAAAGTATGCGCTATGGACTCCAAAATCTTAAAACCGATTGAGCTTAAAATCTAAGGAAGTTTTAGGTCCGTGTTGGTCTTGCAGTTAGCCATAGAAGCCCTGCAGGACTTAAAATATAACCTAAGGCTAAGATATTTTCATAATTTCGTTACTTAAGTTATGATTATGAAATAGAGGGAAAAAAAAGGCGTTTTATATTTTAAGAATACTTTTTGTGTTTAAAGCGTAATATCTACTCAAATGATGCGTTAAGGGCTAAATGTTATTTAAAACTTAGCTAATCGATTATGGTTAAAATGGCAAAATTTAAGAAATCAAATAATAAAACTAAAGTACATCGTTTTATTTGTCTAATTAAGTACTTGGTGGGATATAATTTGAAATAACTCGGAAAATACCAGTCATTGGCAGGAATCAAAGGTAATAAAAATTAAGCAACAAAGCCATTTAGAATTAATTAGTGCACGCTGAAATATCCGATCAATACGAATCACAAATTAGACAAGTTCGATTCAGAACTTCTTATTTCCAAAACAGCTGAAAAGCCAGGTCATCAGGAAAAGAATTGCGCCTGGAAAAACTACACAAACAACTGCATTTTAAGAGCGAAAAAATGCATTTCAGGCTTTGGTAGCTTTTGATAAAAATTCTTTATGAAATCCTGTATGAGTAAAAACTACAAAGCCTACTTCAAGTTATCAATTCGGTTTAGGCAAGATAATACCTACAGCTTTGAAAATAAAGTGAATAGACTTGCAGTTGAGGATACGGAAAGATTATTTCAATTTCTGAAAGAAATCAATGTTAAATTCGTTTTTTTGTTAAGGATGACGCAGACTATATAGATATAGAGAAAGCATTTTGAGTTATAAAATTTGGAAAAGACCTCAGAAATACACAGTGAAGTAACTAAGCTCTTTGGGACTCTTAAAAAATTTGTTTGGGGCCTTTTTTTTCTTGGCTGGGGCACGCTGCGCCCCATTATTATTAGATAAGTTTAATCTAAATAAGTATAACAAGTCTATTATGTTTTATAAAACTTAAAACTAGAAATGTCAATTTATAACAGTTTTGGTTATAAAAGTGCTGTTTATGTAGTCAGGCAGAGCAAAGGCTCTCTGCCCGTGGGCATACTTCGGGCACGCAGAGTAATTTGTTCAAGTCAAGTGAAGGGATTTAATTTAGGTACATCTACGTTTAGTGGTGACGAACTGTTATAACTGTTATAAATTTGAATATTTCTCTAGTTTCGTCCTTTTAATTAATCTCTTTCGAGAACAGCGAACGCTGTTTTATTTCTCGTACGCAGACCAAAATGTCTGTGCCACAGCGTGGTTTGGCGCATATTTAAAATAAAAAATCACAGAAAATTTATAGAAATTAAACAAGAAAAGTATAAAATTGAAAAGCTTAAGGTACTCCTAAAATCATTTTTATTTGTGTGAAGTACCTTGATTTTTATGATTTTAAAATAAATTTATCTAGTTTTAAGGTTTAGTTTATTTCATTAAAAAAAGCTTATAAGGCGGCTTTTCATCACAAGGAAAAAGGAGGCCTCTAAAACATTTTTGATACGAGGCCTCCAAAGCCCTAGTTACGCCACTGATATCCTGTCTCCGTAAGTATACCCTCTTATCAAGTAGGTACCTATATCCCAACATCTCCAGAATGTTACCCACAGAAATCTGTAATTTTGAGTCATTTAGGAGCTTTGCCTAACGTAATTTCACTAAAAACTGAGGCAACGATATCAAAGTTGTTATCAAAAGAATTATAACTCATGCCAATCACTGCTACTTTGGGCAAAGAAGCCGTTTCTCGGACATCAAAGTAATGGAATGAAGCTGAACAGCTGACTTCGGTAGCGTTTGCATTGCAGCCTTCGACTTCTGTCAAACATTTCTTTAATAACTTTTAAAAAGCTTGTCTTTAAAATTACTCTCAGAAGCATATTAGCAAAAAGTTCGAAGATTAATAAAATAAGGCTCAGTTAAAGATGCTTAAGAACCATAAATTAAAATATAGACAAAACTGCATGATCTTCTTTTTCGTCTTCTCTGTCATGGTAGTGTGTTTTTATTTTTTTGCTTGGAGTCTCGAGTTCGTTTGTCAAGCTTTTATATCATCTGAGTCGACCACTTCTTTGCACTTTTCGGAAACTTGTGCATCTTATTTAATAAAAAGAATTATGTGCTTCCATTGCAGAGTAAAGTGATTCATTTTGAGTTACAAAAACATATAAGATTGATTGCATTCTTAGATAAAATCAAGATTCTTTAATGAAATGAGTCAACCAAAGGCAAACGATTGAAACAATCAAGTCATTTAAACTTATCCGAATCTTATTTCCTGAAATAAAAAGAGCAAAGCATATAAGTACAACGCTTGACATTTAACGTTGAACTTGTCATCAAAATGAATTTGTTTCGTTATTTTTCCAACGTATAACCAAACCAAGATCACAAAAATATTTTAGCGACCAACCCAGATAACTCCGAACAGGACCAAAAAAAAAGACTATTCCACAAAGCAGTCATACTTTTGTGTAGGCGTCTGGCACAAATGCACAATACATATTAACAATCATGCATCAGAACCAAGACAACTCCTCAAAGCGAAATGACTTAATGAAACATATCTTTCCGGAGACATCTGTAACCCTGAAATCACTGCATGAGGTCATACCTTATATACCCCGTCACCATCGAAGCCACGACTATATAAAGTTTACTGGCTGAAGCTGGCAAGACACACCAAGTCTCCCTTCAAATGTTATTGCAACGCACCGAGACGAGATGTTGCTCTAAAGACGCAGCCAAATTAAGATAGCATGTAGGTGTTAATGCGTTATAAGTTATGTAAGGACCCTCGCCCCAAAAAGGAGCGGTTTCAATAATCTCGTCGTTGTCGACAACGTATAGTTTTTGTCGCACCAGGAATACCTACCTCTGAAGCGACGCAGAACGTAGGCCCATAATTTACACCAGGCAAAAGCACTTCACCTCACCTTTAACAAAGCCCCTCTATATTTTCCAGCCCCAGCCATTGAACAAAGTAATTGTTAAGTAATCTAAACCAAAATGTGTAATTACATCTAAGCCAAGTGTATCATTAACGGCAAAGGCTCGCGGCTCACCGGGTGACTAATAATGTGAATGTCTATCTCGCCAGAATTGTTCTAGACATAATCATCCATCCAATTCAATACCTCTATATGCTCCAAAGCCAAACCAAAACCACCACTCCAACGGAGAGTTAAGAGATAAATATTATTTCGGAATGTAATGGCGCACAATGTGAAAATGCAGGCGAGTGAATGGTTTCCATTTAATTCCACAGCATTCAACCGTTTGTTGTACAATTACACCGTTTAATTAACTCAACGAGACCTGCAAGTTGCAATTATTTCAATTAGATTTGCCGCTCATGCTTTATGCCGAGCAAAATACTTATAACAACAATAATATTCTAGTAACGCGACGAAGACGACGACGACAGACGGTTTGAACCGAAATTAGCAATTGCATTTGTAGGCTATTAGACAAACGATGATCGGTGTCGGTGCAGTGCAGTGGTATAGGTAGTCTATAGACATAGCCCCCAAGCCCACAAGCCTATATACTGTAACCAGCTGCTGCATATACTGACCATCTCTCAATTCTTAATGCATTGAATTGAATCTTGACGGAAACTACCTTCAAACATGCATCCACGCAATCTGTACTATTATATAAAAGAGTAACTTTTTTTGGTTGTCAGTCTGGCTGAATGTATGCACTAAACTCACAAACAAACAAAAAAACTCTTTTAAAAAATAGATATAATACAAATTTCACTTATCTGGTATGCTATAGGATACAGCAGAAAAGAAAATTTTTGTTAAATACCGAATAATAAACAAATTAAAAACTTACCACAAAAAAAATCGTATGGAAATTTTCTAAAATCAAGCATGTAGGTATTTTCCTTGCAAAATACTGCTTTATAGATTTTCAACTCACATTTACTTCAAGCTCAATTATTTATAAGGAGGAGTTGTTTTGCCATGGAAAATTGCCTTTTGTGGCATGTGGATTTGACGATAAATCGTCAAATTCCATATTTTTGGTGGGCTGATTCCTGGAATCGGCTCAAAAAAAGAGTTTTTTTTTTTTTAGGTAGGGTAGTATTTTTGTTTTTTTTCTTTTTTTATTTTTAGGGAACATTTTTGGTGAAAATTAAGTGGTGGGTAGTAAAAAATCTTCATCGAAAAAAAAAAAAACGATTCAAGCCATGTGCAGTATAATGTGCCTTGGTAGGTGGGAGCGAGAAGTGAGTTTTGTTTTCACCGGCGACGAATTGTGTTGATGTTTTTGTGTAATAGGGAAAAGTTCAAATAAAAAAAAAAAAAAAACATCAACGGTAGGGATTATCTCTTTAGTAAGAAATAGTGGTAGGTAGGTATAATATTTGCAGCAAAAATAAATGTTTACTACTGAAATTGTTTGGTTTGGTGGTGAGTGTTTGCTGGATATGGTAAATGGAAACGAACTATAGGCAAGGGCGTGCACAAGGAGGGGTAATGGGCATTTAATGCACCCCTAATAAAAATTATTTTTAATTTTTTTTCTGAGTAAATTAAACGATCTCAAGAGCGCACGTAAATAGGATGGGGGATGCTTATATTACATGTAAATCGGCTTAGTTAATTCACAACTTGAGTTCAATTTTTGGATTTTAAGGTAAGACTGAAATTGGTTGGTTTGGCGGTGGGTGGTTGGTTTTTTAATACTTTATTTAGGTTAGGTACAAATTTTTTCATGAGAATAAGTGATGGTGGGGTGGTAAAAATATGTATGCAGGTTTTTTGGCAGTGAATTATTCTTCATCGTCAAGAAATAAAAAAAAAAACAAATCAAACCATGTGCAATGTGCCTTGGTAGGTGGGAGCGAGATAGTGAGTAGAGTTGACTGTTTTCGCGTTTCGCCGTCGACGAATCGTGGTGATATTTTTGTGTATAGGAAGGTATGGTAAAACAAAACAAAACATAAACAGTCGGTAGGTATTCTCTATAGTGTAGTAAGAAATGATTGGAGTAGGTATAGGTATGAGTAGGTAGGTATAATAGGTATTTGCAGCAGAAAAAAAATGTTGGTTTATTAGCGGTGGGTGGTTGGTGATGGTGAATAGAATCGAACTTATTTAGAGGCAAAGGCGTGAACAAGGAGGGGTAAGGGGGCATTTGCACCCCTTATACAAATTATTTTCATTTTTTTTTTCTGAGTAATTACACAATCAAGGACGCACGTAAATAGGATAGGGGGATGCTTATTACATGAAAATCGACTAAATTTACAACGTGAGTTCTAATTGTTGGATTTTAAGGTAAGACAGAAATTAGTTGGTTTGGCGGTGGGTATTGGTGAAGTTAAATGGAAACGAACCTATTTAGAGGCCAATGTGTGCGCAAGGAGGGGTAAGGGGACACTTGAATCACTAATACATTTGTTTTTCTAATTCATTTTGTTGAGTAACTACACAGTCAAGGGCGTAGGTAAGCAAAGGTGATGTGGGGGTGCTTATTACATTCAAATCAGCAAAATTTACACCTTGAGTTCTAATCATCGGATTTTCAAGGTTCGAGATTTTAAACGAAGATTAAATGTAATGTGGGAACACAAGAAGACAAAAACGTGCGCAAGGAGGGATCTGGTTTCCAGAATCGGCTCAAAATTTTTTTTTTTAGGTAATACCTACCTACCTAAATATGTATTTTTATTTTAATAGGTAGGTACCTACTTTATTTAGGTAGTACAAGTGGTAAAATTTTTTTGATGTTGATAAGTGGTTGGTGGGGTGGTAAAAAATGTATTCCGGTTTTTTGGCACGGAATTATTCTTCATAGACGGCAATAACCCTTGCTGGGAAAAAATGCTTCGTTTTAAGAATATGATAGGTATATGGTAGAGAAGAAGAAAAAATTTATCTTTTCATTGATAAATTATTAATTTCTTTGTCAAGTGGTTACTAACAAAATTCACGGTCGTTCGTTCCTTAGAGGGTAATGGGAGGTAGGTATAACATAACATACAAATAGTCTGATTTTCAAAGTTGTCTTAAAATTACACTATAGGCAGGCAGGTAGGTTCATAATTAGGTGCATTACATTTTTATTCAAATGCAAGCCCACACAACCCACACACATAATTTTAGGAAAATAATTGTCAATGTTCATTGATACGTGTGGAGGCTTATTTTCAATGTTACCTGACAAAAAAAACGTCAATGCTACCTGACAAGTAACATGGATGGTGTGTAGCGCTCTTTAAGTTGAACATTTTTCGAGTGCTGATTTTAAATCATCTTTTTGGTCGATATTTGGTTGTCAAAGGTTTTACTAAAGAAGACCCGGGCAACGCCGGGTTTTATCGGCTAGTTACATAATACAAACAAATACATATCCATTAGTTGTGAGATTTTTGTGTGATGAATGGTCATCTCATAAGATTTCTGTCAAATTTAAAAATATGTAAGTAATTTCTTCACTTTACGTGGATAGAATAGGTTTAGATTGGTAAGAAAGTGTGGCTTCTGTTTAAGTTACTATTTACCTAGTTAAAGCCTAAATGGGGGAACCGATTTGATTCTAATTTTTTTACAGTTTGATTTTATGTTATTCCCTAGAGGAAAAATTATAACGGGTAGTTAGCTGCCAAGCCAATGCGTTTCTTTTTTATATTTTCTTGAGTGCCATTTGTAAAATCGTGGTTCAAATATTGACCGTGGTTCAGTAATTTTGACGCACCAATCTCGGCGGTGACTGAGGTTCAACAATGGTTCACGAATGTAAGGCTACTATAGCATTATTTGAACTTCAAACCGTTGCGTCGTCGAGCCCTTAGTCATTTAGTCAACCCACCAAAATTGGTGAATTAAAATTGTTGAACCGTTAAATGACTTTTAACGATTTCGATTAAACTTTTTATATTGAACTGATATCTGAAACAGTTTTTTTTTTTTTCACTTTCAGTCATACCTTTGTTTTATTTTTCATTAATTTTACTTCAATTGGTGCACTGCAATAACAATTATCGGGATTTGTCAAAAATACATAAATTTTGATAAAAAGTCAAATATTTGAATCAGAATTTTTGAAAAAAAAAATAAGAATTTATGCAGAAAAAATTATAAAAATCATCGATTAAAAGCAGAATGACCACAATTTTATTTTACAATAAATTATCAGTACATATTTTGAAAGGAAGTGTCTCTTAATATGTCGATTTATATAATAATAATGTGAATTATAAAAGCATGTCTTATTTATGCAGCCCCGCAATGCAAGAGTCATTCGCCGCCGGTGGATATAGTTTGGGCACCCAGAGATTTTGACTTCATACTTTTGTTGTATAAACAACATTGGTTTTGTTCTTTTACATTAGTATATTGTCATATTTTGGCTTCCTAACAGTTTAACTTCTGACTCTCTCTTATTTGACTGTAGCTTAATCCGATAGTGAAGGATAAAAAGAGGGCTCTTTTAACTTTCTAAAAGATTTGTTTTGAACTTAACTTGACATATTTGCAAAATAAATAAACATAGAGGAGATTAAGAAACTGAGAGTGACTAAGTACTTACCCTTTTTAAGCAATAGTACTTCTCGATCTCTTTATATGAATTTAACAAACAAACAAAAAAAAACATAGAAAACATCGCACGATAAAACTGAAACTGTCACAACTAATTCAGGACTGATGAATGGCAATTAACCATTCAATATAAGAAGGTTTTACACCTTTTTCCAGAGGCTGGTTTGCTAACTTAACAGCAATTTCACAATTTTGAAAAAAAAAAAATAACATAGAAAAAATCGAGCGACAAATTCTCGACTAATTAATGGCTAATCATAGAGCAGTAAAACATTCACAGTAAGAGGTTTTTACACGTTTTCCAGAGGCTGCTTTGCTAAGTTGGAACCAAGTAAGCAAAGCAGCAAAACAAAACATAGAAAACATTGCACGATAAAATTAAAATTGTCACATCTAATTCAGAACGGCTAGTTATTGAGCAATAAACTATTTTATATAAGACGTTTTTACCCCTTTTTGAGGTGCTGCTTCGCTAAGATTATATCACCTTAGCAAAGCAGCAAAAAAAACATAGAAAACATCGAATGACAAATTCTAAAGTATCACAACTAATTCACGACTAATTATCCAATTAATAATTTTGTACGAAAAAACCTTCGTACAGAAACAATGCCAGGCCCCGAGGTAAGGTCTCAAAGTGATGACTTGATTTGGGTTAAAAAAAAGAGGCTGGGATTTGACCCACACTGATAACTTCCACTTGGTTCCCTTTGAAACTCGACACCCGACGTTATTTTTTATAAGAAAATTACCAATTAAAAATCTTCGAAAAACTTATCAGTTGTGCAATCAATGGAAGGCTGTTTGCTCTAAATATATGCGATACGAAAAATTTCAACAATTATTAGCTGTTTTTTTTTGCAGTTTTTTTGGCCTAGAAAAAAACCGTCAATTGAAATTTTTTAAAAAACCTTATAAATTACTAATTATGCATTGTGTATTGACTAAAATTATCCGGAAGTTGATATCATTGGTAGTTCTCGAGACATTCGAGCCGAAAAAAATTTTTGTTTACAATTTTAAGCATTTTTTTCGCCTAGAAAAAAACCTAAAGGCCTAAAGGTTACAAAAAGTCTTCAATTTGAACTAAATTCAATACAGTCCACTAAAACAACAACAAAAATAATTTTCGAAGAAGAGAATAAACAAAAATAAAACAAAATTATTTTTGTTATTGTTTTAGTGGACTATATTGAATTAAATTCAAATGAAAGATTTTTTTTCTTTAATTTTTTTAACTCTCTTCTTCCTAGAAAAAAAACCGTAAATTGAATTTTTTCACAAACTCCACCAATTTATCAACTATAACTTTGTGTATTAAATAAAATTAACCAGAAGTTAATATCTTTGTTTGTTCTCAAGATATTCCATATTTTTTTTTAATAATTTTTAATGTTTTTTTTTTTAATTAAAAAAAAAACAGCGAGTTTTTTTTAAGTATTACCAATTTTTCACTACTTCATTATGTATAAAAAAAAACCAGGCCGAAGTCAATAGCATTATTTGTTCTAGAGATATTCGACAACACAAGACATTTTACAACTTTTTTTTTTAAATTACTTTATTAAAAGAACGCTAATTAAATTTTTTTTAAAAAACATTTTTGCACATTATGACCTTAGTATCTAAATAAAATAAAATATCTCTATGCGTTCTCGAGATATGGTGAACCGAAAAAAGCTTCCGAAAGTACGAACATACGAACGTACGAACGTACGAACGTACACACGTATGAACGTACGTACACAGCCATCTTTCTAAGAACAATGTTATCCGACACCATAGACCTCGAAACGTCGAGAATTGTCAAAATTTTTAATTTAACAAATCGGACTGATTACAATAACTTCCAATGGAAAGTTAATAAAAAAAAACAAACAATAAAATCTAATTCTAGAATGTTGTATCTTGCTTTTATAGTTCAAGTGGCTTTTGAAGATTTTATTCATACATATGTCCAAATAGTCAGTGAAGATTTTCAAAAGTATGACATCCACTCATTAATTGCAAAAACAACTCTTACAATATTTTAAACTAGTAAAATGCAAAAAAAACCGTTATCGCAGTATTATTAAAAACTAATTTTTATAGTATATAAAATATGTTTCTTAAAAAAAAACATTTTTTGTATTTTCTAGTATTTAGAAATATTTACTTAAAAATCTGAGTAAAAAAATCCTCAACCTTTTAAGATACTGAATTTTCAGGATGCTTTGTCCTAATATCGATTAATTTTACTTGCTTCAGTAATTTCCCTATTTTTACAAAGAAAATTTGAACTTTAAAATGTTAATTCTAAGGAAAATACCTTACCTATACTTGAAATTTTAATAAAACAAAATATAACAAACCCACCGTAACCATTAAATCATTTTTAAAATCATGAGAAGCGTTCATTGAGGGAAAACCCATTAAATACTAAATCCTGTTTTAAGTTCTCTAAAAAAATAAGTCTAACGAACCCAAAATCCTAAAGATCACCACCAAAACTTACAAATTTGCGGAACAAATTCGAATTGCCCTTCTGCCTAAAACGAAAGAAAATTAAAAAAAAAAATTAACAAAAACTAATTTGCTTATGGCTATTATACGAATATGTGTATTGTGGCATTCACGAGATATTTTTTTCAATTTGTTTATGCATTCCATAAAAGCAGAACTCGCAGATCGATGAATGAACCTGCGCGTATAGCGTACACTCTGCCAAAGCTCTATCCATCTCCATAATTGCCTAAAATTAATCACTGCCTGAACCCATTCACCCACATTAAATGTCGAACAATAAATCTCGTGAAATAATTTTGCATACATCTTTTTGCTGCTGACCGTATCTGGTTAATGAATTTATTTTCATTCACAAAAAAGGATGGAGCCACCATCGACATCGAGTTGAGTAGTTGGATTCAGAGTTGTGGAGTATAGCTTGATGCGAAAGCGCACCCAAAGGCATTCTTGCGATTGAAATCCATCTTTGATGGTTTCGGTTTCGGTCTCTGTTAAGATATTCGTTTCTTGCAAACCGGAAATGCTGGAGCTGAGGAGGAGCTCTATGAAGATGACCAGTGAACGCAAAACCAAGATCGGAACTAGATTGCAAAATGCAAATGTTTGGTGACATTCTTTTCATTTATGTAGGTTGTAGGGGTTATGGATAGTTTGTTATTTTAGTCTCAATGTCGTCGGCACGCGGTCGTACCTAATACACACATAGAAGCTAAACAATGGAAAGCTTAGCCATATCTGATTAGCATAATCTTCACTTCAAAAAAAAAAAAAAAAACCATAGGGCACTTATATCAAGCTCAGTCACAGGTTGGCCTATAGAAGTCCATAGATTAAAGATCGAGCATCGCTCCAAAAGAACCCACAAAAAAAACTGACAACCTGTTCTTGCAGAGAGATGTATGTATGTATATATGAATATTCTTAATCTTGGGGTCTGTGTGTTATTGTTTACTACTTTGTAGTAGTAGGCACAGGTATACATATCTATATCTTCTGTCCAATTAATTACGACCCTCCCAGTTGAATAAATTATCGAGGTTTTTTTTTTTTTTTTTTTTAATTTTTCATGTTATCGCGAAAAAGACAATAACGATGATTTTACTTATCAAATTTCTTGGAGCGACATTAACAGTTTCATGACCTTGCTTTGGTCAAGAAATTTGTTTTAATTTTTTTGTTTTTGCTAAAAACTATCAAAGTTATCTATTCTTAGAGGGACTTTAAGAGAAATTCGACTCGTGTTTTTGTGGTGACATTATTTTTGATTGAATTTTATAGTTCAAGAAACCCGCTGGGAGCATCGTTTTATGTATGTCTTGCACTGTTGTCACCAGCATTTGTGTGTGCTGATCATAAATTTGATACGAAGTTATCGATTAAGAATAGCCAAGCTTTTTTTTTTTTTCATTTAAACAAACATACAAGGCAGATATAGGAGAAAGTTTGAAAAATGTAAATGGAAGTAAAAGTACGGCAGATGGTATTTTGAACAAAAAAACACATAAAAAAACTTAAACAACATTTTAATTGATTTTTATGATTTTATTTTTTAATGGCTAAATTTAGGAAAGCTTATGTTAAAGAATTTTACGAAATAAATTTTTGTCTTTTTTCCTGTCCAATTCCGCTTTTAAGCCCGCTAACTGAAATCGTGGCAGTTCGTATCAAATATGCAGTTCGAATTTTATCTTCCACTCACCGTATGTTCAGAGTTTAGTAGTGACCAAAAATGACTAGAAAATTTTTTGTGTCAAGGCAGCCCTTCTTTAAGCCAAACTTCTGTCCATGCTTTGCCGCACAATTTCGAAAAAAGGGGGCTAGAATTTTTTCGAATTTTGCCCACTACTTACGATATTTTGAACATAGAGATCCAAAAAGTTGGAACAATGTTCAGAACAACCTGATGGAACAACTTTCAAAATTTCGGTTTTCGAAAAAAGGGGAGCTAGGTCAAAAATGGTTTTTGGGGTCTAAAACCTCCATTTTTGAATATTTTTCGAAAAAAATTAGGAACAATGCGGAACAAATCCGGAACACCCGGGAACAACTTTCAAAAATAACAAAATCATAAAAATGGTGGCTAACTTCACACACTCCGCACAATATGGAATATAGGACTTTCTTACAGCCAGCGACAGGCTCTGGGGGCTTTGCTATTCTCGATTATTTCCTCTTATTATCACAAAGAAGCAGTGATGAAAAAAGTACCCTGTTTGTTTGTTCGGGTTTTGTATTTTCGAACTCAAGATTTCAGTCAAACCTGAAATGAAATTACAATGATAGAGAATATGAAAAAAATTAAAAATTTTTTTTTTATAAATATAAAATTATTTTTTAAGAAATCTGCTCTAACTATTTTCATTTTTTTTTTTGCAAACATTTTTAGTTTTTCAAGAATACTGTCTGAATTCTTTATTTTGAGTGTTTCAAGGAGTTATTTTAGCAGTTTATAGAACGCTTTTTTTTAGATATAAAATCTTTAGAGCCATAAAACGCACGACTTTTCTTTTATATTAAAATGAAATGAATACGTTTTTATATCCTTATAACTTCTTAGCCATTATAAAAATGTCATTAAATTTACGCAAGTAACCTTGGATAAAAAAAAAATTGAGGACGTAAGCAATTGGTGGTAGCGCCTTTAAGTTGTTGTTGTTCACAAATTCAATGAAATAATACAAATCAATATTGCAGTAAAATTTTAAAATTTTGTACAAAATAAAAAAAAACAAAAGTGCGTATACGCCCCAGTGACCAACTTTTTTTTACGATAAAATGCTAATTGGTGAATTTTTCAACGTTCTACAGGGTTTTCCTTAATGCGCGCATGATATTTTGGGAATGATTCCGTGGATTATTCTGAGAAATAAAATTGGTTGGGAAATGATTCTATTACCCCCCTGAGGCGGGGTGGGCCAATTTCTAGAAAAGTTAATTAAAATGGAAAAATTGATTAAAAATTAACGAATTAAGTATATTTAAAATGATGACCTTATAGCTTTTTTAAAATTTTATCCTAGCAATCACACTCCCTCAAAATATCATAAACAAGTTTGGGGACACCCTGTATATTTAAACATAGGTGACGGGTTACGGGCAAACGCTATCCTATTATTATTGAATGTTTCAATGTAATTTTTTAGCAGCTTCTAGATTTAAACTCTAATTCGATATTTATTCTTAAGTCTATGCGCATAGTCACGTGGGAGCGCTACAATATCCCGCAAATCAAAATATCTAAAAACGAAATCTTGTATATTTTTTTTTTAATCTCAAAAATCGAAATCTCGCAAATTAATAAACACACTTTTCATATAACCTCACAATTATACATATATTGCACCAAAAAATTTTGAAAATATCAACCAAAATCTCGCTTTAAAAAAAAATCTGTTGGAATAGAGAAAAACAGTTCGATGAATTAATTAAATATATTTTTTCAAAAATATTGGTGATTTATTGGTCTTCAAAATATTTGACTAATGTCGAATTCCTTTTAACAAAAAATTGAATTTGTGTAGAAGAAAAAAATCGATTTTTCTGGACAAATTCCTTGTATTAAGGGAAAAATCGATTCTGTTTAGAACAAAAAAAAAAATCGATTTTTTTTGGTAAAAGGATAAATTAAGTTTTGTAAACAATATTTGTCGAACAGTGAAAGATCTACTAAAAGTATATAAAAAGTCGTTTTTTTATCCTGTCTTTAAACTGACGGTCGGTGATGGGCAAAAAAAAAAATAATCCTTATAAAGTTTTGAAAAATTCTTGTACGAAATCAATTCAAGTTTTCAAAATTGCCCTTAAATTGTGCGTATCATGATTTTGTTGCTGACATATTGGTAACCGAATTCAAAATGTCTTTTTTATTCAAAGCCAGATATTCTTCGGAAAAAAATTATTGAACGGCGAAAAAAGGTAAATAAAGCTTAAGTTAACGAGCCCATACATTTAATTGGCTCAAAAAAAAAAAAATTCAAAGAAAATAATGCTCCTCCAAAAACAAAAATTTGTCTCGTGCTGTTTCGTATGGTTGCGCAATAACATCTGCTTTAATTTCTCACAAAGAACATTTTTCTTAAAGATTAAGCTCTTCAAAAAAACACTTTAAAAAAAACTGATACAAATTTGCATCTGGTGTTAATTGGATTGTTGGAGTGAAGGTTGCACTATTCTTTCAAGAATTATAATAGATATTAAAGAAGGCCACAAGACAAATGCGTATGCCACCTCTGTCTTCTTTACATTGTACAACTCTTTCCATAGATGACAGCGATGGTTTGAAAATCGAAAATCGAAAAAAAATTCCAGAGTTTTTAGCCTAAAATGTCTTTTGATGGGGTCGATTGTCGAATATTTCAAAATTTTAATGGCGAAAAACTATAATTAATTGGTTATTTTCGTTCATGATTTGATTAAAATATTTAAAGTAATAAATATGCGCTAAGATCGCACTCGAAAGACAGAAGATTTTTAATAATAATTTAAGGCAAATTTAATGAAACATTAACGTGAATCGAAAGATTCGATTGAATCGGTTAGCAGAATAGGGCTGGATATATCATAATCTGACCACCTTCAGTTGTATCCAAAACTTTCTTGCGCAAATTAAAAAACCTAGATAAAATTAAAATGTTTCGTTTGTGCAAGTAATTGAAGATCATAGGACTCAACAAATTTTCACACAGAATTTCTTTATTTCAGCTTTGTTGATATAAATTCATCTCTTAAAAAATACCGTATTCCATTTAGATACAATAAAAGTAGATTGTGAGAGTCTTTCAACAAATAAATCCCATAACACCATAAAACTGCTTTGAGGAACTGACAGGAGCACTTGATTCCCACGCAACACCTCGCTTAAAATAACTGTTCATGTCATTTTTCCATCATCAATGTGACACTTCCAGTTAATTTGTTCTCACAAATTTTATCAATGAACTCTTTTCGTAATACATACATATGTAGCACAAAAATCACAATTACAATCGTATAACGGTAAACTTTATTTTATTCATATCTTTTCAAGTTCTCAGATGACGCATTTTTTATTGATATTGCATAAACTAAAAAGACATCAAATCTTTACAACAAACCCTTTTATTTCATAAAAAAAGGATTACACTCTCAAGCAAACAAACAAAACAATCTTAAAGATACCCTCGCATCGATTTAATGTCCAAGATTTTATCGCAATTCATATATACCTAGTCTCTGCAGCGAGTGCATTTATAGTGTTTTGTTGGTGCAAGCAAGTATAAACAAAAAAAAGATACACAAAAGCAGGTGCAACTTTATATTGGTATAATAGTCACCCGGTCTTGATGCACCTCACACGGATCCTTTACGAGTACGATGACGAAGTCAGTGACCTTTTTTTGTCTCTCACAATATTCCATACCAATTTAACCGTCGTAGTATTCTATGCTGCATCCTTTCGATTCATCCATGTTTGTGGCTCGGCTCGGCTCCTCCAACAACAGCAACAACAAAACCTCAATCGATACACGCACATACATGGAATCTCAATTTCGTGACGACAAGGATGAGAATGAGGAAAACTACACAATACGACAACGATGATGAATACGACGACGACTACTACGACTACGACTACGACAGCGATGGCGCAGGATGTGTTCCAGGATTTCCTACAGAATAAGGTCGTCCGTTTGTTGTGTGTCGCTGAATGTGTGTGCGAATATGGCTGCAATGCGCACACACCTGACCATTCCAAAAGCCATACACATTCATCTCAAGTATACAAATACGCCACCATACCCCCCCCCACCCCTTTCACCAGGACATTTCATTCTGCCTGCTACCCACCCAACTGTTTGGTTGCCCCCTTTAGCTCTGGGAATGTTGCCGCGCATATCTATGAGTAGGTATCGTATACAGCAGCAGAGTGCGGCCTCCTTAGTTTGATATTCAGAGTGCATCGCGTGTTTTGAATGTCCTGTTCCTCGGTATGAATTATTCAAAATTTTGCAGGAGTCGGGCACAAAGATACACAGAGCACACCAGAGTAGGACAGAAATATAGAAAAAAAAAAGGAAACTCGTTCTCAATTCCGGCGGAAAGTGAAAGTCAAGGTTAATCCGTCTGGGGGAAGATTTAATAATTCGTGCAGTCTGCATTTGGGACACAGGAACACCATCATGCTATATAGTCGTCAGCTAAAAGCCTCCCCCATCATACCATATCCCATAAAGCCATCCTTTCTCACCCACTCTAGTTTTGCCCTAGCAGTAGCAGCAGCACCCAGAAACAGTATACCTAGTATTATAGCAGGCAGCAGTGGCATTTAAAGTTTCGTGTATCTAATTTTTGGCACAAAAATACTGTCAAGTCTGACAAGTTGGAGTAAGTGGATGGTAATTGTAGCTGAAACTGAAAAGTCGTAAGTTTTAAGTAGGGCATTGGTTTATAAATCTACTTCTTTCTTTTTTTTTTATTTCATGGTCGCTCGATGGGAATTCTTGATTTTTTCGGTTGAAAGTTATCGAGGTGTTTAAAATTCAGGAATCGTTTATTAAATAAAAATACGACGCAACTAAAGGAACTGTAATTTCCCCAAATTCACAATACCAATAAGAGTTTTTTGTTTGGTTTAAATAAATACGATATTGTTTTTTGTTTTAAAAATAAAGCAATAAACACAAGGAAGCTATACGTAAACTGAGTGAAATTAGCGAAAGGAAGAAGAAAAACACAGTTTTGATGTTAAAATAAATATTAATTTATTATTCTTTCTTCTTTTACTTTCAAGGCCACTGTTAACAATTTTAAATACTTAAAAATAGTTTGATTTTGAAAAAGTGACGGCTATCGATTTTTTTTGACAAAATTTTGGTACGTCATTTTTACTTGCGATATAATGTATGATATGAATTCTTTTAATTTGTGTAATCTGATGGGGTGACCAGACTTGAGAAGCATATTCAAGAATAGGTCTGACGAAGGTTATATAAAGAGATTTTGAGACATATGGGTCAGGAAATTCTTTAGACCAACGTTTTATAAAGCCAAGCATGGAATTAGCTTTATTGTGAGAGTGAAAGTTGAGCTCGCTGTCGCATATGACCCCTAGGTCCTGCAATGAAGTAGCATATGGTACAGGGATGCCGTTAATGAAATTGTGTCGGATAGGCCCAGGTTGACGTTTTCTGGAAAATGTTATAGAATGCTAACATTGAGTTCAAGAGAGTTTTTCTGACACCAAAGAAAAAATTTATCGAGGTTGCCCTGCAGAAAACAAGAGTCTGTTAGCGATGATATACTATTGAAGATTTTCATATCGTCAGCATAAATAAAAAGATCACATTTCAGGATCTGAGAGACATCATTTATTGTTAAAATGAACAGCATTGGGCCTAAATGGCTGCCTTGTGGAACACCAGAAGGTGCAAAAATTGGAAGAGATAAAGATGACCTGAAACGTATAATGTAATTTCTATTTTTTTTAGATAAGAGTCAATCCATGAGATGAAAAATTTTGGAAAGCCGAGAAATTTTAATTTGTATATAATCATTTTATGAGATATTTTGTCGAAGGCTTTGCTAAAATCTGTTGAAATCACATCAACTTCGCCCTCATCTTCCATAGTGCATAGCGTATAGGAAACAAAATCTACAAGGTTTGTTGTTGTTGATCTGCCAGAAAGGAAACCATGTTGAACAGGAGACAAAATAGATTTGCAGTGGAACGAAACAATACTTTCGAATATTTTTGGTATACAAGAAAGCTTGGCTTTATGGAAAGGTATAACCAAAAGCTGGCTATCCTTATAGCTACAAAGTCAGGTCCTCCTTTTCGCAAGGGTAACCAGAACAAGGTTTTGAAATAAGGCACCTTGCCATGGTGTCTTTCACGTTTGACGACAGTGCAGGGGCCGAATTCCCGCATCAGTGAGCTGGCAATGCGCTAGTGAAATGTTTGGCATTGACATTACTGCTCCATTTAAAATACATTGGGCCCTACCAATAATCAAATTTAGTTACGACTTAAATATTTCAGTAAAATGGACCATAATGAAATGGGATCTAAATAATTAACCGTGTCTAAATATTTATTTAAACCGTAACTAAATATTTACGTGGACTATAAATAATCGAATAAATATCGAATTAAATACAAAAAATTGAGAATATAATTTATGGTTAATTATTTAGAATATCCATTCGTTAAGCTTCTATTCCTCCGGTTAAACGGGTATCTGCATATATGTAGTGGCCCGTGGTGTAATGGTTAGTGCGTTGGACTGTCATGCCAGAGGTCTGAGGTTCAATACCAGCCGCTTCCACCTTAAGTTTTTTTCGGAGCTACTACCACTTGCGAGCAATTGACAAATTCTCCAAGAGTGTATCCTGTCATAGAAAAGTGCCGCTCACCTTAGCCGTTCGGATCTGGCAGTAAACTGTAGGTCCCCTCCATTCCTGCAGGCATCACGCACACAGAAATGGTTGAGAGTTGTAAGTCACTAGGCCCTGGTTCTTCATGAGCCGTTGTGCCACCAAATCAATTAATTAATTAAAGAGCTCACTGATGCGACAATTTAGCCCTAGGTTTTCGGCCCCGATATATAATGGCAGTAGGATTTTTCCTGCCATCGATATGCTTGTCGATATGTTTTGTTTTTGTTGCACACATCTTGTACTACATAAAGGATATCTTATATGTAGTTTTTTCTTGATATGTACTTGGCAGCTTTTTGATATAAAATACCGTTAGATCAACACCAAAGCCATTCAAAATGGATATTTTTAGAATTACCCTAAAATTTTCACTTTTACCCCATTTTGGTGTTTACATTTACCCATGGTAGGACAAAAATGTGGTAATGGTAAACGGCCAATAACTTTAAAATTTTGTTATGAAGAAGAATAAATGACATGCATTAACACCTAATATTTACTTAATTGAAAATTTAATTTAACTTAGTTTGATGGCCTTTATTTGTTTTAGAACAACTTCAACTTTCCACGCGTCAGCATATTGGAAATATAAATCGTTTTCAAATAATGCCATGGCATATTTCAAATTTCAAATTAAAAACGGTTTTTAGAGATTAGAGTGTGTTTACAATTACCCTTGTGCACAATTGCCCCTGTTCATAATTACCCCCCTTAACCCTAACGATGATGCGGCAGATAAAAAAAATCGGTCTCGCAATTTTTTCCGTCTGCGTCTGTCTGTCTTTTCGACTGCAGCCTAAACGGATGGATCAATATTCGTTGAACTTAGTTTTAAGAGTTTTTTGGATACTACTCCGACACTGTTTTTTTAAATGTTTTTAGAACCAAAAAAAAAAATGGCTGTCTCCATTGAAAATGTATCCCAAATAAAAAATTAATAACTTCCTATGGGAAGCTAAAATTAGTCCCAATATTGGGTATTTTTTCATACTGAAAATTAACTCCAAAATTAAAAATGAAAAAATGCCCCAAAACAATAATAAATTACCCTAATTCATAAAATTTAATTAATTTTTTATTGCTCTTGACTATTTGCATATACATTTTTGGGTCCATTTTTAATTTTTTGTTTTGGACGTGGATCAAGGATTATTAAAAATTGCACTCGTATCTTTATATAGTTATAAAATATAAGATTTATTAAATGCTCCATTAAAAGAGAAGAAATTAATTCAATTAAAATAGTGGTACACTCGGGCGTATGCGCACTTTTTTTTTGGAATCTTAAACAAATTTTAAAATTTTACTGACATTTTATATTTGTGCTCGTTAGATTAGTTTATGTCAGTAAAATTTATGTATTTCTGTTAGAAATTCTTGCTTTAAAACAAAAAAATATTACGAAAAAAGTGGATGAGATAGGTACTACAGTACACCGGTAAAGGCTAGCTTATTACAAAATTGAATTTTTCAATGTAAATATTTAAATGCTTCTATAGATTAATGCTCTAGGTTTGAAGATTAGGTGCGCAATCAGGTGGGAGTGCTCCAATATTCAGCAAATCAAAGTATCCATAGGAACGAACTTTCGCATTTTTTTTTTTAATTCGCAAAACGAATTCTCGCAAATTATCTCGCAATTTTGTGTATATCGTACACAAAAATCTCGAAAATATCAATCGAAATCTCGCATTTTGAAAAATTTGTTAACATGAAGTACTGATAAGATTTGAAAAAAAAACATTGTTTCAAAAAAAAAAAAAAAAAAAAAATATTCAAAGAAAATATTAATTTTTTTTTTTCAAATTTTAAAATTTTATTGGGGCCAAATTCCAACCTTTATTTTTTTTTTACAAAAACCTAATTTTTCTTAAAAATTCCTCCACGAATTTTTCTAAAAGAATTCGAAAGCAAAACAACAAACTCTTACCAATTTTGTATGTACATAGATTGTTTGAAATATTTTTGTATCAAAATATTGACGTCACAATATCAGAAGGTGGGTTATATGAAATGTGACATAGGAGAAGAGGAGGTGAGGCTTCGAAAGAAATCTTAACCAATTTTCAATCGGCGAATGTTGCTTTTTAACTTGACATGCACCACGAATGTCAAGTTAATAGATTTTGGTAGTATACAAATTAATTGGCGTCATTTTTTTTTTTTAAATCGCACCATTTGGAGCGTGACGCGACGCACGGTGGCGGTGGCATTGCCGATGCTGAGAGCCCAAGGTATAAGCTACAAATATGTGAATTTTTTGAATCTCTTTGGATTTTGGCAGGACCAACTGAGCACAGAAGACAGAACAGCACAAAATTCTTTGAAAATTGTAATTGTGGATAGTTTCATACGTACGTAGGTTGCAAATTTGCGATTAAATTTTACTTCTCAAGTTTCGCAAGAATTGTTTTTAATTGTAAATCTGCATTTATGCAATTTTTTTTAACTCTTCGGCACTCGGCAGCGCAGACTGAGCACATTTAATGTTCATTTAAAAATCGTATTGTGAAAAAAATTTCATACTTATGTAGAATTTGAAAGTTAGCATTTTTTGTGTACATAAAACAACTGGCTGCATTTGGTACCGTTTGTGTGACTCCGTTTTGTAGAAGATGGGTTAAATTTACGAACTCATTTTTATGTACTTTCCAAAAGACCTCTAACATATTTTACATGATGAGTAAAAGATATTTTCTGGATGAAATAAAAAAGATACAAAGTGTTTGCAAAATGCACCATATATCTACAGATCTGGGGGTATTGTATACCTGGTAAATTTTGACCCATTAAGTCTTCTTTTCAAGCCCTGGGATAGGTTTTTCCATACATGGCCAAAACTATGTCCATATATTTTACACCTTTTCACTCAGTCAAAGTCAAAGACGTATACTCAGTCCCGCACGCAGTGTTGTAACACAGTTCTTACATTTTACGGCAATTATTTATTTTAATTGTTTTTTTGCGGCAAAATTTATGAACTGCTCTGGCACCATTCATTGCAAAATGCGAATGAGTACGCGCGCCAGTTCAGCCAACTTTAACTTCATCCTGCCACCGCGCCCGCACCACCACCGTGTCGTCGCGAAGAAGTAAATATTTGCTTTTGTACGTATAAAGACAAAAAAATATACATAAAAGAGCCTCAATAGGAGCAATCCCAAGGAAGGACACACAAGGAACGTTGTTGCGGTACTGGTTCGCAGATGATTGTTTATGCACTCGATGCCATTTTAAATTTATGACCAATGTTCAAATAAATGTTTGATAGCACTTATAATAAGTTCGCGGTACCTATATTCTGGTCTGCGCTATAAGAAGACGCATTGAGCTGGAGACGCGGACAGACGCGCAAACCTATATATGAACTCTTGTTGCAATGTAATCCTTTCTCTTACTCCCTTGTTGGCATTGGCACTGGGCAGGGGCTGTGGTGGCTGTGGCTGCAACACTACATATTTGGCAAAAATAATGGATGTGAATGTCCCTTGAGGCGCCTGGTTTGGCTCCGATTCAACTATTCCTCAAAAAGCTACATGATATGTGTGCGTCGTCGTCGTCGTCGTCATCATCATCGTCGTCCTCAGTCCTCACTATATTCTGCTGTGTCTGTGTTGTATATATCTTCCCTCTGCTGATGGCTCAACATCAGCATCCTGGGATGAGATGCTGGAACTGCATATGCCCACTGGAGTAGCACCACTTTGTGGTGTATGGAATAGACCGTTTTTGTGGAGCACTCCGAATGGTGTTGTTAGTGGGCTACATTCGGCCATGACGATAGTAATGATGACTACAACGGCTCTGCTCTCAGACGATGATGGCTGTGTTGGTTTTGGCCCCATTCCCCGCGTCATCTTCGGAGGCGAGCTCCACAGTGCGTGTATGTTTTGGGCAAAAGGGTGGTTGTTGTTCGATTGTGGGCCGTTGTTGCAGTAAGAGATCTTTTCCGCACCCTGTATGTAGGTGAGACATTAATAACAATATTCCAAGCCCTGTGTTGTTGTTGCGGTTAATAATGTTGATGTACGCGATGATGTTTTTTGGCGCTGCCGTTGTAGTATTTTTGTTTGTCTGGCGTGATTTATATCGCGCGTCCATAAGAGCCGCAGCACGATGCCAGAACCTACCTATAGCAAAATGACAACCACAACCAGAGTTGGGTACGCGATTGAAACTAATTTTTATTATGTTGCAGATTGTTTTTTCATGTGAGAGATGGATTGATAGATGGCACCCGTACCCTGAATTTGCAGCCCGACTTCACATAAGTTGGGTGTACATATTTTTTGTACAACGCGTGGCGTGGGAGAGAGACACATTCATGTGGATTGCAATTTGTGTATTTCGAATGCTGATGCAGATGCAGGTCTACCTACTGTTTTTCGCAAAAAATATTTTGTTACCTGATTTCGAGCATTATAATATCAATCTTTAGATCTGACAAGCTTTTGGGTTTATTGTATTTTATCTCGAAATTCAAAACAAACTTACATAGAAAGACGTGGCCTACTTAAGGCGATGAATGCTGAATTTACGTAGGGGTCATGAAGACAAAATTTTGTCACATGAAGTGAAAGAGTTGTACCTATACCTAAAGCATAATTTTCATCAGCTTTGGAATTAGATTTTGCTCACAAAATATCCATTTTTCAGGCTATAAAAGATCCTTGGGAAAAGAAATTATGATGGCAAATTTATGTTGTTTCGATTGTGAAACAGTTAAATGTAGGTATGTATTTAATTTGACTATTTTTATGATTCTTTCATGTTTGATTTTTACTGATTGTAGATACCATACCAATTAAGTATCCGGAAAATTAAGGGAAGTAAAGAATTTGCACGCAACAGCTCTAGAAGACCCAGGACCTTTTGACGTATGTGAATCTCTTTTTTTGTTCGTACGCGCATAACTCGGTTAAACATCATCCGATTTGGTTGAAGGTCTTTTGTTGGATTTAGAGCAGTGAACAAGATTAACACACAACGGAGCCGCTAATTCCTAATGCCTAACATTTTTTTCCGAATCCAAACGGCTTAGGTGAGTGGCACGACAGGAGATAAACTTAGAGGATTTGTCACTTCCTCACAAGAGGCCCTGAAAAACATTTTTGTTTTTAGGTGGAAGAAGCTGAAAATCCAACCCAGACTTCTAGTGTGACAGGCCAACGAACTTCAGAATTTTAAAATTTTAGGAAGGACAAGAAAATTCAATTGTATTTTAAAAATACAATATATTAAATATACCTATGGTTCATCCAACAAAGATTGTCAGTACAGGGAAGATAGGAAGTTTGCGTCTCAGTTTATTGCCAGCGTATTTTATAAATCTATCGCATATCAGAGCTCTTATCACGATGCCATATTATGCATAATAAATAAAGCTTTTAAAGCTTTCAAAAAAAACAGCATTAATTCTGTGAGCTCTTTCACACAAACAATATAGGAAAAGGCAATCTTAGTAATGGTAACTCTAATTTAGTGTGAATACTTTTGATAAACAACCCCAAGAGATCGTGACTAATTATCAATTCCATTGTGCCCACTGGCTGTGGGCGAGATAGGTCGTGAAAGATGTACGTTGCTTGAAAAAGAAATTACAAAAACAATGCCGTGGGAAGTCTGTGGTTAGTGGATAAGTGGCATTTTGTTTCGTGGAGTGCCTTGGGAAAATCGGTAGGTCCCACTCATTTGAGGCCATAAGGCCTGTACTGACAATCTTTGTTGGACGGACCATAGTTTACAATTTTTCGCATCAAACAGGTTTAAAATATTTAACATTCCATGACATACCTTCCTTACATCGGAGTGACAATTCTTTTCCAAATGATGTAAGAAGAAATGTTAAAATATTTCATAATATACCTCAATTTCTTAGCTTTCAATAGGCGTTTTTCTTTCTTACTTCAGAGTTGGTTCAGAGCAGAAAACTGAGTAGACCCTGAGCGAATGGAGTAAACTCTGACCAGAGTATGTTCAGAACACTCCGATTTAATTATGAAACGCTCCTGAGCGAGCACTCAATTGTCATATCTGTCAAATAACATGGAAACTGTATGAAGTTAGCCACGTTCAGTTTTTTACGCCGTCTGTTCGGCTATTTTATTCTGAGCTCATGGAGCACGCTCTAAACGCACTCTGAACGAAAAAAAAGAAACACGAATTTCAAGGTGTGAGCGCTCTGAACTCAAAACGTAACACAAAAGTTTGGTTTGACAGCTCGGGCTCAGCTCTAAAACTAAAAAAGAAAAACGCCTAATTTGAGATTTAAAAAAAAAAAAAAAAAACTCGAAAAAAAATTTTTGGAAATTTTTCAAAATAAATTTAATCGTTATTGTGAATTTATTACGTTTTTTTTTTTTTTTTTTTTTTACTCGATCTCTTCTGTGTCTGTATATGTTTAATATCAATATACTGAAAGTCTGCAGGTTTGAGCCTTAACGTCTCCGCACACAGAGTCTTGAGCTTTTCAAGCTTTGTTGTGATAAGAGCCTTGATAAAACACACACACATAAATATTTTGATTTGATTTACTGTTACACTGACCTCATTTTTAAAAGAAATTCGTCCATTAAAATTCGATCTGTGGATAATTTTGTTCGATCAGATTTTCCAAAGTCTTTAATTAAAATGCCTTGCAAAACAAAGGTCATCCCCATCAGTGATGCACATATGATTAGCATATTGTAAGTCTTTTTCGAAGTCTCTCTAATTTGTATTGCTTCATATCTTTAGCAAATTTCCTTTTATTATATACCATACACTGCGAATGCATTTCCTTATCGCTCTCTGTAGTCCCCATAATCGTATGCCCTACAAGCCCAATTAATCTGACTCGTGGATTAGCTTTCCATTTACACATAATATCCATTCCCAAGATCAGCTGTGGTCTCTTATAAAGATAAATACCATCACAGTGAAAAAAAGTTCAATTCTGTTCAGTTGAATGCTCCAGTGCCACCGTTTGTATCTCTTTCTTTTTTATATTCACACAAAAATTGCAAAAGGGCAAAAAATTGATCTCAGCAAAATTGGGTTAATAATTTGATTGATGTTGCAAAAAAAAAAAAAAAATAAAGACGACAGACTCATGGTCCATAGCTTTAGCTTTTGAGCTCTCTTGTATGCCACACTCGTTCGCCATCACTTCAACCATTCAGATGGCGTACTTGGGGTCGATTTTTCTTTTCTCCGACAAAATCATTGTCGCCGTATTCGTATTGCTGTCATATAGTCATCGTCGTCGACGTCTGCCGATTGTCCGCAAGTCCAACCAACAACAAACTAGCTCAATGGTCTGCGTTGCAGTTGCAGTTGAAAGATGATCGCGATGATTGCACAATTTACAACAGATTATCTCGACTTAAGTAGCACTTTGCGTTATCTATCTCTTTCTTTCTGCGAACGTCGGCGTCGTCGGTCGTCGTCCTGCACTTGGCTCGGAATAATTGTAAATTATAGAAAACGCGATGCGAATGCACGCATGTAACTGCACGCGCCTCACGAGATAAAAAAGTATCGGACGAATGTGGACAACGGCGTGTTAGTTCATGTGGCTTACAATTTAAACATTTAATTGGGACAACTTTGGGACACTTTTTTTTTATTAGGACAAAATTTGTCTCTGAATGAATTTCATATTTGAGAAAAAGTAAGCTTTTAATTTGGACGTGGATATTGGAATTTCCAAACAAAATACTTAAGATGCCCAAGATCACCCACCTTTTAAATTCAATCACATTCTTTCGTCATAAAGCTTAACAAAGACATAAAGATTGTCTGATTCTGATGATAGTGTCAGCCAGGGAAGAACTCTCATATAGACGCGCGTATGAATTCAATAGCCCATAGCAGAGGTCAATTGATCAAGAGCATCTTTGAACTTGTTGATCTTGTCACAAATTAAAAGAAGATTTATATATATCGCGTCAAACAACGTTCGTCGCATCGTCGTCGTCGTCGTTGATCGCAGCCCACCATACATCTCTTTGCAAAGTGGCACTTTCCTTCGAAGCTTCTTATGAGGTTACGTAGCCTACACATTCACGCAAAGCTAGGTGATCTTCTTCGTAGACAAGTTGTATATGAACATTATATACACTCAACGAAAACTCTGAGTGGCATTTTACACAAAAAAATTCCCAAATTAAAATTGACAGGTAATTTGAATAATAATGAACATCAAAGATCTGTTTTTACGTTAGTAGAAAAAAGGAATTCCAGGAATTACTTTTTTTTTCAAAGTTATTCAATTTAAAAGAAGCTCAGCCTAACCAGCCTGCTAGTTAAACTGGGAATAATTACATTTCAACCATCTTGGGTCCCTATAATAGCAATGGCAAAGACGAGGCTAGAAATGTATAATATGAACACTTTTCCAATGCTTGCAAATAGTGACATTCGTTAATATTTTTTTAACTTGATTCTTCTTTCAGTGTAATTACAGATTACAATCATTTTTTTTTTTTTTTCAAAAAAAAAGCCAGATCGATTGGGTTTGTTTTGGGAATCAATAAAAGTTCCTTTCAAAATTTGACACAAGCTTGTTTTGATTACTTATTTAAAGGCCTTCAAAAACGCATTCGTTAGTCTTGTCTTAAATTGCACTCGTAAAAATCGTCGTAAATTAAAAAAAAAAAAAAACCAACGCAAAAGTGCGATGAAGATCCAAAACCAAATTTTAACATTTCAACTTAATTTTTTTTTGGTGGCCCAATTAGTCAAGGTCATCACTCTCCATCACTTTATAGAAAGGTAATGAATGCCACTACGTATATTATGGTCTTGACAAAGTGTCAGTAACTTCTTGTTGACACTCATATCACAATCATACGAGAAGCGCTTTCGATCAAGTGTGTGATGATTGAGCAATCTATTTATTATATTGTGTGTTGTATATGTGCGGCAGCAATTGATATAAAACTCGATCAATTGGTTTGAAGAAGTCATCTAAATTATATTAGAGTCTGGACTCTGGGAGATGTCTTGATAGAATATGTGGACGAACAGATTCAAGTTGAACAAATTAAATATTTATTTATAGGTTAGGTGGATTGTAGTGGATCAATTAACCTTATGGATTTTTTTGTTAGTTTATTTTTAATAAAAGTAGGCATAGATAGGGGTATAGGCCCGGGGTTGTCTTAGGTCGTAAAAAGTAGAGATTATTTTGATAATAACTTTAATAAAAGTTATTTATAGAAAAACAGACTTTTTTAGTATAGAAGTAGAATTTTACTGATTAAAGTTTTTTTTAATGATGGTCAAAGCTGAGTTTGTCAAAACAACAGGGTTACCCAAACGTTAAATGAACCAAGCCCTAGAAGAGTTATCATATTTTCTAGTACATTAAAGGTATTTCGTCGAATTGACAAGGTCAATTTATCGAATTTATAATTTTTTTTTGTGAATTTCTTTCGAATTTAAACAGGTTATTTTAAAAAAAGTTAACATACAAACTGCAAAAAATGTATAAACATAACAATTAAAATATTCCAAAATCATTTCATATTCGTCACAAAAAAAAAAAAAAAAAAAAAAAAAAATTGAGCATTAAGTGCAACTCTCAAACTCAACGCTTTCCGCGCATGCTCATGATGCATGTAACTTGAGATGTAACTTGATTCTATCTCAGTTGAAATTAGAACAAATTTAATTATTTATCATTTTTTTTTCATTTGTATTGCACTCATCTCTCAATTTATCACATTAAGTTGAACATTTTTATTTGAAAATTTGGAATTAAACCGTTGAAAAATACGAATAAAATTTCTGAAATTTCTAATTTTTGTCTTTAATTTTTTTTTTTACGAAATTTTAGAAACCATTACAAATTATTTCGAAACAAATTACCTCGAATTTTATCAATTTTTTTTTTATTTTAATTCAAAATCAGTTTATTTTAAAGGTATATCTTTATTTAGCAATACACACAAAATCAAAAGCCTTTAATCAAGTTAAGGGTATTTTGTTTTTAACCCCGCATAAAGATAAGCTTTTCACCAAAATTTGGGTTTGTCGAAATTTTTTTCGAAGTGAAAGTTAAAATTGACTGCTTCAAAAATTTTGGTTTAACTCCGCACTTAAAAAAAATCGATTACTACTTTCTTACAGAATTTTATTTGGTTGAAATTCAGATAAGTTTTTGAGCAGGTAATACAGTTAGGAAGGTATATTTAAAATAGTAAAAATCACCTACAATCTGCTCAAACATGCACCAGTGAATTTAGTAGCAATTTTTGGTTTTGTATAATGTATGCAGGTTGTTCATGTGTCAGACTATCATATTAATAAAGAGGCTGGGTGTAACGGTAACCCACACTGATAACTTCCCATTGGTTGCCTTTGAAACTCCACACCCGATGTTAGTTTTTTATAAAAAATTTACCTATATTAAAAATCTTTTAAAAACCTTATCAGTTGTGCCATCAAGGGAAGACCAAAGTTGTACTAAATATTTGCGACACGAAAAATTTCAACAATTTTTAGCAATTTCTTTTGCATTCGTCTATTGAATTTTTTTACAATCCTTACCAATTACTTTTTAGCATTTTGTATAAAATAAAATTAACCTGAAGTTATAATCTTTGTCTGTTCTTAAAATATTCGATATTTTTTAAATAATTTTTAACGGTTTTTTAATAAAAAAAAAAAAAAACTGTGGATTGTTTTTTTTTTAAGTCTTACCAATTCTTGACTACGTCACTATGCATAAGATGAAAATAGGCCGAAGTCGATAGCATTATTTGCTCTCGAGATATTCAACAAATATGCAATTTTTTCTTATTTTTTTTATTACTGTAATAAAAAAACCGCTAGTTGAATTTTTCTGAAAACCCTTTCTTCAGGTTATGGCCTTATTATCTGTAAAATAAAATGTGTTCGAAGTCGATATCTCTATTCGTTCTCGAGATATCGTAGGCGAAAAAAGCTCCCGAACGTATACAAACGAACACACAATACACAGACGTCTCTCTAAAAACGATGGAATCAAACTCCAGAGACCTCGAAACGTGGAGAATGTCAAAATTTTCAATTGGACAAAACGGACAATCCTCAAAGGTTTCATCTTTAAAGCACTCTTTTGTTTTTTTGATTAATTTGCGGATAAATCGAATCGATTCCCATTTTACTTTATTTTAGCACTCAAAAATATCGAAAGATGCAAATTTTTAGCAAAATATATAGAATGTCAGGTCGGGTCAAAATGACAAAACACATTTAATTTGTGAGTTGTGACCTGCTCTGAAGAAGATCACAATTTCGATTGTTTTTGTGACTCTCACAATTTGTGACTTTGGGGGAGAATACGAAAAAGTCACAAAATTAATTTCACCACCTCTTATGACTTGTGAGGTATCAGTGATGGCGGGGAGAATCGGGCTGTTTTTGCACAAATTTGGGAAACAAATTTAATAAAAACAAATAATTTCTAAACAAATTTCGGGGGGAGGGGGGGGAGTTTCAAACCCCTGTGACCCCTCCCTTCCCCCTCTGGCTACGGCCTTGTCTATATGTGATTAATTACCGTAATGTCATAAAATTTGGACATTTTGTTTCATTTGAATCTGAATTTGATGATACTAGCTAAAAACTTTAGTTAGAGGTATATGCACTAAATATGGTTAAAGGCGCCATATATCTAAGTCGGTACTAGGACTTTTTTGTACCAACCGATAACTTGTTTATAAAATAAATTAAAATGTGAGTTTTCCTCCCTCCCCTCCCTACCCCTCTAATTAAAATCATGTGTATAAACCTTTCGTAATACCTTAAAGAAGATTTAAAATTTTAGTTTAAGCTCATATAGAACGGGTTATTGAACTTAGTAATTCTGAAACCATAGCATCAGTACCTTATACTACATATAATCAGTTTTTTTTTTTTAATCGCACAACGGATACAAGGTTTTGAGTTATTTTGAAAAAAATTGTCTTAATTCTGGGTTATTCCGAATATCTCGTTAATAACTTGATCGATTTTCATATAATTAAGCAGTCCGGTGGTTTTAGGTATCTTTCTGTCATGCTTCATCATTTAATATCATTTGGATTCTTATAAGATCAAAATCGTTTTAAAAATCGTTTTAAAATTTTTTTGCTGCAACGGATGTAGCTATCAAATAATAATTTTACGAACGCTTCTGTATATTGTGTGGGGCTATATTTTGTTTTTTTGTTGAGTAAGTTCTTGTGCAGCTATTCAAAGCCGGATATAAAATAATGACGACCTCCTAGTCCATATACAGATACACCCACATGCGCTGACACTAACCACACTGCGTACACGACTTGTCAGTTAAGAGAATATAAAATCAAAATTTCCTTGAGGAAATGCTGGAAAATCTCTATTGCCATCTATTGCGATGAGGCAGAGCCACATAGAGATAGACGGTTGAGTAGAATTGAATAGTCAACAACATCAAATTTAATTTGTTTTAAAAAAAAAAAAAGTTAAAAAAATAAAAACAACCAAAGCGTCGTCTTTCAATGAAAAAAAATGATTTTCTGGACTGGAGATTCGCGTCCAGATAAACTCAAAATAATACCTGCTCCAGATTACTGCATGCATTGTCATCTTCCACTGCATCGCCTGCCATCGTTAGTTCGTGTCGGGTTGCACCGGTCAGACAGTCAAGCCAGCCATATAGTCAACCAGAAAGAACCCAACAAAATCTTTCAATCAAACTCATTTGCCATTTTCACTTCCTTCAACGTTTTTGCATATATATGCCTCCTGCATTGGATATGCATAAGTGTGCCAAACCAAAGTAAAACTTAGAGCTACAGAACGACCGTATGGTCCAAAGTCAAACGTTATATTCTTCTTGGCAGAGATTACTTATAATGCCATTAAGCTCATCCGTTTACACTCATGCACTCTGGTTGTAGCGCAGCGAATGTACTCTCGTTCTTCTGGAGGCTTTGTCATTATTTGTCGTCAACAATGGGGCAGCAATCTTAGCGCTATTCTAGCAAATTGACAACAATAAGTGAATGCCCATCGCATTTGACAAGATCGTTCCCTATAAATATGCACATTTGTATGGTTGTCAATGATGTCTGATGATTACCAGGCAGAGGGCGCTGCTTGCGCCCGTTTTGTAAATTTCCCAAACTATAATTGCAGGCCATACAAATACAAAACAAAACAGTGCGCATCATCATCATCATCATCGTGTAATTTGGGTTCTTGCGCTCGTAAAGAAAAATTATATCGCGATCACTTTTATCACGATCTTGCCACGGCCACGTTATGATTGCACACGGCTACTGTTAGGGCCCATCGTTTTGTACATCAGGGAGAGAGAGCTAACAACTTATTGAATAATTTCTTATTACATACTTTTGTTTGGACGTTGCACTGCGATTCTGGTCGTTCGGTCGATCGTTGTTGTGCAGTGTGCACGCGGACCAAAGACGAAGACATCCCTCGATGCAGCTGTGATATGGGGCTTGAAGATCGAAGAAGGCAAAGAAGAAGGGCCGTCGTCGTCGCACAACAAAGCCACAACAGCATCAAAACACAAAACTTGGAAGTCATGATTTTTGTGTTCGAGGCGCACAGAATCGACACGATCGCCACATCGCTCGATCGATTGTTTACCCATTTAGTCGTCGACTTACGACGACGAATATATAAACGAATCTACTCGTACATCGGCGGCATTGTTATAGTCCCGCACGGAGGATCTTCCCCTGATGGTAAGTTATAATCTATAAGGTTGTTCTTCACCCTTTCTCGTGCCTATAGTTATACCAAGTTTTAAAGCTAAAACTAAACAATGCACCACGATGAGTTTTTAGAGTCAGTCGTCTTGGAACTATAGCATTTATGATGTTTTTACCTTTTACTTGCTGCCTACAACTACAAGTAATTTCTAGGTACATATCCCAAAAAGCATTGGGCAAACCTAATGCATCTATTTATCTATATCTTTTGCCGCGTAAGCGTAAGATTGCACAAAGTCTCGCAATATCGCGTAGTGGAGGCGTGCAGAGTGGTGTGGCAGCGGTGTTGTGCGGCGCGGCAGCGTGATTCAGTAGCATTATCATGTAGGACCAATTATTTATTGGGTAAGGACTAACAGGGATGTCATATGAGTAATGTTCTCGAGACGTGATACAGTTAGGTCTGGAGCAAGCATACCCATCTCTCCATCGTCGGTCGTCGTCGTCCTTGACAATGAGCACATTAATCGTGCGACAGCCATGATGGTCCACAAAAAAAATACCAATCTGTCGAGAAGAAAAAAAACCATAAAGGTCTTTAGAACAAGAACATCTCGGCGCGATCAAGCAACTCTTGGGCAGTTTTTTTTTTTTTTTTTTTTTTTTTTTACAATTTTTCGCATCTTTTTGCTGCGATAAGTTTTCTAATGAAATTTCGTGCTCAAAGAATGCCGTCAAAAATGCAATTTCAAACAATAGGCGAGGAAGAAGCGCACACAGTTTGTGAGGCGCGTGTGCTGAACACGAGACTTCCACGAACCTGGATTGGATGGTTGCGTTTAATGCGGTGCCGGCCGGTATATGGTTTCACTTTTTGTTATTTTTTTTAACGGTGGAATTCTTTTGCCGTCGGCAAAATGGAACATGAGTCTCAGTCTTAAGCGGTATTTTTACAGTCACTTTTGGATTTGGACAAAAAGAAAACCTAAAAAGCCCAACCAAAGGCAGAAAGTTATACCAGCTACTAAAAATGCTACATTGATCTAAGTGTGACGGTAACAAGATCAACTGTCAGCCCACTAACCTAACCTAACCTACTAAAAATGATCGCACGTGGAGTAGAAAATTGTATAAAATGTTATGCCGTTGTGGTCTGTCACCAAAGTCGCCGGCCGTATCCGTATTTATGACCAGTACGAATCTTGTATTGTATGCAAGCAATAAAAGGAAAAACTAAAGAACATCGTGTGGATTCGTGTCGTAGTGGATCCCCAACGGATTTCACTATACGACCGACGACGACGACGCGTGATCGCGCATAAAACTTCAAACCAAATCCCAGCGACAAATTCTTTGAGTTTCGCTCCAGAAGACTTTATATATGAATGAAGGGAATCTACAATGTTAACGATGACGAAGACTACGACGACGACGATGAAGGACGACAGCAGCGGGACAATTACCACATGAATGAGGGAATGGCTTGACACCTCGATCATCATTATCATCATTGTTCTTTTTGGTTGCGATGTAGTTTACTTCTGTGACCGATCGATATACACAACACATACCATCCAGCCACAATGTACCCCTCTCTATATTTCTGAAAAGTTGAAGAGTCTCTGATGTAGATAAAGCTTCCTGAATTGGTGGAACTCTCAATTATTTAGGAATATTAACCCAAGGTTTACATGATGGCTCTGCGAGACACCCCAGGCACAATTGTGTCCATATCGCTTATCTCCCGAATCTCTCGAGTTGCTTAGTTTGTGGAAAAATAACATCACAAAATGAATGTGATTTTTTTTTTTTTTTTTTTCAGTTTTGAGAAACTGCGTTGGGATGTCAGAGATTCAACATTCAGAGATCAATCTCATTTACCTATCTCAGATGTGCACTACTTTATTTATACTTTGAGGGAGTGAACTACGATATACCTCTGTGCTTTGATGTTGTATCCAAGGAAAAAAAAAATATACATTTTGCAGGGAACCCACTTCGTGTTGGTTGTTGTCGTTTTCATCGTCGTCATCGTTGTCACTGCTGGATGTTTGGCATATCCAAAAGGTCATCGGTAAAAGAAATCTCTGTGACAGAGTAGAGCGACCAAAACTTTCTTTGTTGAAAAATAGGAGAACATCTGAAATATAAAAAAACACCAAAAAAAAAAAAAGGGAAACAATCCCAGATAAACACAAAATATTCGAATCACAGAACTCGTAGAAGAGGTCTACAAACAACAAACATACAAAGGATGAACAATATCCAAAGAAGAGGGTATTTATAAGCAAAAGATGTGTGACAGGGATTACCGTACCGTATACGATGTGTGCGTTATTTTTTTTTTCAATGAATTTGTGCTAAACTAAATGAGTTCAAATGTC
The DNA here is from genome assembly GCA_947049315.1 of Epistrophella euchroma. Taxonomy (NCBI): domain Eukaryota; kingdom Metazoa; phylum Arthropoda; class Insecta; order Diptera; family Syrphidae; genus Epistrophella; species Epistrophella euchroma. Next base: position 16,073,996 of record OX346247.1, on the reverse strand, counting down.
ATTGTTGTTCGGATCATGGTGATAACTCGCCCCCCATTTAATGATGCATCTTTTGACATTTTTTTGTTCGTATTTAAAAGGTAAAAAAAAACCGAAAAGAAAACTGAAAAACTTAAAGATAAACTCTTAGAAAAATGGATTTAGAATTGGAGTGCTGCGCGGTTATCAATGGGGTGAAATCTTTCCATTATGTGTGATGGTAATAGTTTATGAAGTCCGTTTTTGTCTGGGATTTTTGTGGAGCTGCTTGTAGAAGTCCGTTTTTGTCTGAGATTTTTGTGGAGCTGCTTGTAAAATTATGAGGTAGTTAAAGTTATCTACAATGGAAGTAATTTTGTTTAAAAGTCAATAGACTTGGAATTAGTTTTTATTGCATATTTTAATACATATCATCGGTTCGGTAGAAAAACGACACAACTCAACAAATGATTTTTTTTAACTAACAGTTCAAGGAAATAAAAACTATCCGTTGGAAAATACCAGGTGGCGAATTCACGCATCAGCAAGTGGGCCGTACGTCACTGAAATATTTTACATTGGCATTACTGCTCATTTAAAATACATTGAAAACAGTACTTAGTGTCAATTGAAATGATTCACTGACCTAAAGAGCTCGCTGATGCAACAATTTGGCCCAAGACTCCTCTACAGTATTTGATGGAATTTATAGAGTTGTGTGGTGTTGAAGTATTAACAGATTAAGGGAAATTAAAATTTTCATTCAATTTTCTGTACCATATTTTAAAGAGATTTGTTGAGTTATTCTTTAACTTAAGCTCCGGCGTGAGTTTGTCTTTTGATTCTGGATAAGAGCCAATACTTCAGAACCTACATATTAATAAAACTTTATTTCCTGTGGTGATGTTTTAAAATATGTAGCTACCTTCTAGGAAAATTACAGCAAGGTCCAGGAGCGTTGCAGTCTTATGCCTAAGTTATGTTAGCATTGTAAACCTTGATAAAATAGCTATTTGGTATGAGAAACATGTGCTTAAAATTTAAACCGTATCTCATATGAAGACTAAGCTTGTTTCGTAGGTAATTGAATAGAAATATGAAATGTGAAATTCAAAAACTTATAATTCCTAAAACTCGAAATCCCAAAGATCCAAAAAACAAAAAACCAGAATCTTGAAAACCCAAGATCCCGAAAATCCAAGTTCCCAAAAATTTGAAATCGGGAAATCCAAAAAAAAAAAAAATAAAGCGAAAAATTTGGGAAATTTTTCCATTTTATAATTTTGAATATATTCAGAAAACGCTACAGGATGAAAACGAAATAATTTAAAAAAAAAAATCCTGGAAGATAAGGATGATAAGGAATTTGTATATGATAAATATGACCTAGGAACACTTGCACAGAAGTTTTTTTGACAGCAGTAACTCCTGATTTATAAATAATTTGGCCAGTTTATATTTCAGAAATCTCGGAGGAGTCCGTATTCTCAAAAAATTTTCATGCGCATAGAAATCAAATTAGAAAGAAAGGAAAAGCAAGTTTTTTTTGAGTAATCTTCTTTATATTTAATGCTCCTGCTCTTTCAATGTGACGGAGGAAAATTACTGAGCGCTCTAAAATATAAACTGACCAATTTAAGCTATTTGACTGATTTGAATCAAATCCTGTTGTAGCACAATATTTTGAGTGTGTTTCTTTATTCATTCCGGTATGTCCAGAATATTCGGAATGCCAGTTTTGCGTTTCTTTATTCCACAGAACATTCCGGATGAACTATTTTATTGTTTCTTTATTCATTCCGGAACGTTTGGAATGCATTCTTTTTATTCCATGTGAAGTGTGGAATAAAAAGAATAGAAAAAGAATACTGGGCGCGTTCAGTATAATTGATGTTCTTAAACTCAATTATGGCAGATTCACATTGGTGTTAATTATTTAAAAACAGCATAATACCGCGAATTAATGTAACAGAGTATAATTTTATGCATTTAATGTAAAATTTACTAAACTTTTGACTTTGAGAATACATAAATATCCAAAATAAAAACATTTATTTCTTCAATTGTTTTGACATTTCACCGAACAACTGGATTGCCATTCTTTTTGTTCTAGTTTTGTTTCTTTATTCATTCCATTCTGGATATTCTGGATAAACATTTCGTCTATTCCATCCATTCTATTCCTTATCCGGAATAAATAAAGAAACACACTCTTTATTCTCTATTTAAGTTTAAAAAGTTATCTTCTCCTCGTTCTCTAGATAAATATTTTAACTCTGAATGGCCGCGTTCGGGGGGCAAGCCAAACCTATCCGGATAGGTTTGTGTTGTTGTAATGCCATAGGAAAATTCAGCTGATGAACCAAACAGCTGTTGTCAAAAACAAATCTAAAGCTATCCTAAAATTTTCGGGATACTGAACTATCCGATGCGCAATTTGAGGAACAGCTGATTACAGCTGACTTTTGGTTTTCGGGTGTGACTTGTTTTTATTTTTTGTTGTTTGTTTTTGGCTTTTAAACATAAAAATACCTATACAAATTGTTGAAAAAATAAACAAAATAAAGATATCTGTCAATTGGAAGGACACAACATAGGTTTTTGAAGACACAGCAGAGATCTGGGAAAAAATAATTTCTGGTACGTACTTAAACTTTTGGCAGCTGTTTTGATTTGTGATAGGTTACCTATCCGGCTCGTTCGAAAACATACCAGATACTAAAGTATCTCAGATAGCCTATCTGAGTACCCCCGAACGAGGCCAATAGCTCCTACGTCAAATTTTAGAATTTCTTACGAGCAAGCAAGACAAAGCATTTTTATTTTTCAATGTGTTATGTGTTTCTTGTGTTCGTGAATCTGAAAAAATATTCTTATCCGCTTGTTATTTATTTCCGTTCGTGCAATTTAAAAACGAGAAGTTTTTATTTATTTATTTAAATTGGGATAGTTAATCCTCAGTGACCCTTAATAAATTGTTTACAGCTCATGACTATGTTACAATTTCATTATTTAAAGTTTTATTTTATTCTTTTTTTTTTTTTTTTTTTATTTTGTTTTTGTTCACTAAAAGTTTTACCGAGATGAATATTTTGAAGTTTAACTATAGACAAAATTAGGGGATTTTTGTCGGTGTGCCCGATTTTAGCAGGAATGGAAGGGACTTAAAGTTTTCTGCCGAATCTGAATTTCTAAGGTAAGAAGCACTTATTCATGAAAAGAGTTACTTATGGATGATTTTTCACTTCTTGGCTAGAAGCCGTGAAAAAAAATGTTTTTGTTTTTAGTAATCGACCCAAGACTCCAGCATGACAGACGTTCGCACTAAACATATTATGCCCGACTAAAGGTTGACTATTTAATTTTTTTTTCATGAGACACTATTATATTCCACAAAAATGCTTAATTTTAAGAGCTATAAAATATCAAAACGAGTTCTACTTGTTTTTACTGAAAACTTGAGGCGTTTGGAAAGCAAAAACTAGGATTAGCTATTTGCTAAAAAAAATGCTTAAAAAAAGGAATCTCACTGAAGTCTCTGAGATCTCAGTAAGCTTCGGAAACCTGAAGCTGAACTGGCTAATCATTTATCCAGAGCATGGGGAGAAGATAACTTTTTAAACATGAATAGAGAAAAACTGTCTTGCTACAATGTGATTTGAATCAAATCAGTCAGATAGCTCTCAATTATTTATATGTAAACCAGATGTTACTGCGGTCAGAAAACTTTTGTGCAAGTGGCCCTACTTGTCTCAAAACTAAAAATTTAAATGATAGTTTTACTGATGCCCAAGAAAAGCAAAATAAACACTTTACCCATTTCCAGGCAGATTTTTTAATAACAGTTATTCTACCATCAAACATTCTATCTCTATGAATGGTTGTCACACGTAAAATAATAAATTAATTGCCTGTCAAACTAAATCCCTTAACTTTCCTTTAGATTTTTTTTTTCTATCACGTGGACATTATTTTCCAATGCCAGATGAGTTCAATAAATGCGGCATATGTCATTTTTACACGTTATACCCCAAAATCACCAAAATATTTGCACTAAATCAGTAACCCTCCTGATCGATCAAAATAAAACCTCTAAGGAATTCATATAAGGGTCAAGAATTTCTATGTCATATGTGGATAATGATCGACATGGACATAAATACCAACTAAACATCGCATCCCCTTCGTACATACAAAACTATACCCATTGAACAAAATGCTATATTTTATGCATTGTCATCGGGGATGACTTGCCATGAGTAAAGAATGCCGGAGATGCATGGTGAATTCTGGTTCCAAAAATAAAGTGACAAGCTAAATGAGAGCGAAATACAAAATAAAAAAAAAATAAAAAAAACAGCAAATTTATAAGAATTATTCACAAAACAGGCCTATACTACCGGACAAAACTTACCGCGACCTCGGTATCTTAATTAACTCCTTCATTCGGACGATGTACCACATAAAACCGAAAAAGACAGAAACCGATTACAAAATAAGCAAATCAAGGCAATAAAGTGTCCCAATTCTTTCTTGGACTTGGTGTAGAGGTATGTGTATAGCTATAAGGAAGGAACTACCTCACAAGCTGCTCATACAGTAGCCGAATAAAACACCGAACTGTTCGTCCGTCCGGTCCTTAGAACTTATGCTAATGAGAACATCTTCTTCTTCTTGCCTGATGATGGCCTGGGGTTCTTCGTTTTGGGATTCGTTCCTTGACAGTGACACTGACACACACAAACTCAAACACTTACTATACTATACTTTGTTGTTCCTGAGTTCGACATTCGACTCGACATCCAAGGCGAGAAGTAATAAAAGGGCCAAAGGAGTGACCACATCGAGAGCATCAAATTAAATTAAAATGTCTTAGCTTGGACCAGCCGAGCCGATGCGAGATGCGATGCCATGGCAAAATGGTGTGGCATAGCGTGGGGATGTTATTGGCGATGTCGATGCGTGCCATGATCAAGTGTAACACAAGAAGTCCATCTACAGGACATAGACTTCCGCCGTTTTGTGCAAAATTTAACCAAGCGGTGCTCCATTGAGACTACATAGGGATACAAGATACAACTTCTATCTACTAGGTAGGTATATGCTCTCTGATTATCTTTTTTTCTAAAGGGACTTTAAGTTGTTGTTGTTTTTTTTTTTTTTTAGTTTTGTTTCAGTTAATTGAAAAGGGCGATGGGGATGGATGATGGGGATCTCTGGGATCAAGGTGAGTGTTTCGATGTTTGAATTTTGTTCCAATGGACACCTACAATATTCTTATCCGCTTTTAGTTTGAGAATTTATCTATACAAAGACTGGCTTTGCAGAGCCAACCTACATTCACATAACCATCGGTATATCGAAAAATTCAAGCAACAGTGTGAGGAAGAACAAAACAAATACAAAAAAAAAAAAAAAAAAGAACAGAGATGAAATAAATGCGGCTTATTTCCAAAACGACATGGGTGCTCTGAATGTTTTTGCAAAATTAATTAGATTTATTTTTTGGTATATAGGGTTGGCGCCAAAAATTTATTTTTACCTACATATATTTTTTGACATGGTTAGCGTGTAGAAGGTGAAGACAGTTTTAACGCAACTGTGGATTGGATGGTTAGTTGAATAATAAAAACAAAAAAAACAGTGAGATTTTTTTTTAATTAAGTTGGTATTTATTTTAACATTTATATATATTTTTTTTTTAATATTTGCGACTCCAAAATTCTATATCTAAATTCTACAAAATTTTTAATTTACTGTATTGTGATCTTTTGTGAAAAAATTATATTTTTCTTTTAATAAAAAAGTGATCAATTTTTTTTACCTGATTTTTACCAATAAGTTTTTTATTTGTAAAATATGGATCTAAATAATAAATCAACACTAAAAAAGGTTAAACATCGTTAACTATCAAAAAAGGTTAAAAGTAAAAATATGTATTAAAAAAAATCGAAATACAAACCAAAATATTTTAGCATATACGTTTATGAATGTTTTTTTTTTTTTTTTTAAGAACTACTTTAAGAATAACCAAAGTCAATAATAAAAATCAAAATAACAGCCTTAGTTGAAGAAAATAAAATATTAAACATAAAAAAGTATAAGAAATTAAAGTATTTAATAATTTAAAAAAATCAAAATAAATTATAAATTTTTGTTTTCCAGATATATATGAATTTTTTTTATTATAAAGGCATTGGTCCTTAATAAAAATCATTAAACAAATTAAGAAAAGCATGTTTAATTTAAAATAAAAAAAAAATAAAATGTAAAAAAGATGTAAACCTTTTAAAATTCGGAATAAAATATAATTTTTTTTTCAGATAAATTTTTGGATATGGGTTTTTAAAGCAATAATTACAGAACAATAATCAGAAAAAAAAATTAGGAATAGCTACATTAGTTCGAGAGAAAAAAAAAATAAAACGTAAAAAGCGCGAAATTTCCAACTTTGTATGGGAAAAGTATGGCTTTAGAGGGACGGGTTATTGACGTCGGACAAAACTGTTTTTGGTCAATACATTTTTCGTAGCGCATAAAGATTTGATGAAGCAAACCCTAAAGTTGAAATTATTTTTACACATCGTAGCCATCAATTACGTCAGTTGACGTAGAATGTTTTTTTTTTTTTTATTGTCTAAAACCGCGTCCAGATCAATAAAAGCTTTTGCTGGTGCGCCGCGCCATACGTACGCTTGGAATTTTGTATTGGCCCTAAATATTTTCACGAAAAACTCAAATTTATTTCCAAATAAATGTCTATCAAAATACCTGTACACCGAAAATTTTTTTGCTTGCGCCGAAAATCCACCGAAATTGGATAGCGTGCGTTGAATGTAACGCAAAAATTTGTGTGCGCTCGGACGTCCACACTGACAATATTTTGATTTTGTTTTTTTACAAATATATGCGCCGAATACAACGCAAATTTTTATTGATCTGGCCGGGGCTTAAAACATTCCAATTTAAAATAAAGATATTATGGTTTTGAATGCAAATTTTAAGTGTAAATTTCTGATTTTTAAGAGCATATTTTAAGCGCATATTTTCCGTTTTTTAGTGCATGAAAACCCTAGCCCTCATGTATGTACTTCTTATTAAAGATGTTAAGATTTAGCTAGAAATTTAAGGTCCCCTCCACTCCATCGCATTCCTTTCATCAACTTTATTGCAGTTTTAAAGCCAATTAAATAAACGACCGTTTTTTGCATGTCTAAATTTGTGAATACTACTAAATCGTATAACAAATTTAAATCCATTATGATTAGGGTTCGGATTTCCATGCAATTTCCTTTAAAATGGCATTCAATTGTTAGTGCATATTTTTGCATATTTTACTATTAATGCATATTTTGCATACTTTTGTGCATATTTAACTATAAATGCATATTTTACATAGTTTTGCCTATTATAATAATAAATAATAATAAACATATTGTTCAAAAATTTTACTAGACAGTAAAAAAAAAAATATCCCTTTTACGTCAGTGCAAGCGAACTTTAAAACTATATTATCTAATTCTTTTATTCATTTCACAATCTTGAAGGCAAAACATTATATAACGTTTGAAAGCATTGTCAATGGGTTCGATGACTCCGATCCAGTTGCGATAAAAAATGCAAATGAAGTAATGAACCAGACGTTATAATAATATTTATAAGTTAGAACTTCAGTGAGTTCTTGCAAAAAATGAAGGATTTTCAATAATGCAAAATTTAAAGCAAGACGTTCAGATTGGAATACAATGACGAAAATTACCCAAAGAACTTAACCGTGGATGAGATTTGTTCTTTAAAAAATGCTCAACTAACTTTAGTTGACGTCGAGCGATCTTTTTCGTTCTATAAAGCATTCTTAAGACCGAATCGGCCATGTTTTGATTTCGAAAACTTTAAGAAAAATTTTATGATCGACGCAAATAAAACTTTTTAAGCTTGATTCACAGTAGCCCGTGGCGTAATGGTTAGTGCGTTGGACTGTCATGCCAGAGGTCTGGGGTTCAATACCAGCCGCTTCCACCTTAAGTTTATTTCCGGGCTACTGTCTCTTGCGAGGAAGTGACAAATACTCCAAGAGTATCTCCTGTCACAGAAAAGTGCCGCTCGTTAGCCGTTCGGATTCGGCAATAAACTGTAGGTCCCCTCCATTTCTGCAGACACGCACACAGGAATGGTGGAGAGTTGTAAGTCACTAGGCCCTGGTTCTTCATGAGCCGTTGTGCCACCAAATTTAATTTTTATTTTTTAAGCTTGATTCACACTATAGTGCCGATACCGATATCGTTCTCGATACGATAAAATATTTTCATATCGAGAACAATATCGGTATCGGCACTATAGTGTGAATCAAGCTTTAAAATCAGATTTTTCGTTATTTTAAATTATTTATTTTAATTAAACAAATGAACATGTTTATGTTTACGTTAACTGTGTTTTTTTTTCTATTAAATGTTAATTTCGTTGTAAGTTATTATTTTATTTATTATCTAATAAAAATAAAAAATTGAATTTATTGCTAAAGACTGAAGAAAATATGTTTTTAAATTGAACAGAAATTAAGCTAAATCGGTTTTAAGTGCATATTTTGCATTTTTAAACGAATATTTTAAGCACATATTTTCGGATTTTAAGTGCATGAAAATCCGAACCCTAATGATAATATTCAGTTTCAATTTCTTTACTGCGTATATTGCAACTTTGGTTTTTTAAGTTACATAACCGTAAACAATTAGCTGGAAAAAAATACAAAATCAAATGAAACTCATAAACGATTTATTCCCCAGGGGAAAAAAAACAATACGCTTATTTAATTTTCTGAGATGGTTGACTTTGGAGTTTGGACAGTGTCTTAATAGTTCTATGCTTTATTTAGTTTTAAAAAAATCCACTTTGAATGAGGACTGGTAAAACAGAGCGCAGTCTGCCGGTGTAATCATATGAATTCTGCCCATCACGTTCTTTGTGTTGTGTAGAATCATAAACGGGTGTTGTTCAAACTGAAAGCGGGCTAGAGGAAAACGCGACGGGCAATACCCATTTTTAGATTTGTACAAATAATGTGACAATGAATTAATTACAAAAAAATCGATAGTTCATTGGAAATGTTTGAATCATCTTACGCAGATAGAAAACCCATAAGCAGAAATGCCACAATTACATTGGAGGTGGTATCAGTGGCGTAGCTAGCCCTTTGGGGGCCCTGTATCAAATTTTTTTTTGGGGCCCTTCCTTTTTGCCATACTGGGCTAAGGCCTTTTAAGGGATTTTTTTTTAATAAACTAAAAAACGTGCGTGAACATATAAGATAAGTTTAGTTTAAAAATAAAACCAAACATACAGGTATATGTGTATTTCTTATAAAACTTAAAAACAATTATTTTTGGACAAACACTTCTCGAATTAACACTATTCTTGACTTTTTTTCTTCAAATTTATTGATTAAATTTTCCATAGCTGAACAAGATTTTTCAAGATTTTTGGCTTCTATGGACAAGATTGATAAATACGATAACCGTTTCTGGCCCATAAAAGTTCTGAGGTAATTTTTAATTATTTTAAACATAGAAGGTAGTAGCCGCAGCGTGATGGTTAGGGCGATGGAGATGGACTGTCATTATGGAGGTCTAGGTTTGATCCCCAGCCTTGTCCAACTAATAATAATACAAAAAACGGCTACTGCCTCTTCCAAGAATATCTCCTGTTATAGAAAAGTGCAGCTCACATTAGCCGTTTGGATTCGACCATAAACTGTAGGTCTCTCCATTCCTGGCAGACACGCATTCAGGAATGGTTGAGAGTTGTAAGCCACTAGGCCCTAGTTCTCCACGAGCTGTTTCGCCATCAAATTTATTTAATTTATTTTTTTATGCTTGGAAAGGCTTCTTTCAACTGTTGTAACCGGAAGCGTAAAAAAAGCATGCAGGAAAGGTGAAAGCTTCTACAAAACTAGAAGCAAGACTAATTTAATCACGCATAATATTGCAAGTTCTGTTATGTTATGAATTTTCTGAATTTCGAATTTTAAACAGTGTTTTAAAGCAATTATATAGTTGCTCGCAGAAATCAACTGATAAGTCTTTTTTAAGAAATCTTTTTTTAGTATATCTATAAGCAACAATAATACACATGACTTTAAAGTAGGATTTCGGGTCTAAAATTCTCTCATCTTCTGATACCTTGTCAAAAAAGCGCTTTGTTATCTTTCTCATTTTATTTTTAAAAACAGATGATTTCTGAATCCTTGCAGTTAATTAAGTACGATTGCCCTTTGTAAATCATTATGCTCATTGACCTATACACTTTCACTTTCTTGTCGGGTGCTCTTTATCTTCTGGGGCCCCAATATCTTGGGGCCCTGTATCATTGATACAGCTGATACAGCGGTAGCTACGCCCCTGGGTGGTATTCACTTATCATCTTGACCTTAACCCTGTTCTATAGCAATAAGCAGTTCTGGCAATAAGTCGAATGTGTGGGTTGGATACCTAACTGATTTCTAGTAATCTTAAAAATTCCATGGCTAAAAAACTTGGCATACGACTTTTTGCAGAATAAACGATAATAGATGATCGATGATATGTCAATCAATCTTCACATGGAGTTAATCGAAAATTAAACGACTCAATTTGTTGGATTATTCGTGAGTTTACTCAAGATTTAAATTTACTCTACATGTTTCAGGAGTTAATTTGAGCTGAACAGCCCAAATTTGGTTGATTTCGCATTGAAAAACCTGGACCTAGTCCCTTCGCTAGTGCCAAACACAGATAAAATTTTCGTTTTTTGATTGACACGCGCCTAACACATTCTGTTGGAAGCATGAAGAGCTATAAGTCCCAAATAACACACAGTTTAATGATTTTATTACCTATCTTCGCTCAATTCTCAAACCTGCCTACCTATATATTCCTTCGACTGTGATGTCTGATGGATTTTGTTTTTGTTCGCTTCTTTCCATGAATCAAGTAAAATTCAAAAAAAGTGTTGATGAGTATAACTTCGTCCATTAGGTACCTACTCTGAAGAACAATCCTATTAGAGACTTGATTCCATTTTGTTCAAAGTACCTACGACTCTTAAATCGATTTAAGAAGCGCAAGCAACGATAATTGGTCTGAAAAGAAGAATTACATACTCTCATCCCGAACGGGGTCTTTAATGAAGTTAACACTTGACAAGCTCTGATGTGCATGTCCATTCATAGGCTACTGGGCCTTTTTAAGGTTGTTCGTATAGGTATAACCAGTCACCACATCATCAATGTCCTCGCACCAAAGGAGCCTCTTCTGTCAATCAAATTGAAGAAAAGAGAACTCAGCCTTTCATTGTTTTAAAATGAAGAAATTTTCAACTCCAAAACGTACCTAATAATTGAACAAACTCATGATGAACTACTGTTTGGATTGTGTATCTTTTTCAGTTAAAGATGCATCACGCACGTTTGCGGTTGAGGTGAAAATAGATGCAATTTATCGAATCAATTACAAACCAACACTCAACTTGAATGACAGAGGTAAGTGCGCGGGGTTTGAAGGGGACATGGCATGCACAGGTAAGGTAACAGAAAAAAAAAAAAAAAAAAAAACTATCTGTGACCTGTTAGTCCCAGTCGGAAAGTCTATAGATATTGTATCTTTTTTTTTGTTGTGAAATTGAAACGGCAATAAATTTTCGTTGTTTATAATCCAAAAAGAAGAAGAAATTTTCAATTTGACAGCTACCGGTGGTGGTGGCCGGTGTGTGTTGTTGTTCTTGGTCTACGCACATAAAATTGTTGAAGACTTTCTATTTTTTTGTGTTATTTAGTGGATGCGGTGTATCTTCGAGAAAGAGAGGAAGAAATGCCGCGCGCGATTATTATTGGATCTTTTGATAGCCATTAAAGCTGCAGGGTACCTGCGCTGCATATGGACTGCCCTGGCAGTTATCTATACTTACTACCTATAGGTAACGACCGACATAGTGTAGCAACAAAAAAAAAAAAAACAAAAAAAAGAAGAAAAACTCTGCTTCACAGGTTACAAAATCACACAAACAATCGAAGCGGCACCGACGGACCGTGGCTCAGTCGGTCGTTGCGCAGCCGCTCCGATTAAGGAAAACCCCAAAGGGTCACCCATCCCATCCCATGCCATGCCAAGCCGATGCCATGCCATTCCATCTAATGAAATTTATTAATTTCGATTCCAAAGGGAAATTGGTTAAAACGCGTTTTGTATCTGCTTGTAGTTCCATAAATTTAAACCCAATGTCTTAGCCGCGTTTCACCTCCGCCTTTGGATTTCACTTGACCATGATAGACGATGGACTAGAGCCTATCTCAGTGGCGTATCTAATACGCGCACCATAAGTGAGCGGTATTTTTGTATAACCTTTAGTTTTTTGGGCGACTCTTGTGTGTTCGATACTATGCGACAGATAAATTAAAAAAAAAAAAAAAATAGAACTTTGGGACACAGCGCACTACCTTAATACAAAAAAAAAATCCTAATCTTCCCATAAGACCTCGTCGGACTTTAGAAACTGGTTCAAATCGCAGTTAGATGGTTTTCTGTTGTTCTAGGTGTAGGATATATTTTTTTTTTCTTCTATAGATAGTCTTGATATCTAAAAAACCAAATGTATCTGTGAGAAACATTCATTCTGGGAAATTTATATGAAATTTTGGGAAACCTGTCAGGGCTTTGAACTCGCGCTCTCGGGATACTCAAACTATCCACATCAGCCACACAGGAAAAAGATATTTGCCGTAGATAAAACAAAAATCCAACTATGACTATATGAAGAACAAGATACACCTTATTATATGAATATATAGGAACCTACCTATATCGGATTGGAGACTATGGGCCATTTGTTCTTCTTGTTTTTTTTTACTTGGGCAATAATTTCTATTCGAGGCTATAATTTAAATTGATATCTATAGTGCTGTAAAGTCTTGGATTTTGGGTGACATTTTGTTGTTATATGTATCTCAAAGGTGGATTTCCTTTCATCTGTGAAGAGTTTTATTCTTTTATTTGGATGACCTTAATGAGTTCAGGTTAAGATTGTTATGTTTTTTTTTTTTTTTGTGTTGGGTTAGCCCAGGGAAAAGTTGACATAAAATGACTTCCCATAGTGCTGTAGCGATTTATGTTTTTTTTTTTTTTTTTTTTTTTTTTTTTTTTTTTAAGAAGAGATACGATTTTATATACGTTCGTAACTCACGAAGTATTTTGCCACGCCTCATTGCATTGTTTAAGGAAAATTAAATAGGAAAATTGTGAAAGAAAATTATTTAAGGATTTTCACCACCTAGCGCTGGGATTAGATGAATTAGAAGAGGTTCCCATTGTTTGTTGGTGTGTGTTTTTTTTTTCTTTAAAAAATGGATTATCTATTATTTTAGCTTGTCAAAGGTGTATTATACTGCTTCTGGTCTTGAAAATATTTGTGTTGTCATTTTTTAAAGGAAATATTAGCCTTTAAGTATCTAATTAAGAAATTTTCTTCTTCTATTTTTAAACTCCTTCAAAAAACAATATTGAAAGAAATTTTTCTATACTTATATCCCATCATTAGGAACTACTGTAAGAATTCTTCGGAAAAAAGAGGACCAAATTATTTTTTAACCCTTGAATTATAGGCAACATAATAAAGGATTAGGTTGTTTGCAAAACTGTTAAGCGTAAAGACTTAGCACACCTCTTTTTAGTTGAGTTTTGAGGGACTGCATAAAACCGTTATGATTTAAAGAATATACTGATTTTACTTATTGAACCATATTTTAAATAATGTAGACAAAAATATTCTTTTAAAAATTAATTTTCAAACTCGAAATTTAAAATAAAATAAAATTAATACCAAACATTTTATGAGGTTTTTTTTCATGTTTTGGAAGTAAAAGTTGTAGATCTCCGAAAAAAATGATGATTTTTTTTTCAAAACGCATTAAATTAATAGGTGTACCTTACCTATTCTGAACAACAAATAAAGTGTTCTGCAAAATTGGAAAAGTTATGGCAAATTAAGGTTCCCATTGACTTAGAACCAAAGATTTTCAAAATCGAAAAAAATCAAAAAAAGGAGTTTTAATTAGAGTTCCCGATAGCAAACAAAGAGTTCTAAACATTTTTCTTGAAAACTAATTTTTGAAAAGTTATATTCTAATCAGAACTCCTTTTTTTTGATTTTTTTTTTAATTTTGAAAATATTTGGTTCTAAGTCAATGGGAACCTTAATTTGCCTTAACTTTTTCAATTTTGCAGAACTCTTTCTAAAACCCATCAGGAACTCTAGAACTTTTGGTTTTAAGTTGAAAAACATGCTCAGAACTCTTTTTCTCAAAAAAATCCTTGCTGCGTGAAATTAGCATAAAAAACTTTTTTTTTCTTCATTTCCAGAACTATTCAAAAAAAGTATGAGGAAATCTAGAACTCTTTGTTTGCTTCCGGGAACTCTCATTTTTTAATTCAATTTTTACCAATTATTTTGCTATCTTCACAGGACGCAATCCTTGGTATATATTTTTTTAGGAATAAAATATTGTTATCAGCTATATAGATTTCGGTAAAACTATAGTTCCATAGAGATTTCAATTTACTGTAGTTTTGAACATATTGGTAGATATTGTTAACGAATTTTTTGGTATCTAAGACATAATACACTTGTTAAAACAATTAAGGGAACAAAAAAATAATCACTTTTTTTTGTGTTTTTGAAGAGCTGTATCTCTGTGAGAAGTGCGGTCATATTGAGATGAAATAAAAAGTCTTCTGTAGCTTAATATTTTTTGTATTGAGAAATTTTAGCAAATGATATTTTTAAGTTACCGTTATTGATGCGCAATCACATGTGAAGCAACACGACACAAAAATTTTCTTTTTTTTTTTCTTTTTTGGAACATTGATATTTACTTTGAATTTTTTTTTTGAGCCAATTTAATGTTGTTTTTCGTTAACTTGTTTATTCAGCTTTAAGGTAGTCTTTTTTCGTCATTCTACAATTTTTTTTTTAGAAGAAAATCTGTCTTTGAATGAAAAAACAGACTTTTGAATTTGACTACCAATATCTTCGCAAGGAATGACGACACTGAAAATTAAAGGGTGGTTTTAAAAACTGGAATTAATATTCTGCAAGATTCTTTCAAAACTTT
The DNA here is from genome assembly GCA_947049315.1 of Epistrophella euchroma. NCBI lineage: Eukaryota > Metazoa > Arthropoda > Insecta > Diptera > Syrphidae > Epistrophella > Epistrophella euchroma. The sequence continues at coordinate 16,058,902 of OX346247.1, read as the reverse complement.
ATAACGATTATTTTTTTTTGGCTCCTCATCGTTACATTCAGAAAATAATGGAAAAAAAACGACTTTTTAAAGACTTTTTGTAAATCTTTTACTGCTTTACAAATATTGACTGCAGGACTTAACTTGAGTATGACGTTTTAAAGAACTATAGACCATCAATGTTCTTGTAAAATTTCAAGTTAATCCATTGAAGCGTTTTCACGTACCGAATGATCAAAGTCGTAAAAACCTATTAAAGGAACATATTGGGTGATTCATAAACATTGTGAAATTGTCATCAAAATTGAAACGAAAACAACAATTTCTGCCCATTTTTTTCACAGTTTTGCGTCGTCGTTTTTTTTTTACCTTTTCTGAATGTAACGATGAGGAGCCAAAAAAAAATAATCGTTATAAAGTTTTGGAAAAAGCCTGCAGAATATTAATTCCAGTTTTTAAAACCACCCTTTAATTTTCAGTGTCGTCATTCCTTGCGAAGATATTGGTAGTCAAAGTCAAAAGTCTGTTTTTTCATTCAAAGCCAGATATTCTTCTGAAAAAAAATTGTAGAAGGACGAAAAAAGACAACCTTAAAACTGAATAAACAAATTATCGAAAAAAGCATTGATTTGGCTCAAAAAAAAATTTCAAAGAAAATGCCAATATTCAAAAAAAAAAAAAATTTAAATTTTTGGCTCGTGCTTCTTCTTATGATTGCGCAATAACGGTACCTTAAAACATTCAATTGCTGAAATTTCTCAATACAAAAAATATAAAGCTTAAGAATGGTTCCACTTTTCACAGATATACAGCTTTTCAAAAAACACTAAAAAAAGTGATTTTTTTTTTGTTCCCTTAATTTTTTTGACAAGTGTATATTAAAACTAGTTTTCAGTATAAGTCGGAATTCATAAAATCCGAAATAGCTGGTTCCAAAGTACTAGTTTATCCATGGCTTGACTTTATCAGCAAATAAAAGAAGTTAACAATACTTGTAAATCAACAAGAATACAGAATTTCATTGAAAACGATGCTTGAAAATTTTATTTTTATGTGACACTTTAGGATGAATTGAACAAATTTACTCAAAATATTTGATTCACATTCGTGGTTTAGAAATTTCACTTGCCAATTTAGGTGGATTAACTGAAGTACCACGATGGCTAAAGCGCTGAATGAACTGACTATTATGACATACTCTTGGGACCGTGAACCATCGTTGAAAAGATATAAGTTGAAATAGATGACTTAAAATTGTTAATCCACGGATCAATATTTAAACTACGTTTGTAAAACTGTTCCGTAAAAATAATTTCATTTTGACTTAATATTTTCCATTAAATTATTTTATTATTTCAATATTGGTAAATAAAATGGGAATAAGGTAAGTATGTAGTTCAATCTTTAAAAAAAATTTCATGAGGCAGTTGGGATATAAATTAAATTATTTTTTTGTCAGAATCGTTCTACTACTATGCTCCAGTTTTATAAAGATTTAAGGTTTATTTTCTTAAGGGATAAGAAGTTTCAGAAAAAAATATTTTATTCACCTTAAAAAAAAAAAAGAAATCAAGCCATACATTAAAATTCGGAATTCAGTCCCGAATGTATATTCGGGATTTTTTGGCATTAGGTATGCTGGCATTTGAGATTTTGGCATTCCATTAGGGATTATGTGAATCCGATTTTGTCCTCTTCCAATTTTTTTTTATGATGTGAATAATTATTGGAATAATTATTAAATAATTGTTAATCGGCTCGGTACAATTGACAGAATTTAAACCTACTTTGAGATCTGAGACCTATTTCACCAAACACTTTTCACTTTTCACTTTGCAACTTTTCACTTTTACTTTGCAAATTTCGTTTCTGCAAACGCAAATTTGCGAATAGGAAATTATTGAAATGAAAAGGTGAAAAGTTTTTCTCTTTGCAAATTACGTTTCACCAAACGCAAATTTGCAAAGTGAAAAGTTTTGTTATTTAAAAAAAAATATTGTACTTTTCGTTTCACAAAACAAATTAACTTATTGCAAATTATATTTAGAATTTTTAAAAGTTTTTCAGTAAAGCCTAATTTTTAGATTAAAGCGAAGTGAAATTTTCATACAAAAAAAAATAGCTTTTTTCCCATTAGGCGTGAAAAATACAATAAAATTAAATGCAATTATTTAAGCGATAAGGGGAAAGAAATTTGTTTCGAAGTAAATATAATTCAACAGACTTATCTAAACCAAAATTAATTTTCTCTGTAAACCTTTTGTCGCGATTTGGATCTCACTTCGCATTGATGTATAAACAAGGCTTAATATGCTAATAGAAATTTTCATTTGCAAATAAGCGTTTGTTGCGAAAAGTTGTCGGAAAATAATAATAATAAAGGCAAATTTTAACCGTTTTGAGAACAAAGATGTAGAATTATCTTTTATATCGGAAATATTTTTTCGACAAAAGAGAGAGATTAACAAAAACAACCGTCAAATATGTTTTTTCCAAAATTGAAAATAAACTAAAATTGGGCAGTCAAAGGAATATGGGCTTAACTCACTTCCAACAACTTTTGTGTGCATAACATTGGGTCGGGAATGCGGAGCCCAATATCACGGTGTTGCATCTATGCACGGAATAAGAAAAGCATTCGTCTGTCAGAGCATTTCATCAAGTAGTGTCCAATGTAATCATTGATGAATTTCTATCAAACACCATTTGCTGGACAAAAAATGCAATGCAATGCAATGCAGTTTACTAAGGTCGTATGTTTGAAAATATCACCTGCAGTGCAGCTGGTGCTGTATAAGAAGTCGAGGTCAGTGCAGGGTATCGACTATTCCCTAATGCAGTGTTTATAACACCACTAAGGATAAATACGACAGATCCAGTGGAACAGAGATTTTTCAATGCATAATTAATCCAAATGTATCAATTTGGATCAAGTTTTACTTTGCAACTTTGCAAAACACGAATTCAAATGCAAAGTTCTTTTTTTAAGTTGGTGCAACATTTTTAATTTTCATTCTTCACAAATAGTCTGAAAAATTGAAAAGCGAAAAGTCTTTTAACATCGCACTTTTACTTTGCAGGAAATTAATTTTTTGCAAAGTGAAAAGTGAAAAAAGTTTGTGGAAATAGGCTCCTGATCAAGTTGCTTTGATAACTTGTGCTGAAGGTGCTCGGTATAATATGCTCAATTCCTAGCGACTAAAAACCCCGTATTGAAGTCTGATGATCGGCTTGTCAACTCTGATATACATAGCAATAATTCCAACCTAATTATGATGCCTGCCAAATGAAATTGAAATTTTAAATATCTTATGAAAGAAGAAACTGTTTTAAAAGTTCAATATCGGGTTCTTTCCTGAACCTATTTTGTTATAACTCGTAAAGACTATGAGGAACACAAACATTTTAAATATCTCTTTTTTTTTAATTTTATAGCTCAGACAAAATATTGATATATTCCATCCGTCTACTATAATTTTGAAGCACTTTGTTGATTCACCGTTTCTATACGAAAATCCATGTGACACAATACAAATTTCCAATTCATTGAATATTGACTTTGTTCTATGTAAAAAAAAAAAATAAGAAATTGTAAACTGATAACCATTTTCATAGTCGCGTCATCATTGACGCCCCGTCCCGAGCCATCGACGAAAACTCCCATGATCATGACCTACGCTAAACACCATCAGACATTGAAATTCATCTAAAGTGCCGGCAAGTCCATTAGCATTGACTGGCATTACATAGACGGATGAATTCTTTTCCTTCCTCCTTCACTCGTCATACCTTCATCATCATATCATCATCATCAGCCATCAACTAAACCAAGAGACGATGACGTCGAGACGAAGCCACCACGGTGAATTTGAGTTTTGAAAAAAAAAAAAAAAAAAAATAAGTGTGTTAAACTGATGCGAAAAGGCTTTTTTGCATAATTCTACAATTTCAAGGTCGTAAAAAATTGCATACATTATCATAAATTCACTACGATAAACAGTAGAAACCGTTATGTTGTGTGTCTAGTGTGCTTTTCAAAATGAGAGTGAGTGCGAGAGAGAGGAGATTGGATTCGAGGTGGCAAAATAATGGAGTCATTTCAACCCTTATAGGGCTTCGGGCCGGAACAGGAACATTTCGCTAAATTACAAACCATTGGAAATGCTCGCGTATCTTTTCGACTTTCAGTCAGTCTCGGTCTCTATACGAGTTTTTTCCACACAATATATGCATATGTAATCGAAATAAAATGTAAATAAGATTTGCAGGCCACACTGTTCACTGTTGTGTCCGTGGTAAGTTAGTGAGGCACTGGTAAATACAAAATGTAGAACTGGCGAGATAAATGTTAGTTTATTATTGTGACCGAATGTCGTGTTGGGAGGTTTAAATTGTGTACCTATACAAACATACATTGGAATGGCACAAACATGCAATGGAATTGATGTCGGCATATGGATATAATCTACAAACCATTGATTGCCTTCGTTTGACCTTGACAGTGTTTAGGAGGAAAGCGATACTATATATACGCAATTCAAGGATTTCCATATCAATTGCAACTTTCCATGGTTTAAATATCTACATTTAACGCTCGCAATGTTATAGAAATATTGTTTAGTTATAAAAAGTTGATAACAGCTTACAAGGGAAATAATCTTCAAACTTTAATTTGTTTGTTGTTTAATTCAATGTTTTTTTTTTTAGCTGATTTCACCCTATCTGAAAATGTATGATTAACTCCAGATCATTAACTTCACTTCTATACACACCATTGAATAAAAAAAAAAAAAAAAACAAAACAAACCCTTCTCGAATTTATGTAAATAAGCGAAAAAATTAGAATCCTCATTAAAAATGGAAAAGTGTAAAATATTTTTATAAAAATTTTAAAACAGGATTTAACTATTATATAGCAAAAGTCTCCCGTAAAATAATAAAAATCATAACAACGTAAACCACTTTCTCGAGCAACAGGTTCCGAATTTACTATAAGAATTGCTTAGGGATAATTCAATCTACCAGCAAAAGTAGAGCTCCTACTCAAGCAAATTACACAATTGAAGCTTAAAATTGGCTTTTTAAGATAGTTTAATTAACCGTCAAAAAATTGAGAACTTCAAATTCCGCAAATTATAATTGCGCCCCATTCAATTTGCATTTCTTTTAAACAGAGTTGAGATTTCATCCTCTGACTATGTTTTCATCGCAGTGAGGGTGGAATTAACTGCGACCTCATTTTTCTGAGCATTCATATGCTTGACATTATTTTTCTGAACATTCATATGCTTGTTTGTTCGAACTTCTGATTCAAAGTAAAATTTAACTCGGTCAAAACTTGCAATAGCTTTTGAAATTTCAGGCGAATAAAATAATTTCGGGTGAAATATATTCCGGACAAACTTATAATAAGGCTGAGTAGTTTATATGTATATACCTACTTTAAATAGAAATATGTGGTTTAGTATTTTCATCTAAAAATATATTTTCGTGACTTCACCGCTTCACACAATATTTTGAAACATTATTATTTTCTAATTTTGTTATCGCAAATCATTTCTTTCTCCATGCATAATAAAAAAAAGTAGGTCAATTGGAACTCAATTCGCTTCGGCAAGTAATCTTAATGTAAAAGTAAAATTTAAAAGGGGCTACAAAAATGTATTAATTTAATACTTTCAGATAAAGACGTTGTCAATTAAGAAAAAAAAAACACCCATAACTTTTAACTTTAGGAATAAAATTTTGAACTTTTTTGAAAATGGTGAAAAACTTTTGAAACAATTGAGCGATACGTAAAAAAATATAATCAAATATTATCTTGATGCGTTTTGGTCGTCAGATTTCCAAAAACACTCATACCAACAAAATTGTCAAAAAAAGAAAGCATGCAGTGATAACTTCCAGAAAACTAGAAGCAAAACTATTAAGTTCAATCACCAATAATTTAGCAAGTTCTTTTATGGAAGAATTTTCTGATTTTCGGATAAGAAGCAATAATACACGGGTTGGGTCAAAATTCTGCGTGGGTGAAAATTCTTTTGTCAAAATTCAGCTTTTCAAAATTCTGTTTTTATGCACGCGCTTTTTTAAATTTGTGAAACTTTTTATGTTATTTACAGAATTTTGTAAAACAGTGTTGGTTTGAAATTTGAAATGTGTTTTATAAATTAAAAAAAAAACAATATTAGGCATAAGCGTTTTATAACCGCCATATTATTGACTCGATACATCTTATGTTGAAATACTTATGTCGAATTCCTTTTAATAAAAAAATCGATTTCTTTAGAAGAAAAAATCGATTTTTCTGGACAAATTCCTTGTATTTAAACAAAAAAGGAATTCGGCATTAGACACTGTTTAAACAGTCAACAATCTATTAAATATACGACTTTTAAAAGGCTCAAAATCAAAAACGGAATCATTTCTTGCAACGAAAAAGGTTTGAAAAAGTATACGTATAAAAGCTCGGTTCAGTCATGTGATAAGGCTTTTAGACTCTCAATAATTAAAGACCTTTTTTTGGTAAAGCTGCAGCAGATAAAGCCATAAATTAGAGAGAACATTAAATAAATAAGAAAAAAAAATTATATTACAAATTATAAAGTAGACCTAAACCAAAGCCAAATTTATGATTTTTTAATACAAAATAGCTAAAAATATCCTCTAACTTTGCTCAGATTAGCTATTAGGTATTTGTTTTAATTTGTTAAATACTGACATTTTTTGTTGTTTGTAAACTTTAAAATATTAAGTTTGCATAAATTGGCAAAAAATGTTTCCTTGGGGAAGCCGAATGAGCAGAATTTTATTCTATTAAATACTTATTGTCAGTATACATATATGTATGTATTTTGAAAAGGCAGAATTATGAAAAGCAGAATTTCGAAAGAAGAATTGTGATCCGCTCTCATAATAAACATTGACTATCGAAAAGACACATGCAAAAAAATTGGTTATAAGTAGGTACACTTTAAATAATCGACCTCAATGAAATTTTGTTCACTTTCTTCTATCTTCAGGGCCCTCTATATATTGGGGGCCAAATTTATCGGGAGCTCTGTATTATTGATACAGCGGTAGCTACGCCCCTGTATACGACATTAAACTGCCAAAGTCTTCAGAGCAATGCAATTGAAAAACAAACCTTTAAAAGAACGAAGAAACACCGTCTTTTACCCTCTTTCTTCACAATACATACCTACTAGCAAAATTAATTTAAAAAAAAATAGAATTTTTAAAATCTGTAATTTGAATCAAAAATTTTAACACCAGATCCTTTGGATTCCTTAGAGCTTAATTTTCCTAAAAAAATTAAAGTAAAATCACTATAAAATTCTTTTCCGCTATTAGAATCTATGTAATATATTTCTCGCATTAATTGTGATAATAAACTATATTGGCTTACTTATCCATTTAACCCAAAATGTTAACCCTTTTATTTGACACTATTGTCGTCTGCAATATCTACACACTAATTTCCCTTCCTTGAATATGTCATACCTTCATAAATAATGAAACATTTAACCCACTTGCTGTACCTATTAACAAACGAAAAATGTCCACCCTTTCATATTTCACAAAAAAAAAAAAAATAAAAAACAAACAACTCTATAAGTAAAACCTTAGAATAATATTAGAACAAGTAAACTAATTTATAGGAAAAAAAATTAATTAAAACCCGCCACTCACTGTCAAAAAGAACTGTTTTTTTTTGTCTAGGCGGGGAGTGCGTTTTATGAGTTTTTTTTTTCAACCAAAAAAAAAAGAAAAATATAACAACATCACGTCTAGAATACCTTTTGCAAAAAAAAATTGAACGAAGAAAAAAATTATTATGATTATTACCAACAACAATACGTGATTTGACAAAAAGAAATATAAAAATATAAACACAAAAATACACATTTCAAACATAGCAGACAAAAAAAAAAAATATAATAATAAACAAGAATAAATTATATCCTTGTCAGTAAGAAAAAAAAACCCTTTCTCCATGCCGTGCCATAAACCGATGCTGCTGCTGCTGCTGCTTCTATTACGAAAAAATGTAAATTACTCGCGTGCCAACAATCAATTTTTGACCTACATAATTATTAAGTTGTTCCTGAATCCTTAATAAAAAAAATGATTTTAAGATACCTGCCTGCATAGCATATACTTCCAGTCGCACCGGGGTAAAAAAAGAGACACACACAAGGTCACCGCATCACAAAAGAATATTCAAATCACACAGATTAGATGCCGCCGCACTAAAAATGCACTGTCCACGCATTAAATCCGATATTAAAAAAAAAAATAAAAATAAAAATCTCTCAACCAGAAGAATATCACTAAAGATAGGGCTTAGACGCCCCTAGGTCTCGTCTCGTGTCCCATCGTCTTCATCGTCCGTCGACGTTGGTCGCCGTTTCCAATTTGCATAATTCACCTTGGCCGGAGCTATACGATCAAATCCCAAAAGGTGACTATGATTATAAAGAAGAAGCTGCAGAAGGAATCGCAAAGAGCGGCGGCGCGGCGCGGCGCGGCGCGGCGATCGTGAGTTACTGGTGGAATCCCATCCATCTGTACTGTGCAATTTGTCTGCACGAGATAAAGATTTTCTGCAAAAGATACACCGTGTGCACCGTATCCGAAACCGAATCCAAAGCTAAAGCCGAAACAGCCCTCTAATTTATGGCGATAATCATCCTTTTTGTTCGGAGCAATTAAAATTAATAAATTCGAGTGCTTAGGTCCTCCAGGCTATACTTGGTGGCATCGTTGTCGTCGTCAGTCGTCACCCTATCAGTATCTAAACGTGCAGATAGGGCGCAAAAGATAGAAAGATACATAAGAATTTTAATTTTTCTGTCAAATGAAAATTAATTTTCCCCAAAACAATTTGACGCCAAAAGGACTCTCGCCCTGTTTTAGTTATTAGAAGTTAGAGCATATACTCCATGAAACCAAGGCGCAGAATACCACGATGATTATGCCACCCTCAATAAGAATTCCGGAAGGGTTAAAAGTACTCAGTTATTATGGGTGAATCTAGATAGTGTGTGTAATGTGCGTTTTATATCCATAAACTTTCCATACACCACCACCGTAAAGATATAATAAGTGTGTACGCTCGAAGCTATTCGATTTGAGGTTAAAATTTTGTGACATCACAAAAAGAGACTATGTGTCTTTGTGCTTATCTGGATGCCATCCCATCCCACCGCTGCTGCACACTATGGTGTGGTGTATATGCCACTGATATGGTTATGTCCTTGGAGGGTAACTGAGCGTACGTTCTAAATTCCTTTTACAAGGTGCAAAAAAGGGTTAACTCTGATTTGGAGAGCAATAAAACTTTCGGGATGAAACCGCAAGCAATTTTCTTTTTTTTTTTTTTTGTTGTGTCGTCACACATGGGTATAAAGTGGTATGTCCTTGATATAGCTCCAAAGAGGCTGTAAATTGGAAGATTTTATTGCGTTAACGGTTGGCCGTAGGAATTATTTTTGCGAATCGATGTAATTACACGCACACTGAACAAATTCTCAAGAAGGAGTGCGTGTTACAATTTAGGCAGGCTATTTGAATAGAAGATCTGATTAACTAAGTGTCTAAATTGAGTGTCATCAGGTTGCTTGAATTTATTGAATTGAATCTAATCGGTTAAGATAAGTTTCAGGCTAAAAGTCCATAGTTTCTTTAGAAAAGTAAAAAGAAGTAGATTTGGAGAGATTCAAATAGAATTTCAAAGGGAAAGATTAGTGATTTTAAATGTCATACATTTTTGTTTGCATGAGAACAAATATTTATAACTTAAAAATGAATTGGTTGGTTTTTAAGATCGGAGAACTTTGACAGTAAGAGCCAATTGAGCAATTCTGAGATCGAAAAGGGAATATACTTTATAGGCTTAGCTTGAAAATTTTAGCTTAAGCTGAATATTTTTAGCTTTCGTTTGTTTATTCACATGTGTCAGAATAGGTAGCTATAGCTAAAACTGAGGTTTAGGATGTATAAGTTCAAAAATTTTTCTTTATCAGTCAGCACCAACTGTACGTTAACTGTTTACCCAGTTAAAGCGTAAACGCGTGGGCCCGTATTCTTCAAACTTGGTAGATACTAATTGTATATCATTCCCTAAAAGATGAATTCAGATTTTTGTTCAATTTTGAACAAGTAATTGATGTCCTTAAGCTGTGGCCACTGGCCTTCTACAATTGTTAATTCATCTGCTGCATGGCTTGTCTCTTGTATATCAGGGCTATGAGAGGAGCGTGGGATCCTTTCCGATCATCAGCAAATCTAAGATGTTTCGAGGTCGATATAGGGGTGCAATCAAAAGCTCTAAAATCTCCAGGAAACCTTTACTTTACGTCAATTTTGCCTTTTCTGATTCAATTGTCTTGTGACAACGTCCCTAACATTTTTGTTAACTGACACAGGGTTTACTCCAGGTATCTGGAAAATATTTTTATTTTCTGCTTATAAATCTGTGCCCTTATCTCTACGTTCTGCTGAGTTCCCTTAAAAATATTCAAAAAGCCACTGCCTTTGTTTTTTTTTTTGAAAAGCCAAAAAATCTATTAAAGTATGTAATCTTTACTAATTTTTTTAATAATCTATTAGTTTCCTAAAAATTTTGGTTGCCTAAGGCGTATAAAATCAGCCATATTTGCACTGGAACTAAGGAGAATTCTTGTAATAAGGACTAGTCAAAGGTTTCTAGACAGGAATGAAAGAATCTTGAAATTTTTGTAGCTTTTACTATAATATTCGAGTTTAAGCTATTTTTAATCATACGAATTAAAAGCTAAGCTGGAAAAACAAGCTAGCGTAAGCTATTTTAAAACGGCTTTCACTAAATGGTATCTTTCACTAGCTAGCTTATGCTTAGCTTTATTCACGCAAAATCTAGCTTTTACTTAAAAATCCTAGTTTTAGATTTAGCTTTTTTTTATTCACAAGACCCATTATGTTGATATTTTTGAATCAAATTATTCAAAAAAAAAATAGTCTGGATACGACCCACACTGGGTAATCTTTCCGTTGGTGCTCTTGGAAACTAGACCCGCGATTTTTTTTTGTTATAAGATCACCAATTCTTGATCTCCGAAAACCTGATTTTGCAAGTTTTTTTGGGTTTTGTTGATTAAAAAAAAATTTTTTTATTGAAAATTTTTACAATTTTTTTTTTTTTGGGTTTTGTTGATTTAAAAAAAAAAAAAAAATTAATTGAATATTTTTACAAATACAAAATCTTCATCTTCTATACATACATATGTACATATATATAGGTATATATGAAAATGAATCCCTTTTTGTGTTCGTACGCGCGTAACTCGGCTAAACATCATCCGATTTGGTTGGGGACTTTTTTTATTGAATTATGGCATTGAACCAGATTAACACACAATCAAGACGAAAATTGAAAAATATCGAACGAAAATTATAAAATTCGACCAACAAAGTCAGAAAGACGTGAAAACATTTTGAAATTATATACTTTCTGAATTAGTTTTCTGTTCGAACGCGGATAACTCGGCTCAACATCATCCAAATTGGATGGAGACTTTTTTGTTGGATTTCTATTGAACCAGGACCCATGTTCTGTAACTCTCACATCGAAAAAATCAGTCGAGAAACGCTGAAAAATGAAACAAAACTCATGTATTTTGTTTCAGTTTCCATCGTTTCTCGACCGGTTTTATGCATGCGAGAAGTTACAGAACATGGGTCCAGATAAACACATTACGCAGAGATGAAAATTGGAAAATTAGTTCGGAAAAGTTGGAAAGTCGTGATAACAATTGGATATGCTCGACTTTCGAAGGGAACATTATTAATTTAATCAATAATAGGTGGAACGAAGTTCGCCGGGTCAGCTAGTCATATGAAAATAAAATTGTCCCCAAAGTCAAAATCAGTATTATTCTCCAGATATTCGAGACGAAAAACATTTTTTTTTTTTTTTTTTTTTTTTTAAACAACACAAAACATATATATGCCAGTAAGACCTAGGGTCTTATAAATTAGGCAATGTTAGAAGGAATAGAAAGATAGGATAGATTTTTGTTGGCACAGTGGATTGAGAAATAAGGTTTCAAGTATCTCATTAAATCCCAGGGGTGGCGTTCAGTTGAGGGAATATAGAAAAGAATGCTGCCTAGACTGGGGCTCGAACTCATACATCCAGGTTAGCAGTCAAGCACTACTTCCACTGCGCCGGGGCCACCCCGGCTGATTCTTTTTTTGACATTTCAAAACTGTTTTTTTTTTTTTTTAATTACTTTTATAAGGATACAACTTATAAAATTAAAAATTAAAAAAATAATTAACGTAATTATCTGTAAATTAAAATTCATCTGAAGTCGATGTTTTTATTCGTTCTCGAGATATAGTCAATAAAAGGTATCATGAGGGATTAAACGAGCTTAAAAAAAATTGTACGAACGTTTGTACACACACATCTCTCTGAAAACAATGAACTCGGATTTTAGGGACCTCGATATGTCCTAATTTTCGATTAAACAGATCAGACAAATTAGAATATTTTCCAATGGGAAGTTAATAAATCTAATTCATACTCATAAATAAAATTGAAGTGTCTGTCTGCTGTCTGGTAATTTCGAAATACGAGCTATTTCTTGAGCAGTCACTTTTGAAATGTGTACCTGTCCGTCCAAATGTCAGGCTATCTGTTCGCACTAATCTACGCAATCGTTAAATAAAAATATTCCTTATTAGAGTTACCCCCAAATATAGTATTGGGTTTATTGATATTTTTTCCAAACAAAACGTGCAAAATACGAGTATTTTTATTCCCTAACCTAACAAAGGTTGCCAACCTAAGGTTTTTTTCTTTTACAAAGTCAGTTTTTTTTTCTCTATCATGTTTTAAAAAGAGAAAAACAAATTTTTTAAATGAGCAAAATTATTATTTTTATATTTGTTATTGATTAATTCAGGTTAAAGATATAACTGGATTTCTATTGTACAACCCTTTGCTTATAAATTATGATGATATTCCTTTGTGTATATTGTCTTGCTTTGAAAGAGGAATACGATTCAATTCTTTAGGAAGGAAAACTGGACATTTTGGTCATTTTACCTGACTCCGAAGCAAGTTCAACTGAATTATTTTAAATGTGTATATCCAGTTTCCATCCTTTGTTTGCAATATCATTTTTGGCACTCCTCAGTGTATGTATCTGTACTTTATAGTGTAGGTACATATGGATAATAATTTACCCAAGACCTCTTGCTAAGGGTTCCTCACGCCATCACTGGTGATAAACAATAGCAATACGCACCGCGTTTGTAAAGACTTTTTTTTTTTTAATCTAAAAGGGAACAAAAAAAAATTAAAATCCAAACTATATGAAACCTTCGTAATATAGTTCCTCAAAAACTTACATGCAGAAAGAGTGCTATACGATTAAGGAAAGAAACAAAATGATAAAAAAAATTAAAAAAAAAAAAAAAAAAACTATATAGCCAGAACGTAAAAACGTTTTTGATGGTTTTGATGTTCGTAATGTCACTTTTTTGCCTCAAAGTCATCGCTCCTTCTGTTGAATCACGTACCATCTTTCCACCAACCTATTCGGTAGATCACGTTTGGGGGCTTCCGGTAGAGAGAATTCAACTCGATTCATGTCGCTTTTCTGATGGTGACGTCTTTGTGATTGTCGTCGAGTTGGTTACTAAGCTGGGATCTGCTACCGAACCGAACGAGCGACGTCCACATCGACGTCGTTTATGCCGGTTGCCTTATAAAATATACGCCTCTATATACAATTGTTTTTGATTTTTTTTTTTTTTTGAAATAAATTTCCAGATCTATGTTCATTGAGAAATGAAAATCCGTCCCAAAGTAACTGCAACGCTTACAATTGAACAGTGGACAGAAAACAAAAAAAACAAAAAAAATGGTTCGTTGGGACGCATGGAACGGTCGGTGGTGGTTGTCGGATGATTTCGTCGTTGTCCAGCCAGCAGTACAGCGCAGCACTGGCAGTATAGTTGTACGCCTAGAGTATAAACGCTTGAGTTATGTTGCGTCTTATCTCCATTTTAGGGGTTCCTTTCCTTTTTATGGATTTGCTGCGCTCCTTTTTTGTGTTTTTTGACGATGACAATAACAACAACGGGGAGAGAGTCGTATGTATCGGAGTCACTTAGGGCGAACAAAAAAGAAGAACTTACAAAAAAAAAAAAAAAAAATAAACCTGGACAGTTGAACAGATGAAATCGTGAGTGTATCCCGATCCACGTAGGTGAAGGTGGAGAGGTGTGTTGCCTATACCTACCTATATAAAATCTCAGGTATAGAATTTTTGAAATCCTTTATTTTTTCGGGAGTAATTTATGGCATTTCGGGGATTGTGTAAGTAAGAACCTCTATTTGCTAGGTTTTGGGTATTTTAATTTTTTTCGGGTGACACACCAGTCGTAGAGTTTACGCTCCGAACAGCAGCCGCGCGTAGCACCTGATTTCCGTGGTTGATAGCGATTTGTTTCTAACTATAAAAACGAGATACAAAACTTCTTCATGTACGAGTGTCGAGTATATAAGGAAACGAGATGCTTATCGGAGTTTGATGTATTATCCTATGCGACGGAAGTGCTAGAGGAGATGATGTGCGCATATTTTTTTTTTTTTTTTTGTCAACCATACACGACACGTATGTGGTTTCCAAAATCTCAGATCAATTCGATGATGATAGATGGATAAAATGTTGGGGGGGAAAAACTATTTTGGTGAAATGGTGTGATGGGACAGGTGCTACTCTATCTTGCAACCTGTTCGATTGAAATTGCTTTTTCTATTTTAAAATACACGTTTGCCTTTGTGTGGGAACGTATAATAAATAAAGCAAATCGAATGGCATGTGAAGTAGGAGAAAATCGTATGAGGGTTTCTTCACAGGTGGAAAAAAGTTATAGGCTTTAATGGAGCATAGGTTGCACGTAGTTTGGGAATTCAAAAAAAAATGTATACAACGACAAACAAAGATAGCATAAGTTTCAAAAAAAAAAGAATTAAATTTTTTTGGAAATTTATAATTTTAAGTTTTTAAACAAAAGAGCTGACGTTCGAACTTGAATTATTGATTTTCTTCTTCTAAAACAAAGAAGTAGCCGAATGAAACATGGGAAACATAATATTTTGATGAAGTGGCCCCTTCTAACGCTAAAATTTTGAAGATAATAGTTTAGAGCCTTTTGATACAGCCTTGAGGTGTACCAACTTTTTTGGTTTCAAAAAAAAAAAAAAAAATAAAATAAAAGGAAGCTGGCTCCCTTAATGGATTTGTAGGTACAATAATTTTACAATGATGTAATTTTAATAGTTTAATTCCCCTGCTGCATCTCTTTCCCCTGAAATAATGGAAAGAGCGTACCCGCGGGGGGGGGGGGGGGGGTCAGGCGCCAAAAAGGTTATGGATGAGTTTTGCTCGATATGTCACACTGAATGAGTCCGACACACAGGGATGGTCAATGGGTCAACGCTGAAAACGTTTAAAGGTGCATAAAGCATCATTTAAAGGAAAAAAAAATTATCCTGCTGCGTTGTCTGAACTCTTCAGAGTCCTCAATTATTCATATTATTTTAAACGCGGCTTGTCCAAGATAGCCTTCGACTTTACCTCAACTTATTGATGCAGTTTCGGCAAATTTTAAAAATGCGATGGAAATAAAAATCTACACAGAACCTTAAATATAATATGAAACAGTGAATTCTCCGAAAAGGTCAATTAAAATAGTAAGTGACCATGGATTTTTGTTAAAGTAATAATCTATTCTACGATTAATTTAAAATTTCCTGTTAAGAATTTTTGCCAAAACTAATATGCAATACGTCATAAAAAAGATGGGAACACTTTTAGATTTTAAATTAAATTACTGGGCGTAAGTACGGTAGCAGCCTCTGGGTGATTTTAAAACAATCACTCATGCGTTGGATATTTTCTACTTCCAACCAAGATTAATGCACCTCAAATTACCAAAAAATGCGCGCTGCTGTGATGTGTGGATCATAAATCAAATGCATTGGTTAACAATCAAACACGGCCATCAAGTAAACACGGCCTATTACAATGCTCAGATGCCAAAATTTGGGTCAGAGGCACTTAAGGTTTCTATTTGGGTAGTTTTGTTGTATAGTTTTTTTTTTTTTTTTGAATTTTTTATACGCTGAATATAATGTGTTGTAAATAGAGGGTACCTGTTTGAGAGGAATCATTCAAAGTGATCATGATTTGTGAATGATTCTTCAAACTGACACACCTTTGTTTAGAAACAGATAAATACAAATTCGTATATAGTATACACTGCGTGTTCGCCTGAATGATTACAAAATCACCTGAAGCACCCCACTTGACGTGTGTGTGGTCATAGCTCATCTTGTTGGACATCTATCTACTTAGGGATCTTATAGCTTTCGGTCAAGGTTAAGAGATTTATACTCTGGGAATGGGCCACTTTATTTACAATCAACCAAAAACAAAGTATAGTAAAAAGAAAAAAAAAACACAGAGCCACTTCCATGATAGAGAGTGGGCCAAAATCGACAGTGAGATCGATCACCATTAGTAGTTGAAAACAAAACACATCACGCAACCCGAAATGCGGCGCTGTCACAAGTGGAAAGTGATGACGATGACTGATGGAGCTAATTAAACAAATTTCTAAGTTAAAGATGAATCACTTCAATTTAAGTACGCGAAAAATTATAATGAGATTTATTAGTAAAAAAAAAAAATAAAAACACAAATATAGTTGCATTGGGAAAGGTCGAAAAGTTGATGAGAGTTCATAGCGACTTGCGGTGGGATTATTTACCGATTTAAAAGACTGTAAACAAAACAAAATACATAAGTTTTACAAAAAATTACTCAAAACTAAAATTTGATAAATTATGTGTTTTGGTGATAAATTTTATCAATTTCCTACCAAAAAATACGGAATATTAATCATTTGGTCGGGCTTAAAATTTCAAGCAGAAAACTTTCCTTTTATTTGAGCTTCGAATTTGGTAATGGTTAAATGTTGCTTACTTTAAAAGCTGGGGTAAGTGTTTGCCAATGGTTTCTAAGATGAGTCTAAGACTTGCCAGCCCTAAATATGGAAGGTTTGCTTGAAACTTTTGTTTTGGAACTTTGTATTTGCCAATTTGGCACTTTGTTACTTTTTCGCTTGCCACTTAGTTGCTTTGCCTGTGTTGCAATGTCATTTTTCGCTTCACTGCATTGCCGCTTTGTCACTTTGCGGCTTTGTAGCGTTGCCACTTTGTCAGTTTGCCACTTAGTTTTGCTTCTAAGCTGTGCCACTTAGTCGCTTTGCCACTTATTAGCTGGGCCAATTTTTTTGCATTGCCACTTTTCCTTTTTGGACATTGTCTCTGCTGATTTGTCGCTTTGCCACTTTGTCGCTTTACCGTTTTGTCATTGGCTGCTTTGTTGATTTGTCGTTCTGAAGCTTAGTCACTTGGCTTTTTGGCGTTTTGTCTCTTGGTCACTTTGCCAATTAGTAGCTTTGCCAATTTGTCGCATTGACACTTTTTCGTTTTGGGACATTGTCTCTGCTGATTTGTCGATTTGCCTTTTTATCGCTTTACCGCTTTGTCATTGGTTGCTTTAACGTTTTGGAGCTTTGTCACTTGGCTGGTTTGGCGTTTGTCTCTTGGTCACTTTGCCACTTTGCCAATTAGTAGCTTTGCCAATTTGTCGCATTGACACTTTTTCGTTTTGGGACATTGTTTTTGCTGATTTGTCCCTTTGTCAATTTACTGCTTTATTGTAATTGGTTGCTTCATTGCTTTGTCACTTGGCTGGTTTGGCGTTTTGTCTCTTGGTCACTTTGCTGCTTTGTCTCTTGGTCGTTTTAACGTTCTGTCATTTTATCACTTTATTATTTTTATCATTTTGTTGTTTTGTAGTTTTGTCGCTTTTTATTTGTTGCTTTGTGTTTTTATAACTTTGCCGTTTTATAATTTTCTGTCCCAGACCCGAGATTTATTTCAATGTTTCTGGCTTGAATTACTTTTTGCAAATTCTTTATGGGATTTCATCTTGGTGATTATGTTTTTACTAGGTTTTACTTGGGGATTTTGAACCCAAAACCAAATTAATCCCTATGGTAACCCCTATAAGTACATTGTATCTACGAATGACTTTTTTCCTTCATGTTTTGCGTTTGCAGAAGTACAATTTACAATATAATATTTTTTTTAATTTTAAATACAATTTAAATTGGCTCGTTCATAAATTTTTTGTGAAAGCCAATCATATTTTATTTTCATATAATATTTTTTTTTTTTTTTTTTTTTTAGAAAATAACTGCATCATAAGGCATAAATGAAAAAAAAATCCACAAGCTAAATGAAGTATGGTGTAGAAACTGATTGCCATTTACTTTGTCACATACATATGAAGGCAAAAAAAAAATTATATAATACATATATGTATGTAAGAACTTTTTGCAAAAAAAAAAACTCAATTAAATATGCAAATGGCGTTTGCACACAAAGCAAAGTGTGTGTAATAGCTCTTTGGGGCCTAAATGCAACAACTGGCATGAGGAAGTAATATGCCTGCTATTAGTCAAAGGGCAGTTTGATAGCGCTCCAATGTGTGCCGGCGTAGTCACAGCCGCCATCGTCGTCGTTCTCGTCGTTGACATCGCCGGCTGCCGCGTCACCACAAACCGTCCGTAAAGTTCGTTCGTCCATTGCTTGGTGTTATGTCGCTGTCATTTATGTAGCTTTTTTTTCTATATACAAAAAACGGTCGCACAGATAAAAAATTAAAAAAAATAAAATGAGGTGTTGTTTTCCTCGAAACAAAATACCTATCTGGGGTGCCATTGAACCTGGTCCCTCACAGTTGTTGTTGATACCCTATGCCCACACCACTCACACCTCTTCCCAATTTTGTATTCTCCCAAAACTTAATTTGCTTATGAAAAGGATATGAGAATTTCAGCCCCATCCTCCATATATAGGAATACCTGTTCCATCGATAGATACAATGGCGATTCTCGATGGATTCACTTCGGGGCAATAAAAATGATTTATTCGTTTTATAAGGAAAATTTTTAGAGCACATTAATGCCCAAAAGTTAGGTCAAACCCATAATTATTGGTTCAGTTTTTTTTCTTGATGAACGTTGAATATTTAAAAATTTCTGAAAAAAAAAACTTTATTTATTTTTTAAAGTTTCAAAAAGAAACAAAAAAAACAAACCTGCAGCGGAGATTTCACACATATATGGTTATGTCATAAAAGAGAAAGATACATAGGTACCTTGAAGTTCAGAACTGAAAAAAAAAATTAAAAAATTGTTAGGTTTATCCGCTCGAATTCGAACGAACCTTGTCATTAATTATAGGTTTTAGGATTTACAATATTTTTTCATCGGTTGTTGATATCCACTATACCTATACATAAGGCCGCCATAGGGGTTTTTTATTAGTCAAGGGCGGCTGCGATGGCGCGGTTTTGTTTTTTGTTGGTTGAAAATGTTTTTCCAATGCACCCCACCTGCGCCTGTGGTTAGTTAATAAAGATAGAAGTGGCTATTAATTGCGGTTAATTGGAGTTAGTGGGTAATCATGATCGAAAGATCAGTTTCTTTCTTTTTTTTTTTTTTTTTTTTGTATTAGAGGACAATAATTTGATCAATAATAATTAGGGGACTTAGATTTATTTTTGACAGGTGGGAAAGATTTATCACCTTAACCTTCGCTATCGTTAACATGGAATTTTTTTTTCTGATTAAAAGATTTGATTATTTTTTATCACTTTCAAAGAATATTTCTTCCTGTCTCAAAATTTACATGCAATTCTTTCAAGGAAATATTCTTATGCTTATTTATACCTAAATATGAGTATAAGTAATGGAAAGAGAGACTTTTTCAAGTACAATCAGATTTTTAAAAACCCATATCGAGTCAATTAAAGTAGCAGTAGTGTTGCGGCAGATTTATTTAAGGTCTTAACCTGCGGTAGTAGCCGTGGCGTGATGGTTAGTGCGATGGACTGTCATGCCGGAGGTCTAAGGTTCGATCCCCAGCCTCGCCACCTATTTATTTAAAAGAAAAAACGGCTACTGCCTCTTGCGAGGAATTGACAAATCCCCCAAGAGTATCTCCTGTCACAGAAAAGTGCCGCTCGTTAGCCGTTCGGATTCGGCAATAAACTGTAGGTCCCCTCCATTCCTGCAGACACGCACACAGGAATGGTTGAGAGTTGTAAGTCACTAGGCCCTAGTTCTTCATGAGCTGTTGTGCCATTAAATTTATTTATTTATTTATTTATAACCCGCGGCTGAATTTGCCAAAGCTGTAACTTTGGATTGCAATATCGTCATATCAAAAAAAAATATATCAAAATGTTGGAATTACACCATTTTTGTGCGTTTTTGGTACCTAATTTTGTATATTTTTTCTAGATCTGATATTTGATAAAAAATAGTTTACTTTAAAATAAATTTAATAAAATAGGCCCTATTTATTTTACATTGTCTGAGTAAAGTTGTTATAAGTGATTTGCACAGGGTCATAAGTCCACAATGCAAAAAAAAAATTATTATTGGATTTATAACATAATCAGGTGGGTTAAAAAACATAATTGTGTTGAGGTTTTTCCTTTTGTGGACTTATGACCCTGCGCCATAATTAATGTGTTGAATAACTTATCAGAATTTTACTTAGACATTGTCAAACATCCTCTGAGTAGAATTTTTCTTAGATTTTTAAGTTAAATGAAAACTTTGATAAATGTTTTTTTCTTTTCAGTTTTTAACATCCATCTCTATGCCTCCTTGCCTTTCAGATATCTTGGATGTGAATTGTTTTGTATATTCTTAACCAGATTTTTGTGTCCCCACGTCCAGTGTATAGAGAAAATATTTCAAAAACAAAATATAGGATGTGGGACACACGTCAAAAAATTTGAATCTTACGTTAAGAAGCGTAGCTTTTTTAAGGTTTTACAAAATACTTTGAATACTTGTTCTGTACGTTCACTCGTTATGTGATGAATTTCAGGAAAACCAACTAAAACAAAAAACATTCTTTCACACAGTTTTGGGATGCCAACTAATACAGAAATAATCAAACCTATCACTTCGCTTTTTTTCGAAATATTTGCCTTGAAAATATTGCTCATTAGGTATCGTTTTGGTCTCGTCACATATATTTCTTTTTATAGAAGAAATATTGAACTACAGAGTTTAGATCAAGAAGCTTATAAAAATGCACTTTTATATAATTCAAAGAAGCAACTATTTTATTTTGTAAAATTTTTGCCGAGACCATCTATACCTCCAATAGTACACTCTCGTCTTGGATGACTTGGAGGTATTAGTCTCGTCTCGGGAAACCAAGGCTAATCGTTTCATTTCCAGACCTAAATATAATCGATTTGGGTTTCCTTTATGAGAAAAAAAAACTTTTACTTTTCCAAAAGTACCTAAGGTATATAGCGCAGAGCAAAGTTCTCAAATAACCCTTTAACAGGAACCAACTTTAATTTCAGTACCAATAAAGTCAGAAAATTCGAATTCGCATTATTTCCTAAACTCTACAAGTACAAAAACCTCACCAAAATTTCAACTGTTAAACATTAATGGTAGCAGAGTCACTAAATGACTGCGACAGATAATAATTAAAAATTATGAACCACTTCCCGACACAGTTGAATCTTGTATTGCTAAAGAAAAAAATTGAAAATTCCTCACTGTATATTCAGTGTGCGTGGGTCACATCCACACTTCACACCATAAAAGCAGCATTGAGCATTGTGAGAAGTTAATCAATAGCCTTTAAAAAAAAAACTCCAATTAAAAATAAACGCATTTCTAAAGCTCCAAAAAAAGACTGATTTGAAACCATCAATTTAGATTTAGAAAAAAAAAAAAATATTCTACGTTGGATAAAAGGGACATAGAATTATGGCTGTTATTGAAGAGGCTATATATTTCTAAATGTTGCTTAAGCCTTGGACAAGGTTTAACATTTGGTAGTTCAGTAAATTGCATACGTTCCTAGGCAGTTCTACGAAATACCGAAATATTACTGACATACTCGCCTTAAGCGTAGACCTCGTAGCCCGTGGCGTAATGGTTACTGCGTTGAACTGTCATGCCAGAGGTCTGGGTTCAATACCAGTCGCTTCCACTTTAAGTTATTTTTCAGGGCTACTGCCTCTTGCGAGGAAGTGACAAAACCTCCAAGAATATCTCTTGCCACTCACATTAGCCGTTCGGATTCGGCAATAAACTGTAGGTCCCCTCCATTCCTGCAGACACGCACACAGGAATGGTTGAGACACTCAATGGTTCCTCATGAACCCTTGTGCCACCAAATTAATTTTTTTATTTTTACTCGCCTTAGGCCCAATTTTTCAGTGGGAGATTAAATTTAAACTCAAGTTAACGTACCAAATTTGATGAGTTAATAACTCTAGATTTACTGAACAGATGCTTTTAAATGTTCTATCCTCCGATTTGTTCACGTCGTCGACCTGCATGAATTGATTTTAGAAAAATTCCATCTTCAGTTATGTGTAGGTAAATAAATTTAAAGCTAGCGAGTTAATTAAATCTGTCTTTACTCACCCATGGAAAACTGGGCGTTATTCTGGGCGAATATTCAGAATTTCAGAAAAATTAAAGCCGATCATGAGCCACTGGGAATTATTCTAGTACAAAACAACTGTATTTGTTATATAAGGGATATTCAATCAGGGAAAACAATCCGGTCACCTTTGCATGATACTGCGCTATTAATGCCTATAAATTTGGTGTGACTGACTCTGAAGAATTTTATTTTTTCCAGAATATTGTTCAGTAAAAATTCGAAACTTAAATAGATTAAAAGCTATAGCCCATTAAACATGGCTTAGTATAGGTATTTTATAGTTAAATTTTTATTGAAGTCATCAGTTAACAGGTGCTGATGCATAACACATTTTTACCCCTACGCATTTCACATTTTTTCATTATGCTAAATTAAAACCCTAAAAGTTTCACCAAATGCACTAATAAAAATGTCAAAAGCTCATTTAATTAATACGAATTGACAATCATAACAAAAGCGCGCTAATGATTTGCCATATGTCCATTGATTATGAATCTCCAATTTTTTTTTTTGTCCAACAGGTTTTAATTTCGATATTAGCTTAAGGATTATGTTTCCGGATCGTAAAATTGTAGAAGATGAAAAAGAAAAAAAAAAAAAATATTTCACGGATCTGCAACAACCTAACAAGTTTTTGAGCTCAAATATATATATTTTGTTTCAAACTGAAGAACACAGATCACAAAGGCAACAACAACAACAATAACAGCAATAACAAAAAACCAATGAAGATGACAGAAAAATATATATGTCTTATAAAGTTGTTTGCTATGGGTTTGGTATTAATTTTATTATAAACTGTTTTTTTTTTTTTTTTTATTTTGATTATTTTACGATCTAACGTTGGTTTTTGCGTCTTTTCTCTAACATTCTTCGCATCTCCTTTAGAATAAATTAGATCCGGGTTTGGATGATATTTTGGGGAGAAAATAAAAATTAATTTTACGAGTATAAGGAGTACCAATTCATGATCATCGTAGTTTAGTAGTTAGTATAGACAGTGTTGTTATTCTATTGCAATTTATATGTATTTTTTATTGTGATATAAAACACAGTTTGCATAGATATCTGTTGTAAAGAAATCTAGTACACGAGTTTTTAAACAAAGATTACTCATAAAGTTATACACAATTTAGGTTTCTGAAACGAACTTGAGATCGTAAAAGTAAACATGCCGCATTACTGCTTAAAAAATTGTACTACATTTTGGAAAATTTTATTTAATTGCTGGGAGCAACCATTAACGGCCATATTATTGACTTTCTTTAGAGCTAATTTTACTGAAAAAAAATATCTATAAGGGTTTTGAGTTTTAAGTTTTTCAAAATCAATAACTGATTTGATTTAGAGGTCAAAATATGTATGAATTATTTGATTTAGATGTCAAAGTGTCTATTCCCTGGGAAACGCATCATACATATATCTATAACCGATCTAAAAAATGCAAATGATAACTTAGTATCCATTATCAATGGAGCTGTACGCAGATTCGTTCCAAACAAAAAAGTTAAATCTTACAATCATCCTGCATGGTTTAACAAAAGACTGATTAACCTTAAAAATAAAAGAAATAAATTCTTCAAGTTACTCAAAAAAAAAAAAGAGGAGATATAAACCTGCGGTCGGTTCATCTGACAAATATTAAAGCATTCGATACTTTCAACAAGTTTTTATATCGTGCGTACATTCTCTATATAGAATCCAATATTAAAAACAACAATGAATGTTTTGGAACGCAAATGCAATGGGTATCCAAGCTGTATGAAGTATCTGAACGATTCAACGAGTGATGTTCAGCAAATTTATAATCTCTTTGCTGTTTATTTTCAGTCAGTGTACACTAGTAACACTCCTTCTAATGTCCTTCTAATGTCCATTTACCAAAAGTCTCTACCATCGTTAATATAGGGTCTATGGTTTTACTTGCTTCTGAAGTAGAGTCAGCATCACTAGGTTTAGACACCAATAAAAAGGAAGGTCCCGATGGGATCCCACCAATTTTATTGTTTAAATGTGCCTCTACCTTAGTTAAACCATTAACAGCGATTTTCAACTTATCGCTTTCGAAAGGTGAATTCTTAGATTGTTGGAAACTCTCTTTTATAACACCTAAATCTGGATCTAAACAAGATATAACGAACTATAGACCAATGTGCAAAATTTCGGCTTTACCTAAGATATTTGAAAAAATTGTTTGTGACAAACTAACTTTTCAATTAAAAGATTTTGTATCAGAGTTCCAACACGGCTTTATTTCTGGGAGATCCACATCTTCTAATCTTTCGTTAATAACTAACTATATTATAAATAATTTCGAATCTTATCTTCAAACCGATATTATATTCACCGATTTTGCCAAAGCTTTTTACCGCGTTAACCACCATGTTCTTTTATACAAACTCTCACAACTGGGATTTCACTCAAATTTCTTAATTTGGTTAAAATCTTATTTGTCATTTAGAGATCAAGTTGTCAAAATTGATAATCATCTATCTAATGCAATATTTGTACCATCCGGTGTACCTCAGGGTAGCCATTTAGGCCCTTTAATGTTCTTATTTTTTATCAACGATATGAAGATTGCGCTTTATTAAACGATAATTTGAATAAATTGGCAAATTGGTGTAGTTCAAATTTCTTACATTTGAACATTTCGAAATGCCTAGTAATGTCATGTTTTCGTAATAATACTCCGATTTACTATGATTATCAAATACATAATACCCCTTTGGTCCGTGTAGCACAAAAAAAGGATTTAGGTATTATCCTTGACACCAAACTATCCTTTTTTCCTCACATAGATTATATAATAAATAAATCAAATCAAATGTTAGGATTTATCAAAAGGAATAGTAAAGAATTTACTTATCCTTTTACTATTAAAACTCTTTTTAACACTCTCGTTCGATCGGTTCTAGAGTACTGCAGTACTGTTTGGAACCCTTATTATAATAATTTTAGTGACAGAATAGAAAAAAATTCAGAAAAAGATTACTAGATTTATGTATTATAAATTCAGCTGGGAAGCTGATATTCCATCTTATAAAACAAGATGTCTCTTATTTGGCATGCTGAGTCTGGAAAATCGACGTACATATTTTGCGATAATGTTTATCAGAGATATACTAACCTATCATATTAAATGTGCTCCGCTTTTGGCGCTAATATCTGTTCACGTTCCCAGATCTAATTGTAGAGATCACATTCTATTTTACGAGCAATTCCACAGAACAAACTATGGTCGTAACGAACCGGTTTCTCGTTGCATCAGGGAAGCTAATTCGGTTTGCACTAGATTAGACTTTTTTAGTAATTGCATAAGAGATACTTTTAAGCACCTTGTATTAAATGTACTTAATTCTATGTGATGTACTTTGATTATTAACTTTTAATTGTAAAATATATTATTATTATTATTTTCATTTTTTTGCTTGAATATATACAACTACATAAAACGAAAAAATGTAATCTAGTAGTCTATAAGAGAAATTTGTTCTTTGAATGATGAAATGAAATAAGTAAATAAATATATTTCCATAGATTAGGTTAATGTGAATTGACTACGAGCACAAAAAGACCGCAAAACGTGAATCTAATAGGCTTTCTCTCTAATCCTTAAACCATTTAGGTTAACTTGCTGAATCGAAATGCAAATTTTGTTAAAGAGCTATCACAACAAAAAATATGACTTCCCAACTAATATGACAGAGTTATACCAGAGGCCTATACGGTTAGACAATTAACGTAAATGGCCAGAGCGTTGACTCTTTCACGTCGTCAAAATATCTAGTGAAACGTTATGACAATTACACTAACCTCTTTTTTTTTTTTAGATCTACCAAATAACATGAAAATAGTATAAAGTTGGATGGGCTCAGCTTTTTACTTCCTTTGCACTGTGATCTCATGGAACACGGCTCCGAGCTGGCTCTGACCGAAAAAAACAAGTTCTGAACAATTTGAACCTAAACATAGAATTTTTGTTTTGACAACTTAGACTATGCTCTGAACAAAAAAAAAAGAAAAAATACCCTTGGTAGATTGCCCTTGTGGCACCTACCGAACATGGATTACATGTCTTATGTGCTATAACGTGAATTAACGATATGGGAAATACGCATAGGGATGCCCTTTTTAAAACCCTTTCGAAAGAGATATCAATGACGTCAGTGGCACTTATGTATCCGAAGAAATTGAGCTCAAATTAATTTGAGTACTCCTAATTTTGCTGCAATTCACCCCAAACGCGATGACTCATCACATGAAACTATGAGGCGATAGCTTTAAAACAATTCCTCTATAATCTTTGTGCAATCTTTATCTATCGATTGGTATATTTAGGATGTCTGTAGTGCAAACAGTCACTTAGCAGTAGGGCGCGAGCGGTACATGTTTTCGTGACGGTCCTCATTTCGCTACATCACTCCCAACCGTCCGAGAAAGACATGTAATCCATGTCAAGAATGCCTTATAATGACGCTAGTGAGTCGGACAATGCTTTCTCATAATGCGTATTGATGCGTGTTATCTTTGCGTTAATGCATTTTCAACTCTTTGGTGTTAACGCATACTAATATGTAAAACTATGACGTATTGACGCTTACTTTGAGCGTTGACGCTTCCTATTGAAAAAAATAACTAAAAATTAGTAATTTAGCAACATTTTTTTTGAAAAAATTATACGAATTTGCATGGATATGAATACCTACACCTAAGTATAGCTTAGAAAAGATTAATATACAATTTCCGTTAATCGCCAGTGACGCCAGTATATTATGACCGGTAGATTGCAAAAGGATTTCTTTCATTCACGATTGTAATATTTAAAAAAAAAATGCTCCTCAAGGGGTTAAGTGTGTACCTACACGTAATGTCGCGCTTTTAAGTTTGCGGCGACACACAGTGCATATATGTGCATTGTGATGTGATGTCAACCCCAACCGGCAACTGCGGTGATCGTATTTTGTAGCAGGATCCACGTCGAGAACTGTCTTCTTGCTGTCAACACGTATCGGCAAAAGTATAGTATTCACGTACTCTTTTAAAACCTTACTATATACAAAGGTACACCTAAAAACAACAACAACAAAAAAATCATCATCGGGACGGACAACTTGAAAATGTTTTGCGTATGAATTATGACCGTCCGCAGTTGTTTTATTTACACGTTTTCAAGTAAATTACGCTGCCGCTTGAGCGGGCAACTTAAGGTTCTCGTCTCGGGCGGCGGCGGCGGTGGTGGTTTGGTTATCCGTTTCAGGCGGGTTTAACTGTTGAACGCAAAGTATGTTATTTATGTATTTTATATGTAGTTGGGGATATATATATGTACATGGAGGAACGTTTTGTGGTGAACAGCCGTTGATGACCGCGCAATGACTGTGAGTGACACACGTTTACTGTGGTCTCGTCATAAGGCAAACATTTCAGGAAGCCGCATTTATGTATTTTTTTTTTGCTGCCACTTTAATCGTGAGTTAAGGTCGAATAAGCTATTGGAATCTATAAAATGTTAATGTTAAAACATTATGTACTCATTTATCTGATAGAATTATAGCACCTACAAAAATATTTTTTTTTTACTTTAAAAGCCGATTTAAAGAAAGATTTGTTCGATTTTTATGAAACTTGTTACCAAGTGGTTTTTTAACATTATCAAGAATATTAACAAAAAATATCCTTATACCCAAAATTAACGGTATACCTACCTTCCATATGTTTAAAAGTGATTAAAGATTTTCACATTCTCGAACCTTAAACCATCGTTGAACCTCAGTGAAGGCTGTTTCACAATGCGACGAGAAAACGAGACGTCAGCGTGACGAGATCTCTTCAAGTTGTTCTCTCTTTAAAACGAGTTTCAAACAACGAAATAATACATAATCAAGTATTTCTCGTCGTCACGTTGCGTCTTTTTTTCAATTTTTCGAACTTTACGACGTGACGAGACGACGAGAAATGCTTTATTATGTAATATTTCATAATTTAAAATTCTTTTTTAAGAGAGAGATTCTACGAAGAGATCTCGTCACGCTGACGTCTCGTTTTCTCGTCGCATTGTGAAACAGCCTTGTATCCGTCCAAAACCGCTGAGTTAAAATTGCTTAACTATGGATTAAATAAAGAACCACAATTATTATAGCACTAAGATCTTTTTGTTTAAAATGCAAATTTCATCTTATTCTCCAAAAAAAAGTTACTGACTTACATGTATATGTCAAAATTCCTAGGAGACTTCTAAGTTATACGTCTTTTGGTGCGTTAAAGAGAAAACATTTTATATTGAACTGAGAGCGATATGTGAAATGTCAATTAGGAAAATTTAGTGTCATTAGAGTGGCACGATAGTGGGCCACATGAACTACCCTTGGTTTCCCATATTAAAATCGCCATAATTGAAAAAAAAAGTACCTACACTTGGTTCGCCATTTTGGAATCCACACATTACAATGAATTGAACAAAATAGACGCGGCAGTGCGTAGCGACGCGACTGTCCTTTTGAGGCTCCGTGAAATGACTCCCCAATGAAATAAACCCCCAATCCAAAAATGAAATAACTCCCCAAAATGTTTTTTTTAAGCACCCCAAATTCAAAGATGAAATAAAACCCCAAAAGCGCATGAAATAAGTCCCCAAACAAGAAATGAAATAAGTCCCCAAAAATATAATAAAAATACGGCGTATAAACAGTGAAGTATGTGTATGGCAGCATGCCCCCCTGCTTGGCCCACTATGGGATTTGGGGTAGGTGAGAGGTTGGGTGTATGCATTTAAAGAACCTGGATTTAAAGAAACTTTGCATACACCCAACCTCGCACTTCCCCCAAAGCCTATAGTGGGCCATGCAGGGGGGTTGCAGGGGGGCAGCATGCCCCCCCCCCCCCTTACGCCTTAATTTTGTTATTCCTTCAAAGTCCCAAATTTTGGGACTTGTTTCATAGTTGGATTTGGGGATTTATTTCATGATGAAATAACCCCCAATTTAAAAATAAAATAAACCCCCAATAATCGATGAAATAAATCCCCCATTTCGGGGAGTTTTTTCATATGAAAAAACTTTCGATTTTCATATAAATTTTGGGGATTTATTTCATGTTTTATTTGGGGAGTTATTTCATTGGGGAGCCTCCTTTTGATATTCTAAAATCAGAAAAATTCTAACAAAAATCTACTTTGTCCGCCATTTTGAAAAAGCCTTATAAAGCACGTTAATGCGATTCACTCGGCTCTGAATTTGTATTTAATTTTGTAGGAAAATGAAATTTGTCTTAAAAATTTATTTACAAGCATCTTTAACAACTATATAGGTATGTGATGTTAAAAATTATTTTCAAAAAACTGTCAAAGTTTTTTTTTAAGTGTATCTCGCACAATGTTCACTTGAACAAAAATGAACTCAAACGGTTTTTTGTAACACACTCTATATATCCTACATTTTCGTACATTTAGGTTTTGAGTGCGTCAAAAAATAGACCTTTACAAAGTTCCTTTAAAGGCCTTCCACACTATCCCACTGAGTATTAACACATGTCAAAAAAGTGGGAAGTAAATCGTGTATAATAGTGTGGAAACAAAATATGAAATCACATCCCACACGACTTGACAGCCCATCTCACACAATTTGACATGTGTTAATACATGAAAATTTTTAGGATTGGTTGTAAAACCATCACACATTCTATCCCACTTGGGGGTTTGAGGTTATGGTGAATTGATTTTTTGGATTCAGGTGTGGAAGCAAAATATGAAAATCGTTTTCTTCACACAAATTTGGCAGTCGTAAGTAATTCTATCACACTTTTTTTTGACATGTATTAATACTCGATGGGATAGTGTGGAACGGCTATTAGTTGTTGCGCAACTAAAAGTTGCTTGGAGTTGCTTGCCATCGCTCACTAGGCAATTTCCGAGCAACTTTTGGGTTCAGTATTTTTAATTGAAATGTTAAATTTACATTGTATTTTGGATCAGTGACGATACAAAAGTCGTTCAGTGTGAAAATAAAACTTGTTTTTCGGGTTAAAAGCCTCATTTGGCAAAAAATTTTGGAAAATTCCCAAAAGTTGCTGGAAGTAGCTCGGTAATTGCCTAGTGGGCGAGGGTAAGCAACAAAAAGTTGCCGGAAAAAAAGTTCCGCGAGCAACTCCAAGCAACAAAAAGTTGCGCAACTATAAGTTGCCTAGTGGGTGCTCTCCTATATAAGCTAATGTAATTGGACTGGGAGCAACAAAAAGTTGCTGGGGTTAGCAACAAAAAGTTGCCTAGTGGGCGATGGGCCTTATCATTTCTAACTGGCGTTTTTTTACTAGACAGGTTATCAAGGACATTCAGTCAACATTCGAATGTGCGTGTATGCTAAAAGAATGTTACTATTTTGCCAAACATATTGTGGTAGTTTTCGATTGTTATTCCAAAAATCCACAGCTGTCAGGTATAAAATAATCCGATCGCTTGAAGAGAAATGATAAGAAACAAAAAAGTCGTAGATGTACTTTTTCAACTACGATTTTTAGAATAAAAACAAACAGTGACAGTTATGGGAATGCAAGTTTAAGTTTCTTTCCAATTACCAGTGAGGTCCCTCAGGGCTTGATATTAGGAGCCCTTCTTTTTTTTTGCTGTATATAAACGAATTTCATGCTGATCGGCAAGCAACAGTTTGTTTCTAAACCTATATTGTTTTATCGAAGAGCTCAGTCATAAGCAGAAAACCTTCAACCATGATTACTTTTCTAAATTTTATTTAAATGGTTAACTTCAAGCTCATGTTTCAACAGCAAGAAATCTTGGAATGTAGTTCAGCCAATCACTGTCTTAAGACACCTTTACATCAATGCTGCGGTCTTTCAGTAAAGTTTCATGTCCATTTAGGCCATGCCGCCCTGCTATTTATACAATACACAAATTCTATATACTGCTGAAATAAACCTGACAAGTAGAAGACTTAGCACTATTTATTGATTAAAAACGAAACGTAAATTTTTATAGACTAAAGGCCGTTAAAAGCTATACAATTCGATTTAGATAGGGTTTTTTTTTTTTTGCTTAAAAGAGTTAGCTAAGTAAATGTATCTAAATAACTCCTACCTTTGCAAATCAAGCTTCTATATAACCCTTTAACATCATAAAGCCAAGCTAGTAATTTATAGTAAAAAAAATTACACTTCTATTTGAAAACTCCTCTCTGACAGGTTATGTCGATAGTTAAATGGACATATTTATCAGTGAAAAAGTCCAACAATCTTATAAGAATAACACAACACATTATATGACTATCTTTTACTTATAGCCAACGGATGAAGCCACAACCTGCCTAGTCTAATAGAAGAAAAAAAAAATAAATATTAAGAAGAAAAAAAATACTTCTTTTCTATCAACATTCAACCAAACTCAAACAAATATCTAGCAAAAATATAAATTATAAGAATTTAAAAAAAATATATTAGACATACAACACATTTATATATTATATTTTATAATTTATTCAAAACCAGAAAAACTTGTTACAAGGGTGTTCCTTCATACATGAGTCCAACTCAGTTAAAAAAAAATATAATAAAAAAAAAAAAAAAACAACGATCATGTATTGGTGACAAAAAATGTTAGTTATAGATGTCGACTGGAATATAAGAAAAAAAAATCAAATCCAAGCTTCAAACTTCGATTACTAAATCTCGATCTCCGATAGAAGTTTTTTTTTTTTCTGCGTCAATTATTTTATTTACAACACTCGATCTCAGAGTAGCAAACTTCTCTGTCTATCTACCTATCTAAGTTAAGAGCACGAAAAATCATGACAACCAAATAGAAATAGAAAGATCAGAAATGTAAGACCGCTTACGAAGCGTGGGACGACCCAAGGCATTCCACAGCCATTATTTACAACTCTTAGTCAGTATATTATAGATAATCTCGACACAGAAATTCAAAAACGACATTCTAGAAAGCCATCAGGTGACAACTTGACGCTTCGACTTCAAGGTACTCGTTGAACCAAAAGATCAATTGCTTATACCTAACCGAATCGCACGATCAATATGATCGATGTCCAAAATTATTGTGGCGCCTCATTAAATTGAGTGATCATTCGGATCATTCGTCAGCGATGAGAAAGACTAAACTTTGGCCTCACTTTCATTACTCATTGTCATTTCATTACCTACGACGATCACATAGGGGCACAGCATGAGTCAGTGGGCTCGGAGTCTAAACTAAACATTGCGCACGCGCGTTGGCATCATACCTATGTACTCCCTGAAGTGGCAAAAATAACTCAAGCCTACACACAGTTCTCGAGGCTGATGTAAGCATTTCGAATCGAAGTGACGAAAGGTGTAAACGAACATTACAACCCGAACCCGTCTCGGCAAATTTAGAGGTGCAGATTTCACCCACAACAAACACTGGGGTGATTATATCACACGCTATGATGCTTTCGATATAAATAAATATACTTTGTTGTACTTTTAGATACTTTGTTTCTTTCTATTTTATTCATTGATCTTTGCTGATAGATACGTGTGCTGAGGGAAATAATTTCTGTCCCTAATATTTAAGTATTCACGGCATATCTGTTTATCTGCGGGAAGTTTTTGCAAATCAAATCGCTGTTTATCAAGAACTGATCTTGCTTACTGATAAACTTGTATCTCCAACACACTCACACACACACAGAGGAATATCTCTGTTTTAGATCGTTTCGTACAGAAAGACGCGATCGTGTCGTGGAATTCTGGTTTGATGGGGACTCTGTTTGTTGTTGTCAGTGTGATTTGATTGTCGAAATGCAAACCCGGTTAAGAAGTTGATCGTAGCTAAGCTATACATAACTGCGATGCTTCGCGTGCTACCGATCTTCTTCTTTTTAAATGAGCCTCGTTTAAGCTTATAGCTTGGAAATGTGTCCTCATAGTCGGAGTCGATACGAATTCGAATGCGTAAATTCCAATCTCTGATGATGGTGGTGCGGTCGTATAATGATGGCAACGATGATGGTGAACAGATTGGGGAACGGGCTCCTCGTGGATTGGCTATTGGCTAACCATCATCACCTAACCGATAGCAGCAAATTATATTCAAAAACTTGCGTCATTTTTTCAAAACGCGAGTATTTCGTTCGATTCAATTCGATCTGATCGCTGATCGTTTAGCTTGTTTCTTGTTTTGTATCTTTCTCCTTTTTTTTTTTTTTTGTTAATGGTGATTTTTGTTTATTTTTGGAATTAAGAACTTGAAATGAAACCAAAGGTCTACCGGTGGACATAAATATTGTAATGCGACAGGTGTTTTTCTATTAAAACCCGATGACTGTTTGTGTGTGTGTGAAGATATTTTTTTCTTTTAACTTTTGTGTCCACATTTGAAACATTTCACAAACACATAGCTTGCGTGTTTCAACTGTCTTTAAAATGGCCCTCGCTGATGCTAACAGACCCGCATAGCTTGAGATGTCATTAATGCTTCGAGATGGCATTTGAAAGTCGATTTTATATAGCTTTTATTGGTCAATTTATGAGCGCAATGTGCTGCAGAAGTTATATGAGGTGCATATATGCGTTTTTAAGCTTAATATAAAAAGTTAGTCGTTTTTTTTTTGTATTATTTTTATGTAAGATCTCTTTCAAGGACGTCATGTTATGAGAGATGTTTACAACTGCAGCTGTAACTAATTGATTTCAGTGTAGGTGCCCTCTCTTCTAAGTTTTATTTTTTTTTTTTTCGTTTCAAATCCAAAGCTTAGACTTTAACCATACTTAGCAAAAAAAAAATGTTTGTTTACTTTATCGCAATAAATTATAATCACAAGCAGTTAACAGCGGGCAAGTTTAATGAGAATGGTAATGAGAATGTGTGTGGGGAACCGGTTGCACTTTTTTTTTTAAGAGTATACTATGTAAGATGGTTTTAAATAAATAAATAATAAAAAAAAAAAAACAAACAACATAAACAAAATAAAAATAAAAATGTGTTAAGCGATCTTGGTGAAGTAATGAATGGCGTATTTTATTAGTATGTTTAAACAATTTGAATTGAATTTTTATTGTTATTGATCTTTTTATATAGTTATTATAGCATATACGTTGTTGTGGTATAGAAATGCACTCTATATAGGTTTTAAGATCAATTTTATTGAAAGATATAGATGAATATGATGATTAAAGCTGCTGGTACAAAAGGTCCAATGTAATAAAGTCCCATCATACCCAATCAGAATTTTGTATTTGTACGTTATTGCGCTTTTAGTCTATGCTTTCGAAATATATTTCAAAACTTTTGGACATAACATTTGTCTGTTTTGTTTTTCTTAACTCTTCACTTTTTTTGATGTGACTGCACGCACTCCTCGGTTTTGCGCGTTTTGCAGATAACTTGGTGTTTTTTGAGAGGTGTGGTGTTCTTTTACAAGCATCCACTGTAATTAGAGCTAGAGGCTTAACAGGTGGGCCAATTTGCTTAAAATTTGGCACAGGGCATTTTTATATCATTGCACAGAAATGGAATTTGATTTTTGGATTTGAGTCACCTAGAACTGGTGGCTGCCATACAAAATGTTTCGATTTTTTTTTTTTTTTTTTTTTAACGATTTTCATTAAACTTACTGCATGTAATGGCCAAAATATGGTTGTGAGAAAAATGCGATTCAGATTTTACCAAAAAACAAATCCGATTGTGGAAATAGCGTTCTAATGATTTTTCTGAAAATTGCATTATTTTCGAGTTATTCCCGTATATCTTCTGAATGGATTGACCGATTTTGTTATTTTTTGGTCTGGTGTTTCTGAGTACTTCAGGTACCTACCTGCTTTTGACTAGGTTAACCTATTTTGTCAAAAATTTTATAACATTATTGAACAATTAACAAATTCTTCTATTTTTTTGAAAAAAAAAAATGTAATCAATTTTGTTATGTAATACAACAAAAAAAAATCAAAGGAAATCATTTTCTTTTGTCAAAAAATTATGATTTTCTTGTCTATGTTTTACGAAATTTGGACCAGTTTTTATTAAATTTTGTCGAAATTTGCTTAATTTTAAGTAAAATAATTAAAATAACGTGCAATATTGTACTTTTTCATGCCACCGTGCGGCGAGGAAAATATCGTGTCGAAAAAGCACGATTATGCCATTTCGGCAACGCTGGTCTTGTTAATGCATAGTTTTGATGCATTTTATGCGAATCGCACCCTGATTAATTTGTAGATTAAATTTGACAAGCTACATATCTCCAACACTATTGTCTTTTACGGATGTTTACCTACACGTATTCGAAATTTTTTTCCATAGTAGCAGGAAATTGTGTAGAAGCCCGTGGCGTTGCGTAATTAGTGCGTTGGACTGTCATGCCAGAGGTCTGGGATACAAGCCGCTTTCACCTTAAGTTTTTTCCCGGGCTACTGCCTCTTGCGAGGAAGTGACAAATCCTCCAAGAGTATCTCCTGTCACAGAAAAGTGCCGCTCACCTTAGCCGTTCGGATTTGGCAATAAATTGTAGGTCCCCTCCATTTCATTCCTGCAGAAACGCACACAGGAATGGTTGAGAGTTGTAAGTCACTTTGTCCTGGTTCTTCATGAGCCGTTGTGCCACCAAATTTATTTAAATTTATAGCTGGAAATTGTTTAAACTGGAGGAAATGAGAAATCTTCCAAATTATATTATAAAAAATTTCCTCTCAGTTGAGCGACTAGAATTCAACAAAAACTCTGAGGAATAGTCAAGATTGTAAGTCAATTGACTGATATCCTCCATGAGTTTTTCAAGCAGTTATTTTAAGGAAGGAAGATCAAAAATACAGTAGTCAAAAAAATTACGAGAACACAAAAAAATTCACTTTTTTTTTAGTGTTTTGTGAAGAACTGTATTTCTATGAAAAGTGGTCGTTTTGAGATGAAATAAAAAGCATTCTAAAGCTTTAAGTTCTTTGTGTCGAAAAATTTTAGCAAATGATTTTTTTAAGGAACCGAACCAGTATCATTTTTTTTTTTTGATGAGTTCCATTTTCTATTTTGAGCCAATTTAAATGTATCGATTCGATAACTTGTTTATTAAGCTTTAATAAGGTCATTTTTTCAGAAAAATAACAGGTCTTGAATGAAAAACGAGACTTTTGACTTTGGCTACCAATATATCAGCAAGGAATGCTGATACGAAAAATTTAAGGGCAGTTTTGAAAACTGAAAATAATTTACTGCAAGATCTTTTTAAAACATTATGAAGATTAATTTTTTTGGCCCTTCACTGTAAGATTAAGAAAAAGTAAAAAAAAAACTACTTTTTAAAAACTTTTAGTAAATCTTTCACTGCTTTACAAGTATTAACCGTAGGACTTAACTTAGCAAGACATTTTAAAGAGCTAAAGACCTACAGAATATTTGTAAAATTTCAAATCGATCCATTGAACCGTTTTCCCGTACTGAATAATAAACGTCGTACAAACCAATTTTAGGAACAAATTGTATGGTTCATAAACATTGTGAAATCGTCACCAAAATGACAATGAAAGAAACAGTTTCTGCCCATTTTTTTTTTCACAGTTTTACGTTTATTGCAATACACTGATTCCGTAGAATAATATTACCTAACACACAACCGTAAACGAAGAGGTCTAAGAAACGGCTCAAACGATTTTGATACAGAATTTTTTGTTCATACTAATTTTTCAAATTATTATATTTTTTTTTTTGTGAAAATAAATATCATGAGTTAATGAATAATAGAGAAAATGCACCTGCGAAAATCATTAAAATTATGCACGAGTTTCCATAGTGACAGATTTCTTATATCTAACAAAAGAATCGGCCCTAATATTCAGCTTTGTGGAATGCCATGAAAACTACCCCATTTAGCAATTTATTTCAATTATATTACTTTCACCTAGCTGTTTTACCTCTGCAAGCAAACGTCTGGCCTTAGCTTATTAATCTCTATTTGTCGTCACCAAAAACCTTGCATGCTTTAAAGCTGATATACCAGCCAACAGTATGGGGGTCACATTATCACAGCTTAAAAAATCTCTCTAATTTTTAAACAACCTTGTCAACACTTTGACTCCTCTATAGGTAGATAGGTTGGGTACCTACAGCCATATCACATTTTATAATACTGGGAGCAGTCTAGCCAAACTGCCAACACAACACCGAGGGCAGCAATTACACGAATACCCAGTTGTAATATTTTAATCTGATTTATCTGGGCAGGGAGCTCAGGGCCCTTAGCTTATATGTTGACTCGGGGGCTTAGAAGTATATCCGCACTCAGCTAAGTCAAACAATTTCGATGCGAGGAAATCCGCCAAAGTTAAAGATTTAGACAGCGAGATTCCGAATGACGTTATACGAGAAGCTGGTATTCGAACCGAAGTTGTATATGCGAGTGTGCTGTATAACGAGTGCCGTGTGTTGCTGTGTGTTGCTTTGGTAGACCCCAAACAGAAGTTAACGATTCCATCTCTAAACACAATTTTCATGCCTTTAAATGCATTTCTGAGAGGCGCAGACCGAAGAACGCGCACCTCACGTACCAACCATCTTGATGCTAGAGTCACTTCCATTTACGATTTGGCATCTATAGTTTTACTTGCTTGC
This sequence comes from Epistrophella euchroma, assembly GCA_947049315.1. Taxonomy (NCBI): domain Eukaryota; kingdom Metazoa; phylum Arthropoda; class Insecta; order Diptera; family Syrphidae; genus Epistrophella; species Epistrophella euchroma. The sequence continues at coordinate 16,020,707 of OX346247.1, read as the reverse complement.
ATGAGGGACCGCGCAGGGAGGAAAGGAGCAGCCATAGTTAACGTCTGGTTTAGGAGGAGATGCTGCGCAGCCTGGCCGAGTCGATCCGCGTCGCGTCGCGGTGCATCTCGTCGTCGTCATCACTCTGCCTGGTTGTCTAAATATGACTTTTATTGTCGTATAATTTTCTGGGAAATGCCCCCACCCGACATTTATGGTCGATGATTCCACGAACCTGGACCCCAAAGACTCGTGCTTAGAACGTTTGCTAAGTCGCGTGGGCTAAGTTAGCAAGTGAACGGCGGCGGCGGCGGCGGCGACGGTGCAGGACTCCTCTTGTTACTCGCTCTGCGCCTGCACAAATGCACTGGTCGAACATAAGAATCTCACACCTTGCGATCGATGATGCGGAAACAGAGAGAAAGAGAATTCCCAGCCTGGATATAACCAAAAGGTCCAATATACTAGTTAACTCCATTGTCAGCAACAAGACGACCATCAGGGTGTAATTAGCACTTGTGCGCGGGCACCCCTGGAGTGGGCCCATTTATGTGCAACAACTAGGTATATATCTGGGAGGCTTTTGTTCCATTGTAATGGCCAATTTCATGGAATACGGACTTTGTCAAGGTGGGTTAATTGATTTATTGATATTTACCTGGTTTCGGTTGACATTTCTCCGATTTTTTTTTTCTTCAATACCTTCTTCGGTTTTGTTTGCTGACTTATTTCACTTTTTCTACGTAATTTGTTCCTCTTCGGGTGGTGCTAGTGCTGGTGCTATAGTGATGGGTTTTAAGTGCCAGCGGATTGTATTTGTACAATGTTCACTATTTTTTGTGTTTGGAATGTCCCCAACTCCACTCACTCTCGTGGGATTTTATTTGAACTAATGGCTGAGTTGTTAGGCTGGAAGAGTGTTTATACTTGCTGTAGTGTAGTTGTCTCAAAGTTAAGAGTGATCATGATCATGTTTTGCTTGCTGCTGCTACCATCATCTCACTGTGATTCTATCCTAGCCTGATGGCTTGACTATATGGGCATGATGATGCGATACACGGATGGGACCGATATATTGTTGACCTTTTGTCATGGTTATTTGTGCATGTTGTTTGAGGTTATGATGTTAAGATTATTTATAGAATACCGGATGGTTGTCATAAGTTGTTGTCGTCTACCTGGTATAATACCTTCCTACTGGTACACACTCTGTTATGTTATGTATTGAGAGAGGTACCTGTAACTCTTGCCTGGCACTTTGTTCGAAAAGATGTTGACATCTGTTTGACATGTTTTTGACAGCAAGTCACATGCAAACAATATGGCACAATGATTGGCCTATTAATTTACGTGGACTTTTAAGAATTTAAGTTGAAATTATTGAATAATTTTATTTTGTCGAAGAAATGCTAAGGGACAATAACTTAATGTCAATATATGAAAATTATGTACAGTAAGGGCATACCTCCTAGAATTGCCTCTTACACGAATGAAAAAAGGGCATTGTATAAGTTAAAGAGGCCATTGAGTCTACAGAAAAAATCTGACGTACACATTAGTTGTTTGGGGAAAAACGAAATTGCATTAGTGATTTCATAACACTTATACATTTTTAATGGAAATATCTTGTAACATTTTTACGATATTGCGATAAATAGATACTTACATACATATATGGCAAGTTTTGGATTTGTAAATGAAATCGAATTACAGATTTTGATCAAACTTGACATTACAATGATAGGGAAACTAAAAAGTGTGTCTCGCAATTTCGTCCGTCTGTCTGTCTGTCTGTGTACTCGCCTACAGCCTAAATCCATGGGTCAATTTTATTTAAACCAGGTATCCAGCGTTTTTTGGATATGCCCTTTTTATTTTTTTAGGACCAAAAATAACGGTACCAGCCATATAAGTTTTTTTTTTAGCATTTTTGAAAAATGCTCAAAAATGGCTACACAGTTTTTTCTTAAAAAAAATTCAATAATTTTTGTTGGGTATGAGCTACCTTTTGGTAAAAATAAAATGTCCGAAAAACGGTTTTAAATGGTAGGTAGGTACCTCCCATAGAACCATTTTTTTCGTTTATCTCGAAAAAAATTAACTGATTTTGATAATTTTTTTTTATGGAGAATCAACTAAATAATAATTCAAATATACAACAATTTTCAAAATTTTTGTTTTGGGATTTTTAACAGAAGATTCAATTTTTTTTTTGAAAGCCAAATATTACGAAAATTACACTGTCGATTTTTATGAAACTTGGTACCGAGCGTTACCCAAAATATTTTGAACAACAAATTTTCATAATGTAAAAATTAACGATAAGGCTAATGTCACATGAGCGTCTTTTTCTGCGCGTCTATTCGGAAGTACGTCCTGAGAACCAAGGAAACTTAGGCCAGGCGCGCACATGCAACTAAACGGTTTGGTTTCGATTTTGAGCACAATGGGCTTATATGGGAGTGCACGCCAGTTTATGTGCGCGGACTCTCATATAATCCTATAGTACTCAAAATCGAAACCAAACTGTTTAGTTGCATGTACGCGCCTGGCCTTATAGGAACGGACACACGAGCGTCCACTTATTGGTTTCGTCCGCGCGTCCAACTTTGTTGATTATTTGGCTCTCATGCCGCGCGGAATGCAAAACGACTATCGTAAATTAGTATGGTCACACGAGCGTCTAAATGGACGCGCTTGCAGATAATTTTCAAATTACTTTTTTTTGTTTTTTTAATTTATATTTTTAGCGGGTCAATATATTGCTGAAATTTTCACAGATAATAGAAGTAATGTATCCAAAATTAAATTAAAAATATTGAGTTCCTAAAGTATCGTTGAGCTGAGATAACAGCAATATTAGATCCCTTGTTCTATGAGCTCATATCTTATCAATGCATGCACTGTTTAGTTTGTTTTTTTTTTTTTTTCAGTAAAATAACGATTATTTTGATGCCTCATTTGCTATTTTACATGCTACTCAAGCCTCACAATCTTAATTTGAATTTATTCGAGAAATCGGAAAAATTGAAAGTGTGTTTGGTATTGGTTCATTGCTCTAGGTAGTCTACCAGTGGAAGGTAGAAAGGTCCGTTAGTTGCGAAATTGTGGAAATTTTTAAAGCTTTTTTTTTTTTTTTAATTATATCTCTTTATAATGATCCGACTAAATTTAAAATTAAAATTTAAAGTTTTTGAGGAAAGGGGTACCTTTCCACCCCAAAAACGTAATGAGAGAGCAATTGAATTTGATTCCTGGAATTCTAAATTGAAAAGTTGATGTAAAATTTCAGAAATTTGAACTGCATTTTCAAAAAAACAAATTTGGGATTTTTTAAAAAAATTAAAATTTTTAGAATAAGGAGAAATTGACAGATCAATACGAGTAGGCCCAAGCATTATATTTTATTTTTGGAGAGAATGGAAGGCACAGAGTGTAACTATATCCCCCATACATATATTTGTTCCCAAAATATTTTTTTTATTTAGACTCCGGACTCCGGAGTCATATAAGTTTTATATTGAGTTCGGCCTTGATAAATATGTAGTTTCCTTAACTAAACAAAAAATAAAGAAGTAATAATCCACCATTAACTTTAACATATAATGACAAAAGAATACAAACATATCGTTATACTAATTTGCCATCCTCACTTTGACCCGTTTCTAAATATCTACCCATAAAAGAATAAAAACCTTTCAAGTTAAACAGCATGCTTCACTGACCCTCTTATCGGGCATTATGATCTTTCCAGTGACATTAAACTACACACTTTATCGGTTTCTTGAAATCGCACTTATTTCTGTTTTATTGATGGCACCTTGCGTCTAAATAACTTTGAAGTTAAATAACATCCCCCCTATCGGATCATGTACTTCATGGAGGCGCATCCGATCTTCGTCATAAATGGCATTCAAAAATAATTACCACTCAGAGAAGAAGAAGAGCAACTGTATAGCATGAGTGTATCGAGGTACAATTGAAATTGCTTACACGTAGAGCTGGATGCATGTGTACATGCGGAGGGCTGTTGTCTTAGGTCTCTCTGGTTATGGGCAAGCACAGAATTCAGAGTTGATATAGTTTTTTTTCCCGATCGGGCTAATTATCGTCTTGAGGGATAATTTAACTACCTTATTTTCCGCTTTCAGGAAGAATAACCTGAATTTGTCTTCTATGGATATCCCTTTTGTGTCCATATCAGCTTTTATATCCTTGTACTATATATATACCTCCATAAATGAACAAAGTATCCCAAGCCCGCGTCGTCACCATCGTCGTTAGTCAAAAAGAACAAACTGCTCTCCTTTGCTTTCAAAGTTCGAAGAGTTATTGTGTTCCGCTTGAGGCAACTAAAAGAACAACAATAACAATAACAAATTCAGGGGGTACCTTAACATATAAGCAAGGTGTTTCACTGCACCAGGGCAGGCGGAATACTATACCTACTCATTTTTTACCCTGTCTATATATTTTTATTTTTTAAGCCGCGTGATGGTGCAACGTGTGATAACAATCTCTTGCGCCATGGTCAAAATTGTTGGTTCTCTGGGTTCCATTTGGTGTTGTCTTGGATCGCTGCCACAATCACCATCACTACCATGGTCGTCGAGCCGCCGAAGTTGTCGCGCAACTAACAAATAGGCCATCATATGTGGTGCTGGAGGATTCACATGAAGATATCAGTTCGCACCATTGCCACTGGAAACAATAGGTGCAGATGAAATTAATCTCATTTGTCCAAGAATATATCTGACTTGGCAAATTAATATTGGGCAATGATTCTAAGATGATGTGTCAATATTGTATTAAAGGAATTTATGCATATACAGGAATTTCCATTGTTTTACTTTAATTTTTTGCTTAAAATTAGGGGCACGGGTTTAAGTTCAATATAAGCAGTTCGTGTCAAAATAAAAAATTCGTAGAAAATCGTCCTTTGAAACTAACTCGAAAATTAAGCAACTTTTTTTTTTTTTTTTAAATGAATATGTATATTGACACATGTTGAAATTTTCCACATTTTTCAAGAAATTTCTTTGGCCAGAAGTTTACAACTCAGAAAAATGTCAGTTTGAGAGTTGAACGCAAAACATCCTTCGTGTCATTCATACTAAGGTACAACGAAGTATTGTGAAAATCACAGTAAAACCGCTTGTGTTTAATTTTTTATCGGAGTTTACACATTCTGGTCCTTCGAGCCGGATTAATAAAAAAAATATGCGATAAAATCAATAAAATCAAAGGATTTTCATAAAATCCTTCCTCTCCATGATAGAGGGCGCACGAATTCTGTTACCCTATGTAGAAGCTTATTTCTTTAGACACCTCCAAATGCGGCCTGTGGGTAGCTATCAGTAAGAAGCTTTTTTTTTCTATAAACTGCGGTATTGTGAATTCTTGGTCATAAGTGGATTTTTGTGGTTCTATTGGAGCTATATTAGAATTCTGACGAACGGTTATGGGCACTCACACTCACACTCACACAAGATCTTGAAGGAAATGTCAAAAAGACTGATCTCGTTGTTGTTGGAGCTTAATTTAATGGCATTTCTTCCTTAACTGCCTTAACAGAATACAATACTGCAACCAGATCTGTAGACGGAACTGGAAGAGCTATCAAAAAGTCTCGAATGTTTTTTTTTTTTTACAGGGGGTTGGGGGAGGGGGGGGGGCTAAGAAGGAGTATAAGTTTAGGCTTAACAAAATAAAAAATCAAGCCTGTTAAAAATTTATGTGATGAACTGTCATTTTTTTTATAGTTTGATTTTACTTACTTTAAACAAAACCACAATAAAAATGAAAAAGCTGACGTACAAACTTCGAAGGCTCAAATAGTTAATTTTGTTCAGATTCGATTTTTGTAAATATTTCTCCACGTCTTTAGTTTTCAATCCCCCCCAAAAGATAAAGTACAAAACAATCTGAAAAATTTAAAATTTGATTTCCAACACCAGAAACCTTAGGCTAAGCACGCACTTGCGATTTCGATCGCACGACTATTTAGTCGCAAGAAATAGAACAAATGAGAAATGAAAGTGAGTGACCGCATACTTGCGAAGGAGAAATCGATTGACGCTATAGTCGCAAAATGTTTGTGACCGCATTTGCGATTTTAATTTCTGCGATTTAAAAATCGTAGTCGGGGAAAGAAATAAACATGCATGCACTTGCGATTGTCAGTCGCGCGTATTAACAGTCGCAAGAAATGAAACACATGGTTTTAAATGTTAGTGCACGTATATGCGATTGTAAAATCGCGGCGCTTAAAAAAAATGAAACAGGTTCTATTTTTAGAGCGACATTTTAGTCGCAACGACGTTAAATCGCAAGTGTGTGCAACTCCATTAAAAGATGTATGTTGCATTCAATAGCGATTTAAAATAGCTCGACTACAAATAGCAAGTGCGTGCACGGCAAAAAATTTTTGCGATCGCGATTTTTTAATCGCAACGACTTTAAATCGCAAATGCGTGCCTAGCCTTAGAGTGTAAAGTATGTAGACAGTTGTAGTATATAGATACGACTTTATTCTTCTTTTTTTTTAAACTGTCTCTCTCTTTTAAAGCAAGCAAAAATACAAAAATATATTTTTTTTATCCAAAAATGTTTCAACTGTCCTAACTCTTAAACCCTCTAACCAATCGGGTCAGACATGGAATCCATATATACCTTCTTTCATCAGATGGATTGGATACATCACTTGGCACTTACAGAATAAGGAATCCCTTAACATCTGGTTTTGGCACTTTCTGGGTGACAGACAAGCTGTCGCTTCCACTCAACGTTGCTCTCTGGAAATATGAAAATACAAAAAAAAAATCTTTCTTCTTTCAGGGTCCATCAAGTATAACCACTTTGACGTCCGTGGAAAATCAGTTTTAAAAAGAAAAGAAGAAAAAAAAAAAAACAATAACAACCAACAAAATACCACCCCACACAAACCATCATATCGAGGTTTGATTCAACTGCTAATGCGAAGCAATAAGTTGGAATGTTTTGGTTTTTGACAGTTGCGCGACTTGTCATAATTTTGATCGAATAACCGCAAGGGTGGGAGCTGAATGTGGTTCTGTTTTCTGGGTAACATGCTGGATTTTATTGTCGGTGTGCACACATTTTGATTTTAGCTTTACAACAAGCGTAATATCTTTACATGGGAGGTGGTGAATAGAAAACTTTTCGCTCCAGTTGAACACGATAACGACACAACGCGAAGCCGTATTCCTTTCATGTATAGAAAACAGGGCGAAGTCATAAAATTGCGTGGTGGGGTTTGGACCACAATATGGATGACATCGTGTTGTTTTGTAGGTGTATAGTATATTTCCGTGAGGGGTTTGTAGCCAATCTACCTTTTGCACGCCTTATTTATACATACCTAGTACTTTCTGTTATGCCTGCACCGTGTTGTGTAATTTTAACTTCTCGCATGTTCGATTGTTACTGCTGTTGCTGTTGCTGTTGCTACTATGGGTGATTGCGTGTGGGTAATGAACCCCTTTTTAGGAAAATCGTTTCGAATAAGCACATACCTAGCTAAGCTAGTAGCAGTGTAGACTATAGAAACAATAACAGGTTGGATGTGGTTAATAATTGCGGGATATTATTTGGGTTTTACCCTCAAAAGAAACGCACTTGAGAATGGGGAACAACTAATATGTACCTATACGATAGGATTTCTTGGGTGTGTGTTTTTGGGGGGGGTTGTTATATGTTTGTTGAGTCTATATGAAAGTTAGTTAAATGTTAAATTGTGGTTGTGGGTTGTATTTGGTTTGGATTTTGGTGCGGAAAATCGCATAGTTACATTATACAGTTTGAAGTAGGTATGAATTTGGAAATGGCGCCCAACACGAGAACTTTGGTGTCTTTTAATGAGTAATTTATATCGCACTAGAATATTGAAATTTGAAGTATTTTTTTTTAATGAAAAGGTACGGAAAAGAGTGTTCTTATGAATATTCCAGGTCTATATCCAAAAATAGGGAATTTTAACTGCAGCTTTTATCGGTGAATTGATAGAAGATAGAAATATTTAAAAACAAATTAAATATAGTCGGTTCTTCTTTTCATGTAGTGTTGATTCATTAGAAGATTTTTTACCCTTCAAAAAAAAAAAAAAAAAAAAAAAAAAAAAAAAAATGGCGACCCAAAATTGATATTTGGTGAATGAGCAACCGACTTTAAATTGACAGTATTTTGTATATTTTCTATTTTTATTGTACCTACAAAAAAAAACCCTGCTTAGAAATTCCCACAATCTCTACCGTCTTGATTTCCTTTTTCCTGGGTAAAATGAGAAGCTGTAACAAATCAATACGCTTATATAAAATTGTTATTTCAATTCCTTTTAAATTTTACTGACCAATAAAGTCCATAGGCACTCGTCAATTTACGATTAAGCTCGAAACGACATTCAATTGCCACTTCAATAAGTGAATAAACAATTCATTAAGAAATAAACCATCCGATCCATTCCGCGCATCACATAAGCAAGCCCTGATAATATGTGCGCTGCAGCAACATTCGCCTACTCCATCTCACATATTAACCATCCGCCACGCATTCGATAGCAATCAACGACGAGGTGTGATTCAAAGTTGCGCTCCAGAGAACAACTTATCAAAAGATACATCACACAATAGCAACAGCAACATCAACATCGACAAAAAGAAAACAAATAAAAACTGGGATAATCATAATTAATAAATCGCAGAGCAGAGCCCCTTTTTTTTTCCGGGCATCGCACGCCAGCCGCCGTGCGTCGTTTTCGTTGAAGTTGAAGATCTGATTCAGAAACGTTTGCTCGATCACTCGCTCATCCTCCACATTTTTTCTTAATTCTTTTATTTTTTATTTTTTTTGCTTGATGTGGATCGCATTACTCGCCGTCTCGTACATTAAACAATGATGGCCGTAATAAAAACATTATAAAAACCAATTCAAGAAGAAGCAATGAAGGAACACCAACAACAACTACAAATCAAGCAAAAATAAAAAAAAAAAACTGAGGGAAATCCGCGCAGATTAAATGAAATTGCTTAATGATTCCTCGTGCCGAGCTCTGGCATGGCCTGGCGTGAGTTTTAAATCTTGTGGGCTTTTCCCTTTTCTGATCGACTTCGAAGGCCTACGGCAAGATCGGGACGGAACGGGCGACGAATCAACCTTACTGCCAACATTATGAATGAATGAATGAAATCTTTGGCGCGTTTCATTCACAAAACGTTTGGGCTTCAATATAATGGAGCCATATACACACAATTTTATTTATTAAGCCTCAGTACGGAGAAAGATTGCGATGCTCTTTTTAAGGTGTGTACAGCGTGGCGGTGTACTGTGTATACCGCAGCAGTTCCGTCCGATCCCAAAAATGTGTCAATTAAAGTAATTTCGGTTTGGCAGGCCCCGCACACAGGTATGTAATGAGTGACATTATCGTCGTGACATATAAAAAGCGGGTTGATTCGACAAGACGTTGTTTTTATTCTGTCAACTTTTCGTATAATATGTACGTATGTACCTACAATGTAGGTATTCCAGTTATAAAAGTATACAGAATTTTTTTTTTATTTGATAGCGACCTGCACAGGATAAACTCCCGCAGATACACCTAGTTTGCTCATATTCAAGAGCCATTACCTGCGTAATTTACGACTAATTAATTGGCGGAAGCCACATGTGTGTAACCGACGACGACAAGACGGGCTATAGGTACCTACCAAGGCTATATACCTACCTATACCGCTCAGCGAAGAAGCGATAGCACCTTGCCAACCCTTGCTAGAATAGGCTCTGGGACTCCGCGAGTCGAGTGTCATTTTGTAGCTAGCTATCTTCACGGTGTCAGATAATATAAATGGAGCAGCCTTTTTGTCTGTGTGTACCTATATAACCACCACCTTGTGGTCTTGCAGGGTGCATTTGCCTAAGAGAATGACAGTTAAATGAGTAGTTACTGCATTTCGCTGTGTTAAGCGATAGTTTTATCGGTTCTTTTGCGGTTGGCTGGTTACCATCAGAGCGACAATTAAGCCCGTCTTTTAGGGCCATCCAGTCAAAGTGGAAAAAGTGATTAATTTGCTGTAAGTTACAGCACACCGTGGCCAACTGGTGTTTGTTATCCGCTATTTTATATACCTCCTCGACCACAAATGACAACAATATGTGTTTTATCAAGAGATCACTTCTCTGACTCTAACTCTGATGACGGCAGTGGCGGCGGCGGCGGCGGTGATGACATGGTGACGAAGAGAACAGCACCGAGCACGTCAAAGCAGTTAAAATAATTTTCGCGGCATTTATTTTTTTTTGTTTGTGTCTGTAATTTCCTTGGGCCATTAGAAACATTTGTTTATAAATTTTGCCAGTTTTACTTATAAAAGTGCGATTGTGGGGAGTCCGGGGTAATGCAAAAGTTAAGTGAAGGAGGGTATAGGTATTCGTGATGAGTGTCTCCAACGTTTTAGTCGCGGCTCTTGATTAGTTGGTGATATATGTACAATCATTCCAATGCCAACGTAAAAGTTTATTATACCGATGCCGCCGGCACTTCCTTTTAAAGCGAAAGATAAACGTTTAAATTGTTCGGAGAATGTACATATATCTACATTATGTACATATTTATATGTAAAATTATGAAATATGGTTGAATTATTATTTTGAGATGCAATTTTGATTAAATTTGTGATTTGTAGTGTCGATTTGGTCAGAGTCATATGGGAACTCTTTACGAATCTTTTGTCTCTAAACAGACGGTGCGCCATTAAACTTTTTTGTAAGGTGTTTTTACTCTGGTATTCTTCGAACTGAAATCGAAAAAGAGAAGACAATTTGTACGGCCATATAATTGACATGAATAAAAAATGTTTTTTTTTTTTTTTTTTTGGATTTAAACACACAGAGCCGAAAATTGGAAAATTTGAACGAAAACAAGAAAATTTGACCGACGAAGTCAGAAAATCGTGAAAACATCTTGAAATTTCAAACTTTCTGAATTAGTTTTTTGTTCGTACGCGCATTATACTCGGCTGAACATCATCTAAATCGGTTGGGGATTTTTTGTTGGATTTTAAGGACGGTAAAGTCAAAATGTCGTGATAACAATAAATTGCATACTTTCTGAATTGTTTTTATTTTTTTGTCAAACGGCATTTACATTGTTGGTAGTGTATCGATACAAAATTTAATTGCAAGAGTCTATTCAAAATATAATAGTCAAATAATTTATACTGTTGTTATTTTAAAAATCTGATCGTTATTTTTCCATTCCGAATAGAAATAATAAGCCAACCCAGGTAACCCGGGTGTAACTTATTTGAAATAAAATACTCTTAACTAAAATTTAACAACTTAATTTATTAATTTAATCAATTAAAGGTAGTAAGAAGTTCGCCGGGTCAGCTAGTTATATTTGAAAAACATAAAACTCGAAACGCTTATAGAACTAGTTTTGCCGTTGACTGGCTTTGAAATAAATCAATAATATAGCCGTTATTCTTCCATTCTTCGCCATGATGATCTGTTTGGTTATTACATAGGAACAATAAAAATAAATAAATTTGATGGCACAACAGCTCATGAAGAACTAGGGCCTAGTGACTTACAACTCTCAACCATTCCTGTGTGCGTGTCTGCAGGAATGGAGGGGACCTACAGTTTATTGCCGAATCCAAACGGCTAACGAGCGGCACTTTTCTGTGACAGGAGATACTCTTGGAGGATTTGTCAATTCCTCGCAAGAGGCAGTAGCCGTTTTTCTTTAAATAAATAGGTGACGAGGCTGGGGATCGAACCTTAGACCTCCGGCATGACAGTCCATCGCACTAACCATCACGCCATGGCTACTACTACATAGGAACAATATTTTATCAAAATAGAGCCATTTTTGAGAAAATTAAGAACAAAACCTTTAACCACACCACTGTTTTAAAAAAGACGGGTGGGTTTTGTGAAGCTTATACAAAGTTGAATTTAGTGACAGATTATGTCTTCAACTAAATAACGCATACATTTTCTTTAAGTTTCGATTCCTTCTAAATGAAAATTTGACTTCGATAGTCTTCAAAAGATTAAAAGAAAAAACTTTTCTAATGAATTAACCCTTCATCAAAAGAAATTAAAAATAAGAACTTTAAATTAGTATATTTTTTTTAAAACTCTCTTTTCTATGACTTTACCATTAAAAACTTCAGTTTAAATTCTTTTTTTTGTTTTAAATGGGCTTGATCATAATAATCTTTTCGGTTCATGTTTCAATTTCAATATTCAAAGACACCCAAAAGTTCTCGTGTTGGGCGCCATTTACAAATTCTTAAGTACCTACTGGATACTTAGTTAAAAAAATGTACATAAGTACATGTAAATTGAGCATCTTGATAAGAAATTTCTAATTAAATGTAACTATTCTTAGAAATAAACAAAAATAATTCTTTTATTTGTGTTTTCCTTCTTCTTAATATTCTTAGACATAAGTTTAAGCAAACATTAAAACATAATTTTAAAAATAAATGTATGTATTTGTTATGCACGTTTTAAGAAAAAAATAATAATATATATACATACATCGATAAAACTTACAGTCAAGTTAGCACAGATTATTTCTTTAGTTAACTACACGAATGTGAGCAATGATGAACATATCTCAATTTTTTGCTCCCATTTTGATATTCAATACATACTTCAGCACCACCATCTGTCCTTTTTAATACTTCCTTATTTTCATAACTCTCGCACTGTTTTCAATCATATTCAGGGTTTAGTTAAAGATATCCCCTAAAAATAAAAATAAAATGATTTCTAAGTATGAATATTTTAAATAAAATAAATAATTTAATTATGATTTATGAGTTATTATTTTTCCGAAAAACCAAAACTTGGCCGACGCCATACATAAATTAAATAAATAAAATAAATTTGATGGCACAACAGCTCATGAAGGAAGGGCCTAGTGACTTACAACTCTCAACCATTCCTGTGTGCGTGTCTGCAGGAATGGAGGGGACCTACAGTTTATTGCCGAATCCGAACGGCTAACGAGCGGCACTTTTCTGTGACAGGAGATACTCTTGGAGGATTTGTCAATTCCTCGCAAGAGGCAGTAGCTATAAATTAACTGAATTTATTCAATAGAAATCTGTGGATACATTTTTGAGCAAAATACGATTTTTTTTAAATGCCAAAACAAATGTAATCCGGTTAATTTTGGTCCCGAAAAATTAAAAAAAAAAGACGCGGCGGAGAATTGGCTAATGCTTGAAACAGATTAACTGCCTGAACAGAAAAGAATGACGGAACTGGAGCCGCAGACGGAACTGGAAGAGCTGTCAAAAAGTGTCGTACGTTATTTTTTTTACCTATCCACAATGCAGCTGTACAGCTTTGAATGTATTTTGGAGAAAAACAAAAGAATATTCGTGTGTACAAGCTCAGAATTCACATTTTTTGTTTCCAATAATTTTCCTTTTAATAAATAATTTTTTTTCGCGACCCAAAAAGTTGTTTTTTTTTTCTTCATACAAATTGAAACATCAAAAGTGCCGTACGTGAAAAGTTAAAAGTTGGTGAACTCTTCCGTCTGCGTCTGCAGCTCCGTATGCGGCTACGTTCCGTTATGTTCGCAACATTGAATTTGCGTGTATTCAATATTTTGACAGCTATTCCAGCTCCGGCTCTAGTTCCGTCTCCGTCATCATTCTGTTCAGCTAACAAATCTGCAACAGCACCCAGCAAACAGCACGCTGGCCAACAAAAATTTGTATCTGTTTGACATATCAAATAAAAGCATTTTCTTTGTGGTACCACACCAGCAAAAGCAAATTTAGGACCTAGGCCTAACGGTGCTGTAGGTGTTGCTGTTCTTATGTGTGTTGAACAATTGAAATACGTTGGCTCTAAATTAATGGTGGCTGCTGTTGCTGTTGACGGGGCTGTTGCTGTTGTAATCTGTTTCTCGCTTAAAAAAAAAACAACTAGGTATAGTACCAATTTTAAATAAAATAAACCTATCCGTGAAGGCTTTAGACGAACAGACACACCGACTTCTCATGCCATCAGTTAAATACATATTACAAATTTTGGAAAAAAATGAGCACGCACCATTATTATACATTATTTCAAAAAATTGCTAGAAAAACACTCATGGACACGAAAACCTCCCTTCTAATTGACAATGGAAAACAATTTTACTCGTCCTTAAAATTGTCGATCATTTTTTTTATATTTATTACTTTAATTTTCTTTTATGGACTCATATTTTCGACACGACTTTTTATAACAAAAACCAAAACAAACGAAAGTTCTGCATAAGTGCTTATACCTACACATCATCATCATATTATAAATTTATTCCTTCCTTATCATAATTTGCATAACACAATTTTGTATCCTTGTTTTATTTTAATATCTTGATTCAGAAAGCTACTTTTTTCTTTCGTCAGCCTCACTATATCGTCCTCCGCCATGACCTAGCCTAACGCAATAATCGCAAACGGATGTCCTCACTAACTTGATATAACCAAAACTTTTCTACCAAACAACCTGACTGATCAAAAGGTTCCTGTTTTTCCAATTCGCAAAACTCAGACTGTTCAAAAACCACAAAAAATGTGCATAATATCCGCACGTGGAAGACATAAAAATAAAAAAAATAAAAAAAAAAAAACTCCAAACGCCACTAAAAGAACGGAACGCTCCGCAAGTAAGCAACAAGTATGTTTTATTTTGACTCCGTTTGGGGAAGTATAGATACGAAAAAGTAAACACACACTAAACAATTACATATTCTAATGGTATGATAATTTATGCTGTTGATGAGATGATTACCACAAATAGGCATTTTTTTTTTTTTTTTTGGTTTATCTTTATCCATGAAGTACCATGACGACTTACTGACTATAGCTGCCTGGCTGGCTGAGTGACTCTTGGTGTATAGATAGATACCTAAGGCATTCAGCTCGGCTGAGCTGCATTAACAGTCCACCATTTTTGAGGCTGTTGCTCCTCGATGCCTATATGCCGCCGCACCGCAGTCTCAGTCTACCATAATACTATGCTACTGCTGCTGGTAGCTATATGGAATATTTTAGCTTCTGTGTGTGTTTGAATGGCTGGCTATAATACGTTAAAGTACGATTCGGATTAATTATTATGCGTACACCAGTTCAATTATGATAAACTTGATTTTTGACCTAATAAACCACTGCCAGTAAATATAATGGATCATAAATATATGCATTTTTTTTTTTATATTTTAATTTTTTTTTTTTTTTGTTCATTTTGGATTTGAGACTCTCATAAATAATTCATCAGGAACTTCCTGGTATTATCATTTTGCGGTGTTTTTAATATTATGGAACAAGTGCAATAATTGCAATTTTGTTGTTGTATTTTCGGGGTAGCTAATTTGTTTGTTTTTGTTGTGCGGCATTTTTGTTTGTTTGTAAAATTAGTAGTCAAGGATTTGGGATTATTGTCTTATAAATGGTAAATTTTGAAATAAGTGTTATTGTGATAGCCATACGGAAATTTATGTACTATAGTATTCGAGTTTAAATTCTTATGCAAATGTTAGAGTGGGATTCCTTTGAAAAATTTATATGTTTAAAAAAATTATCTCTTTATAGTTAAGTTATACAAAGGGTGTCCCCTAATTCGTGCACGATATTTCGGGGATAGATTTCTGGTATAATTGTAAAAATTATATGGGGACAAATTCTATCTCCACTCCCCTCCCTCAATCTAGTTAAAATTTTTGAAAAATTGACTTAAAATGAAAAAAAAAATACTAGAAATCAACGAAAGCTCATATAATGATGTGTTATAGCAATTTTGAAAGCTAATATTCTATTCTTTTATTCGTTTTTTTAAATCTAGTTATTTAAGTGCATTGATTTTTAAACTTAACAATACAATAATAGTAAGTTTTGCTGTCGTAAAATTGGAGCGAATAAAATAAAACGCACGACTGGACCGCACAAACTTGCTCTTGTAGTAAAAGTTTCTTTGAATTTTAAAGATTGAGTGTATTAAAAGTAAATATTTGTTTATGGGAGCCTTAAGTTTAAACTAATATTATACATTATAGAGCTTAAATTAAAAAATTGTTAAAAATCAATATAATTCGAAATAAAGTTATTAAAAAAGTCTTCTTAAATTGTTTTGAGAGCTAAAAAAAGTAGCCGTAGGTCTAAGGTTCGATCCCCAGCCTCGCCACCCATATTTATTTAAAAGAAAAAACGGCTACTGCCTCTTGCGAGGAATTCACAAATCCTCCAAGAGTATCTCCTGTCACAGAAAAGTGCCGCTCGTTAGCCGTTCGGATTCGGCAATAAACTGTAGGTCCCCTCCATTCCTGCAGACACGCACACAGGAATGGTTGAGAGTTGTAAGTCACTAGGCCCTATAGTTCTTCATGAGCTGTTGTGCCATCAAATTTATTTATTTTATTTATCTGATTTCTTTACCTTACCTTAGTTTTGGAGAAAAAAAAATTAAAATCGTAAGAGCGGTTTTTTTTTTAAATTAATTTTTTATATATAAAATTTTGTAAATATTTTTAAGAGAAAAAATTGGTACACAATTTTCTTAGTATTTATTTATGTCGACT
The DNA here is from genome assembly GCA_947049315.1 of Epistrophella euchroma. Taxonomy (NCBI): domain Eukaryota; kingdom Metazoa; phylum Arthropoda; class Insecta; order Diptera; family Syrphidae; genus Epistrophella; species Epistrophella euchroma. The sequence continues at coordinate 16,004,119 of OX346247.1, read as the reverse complement.
TAAAAATAAAATTTCGAAAAAAATTATCTACCCGTTTTGGAAATATCGAATTTTCAAAAAAAAATTTTTAAATTTTTTTTAAAAATCCAAAATTTGTTTTTTTGAAAATTTTGATATGCAGTATGATTTCAACTTTTAAGAAGCTTTTGTATAAAAAATTTAATTTAAATCGGTTAGGCACGTATTGAGATAGTCCAAAATAAAGAAAATGGTTCTTTGAGAGGTACCGTTAATAATGGCTAACTGTAAATTTTGTTTTTGGCAGATCGTAGACTATACTAATACACACAACACAACAATTTTAATCAAAATCGTAGGAGTCGTGTTTTCGAGAAAATTTATATTTTCTGTAACGGTTTTTTAACATTTATATGGAAGGTACCGTTAATTTTGACTATAAGAAAAAGCTTTTTTCAAAATATTTTAGATAATGTTAAAAAACCGTTTGGTGTCAAGTTTCATAAAAATCAACGAAATGGTTTTCGAAATATTTGGTTTTCAAAAAAAAAATTTGAAACTTTTTTTGAAAATCCAAAAAAAAGTTTTTGGAAAATTTTGGTATACAAAACTATTAAGATTTTTCAGAAGATTCTCCATACAAAAATTATGAAAATCAGTTTATCCCTTTTATAGAAAAACGAAAATAAAAAAAATGGTTTAATTTAATTTTTACAGAAAGATAGCATATACCTAATAAAATTTTTTGATTTTTTTTTTGATAAATCTTTCGATCCATTTTTGAGAAAAATAAGATTTTCCAAAAATGCTAAAAAAAATTATATGGCAGGTACCGTTATTTTTGGTCCTAAAAATAAGAGGAAAAAAACCTGTCGGGGTAATTTCCCGAAAACACTTTATACCAAGTTTAGTTAAAATCGGCCCATGGGTTTAGGCTGTAGGCGAGTCCAAGGACAGGCAGACCGACAGAATTGCGAGACCCACTTTTTTCGTCTTTCCTATCATCGTAATGTCAAGTTTGATAGTTATCTCGAGTTCAATTTTTTTTACGAATCCAAAACTTGCCATATATAGTACCTATATATCGCAAGTAAAAATATTGAAAATACATATATTTTTTTTTTACCAAGACTCAATCGCTCGATTTTATTCACCGTCACAAAAAATTTATGACATATTGGACAGTCAACAGCAACCTTGGAATAGTTGTATTTTTTGATGAAAAACATTTCACTCAGAGAAAAACCTTTGCTAATATTTATTGCATAAGCCCCGAATTTGTTGCTGGTGGAGTTAGAGGACGAAATCTAGAATAATGGAAATTTAAATTAGATATGATCCACATCCAAATTTTACCTTGTGGAATGCTTTTGAATTACGAAAATCTCAAATACGAAAACCTCAAATAGTTTTGGGATTAGTGTATGAAAGGATGAAAATAAAAATACAAATTTATAGCTTTTAAAATGGTAATCTGAGATAAAAAGCTTTAAAAATTGAAAATTCTCCATCATCTGAATTCCACTCTCATTGTCAAGGGTATTTGGTGTATTATTTTAATTTTTTCGTTTTCCTAGGTAGCAATGAACTTAACATACAAAAACTATTGGAATTATTTTCCATTTACGAAGTGTTCTACATTATAAATTATTTTCTATTCAAGGTTACGATTTACGAAGTATTGCATCTCAAAAAGTCCGTTACAATTATTTGAACCGGAAACAATTTCTCACAAAATTCCGTTACAAATTTTGCATCAACCCTTTTTCATAAACCCCACAATCAATCTAAAGATACAACCGAATTCGCAAACTCATCTTATAATCATCTTTGACACCGCGTGCAAATCCCTTCCGCTGATGCATGAAAAATGCAAATCAAAAGGTTTTCAACCTAAACAAGGATTTCCAAAGCAAACACAGCCGCCTCATCATAGACAACATTTAAATATATAAGAAAAATCTTTTCCTCCTTATAAACAAAAAAACTAAAAGGGTTCATTCTGATCAATAAGTTAAAAAAAAAAAAAATATATACTTTCCATATCGACGTTGATGATGATATATCTTGAGAGAATCTTCTCACCCATTAAAGGATGCAAAACGACGCCGAATCGACGGGCAGATGATTCATTAAAAAAAGAAAGAACGAACACAAAAAATTCGCATCCAAAGTCTGAATATTAATTGAATCGATATCACCCTGAGTTTAACATACAAGAACATACAATCTCGCATCTTGCAAAGGTATACAGAGCTCTTCTAAGAACAAACGAAAACAATTTATTATCCATTTCATATCAAGCGCGGTGATGTCCTGAAGAGAATCTTCACGAATAAACAAAGATACTCGATTTCCATGGGAAAATTTTCGTCTCTCTCAACCCCTTCGCCAAAAAAACGAAGACGACATCCACATCATATAGACAAAACGCGCATTCAAATTACCTTGCTGCTGCATCCTACCTATTTATATACCGTCTTACCGTCTCGTCTTCGTAAAAAAGGATGAGAAAATTAAATATGCAAAGCAAGGATGACCCCTAAATTTCCATGCACAAATGTATTCGCACTACCACACATTTACCCTTGGCATTATCTCTGTTTATGAAAAAAAAAAAAAAAATAGTAAACCCTTTACGCACCCCTTTTTGCTTCCTTTGCGCAATAATGTACGAAATAGATTTGCGCAACCATCTCGAAGGAATTATTGCCAAAGACCTCGACTGCGACTCGGGCGACTGACGATGACGTTAAGGAGATGAACCCTATTTGAATACTCATCCTTTTTATTGTTTGCGCAAATTTTTTGAATAATTTTCACAATATGCATGCAAGCACACCCTAATTTCTGGTCTATGCTTTAAAGGTTGACACTCTCAATACCTGCGCCAGTTCCTTCTACGAAACTAAATATCCTTTTTCCTATTCACATGCAAATAAAAGTTGAGAAACTCTTTGCGTAAACAATGACAACGTTGGGTTCGTTCGAAATGGAAGATGAACCCAAAACTAGTCCTAAGGGTGAATGTTCCAAATTCTTAAATTTCGATTATCTTCTTCATCGTTGTGTCGGTCGTTGTTGTCGTCTTCGTCTTCGTTGCCGTGTCGTGTATAAGGATCTCCCAAGTGTTCCATTTGTGTATCCTTCAGACGTCATCGATCGCACATCTCAGAACTCGACGAAGAAAAGGGGTGACAGGATGCGATCCCAAATTAGGCACTCCTGATTTACACTGTCATTTGAAGAAGAAGAAAAAGAAACCCTTTTTCCTTGCGAATTTTTTTTTTTTTTTTTAGATTATTTTTTTTTTGTTAGGGTATCCGATTGATCCTTAATTTATGCACGGCGGATAATTTATGCGTAAAAATTTTTCAATATTAGATTTTCCAAAGGATTTTCTTTCTTTTTAATTCGATTTTTTTTCTGATTCTTCTATTTGGGTAAATTGAAGGGTTAGGTATAAGGCCACCTTATATGCGAGAGAACCTTGTTTTTTTTTTATACGTCCTGTCGAATCGAATGTTGTTTTTTTTTCGAATTTATTGGGCTGTGTTGCTGGCAGTCTGTTGGTGTAGTGGTTTTGAATTATTAGTCGAAGAATAGTATTTTGCATACGACAATGGGTGGGTAAAAGGTGAAATGGAAATTGAAAATATAGAGTTCATCGATAGAAACTGGAGCTGTGAAAGGAATAAAGGATACAAAAAAAAAAAAAAAAAAAAAAAACGAATATATTTTTTTTACTGTAGCTATGCTTTTATCCCTGTGTGAGCACCAGATTTTGCAAGAACTGCGAACAAAAAACATTCAACCACACTGTGTATCCTGGTTTTAGATTTCTTCTGATTTCTATTTTCAGTTTCGATCCTTCGTTTAAGGTCCTTGGTACATAATCGATGATAAATTATAAGGTGCAACACAAACCTACTCAAAAGAGAGGTGTCACACAAGAAATGCAAATTTCGATTTCAATATATAGAGTTCCACGTGTGTTTGGAGGTTTTTACAAGGGTTACAAGGGTTAGTGTAAATAAACTCTTAAAAAAATATAAAGCAAAGGGAAATCGTAATCAAATTAAATTGGTGTGTACCTATATGCAGTGAAAAAAAAATTCAACAATCAGTTTTAATATTTAATTATTTTTAAATTCATTTCCATATAGTAAAAATTAATTTACTTTTATGAAGATGAAGGAATATTTTGTATTTGCAAATTTCAATTTCAAAATTAATTTATTTAATATAATGGAAACGCGAAAAAATTTTTAGTCTGAATTTTCAAAGAAAATAAAAATTCAAATTAACTAATTATTTACTTAATTATTTCGATTTTACTAAACTCTATAATTTTTGCCATACAAAATTAGGACTTATCTATCCTAATTTTATATACTCTCGGGAAAAACATCAGGAAAAATTATATAATAAAACATCTGGTTAGTGTGTTAAGGAAAAAAAAAAAAAAATTACTCAAAAAATTTTAAATTTTGTTAAATCAACAATAAAAACTAGTTAAATTAACTTGGTTTATTATTGAACTGGCAGCACATATTTATGTGATTTATTTTACTAAATAAGTATTTAATTAATTAAATAGCTGTGTTTAAGTTTGTACAAGAACAAGAACAAGGATGAAATAACATGACGGACTATAATTTTTCAGTGTTCACTTTCAATCATCATTGCTCCGGTGGCCATGTTAAGCGAATATGATAATCAGGATGAATCAACAAGATACTCCATAATTGCAACTTCTTGCGAAAATTTCATGGTTTTTGTAACCCAGACCTGGAAAACTGTTTACATAAGTTAACCACGACATAGCCAAGTTCAAGTTAACTTCAATAAATGCTTCCCACGAAAAGTGCTGACAATGACACCAAATTTATATCGCAGCAAACAATTTCCAATTCGTGGAAACTTGGAGCAACGACGCGACGATGGAAAATAAACTATGCTACTTAAACATGAAATAAGTATTTAAGTTGTAGATTTTAAATAAAATTGGTCATTAAGTTCTCGGAGGCGGAATAGCTGCCAGTTTGGAAAATAAAATAATAAAATTAAAAAGAAATATAAAAAATTTTTTTTTTTTAAATAAAAATTAACTAAAAAAATTAATTTATACAATATTCGCACTGCTTCAGATTCAATGAATTTGTCTATAAGGACAAATTTTGTCAATAACCAGTAACTATTAATTTTTCAGATAAATCAAAAATTAGCTCTTCCTTAGAACCGATATTTCAGCTATAAATATCCAGTTTCCTGATGCCAGCAGCGAGGCATAAATATGACAAAAATATTTACTTCATGTGAAGAATATGTTATATGTTATAAATGATGTTCTACTGACATTTTAAAAATCGGCTCTAATTTTTAAAAATATCATCCTTATTTAGTTAAATATTTTTAAAAATAGCACATTTTGTAGAATTTTTAAAAATAGCAGATTTTTTAGAAATAGGAAAAACTAAAAAAAAATCTTGTTATTTTAATTGTTAAATGCAGATAAGTATGTAGGTACACCAGTGGCGTGGCGTGAATGATTTCAAATAGCAAGTCGAAGAAAAATTAGTTACTGAAAACGTAGGCAAATAAATTATTAATGTCTACCTAAAATTGCTTATATCGCGTATCCCTAATTAAGCCGCAGAAAACCGAGTTATTTATTTACATAAAGAAGCGTAAATTGAACAGAGAGTGTGACACCTCTCTGTTCATACACGCTTTCTTATGGAAAAATAACACAGTTTTCTTCGACATATTTTGGGAATTTTTAATGGGAATAAATAATAAGGGAACAAAAGCAAAAAGAACAGATTTGTTCTATCCAGTTCCAGTGTGTAGTATGAAGTTGGAGAAGAGAGACATAACATTCTTTTTTCAATGATGATTTGTGTTGAATGGTTGAACGTTGAAAGGTAGAATTTCAAAAGGTAACTCGGAAGGAATCGTGTTATATGGACGACACGCCACTGAACACTAAAATTATCACTGCTGTCCGGTTAGTTTTATAATAGGTGCTTGATTGTGTTGAAATGAGAACACATACTGTAGAATCAACACTATTTTCAAGTTTTTTATTTGATTTTTTGAACTTGTAGATATAATTTTAAAATACTAATACGATGTTTGGTTTGATTGAACAGGCAGAGCGTTAAGTTCACTCAGGACAGGACCACAAATAAATTTTATCAGATGTGAAATTGTAAAAATATTGAAGCGTTAAGTTAACAGCCAATGAAGTAAAACAGAAAATTTCCAGAGACTAAGTTAAAATAGTTCCAACATCTTTGAAATTTACAATGCGGCTATGTCAAAATAACCCGTTTTTTTTTTATTTACGAGAACTTCATATTACATCAAATGCGCCCCCTTCACTTTTCCGGGAGGGGCAATTTTGAAAAAAAATTGGTTAAAAATAGAAAAAACACAATGGTAACACTTACAACGTTATAAATATTATTTACCTACTTCTTTTTGTAAATCTCTTATTTTATTTTTAAATAAAGTTGTTTTAGGGCCAGTTGCACAAAAGTTTTCTGACAACACTAACCTCTGATTTATAAATAATTGAGAGTTAGGCCAGGCGCGCACATGCAACTAAACAGTTTGGTTTCGATTTTGAATACTATAGGATTATATGAGAGTCCGCGTACATAAACCGGCGCGCACTCCCATATAAACCCATTGTGCTCAAAATCGAAACCAAACTGTTTAGTTGCATGTGCGCGCCTGGCCTTATCTGACTGATTTGAATCAAATCAAAGTTGTAACAAAATATTTTCCTCTATTGACGTTAAAAAAGTTATCCTCTTATCGTTCTCACGTCAAATTTCAGAACTTCTTACGAGAAATCATGTCAAAGCGTTACGTTGGAGTTTGTTTATCCATGTGTTTTGTGTTTGTTGTGGATTCCGAGAATTTTCCGTTCGTGTAATTAAAACAAATGAGAATTGTTTTTTATTTATCTAAACTTGTATAGGTAATTATCCTCAATTTTTGAACCAATCTAAGATTTTCGTGCAAGTGGCCCTTAGTAGATAGTTTCTAAATATTAATTTTAAAATAAAAATTTTGAAAAAAAAAAATTAAAACAAAAACTTTATTTTTTTTTTAAATATTGTTCCTATTAATGTTTAGTCAAAATAATACTGAAAATTAGGTGTCAAAGTGTTTTCTAGTTTTTGAGCAAATTGAAAATAAGAAAAGTAAGTTTTTCCTTAACTTCGATAAAGCTGAAGATCGCTGCATTGAAAAATCAAAATTCCTTTGGATGAGGATCTGTGGATATGAAGTTATGATTTTTCAAAACTTTAAAAACCGTTTTGTAAGGCGGGAATTTTTTTTAAACGTGATGTTTTTCAGTTTTTTTTTATTTCATTTTTTAATATTTTTTTTAATGAAAAATTGTTGAATTTAATGAAGTTTTTTTTTTTTTTGGCAGATTTTTTGAACAGAGTAAAATATAGTCACAAGTAGAATGGCTCAAACCACAGACGTGATGTTTTTTACTTTTTTTTTATTTTTTACCGTTAAGGTTTTGTACTATGATATTTGTAAAACTTGGAACAAAACTTTGGATCGCTAAAACTCGGAGATGAGAAATGTTGGGATAAAAATAAAAACACCAATTTATCGAGATTTAAGAACACTCAACGTGATCGATTTTTTTTTTTTTTTTTAATGAACGTTCTTAACTCTTCAAAAAAAAAAAAACACGAGAAAATATAACAAAAACTCTTTTTAAACTAAATAAGTTAGACTTTTGTATTGAAGCTTCAGTCTGCCAAAAAAAAAACTTCATTAAATTCAACAATTTTTCATTAAAAAAAATATTAGAAAACGAAATAAAAAAAAACTAAAAAACATTTCGTTTAGAAAAATTCCCGCCCTACAAAACGGTTTTTAAAGTTTTGAAAAATCATCACTACATATCTGCAGATCCTCATCCAAAGGAATTTTTGATTTTTCAATGCAACGATCTTAAGCTTCATTAAATTCGACATAAATCCCTTATTTTGGTGCTCCAATGATCCTATTTCCATTATTAAAGTATTAAATAATTAAATATTGTTGTATATAAATTTCTCACAAACTAAAAGTCACTTAAGAATCAGGTTTTCTGAGTTTGACTAAAAAGTGACAGAAGCTTTGAAACAAAAAATTTTTACCCAGAATTACTTTGAAAAAAATTTTTGTTCAAAATTTTCACCGGTTTTAAAAAAATAAAAAAAAAATAAATGATTTTTTGATCTCTTGATCTTATCTACCATATGCTGAAGCTTTTCTCGCACCAACTCTTATTCCAATAAGTTAAGAAAAACTGCTCAAACCATTTAAAAGAAATTCCCTTCACTAAAAATTTTAATTTCTAATTAAATAAAATTAAACTTGACAGAATTTTATTACAAAAAAAAAAGATGCTGCGAATATATTTTTGTGTAGTATTTTATCATGATTTTCTTCAAGTCTTAGCATTAATTTCGCTCGAGAAAATTGAACGTTAGAAGTCCTGAGAATAAAAAGCATATAGAGAATAAATTGACACACATCTGTATTGATTTTGCAAAAAAAAAAAAAAACTAACAAAAATAATAAAAAAGAACAAAACAAAAAATCCCGAGACAAGTGCAAATGCTGAAAAACTAACAACACAACAAATTGAGAATCGTGCTGAATCCAATTTCTGAATTTATCCGCGTACAGAGCATCATCAGAGGGTAAAGACAAATGCTTTCATGCGCGACAGATGTTGATAGGCGTTTTAGCTTCGAAAACTAATCCCTTCTGACATTCGCTACGCCAATAAAACGAATAAATGGTTAATTCCATTCCATCGATGGATATAGAGTCCCAGCAGAAGCTAAGTATAGAACCCATCAGAAACCGCACTCAGCACAAAAACTATATTGGGTAAAAATTGAAACTGTTTTTCTCCAGGATATCCTTGTACACATATAAATTCTTCTCGCCTCATTCTCAAAAGAACGATAAAAGAATTGACTTTAAATATAAATCCCAAAGTGCACTCTTTTTTTTGTGTGTTGTCAATTTTACTTAGTTCTGGCTCGGCGTTGGCGGACACCCCTTTCGATATAAAATAAACCTTTATACCACACAACTTAGTTTTTTTTTTCCATCATTGGGATAAAAATGAATATTGGAATCAAGCGGGGGTAGCTAGGCTAGCTGAAAGAAAAACAACGACAAGTTACAAGAAACAAGAACAGACGTTCATTTCCTAAAAACTAAACCAAACACAACAAATAATAATTTAGTGGTTTGTTGACTCTTTTGAGCAAACTTCATTTGCGGCTATTATCGAATCGGAAAGGATTATAATTAACAAAATTGAACAAAGTTTTCGCTATCGTTCACCCCCTGTTTTTATACCTATACCTATACCTACATAGCATCGTTGTTGCTCGTTGTTGTCATTTTGTCAATATAAAAAAGGATTTTCTTATTTTATACATATTTCCCCGCGGATTTGGGGTGGATTTTTGTGGGGGCGCAGAAATAAGAAAATCAGGAAGATACAAATATTTGATTTCCGGACTTCATGAACATATTTGTATTTGGATAATGAGACTTGAAATCCAATCAAAAAGAGTATTATGTTTTGATTGGTTCATTTTGAAGACATCACTTGATGATTGGTCTAGTTTTAGAAGAAAAGGAAAGTTGCGGAATTGCAGACTCAAAATCTTTATATAAATTCATCTAGGTTGTATTTTAGATTGTATGGCATTAAAATTTATAAAAATCTGATTTTTAAAAGTATTTGTACAAAATGTATCGTAAATCTTTTCTATATATAATAAAATCTACGACTGGGTCTCACGAACTTGCTCTTGTAGTAAAAGTTTCATCGAATTTCAAAGACTGAGTGTAATATAAAACACATAATTAATAATTTTATATTTATTTATCCATTTAATAAACTGAAGAATGGAAATTTGAATATGAAAAAAAAAGCATGAAAACTGTTCTTTAAAACGGTAAAACAAGTACTTAACATGTTTTAATCATAGAATGAAGAACGCCATCTCAATTTTTGAAAAAAATGTGAATTTATGCAGAAAAATATTTTTAAAATCGTTGAAGCGGTTTTCCTAAAAAATAAGTTTTTTTTATATAAAATTTCTTGAATTTTTTTTAGGAAAATAGAATATAATAATATAATAATATACAATTAAAACCCAAATTTCAAAAAAATGTATCAACCCATTTTCAAAACAATGATTTTTCAAAAACAAAAAAGAAAATTGAACTTTTTTTAAAAATCCAAAAAAAATTTTTATGTATGTTGTATTATTCTAACTTGATAGGACGTCCTAAGTAAAAATTTTGATCAAAATCGGTTAAGCGGTTGCCGAGAAAATCGAAACCAAAAAAACGGTTCTACGACAGGTACTGATAATAACTGTTTTTGGTAATTTTTTTTTTCATCAAAAACCATACCACCACTAGTACACACAAAAATTAAAAAAAAAAAAGAGCCTGGGTTTGACCCACACTAATAACTTCCCATTGGTTCCCTTTGAAACTCGACACCCGACGTTATTTTTTGTAAGAAAATTACCAATTAAAAATCTTCGAAAAACTTGTCAGTTGTGCAATCAAGGGAAGGCTGTTTGCTCTAAATATTTGCGACACGAAAAATTTCAACAATTATTAACAGTTTTTTTTTTTTGAGCTTTTTTGGCCTAGAAAAAAACCGTCAATTGAATTTTTTTTTAAAACCTTATAAATTACTAATTATGGCATTTTGTGTAGACTAAAATTATCTAGGAGTTGATATCATTGGTTATTCTCGAAACATTCGAGCCGAAAAACATTTTTTAACAATTTTAGCATTTTTTGCAGTTTTATCGGACAAGAAAAAAAACACGTTAATTGAAATTTTTCACAAACTCCACCGATTATCAACTATAACTTTGTGTATTAAATAAAATTAACCAGAAGTTAATGTCTTTGTTTGTTCTCAAATATTAATTAAAAAAAAACTGCGAGTTGTTTTTTTTTTTTAAGTATTACCAATTTTTCACTACTTCATTACGCATAGAATGAAACCATGCCAAAGTCGATAGCATTATTTGTTCTAGAGATATTCGAGATAAAAGCCATTTTAGAACTTTTTTTTTAAATTACTCTAATAAAAAAATCGCCAATTGAATTTTTCTAAAAATGCTTTTTGTACGTTATGGCTTCATTATCTATAAAATAAAGTTTATTTGAAGTCGATATCTCTATGCGTTCTCGAAATATCGTCAGCGAAAAAAGCTTCCGTACGTATACGAACGTATACGTACACAGACATCTCTCTACACAGACCTCTAAAAGTCGAGAAATGTCAAAATTTTCAATTTCATAAATCGGACCGATTGCAATAACTTCCAATGGGGAGTTAAAAATCCCTTTTTGTGTTCGTACGCGCATAACATCATTCGATTTGCATGGAGAATTTTTGTTGGATTTCTATTAACCAGATTAACTCAAAAGGAAGCCGAAAATTGATAAATTCGAACGTAAATTAGAAAATTCGACCGACAAAATCAGAAAATTGTGAAAACATCTTGAATAATAAAACTTTCTGAATTAGCTTTTTGTTCGTACGCCCATAACTCGTCTGAACATCTTCTAAATTGGATGGATATTTTTTTGTTGGATTTGATAAACATACTATACGTATATAAAAATTAGAAAATTATTTCGGAACAGTCGGAAAGTCGTGATAACAGTAAATTGCATAATATCTTTTGTTGTTTTTTTTTTTGCTCAACAGTCTTTCTATATTGGCGATTGATATGACTTTCAAAAAGACCATTAATAATATTTAATCAATTATAGGTGGAACAAAGTTCAACGGGTCAGCTAGTTAAATTATATTTTTTGTCCTGAGTTTCAATTCTGTAGCTAAAATGTTTTTGCCCAAAAATAAGAAAAGTCTATGTTCTGATTTTTGTCTTATGGAAAGGAACAAGAATGTTCAATATGACAGTTTTTTGTTTAAAAATTGTTTAAAAAATATACAAAAAATACTATTTACCACACAAAATAATTGAACTTCAACAAAATACTACAAGTACCTAGATCGGTCGCGTCTGCACCGTCTTCCAAGTTTTCGTAGTCAATCTCCTGAGATCACGAGCAAGTGACAATAGATTACCGAAGCCTACCAATCGCCGAATCTGGCAATTTGTCTGGCAAGTTGCACTTAAAAATCGTTTTCTTTACAGGTCACTCGAGTTATGGTATCAAAATGGCGTACTTTGGCGCTAATTAAGTCTCTGAGCTAGGTTTGCTCGGGGCCGCCATTTCTACCTACCTAGAATTAATATACGTGTAGACTAGAATCGACTAAGATGATGTCCTATAACCTTAATTTTCACTCCGATTGTCCTTCACTTGTGATAGTTTTTTTTAAATTCAGCCATCAACATTTCTGATTCCTTTCTCAATGTTTCGCTATAATACATATATTTCTAAAATTATTATTCATCAGGTGAATCAGTTTCAGAAAGAAGCAAATACAAACAACCATTGGAGGTGTCTGCTCTGATTCAGATTGTGTTGTCACAGCATCATTCAAAAAATCCAAAACGCATCAGCAGCAGATCTACAGCAGTTAAACGAAAAACGTAAAATCTCATTCAAAAGTCACTTATGGGGTCCTTGGGTGTCGTAAAAAATCGATGACGAGACTTCATTTTTATTGGTCCTTTGCATCGTGTTCTTATTAAAGAGGAAATACTCAAGGTACATATCATTGAATCAAAGGGGTCGAATCCTTTTTGATATTCTTCTTTCCTCAAAACAAATTTAAAATAAACTAAAAGACAAGACAACTAAAGAGGGTTGATCCAATCTATTCAAGAACAAAAAAAAAAAAAAACCACTGAGCAGACAAATTTTATTCGCGAATTCATTTGGCACAACAAGACAAGGAACCATAAAGACGAACAATGAATCCTCAAGGTTATAATTGAAGTGGGAATACCCTTTTACTGCTGATGGGATGAAGTTAGAGGGGTTCTCTGTGTCTGTCGTTCAAAGGTACCATCCCTTATTCTTTTTACCTATAGCCAAGCCTCACGTGAAAATCTTTTGCGAAAGGGTTCGGTGCGTTATCGTTCACTCAAACTATTGCAGTGCCATCTTTTGGACTTCGCTTAAAGCAAATTGCAAGCCCAACTGGAAGATAGGAATAATTCTAATTCGAATATTATTTATCTGAAGGATATCTGTCTTATTTTCAATGAAAATGCATTTCAAGGACTATTTGGATAAATTGTTTTGCCGTGAATGCCTAGGAGGGTTAAGGAATATTCCTTAACACAATGCTGAATCAGAATCAGGAATTTAGTAGGTACCTACACAAATTGTAAAACCGATTTGCTTTACAGCAAATTAAATTTATGATGAATCGGCTGTTCTTCCGACCAAGGACAATTATATATTATTCTAAGGAAAGTATCTCAGGGATACAACGACATTATATATGTACGACGTCATATAAGTTAGACGTTGTTTTTGTTGTAGAAGTCTGGTCACTGGGTCCAGTTAAATTTTAAGCTTTTCCGGTTGAAAGGACACAACTTCCTGCTGCAGGCTGGGTCCGAATAAACAAATTGCGAACCTAACGATGACACAACGCAAAAGGACACACCAGAAACAGAATAGAACACACAGGAATCATGGGGTTGCGGTCATATAATAATTGCCATAGTAATTTGTGTGGAGCCCATATTATCCAACACACAAAAAGGACATTTCTCCGGAGTATATATGTATGTATGTATATTGTATAAATAAATGTATCCTCAACCAATTGGAAATGTTATTGATGTCATTTTCTCTAGTTCGGCCCAAGGATAGATGTGAAAGGATTCATTCAGATCCAACTAATGCTATACCTAGGTATAGAGAGATGAACAAGGAACAAACAATAACAAAAAATTATTCATACGAATTAAGAAATAGTCTAAAAGGATAAAAGAAACATCCACATTCACATCTATACACTCTGAAGATCTGAAGAAGAAAAATATCAGCAAAGTTCGGCATTTAATAGAAAGGACTATTTGGCATTTATAGAAAAAAAAAGGAGAAGGATAATTCCGATATACCGAAGATGGATAAAACACGAAATTGACAACCAACAATGGGACCCAGGGACAAAATGATTGCCTATACTATGTTTATCTTTCAAACAGCATGAATAGTATGAATATAAAATAGTCCTTAAAATAGGACGAAACGCCAAATCTGTGCTTAGGTTCATTTTTTTTTCTATCTATTCTATAGTTGTTGTATAAGTATGTATTTCTTTGCTTTTGTTTTCGATTTTCTTATGTGGGTGTCGGATTTTTTTTTTGTTTTTTGATTTTCTTAAAACAGGGTGTTACATTTGGAAAGATTCTTTTAGAAATTTTATCTTTTTTTATGAAGCAAAACAAAAGGTATAACAATATTTTAATAGTGGTTCAGCATTGTTAAATAATTAACTCACCGTAATTTTTTTTGGATTTAATGAGGTTAAACCGTGATTCAGGATTGATTTCCATGATATTACGAAGGCCAATAATATGTTTGAATCCTCGTGGAACCCCAGTTAACACAGTGGCTTCATTGTCAATATTTTAGGCAATAAATTCTTTGGCTCATTGCCATTGCCTTGAATATTGCCAATTGAGATGCTCAGGCAATGGCAATATTGCCTGGTAGATGAAAAGCTTTCCATCAACTAAGAAAATTAATTTTAAAATTTCGCCTTTTTCAAAATAGTTTCTCCACGATTTTGAACGTTTTTTCCTTCACACAGTTTAGGTGTGTTTTATTGGTAATTCATAGCTAGCGCAGCAATGCAAGTTCAAAAAAACGCTATATTCACTTTTATGTGAACTCTTTATTCCCTTTTTTGAGTGGAAAATAATATGCGTTACTAACACTTAAAATTCTACAAAGTTGCCAATAAAACACAACCATTATAAAAACAGTAGGTAAATTTAAAGTAGATAATTATTTTTTGGCGCCCTTGGATATTTCAAATCTGCCACCCCTCAGGTCCGTCAAGCTGGGCCCACCACAACGGAAATTCAAAAATCTAACTATGCAGGAATTAGGGGCTAATTTGGGGCTAATTTATAGTACTCCAATCCCGAAAGAGCCCAAAATTACCTTCAACCTAAAACTTGTGGTGGACTCAGCTTAACATCAAGCTGGGTCCACCACACCTCCCAATACACAATTTGAAAGATCTTATGATGCATGAAATAGGGGCTAATTTGGGTCTAATTTAGTACCCAAATCCCGAAGGAGCCCCAAATTCCCTTCGCCCTTTAGAGGGCAAAAACTTATTTGATGACGTCATCATGCCGTGAATCTGAGTTCACCACAACCTCCCAATAAGGTTTTTGAAAAATGTAATGATGCAGAAATTAGGGGCTAATTTAGTACCCCAAATTCTCTTCACCGTTTAGAGGGTAAAAATTGATTTGATGACGTTAGCCCCAAATTAGCCCGTAATTCCTGCATCATTAGATTTTTGAATTTCCGTTGTGGTGATGGACACAGCTTGACGGACCTCCACCCCTCCCCTAACCAGATTTTAGTCGCATATCTTTAACATAATAATATGTATTAATAAAGGAAAATAATAAACACGACAGTTTAACCTGATGTTAACCAACTTAACCTGCGAAAATAAAAATTAAATTAAAATTTGTCAAAGATTAATAAAATTAAAAAAGTGCGTATACGCCCGAGTGAACCATACATTTGAAAGAATTTCGTCTCTTGATGGAGTCTCTCGTTTATCAAATAAATCTTATTTATTTTTATAGTTAAGAATATTTACATATCGACGGTTAAACTGCAGGACTTCGTAAGTCGAGAAATTAAAAAAAAAAAATTGTTAATGCAAAAATATTAGAAAAAAATCAACATTTTACAGGGAAGGCAGAATTCAAAACCTCGTTTTGGTGGTAAATATACATTTTAGATCAAAAATATATAAAAGTATCTTCTTGTATTTACTTAGTTTTTGGGGATTTCAATAAAAACAAAATACGAGGTGCTTTAAGTAATTTTAAAGGTTTTTTTTTATTTCTAAAAAACATGCAAGAATGACACACGAGGTGATGCACTTTAACCGTCGATATGTATTAACTTATTTCATAATCCTTAATAGCTGAATGTTATTCCTCATCCTTATTTTCAAATAGAAGTCAACATCGAATAAATTAAATAAATAAATTAAATTTCATCGAAAAGAAAATAAGAATTGCAAAATAATTTTTCGCCGCCCCTAAAATTTTGAATTTTTGTCTTATGGATTTCTATTCCTGCGCCAAAGTTTAAGTGACAGATATCTTATTAGAGCCTTATGTAGAGATTTTAAAACTAGTCCCTTCTATACTGCCCATAATTTCGTAATGACCCTAACCACAAAATTTTTGATTTTGAGTTTATCGCATTTATTTAATTATGGGCAGTATAGTACCAATGGTTTATATAATTTTCTATCTGTCATCTTAAAACTAAAATTCTAGGATTTTTCTAAAATTTGTTCTTAATTGGCTCAGAGTGAAGGTGTAAGTCCTACCCATTTAACGGTACCTTCTTCTCTGTACAACTTACTTTCCTATGTTTAAACTTTAGTTCAAAACACCCTGTATATTACTAAGGACTAAAGAATACAAAAAAAGGATAAGATATTTTTGCGTTGTTTACCTTCGACCGCAAAAACACCCAAATGGAATACTTTTATACATATCGGTACGGGTACCTACATACATGTTGGGTAATAGTTATTTTAGGACATTTTCTTCACCCCATCGCCTATAGATTCTCTATAACAAGTCTAAACTATTTGCTATTTGTTTTTCTCAGTATAATTTACATATGTATATAACAATGGCGAGGAGAAACATGGGGGCATCAGAAAGGTTTAAATTGACCATTGCCCTCACTCATATACTATATGGCCAATTTAAATGGCTATATCGATAGACCATCAATGAGGATGCAATTATATTCAAATGTCAATTCGGGTAGGTTTTTCTTTTCTTTGTAGTTTTGTTAATTTGGTTAGAAAGACAAAGGAAATAATAAATTAAGCTATAAGCATCAAGGGGGTAGTATTAAAAGGAAATGACTTTTGTTATAGGATTTTGTTTTGGAACAAAATAAAAAATTCGTAATAAAGTTTCGAATGTGTGAAAATTCATAATGATGGGGGATTTTTTGTTAAGTAAATCAAACAGAATTAAATTAAGAGATTTATGGAGAGAGTTTAAAGAAATATATAGTACAATGTAAATTTGTCCATCATATTTTTTCGAGTTTTTTTTTAGTGAAACAATATGCATAACTTGATAATTTTGAACATTGTATAGTACTGTTTTGATTATCCGAATAAATTATTGCAAAGAGGTATTCGGATTATCAAATTATGCGGATTAATGAGAACAGGATGGGAAAGGAAAAATGTTACTTAGGTATTTAACGAAAAAATCAATATTAAATGCTCTTATTTTATTTAATTTTATAAAAAAATTTAAAAAAAACTTAAAAAAAAATCATGCATGTTTTCATATATTTCAATGTGTGTGTACTGTTTTGATAGTTAAATCAGTTCTGGAAGTTTGTAACATAAAAAATTACTGTAAAACCTAAACTGTGAAAACCTGTAATTTTCTTAACTTAGAATTCGGATTACAGCGTACACAATTCGGGGCTCGTTTGGATTGTAATGAAAAAGAATAAAGGTTCGGATTAGCGAGACAAGTTCAGAAAGATGGGACATATACTTCGAAAAAAAATTACGACAAATCCAAATTTTGGTTGAAATTTTATTTTTTTGTGTTCAGCATTTCCTTAAAAGTAAGGTACCGCAAATTTTGTCGAATTTTTTTTATTTTGTGAGGTAAAATGGGCAAATTTTTGTTTATTTTTACTATCGAAAACTATCAATTTTTTTTTCAAAGAGGTCTTGGAAAAATTGTAGCACTATTGAGGGCCTTACGTCAGCTGATGAGTCCAAATTCGATCGCAAAAAAATACCAAATTTTTTGAAAAATCCTGTTAGTACGAACTATTATTTAAAAGAATCAAAATTTATATTAAACCATCATTATGTCCCTTACTTTGGCGGACACTTTTTTCCGGAATCAACAAATTTTGATATCTGAATTTGTAGCTAATTAATTGCCAATTTGTTGCGTAAACCAAAAATTCTCTTGATGTTGAAAATTTTAGCTTTTGAAATGCTAATTTTTTGCGCAAGTATTAATTTTATAGCTTTTCTGGTTCATTTTTTATTCGAATTTAAAGTTTAAAAAGTGCATTTCCGGTCGGTAAAAAATTAAATTTTTTCTTTGCAGGAATTTGTAGTCTATCTAAACTTAATGAAACCCGTAAACCCCACGATTTTGTAGCTCGCATAGTTTTTGTGTTATGAAAAATTAAAATGGTCAAAAAAAAAAAAAAAAAATGAATTTAAAATTTAAAAAATTTTAATTTTTTGTTTGGCCAGAGATTGTTGATTTTTAAATGTCAAAATGACAGACGTCAAAGATCCAGATGTCAAAGTAGCTGATGCGAAAGTGACAGGTCACTTTTTCTTTATATTTTTGGTTACATTTCTATTTGAGTATTTTCCATGTACATACATACATTTTTGGATATCTTTATAGATTAAATATTTTGTTTTTGTGAATCTTTCCGATATTTTAATAGTTATTCTGCTATTCGGGCACAGGCGAATCCAACAAATCAGAGATCATCAAAATCGGTCCAGCAAAATTGGTGTAACTTAGTCTGACTTCGTTTTATTTATATTTCAGGCAAAGCGCTCACTGGTGTGGTGACGAAGTGGAGTGGTAGGGACGTGGTGACTAAGTAGCAGGTGGAATTGGTAAAGTCTAGGTAATCAAATGAAGACGCGCTCATCAAAGTGGAGTGGCGATTATATGATATTTTGCAGGTGGTGTGGTGCCAATCTGCTGCCATATACATATCTTGAACATGTTTAATTTTAAAGTGGCAAGTGAGTGGTGACGAAATTGGATTTTTGTACTGATACGAGTATGCTTGTGATTATTGATTGACTTTTAGACCGAGAGCTGATGTGCGTAGTTTGCCACCGCAGTGTTTACTTTCTTATCTATTGGCCGCCACTACATCGCCAAGCCACTGGTTCGCCACTCCATACTGCCACTCGCTACTCCTTTACCACTTCACTTCGTCAATACTTCAGTGACCGCCTTGCCTAATAGTTAAACCACAAAATGCCTAAATTCTACAAATATTGGTAGAAATCTGAAACATATTGTTTTCATAACTCATTCCGGACATTCACCATCATATGCATTTGGTAAGCGGTATTCCACTCAAAATATTGTGTTGATCAAGAAAAGTGCTCAATAAAGTTCAGAATTTATTATGATAACAACAAATTTCGGAGTTCCAACAATGTTGGTGAAAATTTCAAAGTTTTACTGGCAAATTCTGGAACTTAAATATTTCGGATAGTTTCAAATGAGTAAAACATAAATATAAATTGTTTTCTTATAAGCATTTGCTCCTGTTTCCTAATTCAAAAATATTATCTTTTCCTAAAATAAGAAATAAGAGCTTCAGCCATCAGTGATGTAACAAGCTATTGCTACTGCTATAAGGTTATTTTATTATTCTGAAATTAATACATATACAAATACATTATGTATAGTTCTTGGATAATTCGAGTTATTCTATATTTAGACTTTCTTCCTTTTGGAGACTTTTGCATCGTTTTAAGATTATTCAAGCTCCTTTGTACCGAAAAAAGCCTTTCAAACTAGTAGGTACATTACATATACTGCAGCGTTAATCAAATAAGTTTAGCATTTGCTGTTTTCCATGATGATGTGCCTGGCTGGTCTGGTAATCTCTTGTCAATCTACTTAAATATGAGACGAGAAATCCTCTTTACATTTTATATATACATTTTGTACTTCCTATACATATAGATAGGTATGTATATAAATGTCCTGATGTTGAATGGATGGAGAGCTGATGCATCCGTTCTAGCATTAAGCGCAACCTATACACAGTATGTAGGCCCATAGCATGGAGTAAATCAATTATGCAAGCATAACTTTGGACAATTCACATGTGATATATGGCATCCTCCACATTCACTCATGTTTACAACAATATACGACCGACCTCTGCGATGGTGATGAGGTGGGGGAGTATAGGTAGGCAGCAATGGTCCATTGTCTCTGTGGTCTCATAATTGGAGTATGGGCCACGGGTTACTCAAACAAAATGCCACAAACATCTGACAGTATCAACTATTTCCAGCCAACTTTGATCCAATGATTTATTTCATTTGATGGCAGGCAGGAGGCCAGAGCCAAAACCTTTATTTCTGCTTCAGCTCTTAGGTTTAGATATATGTAAGTTCCTATAAACGACTTGTCCATCTCCTCAACCTCGACCACATCTTGGTAGCATTCATTTGTTCGACTGTATAAGATTTCCTGGGAAAGACATCATCTGATAGATAGCTACTGCTACTGCTGTTGCTGTTGCAACAGCTACTGTTTCTGGTTCTAAGGAAGTTCGTAGAATTGATGGAACGGGCTGTACGGTATCCGCACTGAAACCAATAATGGTCGGTGACGGTGCATGCCTGCCTCGCTTGATGTGTTATAATAAAAAAACGGACCATTTCATCGATGATCCGTGGAACGATTAATCGCATTCCCTGTCCGAAGTGGAGGTTGTTCCATGGGTGTTCCTCCAACATCGTTGCATCATCTGGGATACCTCCATTTGGGGGTAATTAAGACTAAAATCTCGTGTCACGTTGTGGTAGCACACACGGGATTGTCAAAAATATAAGACGAGCCGTTTAACATGACATGCCTTAAGTTAAACATGGAACGTTATGCCTCCTAGTCCACATAATACCGACCCAACGTGGATATGATCCAAGATGAGCTGTCCTGCTGGAAATTTGCTATAGGGTGACTGCGACTTATCTGCGATGGCATTTTGCTGGACTTTCTTAGAAACAGCATAGTGCGCCTTGTCACGAGTGTAGTAGGTGTTGTTTATTGACCTCCAACGTAGCCAACTATAAATCTGCTATTAATTTTTGAGATATTCATCTTGGGAAAGGGGAGAACGACGGACGAATAAGCTCTATGATGGCACAGGCATCAGCCAGCCAGCAAGCAAATGTGCTGTGCCCCATGCCACCAAGAACTCACGTACTAATGGGAAAAGTAAAACGAAATCGAATAACAGAGATAACGGGAGTATACGGACGGAGTAAAAGTTCTCCCGCCCTCGTTTCTAAAATATTACCTCTTGGTCCCAGGAGAGGCCGCCCTTATTTTCCTTTTTACGTATATATGTATAAGCTCTTAGGAAAAAACCAGGACGTTTGAAACACCCAAATTCATGATTGTCGGCTGCGACGCGTAAATTTTTTGTTGGGAATCATGATGCTCAAAAATTTCATTTTAAAACCCCAGTCTGGGTTTACTCTGTTGTTCCTAGGAACTGATGTTTTGGCCTAAAAATACGACTGGAAGGGGGTTCGAGATGATGGTTTGCATTGACAAAAGTCACGTATCAGCCTTTTTTATTTGGATTTTCGTTTCTGTTTTTTTTTTTTTTGAATACGAGGGGGTAAGAATTTGACTGTTCCTTTTGAAGACGTGGATGCAAAAAAAAAAAAAAAAAAAAAAACACTAACTTTATCTTGAAAATGCGCAAATGTTCTTTAAAATGCTGAAAGACGTGTGTTTTTGTGATGATTTTTCCGAATTCTTTTCTTATTTAACAGTGAATTGAACTTGATTTCTCTTATTGTTGTGTATGGATTTCCTCATAAATATTAAAGTTTATTTTATCGAAGAGTGTAATACCAAATGGTAAAGGGTAAACTGAATGGCTTTGATTCAGCGAATATTGTTCAACGCTAAGCAATATTGGCATCAAAATTAATAAATGTATAGTATAAGCATCTAATGTCTCGTTTTGTTGTTTGAACTCTACAAGAACATTTATAAGCTTCAAAGATATTAATTCCAAAGTAATCTACATATGTGCTGTAATTATCTTATTAATATTCGTTAAATGGGTGATCTCCAAATTTTAATAAGTAAATCCCTCAAAAAGTCTCTAAGTAAATAAAGAAAAATCTTTGCGAAACCTCCTGCCCTCTGTAATTTTTTTCCATATAAATTACATGAGTTTTTTTCTATGTTTTCGCGTTTATTTTTTTTTTTGCGCAGATAGAAGTAACACAGAAAAATCCGGTGACAATGTTTTCTCATCGAAAAATGCTCTTACGAAAATAAAATGGCGAAACTAATATAACGGTCTGAAAAAAATTATTTTTTTTGTTATCATATCGCCATATTAGTTCCGCCATGTTTAAAATATTTCCGAAATTTGACATTTTTCAAGATATTGCTTCTTGTAAATGATCGCTCGTTATAAAAAAACTATCATAATATTTTACATTTAAATGTCTACTCACTACTGTCTAAAACTGTCAAAAATCCTTCAAAGTTTATAAACAAACAAATCACAAACAGTACGTGAATAGAAATTGAGAAATTGAAATTTACATAAAAACGCTATTTGAGAGTTAAAAGCAGAACACCGGTATTTTTGACTTTTAACCAATTTTTTTTTTTAGCAATGCTTTTTTTCAAATAATAACTATAAGAAAAAATTATGTTGATGCTTTTTTATAGAGAGAAACACAATCCATAATTTAGGTAAAAAAATCAAAGATATATTTTACGGTTTTAGAGTTTTATGCGAAAACCCTATTTTTGAGGGATCAAAATTTTGTAAAAACATTTTTTATCGAAAATAATATATTCTATATATTGAGCATAAATAATTAAAAAAAAAAACCATGCCAATTAAAAGTTACAAGCGAAAAACCATGGTGCTTTGATTTTGACCGTTGGCCAAATTTTTTTCAAAAATGATGTCTTTAAAACGATCAATGTAACGGAAAAACTGGAAACAGATCATTTAGGAGTTATATGCAAAAAACTGACATTTGCGTCATTATAAGATTTGTTGAAATAGCAATATTTTCTAAACGGTTAGTTAGGAAGAAAAATAACAAAACTTGTTTTGCAGAAAATCCTATGATCTAGGCAAATGTTTTGCATAAACTTTAGGTACCTTTCTTCAGAATTTCAATTAGGGGGGTTTGTAACGACATCTAGAAAGCAATAATCTAGAAAACAAAAATATCGAAATTAAAAATCTAGAAAACAAAAATCTAGAAGTACAAAAATCTAGAAAAAAAAAATCTCGGATGCAAAAATCTAGAATTAATATATATATTTTTGAGGCAATTTTTACAATTCGCGCGCCCGAAATTGTAAACATTGTCTCAAAAATTAATATATTAATTCAAAATTACTTGCTTTTTGATCTTTAACAAAACTACTATTAAAACAGTTAACTGAATTAAATCTTTGATTGTGATCGTTTGTTATCAAAGCGTGGAGTGGAAATAAAAGATTTTGTGCAATAAATCCCCCAATCTAAAAATGAAACAACTCCCCAAAATATTTTTTTTTTTTTTTGTGAAGTCCCCAAATTCAAAGATGAAATAAATCCGCAAAAGCGCATGAAATAAGTCGCCAAACAAAAAATGAAACAAGCCTCCAAAGAAATAACAATAAAATTACAGCGTATAAACAGTGATGTATGTATGGTGGGGCATGCTGCCCCCTGCAATCCCCCTGCTTATCCGACTTTACGATCTGAGGTAGGTGCGAGGTTGGGTATATGCAAAGTTTCTTTTCCATATAAGGAATCTGTATTTAAAGAAACTTTGAATTTGTCCTATATTTATCCTATATTTGGTCAACAGCTATTTTCTAAATATACAAATACGTGGCTCAAAGATGTACATTTGAAATTTTCAGACATGAAAATGTAATGGATCATAAAAAATTCACATTATCTAGAACTACTACCCTAATTTGGGGACTTATTGTATCATGAATTAACTCCACAATTTAAAAATTAAATAAGTCCCCAAAAACCGATGAAATAAATATAATGAGTTTTATCTGAGTTTAAACTCCTTGAATAGGTAACAAAAAATCTAGAAAAATCTAGAATAATATTTTTTTTTCGAGATATTTTCTTTTGAGATTTTTGTTGGTTCTAGCTTTTTGTGCATTGGCATTCGAGATTTTTGCATTCTAGATGAAAATTTTTTTTTTCGAGATTTTTGTCATTCGAGATTTTTGTCGTTCGAGATTATGTCGTGATCCCCAATTAGGGGGGAATTAAAACATTCCATTTTATTTCTTAAACAATATATGTATATGCAACAAAAAAAAACAATTTTTCGAAATAACACCTCGAAAAACTTTATTTATTGCAAGTCAGTTTCGATTCGACCAACAGTGGGCTTTTTAAGAGCATTCCTCATACAAAAATAAAGCTTTATTGCATTATTTGAAAATCTTCACTTGTATTTGTTTCCCCGATTGCCCTTCTTTTGTATAATTTTCTGTGGCTATATAGCCGATTTCTGCATGTTCTACTTTAGCATGAAAATTCGACTTACTTTATTTTTTTTTAATGATTTTTTGTTCTTCGAATGGTTTAAAAAACATGGTTTAATATTGTATAGTATATCAAAATACAGTCAAAATCAGTTATAACGACATCGGTGATAACGAAATATCGGTTATTGCGAACTAATCTCGAAGTCCCGGCCGAGGTTCATACAAATTGTACTAACTAAACAGTTTTAAGTGGAAAATTCAAAAATCTATAACTTAACTAAATTTTGTACATTTAAAATGGTAAATTATAGGGATTTCCATTTTTCTGTTTTTTTTTTTTTTTTTTTTTATACTCGAATTTCGCATTCTTTTTCTGAGAGGAACTGGTCAACTGGAATAGTCATATTTTCTATAAAGAAAGGTTAAAGTTGTTTTTTTTTTTTTAATTAGTTCAAAACGTAGACTTTTTACGATTGAAGAAAAACTGCGTTAATTTCAACGCTCGAAATTGGGGATTCCAATAAAAGTTTGGCGGCAGAGTTTTCTGTATCGGCTTTAACAATCTCTACCATCGACAGCAAAAAATCACAGATTACTTTGTATTTAAATAAAAAATTTGCTAAAATAAAAAAAGTTTGTCCACTTTTTAATAAAGAACAAAAAATGTTATAACGAAACACCGGATATAACGAACAAGTTATCCAGTCCCATCGAGTTCGCTATAACCGATTTTGACTGTATTAGAAATTTTTAAAAATTTAATTTTTAACTTCAAATTAATTAATAGGTATACTTGAAATTGGCATACGAAAATATATTTTATTATTAAATTTAATTATTGTCTTTAAAAAAATTGCGAGAATTTTATTTGTAAATTTTT
The DNA here is from genome assembly GCA_947049315.1 of Epistrophella euchroma. Classification (NCBI taxonomy): domain Eukaryota; kingdom Metazoa; phylum Arthropoda; class Insecta; order Diptera; family Syrphidae; genus Epistrophella; species Epistrophella euchroma. The sequence goes on along the minus strand of OX346247.1, from coordinate 15,978,712 downwards.
ATCTTTTGATTTAGCGATTTTTTTCACAAATAAAAATTAACATACAAACATAACATTAAGAAATAATAGCGGATGAGTTTGGCAGGAATGCCGAGATGCGAAACGGTTCTGTAGCTCATCTCTATTAAATATTTAGAATTTTTTAGACTTTTTAATATTAAATAAATAATAAATTGCTAAAAATCCTAAACTTTACTTTCTATGTTTATTTAGAAATGTCTATATGTGTAATTGTGTTGTTTGTGTACCTAAGTGTTACGTTTTTATTTTTTCTTTGTAAATAAATTTATATTGTTTGGTAGAAAATACCTAACATAGTCGTAAAATTTTTATAATCTTTGTAACATAATTTATTCAGTGGGTGTGGTTAAAGCTTTGACTTCAAATGCGAAATTTAAGCATTTCTAAAGACAAAATTTTTATAAGCTTTGTAGCTGAAATGTCCTTGGTTTAAAAACTATTTGGTACATTAATTTAAAGGTCTTAAAAGATGCATTTAATATAGAAGAAAATGTTACGTCTAACCCCACTCTCACTCTCCCCTAAATCGGGAACGAAAAACTTCCAAGTGACTTCGAAAGTTTTTCCACTCGAAAAAGTCAAACAAAGAACATATAAATATGTTTAGATTAGGATGTTGATTCTATCAATTTAGTACGAAGCTAAGCTCATAAAAGTAGGTTCATATGGAAGAAGGGAAATAGTGTTACCTTAGGCATACTTAATTTCAAATTTGTTTAAGGACATTTAATTTATTTCTTCCTTCAAACGAGTGACACGACTATAACAAGAAAAAAAAAACGTTGTATTTGGACGTGAGGACGCAGTTAAAATTTATTATAGACATTCGCCCTTCAATGCGAACGAACATTGATTCATTTCGATTTGGACCATTGCCCGACATGCCACTTACTTCCCGAAATTGTAATCCCCACAGACTCAGCAAGCATAGTATTAAAGTATAGTTACAATCGCATTCAAGCAAATCCACTATCCCCATCAGTGTTACACAGACGGGCAGCAGCGGCACGGCACGCACCCTTCGCCCAACAAAAATCTCATCCCCTCATCTCGTCTAAAATATAAGAGTTTAAAAAAAATATATACGTAAACATAAAAAAAAACAACATCCAACGCACACCCCTCGCCGAATTAATGGTCAAAGTGAGGCCAGGCTTTCTCTCTTATCCGATACAAAAGCTTGTTACGCGATTTCAATGTTCCGGCAGCAGCGTAAATGGTGTGCACTAGTAATTTAAAAAAAGGACAATTATGAGAATTATCCTGCAATAAAAAGAAATGTCCGTAAGTCGCCCTTTGTCCGGGCTTCTGTTTTTTTCTCTTTTCTCTTTTTTCTTTATTTTTATTTTATTTTTGTAGACTTTCCTCGAGTTGTATACACTTATTCTTATGAACCATAAAAATGATAATAAAAAAACAATTGAAGTACGCGTGGCAAGTACGCAATTATTTTAATTTAATGAAGAGCTTAGTTCATTTAATTTTTTTGTCCTGCCGAACCCCTCAAATAAAAAATTAAAAAAAAAAAAATATATATTCTACAAGGACTAACATATGCCGACGCAAATAAAAATGAGTAAAGTTGATTTAATTTTGTTGGTTTTTTTTTGTATTTTTAATTTCTATGTCCATCGTATGTAAAAAATAAAAAGTTTACCTTTGCAACAGAAGCAAAAGCAATTTCCACAGTTTCACCACAGGAGGGAGGAGGAAAAATGACGAACACAACCGTTTTCTGGGGCTGCCAATATTGTCGGCCGCCACTTTGCTCCACAATGCAAATATCTTTTATTATTTATGGCCGATTTCTTGTTCCTTGTTTTTTTTTTTATTTTATTTTTTTTTTGTTGCAGTCTCTGTGGAGATCCTGACAGTGTGCACTAAACAACAACAAAAGATTAATTTTATATCAGCAGCAGCAACGCGAAGATGGTACCTACTGTTTTATTGCCAACATATTAGGCACGGACACAACGGCGAATAAGCCGGACACACCAAGGGAGTTCCCTGAATTCCCTAAAGAAACAGTCCATCCGCCCGTTTTGACGACGGACAACAAACGAAGAAAACGATGCGATGGCTTTAGCCGCAAGGCATACACCGCATCGAGTAAACTATCGATTGGTGCAGACATAACGTCATGAAGATGCAACAAACCAGCTTTTCGATATACAGTGGGACAAATTAACTTCATAAGTGTTTAAATAATTTATTAAACTTGTTTAGAAATGTAACTTATTTTGACGGAAAATATGTTTGGTGGATTCGAATAACAATTTTACTATCGGAATTTGTTGCTAGTTAAATGCCTAATTTTTGGACAATGCTTTTGTTTTGAAGCTCAGAAACGTTCAATTATTATTCAGGTTTTAGCTAAAATGAGACAAAAGATACCGAGTGGCAAATGACATATTTGTTTTATGTAAGCTTTGTTTACAAGTTTCTTATATGCTGCTCAGAAAAATATTTTAAAACTTTAACTTTAGAAACGCGTCTAACGCGTGTGACGTGACGTGTGATAGCATGAGCTTTTGTAAACAATTTAATTCAACTCAAAAGCGCACGTGACATGATCTCACATTTTACAAAACACGCGTGATAGAGTGAAGACTAGGCGCCTATTGAAATGAGTGCGATGTGTCTGACCCTGACGTGACCTGACGCATGTCATATGATTCAATTGAAAAAAATTCGACGTTGTAGTCAAAATTGATGATGGAGAAGTCCGGTTTCTCACACCTTCCGTGCGTTGCTCTGTGCGTCTGTGAGTCCATGCGTCCGTGCGTCAACTATAATTTAAACTAGAAACTCAACGGTTGGGTCAATTTGCTTAAAATTTCATACAGAGCATTTTTGTGTGATTTCCTAGATGAGATATTCGAATTTTTGATTTAGTACATCTAGAACAAGTACCTGCCATACAAATTTTTTGGTTCTTTTCAAATTTACTCAAAAACGGCTCTAACGATTTTGATTAGTATTTGTGCATGTAATGGCCATAGTGGTTTTAAGAAAACTGCATTTCAGATTTTTACCAAAAAATTCACATTGCTGAAATAGCGGTTTGATGTTTTTTCTGTTTCTCAATTTGTCTGATTTTGTTATAATTTTGCAATCTGGTGCTTCTGAGTAGCTCATACAATATTGATTTTAAAAGTTTTTGAAAATATATTTGCTTCAAAAAAAAAATTTATAAACAAAAAAAAATTAAAAAAAAACATTTTTTTTGTATACTTTCGACTGTTAAACGTTTTATTGCTAAAAATATTACGCTATTGAACCATATCTTTTATGAAAAGCTATATTTTTGTTAACGACAAGAGCAAGTTCGCGTTTTTCATATTTTCTAATTGCTCCTGAGACAAAATTTTTGTTCCCATATATTTTTTTTCAAACAAAAAACCAGTTATAAACCCCACTGTTTTGCCTTCCATTGATGAAGGACTCTTGTTTCAAGTAAGACACTCACCGTATACTCCACTCATGCACCGATAACAACAGCCTTTGCTTCTCTATATACGATCAACAGCAGAAGCAGCAGCAGTTTTGTATTTAGCTTGTACCTATACAGCTCCTTGGCTTATGCACTTTTGCATTGTATAGCCGTGCGTTGCTGTTGCTGCTGGTGATTTTGTTGCTGCGCATCACATCGATCGAACAGAACTTCTCTTCATGTCTGGTGGCTCTGGACTTCTGCGGACGAAACCGCAAGAGTTAAACTTGTACTTTGTTTGTGCTTCTGCTTTGCGATTTCCAAATTTATTGTCGATCCAAACGGATATCGACATCCCGAGTGCTACTGGGCATTGCGCCCCAAATGCGGATCAATGTTTTGAGATAGGATCTCTGTGTGGTGGCTGAGGTGGTGATGGTGTAGTTTGAGGCAGCTTTTCTGGATGCTGTGTACCTACAACCTTTTGTGCGATGGTATATCGCAGAGCGCATCTTTTGCGCGGTTCATGCACCTTCTTTTTCGAGTCTTGAAAAATGTTGTTTTTTTACGTCTTTTTTTTGGATTTTTTTTGAGTTGAGAATTCTTCTCGGTCTGTAGACTGAGATTTTAATTCATCTTTGGATGAGGACGACGACGACGTAGACGACGTTATGGTCTCGCGCAGTCCCAGTTCAGTCAGACCGGCGCAGTGGGTGTGGTGGATTTGATATTTTATCCTTCATCCTGTGTTGTCTTGGAATTGGCATAAATTTGCCCGCACGTAGGTACTCGTCGTAAATGCATTTATTTATTTGTTTCGACAGAGATATAGGAGCGGGCTTAGCGGGCGGTCCTTACTCAATAATTAATACAAAGTTATGGAGACGTATAGGACTTTATAATTGAATCAGTTAAACCAGCTTATCCTGATGGGTGAAAGTTTTCTTTTATCTCAGCTGCAGGCTGTGGGCTGCTGCAGCGACAACGAACAACGAAACGTTAACCTCGTTTCATAGTATAACAAGCTCGTAAAATGTGATTTGCTGCTGCACACAGCACAGTGTCCTTGAAATTAGTTATTCTTCTAAATTCCGTCGTCGTCGTTGTCGTGTTGCATCTTTACATTTGCCATTCCATCCGATGAATGAATGGAAAAGATTCAAAATATTCACGACAGGCGCTCGTCATAGGGCATATAGGGATAGAGGGCTGAAGTGGTTTAGTTGGTAAATACTCGTATAGTTCGATGTGAGCGTTTCCTGAACAACCCAAGGCGGGCGGGTGAATGCATTTGCCCGAATTTGAATTTCAAATGAGTTCGCTCACTTTTGCTCGCATTTTTGGACAAGAGCGCGCGAATTCTTTTTGCCTGGCACTGGCATTTCCGTCGTTTTATCGTATCCTGTGTATCTGCAACTATGTATACATATACCAGAACCAACTGTGTTAGGCGAGGTTGTGTCTTTTGTTCGATTTGAAAAACACAGCCCACCCTTGAAGGGGCAAATATCGTTCTTCAGTACAGTTGTGTATTAAATTTGGGCTAAACCCTTTTTTCGACTACGAATATTTATCTAAGTACAAGCCTGAAGTCAGTTGTGGCCGAAATGGCGGGCAACTGACATTTTCATTCAGTCGTTCCTTGATTGTAAAGGTGGGATTCTTTACCATCCAGAAACCCAAATCGTCCAACACAAAACTATAAAGGTGTGCTTGCTTGTGTTGTTGATAGACATTTCAAGGACATTCACCAAAGTCAGAGAGAGTATACAGTTATCTACCTTTTAGCTGTTGTACAAAGTGCCGTTGTTGTTTACTCTATGTAGCTGGTTATTGCAAAATTCGAATTCGGAATTCCGGACAGCAGCAAGTGTGATGCAACAACTGAATGCGAAATGTTAAAACCACCCTTTTTTGTGTTTGGGGGTGGCAGCATTCGAGTAGATGTTTGTAGGTATTGTGCATTTTGAATTCTGTAGATGTCAGTGGACTTGATACACAAAAAAAAAAAAAAAAAAAAAACATAAAATAAAACAGAAATAGAAAGTCAAAACTGGAGAAGGGATTTTTGTATGCAAAGAATGTTTGTTCTGGCTCAAATGAAAGGGAAATTTTTACTATAAAATACTACCGCAACGTTGTAGTTTAACTCTTTGACGGCAAAAATGTAGCTATGATTTTGAAAGCTTTGTTCTTGTGTACATTAGAAAAATATAAAAGTACTTAGCACAATAAAGATCAAAAGATTTATTTTTTTTGTTAGTGGTAGGTTATGTACCAAGGTGAAAATTCTTCAAATTCATATACATTATGGATCGCTCTACGATTTTCTTTATTCGATAATTTCTCTTTTACGGTGAAACACAGATTTATTAAATATAAACTAAAATTAAGTATCGCCCAATTTTAATTATTGATTTCAAAATGTTTATCCGCCTCGTTTTGGTAAAGGTATTGAACTTTTGTTATTGTATCTTTCGTATAACTTTATCTCCAACTCGCAACATATATACCTACTCGTTTCTAAGTATGTATACATTTAAACGACTGCTTTTCACTGCCTCATAAGGCAGAAAAATTATTTTTTTTTTTTTTTTAATTCTCAAAAAGTATAAGTTTTTTTCGAAAAATTTCAAAGTTATAATTGCAGCTTTGCGAAGAATATTTTTATTTAGTGAAAGGTTTTGAGTAAAACTTTTCAATAAAAAAGCTATTTTGTTTTAATAAATATTTTGCAACCCAAGCTCAATCAACTCAAAATCGATTTTTATTCTTATCAAAATAAGCAAAATTTTATAAGCTAATTTTTTTTTCCCAATACAATATTTGTAATTTTCGAGAAATTTACAAAAACTGAATTTTTCTCCTTTCTTTCAACAAAATTAGTGAAATATACTTAAATACGCTTTGTTAAATTTATCTTTTTAAATGAAAGTCTAATTTTGCAATGATAAATAGAGCCTTCTCTTTAATAATTTTTTTTTTTGTAAGCCTCTATCAAGCCTCATCACGGTGAAATCGTATCTACAAACGAACAAGTGTCAACCATATACACTTTATTTTTCTTAAATAAACCTAATAATTAGCTCATTCATCAAGTAAAAACGAATTTTTGTTTTTGTTACAAAAAAAGTACTCATACGCCCCGTAGCACACTTTTCGTTATTTATTAAAATTACATCGAATTCATGCTTTAGAATTTTATTTTTATCGTTTAATCATCAATTAAGTTTCCATAAATACATAGATGAAATTAAATGGCGGTGAAAAGAAGGTAAAAGAGAGAAAACGGATGTGCACTGAAGTGTCTATGTACCTATTATGTAATAATCTAGTTTAGAAAAAAATACATAAGGTGATTGACGTAAGGTGTGATAAGAAGCTAGAGCTCAAAGGCTATATTGAGACAAGAAAAAAGTCATATACAAGGGGAGTATCTATTCCCCCTGTTTTAGCGGAAAGGGTGATTTTCTAAAATATAGACATAAAACAGAAAAAAATTATAAGAAAACTGCGTTAAACCGCCACAATGCCATTCTATATTTTTTTTTGTAAAGCCAGAAACCTCTTCTATTATCTTTTTTTTGCATAAAGTTGTTTTATTGAACAGTTTTTAAAAATGTAATTTTTAAACTCAAAATTTTGAAAAAAAAAATTGTGTTTAAAGTGATTTTGTTCAAAATTGTACGTTATTGTATTTTTGCATTTAATATTCAATGCCCCTATTAATTTTCATTCAAACACTGAAACCCAACTCATATGTTTTTTTGGTTTTTGGATTACCTTATGCCAATTAGTCTGCATCCTATTAATATTGTTTGTTTGTTTGTCTTTCTGTTTGTTCCTCTTAATCTCGGAAACACGCAATTGATTGTAAAGAGAATTGGTGGAGCGAGAGCTTGGAACATAAGGATGGACATAGTCTACTTTTGTCTTCAAAATTTTCAACAGTTTACCAAAAAACAGTAAAAATATATAAAGAAAAGGGATAAATTGTTTGAAATGTCAGATTTTCAAATATAAAAATATCAAAAACTAATAGAAAAGTATTTTACAATCACAAAATTATTTAAACATGCGAAGCAAGGTGAGCACGGGCCTGCTAGTATTCAATAATTGTAAGTTTTCGTTAAAGTGAGTTAGACTTAGTGGCCCACAAAAAAATAGTCGGAGTCTTCACCTAATTAACGAAAATAGTCAAAAAAATCGCCATTGAATGTTTCAGTTGTCATCAGAAACACTATGATCATACGAGTTCAGAATTTGCATAAAAATACTCCATCATTGTTCGTCGTCATTGAAACTGATAAACGGATTAAACGACGATGTGCCTTGAGCTTTGGTGGTTGTCACAACTTATCGTCGCCCGAGAATAGTTTTGTCGTATACGAATTTGCAACTTGCATGCACGAAAAACTTGCATGCAACTTGCATGAAAATCTTGCATGCAACTTGCATGAAAAACTTGCATGCAACTTGCATGAAAAACTTACATGCAACTTGCATGAAAAACTTGCATGCAACTTGCATGAAAAACTTGCATGCAACTTGCATGAAAAACTTGCATGCAACTTGCATGAAAAACTTGCATGAAAAACTTGCATGCAACTTGCGTAAAAAACTTGCATGCAACTTGCATGAAAAACTTGCATGCAACTTGCATGAAAAACTTGCATGAAAAACTTGCATGCAACTTGCATGAAAAACTTGCATGCAACTTGCATGAAAAACTTGCATGCAACTTGCATGAAAAACTTGCATGCAACTTGCATGAAAAACTTGCATGCAACTTGCATTCAACTTGCATGAAAAACTTGCATGCAACTTGCATGAAAAACTTGCATGCAACTTGCATGAAAAACTTGCATGAAAAACTTGCATGCAACTTGCATGAAAAACTTGCATGAAAAACTTGCATGCAACTTGCATGAAAAACTTGCATGCAACTTGCATGAAAAACTTGCATGCAACTTGCATGAAAAACTTGCATGCAACTTGCATGAAAAACTTGCATGAAAAACTTGCATGCAACTTGCATGAAAAACTTGCATGAAAAAGTTGCATGAAAAACTTGCATGCAACTTGCATGAAAAACTTGCATGCAACTTGTATGAAAAACTTGCATGCAACTTGCATGAAAAACTTGCATGCAACTTGCATGAAAAACTTGCATGAAAAACTTGCATGCAACTTGCATGAAAAACTTGCATGCAACTTGCATGAAAAACTTGCATGCAACTTGCATGAAAAACTTGCATGCAACTTGCATTCAACTTGCATGAAAAACTTGCATGCAACTTGCATGAAAAACTTGCATGCAACTTGCATGAAAAACTTGCATGAAACTTGCATGAAACTTGCATGAAAAACTTGCATGCAACTTGCATGAAAAACTTGCATGAAAAACTTGCATGCAACTTGCAGAAAAAACTTGCATGCAACTTGCATGAAAAACTTGCATGCAACTTGCATGAAAAACTTGCATGCAACTTGCATGAAAAACTTGCATGCAACTTGCATGAAAAACTTGCATGCAACTTGTATGAAAAACTTGCATGCAACTTGCATGAAAAACTTGCATGCAACTTGCATGAAAAACTTGCATGAAAAACTTGCATGCAACTTGCATGAAAAACTTGCATGAAAAACTTGCATGAAAAACTTGCATAAAAAACTTGCATGCAACTTGCATGAAAAACTTGCATGCAACTTGTAGAAAAACTTGCATGAAAAACTTGCATGCAACTTGCATGAAAAACTTGCATGCAACTTGCATGAAAAACTTGCATGCAACTTGCATGCAACTTGCATAAAAAACTTGCATGCAACTTGCATGAAAAACTTGCATGCAACTTGCATGAAAAACTTGCATGAAAAACTTGCATGCAACTTGCATGAAAAACTTGCATGCAACTTGCATGAAAAACTTGCATGCAACTTGCATGAAAAACTTGCATGCAACTTGCCTAAAAAACTTGCATGCAACTTGCATGAAAAACTTGCATGCAACTTGTAGAAAAACTTGCATGCAGCTTGCATGAAAAACTTGCATGAAAAACTTGCATGAAAAACTTGCATGAAAAACTTGCATGCAACTTGCATGAAAAACTTGCATGCAACTTGTAGAAAAACTTGCATGAAAAACTTGCATGAAAAACTTGCATGAAAAACTTGCATGCAACTTGCATGAAAAACTTGCATGCAACTTGCATGAAAAACTTGCATGCAACTTGCATGAAAAACCTGCATGCAACTTGCATGAAAAACTTGCATGCAACTTGCATTAAAAACTTGCATGCAACTTGCATGAAAAACTTGCATGAAAAACTTGCATGAAAAACTTGCATGCAACTTGCATGAAAAACTTGCATGCAACTTGTAGAAAAACTTGCATGAAAAACTTGCATGAAAAACTTGCATGAAAAACTTGCATGCAACTTGCATGAAAAACTTGCATGAAAAACTTGCATGCAACTTGCATGAAAAACTTGCATGCAACTTGCATGCAACTTGCATAAAAAACTTGCATGCAGCTTGCATAAAAAACTAGCATGCAACTTGCATGAAATACTTGCATGAAAAACTTGCATGAAAAACTTGCATGCAACTTGCATGAAAAACTTGCATGCAACTTGCATGAAAAACTTGCATGAAAAACTTGCATGCAACTTGCATGAAAAACTTGCATGCAAAACTTGCATGCAACTTGCATGAAAAACTTGCATGCAACTTGCATGCAACTTGCATGCAACTTGCATGCAACTTGCATGCAACTTGCATAAAAAACTTGCATGCAACTTGCATGAAAAACTTGCAACTTGCAAGTTTTTCATGCAAGTTGCATGCAAGTTTTTCATGCAAGTTGCATGTAAGTTTTTCATGCAAGTTGCATGCAAGTTTTTCATGCAAGTTTTTCATGCAAGTTGCATGCAAGTTTTTCATGCAAGTTGCATGCAAGTTTTTCATGCAAGTTGCATGCAAGTTTTTCATGCAAGTTTTTCATGCAAGTTGCATGCAAGTTTTTCATGCCAGTTTTTCATGCAAGTTGCATGCAAGTTTTTCATGCAAGTTGCATGCAAGTTTTTCATGCAAGTTGCATGCAAGTTTTTTATGCAAGTTGCATGCAAGTTTTTCATGCAAGTTGCATGCAAGTTTTTCATGCAAGTTGCATGCAAGTTTTTCATGCAAGTTTTTCATGCAAGTTGCATGCAAGTTTTTCATGCCAGTTTTTCATGCAAGTTGCATGCAAGTTTTTCATGCAAGTTGCATGCAAGTTTTTCATGCAAGTTTTTTATGCAAGTTGCATGCAAGTTTTTCATGCAAGTTGCATGCAAGTTTTTCATGCAAGTTGCATGCAAGTTTTTCATGCAAGTTGCATGCAAGTTTTTCATGCAAGTTTTTCATGCAAGTTGCATGCAAGTTTTTCATGCAAGTTGCATGCAAGTTTTTCATGTAAGTTGCATGCAAGTTTTTCATGCAAGTTACATGCAAGTTCTTCATGCAAGTTGCATGCAAGTTTTTCATGCAAGTTTTTCATGCAAGTTTTTCATGCAAGTTGCATGCAAGTTTTTCATGCAAGTTGCATGCAAGTTTTTCATGCAAGTTGCATGCAAGTTTTTCATGCAAGTTTTTCATGCAAGTTTATCATGCAAGTTGCATGCAAGTTTTTCATGCAAGTTGCATGCAAGTTTTTCATGCAAGTTGCATGCAAGTTTTTTATGCAAGTTGCATGCAAGTTTTTCATGCAAGTTGCATGCAAGTTTTTCATGCAAGTTGCATGCAAGTTTTTCATGCAAGTTTTTCATGCAAGTTGCATGCAAGTTTTTCATGCCAGTTTTTCATGCAAGTTGCATGCAAGTTTTTCATGCAAGTTGCATGCAAGTTTTTCATGCAAGTTTTTTATGCAAGTTGCATGCAAGTTTTTCATGCAAGTTTTTCATGCAAGTTTTTCATGCAAGTTTTTCATGCAAGTTTTTCATGCAAGTTGCATGCAAGTTTTTCATGCAAGTTGCATGCAAGTTTTTCATGCAAGTTGCATGCAAGTTTTTTATGCAAGTTGCATGCAAGTTTTTCATGCAAGTTGCATGCAAGTTTTTCATGCCAGTTTTTCATGCAAGTTGCATGCAAGTTTTTCATGCAAGTTGCATGCAAGTTTTTCATGCAAGTTTTTTATGCAAGTTGCATGCAAGTTTTTCATGCAAGTTGCATGCAAGTTTTTCATGCAAGTTGCATACAAGTTTTTCATGCAAGTTTTTCATGCAAGTTGCATGCAAGTTTTTCATGCAAGTTGCATGCAAGTTTTTCATGTAAGTTGCATGCAAGTTTTTCATGCAAGTTACATGCAAGTTCTTCATGCAAGTTGCATGCAAGTTTTTCATGCAAGTTTTTCATGCAAGTTTTTCATGCAAGTTGCATGCAAGTTTTTCATGCAAGTTGCATGCAAGTTTTTCATGCAAGTTGCATGCAAGTTTTTCATGCAAGTTTTTCATGCAAGTTTTTCATGCAAGTTTTTCATGCAAGTTTATCATGCAAGTTGCATGCAAGTTGCATGCAAGTTTTTCATGCAAGTTGCATGCAAGTTTTTCATGCAAGTTGCATGCAAGTTTTTCATGCAAGTTGCATGCAAGTTTTTTATGCAAGTTGCATGCAAGTTTTTCATGCAAGTTGCATGCAAGTTTTTCATGCAAGTTTTTCATGCAAGTTGCATGCAAGTTATTCATGCCAGTTTTTCATGCAAGTTGCATGCAAGTTTTTCATGCAAGTTGCATGCAAGTTTTTCATGCAAGTTGCATGCAAGTTTTTTATGCAAGTTGCATGCAAGTTTTTCATGCAAGTTGCATGCAAGTTTTTCATGCAAGTTTTTCATGCAAGTTGCATGCAAGTTTTTCATGCAAGTTTTTCATGCAAGTTTTTCATGCAAGTTTTTCATGCAAGTTTTTCATGCAAGTTGCATGCAAGTTTTTTATGCAAGTTGCATGCAAGTTTTTCATGCAAGTTGCATGCAAGTTTTTCATGCAAGTTGCATGCAAGTTTTTCATGCAAGTTTTTCATGCAAGTTGCATGCAAGTTTTTCATACAAGTTGCATGCAAGTTTTTCATGTAAGTTGCATGCAAGTTTTTCATGCAAGTTACATGCAAGTTTTTCATGCCAGTTGCATGCAAGTTTTTCATGCAAGTTGCATGCAAGTTGCATGCAAGTTTTTCATGCAAGTTGCATGCAAGTTTTTCATGCAAGTTTTTCATGCAAGTTGCATGCAAGTTTTTCATACAAGTTGCATGCAAGTTTTTCATGTAAGTTGCATGCAAGTTTTTTATGCAAGTTACATGCAAGTTTTTCATGCCAGTTGCATGCAAGTTTTTCATGCAAGTTGCATGCAAGTTGCATGCAAGTTTTTCATGCAAGTTGCATGCAAGTTTTTCATGCAAGTTTTTCATGCAAGTTGCATGCAAGTTTTTCATACAAGTTGCATGCAAGTTTTTCATGTAAGTTGCATGCAAGTTTTTCATGCAAGTTACATGCAAGTTTTTCATGCCAGTTGCATGCAAGTTTTTCATGCAAGTTGCATGCAAGTTTTTCATGCAAGTTGCATGCAAGTTTTTCATGCAAGTTGCATGCAAGTTTTTCATGCAAGTTTTTCATGCAAGTTGCATGCAAGTTTTTCATACAAGTTGCATGCAAGTTTTTCATGCAAGTTGCATGCAAGTTTTTCATGCAAGTTGCATGCAAGTTTTTCATGCAAGTTTTTCATGCAAGTTTATCATGCAAGTTGCATGCAAGTTTTTCATGCAAGTTGCATGCAAGTTTTTCATGCAAGTTTTTCATGCAAGTTTTTCATGCAAGTTCCATGCAAGTTTTTCATGCAAGTTGCATGCAAGTTTTTTATGCAAGTTGCATGCAAGTTTTTCATGCAAGTTGCATGCAAGTTGCATGCAAGTTTTTCATGCAAGTTGCATGCAAGTTTTTCATGCAAGTTTTTCATGCAAGTTTTTCATGCAAGTGTTTCATGCAAGTTTTTCATGCAAGTCTTTCATGCAAGTTGCATGCAAGTTTTTCATGCAAGTTGCATGCAAGTTTTTCATGCAAGTTTTTCATGCAAGTTTTTCATGCAAGTTGCATGCAAGTTTTTCATGCAAGTTTTTCATGCAAGTTGCATGCAAGTTTTTCATGCAAGTTGCATGCAAGTTTTTCATGCAAGTTGCATGCAAGTTTTTCATGCAAGTTGCATGCAAGTTTTTCATGCAAATTGAATGCAAGTTTTTCATGCAAGTTGCATGCAAGTTTTTCATGCAAGTTGCATGCAAGTTTTTCATGCAAGTTGCATGCAAGTTTTTCATGCAAGTTGAATGCAAGTTTTTTATGCAAGTTGCATGCAAGTTTTTCATGCAAGTTGCATGCAAGTTTTTCATGCAAGTTGCATGCAAGTTTTTCATGCAAGTTTTTCATGCAAGTTGCATGTTTCACGCAAGTTGCATGCAAGTTTTTCATGCAAGTTGCATGCAAGTTTTTCATGCAAGTTACATGCAAGTTTTTCATGCCAGTTGCATGCAAGTTTTTCATGCAAGTTGCATGCAAGTTTTTCATGCAAGTTGCATGCAAGTTTTTCATGCAAGTTTTTCATGCAAGTTTTTCATGCAAGTTTTTCATGCAAGTTGCATGCAAGTTTTTCATGCAAGTTGCATGCAAGTTTTTCATGCAAGTTGCATGCAAGTTTTTCATGCAAATTGCATGCAAGTTGCATGCAAGTTTTTCATGCAAGTTGCATGCAAGTTTTTCATGCAAGTTGCATGCAAGTTTTTCATGCAAGTTGCATGCAAGTTTTTCATGCAAATTGCATGCAAGTTTTTCATGCAAGTTGCATTGCAAGTTTTTCATGCAAGTTGCATGCAAGTTTTTCATGCAAGTTTTTCATGCAAGTTGCATGCAAGTTTTTCACGCAAGTTGCATGCAAGTTTTTCATGCAAGTTGCATGCAAGTTTTTCATGCAAGTTACATGCAAGTTTTTCATGCCAGTTGCATGCAAGTTTTTCATGCAAGTTGCATGCAAGTTTTTCATGCAAGTTGCATGCAAGTTTTTCATGCAAGTTTTTCATGCAAGTTTTTCATGCAAGTTTTTCATGCAAGTTGCATGCAAGTTTTTCATGCAAGTTGCATGCAAGTTTTTCATGCAAGTTGCATGCAAGTTTTTCATGCAAATTGCATGCAAGTTGCATGCAAGTTTTTCATGCAAGTTGCATGCAAGTTTTTCATGCAAGTTGCATGCAAGTTTTTCATGCAAGTTGCATGCAAGTTTTTCATGCAAGTTGCATGCAAGTTTTTCATGCAAGTTTTTCATGCAAGTTGCATGCAAGATTCCTCTTTAAAATGATTGGGTTATTATGTGGATATACGATGAAATGCATACGTTTATGTACAACAAAACAATTCTCGGGCGACGTTATGTCAACTGTACCGCGTCTACCAACTTCGAATTCAAAAATTTTAAGCCCAGAGACATGTATCGCACAGAGTTGTTTACCTACATATTTTTCACGCTCTTCTTTAACCGCGCAGTTGTATTTCTCGTGGATTTTTTTAAAAAAGTCTTTCCCTAAATGACTTTGTTAAATATAAAACTCGAACTTCCAGAGTTAAGCTCTTTCCGAACTCTTGTTATTCATTGAATAAATAATTTTTGTAGTATGAACAAAGTCATTTTAATTCACACATTTTAACTTTCACTTATACTTAGTTCCTTTTTTCGAAATATTTTTTTCAATACTTGCATATATTTACATTTCCCGCACGAAGTAAACCTCCTTAAAAAAAAGATCGCCCCAAGTACACACTCGAAGTTCTTATATAAATTAACATTGCAGTGGCAGACAACCATCAGATCAAAAAGACCAACTCTAAACCAGAAGCTAACCTCACCGCATACATGGCCATATAAGACATGGCCTCTCCAATTGAAAAATCATAATAACAGTGAATTAATTTGTATAAATGAATATAAAAATTATGAGGCGTCAACTTCACCACGATTGATGTCGTTGCTGTGCTGCGTTGAATTCGAACTGTATAGACAGTAGCGATATTATGCCGTGCCGCCGCCGCTGGCTGGCCTGGTCCTCACTGGGGCAATGTAAATCAGCCAAAGCTAGAGATGCAAATCAGTTTGACTTCGGCTGACGATCTTCTCTTCCCATCATCATCAACTCTATATCGCGACCAAAAGGTACACCATCATCAGAGAGCCAACCAGGTGCCATATTCCTCCCACATATGAATCGATGGAGCATCATCGGCCGGCCGGCGCGTTGCTGCCAGCTTGGTATTCCTTCTTCTCATTGAGTATGCAAAGCTATTTTGGAGGCACGTTGGTATGTATACTGATGGGTTGACGTCCCTCCGACAAGGAATAACAAATTTGGACTAATTACCCAACGGCAATGGCAGCGATGGCGCGGCGGCACTATGGCGCCAGCAATTTTTGGGCTCTTTTTGTATTGATACTCCAAATGGGAGATTCGAAATCGAAAGTGTCTTCCAACTTAGTCCCGTCCCGGAGTAACCTATATGCCGCTCCCTGAGTTGATCTATGGAAATGCGATTGATTACATGATTAGTAAGCGTTTGCTTATCTGATGGTGTTGATGTTATTATGCCCGCTCGGAAGAGGGAGACCCCACTGCCGGCCGGCGCAATGGGCATATCATTACAAAGTTTAGCATAATGACTCTTGCTGCCGCTTGACGCCAACTCCACCACCGCGCCATCATCACTCTAGCTGTCTCTGAACTGAGCAGAAACTTGAGCAACGAACGCATCAGCTGTGCGGAGCGTATTAGAATAACCGGCAATGAATTATTAATTTTTTTTTTCTCTCCGCATTTTTAACCGGGCGCAGAGTGTTAATTGTCTTATGTAAGTGACGACATTGAATATTTTTGAATAAAGAATCTGAATTGAGCCCGTGGTTGTGATTTTAATTTTTATGGAAGTAGTTTGGTATATGGATATGGATAGCTCGTTGGCCACTTTGGTACTGCCTCAATTAGATCGGGCAGTTCTGGGAAAAAATTAATGCGTTAATTCTCGAAAAAAAAAACTTACAGGGTGTTCTCTAAATAAGAAAAAGAAATAAATAATGTTGCTATTTGAATACATTTTTTTCGTAAGACTTTCATAAAAAAATTGTTCATAATACTATACCCTTAGTAGAAACCCACCTTTAAAAAATAATTTGATTTTACCTCGGATTGAAAAAAAAACCATAATAATTTTATTTGAATGCAATTTGAGTGGGCCTTTTTTGCATGCGAAAAATAATATATTTGCAAGTTCGATTTTCTCCAATTTGATATAAAATTAAATGCACCACTGGATCGCACGATTTTGCTGTAGCTGTAGAGTTGTAGTAGTTAACAGCTACCAGATTTATTTTAATGGTTCAATAACATAACCACATAACATAAAGTAAAAATTACAACAGTTAATTTTTTGTTTAAGAAAAATTATTTTTAAAATTTTGAAATTCAATATTATTTAAACTGTCAGAAACATCATATTGCCCCGTGTGAATAATTCGAAAATAAGGCAATTTTTCAACAAAAAAAAAAAAAAAAAAAAAATCACTGCTCTATTTCCGAAATTCAGATATTGTGGTAAAAACCTGGACTGCGGGATATTAGCACCTCATATCCCTAGGATATACGCAAAAAAAGTATTCCATTGCTCATTTAAGGTCACAGCTGATTTCTGAAACTAGCTGACTTTTTATGAGGATCGAGGCTTTCAGATTACATTTATTAATTACCTACTAATGCTGCTAACACTGCACTGCACTAAGTGATGAGTAATTGTACACAATTATTCTGTTGGCGAAGCTTTGGTCGTCAAGTCGCTTCAGCTTGATTTAAGCTCTCTTCGACAAAGATCTGATAGTGTTTTAAAAATAAGAAACAAAGCTATAACTGACCAATTTCTGAAACTTTCTGATCTTTTATAAGGATTAAGTAATCTTTCAGGTGTTATATCAGAAACAAGATGGCGACTGAACGACGCAATTTTGAAAAATGTGTTTTTCAGCTTATGAACTGATACTCTTTCGAATATCGAAGGAAAAATGCGTCTCGGAATTATTTCCCATATAATGAAATCTTTATTATTATTATTTTTGTAATGATTTACAAAAAAAAAAAAAAATATTAAATTCATATAATTCGTGAAAATTAATTAAATAAATTCAAAAATAAATATTTTGTGTGGTTTTGAAAATGTTTAAGTTTGATGAGCATAAGCCTCGCCCTTAGACTTCCATCAACAGCAAATAACGTCATTTCTACACAGTTTGAATGGTCTTCCAACATTTCGTTTTCTGTCTAATGGTGTCCACTCTGTTGTCATCTTGGTCCAACTTTCATCTCTTGTACGAACTATGTGCCCCAGCCCAGTCCCGTTTTAATTTTCTATAACTGTGTGAAGCACATCTTTGAAATTGATTTGAGCTCTTGGCCTACTGTGCAAGGCCGTATCCAGATCAATATTTCGGAGGGAGGTTTATGACTTTTTGAAAAATTATTTTTCGCTTTTTAGTAGAAGATTTAACCATAGTTTTCTTGAACAACAGCATGTAGGTACTTTGTTTGGCTAACTACGATAGGATCTCGTCACGATTTTTTCTAGTTCCAATTTGATTTACAGCCCGATTCTCCCCTTGTGAGGACTCATAGTGTCACAAGCTCTTTGTGACTATTTCTTGTGAGGATTGTTGTGACTCGATAACTTTTTTGGAATTCTCCCCCCAATCCTCACAAGAAAAGTCACAACGAAACTCACCACATCGAAGTTAAATTTTGTAGAGTCATTTTTGGAACAGCTTATGATCAAAAATATTAAAAAATGTTAATTGGGCCATACAAATTTATTTAAAACTTATAAAATGCAAGGTTCCATTTATTTTTAGCAATAAAGTGAGTGAATAAATACGTTTGCATAGTATATTTTTCCAAAATAGAAGTAAAAAATCTTTATAGAAATTGTTTGGAGAGCTATTTGCGTCCCTTGAAGTTCTGAATAGCCGTCGGACAGCGGCGTTGGATGGCGGTGCGTTTTAAAGAAAATATTCTGCAATTGTAAAAATTTTTTGATTAATTTGCGGATAAATCGAATCGATTCCCATTTTACTTTATTTTAGCACTCAAAAATATCGAAAGGTGCAAATTTTTAGCAAAATATATAGAATGTCAGGTCAGGTCAAAATGACAAAACACATGTAATTTATGAGTTGTGACCTACTCTGAAGAAGATCACAATTTCGATTGTTTTTGTGACTCTCACAAGTTGTGACTTTGGGGGAGAATACGAAAAAGTCACAAAATTAATTTCACCACCTGCTGTTAGTGCAGAAATTTGTGAAAAAAATTTCATAAAAAGCTATTAATAAAAAAAAATAATCGGGGGGGAGGGGGTTCAAACCCCTGTGACCCCCCCCCCCCGGCTACGGCCTTGCTACTGTGGTTTATTCTTTGGGAGATCATAATCTGAAGGACAGATCTTGCCATTGATCTTTGAAAAGATTGTAATTTATTCTCAAGATATCTGAAGATTGCCATGTGTGTTACCCATATGTCACAACTGGCAGTATTGAAGAATCGAAAACGTATTTTCTTGTTTGTTTAGAGATGTTTGGGTCTAAAAGATTTTTAACGTTCTAAAACTGTCGCCAAGCATTTGTAATTCTTTGGTTTACATTTTGTATATCTATTTTTTTTGTCTATTAACTAAAATGCCTCCATTTTTCCACTCCAAACAGAAATCGATCGGCATAATTTGTAGTTCTTCACTGCTATTTTCAGGACTTTGCTCTCTCAGTTCAATTTTCGAAAAATTTCCTCCAAGGTTGCGGAAAAGAGTGCTGGTGAAAGTAGATCGCCCTGTCTTACTCCACAAGATATGTGAAACATTGGTCCTATGGTTTCCCTTATTATACAGCATTTCTGCTCTATTTTGTCACATGCCTTAGCAAAATCAATAAAAAATGTAAAATATGGAGTAATATTATATTCTTTGGCTTTTTATATAATTTGATTCATTATTTGAAAATCCAGATCTGAATCCAATTTATTGTTCATAAGGCTTGTTGAACAGTTGAACTATAAAATGTTTTTTTATTCTATTAAACAAGAATTTTGCAAAAACTTTGTAAATGTAAGAGATTATACTAATGGGTCTCTAGTTGCTGATATCATCTTTGCTACCTTTTCTGTGGGTGAGGATAATTTCAGATATTTTCCATTGCTGTGACATAACCTGTGTCCAAAACCTGATTGACAATTTCTTTCAACCAGCCGGCCAATAAAAATTTTGCGTATTTCAAATACTCTGCAGCGATTCAATCGTTTTCAATATGCATTTATGGTTGTTCTGGCTTTGAATTGCATTCTCTATTTCGCTTTTTGGGCGAGACTCGGAAAATCTAAATACCTCGCACTAAATGGTATGATCCAAGGTGATCGTGAAAATTTCATAATTTCAACCTCTACTAAGTTAGTTCAGAAGGTCAAAACCATTGTTTTGTTATCAATTTCGCTCGTCGAACTTCGAACTGCAAAACGAAAAGCAGTACGAATTTTTTCATTTATGTCTTCGCTGTGTCAATTTTGTATGCGGGATTTTTTTTTTTCGAATCAGTAGTTCTAGACTTAAGGGCTTAAGCTCTAAAAATTGAAATAAGTTGTACAAATATCTTTTAAATTTTGGAAATTTTATGTGTTTTTTAAATGTTATTCGGAACACCCTCTCGATCAAGAAAAAGTTGTTAAAAAAGACAAATAGTTAAAAAAATTCGTTGATTTGTCACTTCTTAACAAAAATAATGAAATTATAGTTAAATATATTAGAAATGTACTTTCAATGGTGTAACTTTCTTTTATTTAAAAGGTTGTTCTCCGTCATTTGAAAATAATCTCACAAAAACACATTCCGGTAGTTACATTTGAAGAACACGAAAGTTGGCTTCAATATCATCGATAAATAATAAAAACACACCCGCAAAACTTCTCTAGGTAAGCATAACCATTTTGCATGACAATTATATTATAACTTTGGCATTGATAAGCGCAAATGCACACACGGACCCGGTTATCGTTCATCGTCAGCTATACAGCTACTTCCTGTACACGTTTTATTTGCAGTTTGCAGTATAGAATTATACCTATAGGCTTTTTGCTATAGGTAAGCGGAAATTGTGCTGTACAATCGGAAAAAAATCCCCATAACTTGAGTCACATTGATTAACATTAGACTCTTAGGCTATTTCGCACTATCATTGCGAAGCTTAATAATTAATCCTTTGTGAAGATTACGCGCATTCTTCCTCGCCTTCCTCCGGCAGCTACCTTTATCATTAAAACCAAAAATAACTGCCAAGATGAAGTAATCCTATCTTATTATGGCCTCCTTGAACCCTTTCTTGTGAAAATTCACCGTGAAACCGAAAAACTACCCTCGAAGAACGCCACAGCTATTTCGACATTAAAAGCCAAAAAACCCAATACAAACACCACGGTTATAACATTTCTTTCTCTCACCCATTTACCGTTTCATATACTCGTAAAAGTCGTCGAATTTTAATGATCCCCAGCTGTAAGGTTGCAAATTCCGCGAAATATCTCAAGAATTCCATTCGTAAAAATTAAATGAGTGCCGCGCGCTATAGAATTTCATTAAAATGTATTTGTAGACACAATGCAAGGGATTCAAAAAGGCTTCATAACCCCTTTTAACTGCTATATATATGTTATAGCCGTTAAACAAGGCAGCTCAATGGTGGCAAGGAAACGCAACGGAGATAGCGGTGGCGGCGGGCGGCGGGCGGTGGAGGGCAAAATGGTGGTTATTTAGGGATACTCAAGAGCTCATCGAAAAAGGGTTAAATGAAGTCAAACGAAGTAATTTGTTGGCTGTGACTGTGACTGTATGAAGGCACACGATATCTTATTCTTCTTCTTTAAGTGTCGTCTTTAAATTGGCACGACCTATTCCTTAGCTTTATTTAAACTTTAATTGCCATTTTATTGCCGAATCCAACTGCGTATTATTCTCAATACCCATCACAGAATTCTTTTTGATATTTTTGTTGAAGCTGTTAACAAAAAGAATTTGGACGACACATTTCTATGAGTTTCATTGAGATTAAGAAATTAAGCAAAAACAGTTTGAATAAATGTGTATAAGGGTTGTGTAGGCCGAAATGGTGCAAGCCAAAGAGTATATTATTTATAAATGGCTTCATGCTCAACTAGGTGGCAAATGCGGTATAGGATTTTGAAGATTTAGTTAATTACACGGAAAATACCGCGAAGATATCATTTTTAATTTTCTTGACTTAGAAAATTATCTTCTCTTGTGGTCGAAATTCTTAAAAAAATTATTTCAAAAAATGCTGCAAGAAGAATAACCTTTTTAAAAGTCTCTTTTGGTTTAAGTTCTTGAATTAAGGAAGGAATTTATGATTTTTATAAACTAATTAGCAGACCCGTGCTCGCCTTGCTTCGCGTACTAAATAATTTTTACTGTATAAATACATGTACATATAATATAAGGCAGGGGAAATTACTCTATGGTCGTCCTCTCTCCTTGCAACTTCAACTTTTTTGAATTAACAAAGAGTAACTTGTGAAAATGTGTTCAATTCCTAATGAATTTCGCTGTGGTGAGAGATAAAATTTAATATTTTTTTCCGCACTTAATGCGTTTTCACATTTTTGATTTTAAAAAATTTTCACATTTTCCACTTGACCCATAGGAAAAAAAACACCCAAGTGTGGGAAACGTGATGATGATTTAACGTTACCAAACCGGCACATTATTTATGATAGTGTGGACATTTTGTAAATATTGGGGCGGTTATTGGGCGGATTTTACTAAAACCACTTTATAAACCTTCCCGCTGCTCATAACAACATATTCTGTGAATTTCAACTAAATCGGTTCAACGGCGAGCAAGTCTATGGAAGACAAACGCACAAACATTCATTTTTATATTTAAGATGATTGTCAAAATTGTCAAAGTAAATCAATTTATTAAAGTAAAGAGTTGGGAAAAAAACTTGGGCTCTGGAATTATAGCATCTCATAATATAGGATATTCACAACAAATGTATGCCTTGTATGTATGAAATTTTAGGCTCCTCAATCGTGGGATCCTCGAAAATAAAGAATTTTAATGCCCTCCAAATCATCATAAAAGGTAACTGGTCTGCAAAATTTTTGTTTACGATTTTTTAAGTGTTATGCGGATATCCCAAAAATAAGGTTCTTTAATTAAAATCAATTATTTAATATATGAGCAAGATTCTTTGGGTGATTTTCGGTCCAGTCTGTATCGATGGAGTATGGAGGATGAGATTTACAGCGACGTTGACCTGGTCAAGAAGCTGAAAACACAGCGGCTGAGATGGCTGGGACACGTGGAGCGTATGGACACCGACGCACCAGCCCGACGAGTCTTCGAATTTACCCCTGACGGTCTGCGCAGAAGAGGAAGACCCCACCTTAGGTGGCGTACACAAGTGGAGAACGACCTCAGCCAAGGGACCGAGCTGGCTGGAGGGGCTTGTTGGGTTGAGGCCGTAGTCCATCCTGGGCTGTGAGCGCCATCTAAAGTAAAGTAAATAAGTATATGAGCAACGTGGAATATTTATCTGCTCAAAAATTAAGTTTTTCATAATTGGGTCACTGTGGCGTATGTGGAATATTTTTTTTTTTTTTTCAAAAATTTATTATTACATAATATGAGTAAGCTGGACATATACTATGTGAAACATTAATATATGAAAATCTCATAGCCACAACAAGGTTTTAGATTTTGTACCAAACTTATTCCCAATAAAAAGGAGAAAATAGAAATAAATAGAAATTGAATGAAATTCAATTTAAAGTTTTTTTTTTTTTTTTTGTGGACTAACTGATGAGCCCAACTGTCGTGCCTGGGTGAAATGCATTGGAATATAGGTCACAAAAAAACATTAAATTGAATTTACATGCGTGTATATGTACTATAAAATGTAGTACAAAAATACTTGGTGCTATTACTAACTGTATGAGTCTTTTTAAACTTTTTAAAGTTGAAGTTAAATTTTATGGATACTTCCTCAAGGTATACTTCTATTAAGTAAGAAGTAGTTTCCTGTGTAAAAAAGGGAGCCCATTCCTTCCGTCAGTCTCCGAACTACACAATAAAAATCTTATTTTTCTCAAAAATGTGCAAATAATTTTATCATTTTTAATCTGTTGGCAGTTTTTGGTAAAAAAATACAAAAAAATTGGTATTATTGGCACCTGCTATAGAATTATTATTATTATTTTTTTTTTTTGATTTTCGATTTTTCTCGAAATCGGTCCAACATTTAGATCAAATTTTTTAAAGAGAATTTTTTAAATTTCCTCCTTTTTTTCGGTTTTAAAAAATGTTTTAAAATTTAGTTTATAAGCTTACGGCCATATTACTGACATTCCTCAAAGCTAGTTTTACAAAAAAAACTATGGGGTTTTGAATTTTAAGTTGTTTAAAAAAATTTATTTTTCAAGCATACTTTTTGACATCAAAACATGTTTCAATAATTGTTATTTTTGAACAACTTTAAACTCGAAATCCCTATAGAACTAGTTTTTCAGTAAAATTAGTTTTGAAGAAAGTCAATAACGGATTTAAGAAAAATTAGTTTTTATATTCAGGAATATAACGATAAAAAACGCGTTTAGACAAATTTTTTTTTTCTCAAAACGACTCCCACGATATCATTCTAACATATAAGTGGAACAAATTTTATCTCATTATCTGTTGAAGTGATAAAATATTTCTTTACCAAATCTCAATTTATAAGATAAAACTTTTAAAAATTTCTGAAGCATTTTTTTTTTTAATTTTTAAGAAAGAAGATGGCACGCTAATTTTAAATATTTATAAATGTGGAGTTAACAATTTTTTTTTTAAAGAAAAAACAATCATCTAGGTACCTATTTTTTATGGATCGAATAAAAAATATTATAAGAATTTTATAAAATAAATGAAATAAAATATAAAATAAAAAATATTATAAGATTTTTTTTTTTTTAAACCAAAACTGTTTTTTTTTTTGTTGAAAATTTTGATGTGCTATATTTAAAACTTATTTCAGGCTTTTGTCAGATAATGAGATGGTCAAAAATCATAAAAATTGTTCTTTAAGAGACACTGTTCATAGTTAAGTGTAAATTCCTGTTAGTTGATAAATTTTACTTCATAAGAAAATTATCAAAATGATAGAAATCGTTTTCGAGAAAATTAAATTTTTTTTTAACGATTTTAGGTAATTTCTTGGAAGGTACCTGGCTATAGGAAAAAATCAAAAAAATAATTTTTGGATAAGAAAAGCGAAATTAAAAAAAAAGGTTTTATGGGAGGTGCCAGTGCCATAAACCATTTTTGAAAAAAATTCACCGATTTTTTTTTTAGAAAAATTTAAGGACCCATTTTTAAACAAAATATGAATTTCCTAAATTCTAAAAAATGGAGATGGCCGAAAAAACTAAACAGAAAAATGTTTAAAATTATTCTCAGTCTTTTTTGATAAAATTTTATAACTTTCTTAAGACTACAGCGTTATATTTGGTACTTAAACAATCTTGTTGGGATATTATTCAAAAACATTTACGTACCCAAACAGACAGATAGATATTCAGATTTCCATCAAGACCCACTTTTTTCATCTTCCATATAATTAATGTGGGTAATGTCAAATTAGATCTAAATCTCGAGTTCGATTTTTTTAATTATAAATACATAATTTGCTCTACAGTATGTATGTGTATACATACAATCACAAGCAAAAAAAAATAGAATTTTTACCAGAACAGAATTTTGAACCAAGCCTGACTAAAATACCGTTGCACTGTAATAAAGCATTATCCTTCCTTAAACTCAACTTATATAAATAAATTATGGGCAGTTTATTATATCCCTCGTCTTAAATTAAAAAAAATAGTGATTAAGTGTAACCTACGCCGCCGGCCGCTGGCAAAAACCCAACATAACAATTAATCGCTTCAGTATTATACAAAGCCACATCATACATAACTTTTCCAATTATTCGAAATATCTGAGCTATTTGTATGCCAGTCGGTCATATTCTTCACTAATCTATTGACTCTGTCATCCGATTTTGATGATAAATATTTCTGTCAGATGCAATTCGTCCATTAAACCAAACATACCACGAAACTATGTAACTAGCTATCATTTTTTTTTTTTTTTGCAGGTAGATCATGCCAATGTTCAATCTTCGCGTCAGATGGATAGCATTCGGGTAACTTTTTTTTCAACGTGTATTCCAAAGAATTTCATTTTGATTTAGACATATTTCGAATTTTGTGAGAAAAATCCGAAGCTTATGTATTCTCGATTACATCTGGCAAATGTTGAAGAAATATATAAAAAAAAAATTAAATAATTCAATTTCTAGAAATACCATCGAGTGTATCTAATCTATATGTAAGTATCTAAGTATCTATGTGTGTATGAATAGGTATAGAAAAATGTAATCCAAAGAATGTTGACAGGACTGACAAGTTGTGATCGCTGTGATCACTCACGTGTCGCGATCACATCGCCTCTGTTGCAGTGCTGCGACACCGTCAACTGTCGACTTTGGATTTTCACATTTTTTTTATAGTTTTTGGTTTTTGTTGTCATCGTTTGCTCAATTCAACTGAATCCATTTGAATTTGAAATTAAACTGTTTTAATTCTGCACGAGCAAAGCAAAAAAAAAAAATGTAACATAAAAGCTTGAAAAATATCATGCTGTTGGATAAGCAATATTTGTTCGTCTTTAATCCGATAGAAGGGGGAGGGGAGAAAACGGTAATCTTTTTTTTAACTCCGAAAGACGGATCAACGTTGACGATGGTTGTTATGATCAATTGTGTCAATCAAACGGATGCGGTGTTGCAGTGATATAAGCTGGCACAGGTTTTAATTGCAGCAGGTCATGGGGCTGTCACATCGACACAAGGCGAAACACTCAGCCGATATGAGTCTTCGGAGAGATCAGTTTCCAGTCGCCATCGCAATCGTCGTCGATATGTGTATGATGTTGCGATGTCGACGTTGTCAGTTCAGTCGGTGGCGTTTTGTGATAGCTGATCAGTGATCGCTGATCGGTGGCATTCTCGTCACTCACTCTCGGCGTCTTATATTAATTTATTTTGCACATCGCTCCGCACAGATGTCGTCGAGTCTCGATTGATCTGATGCCGATCGAGTCGAACCGATTGATAAAGATCCGTAAAGAGGTCGCCAAATGACAGTTTTGAAAGGCTGCGGCTTAGCCTGGCCCCTATAGCCCATTATCATTGCGTAATTTTCTCACACCGGAATGCATCTGTGTGTGCCTGATGTTTATACTATAAGGACAATCATGATGGCACACTGTGAGACTGATTGTCGATGATGCACCATGCTATGCGCATTGCGCATGCGCGCAACTATCTTAAGTGAGCATGATGTGCATATAGTGTGGACGTGAAATGACGTCGCGCACTCAAAGGCAAACTAATCGCGACAAACAGCTACCTTGCGGCTACAGCTTGTTCGTAATAATTTACAGTCGACAAGTCGGTATCCTTGGACCGCCGCGATCGTACTTGCTATACGCGCAGTGGGCATGCGCACGCACTTTGTCTGCTCTGCGGGGATATACACAAAGTTTTATAGTTGCGCAGAACTGCACTCTCTTGTTGTTAGGCAATGAAAAGCCATTTGTTTTTCTTTCAGTCGGTCTCAGTCGGTATCGGTACCGCCGCGCCATCGTCCCTCACCTCTTACCTTAGGAGTAATATTAGAGGCAAGAAGTAGCAGCGTTCTGTGGCATGTGGCCTGTGGCGCACATGGCCCACCTCCAACGCTTCACATTCCGCCATCTATCCTAGATGTATGCGCCGAGGGACATTTTTACTTCTGATCACAGCTAGTAGCAGCTGCCCTGGCAGCGCAACGTCACGTCGACGTCCGGGGGCATAGTGGGGTCACATGAAGAAGGCCGTTCTCTTTGCAATTAATTTTCGCAGATATAATCGATGTTAAATCTTAATTGGATATCGATCATTTATAAACCTAATAGCGTGAAGATCTGGTTTCTGCTGCGTCGCCACTGTAATTACCGCTTATTATAACTCGTATTTGAATTGCACACGTAAACGGAAAGTAACAGCCAAAAGAGTTGGCGCAACAATGAACCTGGGCAGCAGCAGCACTAGATAACGTAGGGGCAACATGATTGTATAGTAGGCGCGATAATATGCGCAGCACAGCGCACAGATCACAAGACACCCACTCTTCTGATATATATGTATAGCTAACAGGGAAATACTGGATGCAAGTGCAAGTTATTCACTTAATCTTCGAACGAAATCTTGACAGAATGCTTGGGATTTTTTGTTATTGTTGTTGTTTCACAAATAAAAATATCAAGCGGTTTAAAAAATTTATATTAAAGTTGAAAATGTTGTGACGGAGTAGACAACCAACGAGGCAGTTCATTTAATTCCAAGAGATTCAATAATTTAACCGCAAGATATGGTTTAAAGGTTGAAGTATATAAAAGATTGCCACTTGTTATAAAGTGTAGATAAATCTTGATCTAAATGTTTCAAACAAGTTCGGTTAGTGATTAAAATTTTATTTTTAATGTTTTAAAATCAGTTATGCATTTTCATAAAATATTTGAACAGTTTTGCTGAGTATTTTCGTATACGATCATGGCAAGTCAGGTGCAACCCAAAGACAAAGTTTCGAAAGAGAAAGTATCGAAAGACAATGGTTCGAAATTTCAAATTTTTGAACAAAAATTAATCTTAGAATGCTACGGACGATTTATTTTCATTTGAATTAGTATAAAATAGAGATGAGCAAACTCACATAAAAATATTGCGTTAAATGGGAGCGTAACACAAAATCCCAAATCACTAAATCCCGCCGAATAACAAAAAAATATCAAGAAAAGTTATTTTTAGCTGGATTTTTTTTTTTTCAATTCTAAAAACTGCCTTAATTTGTCTACGCTTAAATAACATTTTAAGCATTTTTATGAATACAAGGAAATGGGCGGGGCCACGGAAAAAATGGGCATCAGTCACCAATGTCAACAGTTTTCTTGATCAAAATACTTATTAACCAAAAATTTAATTTCTCTTTGCAATTTTTTTTAGTCCTCAAAAGAACATTTAATACCTTACATTACTTCAGCTGCCTTCTTAGCTATTATGTACATAATTGT
This sequence comes from Epistrophella euchroma, assembly GCA_947049315.1. Taxonomy (NCBI): domain Eukaryota; kingdom Metazoa; phylum Arthropoda; class Insecta; order Diptera; family Syrphidae; genus Epistrophella; species Epistrophella euchroma. The sequence continues at coordinate 15,949,960 of OX346247.1, read as the reverse complement.
CGGACCTTTTTTCCAAGTATTCGATTTCATAGGCAAGAAAACCTTATCACTTCAAGTAAACTGGACTGTTTTCAGATTAATCTTACTTTCTCCATCAGTTAGTCGACCACTAAAAATACCATTCAAAAATAATTCTAAAAAACTACCACTCGAAAAAAGAATCGAAGAGATAACAAAAAAATTCGCATATTTGCAACTTTTACAAGCAAACGCAAATGTTGCGAAGCATCTTAGCGTGAAGTTAGCCACGCCATTTTCGATTTTCAAATAAATAAAGCTTGTGCTTTATTGTGCCTAACTTGTGTTATTTGTGTCGTGAATTTTATTGTTTCAAATTCGCAAGTATGCAAATTTTACGGATAAAATTTTTCGCAAAACAACGATTTTCAAAAAAAAAAAATTTAAACTTGTCATGTTTTGTGTTCAATTTGTACTAACAAGTGCCGAAAAGATAAAAAAAAATATTTGCAGCCAAAAATTTATCTTGCGAAGCTTGAAGTTAACACCGCCATTTTTGATTTTCAAAAATATAAAGGATGTAGTGTATTGTGCTCAACTTGTGCTGCGTTATGCCGTAAATATTTTTTTTTCAAATTCGCAAATCTGCAAATGTTACGGATGCTATTTAAAAAAAAAAAAATAAACTTGTGCTGTTTTGTGCTCGCAGTTTGTGCTGCCAAGTGCCGAAGAGATAAACAAAATATTCCCATATTTGCAGCTTTAAGAGCCAAAATTCATATGGCGAAGCGTGAAATTAGCACCGCCGTTTTCGATATTCAAAAAAAAAGTTGTCTTGTGGTGGTACTAACTTCACGTAAAGATGCTTCGCAGCATTTGCGTTTGCTTGTAAAAGTTGCAAATATGCAAATTTTGTTTTTATCTGTTCGGTTCTAAGTATCATTTTTTGAGCACAAAACAGCAACACTTACTTAATTAAAAAAAAAATGCATTCGTAAAATTTGCGGATTTGCGAATTTGAAAAAAATATTTACGGCACAACGCAGCACAAGTTAAGCACAATACAACACATTTTTTTTTTTTTCTTCACGCTTCGCAAAATTAATTTTTATTTTTATTTATTATTTATTTTTTTGAAAGTCGTAGGTACACAAATCATGCTCTATTTAATTGCCCCTCATTTCACCCTAAAATTCTGTAAATTAGTTTTAAAAAATAACCCTTTTTTGTATTTATCCTATTTCACCCTATGAATAGCTAAATTTTTCAAAAATATTTCATAAGAAAGCCATATTTTAAGTTTAAACTTTCAATTACAAAAACATTTTTTTAAATTTAACAGAATGGTTTCTGTGATCTTTTGTGTTGGCTAGACTTTCTGGAAGTATTTTTAAAGTTTTGAGCTCAATCGATTTGAATTTCTGAGATGACGTGACGTCAATGCTTGCCCTAAAAAAAAAAAAAACAATTTCGTTTGAAATTCCGAGTCACAAGAAGTATCTTGACAGCGTCCCTCCCGAATCAAAAACTAAGGCGTCAGCTTTGAAATTTGCATCATTGTTACGCAGATATTTAAAATATATTCTTTTTTTAAATCCAAAAAATGAGGTGCTAACAATCTCTAATGTGACCTTAAAAAAAAAACACTAAAAAAATCATAAAAAGAAAATCAGACTGAAAGTATTAGATGACCTTTTATAACCATTTATTAGCCTTTTAGATGACATACTTGTTTTTAAAAAACCATAAATAAGGTGCCAACATTCCGGAATCACCTACAAATGAGCAGCGCAGTTTGCACTGCTTTGTACGTAGTTAAAATGCAAACAGACAGAGTTGCGGGACCTTCTTTTTCTATTTTTTTTTTTTTTACGAACCCAAAACTTTACCTAATGAAATTACCTATACTTTACGTACATGTATATTTCTTAAAAGTTAATGGCTTAATTTTGATTTTTTGTATAAAGTTATGTTTTTGGTTACGAAATTTGCCAAACAATTTAATTAGAAAAAAAAATTAGTAACTTTATCTATTTTAGTGCATTTCTTAATTTGTGATAATTTCCAATTTAAATTCAATAAAAATGGTCAATGTACTGTATTTCTCCAATCTACGCGCATCGGTTTGTTGACCCTCAAACAAAAAAAAATGTTTTTTTTTTTTTTGACCAAACAAACTAAAAAATACAAAAAAAAAGCTCTTAAAAAAGAAGTCACACTTTCAAATCCAGCACAAGTAATCACCAAATTTTGGTATGTTTTTGTGTGTGTTTTTTCTATTTTTTTTTTTTTTTTTTTTTTTTAGTTTAATTTTAATTTATAGCTTAGACCCAAATCTTCAGCTCTATTTTATAATCATTGTCAGCAAACTAATAAAATTTACATATATTGAGAAACCATTATTATCTCTTGACATACCGCGATGCCCATAAAATCAAGAACAGGTTGCACGATTGTAAAATCTGGGAATAGCTTAAGGTTGGCAAATAATATAATGGACACAAATATGTATGCTTGCTTACCTGTTGTGATAGGTATAGTCAATGGCACTTGATTGTGATTTAAGATGAAGCTTTATGGGTTTAAAGTGTTTTAATTTGTTTTATATGCAGCAACAAGATGTATGTATATATGTAGTTGATTAAGAAATTAGTATCGACAACATATATCTTTTTGGCTCAAGTGCTGGGTGCTGTGCAAGTGCATTTAATTGTTACGGCGAGCCTGGGCAATCTACGCCATCCTTCTAGCTATAAAGGTACTATCATAATCTGTATAAGTTTTTCTTTGCTCATGCTAGCTAGGTGGCCAGCCCGCTATGGAGACTAATGAGGTTTAATCAATTTACAAATTTACCTACAAAGTAGATTGCGCCTGTGTTTCGTGGTTGTCAAGTTCTTATGTCTCCGGAATCACAATTTCTCAATTTCTAGGTCAAAAAATTTCCGTAAAAAATTTCTGTCACTGTCAGATCAGTGCTAACTTCACGCTTCACAAAATGGATTTTTGTCTCTAAACGCTCCAATTATGCATATATTTTTTTTATATTTTCGGTAATTGGCAGCGCAAACTAAGCGCAAAGCAGCACAAGCCTAATTTTTTGGTAGTTTTACAAAAAAAAAAAACAATCATCCGTAAAATTTGCAAACTTGCGAATTTGAAAAAAAAATAATAAATATTCAAAGCACAACGCAAGCACAACCTTTGCATTTTTGAAAATCGAAAATGGCGTGGCTAACTTCACGCTAAGGTGCTTTGCAACATTTGCGTTTGCTATTTGCTTGTAAAAGTTGTAAATATGCGATTTTTTTTATCTCTTCGATTGCTCTTAGTATAATTTTTTGAGCACAAATCAGCACAACTTTAAGGTTTTAGAAAATCTTAATTTAAAAAAAAAAAATCATTCGTAAAAGTTGCGAATTTGAAAAAAAAATATTTAAAGATTACTCTTCTTCGGCTTGTTTGGTCGAATTAATTTATTAATGAAAAATTTTCATTAGTTTTCCCGACGTTTCGACTGAGTTTTCAGTCTTCTTCAGGGGCACTTTATTAAACATGAAAAACAAAAGATGAAACAACAATTTCTTAATTTTATAAAATAAGGTTAACATGTCAACTTACAATAAGATTGAAAATTTTAAAATATTTTATAAGAGTACGTAAAACATTGTAGGTACCAAAGAAAGTTAAATTACACTTTAAAGCACTTCTTTGTTAGAAGTTTAGTCTACAACTATTACAAGTAAAAACAAAGCAATAATATGAAAAAGTAAGATTTAAATATATGTGTGTATCAGTGGCGTGGCGTGGATGATTTCAAATGGTAAGTCGAAGAAAAATTAGTCATCCGAAAACATAGGCAACTAAATTTGGAATGTCTGCAGATCTGCAAGATACACACAAAATTCACTTAATAACTCGAAGAAATGCGTGTTATTTTTGGCATAAGAAAGCGTGTATTGAGCAGACAGGTGTCACGCTCTCTGTTTGAAACACGCCTTCTTTTGCAAAACAAAAATAACACGCATTTCTTCGGGTTATTTGGTGAATTTTGTATGTGAATGAATGATAACGGAAGAAAAGAAAACTAACCTGTTACATCCAGCCAGAAATTTTATAACCCGACATATTTTGGCTTACTTTGCTCTGATATCGCTTTGTCACTTTTTGGGGTGGGTATGTGGAGTTGGGAATAGATAGACAGGCAATAATATGTGTGTGCGTGCGTAGAGTAACGAAGCGGTAGACAGAGTATTTGAGATTTTGTTTATTCTTTAGGATTCATGTTTCTTGTTATTTGATAAACTTTGTTAAAAGGAAGTATTTCAAAAGGTAACTCGATAGGAATCGTCTTATATGGACGCCACGCCACTGGTGTGTATACATGTACTTTTGTATATACATAATTACAGTTTTGCAGAGACTAAAGAACAATAAACTGATGAAATCGATTGTGTGTCCTGTTTCCTGTTCATGTTATTTTCGTTGTTCAAGATGTGTAATGTTTCCAAAGTATATCTTTTCGATGTGTGTTTTTCGGTTTGAAGAATTTCTGTGTTATCGAAATCAGGGAAATGGTTCTTGTCAATACTGTGGCTTGCCAGAGCGGTCTTTTGAGAATTTTTTGTTTTTATATCCGATTTGTGATTGGAGATCCGCTGTTTCAAGAGTTGTTTTGTTGTACCAGTGTAACAAAGTTCACAATCTTCTGTCTCGTTGCCCAAACAGTTTACCTTATAAACAACGTCCGTACACTGATCCTTCTCATTTTTCTTTGTGAGTTTTGTGAAGAGGCTGTTGAGTGTTTTGTTTGACTTGTAAGCAATGTTTACATCTTTAACCTTACTTGTTATTGTTTTTTTAAAACTTTCTGCAAGTTTTGGCACATATACCAAACTTTTGAAATTTTTCATTAATAAATTAATTCGACCAAACAAGCCGAAGAAGAGTAATCTTCAAAATTCATACATACTTTTGAAATTGGTCAAAAAAAAACTCTTAATAAAAATATTTAAAGCACAACGCAACACAAGTTGAGCACTACACAAGCACAACCTTTACTTTTTTGAAAATTGAAAATGGCGTTGCTAACTTCACGCTGAGGTGCTTTGCAACATTTGTGTTTGCTTGAAAAAGTTGCGAATATGCGATTTTTTTTATCTCTTTGGTTGTTCTTAGTATAATTTTTTGAGCACAAATCAGCACAACTTTAAGGTTTTAGAAAATCTTAATTAAAAAAAAAAAAAAATCATTCGTAAAATTTGCGAATTTGAAAAAAATATTTGCGTCATAACGCAGTACAATTTAAGCACAATACACCACAACATTTTTTTTTTTTTTGTAGTTGTAGTATAACTGTATATATTATTCGTCTCTGTGAAGCAGTTAGTAGTAAAACGTATAGCTGTCAAATGCGCTGGTGTATATTGGTGTTAGTAAAAAGAGGGATAGATCTGCTGCAAAATCCATGATCTGGTTAAATGATTTTTATTCAATTTTTTTTTTCGCATTGGAAGACGAAATTTGTCAAATTGGTGTTTTGACAGATCTAGATAAAAAAAAATTGATTTTTTTACCATTGGAAAACCCCATAATAAATGGCAAATTATTTTTCGATCGAAAAATGTTACTTCACTAACTTGACACTCATTTTAAAATGCTGTAGGGAATAGTCTCTTAAAAAGACTGCCAATTTTAAATTTGAAATATTATTACAGCGGTGGACAGAAGAAGTCTAAAATTTTCTCAGAAACCTAGATTAAATATTTTGGTTAATCTTACCATCTCATCAGTTTATTTCGCCTTAAAACAGAAATAAATGAATTTTTTCCGCGAGCAAGTGACAGAATTGCGAGAAATAATTGAAAAATCCTTCAATCGCATCTCTTGTCACGAAAAAGTACATCTCTCCATTCAGATTCGTCAAACAAAATTGTAGATCTCTCCCATTAGTGAGTTAAAAAAAAAAAAAACACATGAACGATTTAGAGTCCTAATTCTCTAGGACCTATGTCCCGTCAAAAATTTATTTTATATTAAAAATATTAAATACAAAAATCTACTAGTACCTATATTTCAAATTCAAGACCAAGGTCATAAATAATAAATGCAACAAAATTCCTCATATGTTATCTACTTAATTTTGGCAAATCGCCTTCGACCCCTTAACCCATATATCAAACAAAAAAAGAAAACCGTTAACAAACATTTTCATATACCTAGTAGGTCGTATGATATACATAAATATAAGAATATATACCAAAGACTTCTTGCATCAAAAAAAAAAAAAATAAATAAAATAAGAAACTTTTAGCCGACATAATAATATATACGAGAAAACCCCTCAAAGGACATGCAAAAATGTCATAAAAACTATGATTCCATTGTTGCCCTCTCCCCACATGACCATATCGCCCTCGAAGGTCAACCACAGAAAAAATGTGAAATAATTTATAAGCTACTTTGCGTATATTTTCCCTTCTCCCACAAAATTATTATATTGGCAAAAAAAAAAATTCATATTAATATGAGAATAAGAAAAAAAAAAAACAGGTCCTGGCTAGAAAAGCGTATATGACTTTAGGATGTACGTATTTAAGCACGAAAATTCCAAACCCAAAATACCCAAGTGTATCTATAACTTAACTACACACACATACGTATACATATATAAACACAAGATCCAATCTGGATATCTTAGATACACAATACACACTCTTTAAGATTCATTTATTATTATTTCATGGATAAACCAAAAGAAAAGTCCCAACAGGATAACACGCGAGGACCTTCATCTCACTGGGCCAAAGTTGAACGAAGAAAAATAAAACTCTAACTTAACAGCAACCCAAGTTGGATTTGAAAGGTAGGGGGCGACGGACGCATCTATATGAGAGCAGGCTAACGCGCTGCTTCGCTTCTGGGAGCTCGCAAATATTGCATGATTGCGGGCATATCTAAGGACGAGCAGACCCCGCCAGGACATACATATACCCAACACATTTGTTGGGTATTTTTATATTTTATTTGGTTATGGTTTAAAAAGTAATGGGTTCGGGATTTGCTTATTTTCTTGTTATACGTTTTTCTAAAGTCACTTTGGATATTATGCCATTTGTGTATCCTTTTGTATCTTTGTTTGTTTTTTTTTTTTTTTTTAACTCGGCGCGTTAGCAAGGCCAAGATGTGTAGATTGTCGGGCGAAGGCGTTTCAATAACAAAAACGCTCTGACTTCTTTCATATTCACATCGTCCGTTGTTTTTGTTGTGTTGTCGTCGTCGTTGTCTTCGTATCAACTCTACGTGTCCTTCTGGGGTGTACTTCTCTTGCCCCCATTTTAGCTGAACGCACCGCGTAATGGTAAATGGGAATACAAAAAATTCCCCAATCGATATGGGAGAACGAAAACGACGACGAGCGACGTTTATTCCTTATTTCTTAAAGAAAATATTATAAGTTCAAGAATTGTTTGAGACGGCCGGTGGCGGTGACGGGGAAGGGTATCCTGGTGAGCTGTGTATGAATATATATGTAGGTACATTACACATATAAAATGAGACTATGCGATAGAAAATTTCTTCCCATTCTTCTTCTTGCAAGGGTTCCCGAATTCTATTTCATCGAAAATTCCTTTGTACGTGACCAAATCAACTTGAAAGGATACACTCCGACTCCATCCGCCACTACGCCGCCATCATGTTCTCTGGAATGGTATTCATTTTGCCTAGAAGCAAATTTATACTCACATGCCACCACTTTCCCACATCCTTCGTTATCTCTCCGAGTAACGAGTGAAGATCCTTTCGCAAGCGAGCATCATTAAGAAGAGTATTTGGTCTAGTCCGCATCAAGGATAATATGACCAGAAAATAGTGACATCTTGCCATCTCGGAGCCGCGACTGACCGTGGCACATAACTTTTCAAACCCGCGAGAATGATGTTTTCAAAATATTTTGACAGCTTCACAATGGTAAGTACTTATCTTGGCCTAATCAAATTATTAAGAACGGCGGCGGCGCCCAATGCGGGGACTCGAAATCGGAGCAAACGGAATCAAAACACACGTGACTACAATCATGCGGCACACGTGCGTTTTGTAAAGCAGCTCCAAAATGCAGTAGCTTCTATCAAATCGCTCGAAGGCGATGACGATGAAGACAAACCATGGCGAAGAGGTGAGAGCTGAGGGGTAGTTTATATGTGCGCCTTTCGAGGTTTTGAATTGATTGAAGAAGATTGTCAGTGGGGGTGCAATAGAAAAGAACAGAACTGGAAGTATAGTGCCTTGCAGGGGTGCGATGGAAAATTGCCTCACGTTGTCGGAATAGCCCGGGCTTCACATTGATTTATCGTGATCTGCGAAGCAATAAAAAACTTTAAAAAGAAACCGTTTTGAGTTGGAATTTTTTTTTTTTTATTTTTCATTTTATAAGTTCAACCACCCTCGCTTACTCTATATAAGCTTATTGAGTGTATCCTTCTCCAACCCTCCGTCGTATACTTCTGCTGCAGTACGATACATCTTTAGTGGTTCTTCTATGAATTATTATGTTTACAGTGTATGGGCTCCTGGAGAGAATATAAGCAAGAAAAAAAAAATGCAGTCAATCTATAAAATAAGCAGAGCAGTCACATTTGCTGATGTTGGATATATCCTGAAGGCGTCTTATTACACTTTCGGTATTTCTCTTCCTGGCTTGGTTCAATGGTTTTTTGTATACATACTGTTGCACCAAGGAACGCATCCCATCATGTGAAGTGTCAAATATGACATTGAAAATCTAGTACTGTAAAAAATGTAAATTCAGTTTTGGTGTTTAACCTACAAGTTTCAATAAAGTCACGCTCTTCTTCCTGTGCTGCTCTTTTAGAAAGGTTATACATTTCTCTGGTGGTTATTATTTAATCGGATTTAATTTCAGCAATCCTTTGAATTTTTGCAACAACTGGTGTCAGAAGTGGGATCTTTGCATAATGGCGCAAGAGATCGAAGATAAATTTAGCAAAATTTCTGAACAATTATCATCATTGAGTTCAATTTTAACCCAACAAAATGAGCAACTCACCCAATTAAGAACTGACCAGCAACGTCAATCTGAGGAATTGAAGACTTTAGGGGGAACAACTTTTGCAGCCAGAGTTTTCGATTGTTCAACTCCGGACGGAAGAGCGCCACCTTCTCCTAAGTGCACTGAAACCAATCCAAAAGTTGATAAACCAGACGCATCTACTAAATCTGTTGAACTGACAAAGCTGACTCCTCAGCCATTTGATAGTAGTACCGCACATTGGAGTAATTATGTAGTACAGTTCGAGATTGTCGCTGAAGGAAATGGTTGGGATGAGCAGGAGAAAGCTCGAGTTCTAGCTTCAATGTTACGTGGTGAAGCTCTTTCAGTTTTAGCTAATTTAGGGCTTTCAGATAGGACTAACTACAAAAAGTTAACTCAGGCTTTAAATTTGCGGTTCCTCGGGCAGCACAAGTATGTGTCACATTCAATGCTGCGAACGAGACGGCAAGGCAATAAGGAAGACTTTGGAGCATTTGCAACGGATCTTCTTCGCCTATCTCGAATTGTGTTTTGTGATTGCACAGCTGCAGCTCAGGAACGAATAGCTGTTATGCAATTTATTGATGGTCTATTCGATCGCAAAATCCAAGACGCAGTTCGTATGGCTGATCCTGCAAGTATGGTTGAAGCGGTGACAAAAGCATTTTCATTTGAATCCTCTCTATTTGCTTCACATACTGGTAATTATTCTCGTTTTGTAGACATCGAAAATGAATTAGAAAAGCAAGATGAAATTAATCAACGTCAACATCATCAGCAAACGAGGAGACAAAATGCATGGCAAAACCAACAATCATCTCCCCACTCTTCATTTTCGGGAAACGATCCACCGCCATCGTAAAAGGGCAAACGTTGGCGGCTTCAAACAGCCCTCAAATTTCTAACGTGTGTGCAGAGAGCTTACAACGGGGCTTTCTTGTTTCGGTGACTCTGGGGAATGTGCCGTGCCAGCTTCTTGTAGACACTGGATCTTCTGTTACACTCATTAGTCGTCGAATTGTTCCCGGTAATGCTCATCTGCAATCAGATACCAGTTCGATCAAGACCGTGAGTGGGGAAACAATAAATGTCTCTTTGGTGTGGCGTACTGTGGTTCGTCTTGGAAAATTTTGCCGTCGAGTTAAAGTTTTGGTGGTCGATTTTGAGCTCCCACCTAATTGTCAGGGCATTCTTGGAATTGATTTCCTAAGGGCTTCCAAGTGTGTTCTGAACCTTCGTGAAAATTTAATTCGTATTGCAAATACCAACATTCCAATGATAACAGAAACCCCTGTTCTAAATGATGACGTCATCAAAAATGTCTCCGCTAGTCTTCTTACTACATCGGACCAGCTTATCATTCCGGCACGGACAGAGACTTTCGTTGCCATACAAGCAAATAGATTTGTTGTAAGTGAGGATATGGTTAGTCCATTGCTATCTAATTTACCGCAAGGAATGCGCATTGGTAAATCAATCAATCGTAGTAATGAATGTAAAGTTTTTGTGCGAGTCGTCAACTTGTGTTATGATGCAGTGAGAGTGCCATCTGCCACCCGCGTTGCCACCTTCGAAGAAGTGACATTGGATAATCATTTTGATTTTGATGCGTGTTTATTGCCAGAACATTTATCGGCACTGCTAACAGGGCTTACATATTTGACAGACTCCGAAATAAGCTTGGTCAAGACAATGCTTTTGAATTTCTGTGATGTGTTTTCCTCAACCCCTGAGGATTTGGGTAGAACTAATGTGACGAAACATCGAATTAACACAGGTAATGCAAAGCCCATCAAGCAGCCACCACGCCGATTGCCTTTAGCAAAGCAAGTGGAGTCGCAGAAAATCATAAGCAATCTACTTGAACGCAAACTCATTGAGCCCTCCGAAAGCCCTTGGGCATCACCGATTGTTATGGTGAAGAAGAAGGATGGATCTACTCGTTTCTGTTTGGATTATCGCAGATTAAATGATGTAACGATCAAGGACTCCTTTCCTCTTCCACGCATCGACGATACACTGGACGCCGTTTCGGGGTCGAAATGGTTTAGCACCTTGGATTGCCAGTCGGGCTATTGGCAAGTAGAACTCCATCCAGACGACAAGGAGAAATCGGCGTTTGTTACTCGAGATGGATTGTGGCAATTCACAGTAATGAGCTTTGGCCTGACGAATGCACCGGCAACGTTCGAGCGTTTGATGTCATCCGTCCTAAGAGGTCTGCCTATGGAAACTTGCCTGATATACCTCGATGACATTTTGGTGCATGGTAAGACTTTTGATGAAATGCTTAATAATCTCTGTTCTGTACTTACTCGCATGAAAACGGCAGGGCTCAAGATAAACCCGAACAAATGCAAACTATTTCAGAAGGAAGTCAATTTTTTGGGCTACTTAGTTTCAGAAAATGGTCTTTTGCCGAACCCCTCAAAAGTGGAAGCTGTAGAAAATTGGCCAAGACCGACAAGCCAAACGGAGGTGCGTAGTTTTTTAGGTCTCTGTACCTACTACCGGCAATTTGTCCCCCACTTCTCTGATGTTGCTCGCCCTCTTCATCGATTGACTGAGAAAAAGGTCAAATTTTCATGGTGTAATGAATGTCAAAAATCGTTTGAGTCCCTGAAAGAGTTCTTAATCTCACCGCCAATTCTAGGTCATCCACGCTCGGACTGCAGTTTTCTCCTGGATACTGATGCTAGTGATTTTGGCCTAGGGGCCGCATTGTCTCAACTTCAAGACGGTAAGGAAGTTGTAATTTCCTACTTTAGCAAAACGATGAGTAGAGCGGAAAGAAATTACTGCACAACGAGAAAAGAACTTCTTGCAATGATCAAATCAATTGAAAATTTCCACGTTTACTTATATGGTCGTGAGTTTGAAATCAGAACAGATCATGCTGCATTAAATTGGCTGCTTTCATTCAAAAATCCAGAGGGCCAGCTAGCTCGCTGGCTCGAGAGGCTGCAACAGTACGATTTTAAAATCAAGCACAGAGCAGGAAAGTTACACTTAAATGCGGATGCACTTTCTCGGCGCCCTTGTATCGAAGCTGGATGTCCGCATTGTGAAAATAAGGAGAAGATGAACGAACAACATTCCTGTTACAAAACCTTTGCTGTCATCGAGATTAAGAGTGACATCTCCCCCGATCGATTGAAAATTGTCCAATTAAATGATGAGGTTCTTTCTACAGTGATGCAGTGGATAAAAGATAGCAAACGACCTCCTTGGCAGAATATTTCAGGTGAGTCCAATATTTTAAAAGCGTATTGGCTTCAGTACGCCGCATTGGAACTGCATAATGGCATCCTTTGCAAGAGATGGATACCTGTTAAAAAAAAGGGAGCTGAGCGCCTTCTTCCAATCGTACCAAAACCATTGAGAATGGAAGTTTTGTCAATGTTTCACGATTCTCCGTTTGGTGGCCATTTTGGAGCAGGGAAAACTTTCGAAAAACTAAGAAGTCGGTTTTATTGGATTAATGCGCGAAAAGATGTTGAAATATACTGCATGGAATGTGATACTTGTGCTTCAAAAAAGGGTCCGAAAAATAAAACAAAGGCGCCTTTACAAATTTATCTCGCGGGTGAACCTTTTCAACGAGTGGCGGTAGATGTACTTGGCCCGCTGCCAATTTCGAAGGAAGGAAATCGATACATTTTAGTTTTTATGGACTATTTCACGAAATGGGTTGAAGTCTTACCAATTAAAGACCAAACTGCGGATACAGTAGCTCGAGTCCTAGTTAACCAGGTTTTTACTCGTTTTGGTGTACCGAGCGAGCTCCATTCAGACCAAGGGAGGAACTTTGAAGCAGATGTTTTTCAAAATGTAATGATGCTTCTGGGCATTAACAAAACACGTACCACACCTCTTCATCCGCAGTCTGATGGATTAGTAGAAAGGATGAACAGGACGATCCTACATTACTTATCGAAATTCATCAACGATGCTCAGGATGATTGGGATGATCTGTTGCCTTTATTCGCTATGGCTTATCGTGCTGCTCAACAGGATTCCATCAAGGAATCACCTTACTGCATGCTCTTTGGAAAAGAAATGAAGCTCCCTCCCGACTTACTCTTTGGATGTTTGCCTGATAAGGAGTACGATGTGACTGGCTATGCAAAAGAATTACAACAAAGTCTATCGATCATTCATGAAAACGCCAGAGAACAAATGCATAAAGCTGCTGCAAGAATGAAGAAGAGGTACGATATTTCATCAAATTTTTCTATTTTTCAGGTGGGTCAATTTGTTTGGTTCCACAATCCGAAGCGGAAGATCCGTCGCTGTCCTAAATTAGAATCAGCTTGGGATGGTCCTTATCGAATAATGCAGATGATAACCGACGTAACCGCAAAAATTCAGAAGACACCTCGAACCAAACCGAAGATAGTCCATGTGGATCGTTTGGCGCCCTACCGTGGTAAAAACACAAATGGCTGGGTCATCTAGAGATGCTTCCGTTCGAGAGGGGAAGGGTGTTGCACCAAGGAACGCATCCCATCATGTGAAGTGTCAAATATGACATTGAAAATCTAGTACTGTAAAAAATGTAAATTCAGTTTTGGTGTTTAACCTACAAGTTTCAATAAAGTCACGCTCTTCTTCCTGTGCTGCTCTTTTAGAAAGGTTATACATTTCTCTGGTGGTTATTATTTAATCGGATTTAATTTCAGCAATCCTTTGAATTTTTGCAACAATACCTACATTATAGATATAAAGATACAATATATGGTGTGCTTTTTTTAGTAATTGTGCACGTGACCGATTGCGGTAGGAAAAAGAGAAATGACTGACGGGCTCTATACCTAATACAAAAGCAAGGGGTTGGCAACGATCGAAGGATTCCAAGGATTAATAGGATTTAAGAAATGGTTTTGCCTTTGGCTATATAAGTGGGAATGTATAAGAACTGGGAAACTGACCGTAAAGCGGGAAATATCTTTAGGGGTTATTACTTTTCAATATTGTCATTAAGGATTAATGTGGGAGGCATAGGATAGATCGTGCTATACAAAGATGATTGGAGGTATATGTTTAACCTGAGGCTGAATTGTGAACATTTGAATTGAAATAGAATCGCACTCTGTTTATGTTTCATCACTATTGGGAAGGCATATAGAATTATACATAGATTAAAAGTTCTGAAAGTACACATTGAACGTCAAATTAAACTTCAGGAAAGTTAAAATTTGGCTCAAACTAAGTAGGTTTGTGAACCATCTAGAAATATAAATGGATTTTAGGACATTCCCTGATGCTCTGTGATGAATTTAACTATTTTCTTGCTCTATGGAAAAAGTATAATCAGTTTGGCTCAGACCAAGTGCAGTTTTCTTGTTATTGAAATGTTTGTGAATTTTTCTTTCATTTAAAAAAAAGTCGGAACAGAAGAATATTTGGCAACAAACGATTTATCTCAAACCAAAGAAAAGAAACCAAAATTAAGACGACAGAATTCAGCTGATGTCCAGAGAACTGGACCTACCTACATATTAGTAACAAAATTTCAAAACTTTAAACTGAATAATTTCTGCCGATGCTACGTAGGTATAATGGCCCCGAGCAAAAACCTAGCTCAGAGACCTAATAAGTGCTGAAATGCGCCATTTTGATACCATAACTAGCGGGACCTGTAATGAAAATGATTTTTAAGAGTAATTTGTTAGACAAAATTGCCATGATAGGCAATTTGTAGGCTGCAGTAATCTTTTGCCACTTGTTCGCGTGATCTCAGGAAACTGACTAAGAAAACTAAAAAAACAGTACGGACGCGATCGAGTTTAACTTAGAGCCATTTCGTTGCCTTGAGAAAGGAGATCTTGTCTCTGATCTTCAGTTCGGAGATTTCATCTAGGTCAGTGAAAAATGCTTTTCCAAGTGATTGAAGAATACCGCGGATCAGCTCCTATCCACATAGTTTGATGCCCATGAGATGCAACCAAATGTGAGCTTTTGAAGAGATATCCTGCGCTGGGATAAGTTTGAGCCTAAAGCCATCCCAGTCATTGCTAATCTTACTGATGCTGGAACAAAGGAAATTCCTAGAAAACCTTAATTACCTTGTGTCCCCTGAGCATCTCGCCAGTATCAAGACTAGGGTAGGGACCCTCGTTTGCGGATATGGTGTAAGAAAAGACCATATCTGAGAGCTTGGTCTCGATAGAGTACCACAGAGCTAGCAAACCTCTGCTGTTGTGGATAGCTCATCCACAACCGCTACTTTGAGGTCATCACTGACAAACACTCTCAAGGTACGCGGTTGCGCTGTTCTCGGAGATGGCACTTCCTTATTCTTTTTTGGACCACCAAGTTTACTTTTCTTCGAAGGTTGGTTGGTCTGTTCTCGAGATTTTTAACGCTTGAAGGCCGTCTCTTGAGCAGCCAAAAGATTGTTGTATTCGTCAACAATCATCTGTTACTTTACTTTATCATCGATGTCTTTCTGGAGAATGTTCCCAGCTTCCTCATTTTTGGCAATCTTATCAAACCTTCCTGAACTGATTCTTAAGAAGATCACCCGCCGATATCTTTTAATTTTCCCGTGCAGCTATACTGTGGCTGGGTATTGCTACAAGAGGGTTTTTTTGGATTTGTTATTGACGGTCGAAGCACAGAGGTACTATGGCTGGTAGTGCCTGTGCTTCCTTGTGTAGGTTCCCCAAAAGCACCGGAATCTCCAATACTTAAAGGGTTGCCTACGATGGTTCAATGGAGGCCAAAATTTCATCCTCGAGCTCGGATGGTACTTTGTCTGTCATATTAAAATCGTTCATGATGTGAATGAAGAAAATAAATTAAAGTCCGACGAGTAGAACGGAAAGAAAAGGTTAGCCCGGGCAAAGCCAACATACCGGGGAAGAAGTAAGACGGACCGTGCCAAAAGGTGTCCGAATGAGCTCGTTAGTGACTGGTTTACCCCCCAGCCTTCCATTTCTTTGGCATTCAGAAAATCGCTTACTTCACCACCGAAAATTAGAGACCCCAAATCTATGGTCAAATCGCATTGCTGAGGGTTGAACTATTAAGGAGTAAAGGAGCAACTCAGCAATGCAACCTGACCTTAGCTGATCACCATCTTGACAACACACAAGACAAACTGTGGTGATTATTTCCACCCGCACCGCGACAAGGAGGGTGTGAAACGAAGTAACCCAAATTTCTTTTGGATTCATTTAACTAACTTTAAGAAAAAATTAAATAGTGGAAAGTTCACGAAGTTAAAAATTATTTTGATGTCAAAACCTAGTCGACTGTACTACAATTATTGGCGCGCATAGCAATGCGAGAAGCGCTTACGAGCGAAAAAAATTCAATAAGTTATACCTATTTTTTTTTATTTATTAATTGGTCTAGTTTTAAATGTCGCTTAATTTAGCAAATCTTACTCAAAAATAACAAAAACCTTTTAACAATTTTACCAATCTGTAATATGTGAACCTATTTATTTATTAATTTAATACTTTTACACATGAATTTAATTAAAGAACATCCACCCATTTGCTTTGATATCTCTTCAATTAATTTATCTAATAACTGTCTTCTTCCATAGATGGCGCATGTAATACTATGCCATTAAAATAAACTCACGAAATAGAGTTAACATGAAACTTAGAGACTAATATACGAAAAACACAACCCCTTCCCCCCTCTCAGTTCCTACCATATTAGTTCCATATAATCTTTAAGCTCTAAAAACTATTAAACTACACAAAAAAAAAAAAAAAAAAAAGAAGAAAAACAAAGTCAGACACTTTCCGGAATGGTGGGTTTTATAACTACAGCGATCATGTGTGCGCACGGTCGTCAGCCGTCCGTCTGTCGTCGGTCGGCGTGATATCTGCACCTCCAAGGAAAATATAGAAAAATAAATAAATAAAAAAAAAAAAAAACCGCTGACATACCCGCAACATGAAAAGCTGTCGGCCCTGAGAAAAGCCAGTTTCCAGTTAGTCGCGCAAAAACCAAGAATTAGAAAAAAAAAAAAAATAGTTAAACTATTATTAATAAATGATTTAAGCGAAAATATCTATCGCAAGATCGCCTCAGCTATTGAGTGCTATAGCAGTATAGCCTCCGACTACGACGACGTCCGACGTAACAGCGGGCGACTTCAATTACTCTTAAACCAGCTGTCATTGATGTTACATAGAATAACTAGCATATAAAAGCCAGCAAAAGTTGTAATACCTAAGACAAAAAAGAGGCTCCCCTGGGTTCGTTACGCAACATGCAAAGATGTCCATCTTTAAACGACATCTTCGTCGAGACCCGACACTTCATTTTGTGGCGACAACCCTCCACCAGCCTCCCTGCCACTCCAATAGATGAAAGTGTCAAACGATTTGACTTTTCCGATTTGCCTCAAGTTCGATCATCGACGGCGGCGAGGACACACCGAATTAATAATAATTATAATAAAAAAAAAAAAAAAACTGAGACTAGTTGAGAAAACATGCCCCATAGATCAGTCTATACGATCGACCAGCGAGCTCAGATTCGAACTGCAAAGGCAAACTATCTATTGACGGGCATGCTTGGCTAATAATTTCTACATCTTCAGCTAAATATGTCTTCTTGTCTGCCGACTGATGCCGATTGCCGCACCCGGCAGCGGCCACCTCCCTGCACCGCCACTATGACTTGGTATGCCAATCGAGCAGGTGATCGCCGTAAAATTAATTGCAAACACCAACAAAAATCGACAAACATCGGCGGCCGGTCCGTCAGGTCTGTCGTCAGTCGGTTGTTTGGATGACTTGTGAGGTTTCAGAGTTTAGCCATAGTCTATAAACCTCACGCTGCGATATTTTTATACTTATAACGTCAGCGTCATTTGTTTAGGTTACTTCTGGCTGGCTGCTGGTGGCTGTAAGCTGGTGCCACTGGCCAAGTTAACTTAAGCTATAGCTGGCTGATCCCCACGTATGCACATCATACAGTGTTATTTCAGCTCCACGGCAATAGTTCCATTGGCATTTGGTTAAAAGCAGTTCACGGCAGCGCAGCAGCAATCGCGGGCAAAACGAGCCGGGCCGGGCGGACAAAATTACGTAATCGCAAATATATAGTGCTGGTACATGGGAAAACATTCAGTGGGTTGACAGAAATGAAGGTCAGGACTAAGGTGGATTGAAATGTTGCTACATGTGTGGTGTGGTGTGGTGCAGCAGCACACATCAGGTTGTATTTTATAAAGTGTAGACGGTGTGTTCTGTCTGTCTGTGTATAGAGTTAGTTTTGTGCTGTTTTCTGTTTGGCAGCTGGAATGGAATGCCAATATCCAGTTGATATATGATTTGTTCTAAGTCGAAAAGCTGCGCAATAAAGTACAAGCCAGCAAGCAAGCAAGTAAGAGCTTGTTGTTTGTTGACTGCAGTTATTACAATGTTAATGCAGATAACTTATGAAGGACGTCTTCACGCCAGCTAATCAACTACATACTTAGATATAATATAACTTCATAGATTGGAGTTTTTTTTTTTTTAATTCTGAAGTTGTTTTTAATATGTTGCTTTCTCGAGAATAAATGATTGAATAAATTCAAATTAATCCATTATAGATCTGTGATGGTCTTGTCCACAATCTCGGCTAGATGAAACTATAGGAATAAATGGGGACCCATAACTTTTGGGATTTTTTATTCATAATATTGAAATATTCCTTTGAAGTCCTCGGCCAATAAAAAAAAAATAATTAAGTTGGTTGCGTCGAAAATCTGTAAGAGATGAAGAGACATTTCTTGAAATGATATAACTCGATTAGAATTTTTTGAAAACTTGGAGAGAATTCTTGTTAACTTAACTTTAGATGTCACTCTTAAGGTCCAAGATGATGGACTTCGGCCCCAACCAATAATACCATAATAGCTGCCTCCAGTTATACGCATATAAAGTTTATTGAAGTTGTTTTCCTCTTGGTTGAACTGATGCTTCGGTACCCATACGCTCCACACATATACTAACTTTAACTTTTACTCAAGCTACATATTCCATTGTTTTCATAGTAAGTAAGGTAACGTCACTTGAAAAGTGCGTATTGGAGCTGATATCAACATAGTCCTTGATATGCGACATTGTGGTTGACCAATGAATTTGTTACATAAAATGATAACATATGGCAAGCCTTTCCAAGGATTAATGACATAATCACACATAATCATAAATGTTGATGGTACCATTTGCTTTTGGCCAGTCTATACCCATCCCTCTGTTATATAATAAATCAAAATCTCTTATACCTATTCCGTTATTGATTTAATGAGGGCTATTACAATATTTAGCGAGAATCCCCTTTATGTGAAAGAGAAATTTAAAGTTAACTTCACTGTTGAGTCAACAGTTCTATGATGGTGTTTGGTAGTTTTGATGAGATAGTAGTTTTGCTTTTTCACTTTTGTAGCGAATGTGATGATGTGGCTTTTGTCAGTTGCTAGTTACAGATGTTGCTTCATTGTTTTGAGAAGATCGATTTGCAATTAGAGCACCTGATAGGTAACAACACATCGTTACCGTATCGATACGTTACAGATGGCGCCCAACGTGGGGCCCGAAATCATTTACTGTAACTGGAATACCACTATTTTAATTTGAGTTGAGAGATGCTGTACATAACTGGGATACTGACAAAACAAAAGCACCAACATGATGATTTCCTTATTAAAAATGAACAGCACAATCCGCATTTTCTGGGTACGGACACTTCATCACCACCGATTGAGCGCTAAATGTTTAAGTGCTGCCAATTGAGAGCTGAAAATTTCAGTGTCGTAGTTTTAAGTGCCAGATTTTTCGTGTCTGGATATTTAGTTTTCGTGTTGGCAAGCATTTAAATTTTATTAAAAATGGTTAATTCACAATAACGATTAATTTATATATTGATTCAATAACGTAAAAATAACAAACTGTGCTATTTTGTTGCTCATTTAACCATTTCTGTAGTCAGTGTGTAAAAGTCTAGTGGTGAAAGAACGGCAGCGAACTACCTAGTTGCAAAACCACTGTAGCGAAATCTCCAAGCGCAAAAAACGCTGGTTGTCTGAAGCTGGTGGTGAAGTGTCCAACGATGAAAGTTCGGCACTGAAAAGTTCTGCTTTGGCATTCATTTTCTTGTTATTTTCCGTTAAGCTGAAGAATTAAAATAATAAAGGAAGCCATTGACCAAAATTTTAAAAGTTCTAAATGTTAATTAAAACAGGCTCTGCCCTGCCTCTGCTATGTACAAAAAGAAGACTCACGTTCTCGATATTGAGCATAGATTCGGTGTGTGGCTTTTCGAAATTGATTAATATAGTTTAAATAAGAAATACACAATTAGTTGAAGCTCTAATGGTTCATCTATCTAAAATAAACTGAAATACTTATAAACCTAGTTAGTTGTGTCACCAGTAATGCTATGAATTTCCGTCTGTTCAATGAAATTTTCTCATCGTCAACAGTATTAAGTCTAACCCCTCAATTTCCTAGTACCTCACAAATATTTACTAACCTTCTCTCATTAACTGTTGATTTCTTCCATAAGCTACCGCATTGTCAACTGATTCCTATCGTCAAGCCAAATTTATACAATCGGATGATCCAGCTAAGAATTTCATCAACACTTAAGCAAAAAACCGACTGCTAAACGGTTTTTCTCAATAAAACAACTTTTAGATTATCACTCTATTCCATCCCCCTATATATGTATGTGGATCATCAAAGTATCTATAACTTCAGAGAGAACATATTACATTTGCCGAAATCAGTAGGTCAAGCACACTTATCGACTGTTGTAGAAGGAAACAGCAAAAAAAAAAAAACTTTATTGCTTGGGAGTTCGTTAAAGGTTATCCATCTAACCCAAGCTAAATAGTTGCCCAAAAGCTAAATGGCAAATAGAAAAGTTCACCATTCATTCATTCGTTTGTTCCTTCTTCCTTTATCCCTTCCCCCCCCCCCCCCTCTCTCTTCATCATGATGACCATAAAACGATGACTTTGCTGTTTTAAGAAAAAATAAAACCCAAGAATGTGTTATTTCATCGATATACTTGGGCCAATGCATTGGCATTGGGAACAAAGTAATTCGCTCTATCGAAAGCCTTGAGGGATTTCTTCGAGAAGAAAGAAAGTATACCTTATCTATATACCACCCTCTTAAGGCGTCCTCCGATTCATGTCAAAGATAAACTATTTTCGCATTATTTTCTCCACCTCTTCTCTCTTGATTCCTTTGTACTTATATTGTGACATGTTATACGAAGGTTCCGCTATTTTTTCTTCCTATCAGTGTCCTGTGTCCTGTGTCATCTGCACTTATGTCCTTCGGGCTTTGAGCATTAAGTCCAAACAGCAGTGTCGTTAGGTAATGGAGATTTGTGGGGGTTTGTTGACATAAGGGGTCACAAATTTGCCAAATTATTTTTCCTACGTAAGTTCGAAGTGATATTAAATGTCCCTTCGACAAAACAACTTGTTGGAGCTGGACAGCCAAATATACAAAGAAAAAAAGAACCAGAAAACAATCCCGATAAGCGGACAACATAAACAATATGTTTGATGACACAATTGAGTCTGGAATCAGGAATGGGAAACCGCACCAACAGACATCAGCATAGTATAAATGAGCGGGATATGGGTATTTAAGATTTAAGTTGGTGGGAGGTTACACGTTACACCTCACTGATGACGATGATGATGATGATGATGATGATGAGGTGCAGTTTTTAGGACGCGACGCACATCACTTGACATGGCTCTTGATTTGTGGAGCTGCAGGAAGATAATTGTCGTCGAAGAGCGTGGGCACTTGATAAAGGTACTCCAAAAAGTCTCTTGCCGAGACTTAGATGTGCTGCTTCATCATGATTGTTGTCCTCCTCGTCATCTTCGACAGCCCAGCCTCAAAAATCTGTCAGTGATGCGGAGTTGCATGTACCATACGAGTATATAGCTCGTTGCTCGCCCACCCATAGAGGCGCGATGTTTGCTTTCCCCTTGAGTTCTGGTGGCTTTTGTTTTCATTCTTAAATTGAAATTGAAAAAGAAGACGAAAAAAAAAAGACAATAATGTCGATGTGGCTTGAACCTCGTTTGTAGAACCAAAACGCACTTAGGCCCAGGCCCATTCATAACGTACATCCCAGCATCCCATCATTATGATCGAATAAGAGCAGACTTTTGGTTCTTCCTGTTGTTTTGGTGAGTGTTTGAAAAGGTTTTTGTTCTATGCTGAAGGTTTGGTCTGGTCTGGTCTGGTCATGCTGCTGGTGATCTATTGCTCTATGCAGTCAGGATTGTATGTGTATCCATCATGCATGACGACTGCGGTCGGTGGCAAAAGTACTCCAGTTCAATGAGCCTCGTTTGTTATCCTATACCCGGCGCGCCGGTACTCGAAGTGTTTTCGTCGTGACTTGCCATTTGGTTGTAGTTATGATCTTCCTGATGCTTCCCGCAGTCAATTGATGATTTGGTGATATGAAGTGTGTGTGCGTTGCGAGATGACTCGGTTGAGACGGATGACAAGTAAAGAGGCGACGACGACGATGCTTGGTGATGCTTCCATTTTGTATGCGCAGAGAAGCAGCAATGCTGATGATAACTTCTTGTTTTACCTACATATACCTACTCCTCGAAAAATGGCTTGGCTTTATTATCGATTTTGTTTATCCACATCTCCAGTGTGGGCACTTGAACTGAGACTGGGAGCGATAAGAGGGACTATCATTTCCTTTTCTTTTTTTTTGTTTCTTGTAAAGGGATGCCCCAGGTTAATTTTGTATTTGGATTCATTATTTTATTGTTGGTAAATATAATATCATCTTTATGGAGACAACAATACTTTGATATTTAAAGAAGGTTTAAGAAATTAAAATTTAAAAAAAGAAGCATTTTTAACTTCCTATTGGAAATTATTGTAATCGGTCCGATTTGTGAAATTGAAAATTTTGACATTTCTCGAGGTTTCGAGGTCTCTGGAGTTGGATTACATTGTTTTTAGAGAGCTAGAAAAAAAAAAACCGTTAATTGAATTTTTTTACAAACTTTACCGATTATCAATATAACTTTGTGTATTAAATTAAATAAACCCGAAGTTAATATCTTTGTTTGTTCAAATTTTAAAAATATCTTTGTTTGTTCAAATTTTGAATTTAATTCAATACAGTCCACTAAAACAATAACAAAAATAATTTTCTTTTATTTTTGTTTATTCTCTTCTTATCTTTGTTTGTTCTCGATATTTTTTTTAAACATTTTTTAAGGTTTTTTTTTTATTTTTTCAAGTTTTTTTTAATTAATTTTTTAAATTACCAATTTTTCAGTAAGCCATTATGCATAGAATGAAACCGGGCCGCTGTCGTTAGGATTATTTGTTCTAGAGATATTTGAGAAACAAGCCATTTTACAACTTTTTTTTTTTTTAATAACTGTAATAAAAAAAACCGCTAATTGAATTTTTCAGAAAATCATTTTCGCACGTAACGACCTTATTATCTGTAAAATGAAATTTATTTCAAGTCGATATCTCTATGCGTTCTCGAGATATCGTCGACGAAATAAAGCTTCCGAACATAAACGTACTAACGTACGAACCTTACGTACAAAGACAAAGACAAAGACATCTCTCTAAAAACAATGTAATGCGACTCCAGAGACCTCGAAACGTCGAGAAGTGCCAAAATTACCAATTTCACAAATCTGATCGATTACAATAACTTCCAATGGGAAGTTAAAAATAGCCGAAAATCTTCAGACTGTAAGCTTTAAACTATAAAAGCAGACGTGCGCAGGGCCGTAGCTTGAGCTGGTGGGGCCCAATATTGGGCTTTTTTTTCAATTATGTACTTCGTTTTTGTTAGTTTAATGAATCTCAATAAAAAGTTAATATGTGTTTTTATTCTAGTGAATCTTCTCTCAAGATGGTAAAGTGTAAATGATATAGTTACACGAAAACGCTGTTGAAAATCATCAAATCTCTCTTCTTGGGATAGTTCATCAAAGGCAATTGATCTTACGCAATTTTTTTCAATAAACTTCACTTATCGCAAATCCTTCCCTCAACTTCTTGAAATTTGGCTTGCATTGTGGAGCTTGATCATAGCAAAAAGCATATTGATATTTTTCGACAAAAATATCTTGATTTCCACTATTTCATCTTAAAGAACAAGGAAGAAGAAACACTAAATAAAAAGCCTCAGTTTGCTTTCTTATTCCTAACGCGGCGCTGAAGCTGGCCGGCCGGGTGGCGTTTCTCTCAGTAGATTTTACCGACAGACAGTCAGGCAGCCGTTAAAGCAATTGTATCGCCTTAATCATCTTCTAAATTAGTTCGGCATAATGCCGGGATGAGCTGCCAAACTTAAATCTTAATCTCAAGGTCACACTGATCTGGGTTCCAGGTCACAGTGGCATTGAGGAAATCGAGCGGGCAGACGAATTGGCCAGGCAAGGATCAGCCCTTCATAGGTCACTTGCGGAAAGAGTCAGTATTCTTCTTGGAGTTATGAAGGGCAATATTTTCTTAATTTTCCGCACTGAACCAAATCGTAGGTTGTACAATCTTACAAACTTCGTTAATCTAGAAAGATTTGGCCCACCTACAATAAAACTCGAACAACCGACTTGATAGGCAGACCCAGGCGAGACATAGCCAGGGTCGGTGCAACTTTTTCCAGTCACCGGCCAATCGGAGAACGTGCGGTGAGGCTGGGAATTCCTCACCATACTCACTGTTGTATAGCTGTGGGGACCGGCAAGAAATGGAAACAGTCATTCTTTTCCTCTTCAAATGTCCCGCTTTGGCCAAAACGAGATCACAATCATTAGGAAAAGCATTTTTCAATGACCTCGACAAACTTTCCAAACTGAAGATCAGAAACCTGATCTCCTTTCCCAACGCAACCAAATGGCTCTGAGCCAAGCTCAGTCGGGTCTGCACTGATTTCTAAATTTTCTTAGCCAGTCTCCTGAGACCACGAGCATAAGTGCCTATAGATTACTGAATTCCACAAATTGCCTAAGCCTGGCATTTTGTCTGGCAATTAACACTTAAAAATCGTTTTTACAAGTTACGCGAGTTATGGTATTAAAATGGCGCACTTCAGCGCCAATTGGGTCTATGAGCTAGGTTTTGCTCGGGGCCGCCGTTTCTACCTACCTAGCTTTTTCCGTTTTCAGTTTTATTTGGCTTAAGCTTTTGAGAACATCACAAAAACTTTGTTTTACCTAGAGCATTTGAATGGTGCCATATTATCTCTTTTCTTCCAGAAAAGTGGTCGGATTCAACGTTTTTTAAAGTGGCCCTAATTTCAAGCGAATCTGACACTTCAACAATTTTTTAGTTTTTTCATCAAATTCATCATTTTAGGTGATGAGAACAAGTTGCAAGTGATAAATCAAAACGGTAATCATATCGTAAATTTTTTTGAAACCTTAATACCTACTAACAAGGAGTTTATATCTTGTCAACTTATAAACCAAAAACCATATGTATCCTCATTTATTGTACATGCTAATCATTTTGAATTATTTTCAAATTGTAATACGCGAAATGTTCTTCAAAAGTCAACAACAAAAATGAACAAACAATACAGAAAATCAAAAATAAAAAAAAAAAACTTCCTTCCTTCCTCTATTGACTGAATTCTGTGACCTAGAAAATTTGTAAACAATTCCTTGATTACAATGCGCCGACATTTGTGGATGTCTCTCACCCTCTTGTTTCATGGTTTTTATTTACATTAAACAAGACAGCAAAACAGTTTGACAAGCACTCAATGCTGAAAGAGAAGAGCCACCTCACACACAAACTCAACTCTACAACATTATAGTACTCGTAGAACTAGAACGAAGCCTGCGATGCTGCCGTAGTCGGAGTCAGAGTCGGAGATCGGAGCACCCCCAAAACGCACCACTAAAGTTGGTTAGCTTTAGAGACAAAAGATTGGGTTGCGTGAAACGTCAAATTATGGTGACGTATGCAAATTAATCAGTGTTCGCTGTGTGCTTATGCACAAAGAGAACAATCGGCAGCGCACAAGGAAGTTGCGCTCAAGTGTAAATATTAAAATTTTCAAATGCAAACAAGGGGGTGAAAAATTACATATCTCCCTACCTACACCGTTTCACTATTCGTCATCATCAGAATCGATTCTCGTTCTCATCTTCCCATACACCCAGTTGCGAGGGGAGGATGCTCATTTTTGAATTGGCATCATAGAGCAAAAAGGGCTGAGGCTGACACAACAGAAGCGGCTTGATAGGCCCTAAAGGTTTTTGGGAAACTAAAGCAATTGTGACGTGTTATTATCCTTGTATCCGTTTTGTAACTATATATGAACAACTTCTACATAGTCGGTTTTAAATATCTACAATTCAGAAGTAGCAATATCAGTTGTGTGGTGTGCATTTGTGTTTTCCGCACACAAAACGGCCAAAAAATTGCACGTGTTTACTTGCACACTTTTAGTCAATGAGATATTTTCATTTTTGTGTAAATATTGACACAATCGCTGATAGATACAACATAGCTTAGCTATTAGATGAAGGGTAACATGGGATTCTTTACAAAAGTTATATACATGAGTAGAGTAGGTATGTATGCAGGTACCTTATACATATAAGTATATTTTAGCGAATGTGATGTCGCTGATGGTTGGTAGATATTTTGGTATACCCATACACATGGCAGAGGGAAATGAACAAATGTTTGCTAAGACCAGAAATTTGTACTCGTATGCGCTAGAGAGCTGATTGCAGTATGATCAACTGTCAAGCAATTTTATGCGTCGACCAACAGAAAGAAATGGGTAAAGGTCATGCTCACTTGTACTCAGCCACTCGGTGACTTCTTTACTTAAAAACCAGTAGATTTTCTTTTTAATATGTATTTGTATTCAGGGTTGCCAGTTTGGGGGTTTTCCCCCAGATGTAGGGGTTTTTTCATCGTTGGGAGGAAATCTGGGGGGACGAAATGTTTGGGAGGAAATCTGGGGGGATTATTTTAAAGTTAAATTATTCCAATACCTGCATTTTCCTTTGAAATTGAATATATCATCAAAGAATATCCAATAATTACTTAATATTAAATTTTTTTTAAATGCTATTTGAATACCAAAGTACTTGAAGGTACATAATATGTACTGTAAATGTATGAGCTGTGAATAAAAAATTAAAAGAAAAAGTTGAAAAAAAAACTTAGGGTTTTTGTTAAAATGTGGTAATCTGGGGTTTTTTTTAAATTTTTCTGGGGGGAATTTTTTTTCATCTGGCAACACTGTTTGTATTGCACATATTTCCACCTACATATTATCGTAGGAAGTTGGATATTTGTAGAGGTATTTTCCAGCCAATTTAAGGTCCGAATCTCAGCCCATGCCACATTATAAAAAAATGTATTTTTATTTCAGGGTTCTTGCTTGAGTCCCCCAAGACTATAGGTGCAAATAATAAATTAATATTGGGGCTTATTGCACTGCGACCTAAAAGATATATTTTGCCCCCATCTAGAGATAGATGAGATGTTCGCCCTAAAGCTTTCCCTCCAAATTTATCTATTTTGAGTAGGTATTAGAAGTAGGATAAGTCAAGCTAATAAAAGTGTCTCCTATTCCACAATAATGTTTTGCTCCCATGAAGTTGCTCCCTAAGACTATCTCACTTGTCATAAAACAAAGTGCATCTTAGACCTTCGGATTCGGCAGAAAGTTGTAGGTACCTTCCATTCCTGCCCATATAACACCCTAGTGTGCGTATAGTCAAAATTTGTCACTAGGTCATTGGGCCCTCTGTTTTTCGAAGAGACAGATTTATATAATTCGTTTTATAGCGACCAAGAACTTAAGACCACAGAATCAATAGGTATCTATAAAAACCTGAGACGCAAAAAATATTGCCCAAAATAAATTGATATGTAGGGGAACCCTACTTCCAGTCCCAGATAGATGGGTTTCTTGCAGAGATTGTTGGAACTAGTATAATTTTCCATGTGTTGGGAGAGGCTTTTGCTGAGGAATGGAACCAAACATGCCCGCATTGCAATCCAATTTAGCTTCGTGCCTATTATACCCCACATATGCCTCAGCACCGGAGCATCATACTGCCCATTATTGAATGACTTTTCCAAAGCAAAAAAAATATACCAAATAATTTATTTTTTAAAAACTGTCTTTTTTATTCGTATTCTTTAATAAATTTTCTTTCTAATAAAAGTTCTTTAAAAATTCTTAATACACTTTTGCAGTTTTTATTGACAATAATCCTTAAGGGTCCCATTATGCCCCGGGTTTCCCTACAATAAATTGAAGTTCAAAATGTAATACAAAACGAATTGGATCAAAACTTCACTGACTCTATGATGTATGATCTGTGAAGTATACAGTTGTCGAGTTTTAAAAGAGTTTTAATATTGACAACTTCATACAGTTCTTAAATTTTAACTGAATGAAGAATGAGGTCTTAAATATCGAATGAATTGCGCTAACTTATCCGTGGGAACCAAAGGCGCTAGACCAAATTGAGGCTTGTGCCAAGATTAAATTCGCGAGTTGCATCGTGAAACGAGGTGTGTTGTAAGGCCGCATCATTACATAAAAAGAGGAAGACCTATCACAATTTTTGCAACTTATTTTTCGAAGAGCTGTATCTTTGTTAATGAAGTTTTAAGTGTCAAGTGTCAAATTTAAAGTGTCTAGTGTTAAAGTTCAAGTATCAAGCTTCATTTTTTAAATGTCAAATTTCAATTGCCAAGGAGTTTTAAGTGTCAAATTTTAACTGTCAAGTGTCAAAATTCGATTGCCAAGTTTGAAATATCAATTGTCAAGTAACAGGCCTTATATTCAGATGTCAATTTTCAATTGTCAAGTATGGTAGTTTAAAGTTAGAAGTTTTAAGTCAAATTTCAAGTTTCAATTGTCAACTTTGAAGTGTGAAATATCAAGTTTTAAGTGTCAAGTGTAAAATTTCAAATGCCAAGTTTCAATTGTCAAATGTCAATCTCGAAGCTTTATTTTTCAAATGTCAAATTTTAAGTGTCAATAAATTCAAGAATCAACTCTGAAATGTCAAAGATCAAGTTTCAATTTTCAAGTGTCAAATTTTAAGTGTAAAATCATAAGTGTCAAGTATCAATTGCCTTGTTAGCTCAAAGACGCAGCCGTTGGTTTGGTTTTTCGTTTGATCTCAGCGCTAGTGTCGTTGTCTAAGCGGTGTGGCGGAGCCTTGATTGGCAAAATCCTTAGCTATCTCAAAGTATATATGCGATTACGTTCTGTCTAAGTAGGTATATTTTGGATATCCTTTTTTTGATGGCAGTAGAAGTATACTTTATGACTTCGTCTTGCCCGCATTGACTTTTAAAACCATCTTCTTCGCTTCAGTACTCATAAAAGCGCCACTAGACATCAAACTTTGTTCTTTCGATCACGTTGGCGTATGTGATAGGCCTTTGAAAGACGCATGACGCAAAGGTATTGATGGAGGGCCTTGCAGACCCTGATGGACAAGAGCAGAGGTAAGAATGCCGAAATTATACGCAGCTTATTCAAATTGATGAAAACGGTAAAAAATGGAAAACAACAATATGAATTTGCAAAGAAACAAATTTTAGCAGCTGATGAGAAATTATAAAGAAGTCAAACTATTCCGAAGAGGCTTTGAGCATACAATTATGTATATTTAATATTTAAACACTGTAATTTTACGAAATTTGTGGAACTAAAGTAATTATAAGCTCTAAAGCATTAAAAACCCATTCCATTAAAATTTCTTCATTTTTTACCACATACTTACATTCCTCTGTGTCGCATGACAA
Source organism: Epistrophella euchroma (assembly GCA_947049315.1). Taxonomy (NCBI): domain Eukaryota; kingdom Metazoa; phylum Arthropoda; class Insecta; order Diptera; family Syrphidae; genus Epistrophella; species Epistrophella euchroma. The sequence continues at coordinate 15,920,155 of OX346247.1, read as the reverse complement.
GTAATGATATACATTTTATCCCCCATATCCTCGGTAGGTATCAGGATTCAAAAATTTTACACAAAGAAAAACATGCATGAAGTCCAAACACCATATCACTTCAGCAATTACTTTCGCCACAGGCCTTAAAGTTATGCATGTAACTTAGTATAGCTTTGCGTCTTGCCTCCAGATTTTTGTTGTTGATTTTGTTTGATGTTTTACGCTCTGAAAAACTGAAAAATGCAATAAATCAGGGAGTCACCTTGATTTTATTGATTTTTTGTTATTATGCCACGTAATTAACCGCATATGTGCGGCGCGGCGGTGTTGGTGGTGGTATAATTTTAGCTAACACTGCCCGTTCCTTGCACAACCATCACCACGATTAAAGTGTACACGAATCAGCTTTTAATGTCCTCCCACATGGGCTATATAATATGTGTACGTAGAGCGTTGCAGTAGGTATGAGGGTTTTCCTTCAACTCAAATGGGGCACAACAACCATCATCCACCATCATCATACACTGGATGTGGAACCCACTCAATACGCGGAAGGCGTACTCAGCGCGTGAACACTTTAAAACACTCTGGCAGGACTGCCGAAGAGGATGGGAACGGTTCAGTTCTCTAGAACCGATATTATTGACAATTAAACACACACGGTGGCAAGCACCTTTTCGCTGAAGGACTCTCTGTTGCCTGTGATGTCATTATGGCTTAGTCGTTGTGTCGATTTGTCGACAGTTCGTCCTTTCGAACAGTGAGGCAGCATAATGCGTTGTTGAACTCCTTCAAGGATCCACTTTAGTAGATGAACAAGGAGAGCAAGCCAACTATATTTATATACCCACCTACCTATACCCTCCATTCATCCAAACGAGCATCTAATTATCCCAGATTTAGCAAGCGCCCTGGTTTATTCTTGCGCTTCCTCAAACTCTAACATCTACATAAAATTATGAAATTTTATGCCCGAACACATCCTGATCTCTAGCATCAGCTGATGATGTCCTGTCCGTATAGCTTTATACGTATTTTGTATATCCATCTTCGCCGTGTTTCGCAGTGTAAATTCAATTAGACGAACACATCACTTGTGTTTAGAACTTTATGTTGCGGCAGCGGTTGACTATGCCTTGTACCGCGTTGTATACCTTATACCTACGAACATCATTCACCCCCATACAATTTTTTTTTGTTCGTCCTTTTTACAGGATAATCCAATTTAAAGTATTCAAATAGAAATTGTGGCAATCAAATGATAGAAATGGGCCACAGGCGCAATGTGTTGACATGACGGCTTTTGGCTAAGCTCGAAATTGAGGGTGTTTTGAATACCGTCTTGATTGACTGGCGTGTATAGCTCAAGGAATGAGGACCACAGTTTCCAATTTCTATGAATATGGCTTTATAATATAAATGGTTAACCAGAAAAAGCAATCAGCACACATTTTGCGAAGAGTCAGAGGTGTGTGTTTGTGTGTGTGTTCCCAAAAATCAAGGGGAGGAGGGCGAGATTTTTTGAAAAGAGTAATTTCGAATAACAATAATTTTGAACTTGCAACATTTTAAAAAGGGGGATGCCATACACCGGCACGGCACTCGACGACCAAAGCGACACGAAGTAAACATTTAGTCACATTTGTGACGCAATTTTACGGTGGGAGGATATTAATGAAAAGAATACACATGTCAAGTTAGATTTTTCCAAAACGAAATACCTACCTATATAATTTTTGGTTAGGGGCGGTTGCCTTTAGCTTCAACCAATCTGTCGGTCTTTTGCGGTTGCATAAAATGTTTGCGTTAAGTGTTTTATGTAAAAGTTTTTTACAGTTACAAATTGGATGCTATTTGTTACTTGTTTACGGAATGACTTATGATTGCGTTACGCAAAAGGAATTCAATTCAAATTTCTTGAGAAATTTTACGTTATCAATTTTAAATAAATAAGAAGATACAGGTAGGAATATGATTAGGGTTTCAATCTTTCAATTGCTATCTGCAGAGAATGAGTGAAATTAGGCAGCATATAACGCGAAAGAAAATTATAGGGACTTTGTACCTATACTTTGCAGAAGTGCGAGCGCGAGGTGTCAAATAGGTATGATGGTTCGCATAAGATATGCGACAAAAGACTAACTGGCTGAACAGAATGGTGACGCAGACGAAGCCGGAGCTGGAATAGCTGTAAAAATATTGAATACACGCAAATTTAATGTTGCGAACACAACGGAACGTAGACGCATACGGAGCTGCAGACGCAGACGGAAGAGTTCACCAACTTTTAACTTTTTACGTACGGCACTTTTGACGTTTCAATTTGTTTGAAGAAAAAAAACAACTTTTTGGGTCGGAAAAAAATATTGTGGTTATTTGTATCGCGGAAAAAATTATTTATTAAAAGGAAAATTATTGGAAACAAAAAATGTGAATTCTTAGCTTGTAAACAATAATATTCTTTTGTTTTTCTTCAAAATACTTTCAAAGCTGTACAGCTCCATTGTGGACACGTAAAAAAAATGACGTACGACACTTTTTGACAGCTCTTCCAGTTCCGTCTGCGGCTTCAGTTCCGTCATTCTATTCTGTTCAGCCACTTAAACGTGTAGGTCGAGTTAAGAAAAAAAATTGAATTTGAGGGGGTCTTTTATCCCACGTTTAGGGGGAGGAGCAAATTTTTAAAAAACGACTTGAAATTACAAAAAAAAAAAAATTAAAATCGGAAACAGTGAAAATACGCTTTTTTTTTTTTAATTAAAACCGATTAGGGCCATTTGCTGAAACGAAACTTTAATATTTATGTTCAACATAAACTCTTATGTTCTACTTTTTCATCAGCGTAAACTATCACATATAAGATCTTATGTTGAATTTAAATAGATTTAGATAAGATTAGATTTAGATTCTTTATTACATAAAATCATTTAGGTTAACAGGTTAGGTTCGCTCGATTATAAAGTAGAATTTTACATAAAAAGATTAAATAATGGCTATGGCATATTGCCGTCAGCCAACATATTTACATAAAAACAATAATTATTTGAAGAAAAATTAACTATTACACTAATAGGACCATGATATCTTAACAAATTTTGTTCCAACAACATCCTTTATACGTACTCGTTTATAATAGAAAACCGGTAATTTTTAGCAGCTTTTAAATATCCATAAAGGTTTTTCCAATTAGTTCCATCTAATATACACTTCGATTGCTCCATGGTCAGTATTGAGCATCCAAAATACATACATCTAAGCTCTTTAAAGACGGGACAGATAGCCAGAAAGTGAAAACAGTCTTCTTTAGCTTTTAGATTGCACAACGTGCAAAAACGTGTGACGGACTTATTGTATGGTGAGCCATTTAGATTAAGTAAGTCCCCCCGAGCTCTGCAAACTGTGTTCATCTTTTTAAGTAATTATTTTGTCCTAGATTAAAGTTCAGTTCAGGATATATAACCCTGTTAATGGATGATACTGCTTGTTGTGTGCATTCATTGCGCTGGAGGGTGTCAAATGCTTCGATTATATTATACATTTCTGCTTTTAAGGCGAAAACATTATCGTGTTGCAGGTTGGGTTCAAGCCCACATTTCCGTACCATATTTGTCCAGTCAAAAATATATTTTGTAAGCACCAAAGGAATTCGGTTAGAACTGTATCTGAGTACTTTTAGAACATAATCGCAGTGCAGTTTCAGAGTGTATATAAAAAGGGTGGGTAAGCCATCAGTTTCTACTTGTATCATGTAGTTTGGGGTATTTGCTGGTAATCTGAATATTCTTTTGATAAAGAAACTTTGCAGTTTCTCTACTACCTGATAGGACTTGTAACCCCATATTTGGCAGCCATAACACATCACAGATCGCATGACAGTTTCATAAACTCTGTACTTTGCTGACGCGGGTACATCAGCGTTTCCTAATATTTTCTGCCAAAAAGCATTTATTAAGCTTTTTGCGGCAGCTAGCTTTTGGTCTAAATGACACTCCATCTTCATGTCCGACCTCAACAAAACCCCAAGGTATTTGTATTCAGATACTGTGTCGATCGTCCGCCCATCAAAATACCATTTCTCAGTAGAGCTAAGTTTGCTTTGCTTCTTACACACGATCATTATTTTAGATTTTTCCAAATTAACAGTCAAATTCCACATTTTACAATTTAAATATATTTAAGTTTCGTTTCAGCAAATGGGCCTTAGTGAATATGTATGTAACTAGTTTTGAAAAAAAAATAATTTTCTAAACTCAAAATTTTGGCAAAAAAATATTTGTATTTAATTTTTTTTGAAGTTGATTTGATTTTTTTAATTGACCGGTATGAAGTACTATGTATTTTTGTTTTTAAGGCTTCAATGGCATACATACCTTACAGCACACTCTTCTATTTTGTTGTCAGTCTCTAATCCTGGTCACCATCACATGAGATCTATAGGTATCTACTACTCCAGCGATAAAATAACCCACAAGAATCTTGCTATAACCAAACCATTCCCTAAATAAAGAAGACCGTTAAAATAGAATCAAATAAGAAGCAAAAATGGAAAAATGTTGTCTTGTACAATGCAAGGCGCGGGTACAAAATTTATATGATTGGGTTGAAGAGTTTGAAGATAGCGTTTGGGTGCCCCAAGTTGACGGATTGATTGATGGGTCCCAGAAAATATAGACAGACAGACAGACAGCTGAAATTCTGATATTTCATTGTTGCATTTGGTTTGTTTAGTCCGTATAGGTAGGTACATATATAGTATACATTGTTGGTTGTTTTCATTTTACACTCGCGGCACGGCGGTGGTGTACCCTACCCACCCGGACCCACCCGCTCTCCAAAAAATAGGACTTTGCGTGCAATTTTGCGATGGGGATTGATGGTGGTGGTATGGGACTGCTGAAAAATGTTCGTTTGCTCAAGAAGAAAGCGAATCTCGTCCTTTTCTGGGAGCAAATGGAAAATTGAAATTCTGTTGATGGACTTTTGCTGGCGGACCTCATCGATGACGAGACGATGGCGATGGCCGGCGACGTCAACCAGTATAACGACAACGACGACGTCAATCTTCCCGATGACCATCGTCATCATCATCCCAACAGTGCTGACCATGGAACCTTTTTTCACAGATATTTTCCTCTAAGTGACGTTGTTTTATTTTTTTTTGTTTCAACCTTTTTGCAACAGTAGAATCTATCGAGTGAATGAAGATTTGTGGATTTCACTGTTTCGCTGTGTCGCTTTGGAATATCTGGCGATGATTGTCTCTTTTTTTCATTTTGTTCTCCTTGGGGTTTGATGATGTGGGACATCATCAAGCAGAGATTCATCAACGGAATAGCGGAACCTGCCATTTCGAAGTCAAAACCAGATTCCTTTCGCCATCATCGCACGCTCGTTTGGAAGGAAAGATATTTCAAACGACACGAATTTTTGGCAGAAACGGATTTTTAAATTTTAATGATTTGCCAAGGACCCGCAAGTCCCTTTTTTCAGTGCGATGGTCATTGCTATCAAAATAATTTCTGTAGGTAGATATACATCATACAAACATATATCTACATCTAAATACTCGCCCGCCATATTGTTGCGTTGAGGTAAATATAGAAATGGAATTTTAAAAATGACATCCAAACGATTTATGGCGGATGCGCTTTCGATAGTCTGATCCGACATGTTGGACTTGTGTTGTTGGAGGTACAACAACAACAAAAAATTCAAAACTCAATTTCACAAATCGAACGGCATTCGTTCAACCCTTTACTTTGTGACAGCCCAGCCAGCCCAGCAGCGATGGTGGGGTACTCAACTTCCCAGGACAGAATAAAATATTAAAACCTCATTTGAAGCTGCGCGTTGTTCCCAAAGGATTTTGTGGTATTCATTAAATTGTTTTTTTATCTCATCCACAGATTGATCCATGACGGCCAGCCAGATGGTTGAATTTTTGTCAAAAAATTTGATTACAAACTCCCCCCCCCCCCACTGACTGGTTGAGCTATATATGACTGTGCATGAGAAGGTGTCGTCTATGTGTCAATTTGAATTGGATGCATCAACCGTACATGGGGGTAGGTATATAGTATAGTATATAGGACTCATCATATTCTGCCCTTTCTCCGGCAAATGCAAATTAATGGAATGATACACTTGAAAAGCTTTTATGGCAGTTCGCCTCCGGATTTATGACATTCAGCCAGCTTCCCTCATCTGGCATACCACAAGGACTCCAGAATTGAACTAACTAACCATCGAGTGTCAACTCATCTAAAGAGCAACGTCTGGGGAGATGTGACTGGCGCGGTGTGTGTATGGCGGCAAAGAAGGATATCCCTCTCTATGATGGTGATATGATGGAGTGCGGTGGGTAATGGCAAAAAGGATATCGCTGCCAATCAACAAAATATATATACCTTTTCCTAAATATCAACTCAACAACAACACCGACAACAACAACACCTTTCATCTATATTCATTCATATAGATATCAAATATCCTTAGCCAGGGAAGTTTTGGCAATTGATGGTGTGATGTTGTTTCAAGTGTACCAACCTACCTATCTACCGGATTAGATTGCGTAGATTGATTGAAGAGATACACAATACACAAGATACATTTATATATTATTAAATAAAGACAAGTTGAGTGAGAGTATCTGGCTTAGGTTAGTGTGTATTCTGCATTATAGTATGTGTCGTTGATGATCCGGCTTAATGCTCGTGGGCACTTGCTAAGTGGTGGCCAGAAGCTATACAGAGTGTAACTTGGTCGTGTTATATCATAATTGTCATTTGAATTTGTATATCTTTTCTGTCTATTTATTTAAGAGGTAATGTGATATTTATCCCCTGAAGTGTGATACATATGTACATACATATGATGTGTAGTGTAGATAGTTTATTTGCGGGAGAAAAAAATTATTTTAATGTCGTCTTTATAGGTAAAGTCTAAAAAATACATTTTGTGTTATAATTTGAAGAATGTAAATATAAATAAAACTTCGCGATGTTGAAAAATTAAAACGTCAAGATACTCAAAGCATACGTTAAGTCAAAAGCCCGGCTTATCCGGAATATCAAACATATGGAATATCCGGAAAACATCAACGTCAACTGCATAGTTTTTTTTTGGACTAACTTCATTTCATAATTATTCAGAACTTTATAATTATTGGCTTAGATTTAGCGTCAAGTTTTTGAGATTTATACAGAATTTACATCACTGCCATTAGTTATATTCCATATTTTATCCATTTATTGCCTTAATTGTGTTTCATGAGAAAAAATTTATTTAATCAGACATAAGATATTTCTCCAAAATAAAAAGCCATCATACACTATTGAAGTCTGGGATAATAATTATTCTCAAATAGCAGCAAATCCGGACCGTCAACGGCTAACAAATTGAGACTATATGTACCTAGATCGTGTGAACTCTTCACACTATAGGTGCTACTCAAAAGCTTGAGCCTGTCATCACGCTTCATAAGGCAGACAATTTAATGAATACGATAGACAGGATCAGATGCGATGAGGAGAAAAGATTGCGAAATTTCTTTATGCCCTTCTCTGGGACACTGCCTACGGAGCCTGTCCAGAGTGCAGTGTAAAAGTTAAGTGACAAAAGTAGACATCTTCTACTTCTATTAAAGGAAACTATTTGTTAACAGCGTGAAGGTTGATCCGCGAATTTACAATTTCAATGGAAGTAAAAAATAAAAAGTAATTTCAAGAAAGACCATTCGACTTCTAGAAAGGCTGCAGTCATAAAAGATTTAAAAAAATGATTATATAAAAGTCTTAACTACAGAAATAAATGAGATGACGCTTCTTAAAGAGATGAAATTCATTCAAATGTGGTTCACTCAGGCGTATACGCACTTTTTTTTTTTTTGAATAATTAAAAAATCTTATTACAATTTTTATTTTCGGACGCCAAGTTGGTTTACGTTGTTCTAATTTTTACAACTTTAGTTGCAGTTTAGCAACATCTTATAGGTATATAAAAATGAATCCCTTTTTGTGTTCGTACGCGCATAAACTCGGCTAAATATCATCCGATTTGTTGGGAATTTTTTTTGTTAGATTTGTATTGAACCAGATATAACACACAACAGAGCCGAAAATTGTAAAACTTGACCGAAAATTAGAAAATTTGACCTAAGAAGTACGAAAGTCGTGAAAACGCCTTGAAATTTCAAAATTTCTGAAATGAAATTGTGTTCGTACGCGCATAACTCGACTAAACATTACTCGATTTGCATGGAAATATTTTTGTTGGATTTATTTTAAACCAGATTAACACATAACGGAGCTGAAAATTGAAAAATTCGAACGGAAATTAGAAAATTCCATCAACAAATTCAGAAAATCGTGAAAACATCTTGAATTTTCAAGCTTTCTGAATAAGGTTTTTTGTTCTTATGCACATAACTCGGCTGAAAATCATCCAAATTGGATGAACATTTTTCGGTTGGATTTGTATTGAACCAGATAAACACATACTATGGAGATTAAAATTGGAAAATTGGACTGAAAAAGTCGTGATAACAATTGGAGCTTGCTCGACTTTTGAAAGGAACATTAATAATTTAATCAATTATAGGTGGAACGAAGTTCGCCTGGTCAGCTAGTTTTTTATGATTTTTAAACTTTAGTTGTAGTTCTTAGAAATATTTTTGTAGATCTTATAGCATTTTTTTTGTAATACAGTGAACTCTCTCATAACCGGGCACTGACACTACCAAATAATTTGTCCGAATATGTTAAGTATACGCTTATGAGACAAAAAAATAAAAAAACACAAATTTGATGGACTTTCAAACAATTAAATTAGCATATCAATATTTCTTGAATTTTGAACGTTCATGTATTGAAAAATTGGAATTTACCCAGTTTTTAGCAGTATAGAGCTTGTGAGACACTACAAATTTTTACCTTTCTACAAATTTCAGCACGAAATTTTTTTTTGTGAACTTTTATTTGATGATTTTTACTTCTATTCTTTCAGAATTCAACAATATGTGATTTCCATACGAAAAGCTTTGCGATGGACCTTCTATAAATGGGAAAAATGGTACCTACTTTGTCCACTTAAGAGAGAGCCGATCTGTAGGTATTGCGGTTGCTATGAAATTGGTGGCCACATCCGGTTATGAGAGTTAAAACTCTGAAAAATCATGTCTTTAATTCCGTGCATTAAAATATGTCCGGTAATGAGACTATGAGAGTTGTCCGCTTTTGAGAGCTATCCGTAATGGGAGAGTACACTGTAAAGAGTAAACTATATTATTAAAATTCCAAACCACTGCAAGTTTGTGCGATCCACTTAGGCATTTTATTTAGTTTACATCAAAGTCCGTCGAGATTCTCAGTAAATTTCTGGAATTCCATCCAAATACATATATCACAAGTGCATTTTCTTTTGGGTTCTTTATAAAAGTAGGTAAGATTTGTTTCCATTTAATACTTATATCATAATGTATAAATGACAGTGTATGTGTCTCTGCTTTATAACCAATAGGTATACGAGTATATTGAACATTTTGATAATAATAAACCTATTTCTACTTTGTCCCAAAAAAAACTAGGAGCAAAAAAATCATTTCCTGACATCACATGTGGCATGGAGATTTAAAATGAGAAAAAAAAATAATCATAACACTAAACTACTTAATATTCCTTGGAACTTGATTTTTTGCGTGTCCACGAAATCATTTGTCGGATTTCGTGAAAATTTGCATTAATCAAACTTAAACACGAACACACACACAAAAGCTCACATATTATTTTTTTTTATCAACCATACGAGTGAGTATAAGCAACACACTTCTACTCCTCACAAACTCCTCACAGAGTTTTTTATATGTGTTGGTGAAACTTTCAAAGAAAAGGACATTGTTTATGTTTATCCTACAAATAGCCTCTATTAGCTTGTGAAGTGTAGTTATCTTTTATACAAGAGCTGGTAATCTTGCAAAAAATCAAAACGGACCAACGCTGATGCCATGACCGACGACGGACGCGAACGGTGCGCGATGTCATCCCCTTTAAGTTGCAGTTCTGTTTCATACTAATAAATTACCAATTTGAATATCCCATTTGAATATCGATAACCCGGAGATACTAGCGCAATATAGGAATATAAAAACAAATAGAAAAATATCGAAATAACAGCGACACATCCTGATTGTGTACACTTCCGTTTGCTGCCACTATCAGGATTTTTTTTCGTATATTTTTTGTTGTTGTTGTTGGTCTCTTCCTCCCATTAGAGGGTGGAATTTGGCTGAGAGACGAAAAAAACACGTCCTGGTCTGAGACGAGGGTTATATAGTTCCCAGAGTATGCATTCTATATAACTCCAAAAAATGGCTATATAGACAGAGGAGGTATGGTGCACGAGGCATACATACATAGAGAACGAGAGAGATTTGCCTAGTACCAGGACGATTTATTTATTTTGATGATATCTTTCAGGATAATAAATTGAATGAGCGAGGATAACTGATTTTTTAAGGCTATGCCGGACATAAATATAAATATTCGCAACGAAATATGTGAAGTGCTATAAAGAATCCGCATGTGGGGTCAGGGTGTGGAGATATGTATAGTTGGTCGCCACCATTGGGATTGCTGCCGCCATCGCCGCCGCACGTCGGTCGTCGTCGTATCGGATATCGGATACGTGCTACTGTCACACACACACAAACATCATGTGTCATGTTCAGAAGGTATAGGGTGGTGGAGAGTGTATGATGATGCTCGAATCCTGATCCTGCGGAGCTCCCCCTAAATAAGTAATGTCCCTGTTTGGTACCCGATTCCGAAACACTATGCTCTCTCTGCAGAATTTTCTGACAGCGCGCTATAAATAAAAAGGAATTGAATTTTGCCTAACATTTAGTTTATTATTTTTTTTTTTTTTGGCTCTGCACATCCATCAGAGATACCCAAAGTTACGTGTTGTGTGATAAAATCTCATTCAATGTGAAAGTCGTTTTATTAATTTATTTCATTAATTCGACACGGTAAAAGATTTAACCCCCTCGCAAACCAAAGCTGCAACTTCTTCAAATTCTTAATGATATTATCTAATCACTCTGATCAGAGGGAAGAAGTATCTAACACTATTTTTATAGAGCATCTTTGTGCCAGGCGGACGCCATACCGCGCCGCGCCGCTCCGCTCGTGTGGGGAGTGAGTTATATGCCATCAGTGAAATGTGTAAGTTCCTAATCAAAGGTGATGTAATTAATGCCGCACTTGATTGCAGATATACAACACCCAACCGAGTGTAGGTTGAGGTTCTAACAACGCACACTTCATTTCATTCAGACCATCCATACCAAAACAAATGCGGGGGCGCATATAGTCTAGGTATACCTTCCATATAATCTTCTAGAAGAATATTCGAATATAATGAGCGTAATGTGGAAAAAGGAAGTCAAGTATGTCAGAGTCATATCGATATTTTGCTCTCAATTTATCATCCTATCATTATTCTCAATCTAAATGGAAGTAGGTAAATACTCGTATACCTTTAATTTAGTGCTGGGTATAAGGAGTCGCGAACTTTTCTTTAACCTTTTCCATGGATGTTTATAATTTCTGAGTTAATGGCATTCCTAGGTCAGATTGGGGTGAACCTTTATAAACTACCCTTCAAGAAGGGGGGCGATGATATTCCGCAGTCAGCACAGCACAGCACAGCACAGCACAGCACAGCACAGCAAGGCACAGAAGAGTAAATTTCACGGCGCATTTGCAGCAAAACAATTAAATAATTATGACGAATTTATAAGGAGAGCAACCCCTTTTCTTTCTTTGGCCATCAAAAGTTCATTTTATACCCTTGTAAATTAAAGGACATAAAGATTCTTATTATATGAAATTGGTGAAGATGATTGTTTAAATTGTGGTTCATTGAAAATTTTGATTAAAATTGAAGAAACGGTGCATCCTATCTGTATAGGTGTAGGTGGGTTTAAGGCCCTTGCTGGGGAAGGGGGAGGGGGTAGTTCAATATCAATTTATTTTCATTTTATTCTGTACGCAGACTTTTTTGCTATAATACGCTTAGTTTTCGAAATATTCATTAAAATCTACAAAAGGCGACCTCTACCCCCATTTTGTCTAAATATCGTGACCCCACGTACTAGGAACTTTTAGTATGTTACCTGAGGGTCACCTCCATACCTTTTAAAATAATAACCCAGTCCATATGTTTTTTTGCATTTAATTTTTTTATTTTTCTTTCATTGACTGGGAGTATTATATTCACTCTCTTAAACTTAGAAGGTGGCTTAAAAATAAAAAAAAATACCTAACAGTTTTTTATTTTTGGTCTCCTTCTTTGACTTGCTTTAACTTTGCCAAACTGCCGCCCATTCTTGATTTATTTTTATATTCACACAAAAGAGATTTCAATTTTTAATCGCCCCATTTAATTTTCGGATAACGGTATTACCGCAATTTTATATCATTCAAGTTTGGCATTTTTAGTTGTTTTTCTTTGGGTTTTTTTTCACAAAAATACGTAATTCAGTGTCTATCATTTCTTTCTTTTCATTGTGAAAGTCCAATTTGTTCTCTTAAAAATACGGTAAATTAGTAAAATCGTTAAAAAAGGTAAAAAAAAAATTGAAATTAATTCAAATTCACTTGAATTCTTTTTTTGTAGATATTTTTTTAAAGAATTTTCTCTTTCAAAATAGCGATAAGACCTCTTCCAACATACGCCCTAGATTTGTGTTGCATCTTAAGCGAATAACCTTGCAGATACTTAATAACGAAGCAGGTACATATTACGCATGTTTTTTTATTTTTTGAAAAAAAAAAAAACGTATTAAAGATAAAATTATCACAACTTTACACAAGACATCCTTCGAAAAAGTTTTCTTTCGAAAGAGTCCAGTATCAGGCCTTCATTTTGGCTCCGTGAAATAACTCCCCAATGAAATAACCCCTAATCCAAAAATGAAATAAATCCCCAAAATGTTTTTTTTTTTTTTTTTGAAGTCCCAAAATTCAAAGATGACACAAAAAATTAAATAAGTCCTCAAAGAAATAATAAAACTACGGCGTATAAACAGTGAGGTATGTAGGGCGGTGTTGCCCCCCTGCAACCTCCCTTCTTGCGCACACTATAGGAATTGGGGTAGGTGCGAGGTTTGGTGTATGCAAAATTTCTTTTTCATTTAAGAAATCTGTATTTAAAGAGACAAAGTTGCACATTTAAAATTTTCAGGCATGAAAATGTAATGCAATACAAAACATTCACATTACCCAGGTACAACTGTACGACTGCAGCAGAATGAAAAAAGTACCCAAATTTGGGGACTTATTTCATAGTTGAATTTGGGTACTTATTTCAATTTTATCATGAAATAACCCCCTAATTTAAGAAAAATACAAAAGTCCTCAAAAATCGATGAAATAAGTCCGCAATTTTGGGGAGTTTTTTCATGTGAAAAAACTTCTGATTTCCATATAAATTTTTGGGAGTTATTTCATTTTTAGCTTGGAGGCGTTTTTCATTGGGGAGTTATTTTAAGGATCCCTTCCTTTCTACTTTTCGTGCAACACAGCCCCAGAGATTACAAATAGGGTAAGTTCGGGCATTATGACGCAGAGGCAGACAGAGCATAACCTCATTAATACCACTCTTCCAATATTTTAATAAAAATAAAAACAATGGAAAAACTAAAGTATGTAATGGTCAAATACTTCTTCTTCTGTAATGCGAAGAAAAGAAACACCCTTTTTTCTCACAAGTTTAGGGTGCCACTATTTGAGTATATTTTTTTCAGTAGCTCGGTAAGTAAGCATCAGGTACTTGTTTGATGTGAATATAGTGGAATGCAGAGTACAGTTTTAAATTTTTGTGTGAAACGGGAGACATTTTAAAATACTCTTTAATAAGAATTTTGTATTTTTCTCAAGTTTTTTTTATGGTGTGAACGCGCCATAGTGCTTGCATGCAAATTTAGTGTCATATCTAATGACTTCCTTTGTTTCTAATAATTTCTTGTTGCGTTCTGTACTTACTAATGAAATAAAGTGCTATTTGAACTGATCCAAGTAAAACGTCAAAATTCGAATTTGATGATCCCAAAGGTTTTGGAAAAATATTTGCGTCCGTTTTGGTAAAAAGATTATCCATAAGAACAAAGAAAAAAGACGAATGAATGCAATGTATCCTTATGTTCACCGATCTCACGACTCCTATACTGCATTCAAAATTACCTACTTTTGATGGATGTGGAAGATCGGCTGAGTTCCAAAATGTAGAAAACGTTTTGATGCGGAAGCAATGCCTACATTTTTCATACCCATCAACAACGCAAACTTGATGCTTTGTAGAAATATTACATTGCATAAGTCTGACGTTTCGGAATGCAAAAAAAAATTAAATCGAAGCAGCTAAAAACTTTTTGGATGCGCAAACTGCGCAGTAAATGCGCATCTGATGAATTTTGGAACTCAGCCAGACTTTTTTAAACGTATTTTTTTTTGGACTTTAATTATTAAATTTATTTGATTGATTAAGGTATGTTTTCCCCAAATTTAATAAATACTAGCAGGCCCGTGCTCGCCTTGCTTCGCATGTTTAAATAACTTAATGATTGTAAAAAACTTTTGTATGTGTTTTTTTTTTTATATTTTTATATTTCAACATCTGACATTTTAACCAATTTATTACTTATTTTATATATTTTAGCTATTTTTGGTAAACTATTGTAGATTATGAAATCAAAAGTAGCCTATGTCCATCCTGATGTTCTTAGCTCTCGCTCTACCAACTCTCATAAAAATCAATTAGGTATTTTCGGAGATTAGGAGGAACAAACAGACAGACAAACGAACTTCCACATTTATAATATTAATAGGATCAATAGGATAATGGGATAGGATTTTTGACTAAATTTAAAATTGATATCCGTAGGTACACCCAAAGAAAAACTGGTGTAAATTAATCAAAATCGCGTGTTAGATTACCTATGCTCTTAGGCCCGTTTGAGCTTACTTAGTTTTAAGGTAATCCAACCTAAATTGCTTACGTAAATTTAGAGATAGTCTGAATGTGTAAAATTGCCTTAAAAATATGTTATTTTGTGTAATATTGCCTTAGGTAATTTTACCTTTAACTAGGGTAGTTTTAACCAATCCATTTACCTTATAACAGCGTAAAATTACCTTACAGTGTGTGGTGTGGTAGAATTATGTTTGACCTAAACAAAAATTAATTTATGTCAGATACCTAAGGTAATTTTACCCTACACTAGGACACTTTTTACCAATTTTTTATCCTAGCAAGTTGTTAAACTGCCCTAGTATCTAAGGTAGTCTACGAAATGTTTGCCTTAACCCTAGGGTAATTTATGTCAGTTCCCTTGTGCAATTTTACCCTACACTAGGGCAGTTTTTACCCTAGGAAGGTGTAAAGCTACCTGAGTATCTAAGGTATCCTACCAAGCGAGCTGCTTCTTTTTATTCTGAAATGTATACAATTTTATTTTATTATATTTTACCTGGGGGTTTGAACCTGAGACCTTTCACATGCCAGCCGAATGCGCTTTTATTGGGCCAATTCGCAATACGGAGAGGCAATGTTGAAACTTCATCACTTTACCTATACCTTACAATTTTGCCTGTCTGATACCTAAATCTGTTATATAGGTAATTATAAAAAAAGTAAAGTTCGTGAATTGATCCCGAGAAATTTGTAATCGGTGATTTACTAATTCTCTCCCTGTTCGCACCAGATTTATATAATTGAAGGGAAAATCACGTTATATTTAAGGCAGAATTACCTTAGTTCTGAGGTAAAGTTACAGAGCTTTTGACAATTCTAAGGAAAATACAACACCTTTGAATTTTAAGGTAAATTTACCTTAATTGCACTACCTAAGCCATGCATAAATTGTCATAGTTCTTAGGTAGAACTATGCTTTTCAAACAAAATCCGTAGAAAAATAGTTACCTAAGAAATTCAAGGTAAATTAACCTTAACTGCACTACCTAAGTCGTACATAAACTGTCTTAGTTCTTAGGTAGAATTATGCTTGTCAAACAAATTCCATAGAAAAATATTTACCTAAGACGTGTAAGGTAATATTACACAGTATTTTTCTCTGGGTGTACCTAAAGTAAAATTATTTAAGAATCAAACTGAGTGCGCCATAATGCTTGTCAAACAAATTCCATAGAAAAATATTTACCTAAGACGTGTAAGGTAATATTACACAGTATTTTTCTCTGGGTGTACCTAAAGTAAAATTATTTAAGAATCAAACTGAGTGCGCCATAATGCCCGAATTCACCCTACTTGTAAAGTATTTTTTTTTTTTGATTTAATGTCAAACCAAACCAAGATTTTATTTTATTTCTTAAATTAATGTTTGGTCTAAATAGCGATGCATCGGGTGGCTTTTTTTCGATCACCCGCCGTCCACTTCTAGATTTCAAATACTTAAAAAAAATTCTATTAATTTTTAGTTCTTAATATTAAGTACGAAAGTTGTATCGGTTTATGTTAGGCTTTATTTCGAATCAAAATTTTCCCAAGGACATTTTTATAAAAATCATTTCAACTTTTGAAAAGCCTTATTTGTGACATTTGTGTATCCTTTTTACATCACGGTAGACTATCAAAAAGAACATTCTCCTCCTGCATCACCCGCATCACTGCTGCCACTCAAAAACATCTCAAATAAGCTAATCCCAGTCCCAGCTGACATCTGAAATCCACTCAAATCTCTTTGCATCGCAGCTTAGCTGTCATAACTTGATTTCAAGATACATTATACTTCCATTTAAATTGTCTGCCTTAAGTTGAGATGATATAACGGGATTAAGTAATAACATCTAAGTTTTTAAACAGCCAGCACAGCGCCCTCATTGTTGCTGGGATCCCGTGCTATCATCGCAAATGTATGCAAATCAATAGGAAATTAACTCGGTCATCTCCTCAAATGTCTACATAATTAGAGGACATTGGCGATGTACCATTGCTGCTGGTATAGTGGGTAGTGGGTGTTGCTGCTGGTGGTTGAAGCCATTTATACAGTTATACATTCCTGCTGAATCACCTTCTTAGGACAATCCATCATTTTTAAATCCCTCGATATGAAATGTCTTTGTGTTTGCCATAAACCATACCGATACCGCCACCCGTTGTGCGTTATATCGGCATGCCACAGGGGACCAATTCGCGTCCGCTCTTCTTTTGCAATAGAAATATCTTGTGATCTCGGGAGGATACGGGGAGGGGGTAAAATTTATCCCATTTCGGGTTGTATTAGTGGTGGTGTTGGTGACTAAAGCAAGGAAGTATAAGTTCAAAGAGAATATAATATTCAATCGTAATTGAGAAGGGTGTCGGAGCAATTCATTTGAGTTAACTGTTCGAACACTTCCTACGACACAAAACACTTTAGGCACATTTTACTTGATGTGGATATGTACGGTTGTTCTCTGTTCTGTACGATGACGACCACGGGTTGGCTTAGAAGATATTTGACTGCGTGATGAGTGCGCCGCAAAACAGAAGGCAGAGGCTGAGGCAGATCCGTATTCGCGTTGACTTTGTCACCGTGAATAGAAAACACCGAACAATACTGAAAACAGGACACAATAATACAATGGTAAAGGCAGGGTGGTGCGCAAATTAAGGGTGGCAAAATCCCTTTATAAATGAAAAACCTTCTTTTTTTTTATTTTATATCTTCCATGATGCAGAGAGAGGGGTTATGATGATGACAAAACGAGCTCGTCGCAGAAAAAAAGAGGGATTTTCCTATTTAACGTGTACACGCATCATGGTTCATAGATCTCGTCCTTTCTACGGCTATATAGGTACAGCGCGGCGCTTTGTTGCTCCGGCCTTAAGGAACTTAAAACGATGATTAGGTTGTTATTTTAATTTGCCCATTGATATGTTTGTTGCTGGGCTTGCGGGGTGTCCGTGTACATTTGCTTCAACTATATTGTGTGTATTTTATTTTGAGCCGCTAAAATAGAACAATAGGGGAGGACAATCGGCTGCGAGTTGGTGGTAGATTATTGTTTCTAATGTTTTTGTGTGTGTGTGTTTGCTGTTTGTGTATGTAGGCCCTTATTTTCGTATAGTTTTTGTTATTGTTTTGTTCTTGTTCAGTGTTTTGTCAGTGTTTCTGCTTCTTAACTAGCTGTAACGTGTTTTTGCAATTTGTCATCGATTTTATTTTATATAGCTCATTTACGAACCCGGTCTTTGTTTGATGATGGTTGCGTATTGTTTTGTCTTCTTCTTTTTTTTTTTTGTAAAAGGGGTCGCGGATCCTTATGTCAACAATTACCAATAATGAATTGACTATGTCATAGTATAGGGATGCAGAAGGGAGATTTTGTAGTTCTGTATAGGTACCTGCCACTAACAAGTTTAAAAGATTTTAAAATTGGGCCATTTTTTCTTTTACAAACCTTAAAGTGTGGGTGGAAAGATTTAAGAATTTAGATTTCGGACAAAATCAATACAAAGTTACTAACAAAACTTTAATGTTTTTTTTTACCAGGAATAGAGATAGAGTTATAGCCTTAAGGTAAGAGGGTATGGGTCTTAACACCTACTCTTTAAGATATTTTTGTAATCGATGATCCTTGTGGTCCAAGAGATTTCTGAAAAAAAAATCGTAATTTTAAAACATTACTTGATAAGTAGGGGAAGGTGGGATATAATAGATACCCTTTGAATTTCTATATCAAAATAAGATCTTTATCAAAATAGGATCTTTGGATCAATTAAATAACGTATTGAAGTTGAATTTGAGGAAAGCTTACTAAATTTATTTTCAAAATACAGATGGCTAATCTAGTTTTAAGTGTTTGACTGAAAATTGATGACATCATAGCTTGTAAATGGCACGTGGTCTTGTTGTTCTTGTGTTGGACGCTACAAATGTTGATAAATTCAGCCAAACATGCTAGCATTTGCAATTGAATTTAGCTGCTTATATACCCAAGCGCGCAGGGTCTTAATGGACAGATTAAATAATTTATTTAAAGCAACAAAAATTTCTTAGTTATTTATTTTTTACCAATCATCTGTATATACTTATTCCTTTATAATTTTTTTTTCTAATAAAATTCTTTAAATATATTTTTGCAGTTTTTATTAACATTAATCCTTATGTAACAGTTATGCCTCTAGTTCCCCTACCTATACCTGTAGTAGCCCGTGGCGTAATGGCTACTGCGATGGACTGTGATGCTAGAGGTCTGGGTTCAATACCAGCCACTTCCACCTTAAGTTTTTTTCTGGGTTACTGCCTCTTGCGAGGAAGTGACAAATCCTCCAAAAGTAAGTATCTCTTGTTCGCGGGTGCGGCAATAAACTGTAGGTCCCCTCCATTACTGCAGACACGCACACAGGAATGGTTGAAAGTTGTAAGTCACTCGGCCCTGGTGATAAGACTTAGAAAAAGAAAAAGGTGCTGCAGAAACCAATTAGTATCCTCGGGTTCCCAAAAAATGTATCAATATTTTTATTTTTAATATTATTTTCAAATCACATTGAATTTTCTGCGTAAATGTCTTTAAATTAGTTGTTAAGGAAATTTTTTTCCTAAGATTTTAAATCATGAAATAACTAATATATCTGATTGTCTTTTTTGCAATCTCTTAAAAGCACAAAAAAAAAAAATATTTTGTAACTTGCAAACCTTTACCTTAACCTCTTTTATAATCTTAACCTCTTACAAGTATTTTACTTTTCCTAATTAATTTGGATATCAATATTGGGTATAAACCAGCCTCAGTTGGGAGGGAAAAAATGCACTTAACTCACGAATGGCTCCTCTTTCGCGCAATGCTACGTACCTACGTCGCATCGCGTCGGCACGTACCAGACTTTGTGGCATATATCATCCGGCTCTACCTAATACCTCAACCAAAACTATCTTTAACAACAACTAACAAACCATTGAACTCAAACCACTATGTTATCAGGCCAAATGCATCACTTCATGCAAACGTCCGCAATCCATTCTAAAGGTAAGGTAGGTAGGTATACTCTTGCTCGCAAATCCGTATCTTTATTTTTCTTGAAGGCAGCACTTTGGAACATCAACGGAACCCCTACTCATGCAAGCAAAAAAGTGTGTTCTGAGCGAAAACGACAATCATCCATCCACATCACATATCAACCAGCACAATCATCAACCGTCAGCGCCGGCCTCAGCGCTGTGCGATGTAGTAGCGGCTTATGGATGCGGCGGTATACAGTCGCGCATCCTCAGATATGCGGGAGCACCTCAACCTCTATATAAGAGCGCGTGATTCACTCGAATTCACGAGCTTAATGAAGCTCTCTAAATCACGCAATTAAAAGGTCTAATTAACACCACAGACACAACCCAAAAGGGATGAGCTGAACAGCGCGCTATTAAGCCACACCGCATCACTGCCATGGATCCTATATCACCCAGTGGTTTACGCCTTTGGCTGTATGGCTACTCAACTCATGATCCTACTGTGCTTAGCTCACGCTTGCCTTCTTAACGGATGCTATCAATATCGAATATGTCTTTAAAGGATTCGTATATTCTTGCAATCTTTGCATGAAAATCACTCTCAGTCTCTATGGTGGCGTGTGTTAATATAAAATCCACTCTACAGAGAAGGCGCCATTGAATTCCTTGGTTTGGCATGAACAAATCGGCTAGAAAATTGATAAAATAGATAAATTTTGGCAAATCCATTTAGATTCCTACTTTGTAAATATGGTGTGAGAGTTTTTTGAACCGAGTTATTTTGTATCGCAAAAAGAGTATGGCGATAGTTGAATAATATATGTAGTTGAGAAATTGTATAGATCTAAACAGATTAGGTGCAGACGGTATACCTAAGCAGATATAATTGACACATAATTCGGGGAGAGTACGATAACTTAGGTGCCAAGATATGATAACTGGTTTTTGTAGAATAGTTCAATACAAGCATTTTCTTCTATCTCCCCCTGTTTAGACGGGAGGGGCAATTTAATTAAATAAGTACTAAAAATTTAAGAAACTTTGTATTTATCTTGTCAGCGTAAAAGGGCGAAATAATGAAAATCTAGAATTCTATCTCACAGTTTCTTTAAATCCAGATTCTTTAAATGCAAAAGAAATCTTGCATACACCCAACCTCGCACCTACCCCTAATCCTATAATCGAAATAATTAAATTCTAGAATTCACCGGTAAATCCTGGATAAATACAGCTCTAGCACCCAGCATTATGGCGGATTAACAGCTAGGTATGTATGGGGGGGCATGGTGCCCCCCTGCTTGGCTCACTATAGGATTTGGGGTAGGTGCGAGGTTGGGTGTATGCAGTTTCTTTTGCATGGTATAAACAGTGAGGTTTGTATGGGTAGGGGGGGCATAGTGCCCCCTGCAACCCCCCTGCTTTCCCTACTATATGATTTGGGGTAGGTGCGAGGATAGGTGTATGCAAAGTTTCTTTTGCTTGGCGCTAGACCCCCCCCCCCTCCTAAAGTAAAAAATGATTGCATTAAACCCCTCTACAAAAACCGTTATTGTTTTCGTAATCGTGCCTTTTGTTTTTCCTAATTTTCGTTCAAATAAAACACCAAAAAGTTATTGTTTATTGTATTGAAATGCGAAATCTTTTTACTCTTCTGTGCTTCTTAAAAATTTGGGATTTATGTCCCATTTTTAACAAAAAATATTTGGGGCTTTGGTCTCACTTGAAAATCTGTAAACCAATTAATTAAAACGTTCTTGAAAGACTTCAGGCATACCTATGCGGGTAAACATGGTTATTGTTGAAGAAGCGTTTTCTGAACGAATTCAGTTATTTAAGTCGGTTCTAAAATAAAATCTGTATTCAAAATTTTCAAAGTAGGCTTTGAGTTGACAGATTTCTTCAGAGTCAAACAATAAAGTCAGTTTGACGGAAAAAAAATTCCTAAAATTATCTACACTCTACTTTTACCAAAAGCTCCTATATAGATACTTTGTAAAACCATCCTGCTGCTTAAAGATTTATATATAAAAAATTTACACGATTTAAGACACACTTCTTAAAGTTTATAGTGGAGAATTCCTTCTTTCTGTGTAGGTATATTGTTTGTGCTAAATTTATCCAGATTAAAGTGTAGTACGTGGTGATTGGACGTTTCAAAGAATTCCCCTATACTTCCAAAACCTCGCCTTTCAGATCCCCACTGCCCCAAAGTTGTTTCATTTTCGGTTGGTTAATTTTTCTCGAAAATAATATTTTCCCCCCAAAAAAAAAACTCTATTTTTTGTTGTTGTTATTGTATATATTTCCTTTTTCACTGTCGTGTTCTTTTAATCAGGGACCATGATGATGCTCTGCAGCTAAGGTCGGTGGCTGGATATGGTGGCTCACTGATGGGGTATAGTGTATAGCACGCATTTGGATAGGGAGTTACAACCATCAGCCCCGGCCCGGATGAATCAGTGGAAGTAGGAGTACCTATATAACTAAGCTATGTATTGCTGCTGATGGAAAACAAGAAAAGAGAAAGAGTAATGGTGGATAAGAATAAAACGATGTTGCGAATCATTGTTTGCATTGACTGTTTTGTATGCCCAGGGGATAATTCCGGTTGATTGTATTATTTCCCTCTTGCTTGCAATGGTAACAATTTTTCTAGCAAAGAAGAACTGGACTGGGCTGAGCTGAGCTGGGTTGTTCTTGGTCCGGCAGGAATGCGAGAGAAAATAATTTTAATTTAGTTTTTTTTTCACTGATTTTTTTTTCTTGTAAAGATGGCAGCCAACATAACTATGACTCTATACAATTATTGCAAGCAAGTAGAAGGTACCTACCTATCTACAGATGGATAACATTTAAATTCTTGTTTAATTTTTCTATAGGAACGTATTTAAAATTAATTCAAGTTCGAACACTCGGTAATTCGAACAGCTATTTTTTACATTAAGTATCTTGTAATTCGCACACTTGCCAAAATTGGTACTCTGGAATTCGAATTTGTGGGTCAGCAGTTTCGTGAATACATTGCTGATAAATTCATATTTCAGACTGGTACAGCGAATGAAAACCTAGGGAATGAAAATGTTTCAAACTTACTCTGATAGCGAAGAAAAAATTCTACAACCACCGAAAAATGCTACTGACAAAGCTATTCGAGATATGAATCAAATACTGGACTATCTTATGGAACACGAATTTTCAACAACTCATATAGACCAGCTCAACATTTAAAAACATATATGAAATCAAAACAAAAACTATAAAAAACTTCAGAATTTTTTAATCGATAAATATTTTCTTTCTTGTTTCGACCAATACAAATTATTTTATTATATTTAAAACCACTTTACACTACTGTCTCAGCCAAAATATTGACTACGAAAAACGTATCCAGTAATTCAAACACCTTCGTGGTTCGAACTGGGGTCGGTCTCTAATAGTTCGAATTACCGAGGTCCTACTGTACTATCGTATTTTCACAGCCACCCTGATAGAAACACTGCTCCAATTTTTATTTCAGTGGCATTTGTTTTCTCTCGCTTTTTCATTTCCAGATACATACAGATAAATATACTGACAATATGTACATTAAACTTTTACACTTTTCCTTTTCTTCTTGTTTTCAGTCGTATTGCGCAGCCATGCTCAAGTGATTTTCGAAACCCTCGCTTCTATCATCAGAACCAATGTAGTCAGAAACTTCACAATAATTGCTAAGCTGAAGAAGCCCAGGTGCCTCACCAAATTTAAACTGCATAACATAAGTGGTTGCCGAGATATAGGCAATCAATTCACTTTTGACTGTATAAATGATGAAATTGAGTAGAACTGTAGGCTCTGCAATTGCAGTACTTACTTATTTGTACTGCTTTTAGGAACTCCAAACTGCCCTTTACTGCTGACCGGATGAAGCGCCGACAAATTTTTTTTTTTTTCTGAACGATTCATTCAAAACTAGCTCTCTGAACGCACCCAAACAAATTTCTCTACGAACATACCCTTAGATTAAAAAAGACAAGACGAAGACATTTTTTTAAATTCAGAGCAGAGCCTTAACCTAAGTGATCAGAGCATACGCCCTATACAAGCTCATCAGAAAAAATTTCTTAGCAGTTTGATTAAAAGCCAAGCACGTCAAAATATCGCATTTCACATGTACAGAACGAGAAATATAGCAACAAGTATAAATACAAATGACAGGCGTGATTTGACAGCTAACTTGCTAATAAATACGATCGAATGAACGATCATCGTTTTGACAGTTGATTGTTCAATCAGTTTTTTTTTTTACGTGAACGTCCCTTGCTTTGGCGGATACTTTTAGGTAGAATCAAAAAATTTATTTTTTATTGGAATTTATTAAAAGTGCATTTCCGGTTGGGGGACAAAATCTAAAAGGAATTAAATTTTCAATTTTTTTTTATAAATTAAAAATGTAAATGGTATTTCCTTGCATGACAATTTTTCGAGTGAAGATTAAAAAGCAAAAATAAATAAATAAATTTGGTAGCACAAACGACTCATGAAGAACCAGGGCCTAGCGACCTACAATTCTCAACCATTCCTGTGTGCGTGTTTGCAGGAATGGAGGGGACTTGCAGTTTATTACCGAATCCGAACGGTTAAGGTGAGCGGCACTTTTCTATGACAAGAGATACTCTTGGAGGATCTGTTACTTCCTCGCAAGAGGTAATAGCTCCGAAAAAAAACCTAAGGTATTGAACCCCAGACCGCTGGCATGACAGTTCAACGCACTAACTATTACGCCACGGGCTACTACAGGTGAACTTTGATAAGCTATAACTTAAAGATGAAAAAGTCCTAGAGGTCGTTAATACCTCATTTTGTAGGTATTTTGATTTTCTTAAAGTTTTTAATTGGCCATTTTGTTACAAAATAAAATCCAGGCGAGTTATTAAATAAAAACAAAATGACCAGCTGTTTCAATATGGCGGCTTTTTCCCAGCCCATACCACCCCGACAATTTCTTTTTTTTTTTTATAATATCGATATGTTTCCAACACAAACAATAAAAAAATATTGATTGTACGAAAAAAAGTGTCAGATAGCAAAAAACTGAAATTCAACCCCTTTCTTCCCCCCTAAACATTTTAGCACCGGTCCAAATTTAGGGTACTTTTTGAAAAATGCTTAAAATACAAAAATAAACATCTCCACCAAAATTAAGCTTTGTCGGAATTTTTTCGAGATGAAAGTCGAATTTTCCTGGGCTATCAATTATGACTTCCAAATATTATAACTGGCACTAGATCCGAGAAAAGAATTCCATATTATGTGCAGTGCATCTAAAGAATAAAATCAATGTGGGTATACAAGAATCGGTATCAGTACTTACCTCCGATATTTTAATATATTCTAATCTTCAATCGCTTCATATACCATCCTCAAATTTCAAAAAAAAAATAAATTCATTAACATTTTTATTGCTGTCTAAACTGCCATTAAATAAAAATGACAACTATTTTACTTGCCATTATATACATACATCAATCTACTCCCAGTTTCCTTCATAAAACATAAAAACAAAAAAAAAAAAATCAAACAATCAAAGAAAACTGGAATAATTGAAACAAAACTATAATAGAAATTAATGGTGTCCTTGCGTATCATTATAACGCGGCAATGACTTCCATTGATGCCTGCGATTGTCCATTATATAAATTTCCCGGCCGACTGTGTGTTCGTCCGCGCCCGCCCTTCGTTATAGAGTTCAAGCGCACCCGCAACATCATGCTTCCTCCTCCGCCTCCTCCTCATCTTCTAATAAGCTATTCTATCCTATACAAAAAAAAATATATAAGAGAAAAAGAAATTTATTGTAATAGGTCCAAATGACGCCCCCAAGGCACGCGAATTATACAGTCCCGGAATTATTTTGTTGCTTTGCCCTTACACCAGGAGCAGGAGGGGTGAGAATACATATAAGAAGAGCTTCAGTCGACCCATAACAACTCTGAATTCTGGATCTCCTCTCCTCTCATCCTCATGCAATAATCATAATGATAACTCCACAGAGATGAGGAATAACGAGCTGCTTAACCCTGGTATAGTTGTCCTCTTTTCTTCGTGTCCTTGTTGGCTTATATAGTTTTGGTCCTTTTTCGTTGATTGTACCAGGGATATTAAGGAACTGCTTCCTGTGCCTAGGAACATAATTTGTTCGTAATAATCCAACTCTCTAGCGCACACACGGCCCGACCGAAAAAAAACAATAAAATCGCAGAAAATATAGGTAGGCGCGCCACGCAACGACACGCTCGTATATTATTACACAAAGAGCATATGCGTACGTTCGAATACAGAATAATGCTATATGCTGCAATATTAATGTCCTGATTTTTAATTTACCTGCATTTTCGTTCAGAGTAATGTAATAAATATAATGGGGGACCCTCGGGGCCTGGGGTTGCAGAATAACATGCGATGTTTTTTTTAAGAGTTTTCGAAAAATTCAAGATCGTTTTATTGAAGTTGAAGAACAAGAAGAAAAATGTCCTTTTGCCACTGTGGTGACAAATCCTTGATTATCCGGTTGGTTTCTTCTAATTTTTTTTTTTTTTTATTGTACTTTTATATATATCTCAAGATGACCCCAGGCTTTTATCAGATGATTTTTATAGTGTGGCCCAAGTACGTTTTTCACTTATTCCCGTTTTTTTTTTTTACAGGAATTGTTTGCCAGATCTATGGGGATGATGAAGAAGCTGGTTTAGGTAATAGGATTTCAATTGAAGATACATAATGTAGGAAGAAGCATGAGTTCTTTATTCCACTTTTCGACTCAATATAAGTTAACTAATATAAGCGAATGTGCGTTGGAGTGTGCCTCGGGGGCAATATGTGACGACAACTCTACAATTATTGCGGCTACTTACGCTGATGGTCTGAATTTCGGGTGAAATGTGACAGATGTGGTATAAAAAGAACCATAAACCATTTTAAGACCCCGGGTGCGAGTAGCTAATTTTTTTATCGTTCCTAATGTGTATATTCTATGTATTCGTTGCCGTTAAAGCATTTGAGGTAATTGAGCTATATGAGGGTTAGACCTAATGCAAATTACTCATGTACTTTCTTTTCTTACCTACCTTAAGCTTAAATAAATTCTGTACAGCACGTATATGGCTTTTTTAATGAATTCGTTTCATTAATGTATTAGATAACGAAGGGATACATGTTTTTCTGTTAAGAGCAGATATTTTAAACTGCGAGAAAAAAAAAGCTGCTACTTGCTCTTGCCAGAAAGTATAACAATTCCTCTTGTCACGAATAAGTATACTTCTCACCGAAGCAGCCGTTCGAATTTGCAAGAAAACTGTAGGTCCCCTCCATTTCTGCCAATAACATTCACACACACACATTCACACAGGAATGGTTGAGTACTATGGTTGACTTGAATCAATTATACAATGATATTTTTTCAATTGAAATAGAGCCTGTTTTGCAATATCTATTATTTCTAATTAGTTACCTGTCACAAAAATATTGACAGAATGTCATAACTTGGAAGATATTTAAAAAATAATTATTGTCTGAATGGCTGAACAGAATACAATGCTGGAACCAGAGCTGCAGACGGAACTGGAAGAGCTATCTAAAAAGTGTGATACGTCATTTTTTGGACGTGCTCACAATGCAGCTGTACAGCTTTGAAAGTATTTTGAAGAAAAACAAAACAATTTTCTTGGGTACAAGCTCAGAATTCACATTTTTTGTTTCCTTTTAATAAATAATTTTTTTCATGATACAAATAACCACAATATTTTTTTCCGACCCAAAAAGTTGTTTTTTTTCTTTATACAATTTGAAATGTCAAAAGTGCCGTACGTGAAAAGTTGGTGAACTCTTCGGTCTGCGGCTGCAGATCCGTATGCGGCTACGTTCCGTTCTGTTCTGTTCGCAACATTAAATTTGTGTGTATTCCATATTTTGACAGCTATTCCAGTTCCAGTTCCGGCTCCGGTTACGTGTCCGTCACCTTTCTGTTCAGGCAGTAAAAGTAGGTTCCTAATCAAAAAATAAATTTTTGTTCAATTGTGGACTTCTGACCCTGTATCTACCAATATTTTTAAGAGGAGTAATTAAAAATATCTAAATTGTCATTTCATCCCTTAAAAATATCCCGCTCAACAGGATGAAATGAGTCTAAGAATAATTTTGGCAGTTTCTGTACTATATCTTCTGTAAGACTCCTGAGACCAAAAGCAAATGGACAACATATTTCTGAAGCCAATAATTAGCCTATAGCTTGGCATTTTAACCCGCAGATACCTCTTAAAAAATTTGTAGTCACAGGTGACACGAGTTATGGTATCAAAACGGCGAACTTCAGCGCTAATTAGGCCGCCATTTTTTAACAACTTACCAAACCTACCCATTTTTTTTTTTTTTGCGTTACTAATTAGCAATTAAGTAGTTTTCAATATATATCCATTCCCGGACCGTTTATCTCTATTTTTGAGAAAGTTGACCTGCTTAGCAGGACACCTTTTCATATTTTTTTCACAAACCAACAGAGCAATCAATTTTTTTTTTTTTTGCGTAACCAATTAGCAATTAAGTAGCAGCTAATTACTATAGTATACTTTTTAATCTGCAATCGAAAAAGTGACCTGCTAAGTTGACGCACATAGATTGAGGGGCTATTGATTTCTGAAAAAGAAGTATGGCTGTTCTAAAAACGACCTAATCAAGAAGTGCCCGAAAAAATTCCTACCTTGATGGGTGGAACTCTTCTCTGGTGCAAAAGATTTTAGCTCCTTTTTTAAGGTTCTCTGCCCCGACTTAATAACTCTGTTTAGGGCATGTTCAGTTACCAGACAGGGTCCAATTTTAAGAATTTTCTCAGTAAATAAAGTCTGAGTGTGGAGCTAAAATCTCTTAAACCCCTGGAAGCTAGTCGCCAAATTAAGTACGCGTCGCGAACTTCAGTTTACCTCCTCCCGATCAAGATTTTTCGTTGAAAACGTCAAGCTTATTTGAAAATCTTTCACACCAAATGTTGAGACTTCAAAAATTATGAAGAAAAAAATTTATTTTTTGAGCATAGGGTGAAATTATACTTGCTAAGAAAGAAGTGAAATTAATTCTCCGCACTAATGCCCAGTTTTTTAGTGTTGCGAGTCAAACCAGAGTTGGTTAACTCTGTTTGCATATACCTACATTTATTCAAATTTTACTCAAAAAGCAATTTACAGTTCATGAGTATCGACCCAACAAACTTATGCTATAAAATATCAAAAGTATTTTTTCAGTAAATCCCCAGTTAACTCAACAAGTTTTGTGAGCAAACTCGAGTTTAACTTTAGGTATTAACCTGCACTGAACAACTGGGCCTAATGGGAAATACTTAAGTTTTTTTTGGACTACTGCCTCTTGCGAGGAATTGACAAATCCTCCAAGAGTATCTCTTGTCATAGAAAAGTGCCGCTCACCTTAGCCGTTCGGATTCAGCAATAAACTGTAGGTCCCTCCCATTCCTGCAGACATCACGCACACAGGAATGGTTGAGAGTTGTAAGTCACTAGGCCCTGGTTCTTCATGAGCCGTTGTGCCACCAAATTTATTTTTTTTATTTATTTTTTAGTATCTCTCTGTTGTCGATGGGAATTAACTTCACTTTAAAAAAGGGAAAGGAAACTCAAAGTGCATTAATTTTGTATGTGGGATCATATTCCCTACGCAACATATAAGCGCCGGCCGGTCGTAGGTTTTTTTGTATTCCTAGGAAAAAAAGAGTTTTTTCATGTTAAAGAGAACTACATACTTTTATGTATAGCTATGTGTTTTGTTTAACCTTCTGTGACTGTCCATAAACTTCTGAAAGTCCAACGAAATATTGATCCCAATTTTGCCATAAGCGTCGCTTCTTGATCCATAAGAGCTTATTACTTACTTCCATTTTGGTTTCTTTACTTGCAATTGAATTCGAATTAGTTTAATATTCATTCAAGAAATTTCAAGAATTTTACTCCGAAACCAATGTAATAGTTGAGTTGCGTTTTTGTTGTTCCATTGGCGATCTACAAAAGTCCAAAAAAGCGATATTTTAATTTTCTTTCATATAGATAGGTACCTCTCTGTGATGCCAATACCTATTACCTAGCGTAAATTATCTTGAGCCGTGATTTTCTGAATCTTTAAGTGGATATATCAAAACGAAATAACACCCCATATATATAATACAAAACGCTGAACGTTGCTGATGTCTGGTATAGCACCCAACGCAGAACCAGCGCACGCATGATGTGCAATATGAGACGCCATTAAGAGTCAAACTCGACTTCGTATACAACATCAGGGTTTTTTTTTTTTAATTCGTAAGTCCAGCTCCAGCTCCAGCCCCATCAGCATTGAAGGAGACTTCGCAGATAAACAGAAACAAAACCATCGCAATCCCAGGAATTGCAATAAAAATGACAAACGAAAACGAAGTAATTTTTAGCATTTCATTAAGTATTGCATCGATGCAGACGTCAAATGTTCGAATACCTTTGAATACCTGCAGCGAGTATGCCCATATAAGTCCGTGAGTTGTCGTCATCTTGGTGTGTCTGTCTGTCCGTGCTGAAATTCTACGGAAGAGATCGACCAAATGTTGTCGTTTGCAATTTTGCGTTTATCGTCGCGTAAGTCGCGTCCTCCACTCTATATCCATCATGAGTGGGCCACAAGTTAAAAATCACTTCTGCTGCTCCCGATATACATAAGTATACATTTATGTGTATGTAGCTAACTAAGAAAAGTTAAGGTATTGATGGGCTGACAGCCAGACACACGGAGACACACGCATCACACTGCCAGCAGATTGTCCACCAGAACTGGACTACTTTGTTTTTGCGTTGAGCCTGCTTGAGTTGATGGCTGGATGCATGCACCATAAAAGTTACAGCTCTGAATGATATGCGTGTAGGCTCCATTCACACACTGTTCAATGTGAAATGTTGTGGAAATATATGCTATACTTGGCCCCCATCAACAGCAAGATGTACAATCTTTGGTATAGATGCTTTTTTGTCCTGTTTCTATATAGGTACATACATATCTACTGACGGTTGCGGCAAACTGTCAAATTCCATTTGGAGGACTATAGATACCAGAGAGAGAATCCTTCATCAGAGTTTTGTCCATATTGTTGACTTTGAAATTACAGGGAAGAAACTAAGATATTGGAGCCCTAGAACCAGTGTTTTTTCACGGTAAGATCAAGGTTAGATAGATAAGCGCGTGGGATAATGGTTAATGCGTTGAACTTTCATGCCAGAGGTCTAAGTTTGATTTCCAGTCTTTTCCACCTAAAAACAAAAATGTTTTGCCTTTTCCGAGGAAGTGACAAATCTTTCAAGAGTATATTTTGTAATGAAAAAGTGCCTCTCTTCTTAGTCGTTCGGAATCGGCAAGAAATTGTAGGTCTCTCAAATTCCTCCTTACAGCACGCACATAGGAATAGTCGAGAGTCGTACTTCACGCTACCAAATATCCATATACATTGCGTATAAATAAAAAAAAAATTAAAAAAAAAAAAACAACTTTGGTGGCACAACGGCCCCATGAAGAACTAGGACCTAGTGACACAAACAATGCTCAAATGTTCCTCTGTGTGTGTCTGCAAGTACCTAGTGTTGAATGCTGAGACAGGAGATACTCTTTAAGGGTTTCATTTTTCAAAAAAAAAAAAAAAAAAACATAGAAAACATCGCACGACAAAATTGAAATTTTCAAAACTAATTAATTTTCAAAATAATTACCTATGACGCGATAAACATTTCGGTTTCATTGGTTTTAACCACTTTTCGAGGGTTGCTTTTTATGAATTTATTAAAAGAAAAAAACATAGAAGACATTGGACAACAAAATTTGAATTGTTAAGGAAATAACTAAGTAATAAACCATTCAATACAAAAAGTTTACATAGTTTACATTCATTTTTCAGGAGGTACTTCACTAATTTGATATACCAATCTAGCAAATCAGCAAAAAAAAAACATAGAAAACATTATATGACGAAATTGAAATTGTCACAAGAATAATTAACAGCAAATTATAAAGCAGTAAAACATTCACAATAAGAAGTTCTTACCTGTTTTTGAGGGAGTACTTCGATAAGATAATATCAACTTAGAAAAGAACAAAAAATTAAACATCGAACGACAAATTCGAAATTAATGACTTATTAATGGCACCACCTAATACTTTTTCGATTGGAGAATGTTCCTTGTGTTTCGCCAACTAAACAATCATGATTTCTGCTAGATGTTTTAAAAAATTGCCAGTTCTGCATGAATGGGGGGGGGGGGGGGGGATAGCCATACTCACCTATTTCGAAGGGTTTTTTAAACGTGTTTAAGAATCATTTCCCAAAGTATTGACAGATCGGATATACCCTGTAGATAAACAAATAGACGATTAAAAAATTAATGTTTTAGTGGGCGTGTTGAGGGGTGGGTATGGGAATAACTAAATAGTGGTTTCAGAAGAAAACGTTTAATTTCGGGCTCTACAGCTTGAATTCATACCAACATAAAGGAATTTCGACCCCACTGTGTACATTTTCATTTGCCTTACAGACGCATAGTGTTCCCGTATGGTCGTATACCTACTCACTCATCGTCACCAATGTTTTGGTGTTTTGTAAGCGCGCGTTGTGTATCCGAAGGGGTTGCATACTTTCACGAAAATGGTCTTTGGCATTTGCAACGTGCCAAAGTTAGTTGCTATTTTTTTTTTTTTTTTTTTTTTTTTTTTGTAATATCGACACCAGATATGCGAGAAATGTTGACAAACGATATTAGTACGAGGTCAGGTGACGGAAATTGTTTTTCTTTTTGTCTGTGAGTCCTTTTTTTCTGTCTGTCAATTGATGAAGATGCAGAGCTTACAATGTTGATAGTTTTGCGATGATTGACTATGTCTAGGAAGATAAATAAATATTTTAATAGCTTGTGTATAAGTGCATCGGGTATAATTCTCTGGAATGATTCGCATCAAAGTGCGACATGATTTAACTCATTTTCAAATCAAACGAAAGAGGCAAACTGTCAGAAAATGGGTCCACAGCTTATCTATTACAGAAGAAGCTTTTAGAGTGGCACACATGGGAAGTGGGTTTTAAGCATGAGAGATTGTTTAGAGTGCTTAGAATGAACAACAGAGGGCATTTCTTGCAAAAAAAAAAACCCTCTGATGGAGTGGCTATGCCATGACAGAGCAATGTTGGTTGTACAATTTTTCGCTTTCCCCCATTTTGCCAATCAATATTCTACGAAAACGTTTCTTGAATGCTAAACAGTCTTAAGCTCGATGGACCTGTTACCTTTATGTGTGCCTTTGCCAATATCCTTATTCCTTCTTCAATATAACAAACAATTCCACCGCATGCTAAGAACACGTAGAAGTATCCCTTTTTACGCATACTCGCACATGGAAGATGGAACATATAGCGATAGCTCTAGCAACCGACCGCTTGAAGCTATTTTATGTTGGAACCGTTTTTTTTTTTTTGTTTTTTGTTTTTTTTCTACTCGTAGCTTTGTTTTGTAAAAGTGTATCTACGAGTAGTATCCATACTTTGGGGATAAATACATAAGTTTGCGATTTTTTTTTTTTTGGTAAATTTTGCCTTCGTTATTGTTATTGTAGTTTTCGTGTACGGATAGGCGCTAGGATAAGGCTTTTAAGACACTGCTGAGCTATGGGATTTTTCTACAAGTTAGTATTGATTTTAGTTTAGTCCTCTTTTTTTTCTAATACTTTGCCAAGAGGAGAATCGTAAAGACGAAGAAAAACTATAAAAAGAAACAGAGAGAGACAAAAGAGTGAAAAAGACAAGTTGGTGACTTTCAAAGTAAGTTAATATGCGTGTGATAAGAAGCGTAAGAATTCGAGTTTGTATTTTGCATCGATATGCATGTACCTACCTTATATTAAATTTAGATTAAGGCCTCTTAAAGAAGTTTCTCAAGACTTTGTCAGGATAAGATTTAACTGTTCAATTTAAATACGGAAGGGAAGCCAAATAAAATACAGATTTATTTTACACTTCACAAAACAAATCACAATATCGCTTTGATTTCCGGAAGAGAGGTAGCCAATCACCTTGGATTTCGCGAATTTTAAGGATAAGACCGATTATAATCAGATAAATATTTTCTTACATGAAAATTTTTATTTTTAAGATTTTTTTTTCCATTTTAAGTCAATTTTTCAGAAATTGCTACTTCCCGCCTCAGGGGGAAGGAGGGGATAGATTGATTTTTTGCCCATACAATTTTTTTTCTTACGATAATTCCCGAAAATAACCCCCAAAATATAAAGAACGAAATAGGGTATACACCGCATGTAAGGATGACAGTTTTCAAATAATTTTACGGAATGTACCGCTAATTTCTGCTTAAAGAGTAGATATTTTTTACTTAAAATCAACTGGAAATAAGAAAAAATTGTTTTCTTAATTATCAATTAACGATGATATAAAAGGAAGAAGCGCTGTCATTAGTTTTTGATAAGCAATTTAATTTCTACTAAGTATCGCCTAGAGGCCGAAATTCGGCCAAAAAACTAACACAGTCTAGCAAGGAATATAAAAAATTAAATTGTTAAAAAAAACTCAATCTTTTAGCGTTTTTAATTTTATTATTAAAATCGATAAAGTACAGTTGCTGACCACCATTTATATAAAAATTTATAAACCATATAGTATATTTTTGATTTATGCCTTTTCAACATCATAAAATTCATCTTAAACAAGCACCACCCTGATTATTGGTGAATTATTTCTGAAATATTTGATTTTCCGATTTTTTTTTAATTTGCTTGTATGTACATATAAACTTATATTTGAAGTATCTATCGAACTTACTAATAAAAAAACAGTTCTGGCAGGCATAAGGCTGAAAAAAAAAGCATTTTGGACCTTAATTTAATAATCATGAGATTTTTACAAAAATGTTGGTGTTTTATTTGGTTATACCTTAAAGAAAAAAAGCTGTTTTTTGAGAGCCGTCAGCTAAAGCCTGTGTCAGTTTCATTGAAATCGCCTAAGAAACAACGAACATGACATTTTTATGAACCACCCTGACTTGAAAATATTTTTTTTTTTCATTTATAACTCTGTCGCAGCTATAACCTGGGTCAGTTATATTGAAATCAAGGAACAACGAATAGATAAGATTTTTCGAATTCGACCCCTATACTTGTACACATCCCCCAAGCTACCAAATCTCTCTAGAATACCTACTAATGGACAGATCACAAATAACAGCGCCCAATTTTTGTATTCGCTTCTCCATCACTCGCGTTCAAATTTAGGTACTATCACCTACCTGCTATAACATTATTTTATCTAACTTTGTCTTCCTTTTTCACAAAAAAAAAATCGTTTTTGTAACACTCCATATTTTGTTTAAATTATTTAAATAGAAAATTACGTTTTCGTTGTAAGCCAAGTATACTGTAATATATGATGCTATAATATTTCTCATATGAGTGATTTTTGCGTAAAAATATATAAAACTGTAACTTTCTCCGGTCTACGGTAAGATCTATAATAGTCATCATCCCCCAAAATTTCAAGCATCTTAAAACAACTCTTAAAAAGACAAAAATCAATAATCTCAAAAAATTTAAATTACCCTTACCTGCCCCTAACGGTTTCATATGCATATATTTTTTTGATTTCTGCACATCTGTGGGACAAAACCTTTCTAACGATATATCACTCATGCATTTCCGTTGACTATTAACGGAGTTATAAACAGTGGGACGAACTGCGAGATAGTCGGACTTTATTAAGGCCATGAACGGATAAATATATAAAACTGAGGATAAATATCCCAGTTTAAATAAATAAATAAAAACTTCTCGTTTTTAAATTGCACGAAAGAAAATAAATAAAAAGCGGATAAGAATAGTATTTCAGAATCACCAACACAACAAACACAAAACAC
Organism: Epistrophella euchroma; assembly: GCA_947049315.1. NCBI lineage: Eukaryota > Metazoa > Arthropoda > Insecta > Diptera > Syrphidae > Epistrophella > Epistrophella euchroma. Next base: position 15,884,206 of record OX346247.1, on the reverse strand, counting down.
ATAGAAAAATAAACAAACTCTAACGCTTTGACTATATGCTTTATAAATATTTATCCAGAGAACGAGGAGAAGATAACTTTTTAAACTTAAAATAGAGAAAAACTATTTTGCTACAACAAGATTTGATTCAAATCAGTCAGATAATTTAATTTATTTATAAATCAGGAGTTACTGCTGTCAAAAAAATGTCTGTGCAAGTGGCCCTAAGAAAACTAAATCTTTGGATTAAAAAGATTAAAAAAAAACTTCGAAAATCGAAGATCTAGCCTTAGAAGAAAATAAGAAATTCAGTATTATAATGTAGTCAATGTTTCACTTTAAATAAGTATTTGCCTCACAGATGGTTTACTTAATAGACTAAAAATCCATCATCATCTATTTCCACTTAAGCGTGCATATATGTATGGATATCTGCTTTAAAATATTCAAAAACAAGCAGATACATAGTTTCACTTATAAAGTGTTTTAAATAGCTTATCACTCCTATATTCTTCTTTTATTGCACCCAATCCCATGATCAAACACTGATTAGCTGGCAATCGTTGTATTTTAAAATCTCTAAAATGGCCATAGATGCTGTATAGATGTAGATTATGACAAAACGCCTTTTCCTGTCGTTAATGGCATTCATTTTATATAAAACCTAAGCCTGTCTGGAACGCCAATAACATGCGTCTGTCTGATGTATACCAGTTTAAATTTAGAAAAATTCAAAAATACCCACTTTTAAGTTGTAAATCTGTATATGGTGTAGAATTGTAACCCCTTTTCACAACTCTGCACATTGTATCTATTATTCAAAAGTCACAAAACCTTATTAAAAGGGGAGTGATGCCTTTTAATATACCTACCACTCGACCGTTATAGAACACAAGTCTCTAAATCTCTAACGCTGCTTTAATCACGTGGAAAGGCGACAAAAGTCCAATTGGAAAACGTCGTCATCGTCATAGTCCTTGTGAGAATTCATATTATCCTCGCGGCGGCGGCGTTCGTTGTGCTCGTACTTGTATATACCTAAATAGAAGAAGAAGGGTTCAAAATCTTATCATTAATCATTAATGAAATCAGGAGGCTTGGTTATACGCCAAAAGCCGACGTATGCACAGGCTTAGTTTATATAGTACCACCACTCTATAAGTTTTTCCATCTCTAAAGGACCCCCCCATTCATATTTTCGATACAAGAACACAATAAGGGTTGTTGTTAGGATTTTTTATTCATTTCACACGCAAGTACCTGTTAAGTGCGAAATGTAATATGACCCGAGGCCAGATAATTCGCGCGATGATTTTGATTGAAAGAATCAACTTGAAGTGCCAAGATCTCTCTTAACAAACAAAGTGTTAAGGGCCCTCTAGAATATAAGTGGCGTGAAATAACTGAATTAGCTCGATTCGAGAGTTAAATCGTAGGTACTCTTTTTACGTTTTACCCTCATAATGTATTGAATGAGGAAATTGTACTAAATTGCTTAATATTTGAAGTTCACATCCGGGAGAACAGTTATTAACTTTAATTAGATTTATAAGTACAAGAATTGTCATTTGGCGTGTGCTTTGTACTTGCGTTTAAAAAAAAAGCTAAGTTACCAGCGATAAAGAGCTTCACTTGCATCAGTTAATCGAAAATATAAAAACAGTGCAAATTGCTACCAACGTCTTATTCTGTATTGGCTAGCTATTCTCGCCGCTTTTTCTCTCAATTGGAAGAATCAAACAAGAACATGAAGAGAAGTAGGGAATTGGGAAGTCAGGCCCATGAAATAAAACTTTCAAGTTTATGTTGAACTTAAACGCTTATGTTCAACATTTTTCTCAATGTAAACTGTTACATAAGGTCTTATGTTGAACCTAAATATTTAAGCTTCGTTTAAGCAAATGGGCTTTAGTTAAATAAAAACAAATTTTTATAACTTTTGGTTGTAATAGGATAGTCTTAGACCTACTGCAGATGAATGATCTTTATAAAATCATGCTAGATTATCGTAATCTTAGATTGCACAACGGCTAACCTTCTGCATACGAAACGTCCACATCATAGATAAAACATTGAAAATGTTCGATTAATTTCAAAAATTTCAACAAAATATTCAGTATATACTTTAAGCCGTAGGCCTATGTCTATACTGACACATCGATTTGCAATTTGTGTACTGCGATGAATAAGTGCATCGCACCTCGTTTCGGTCATGTATATTGAAACACATCACGTGAGATACACACACAAACATCACAAACTGCAATTTTATCAAAAATTAATTTTACTGTCATTCGAATTTTTTGCCGAAAAAACGCAGCTTAAAGGCTCTCCTAACTCAAAGGGGTGCGAATATGCGATGACCGAAGAATGTTCCAAGATTCGTATCGTGCCAGTTTGTGCACTGTCATTATTCCTTAATCGCCTTGTAAATTAATTTAGATAAGGCGTAAAGTTAGCACCGCCTTTTTTGAAATTTAAAAATTTCATAGAAGACATTTTTTTCCAAAATTAAGATTTTTAAAAAAATTAAACTTGTGCTCGGTTTGTGCTACCAAGTGCCGAAGAGATAAAAATAAAAATTCGCACATTTGAAACTTTTACGACTAAACGCAAATGTTGCGAAGCATTTTAGCGTAAAGTTAGCAACGCCATTTTCAAAAAAAATAATAGTGCTGTATCTATTATGCTCAACTTGTGTTGCTTCTGTCGTAAATAAGTTTTTTTTTCCAAATTCGCAAATTTGCAAATTTTACGCATGAAATTTTTTCCAAACCAAAACAGCGATTAATTTTTTTTTTTTTTTTGCGTAACTAATTAGCAATTAAGTAGTTTTCAATATAGATCCAGTCCCGAACCGTTTATCTATAGTTTTGAGAAAGTTGACCTGCTAATTTGACGTCAACTTAGCAGGACACCCATTTTCCGCAAACCAATACAGCAATTAATTTGTTTTTTTGCGTATCTAATTAGCATTAAGTAGCAACTAATTGCAACGGAAAAAGTGACCTGCTAAGTTGATTCAAATCAAAACTACGATTTTCAAAAAAAATTAAACTTATGCTGTTTTGTGTTCAGTTTGTGCTGACAAGAAACGCCGAAGTACCTCATGCAGCGAAGACTGTTTTGTTTTGTATAGTTTAGGAAAGGACAGAAAATTCTAGAAAATGTTTAGAATAATAATAAATTTCCATGGTAAATGAATTTAAACTAACAATAAGCTATAAGCAACCAAGCTTTGTTCTTTTCTAGGTAAAAGTTTCTTAAATTTTCTATTTTTTTATTAAAAAAAAAAAAAAAAAACAACAACTACAATTACAATTACAAAAAAACATTTTTGCTCAAAGACAACAAACACCCTCTTCTTAACGTGCCTAAGGTCACTTAAGGATTTCCCTCGAAGAACAAACAGAGAACAAGCGAAACAAAAAAAAAACAAAAATAATAATAAAAAACTATTTAACCGTATTTTGTGGCTCGGGTATTGCATTTTTGGCTGCCTGTCGTCCTGTGATCCTCCCGCCCAAAAACAATCAATCTTCCTTTCGATTTAATTTCAATTCGAGATGTGACATCTGTCTTTTCGGGGATATCCTTTCCTCGACCAAAACTGAACAGAAGCAAAACCATCTTTGTATGTTCGGTTCACCATTGCGATATTGATAATCCTGCCACACATATCTTCTATTTTCTCTCCCAGTTAAGGACAATATACGGATAACTAAATAGCAAAAAAAAAAAATATCCTAAAAACCAACAAAAAAGTAACCACCGCGTTGTCGTCGTCTTCATGCTCCTTCTCGTTGCTATTATTATTATTTTTTCTAATTTCGGTTTTTAGCAAAAACAAACCCCCGACCCGACCATCAAGGGCAAGTATGACTTTTTGTTTTTCCAAGATTAAGGACTTTCTCCCCTATTTTAACAGGCGGTTTTTAAAGAACAAAAATAGCACATAACCCGTTCGTTTCTTTGTCATCGCAATGGGACACGTGATATATGTACATAGGGATAGGAACGTAGAATTTTTCTTGTTCGTCCTTTTCCGTTGTCCTGTCAATACTGGATTTAAGGAATTTCGATTTAAGACGACAGCTACTAACATTAACGGGTTGTGTCGAAATTGACAGGACATTAGGAATAGAAAAGGATTTCCCTATAACACTTTATCCAAAATGTCTCTTCTCTATATACCATACTTTCATTCAGAAGGTGTAAGTAGGCATATCAGGATGTCATATGGGCGCATGAGGAAAAGTTATTGAAAATCGAAGTAGATAATGGTATAGGTAGGTAGGTAGGGTTGCTGGTTGGGGGTGGTTGGCTGGGTATTGGAATATTAAGGACACAATGATCCTTCTGACATGGCAGAGTTAATCGAAAGTTAATTCGAATCGGTCGAACGCTGCCGCCGCTCGATGCTGATATGCGCACACAAACAATGAGAAAATCTTCTGAGTCATTTCCTTATTACACGGCGACACATAATCCAATCGAATTTTAATGGGAAATTCATGATGCCATATATAAAAGGCAAAGAGAGAGAGACAGAGGGTGATTTTGATTTCGTCCTTTAAAAAAAAATATATATCTTCTATAAAAGTATAAGGGACATCACAGCGATTAAATGAGTGATGGGTGTTTAATTTAAAAACGAAACAAAACTGCAAGGCATTCTTTTAATATTATCCTGGTGGAAATTTATGAAGTTAAAAAGATTGATCGACTTTTGTGCGGTTAAAATATGAAAAGATTGGATTCGAACAGGATAATGGAAGTAAAATACATATGGTCAATATACGTACATAATATAGTATATACATATATGTATATATGTATGTGTGTGCATATTATGTTTGCAGAAAATACAATTTATGTTTTAATTATTAAAAAGCTATCAGCTCATGGTGTAGCTATTTAAATATTTTTCACATGATGATTCAATGAGGATATGACGGGTACAAAGATACAAAAAGATACATACTTTCACAAAAAAAGACAAAGTTTGATAAAAATCACTGATCAAGAATCGATAGCAACATTGATGCAATTAAGATATTTTTAATATATAATTATTTCACATAATTATTAAAATTAATTTTTTTGTTATTTGTTGTAGAAATATTACCTATTATGAAATTCAATTTTATTTATTAGAACACCTTTTGTTTTAAGTAGATATAAGAAGCCTACTCGTATGTGTCAGCACAAACACTTAAATAAAACAAAACCACCAGACCCTCCTTAATCGAACCCATGTTTCAAAAGATTTCGTCGTGCAATGTATTCTATGTTTTTTGGCCACAAGTTTGCGAAGCACCCACTGGAAAAGGGGGAAAAGCTTTTTATATTGAACGATTTATTGCTTAATAAATTTGCCATTAAAAAGTCGTGCTAAATTAGTTTGGACACTTTCAATTTTCTCCTGTGATGTTTTCTATGTTTTCTATGTTTTTTTTTTTAACTCATATAATGTACACAAAGCACCTCTTAAAAAAGGGATTTATCCAATTATATGGGAAAATTTTAATTTTGTTGTACAATGTTTTCTATGTATTTTTTTGCTGATTTTTTTAATTGATATCAAGTTGGCGAAGCACCTACTGGAAAAATAGGAAATGTTTTTATATTGAACAGTTTATTGCTTAAAAGTCGTGCTTAAATAGTTTTGTAATTTTCAATTTTTTCCTGCGATGTTTTCTATGTTTTTTTTTTGCTTAGCTCATAATATTATGTTGACAAAGTACCCCATCGAAAATGGATTTATCTTTAATTAAAAGGGAAAGCTTCAATTATGTCGTGCAATGTTTTCTATGTTTTTTTTTTGCTGATTTTTTGAATTGATAACAAGTTGGCGAAGCACCCACTGAAAAAAAGGGAAAAGCTTTTTATATTGAATGATTTATTGCTTAATAAATTTTCCATTTAAAAGTCGTGCTAAATTAGTTTGGACATTTTCAATTTTGTCCTGCGATGTTTTCTATGTTTTTTTGTTTAAATCACATAATGTAGATAAAGCACCTCTTCGAAAAGGGGTTTATCTAATTAAATGGGAAAATTTAAATTTTGTCGTATAATATTTTCTATGTTTTTTTTTTTGCTGATTTGTTTAATTGATATCAAGTTGGCGAAGCATCCACTGGAAAAATTGACTAATTTATTGTTTAATGATTTGCCATTTAAAAGTCGTGCTAAAATATTATTTTTGTCATTTTAAATTTTTTCCTGCGATGTTTTCTTTTTTTTTTGTTTTTTTTTTTTTGCTAAGCTCATATTATATTGACAAAGTACCCCATCGAAGAGGGCTTTATCTTTAATTAAATGGGTTTCAATTGTGTCGTACATTGTTTTCTATGTTTTTTTTTGCGAAATTTCTCATAAATTTGACGAAGCACGCCTATTATTACATTTGAGTTGATTTGTTCAGTGCTTCAAAATAGGACATTACGCACTCAATAATAAGTTGTGACAATTACAATATTGCAAGCAATGTTTCTATGTTTTATTTTCAAAAATTTAAAACAAACATAGAAAACATCGCAAGACAAAATTGAAATTGCCACAGCAAATTAAATACTTACGGCAAACTATGTAGGCACCTACTACTTTTCAATCGACGAATTTTACTATGTTAGGCACTTACTTAAAATTCGTAATTATGTGATACCTACTCAATGTTAGTTAAAATTTGTAGTAGAAACTAAATTTCTTTAAAGTCTAAGCCCACCAATGAAAAGTTGTCGATACAAAAATATCAAATCGAACTTAATTAATTGTGAATAATCTGAACATTGCCTCCCTTAAGACACAGAAGTGACTGTCGAAATATCTACGCTCGACAAAAAAAAAACACTTCCACAAAACAGGGTAACTCCTCCTGGTTTGTAGTGTAGCCTTTTTAGAAGGAAAATTTTGTCATCTTCTAGAGGGTTGGGGTCCATCAGAGATGTCAGGCCAAGGCAAACTACCGCACGTCCAATTGGATTCCTTCCACGCCAACACTTTTCAAATTTACTACTAGTCGTATTAGATACCCATCGTCGTCGTCGTCGTTGTTGTTGTCATTGTCATCGTCGAATTCATAGCCGTATAGTAGAGTCGTATCTCTTCAATCTATCGACTGTCGCTTCGGTTTGGTTCGAGTTCTTAGCATATCGCATCTTTGCGATCTTTGTCTTTTCCAGTATCTGTCAGATACATGGTGCCTCATTTCATTTTTTTGTTTTGTTCATCTAACCACCCATTGATACGAGTCTTTTTTTTTAAGCAGAGCTGAAGAGCTCTTCAGCTTTTTTGGATTCGATTTTCTTTTATTTTTTATATGTATACGTGTACGATGCCCATCAGATCGCTCTAGAACCGAAACCAACCCACTTCTATCTCCCTGATGGTCGAATCATCAGCCTAACGAAGTTACACATTAACTACGCTTGGATACGCATTATTTTTGCGTTGCGTTGTACAAAAATATCTTCAATCATTTCTGGAGTGTATAGTGCGAGTGACTATAGCCCGACACTACGGGCCCTAAAAAAACAGTGACACATCCGCAGTGTCAGCAGTAATCTGGCTCAGCATATAAGTTGAGGATTTTGATGGGCTGGCTATATCAAGCTATATGAATGTAGTTAGAACTTGTAGTGTCAATATCAACCTTAAAAAACACAACTCGACTGACATTAGGTTCGTTTTTTTTTTTACTCGTGTTCTATAAGGGTGGTGTTGATGAGGGTGCAGCCATATAGATACACCACATTCGTGTCAGAGTTAAGGTAGTTGTCATAAAAGGATTCACTTGATATTCATCACTTCACTATACCCCCATCAGAATTTATTCGGCAGGGCAGCGGGTGAGCGCGGGCTTAGGTTTGCATTTGGTGTTCCATTTCTGGTCGTTTTGTGTGATGTTAATCAGATTAGTGTCAGGCGGTCGCAAATTAGATGCACATAACGTCACCCATAATGCCTGCTGTCAAATGGGGAAGCAATAATACAATAAAACGCCGAAGGTCGGTCAGCTAAATTGACATGTGTTGCATCGGCATTGACGATAGTTCGCACTATAATTGCAAAAACTATCTTCACAGCTAAAAAAAAATAAAATACATAAAAACTATCTTTCAATTGTTGTTTGCATCCTTTTTTGAGGTATTGTTGTTTTTCATTTCTAATGCACACACGTTCGGATCGTGACATCGACAACTCTGCTGCACTCATAAATACCTAGTCTGATGGTAAAAAGGTGCAGAGCGGGGCTCATCGCATGATGATGGCTTGCTGCGTGATAGTTTGGCTCTTTTGCAGATTAATGGGCATTTGTACATTGTGTATCCCCTTCCGGTTGACAACCTTATATACCGCATCGTTTTATGGCCCACTATGGCTGTTTCTTTTTTTAATATTTTCTTTTTTTTTTGTGAATTTGTGTGCACACCCCATTCATTGTGTTGTTTGCTTCTATACAACGACGCTTCTGACCTCTCCCCTCTCTCTCCCCCGCTGGTCCACATGGCAGTGCGGGTTACTTAAAAATAAAATTCCCATCATCATCATCCTCGAGTTCCATATACCAAACACCACCACCATCGCTCCGCTTTGAACAGCGGTGTTGGTATATACAGCAACGGCACACAGGATATGCAAACAAATCGCTAAAATGAAATCAGCTGTAAAAATTTTCAAAAATTTCCACGAGGATTTTCGCACATTTCGGGTCGATTTGACTGAATCACGCGCGTTGAACGAACGAACGGCAGCGAGAATTGCAGAACGAATTTGAAAATAATGCGAAATGGCTTTGGAGCTTTAGATATGTCGTTCTCTTCTCTATCTATGATGTTTTGTACATATAAATATAAATATGTATGTATGAAGGTATGTAGATAGATATATATTGAGTGCGTATGCACGAATAGAGGAGGTTTAAATATTTTGTTGTTGTTTTATTTTAAAGAGAATAAGGATTATTGTGCATATTTGATATTTATACGATGAATATTTTAACATTTGATTGCAAAGATTTAAAGTGAAAACACAGAAATACAAAAATTTAAAATGCCACACAAAATCTTTCCCACCCCTAACTCTCACTTAACTCGCCTTAAGCTCTAGGTGTTTTCCATCCTCGCAGAAAGTATTTCGCCGATATACATATGTATGTATGTGCATATATATGTATGTATTTCTGAAACATAAGATCAAATATATAATTTCAAATGAGCAATTTATTTTTTTTAACAAAGGTATACCTAGTTACATTTTTTCTATCTTATTTCTAAAAAAACAGACTTTAGCAAAAAAAAACGGTCTGCAGGACTTAAAATTATCTTAAAAATAATGAACACTTTTCTGAAAAATTTGTATTTTGTAAAATATTGATAGGTGACAAATTTGTCAAACAAAATACAACTGGCCAGTTTATATTTCAGAGATCTCGGAGGAATCCATACTCTCAGATATATAAACACAATTCCTCCCACAAAAATCTTTACGTTTTGCTGTCAAAAAACTGAGGCAGGTTTTTTTTTTTTTTTGGATTCGTTGCTCTATTATTTTCTTTCGCCGAAATCAAATTAGAAAGAAAGGGAAAGCAAGTGTTTTTGAGGAATCTTGTTTATATTTAATGCTCCTGCTCTTTCAAAGTGACGGAGGAAAATTACTGAGCGCTCTGAAATATAAACTGACCAAATGGCGAATTGGTCATGACAATTTTGTCATTGTCGTGATAGTGGAAAGGATGACAAATTTGTCATGACAATTGTCATATTTCGACACATTTGTCGTGACAATTTTGGCATTGTATGATTTTAAAGTTGTCATGGCCTACATAAATTTGTGCAGTGTCCATCACGTCGAAAAACAATGAAAAATGGAACAAAAACTGAGAATCGGCACCAATTTCACTTGAAAAAATATTATTTAAAATTTCAGCTCAACTTCTGCCTTTTCATTGTCAACAGTTGACCGTAACTTAATTTCCTGTCACAGTTGTCAGTATATTCATAAAAGAATTTTCACTACAAATTTGTCAAAAAATTGCTGACAGTTGTTGAAAAATACTTGACAATTCATTGTCATGACAATTTTTTTATGAACCGAAAAGTTGACAATTGTCGGGTATTTTGCAACAATTCTACAAAATTGCCAAGTTGTTTATGGAACGTATTTTGACAATTGTAAATTACAAAATTGTCACCTTTGTCAATGTTTATGAAACAATCACTTTAATAACTCGTAATAATTTTCGGGTACACTAGAGTAAATTATGAGTATTCACAAATCAGTACTCATTCTTTGTGGGTACAGTGCTTGTTAGTAAATGGGTATTCTAAAAGGTCAGTAATTGGTCATAAAAGGTCAGCAATGTTCAGACACTGGTCAGCCTTAGATTATTTTTATGAATTTTAAAAGTTTTGTTCAAGGTCATTACAAGTTCATATGAATTTTAAGCACCTCATTTATGGGATATTCGAAAAAAATATATACCATCTGTAAGGTTACTTCATCTCCTTAAAAGGTCAGATGGTTTCAAAAATTGGTCAGCCCCATAGATATTTGTATATGAATTTTTAAAATTAATTTTTTTTCAAGGTCGTATAGAGATTTTTAGCACCTTATTTGTGGAATTAAAAAAATATCTATGCCATCTGAAAGCTTAATGAGTCCTCATAAAAGGTCTACAGAGACGACCTTGTAATAACCTTGAAAAAACTTTAAAAAATCCTATGTCTGACCTATTACTGAAACTACCTGATCATTTATGACCATTTACTGGCCTTTTAGATTGCATACTGCGAATATCCCATATATTGGCCGCTAAGATCCCATAGCCAAATATTTTTGAATGCGGATTTGAGTTCAGCACACAAAAAAAAAAAAAAAATTGGAAAAGTGTACTTTGTTTCTTCGACAAAGAATTGTGTTGACCAGTCTTATGAAAAAGGTGGAAAGAACACCTTTTGGTAAAACTCGTCTTTGATCATCTCAAAGTTGTTCCATATGAACTCACGTTATACAAATCATCAACCACTTGCAGTGGTGATTGTGGTTAAGACACGAAAATTCTGCCTACCAAATAATACAAACCGCTTCTTTTTCAGAAAGTTAAAGGATTCGTGAAAGGCGGTAATCTGTGCTATGTTTACCATATGAGCAGAATTGACTATGGCCCAGGGTGGTTGAATTTAAGGGGTGGAAGAAAAATCAATTTGCAATACATATTTTCTTTTCGATCGACGTAAAATAATCGCTGAAAAAAAAAAACAAACATTTTAAACTACTGAAAAAGCATGCAAACAAAGTGCTTTAATTATTGGACTTCTTTTAAATGAATTAAACGAACATATCATAAAGTTTTTTAAAACCTAAAAAAAATGAACACTGCTATAGATAAGAACATATTGAAAAAATTGAAAATAGAATAAAGTTCCTAAAAAAAGTAAATACAATATTATTTCAAAGGAAAAACCTACTATTTCTAGAAGGCTCTGGCACCATCAAGGAATTTAAAAATAAATACGAGTTCATAAATAACTAAATGGTCTTAACTATATAAAAAAATGAGATTTCTTTAGGAAACAAAATGCTCTAAAATATAGTGGTTCACTGGGGCGTATACGCACTTTTTTATTTTATTTTATTTAAATTTTTATTTTTGCGCGTTAACTTAATTTAGGTAAAACTGATATGTTATTACTTTCTTAAATTTATATTTTATGTCAAAGATGTGATGAAATTCTGGTAAGAGAAGGCCCCCAGAAGGCCCAGATTGGCAGAAAACCTAAATACGTGCCTCTGCTGGGAATTGAATTCACCTTAAGAAAATAGATACATACATTATATACTTTTTAGATTATAGCTTAATCATCAATATTAAACACAAAGTTTCCTTGGATATATAAGCTGTCATACAATCGAGACAAATAACTCCAACAAATAACACCAATTTCTACTCCTTTTTTTATATTGAATGAAAATTTATGTTTTTTAATACTGTTTGTCAAATGCATCGTATAAATATATGTGCAGATTGTTGCATGGTAAATTCAACAAGATACACAAATAATCCGAAGACTGGAAGTTTATTAATTTTTAAGATTTAGAAACTATTCAGTTTTGGCCATCTTTACTCTCTTTCTTTGACTTTAATGAACTGTACCCTTCGATGTACTTAAGAGCACAAGAGGTGCAGTAAACATATGGGTTTCTACAAATAACATAATTTAAACTAATGAAAAATCACTTTAGACAGGGACTCATCAAGATAACACGATCCCTATCATCTCAAGTTGTAGGAACCTAAGTTCGAATTAGAAGTTATCGATAGATAAGCTGATTTAACGAATCAAAACAAAAATTCAATACTATTTCCTGCCATTATCGTCTCCAAATATTTAAATCCACATAACATCCAAAAAATGTAAATATAGTTTAATTGACAAAAATTTATAGCTATCGTTTAGGTTCCTTGCCAAAAGATTCAACCCAAAAGTTGAAAATAAATGTCGACAGATTCACCGAAGCGAATTCTCTTAAATCTGGTCTAGATTTACTTTTGCAACAAAAGGGGTTCAATTCGAACCATTGAAGGGGTTAAAATAATGTTTCTCCATATCACCACCTTGTTAGTCGACATCGCCGCTGCCGCCATCGCCCGCCGCCGTATCCAAATGTATAAAGGGTTAACACCAAGGTTTTAGATTTTAGGTGATAATTATCCTAAAGACAAGGAAACGAATAAATTAAATGATTAATACGATTCCGTGAATATTTACTTCATGCTCATTGTTCCATCATTTATACAAATATATATGTCGAAAGAGATATACAAACCCACCAATAAAGTATAAAACACAAACACACAGACACCATTATTATATTTCTATACCAAAGCAAGGGTGCTTTCGTTACGGTTTTATGCTAATTACTCAATGATGAATGAAGGTTGGGGGTATAGTGTTGCTAGGTATACCACTTTCGATGGTTTATTTTCGGTGTATCTACCTACAAAAATAATAGTGCAGACGACCGACACGACGATCTGCTGCCCCAATCAAGTCCACATTCAGAGGCGCCCTTAAATATATATATTTTCCATTAAAATTATCCAAGAGAGAAAGAGAGTTTAATTTAAATTAGTTACGACAACAATGGTGACGACAACAAAACCTGTCCACATCGCCACGCATGTAAGCAAAAGGTGTAGGTAGCGTGTGGGTGACTTGTAACCAAGAAACCAAACACCAAAAGGACTCCCTCAGAATAACAATACCACATCGCGAGACACGCATCATATACCAGAGTAATCCATTTGGCAGACAAAAACATCATCAAAACAGCAACAACAAACGCAAGGACGACAAGGACGAAGACCAAAATGATGATGATGAGGATGACGACTCCAACGTATGAATATGATCCGTAAATGGCATTCTGGACGAGTCTAGCATGAAATATTTGCTTCTTCTACAAGTCGGTCGATGGCGGGCGGCTTTGGGCGCTATAGCAATCCGTTGCGTTGGTGAGCTCTTCCAAAGTCAGCTGATCCGGGTGCCCGCATAGAATTTCTTATGCACTCCCCATCAAAGAGTTCAAAACCGAGGATGACATTTGTAGGTACAACACAGTATAGAACCCGCTGTTATCATTTTGTGTATATCGGTCTTGGTGAAGTTACATTGAGCGCATACCAAGTAATTCTTCAAACTGGGGGGATTCGGACCAAAGTGCGCAAGTCACGATTTTACCCTTGTTTCTTATTGGAAACCACCCAATCACCCATGCCACCCTCGCACACACAACTACAAAGAACCAGTTGTGGCGGGGTTGCATACTTTATACGACCTGCTTCTGCTGCGGCTGTGTTCAACAAACTGTTATACCCAGCATTTATACTTTGTGAGAGCTATCAGATCAGAGCCTGGGGTTCAAAAACCAACAACATAAGAAAAAAAAAAACAAGAAAAATACTGAAATTTCGTTTAAAGTCTCTCGCCACATGACTGGAATACCAATGAGCTGACGCTGAGGCGAGTTCCTTGCGGCGCGGTAATATGGTGGCGCTTTCGAGTGGGGTGAGTTTATATTTTACACACAGCAATCAAGTACAGAGTTGTCCTTTTTTTTATTTTAGGTTTTTTTTTTTTTTTTTTTTTTTTTTTGATTTTATCTGCTGATGTTGTTGTTGTTTTTCTTTAAATTTGTGTTTTTCTTTAACCATCCAGGAAGCGAAATAATGTCTACTGCAAGAAAGTGTTTAAGGACCAAAACGTTGACAGTAGATCTTAATAAGGATGCAGATGAAAGATTGTTTAGGTTTAAGGCGCATTTAAAAAGGGGAGCGTCTTTACATTTTGTTTTTATTCTACTAGATACATACTTGTTTTTTTTTTTTCGTGCATCAGTGATTCAGGTCAAAGCATTTAAAGAATTCAAAGACTTTTTCGAACTTTTGAATTGTTGTAAATATGAAACTTTACTGGAGATATGAAACTTTACTGGTTCTTGAGAAGAAAATACGAGCATATATTTATTTCATATGTAAATAGACTGTATTCAAGTGATCCGGTTTTTTAACAATAGCTTTGGATACAAGGTCATTGCGGCCATTTTTAAATTTGAAAATTATTAAGTACAATCCGTACGTGCGATCCCGATCACAAAGATTATTTTCTTTTTAATTTAGAACAGAATTTGATGAAAAAAAAAAAACTGACAGTGGGAATTAGTGAGTATACATAGGTATACTCGATTACAGACAATATTTGACGATAACAGAGAAACTATCGATAACAAATAGCCGATTCATGCCAGTAACATAAGTTTTTCCCCGCAATAAGATTTAAGCTTCAAATTTTGTTTATATCAAAATAGAACTCAGCTCAAGCAGTAAATTATCAGTAAAAAGAAATTAGCTCACTGCATAATTGTTTCTGTTAATTTTTGATAGAAAATTGGCCGGTTTATAATATGGTGTGGTGTGAAGTGCGGAGGCTCAGAGGAATCACCAAGATTTCCCAAAACTTTCTAAGCCTATAGCTGGGAGAACTATTGGGCTTTTTAAAATATTATTTTGTGCAATGTATTGATTTTTCATAATGGAATGAATGGAATAATGAATTAGATACATACCTATAAATTTTGTCTGCTCATTTAAAAATTCTGAAACTTATAGTTTGAGGATGATGCGGTGAAAGAAATAAAATTTGTCTACATTACCTACATCTTTTCGTAACGCAATTAAAAAATTTGACGTTGATAGAGTAAAGTCGGGTAATGTGGAGTTGACCACTCGGCTAATATGGACCAACAGCTATTCTCGACTCACACAAATTCAATCGAAGTGAAGATTGGTTGCACTTATGCTGCTTATACTTACCTCAGTGACAGTTTCAGCAGTCAGGAGGAACACGTTTCGTAGTGATGCGAAATCAATGCCACCATGAAATCGAGGGGGCGTACCGGAATCCCGCTTTTAAAATCCCGTTTTTTTTTTTTTAATCCCGAGAAAAAGGTTTTAAAATAACGTCTTTTAAAATACTGATTTTTTAAAATACTGTTTTCTAAAATCCCGTTAACTCAAAATCCCGTCTTTTTATAATCCCACTTTTTAAAATCCCGCATTATCCCGCTAATCCCGTTCTTTAGATAACATTATTAAGACTTATTTAATATGAAGTTAGTCATTTTCCTATTTTCCACGTTTTACTTTTAAAATGAAGGTTCCAGGGGAAAAATGGCACAAGTCCATTCAAACGGTTTTAACGTTATCATTTATTGCATTAACGTAAGTGGTTGAGGTGAAGCATATTATAACGGGATTATAAAAAGCGGGATTATAAAAAAAAAAAACAGGATTAAAAAAAGCGGGATTATAAAAACAGGATTATAAAAAAGGGATTTAAAAAAAACAGGATTATAAAAAGCGGGATATCGTACCCAACCCTGAAATTGAAGCTTGAGCCGCTGTTCTTATGAGGTGTTTGTATTAAAGATTGGATAAAAAAAATCACAAATTTGCACCAAAAAAATTCCATTATTTTTTTAAATTGGCACAAATAGTTGTCTTTTATTGAATATTCAATCGTAAGCTATTGGTTAGTAAAACATTAACCAAAATCAAAAGTGCCGATAAATAAGCTATTATATTATTGAACATAAAATTGGACATAAAGAATGCTGAAATTTTTAAGATGAAGATGGCACTATTCCAGTATCGGAAATTATTAATGACTTATGATTTGAACCTTTAATGCCATGCCAGTTATACGTTGATTGTTTCTCACTCACAAAAGGGATGTGTGCTATGCCAATAATATTTGTAATTAATTGTAATTCCCGTCATAAGTCATTGATAGGTTAGACTTAAATTTGGTCAATTATAATTTTACTTAAGAAGAAAAACGATTTAAGTATTTTCCGGTGACATTTTGCATTAAATATTTCATGCAAAACAGAGCTCGTTCCATATCTTTTAAGCAATAAACTCTACTAGAGGATATCTACAATAGGTATCATAACCTCCAATGTTTCACAACTTATATCGATAATCAAGATAAACAGTTATTTACAGTGGAGATATGGAAGCAAGAATATTCAGCAAACACAGCCAAAATGTTTTATTGGAATTTGAATTGCTGCATTTGCTATAAATTACTAATTAAACGCACCCATTTTAATTTATCATTGAAAGTTCCCTATGCTCCGAGATACAGCTGCAAAACTTTCACTACTGTACTGACGACACAACATGTATGAATATTAAAATTATTTTTGTTATTCAAAGTGATGTCACTGAGATCTTACTGAGCAAGCTCCGTCAGCTCCACTGAGCAGAAGAAGAAACCTTAACAAAATTTCTCCGCTAGAAGTCAAAATCAATTTCCATCTCTTTTTAATTAATTAATCAACTGCGACAAAAAAATAATTGAGCAAGCGAATCCAAAAAATATTAGTCTCAGTTTTTTGATAGCAAAAGTAAGGAATCTCACTGAGGAATTACGTTCAGATTTCTGAGATTGCTGAGGTCTCTAAAATCTCAGTGAGCTTGAAAAACCTGAACTGGCTTATTGAAAATTTTTTAAGAAACTTACGACATTGACATTAAAGGTCGTCTATCGGGTAAATTAATTCCGCTACAAGTAGTTTCCTATAGGATATGGCCACATTTATAAAGTTGGCTAAACTGTTCCTATTTGACAAGGTTTCACCGTTAAGTGCAGAAATGAGTTTCCTTTCATTCAAAACTGTCTTCACCAAGTATCTTTTTCTAAACTGTCTGAGTGCAGGGCATCTACCAAGGAAATGTTGAAGGTTTTCTACTTCTCTTAAGTTACACCACTGATCTCTATAATACACTGAATAGCGCATCCATACAAGAAAGTTGAAGCCATTTGAGAATTGTTATAATGTTGAGTTGCCTATTTTTTTGTATAACAGTAAAACTGTATAACATAATGAAATGCAAAATTTTTTACAAAATTGCAACTAAAATATTTTAAATTCACTTTTACAATTATTTTAAGTTACAAGAAATCAAATTTACAAACAAGTGATGATTCTTTTGCTTTTTTTTTTTAGAAATTCCACTTTGTTTTTTGCCCCTCTTCGGTTGTAGTAGAATTTTTGAGATCTCAGCAACTTGAACTGGCCTTCTCAGCCTCACTGAACATACCTAAAGTGTTGAGTTGCCTAAGTACTTGTCATCTTCAATTGGAAGTCGAAAAACTGTTATACTTTGTAGGGAATCCACTATCCAGTGTATTATAGAGATCAGTGAGTTACACACACTGCAAAGATTTCAGTTGTTATTTCCAAATCTGCTTCCATTGAGATGAAAAAGGTCGCATCTAGCTTTAAAAATCCAAGAAATTGTATTAACGTTAAAATTGTCGTTAAGATATTGTTGACCCTTCAATTTAAAAAAAAAAATAGCGTTGTAGTTTACCAACTTTTTTAAGCATTCCATATCCCCAGACTTGAGCACAATAAATTTGAATCGCTGTGCAGACCGCTAAAAACAGTTTCCATTTAGCACTAAGGGATATATTTCTTTTGTTTTATAAAGCAGTGCCATGTTGCGTTAATGCTGCTTTTCACTGTGGTATTTTTTTTTCTCTAGATGTTTTGAAAAATTCATTTTTGGAGGGAGAAGTACGCCTAGGTAAGTATAATGTGTTGCAATGTAAATTTCTTCTCCATTGAAAATTTATCTTTCTTGGTTGGATAGCCTGCCACCATTTCTGAAAACCATCATTTCTGATTTCAAAAGATTCACTTATAAAACTCCATTTTTCGCAGTACTCCCCAAGATGAACTATCATATGCTGCATAACCTCAACATCATCAACTAAGATCACCATATCGTCAGCATACAGTAATAATTTAATGTTAATATCTTCGACATTCTTGTATTCATGCAAATCGTTGATATAAAGCGTAAAAAGTAATGGTGACAGTAAGCATCCCTGCTTTACCCCAAAATGAGTTTCAAAGTAATCTCGTTTCCTGTCCACACGGCCGATTTTGTATTCGACTATAAAAATTCCAATAGATTAACAAATTTTGTTGAGACTGCCATTTCACGTAGTTTAGAAATCACCAACTGTCTCGAGATTTTATCGAACGCGGCTTTTAAATCTACTAAGAAAGCCCTTGCCAGTATTACTTTTGGAAGTTTTTTCACCAATTGACTTCTTCCATGTTTATTTTAAAATTTCATTATAGACAGCTCTTTGAATCTTCTCGATCTTTATAACCTTCTGCTTTATAAATCAATAGATTTTTGTGAAAAAAACTGAAAAATTAAAAATGGTGTGCTTTCAACTATACCATACTTTTCTATACAAAATAAATACATTCATGCCGATTATGGAATTTCCAAAACTGCATCGATTTCCCGTGGAAAGAAAAGAGAACAATGTAATGGGAATCACTGCGGATCCAATATTGTAGATTCCATAATCGAATAAATTAATTATTAAATGGCGCCCAACTGTGGATTTCAAACTACTTCCCATTTTATTTTGGAAGCTACAAATGTTGAGACAATTTATAAGTTGGAACTTTGAGACTCATTTAAAGTATTTATCAGCAATTATTTATACAGGAATCAGCATCAAAAGTTGTAAGGTATATCAACAAATGTAGATTTCAACGAACTTAATATATAGTATCTATAGGAAGGTACTCTTTTCAACTGAAATTGAAAAGTCTAAAAAAAATCAATATCGGTTTAGGCTTTTATATGTCTATATACCTTGATAACAAAAACATTTTAAGGCTATTAAGTAGCTACTGGTAAACAATTTTTTGCCCACACATCATGTTACACAAATTCTACCTATAAATGTTGTTTTGTAAAAGAATCTATTGATCGAGTATTCTTCACTTTGCGCATTCATTTGTTTTGTATAATAAAATTACGTAGATGACCTCGAAAAGTTTATTTCGAAAGTCATCGGCGGAACTCAATCAACCCCACATTTTATGCAGAGTTTTTGTTTTTTTTTTTTATTATTATTCGAATAACGTACGCCTGCCCCGCACCGATGTCAACATCGCCACACAAAATTTCTTTGAATGTTGAATATTTTACACCACCAGTAGTGTAGGGATGTGTGTGTGTGTGTGTGTGTGTGTGTGTGTGTGTGTGTGCTTGGATAGATTTTTATATATGCGAACAAGGACAAGCATGTTTTTGAATACTGATGATGTCAACATTTACCATCCGATTCATTGGTCCTGTTGTTGTTTGTTTGTAGGTACCTTTGTCCCTATAGAAAAACATTGCAATAAACTTCCAATCCTTCATCTGTCACTACAAACAAAGGTAGAGTAGTAAAGTGGCCGCGTATTAAAGCATAGATACTAGATACTCTTTCTATTTTAAATATTGTGAACATAGAACAACCACGCGAGTAACGTTCACAAGTAGTCGGTTGGAGCTTGAGGTAATACCGATGGAAACGAGATTTACAGTTTCACACCCTAATTGTACACTAAACCGCCATTTTGTTATGCAGTCACTGACTTTGTAGTGAGCTTTTTTCTATGATAGGGACGAGTTTACAATACATTCGCAGCTTAGTATTGCTATGTGTTCATCCAAAAAACTATGAGAAATCATAGTCCTAGTTTCGAGCAGGATAACACTTTTGGCGGATATATCTAGAATGAACAGAGTCCTTAGGCATGCAGGGAGGCGACATAAAAAAAATACCATCAGAGCCACATGCATAGAGTGACTGCACTTTAGTTCTACTTGCAAGCTCTGGGTGGTAGCGGGGTATGGTTGAAGAAGCGAAAGGGAGATTGCTATGCTTCATCGTCCTGCTGTGATATTTTACTCCTCCACAACGAACTGTTGAATGTGCAGTTTTATGGAGCTTCCTTAGGAGCTTGTTCGGAGAGCTGATGAGGATGGTTTAAGGGAGTAATGTGGGGAGGAGTGGAACAAAAACGAGAACTGACGCCAGCCAGGGTATATAGGATGGTAGAACGGATTTATGCAAATTCACAGCCATTGGCAGACAGATTTGTTGCGATTTGTGAATTTTTCAAGGAGTCTTTTTGCCTCGTCCTTTACTCTTTGTCCTCACATAGTCGAGCTCTAACTCTCTTATTCTCATACAAAGGCATAGAAAGGTATAGATACACATGTATGTATATATGGAGATATTTTAGGATCTGGCGAGAAAGTTTTCGGGAGAAGATTTATGGTTGAATGCCACACAAAACGGAAGTTTTATGTTCTTTCCTATCCGTGTTTCACCTGTGTTTTAGACACACTGATAATGTCAGACCGAGGATTCTTTTTTATTCTTCCTTTGGCAGCTTTCTTTGTTTGAAATATTTGTCTCTTGCTGTTTTTTTTTTGGTTTCTATATCTTTATACCGTATTTAAAGTGCGAAACAAAGTTTTTGACATAAATGTTTCAAATTATGCGAGTTTAATTCATTGATGTTGAAGGTTTGACGTTTTACATACATAAATATGAAATCTATTGGTGTAGGTAATAGACTTAGCTGTAGAAACAGTGAATTGAAAAATTTAGAAGTTAAGTTCCCTTAATGAAGCTGATGATGCTATAAGTGATGATTAAAACTGAATGTTTGTGCAAATAAAGTGTAAAAGAAATCATTCGATTAGACTGTATTAATTGACTCTAATGCGTCTGAATCTCAGCACTATATGCCACTTAAGAACAAAAATAATTTTTTTTTTAAGTTAGGATACCTACCACTTATTCTTGCGATGTATTGACGTGAACGAGTGCCTCTCACCTTAACCGATCGGATTTGTCAGAAAATTTTAGGGCAACAAATTATTCAAATTCGGTAGCATAATGATTTGAAAGTTAACAGAATGCATTGTAGTAAAATGTATGATTGAAATGTCCTAAAATTAACTGGAATGCTTATCTTTTTCGTATATGAAAATTATGCCAATTCAGATATATATGCATGCATGTGCCAAATTTATAAATGCAAATACAAAATATTTTTCTTTAATTTATTTACCAAGAGCATCTCTTGTTATAGAAAAGTGCCGTTCATCTTAGCCGTTCGGATTCAGCAATAACCTGTAGGTCCCCTCCATTCCTGTAGACACGCACACAGCAATGGTTGAGAATTGTAAGTCACTAGGCCCTGGTACTTCATGAGCCATTGTGCCACCAAATGTATATTTATTTATAATATATTTCTCGCATGATATTTTCCTCGCATCATACTTTTCACGCATGATACTTTTCTCCCATGATACTTTTTTCTTGTGATATATACCTACCTGCCTCGCATGATACTTTTCTCGCATGGTATATTTCTCTCATGATTCTCTTCTCGCATGATGTTTCTCTCAAATAATACTTTTCTCGCATATTATTTTTTTCGCATCATATGTACTTTTCACGCAAGAGTTATTTGTCGCATGATACTTTTCTTACATAATTAGGTAGGTACCTAATACTTTTCGCTCATGATAAGTATAACCTAACTCGCGTAACATGCGAACAAAATGCAAAATAATTTAAACTCAATTTTTATTTTAGTTAAATAAAAATGATGTCTGGCGTACCTATGAGTGTTTTTTTTTCTTTCTTCATGAATTTGAACATTGATTTGCCTAAAAAAAACTTCGTTTAGGTAGAGGGGATTTATGGCTTCAGTTTTTTTAACGTAGGTATGTACAACACTTCTAAGTGCATATTCCGATTTTATTTATTCCCCGCACATTTCACCTTTTTCATCTCCTGGGCCATGATTTTGTTATTAGCAGCTAATTCTTTTTGTTTAGGAACATTTTGTTTCTTATTGCGTTTATTTTATATTTACAAAAGCCATAAATAAGCGGTAAGTATATTTAAACAAAAATATTTGAGATGATAAAATTACATTAAGTAAATAACTTTTTACAATATAAATGAGATTCTATTCTTCGTGAATTTTAGTTATAAATAAAAACCTGTTTTTGTAACTTTATCTTTTAAATATTCTTTTTTTGTTTTTTTTTTTTTTTTTTTTGCGCAGCTCGAAAAATCTGATATTTTTAGAAAAGTTTAAAATTTTATAATTTAAAAAAAATGTTGGTTCTTAAGAGCCAGTTGCACAGTGCATACTTACCGGAATAAGTGGTACTTAATATTTTCATATTGGAACTTTAGGCTCATGGCTGTTTCACAATGCGACGAGAAAACGAGACGTCAGCGTGACGATATCTCTTTGCAGTTGTTCTCTCTTAAAAAAGAATTTTAAACAATGAAACAATACATTAAGTAAGCATTTCTCGTCGTCACGTTGCGTCTTTTTTTTTTTTTTTTTTTTTTTTTTTTCAATTTTTCGAACTTCATGACGTGACGTGACGACAAGAAATGCTTAGTTATGTACTATTTCAGTGTTTAAAATTCTTTTTTAAGAGAGAACAACTCAGAAGAGAACTCGTCACGCTGACGTATCGTTTTCTCGTCGCATTGTAAAACAGCCTTCAGTTTCCTAGCTTGATTAAGTGGCACTTAAGTTCCCAACATGGTAAACTTAAGTGCCGCTCGTTAAGATTAGTTTGCAATGAGATATTGGGCTTCACTGTCCATATTGGTTGGACTTAAGTACCACTTCCTTCGACTGTGAAACTGGGCCTAAAGCACCTTAAAACATTTGAATCTAAAGGAATTTTCAAAGATTTGTTAAAGATTATTCATGTATAAATTTTTTAGGGGTGGAAAAAATAGGCTGACAAAATGAACCTATATCCTAATCCAAATTGGTTGAGATCTTATATAGACTTCTTTGGATTCAATTAGCTCTCTATTAGCCTGTACAGCGTACAGCCCTTTTAGTTTATTACAGGACATGATATATGTATACCTACCTACCAGTGGCGTGGCGTCCATATAACACGATTCCTATCGAGTTACCTTTTGAAATTGTACATTTCAACATTCAACCGCATGTTTATTAAATAACGAGCTATCAATATGTATCTAAATGAATAGTCAAAATATGTGTGTATTTCTGACACCTTTACGCGTACGCGACATTATACCCACCAACCCAACCATATAATCCATAGCCCAAGCAGTCAATTTTACAGAAAACGTGTATGAACAAATAGGTGTAAAGCTCTCTGTTCAATGCACGCTTTCTTATGCAAACAAAATAACTCGGTTTTCTGCGTCTTATTTAGGAATTTTTGGATGCGAATAAATGAACAAGAGCAAAGAGAACAAATTTGTTCTATCCAGCGAGAATTTTTATCCGTTCTATTTTTAAAAATTCAGTTTATGTACCAATTTATTTGATTTTTATTATTTTATTGTAAAATTAAACTATTATGACCATTTCTATATCTACAAAATTTGAAAAGCAAATACCTTCCTATATCATGGCGTGGAAAATAGATCTGCGATACGCGATATAAGCAATTTAAGATTCATACTTTAGCTATCTACGTTTTCGGGTGACTAATTTTTCTTCGACTTACCATTTGAAATCATCCACGCCACGCCACTGCTACCTACTTTATTTGTGTCTGAATATTTTGGGATAAGGTTCCTTTGTATCTCAAAGAATAATAGATGTAAGATACCTTTGCAATTTTTTTCCTTGTCACATTTAAGCGTATAAATATGAACCTACTATTTTTATCTTTCAAAAGTCAGGAAAAAAAAAAAAATATAACCTTTTGTTCCACAATTCAAGTTATGTCATTTTTCATGCGTATATAGGTATGAGGATCTCCTCTTATATGTTATCAGAAATTCTTGAAAAACCGAACACACCATTCCTATAGTCCAGCGAAATTTGGCCAGACCAAGCCAAAATTGTTTTATAGCTGTGAAGTTGATTTTGATGGAAAAGCCGCAACTATGAAGAAACCTAAAATATTTAAAACAAATGTATTTTTTATAGGATATAAAGTCTTGGTCTTGGATACATTACATACCTATAGGGCTATAGGCCTAGTTATAAAATTCTATAAATTTTTTTGTATCTGTCGCTGTATACTGGAACTGATTGACCATATATGTAAGTATATGATAGGTGCATGCCTATATAAATGAGGAAGTCCTTAATTGATAATTTGTCCCCATTATGTAGCGATTTCAACCAAAAACATGTTAAAATAATCAAGCTACATTATCATCACCCTTTTCGTCTCTTTGATATGTCAGCTGGGTATGTGGGTAACTACTACACATTGGGGTAATAAAACCCTCACATTCTGAAAACATATAATCACTCCATAACATGGATATTAACAAAAGATTTATAAAAAAAAAGCCATTTATGTTTCAAGAAAAACCTACACATTATTTTCAACAGAACAGTCCCCCCCTCCCCCTTTTGAAAATATAAACCGCAAGCCATAAGTATTGCTGTCTCCTGCAATATAGCACATCATAACCATTATACTAACATCTATACTCGAATGAACAGCAATATAACAAGACCACAAAAAGGACACAAATGGGTATGGGGAATGGGGTCCCCCCAGAGCCCAGAGAGACAGAGAGATAGAGAGAGTAAGAGCGAATGGTAAAATAATGGTGGCAATGGCAACAACTCGCGCAAAAATCTCATCCATCATAACACAATAAAAACTTGATTTACGATGCAAAATGGTGGCCGATTCTCTGTTTGGCAATCGAGAAAGCTTATCAAAAGCTTGTTTAACCAAAAATCACAGCATTCTGTGAACCAGGCAGGATACTCGTACAATGAGCCTTATTTTTTTTTTCCATCGACATGTTAAACGGGAAACATATGCGTAGACAAATAATAATGAGTATATAGCAACTACAAAGAGGACGTGTGTTGTGGTGTGTGAGACGTTTGGTGGATGTGGGGGTGCCAATTAGGGCATACAAAAGGATACTGTGCGTTCGGCCATTTTGTTATGATATCCAAGTTCAAACAAGCACCGGATATAGAAGGTAGAGGGTATGGATGATATAAAATTGTAGTTGTTATATCGCTATAGGTACCTATAAGGTACAGCTATACAACCACGCACTCCTAAGGAGCCAATTTCATAATCTCAATTACCGAAGGGAATGCATCCCCTAGAGATGTCCTTTGTTAAAGTTTTATAATCATCCCTTGATCTTCCCTCTCTTTTGCTATCTTTTGAGTAAATAATACAAAGTCTCCCCTTCGTTAATTTTGGTAAAGGAGTTTGGGGTTTTTCCAGGTTTGGGGGTAAAAGGAGAAGGTGTTTTTTTTTTTTTGTTTTTTTTTTTTAATTTTTGTTTGTTTGTTTTAACATTTGCGCATGACACACAATGTTGCCTGGCAACAATGTTTCATACCAATATCCTTTATAACAGTATAACAGTTTTTATTTTACCCATTGAAGCACTTCACTCGCACCAGGCATCTCCCAATCATGGCCGCAGCTCTATGTTGACATCGACGGCATCGGAGTGTCCTTTTTGTGTTGGCCTGGTGTAAATCAGAGAGACATGTTACTGAGATTCCACCGTTATATTGCTCGAAGTTTTATATCCCGCGACGATTGCAACAACCACACCGTGATCAACAACTTTGTACAGAACTTTGGAGTTCCTTTTTTTTTTTTTTTATTTTGTTGACGTTGATGTCGGTGGGTGACGACGTGGTGGCTTTGTTTTTGTTTATCTGTTCATTACAGGATTCTTTATTATTTTTTTGTTCTCGATTCTTTGAATATACAAAGCTCCGTTGTTAGCTATACCTATCCCTGTTGTTGCTTCTTTCTGTTTACGTGGGGAATGGATGATGTTGAGGGTGGGGGAGTTAGGTATATCTATACTATATCGACACACAGAATTCAAATTACAATGGGGGCCATTCAGCTTTTGCTATAGCCAAGCCAACCTGGAATCGATCGGGGATGAGTTCTATTTTACCTGATTACTTATCGGTATCTACATTGAAGTGTTGGATATAATAGGTACTGAGCGTTGTGTTTGTATTGAAGGTAAACCAAGCTATCATGTATTTATTGTAAAGGCATTTATGGTGGTGTGTATGTCTCTTTCATAAAGCAGAGTTGAAAGGAGGGTATAGGTAGAGCTGGGCAGAGTTGGGTCGAACTAGATTAATTTCCATTTTGTTCGAGCTTTGCGTGTCGGATCATTGAATAAATATTAAATTAATCTGTGTTTTTGTTTCAATTTGTTTCGATTATGCGTTTGGCTAATGGAGAGAGGATGTGATGGTGGTACACAGACACATTAGTGCTACTTTACTAAAACAGAATCTGTACATATCTACCATTCGATATCATGACTCTGTTTTTTTACCTACATGCATATCTAAAGGTACCTAGGTGATGTGTACCTTTTTTGGAGCGCAACAATTAGGTGGTACTTCACTTTTTTAAATCACTGATTTATTATTTAACGATATGATTGATATGTTGGAAGGAAGATAGAAATGGGTATTCACGAACATTGAATACTCACTCGAAAAAAAACGAGTTCAAAAAAACATCATGAGTCCATCCGAAGAATATGTTCACCAGTTTTCCTGTTCACGAGTGTGATGACTCGTGATTCACGATAAATACCAAACGAGTATGAACGCAACGGTTGCAAGCGATTTAAATGGGTTCGAATAAAAATGAGTCAAGTCCAAGGGCTCGGGAACAAATGTTTATGATCGCAATGTGCTCGGATGTACTCGACTCGTAAAATTTGTATCCGAGGTTGGTATGGGTATTGTATTGGGCTAGCTAAACTCTTTAATTTGTGCATTCGTGGTTGCATATCGCCGGCTAAAAAATTGAATTTTTCTTTTGAAGCAAAAAAAATATTAAGAAATACTTCAAACATTTTGGATTTTAACATATCAAGAGCTCTAATGTCCCACATAAAAACAAAAAAGTCATCCTTTTCAAAACAATTTCCCGAAAACCGCAATTAATCAACGCACTTGCAAATGTTGATCATTTGCATAGTTACATATCTTCTTCTTTTATTCAGTACAAGAGCGAAAAATACAGAAACGACTTAATCCACCAACACTACAAACGATAAATACACACAAATATGTTGAAGTCAGAAGTATGAATTATCGCACTTTATTATCGATACTAGACAGTATGGAAATGTCTTATTATGTCCAACTATTTTTTTTATTTTTGAAAATAGACTATATCATAGGCGATTTCATAAAGCCCTTTAAAATATTTAACAAGCTTCTAAATCTTAAAATGACGTTTGTTCCATAAAAAAAATTTCATTTCATTTTCAAATCTTAAAGGCTGTTTATTCAATATTTGTGTCATTAAATTGAAAGATTGTTTTTGTTTTTAAGCGGAATAATTTTAGTGGGATTAATTTTTTATTTTTGATTGTGGCATCTTTTGATTAGATTTAGATTTGAATGCTTTCCATATATAGCTGAAATGGTAGCGATGGGATTTTTCTGTAATATATAATTTTTTTTCAAGCAAAAAAAAAAATGGGTTATTTAAATTTAAACAAGCAATATGCGACTGTCGTTTTACTAAAACTATAAAAAAACGGAAGCCATATAAAATTTTTCCTTCAGTGTTCCATCCACTTTTCAGCTTTTTAACATTATAATAGCGTTTAGGTATAGGGTAAAAACGTCATAACAAAAATTGACATTTTTTATTACTTATTATTAAAAGTTTGAATTTTATTAATATAATATTATTTTAATTTTCATTTTTGAATTCAACGAATTTGCCTTTTCTTAAAACATAATAACTACGCAAACAAATTTTTCACTGTCAATAACTTTTGCTCGGTTTAGCTTTTAGTAGGAAGGTAGGTACTCTACAAAAAAGAGGACAAACAAAAGAATTTGATGGAAAAAAAGAGTTTCTCTTTCAAAGTGATATTCTGGAAACCCTACGACAATGATAATGGCTGTTCTTGCCGGAAAGTAATTTCACTCAATACTATAGTTAAATTGAAATACCTAAATAAAAGAGCGGCAAAATTTTCATCCGCCCCGGGCGGCTGATACCCACGCTACGCCACTGATTCCATGTATGAAGTTTTACCCCTAAATTGAATTTTTCGTAACTATAACAATTCAGAAGTGATTGAACAACAAATTATTAAGCAGTATAGATTATTTCAAATAAGAAGTTTTTAACTCTTTGTAAGGGAGTGCTTCTCTAAGTTGATATTATTGAAAAAAAACTCCAAAAATTCGACTTCCAAGTTTTTATAGATTAAAAAAAAAATAAAAGAAAGAATATTACAAGTATAGTAATCTATTTTCTACCATTCCTACAAAAGGCCAGTTAGGTAGGTAAATAGGTAATTGTATCAATATAAATGTCTAGAATTCCAAAAAGCATCGTGCAAGGTTTATAAAGTGTAAGTAGATAACTCTTAAAAATGCAAGTTAATTCCTAAAACCGTATAAGTTATACCTGCAACTTTATTAGCGTTTGTTATAAAATTCCTGAGGAATATTTAAAAACGTATAATCTGACGTATCAAAGCAGCTAAGCTATCGAGAATCATTATTTTATGTTTTTACTTTAACTTGTTCTAACCCTCTTTGAGCTCTTTAGGATCATCTTGTCTTTGATTGCATATAACTGGTTGGTGGAGTTACGTAGCTATACTTATATGCATAACTTTCAATACAATTTAAAATGACCTTTTTGTAAAGCCATGTTTTACCTATACTTATAGCTTCTTCCTATTCCTAGGTACCTCATAATAAAATCATTTTTGCATCCATCTTAACGCCACAAATACAATCTCGAGTTCTATAGATAAGTAAATAAATATAGATAACTCTCACTCTTTGATAAGTTACATCCTCAGCTTCTGGTTATAGCTCTGTTGAAATGCAACCTTGTAGAAGCCAACCGAATGCCGCTACTACCTATGTCGTCATCTATATAGAGTTAATACAATATATCTGTATGTCTTCGGTCCCCCCCTTAATATGAAGCTCCTTTGGGGCAAAACACACACCATATCCTGCGGCACCATTGTACAAGCATTTTATATGCAAAAAACAAAAATTGATTTCATATTCGATCAGAAATTCCAAAGGATATTGGTACCCCCCCTTTAACTGTGTATAGATATATGTAAAACGGATGATAGAAGGACGACTTCGAAACATCCCTCGAGCTTCCAACAATAGGCATTCCTTTTGATGCAAAATTCACTCTGGGGGAAGGTAGGTTGATGTGGTATAGTAGAAGCCAGAGTAATAACATAGGCGAGAGCATCTACCTACCTATACATTTCCTTCTTCAAAAAAAAAACAGTTTTCATTTTTATTTTATTATCCTTGTTCGATGTTAAAAAAAAAAAGAGTTAAAAGAAGGGAGCTAGCTCCCTCCACCACCCCCTCTACTCAGCTCATTGTAAATGAATTTATGAATGCGTAGATATATCTAAAGGGGGTCCTGGTAGGTAGGTATAGTAAAAGGATATCCCTATAGCTATATTTCTTTCATTGCCCGCGTGGCTTTCTGAATTATAGCATTGAGAATTGCGTGCTGAAAATCAGAGGCAAAACATTGACTTTTTTTTGTCGGTCGTTGTGTCACCGGTCTTGTTGCTTTTACCTAAGTATTTTTTTTTTTTATTATTTCTCCTTTACGTTGTAGGTCAATCTATATGTTCATTTTTATTTATTGATAAGTATTTCTTTTCCTAATGGACTTCCTAGGCAAATTTGAATATCCTGATTGGAGAACATCAGGGTATTCGCCTATTCGGTGTGTGAGAGATTTCTAGGATTTTTATTGCTTTTCCTGTTGAAAGGACATTTTCAAATTGAACCCGAATGCTTTAGTTGAATTTTATGAATATACGCATTCCTATATACTTATAGCAGTTAGCAGAGCAATCAAAACTTATAGGTTCGCACCGTAGTTCATGTCACAAAATGATTTGTTCGAAACGATTAAGTAAGTATAAGAAATTTAGTTTTATTTTTGTGGTTTTTATAGGTTTTCCAATGTTGTAGGTATACATATATCTCCAACACATAGATATGGGCTTTTAATTTCTTATAAAATAGTCTGCAAATGCGGTGGAAAATTGTGGGACCTTTGATTTCGCATAAGTAAGGTATGATAATATATTTTTACGGACATATCCAAGCAAACAAGATGTCTATTGAAATCACAAAATTCGTTAGGTCTCAAAAAGTCGGAGAAAAACAAAAGAGATAAAAGATAGAAATCGCATAACAATTTATTCGGTGAGTTGCAACAACTTAACGAACTTTTATGATGTTTGCTAATAAAAGCTGCCAGTAAATGTAAACGCAGAAAAATAATGATAGTTTATTTTTTTTTTTTTTTATTGAGAATAAAATAGCAGTTTTTAATAAACTTACGCCTATTACAAACCTTTAACCTATAACCTATAAGAATATATGTTGAGACCTGTAGATATACCTATACCTATGCATAAGTAGTTCTCATATTCTCTGGGACTGACTTCTATCAAGACCACGAGTTTGCTTATATAAAATACCTACCTAATTAAATTTGTAAACATTTCAATCGACACCATCAGCGAAAATGTCGTACAAGTAGGTAGGTATCACACGC
Organism: Epistrophella euchroma; assembly: GCA_947049315.1. Lineage (NCBI taxonomy): Eukaryota > Metazoa > Arthropoda > Insecta > Diptera > Syrphidae > Epistrophella > Epistrophella euchroma. The sequence continues at coordinate 15,853,179 of OX346247.1, read as the reverse complement.
CAAACAATCTATGCCTATGCCTACCTTTGCAGCTACAAATATCCTCCCTACATTTTACCTTGCCGTGTAGAGCTGTTTTCTTGTCTGCGAAAGACTTTTTGGTTAACATTTCTTTGGTGGTCTTATATGTTGTAGTCCACATATGAACGTAGCAATGTAAATTTGTAGGTACATTCTCCATGTTCAAGGAGAAGTTTTCTTCAACATTTTCAGGCTCTATTTTATTAAATGAACCTTAAAGTTGCAACAACTTAGAACTGTCACAGGAGAACTGTGAAAAATCTGAAAAGTTGTTGCGCGGCGGATATTGCGTGTGTTGACAAATCCAGAAGATAAAAAAAACGTATACTTATTCAAATTGCGTGCACCCGCCCAAACTGACATTTCTTGCATGCAAATGCAAATGCATTTTCTCATCCACCATACCTACCTATCCACGAGGTGAAGTCAAACTCCAAACAGACACTCACACAAACAGACACACGTATACCAAAGTAGCATTGTAAAAATCCATCCCGAATTATTGATCGGCTAACCTAATTTCAGACCCCGATATTATACAAAACATCCGAATAATGCTCCAAGGGCGAGAAATGAACTGGATGGGAACTGAATACGAAATGAACCTGAGCTTCGTGGTGGATAGATAATCTGGTACTGTTGGACTTCCTCAATTTTTTTTTTTCGGCACAACTAGTGACATCTGTTGGATACTTGCAAATGACAGAAGCCATTTTGTTTCGGTTATCTCGCTCTATCAACAGAAATAGAATAGTTGGATTCTGCGCAAAAGTACCGCCCCATGAGCTTGTGACACCCTCACCCAGTTTCTACTCTCTCATTCCACCATTTCTTTCGGTTGACAGTTAGTTTGAATTTTGTTGTCTCGCTTATTCCAGTAAATTGCTTTCCTTAGGTGCGGGTGTAGTGGTTGTGCCAATGGAAAATTAGCCACGCCTTTGATAGTCACTAACACACTTGTGTCGTTATAACGAGAGGGTGGATAACAGAGAGTGTCTCTCTATGGGAATTGTGTGCTCTCACTCCCACTGTCAGACTCACAATCAGAATACTCTCGGACTCAGACAGCAGAGGTTCAACAACGCGACTTCAAATGACACTGACAATGCGATGGTTCTGCTTGTCACAAATGGATGTGCGTTGAAGTGCTTGTACGCCACGCGACGGCTACCGTGCGTTTGATGCGGTGAACAATGTAGTGGAGAAGTGGGTAAAAGGTAGAGGCACAATGAAAATAATAATCTCCTGAATCTTTTTAATTGCGAAATATTTCCAATAAAAAGTGTTTGTGATAAATGCAGTACGAGTACTTACTTATTATTTCTTATCGAGTAATAAAAATTCCAATGTTGAGTTACTTAATGTAATTTGAAGTGAATTTTTTAATAAATTAATCTGACAAGTTGGTTGGCAGTAATTATTGTTTTTTTTTTTTTTCTTTTTTGAAAGTTATTAAGGAGATAAGAACAATACGAAAACATTGACGTTTAATGCAACTGTGTATTAAAGTAAAGTGGAATTAAAGTAAGTAGGTATACCTAGGTAGGTACCCAAGCAAATTGGTTTTAAAACTGATTTAATCGCAAATTCTACTTGATGGTGTAGGTAGGCCTACCTTCAACCTGCCGAATCGGATTTTCAAAACTAAACGATAGCTAGGAGTTAAAATTACGTCAGGTGATTGAGTTTTATAAGAATACTCTAGATAGTGTGTTGATAAGTATGGGTAGGTATTTATTTAGGTAGATATTATTGATTTTATATCTATTGCTAAAAGGAGTACCTACCTAATAAAAAATTAAATAATAAAAAAAATAAATTTGGTGGCGCGACAAGCCGGCAACTAGTGTAGAACCAGGGCTTAGTGACTTACCTATAACTCTCAACAATTCCTGTGTGCGGGTTTTCCCGGACATGTAAAGGTACCTACCTACCTATTTTTTTCTAAACTGTCCGGGAATGTCTTCTATTTAGAGATGCATATCAAATTATACTTGGTATAGAAATAGATTAGAGAGTGCAACATTATGGAAATGCCCATTGCATAGCACCGCTATCTCTTTTTCGATAGTTAAAGCTTATTTCTATAATTTGAACTTGGAATTCTACTTATAAGATTTTTTAGGTAGGTACCTACCAACATTTAGAAACAAGTATATTTGTGGCAACTAGCGGTAAAAGTTATTACTCACTAAAAAAAATGGCTCTGAGTTAACTTGGTGATACTAGTGATGTAGATATACTCTAAACAATAAATCGATCTTATGAGAAAAAAATGAGCATAGTCAAATTTAATATATAATTTCATCTGTGCATTAAAAAAAATTGTTTTAATACATCACATTATATTCTATTTAATAAAATACCTATCCAAAATCCAACATTATAAGGATTCCTACCTATAAGTAAGTACCTAGTTGTTTTTTTGTTTTCTACTTAGTTTGCTTGCTAGCAACCCTGTTAACTGAAAAAGACGTATCCAAAATTTGTCGATTTTTTGAGTTAAGGCTAAGTCTTAAATCCTTGGGATGGTTTTTATTGACAACTAAAGATTTATCTCGCTTTTTTAGCCAAGTAGTTAAACATTCGAAACACATCCTTATTTTTTTTTTGTTAAAAATAGTTGGACAACTATTAAAAAAAAGGAAAACTAACTCCTATAGAATAATAACAAAAACGTAAGTACCTACTTACCTACGTCATTTTAAGTTATCTCGTCAGAATAGGCATTGGGCCCTACCAATAATCAAATTTAGTTACGACTTAAGTATTTAATTAAAATGGACCATAATGTAATGCGGGCTCTAAATAATAAACCGTGCATAGTACCTAACTATTTACGTGGACTATACATAATGAACCATACCTATATGTATATCGAATTGACTTCAAAAAAATTGAGAATATAATGTATGGCTTATTATTTAGGATACATAACGTTATGGTCAATTTCACTGCAATATTTAAGTTATAACTAAATTTGATTATTGGTAAGGCCCATTGATAGTTAAGGTTTTATTACCTAATATCAGTGCCATGGGTGTCAGTCTTTAGTATATTGAACACATTTGGTATGTTTAACAATTTCTAAAAATTCAGAAAATTATTTGATACCTACCCTAATACCATCAATTAGTATCTGATCGATGGGAAATGGTCTTTTATTCTATATAATTATTTTTTCCATGTAAATTATGACAAAATTAAGAAAATAAAGTAGTAGAAATCACAGTGATTTATTGTGCTTCCTAAGATGAAGGTGGGGGTATGTATTAAGTGGGTTAGGAAAAGGCGTTGGTGGACACTTAACATTAAAGCAGGTATGTTTTTTGTGCAAGTAAGTATGTAAGTATAAGTATTCGCTTAAAATATAATATCCATTCAAAACACAGCAATAAATCCGCTTATTTAGCGAAGACAATCATCTCTGCTTATGAAACCAATCAAATAAAAAACAGTGCTTCCAAAATCTTATTTTGGATTAACTAGGTACCTACTATGAATTTTCATTTCGCCAAAAAATCATACGCTTTGACTTGTGACATATAATAAGATACCTATGCTTATTATTAGATACACCCCAGTCACCATTTTGGTATTTTTTTTCTTGGAGTCTCAATCATCTGTTAATATAATTTTTTTTTGACTGAAGACTATAAAGCTGGATCTACACATGTCTCGTGCGGTGTGTTGTGGAGTTTGTGGACTCAGTACACCAATCAAGCCTGCTGTCTTGCAAACTGACATTTTTTATTTCTTATTATTCTGATTTCCAGAACATTATTTTCTCTTTCCCGCACATTGAAAAAAATGTCTGCGCCATACAGAGTGCTATGGCAAAATCGTTACAAAATAGATTTCGACACAACACACCACACAAGAAGTGTGATTCTGGTTTAAATGATTATTTTTAAGTTATAAGAACTGTAAAAAAAAAACGACCAAATGAAATGAAAATATCTCTTGCCTTTCCGATTAAGTATATAAAATCATTCAAATAAATATCCTTTAAGGTCTTTTAAATGTTTTTCAGAGCAAAGAAAATCGCCAGAAAAAAAATGAATTGCTTTGTTGGTTTGCAAGAAAATGGGTGTCCTGCTAAGATGACGTCAACTTAGCAGGTCAACTTTCTCAAAAATAGAGAAAAACGGTCCGGAAGTGTATACATATTGAAAACATACTTAATTACTAATTAGTTACGCTTTTTCTTTTTCGAATACCTAAATTGGGATGACGTCATCATATAAGGACACCCATTTTCTCGCAAACCAAAACAGTGAATAATTTTTTTTTTTGCGTAACTAATTAGCAATTAAGTAGCAAGTAATTACTAAATACTTTTTAATCTGCAACGGAAAAAGTGACCTGCCAAGTTAATGCACATAAAAAATTTGTATGAAAAAAAAATCATTTTACTAGCTAGGTATTCCTACTATAATCGATTGAAAAAAAAAAAAACGTTTTTAAAATTTTCCAACAAATTCACATCCATTTTAATTCCAAATAGGTAAGTAATTACTGATAAATATCAAATTAAAGCTTAATAAAATTTACTTTAATCAAAAATTCTCAGTCAAAACTTTAAAATTGCAAGAATATTTTTGTTATTGCCTTCCTCCATAAACTATCCGGAAAGCCATTTTTCGTTCGGTTATGACATTAGTTTCCAACAGCGTCCGCCTATTTTATTTCAACTTTCATCCTTTAAATTAAAATCTTTCAAAAGATTTGCTAGTCTAATCTGAATAAACCTGTCTTCTCTGATCATCGAAATATAGCGTATGTACCTACTCCTGTTGCTTTTAACAATAGCTTCTGAAGATCTTCTGTCTCGACATTCAAAAAATATAGACGGATTTAACTCCTGCCGTCACTATAGCATTTTGCCCCAGCTATATTAAATTCAAAAGCAGTCTCAATCCTTTTTATTGTAAAATCAAGTCACATGAGAAGTCAAAAGTGTCAACTCATTTCAAACATTCTAAACTACACATCTTTCTAGGAAATACTATGCCACACTACATATATTAAATAAATGTTCGTAATTCTTTCGGCATAGCTATGTAGGTAGTATAGGTAATTATATTATTGTACTGTGCATTATGCTAGCGATATGCAAAGCATAGGTAAAGTCTCACACGTCCTCTTTGCGTCTTCATCAGAAATGTTAGATAATAAACACTCATGATCGTGTGCCCCTCCTTTAAAAAACCAAATACAAAACAAAAAAAACCGGCAGCACTGTCTGACAAATTAGCAAGTCCATCTACAAAGGCCAATTGGCCATAACAGCACCACCATCATCTTCATCGTGTCTGTGTTTTAAGCCCAAAAAAAAAAACCTAAGTTCCCGCGTTAAACGGTCAATTTATTAACGCGTTGCACATTATCAGCTGATCGCGCGGTTTGCTTCAAAGTTTCAACTATAACTACCTATACCGACTGCAAAGCAGCCATGGCTATATTATTTGCAGCTCGAAATTACACTTGCAAATTTATCGGGTCCCGAATGCGCAGACATTTCTGCAGCAAAAAAACACTCCCTCTCCTGCTCCTCAAGATTGCAAAGAAACTTACGTTTACATGACACAGCGCAGGCACTCACGTGCAATTAATGACCTACAAGATTACCGGGAAGCACAACAGCAAACGCGCATCCTAGACCAAGAGGACGCGACGCACGCCTTAGAATTCCTCAAGCCCCAACTCGCTCACTCTCGCTGTGTTGTAGCCTGAAAAGCGGAGTGCAGGGTAGGTGTGCCGGGCCTGTTAGACGCGTCGCGCCATGCTTTTCATATCTTTGCTGACGTTGTTGGCTATATGGCTGTGTCAGGCCTTCTGCTGCCAATGGTTTATTTGAATTATCATTTCCATGTAATTATCATGCTACACGGGCCCTGATCATCACTTCTATACCAAGGGGCGGTGGTGTTGGTGTAAACAACAATGTTTGTCCGCACTATACCTACCCAATGGCCAAGAATTCCAATGAAATTACGGGTTGGGAATCCAGGAAGTGGCACAGTCCCAAAACTAACCAAAATGCCTATCTATACGATAGTAAAAGTAAGTAAGTAACTATACAAATTTCGTTGAACTTGATCGGGACGTAAACAGAAGAGTCGTAGTCTTCCTAAAAAACAAACTTCCATCGCATCATCCACAGAGACGCTTCAACATTTTTAATAAAATGTTAATTACATGCACGGTGATTATTATTATTGGCCGGCACCGAACTAGGGGCAGCACTCGTATGTCAGCCTCTAATAAATAAAACATGGAGTTTTGCACTCATTGTTGGCCTGGTCGTCGTCGCCGGTTGGAGGAGCTGAAGCTGATGGGGCTGGACGCTGGCTGGCTGGAGCCATATCAACTTGCGGGCGCGCTGGAGAAACGAGTTTCAAAGTTCATTCATGAATTCCTTTACCTATAACTACATTGTTATGATTGTGAAGTCGGAGCAGAGCAGAGAATCCATAATGCGGGTAATCAATTCTGTCCGCGTTGGTCCTGGGCCGGCAGTTATATATAGTATCTTAGCTAAGCCAGAGAGGGGCTATATATACTTACCATTTCAGTATCATAAACTGTGTGTGTACTGTACTGTATGCTGGTGCTGGGCTATCGGGGGTTATTTTTAAAAGTTTGTTATGAAATTATAATTTTTTACATTTACATTTATTATTAAAACGGCAACGGCATTTGAATTGTTGTTCAATCCACAACCATTTTTGGGTCATGGTCATCGATTAATGATTTTGTTTTTGTATGAAAGAGAGTTCTTGTGCTAGCAGGTAAGGTAGGTATAGTCTGAATTGAACTAGGTCGGGAATAAGAAATTATAGGTATTGATTGCAATTCATTGTAGGAATAGGTCGGTTCTTACTGCATTTTGTGTTTATGGGCTTAGATCTATGAATAAGGTATTTTTGGTTTTATCTGAGAGCAGTTTTGGATCAAAGCGTTGCATTTAATTAAGTATACCTACACATACCTAGGTAGTATTTATTATGAAGGCAGGTAATGAGTAGGTATATCTAATGGTGTATTTAGGTTTCTTGGCGCCCTGGGATATTTCTAATTTACCGCCCCTTCATATGACCAGAATTTCGTCGCACATCTTTGACATAAAATATTAATCAAAGAAATTATTAACACAGCAGTTTCACCTTTACTTTTCCAGTTGTATTTGAGGTTGCCTACAGCTATGAAAAAAAATTTCATGACACAAACGGCTCATGAAAAACCAGGGCCTAGCGACTTACAACTCTCAACCATTCCTGTGTGCGTGTCTGCAGGAATATGGGGGGACCTACCGCACTTACACTCACACTTTTATAAATAGAGGTAAACAATTCATCAAAATAACTTTATCAATCGACGTATGTAAATAAAATTGACGTGCAAAAAAAAATTGTACTAAAATTAGTTAAAGATTTAATAAAGTAAAAAAAAGTGCGTTTACGCCCTAGTGAACCACATTGAACTGTTTACGCCCTAGTGAACCACATTGAACTGTTTGTGGTGCATCTGATTTATTAAATAAATCTTATTTATCTAAAAGTTAAGACTATTTACATATGTGTAGGTATGTTAGGCTGCATTTTAAGATGGTAGACAAGCCTTTCGTATAAGGTTTGTCATTTGGGACTTATTTTGAAATTTTAGAACTGAAAAAATTACCACTACAGTCTAGCTGTAACTGTTAACATTTTGTTAGTTTTGCATGACTTATTTTTTACATCAAAAAAAAACAAAAAAAAACAAAAATTGGTCCCCGCAAATCTCTCTTTTTACTTGCAACACCTGTAAAGGTGTTTCAAAAAATCAAACACGAGATTTCAATCATCAAACTTGACATAACGATTATAGAGAATAGGAAAAAAGTGGGTACCACAATTCCGTATGTCTGTCTGTCTTAACCTCGACCTACAGCCTAAACCACTGAAGAGATTTTTTTTTTAAATTCAGAGCATAAGATTTTTAAATGATTCTCTATTGGGAAAACCGACTTTTTTTTAACTCAAAAAATAACGGTACCTGCCATACAACCGTTTTCTTGATTTTCGACTAAGTAAGTATATCGTTATCGGTATCAACCGATTTTGATCAAATTTTTACACTTGAGGTCCTTTTATTTGAAATTTGAATAATACTGATTACAAATATTTTCTAAAAATTATTTTTTGAATTTAAAAAAAACCAAAATTTATTTAAAAAAAAAAAAAAAATTTGAAAACGGTTTGTTTGATGAATTTTTTTGAAATTATGGTCTTTAGTTCTATATTATTTAATACTTAAATACGGCATGCCAAATATTTTTCTAAAAATATTCCAGAAATTTTATTTAGGTATAGAAAACTATTTTTTTAAGAAAACCGCTCCAAAGATTTTTGAAATTTTTTTCTGCATAAATTTATATTTTTTTAAAGAATTTAGATTGCGTTTTTCGTTCTGAGATTAAGTATGTATTTACTTCGTTTATCAATTTAAAGAACGTGTTTCATGCTTTTTTCCATATATTCTTCAATTTCAGGGTTAAAAGGTGCTTTAAACTGGGAAAATTCTAAGTTTAAAATCAAATTAGCTGACCTGGCGAACTTCGTTTTACCTATAATTGAAACTCGAGCACCGTTCAAACAAAAAAAAAAAAAAAAAAAAACAAACAAACAATTCATAAAGTATGTACATAGTTTATTGTTATCACGACTTTCCAACTTTTCCGTCCTAATTTTTCAATTTTTATCTCCGTAGTGTGTTTATCTGGTTCAATACAAATCCAACAAAAAAATCCCCATCTAATTTGGATGATGTTCAGCCGAGTTATACGCGTACGAACAAATAAATTATTCAGAAAATTTCGACATGTTTTCACGCTTTTCTGACTTTGTCGATCGATTTTTTTAAATTTTCGTTCAAATGTTTTCAATTTTCGGTTGAATTCTCCAATTTTTGGCTGTGTTGTATGTTAATCTGGTTCAATATAAATCCAACAAAAAAATCCCCAGATGATGGTAAGCCGAGAAGAAGATAATGTTCTTAAATTTGTTAAACCTAAGTATAATAATTTTGAATTTAACTAATTAAACTATTGGCTTTGAGAGATTTGATGGAAGAACAAGTTTGTGCAAAATTTTAAATTGAAAAGATACTTCGCCAGGGACTCCGCGATTTCGACCGTGCACACGCCTAATTTGGGTCTAGCGATGTCTCTGCAAATATAGTTACCAAAAAAACTTTATACGAGTTTTATTTTGATGTTGAAGGTATGCATAAAAACAACCGTAAAGGTGTTTATTTGTTTTGTACGTCTAAATAATCTTGACCTTTCTTATAGAATTTCCAGTTAAAACATAAGCAGGTGCAGTTATTGCCGATCATGAGGATTGAGGATCATTCACACGGCACAAATATGTTGGAACATACTTCGGTACATATACGCATCAGCTATACATGACTTATTCAATGGTGTGTCCAACATGACATTCGTGTATCACCATGCGAGCACTTCACCTAATTGCATCAAAAGATCTGCGATTGTATCATGATCCTGGTTATCACGTTTAAGGATCACAATAAATTTAATTTTCCACTAACACTTCAAGTCCTTTTTACCATCAGCACAGCGGGTCTACTTTACCTACGTTGCCCATTTCAAGGATAAACATAGCATAAAACGGAGACAAACAAAACAGACAAACACATTAACCAGTTCCGCTCGATGATCCTGGGTGATCAGACTGTGAATATAATCTACAACGACGACGACGGTCGGTTCGGTATGCATGCAGTGTGCTGAACTCTGCTGCATTATATGCTAGGCAACTTGTTCCGCTTGCCAATGATATGGTCACCTCACCTGGAGAAAAAATGACCGTATAAATTGTGGAAAACCTTTCACAGTTCATGATTTTGGTCGTTCGCGTTTCGGTTTCTTTTCCACTTGATATAGCTTTGGTGCTTGGAATTGGATGCATCAGCCATATTCTTTGGTGTAAGTAGGTACTCTTCTGTATGAACGCATATACGGAAATTACTAGTTCGGACGGACAGTGTATACTCCCATCCCAGCAATGGTGTGGTGGTGCTGATGGTGGAATGGAGACGGCCATGCCATGTATGGACTATTCCAGAGATTCTTATCTTCCTCCTTCTCTTCCTCGTCAAGTGATAGTCACAGTCGTTGTCGTTCACTGTTCGTTCGTGGTTCGTCGTCATCGTCCAAAGGGAGAATGGTCATTTTCCCTAAATTATGTGTGCAACATTTTTGTTGTTCTACATGCATGACAGCATTATGTTGATTGATCGGCCAGCCACTGACATTGGCCCGAAGTGGTATTGTTTCTATTATATTCCGTCTGTCCGTGTTGTCAGGACAGATAAGCCGTATAGTACTTACAATTACCTATACATATTACATAAGGTACTGTATTTTACTCACCAAAAGTGGTACTTTCCGCGCGAAATTCGATGTTCACTACGAGATGGAATCAGCCATCCCAAAGCAGGAAGAAACTACCTCCTCGCCATCTCCATGTGTGGGATCAGCATATAGAATAATGCAACAGGCCTTCAGCATGAAGACAGAGAATGAGAATCTTTATCAATCGCATAATATACGTACCTATGGAGAATCGGAGCGCGTAGGCTTATCAACTTATCAACGACAAGCCGGCCTTGAAGAATTTGACGCACATTTGAGATCATCGTGGTGTCAATTTGAATTTTTTTTTTGTTTTATTTCGCTTTAATCTGCATAAATTTTCAGTTAAACGGTCGCAAAAGGAACATACATTATTCATCGAGTTGTTATAGATACATTCATGTATTTACCTACGTTTTATTCTAGGTAGGTAGGTACTCGTACCTTGGATTTATAGAAAGATTCTGTTTGGCAAGGCAGAGCCAGAGGGATCATGTAATAGTGATCAAGAGACGAATAACTGTTTGCTGACAATGAAGGCTCGTGGGCGATCGTTTTGTTAGTTTTGGCGCAATTTGTGTCGCTTACTATAAATCATTTTGTAAGTGGCATCTAATGGTATGACTATTTTGAATAAGAATATGGTTAAAGAGCACTTTCTTCAATCTCTGTCGCAAATTAGACAAAACAAAATAAAGGCGCATCAAAGATACATACTTAGTTTTGATTTGGTGCGGTCTGTCTAGAAATCGATAAAATGACACAAATAATATTTAGGGAGGATAAATACAAACTAATATTTTTAGGTACCTAACCTACCTTTTAACAAATCGCTAACTCAATAATTTCTTGAAATTAAAATGGATCTCTAAGCTAAACCAAAAATATTTACCCAATTATTGCGCACTCCATCAGACCAAAGGTACCTAAATAGTTAAACAATTTCTAAAAAAAAAAGAGGAGGTTTTAAGCAGCAATTAATGACAGTTGGGAATACATTTTTAAAGGACATTAAGGCTAGATGCACACTGAGACGCGTATGATGCTTGTGACATGTTCTGACGCGTGTCACATGAAACGATTAATGTAAACGTGTCATGTCGTTATCGGCATATTGTAGCGCGTATCTCGTGCCAAAATATTATTGACAAATTTTTTTTCCACATACTTACAAATAATATTTGAATAAAATTCGCGACGATTTCTTTTTAATTTAATAAATATTTCTTCTAACTTACAATTTAGTTATTTTCAATTTAATTGACAATTTTCGTAATATATTTTATATTTTTTTGACAGGAAATAAATAAAACATGTGCACATGTAAAGTCTGACAAGAAAAACTGTGTTTCAATCACTGTGTCATGCGTATTTTGTAAAACGAGCTTCAGGTCATGTCGCGTCGCTTGATCAATATGCGCTTTTCAATTGATTTATATTGTTTACAAAAATTCGTGCTGCGCTGTGCTGTGTCATGTCACACGCACCGCGCGCCGCCGGTACACCTAGCCTAAAAAGTAAACATAAAAACCCCAAGCCTCAAGCCCCAAAAAAATATCTTCCATTTCCTAAGCTCAGAAAAAATTCTTTTTATATTTCAAATTCTGTAAATAACATTATAATTACTGGATAATATATTTTGCAGGCTGCACTTTCTATTCGGCACCTAAAAAAGTAATGATCAATTTGACTCACTTTTACTACTGACCTTTAATATTTTTCCGCAGAAAAATGAATGTTTTAAAAATTAAAACTGTCACTACTTTACATAATTCGGGACTTACCTACTAACGTCAAAATATGAAACAAGAATTTCAATTAATTTTAATGGCGAATTTTCATGCTACTTCCTCACAAGAGGCAGTAACCCTGAAAAAAAAAAATTTATTTTGTTCTTAGGTGGAAGCGGGTGGGAATCGAACCTAGCGCGTCTGACATGACACTATGCCATTCCAACGCAATAACTATTATGCCACGGACTTCCAAATTTTCAAGCAAGAATACATGTTCCTTTTTAAGGGGATACCATACAGAGTGCTTCGTTTAGGTGATATGACTTTAGAAAAGCAGCAAAATAAAACACAGTTTAAACATTTTTGAAACAAAATAAAAGTGTTAAAGGATAGGTACTCTAAGCTGTTTTTGGTATGGTTCAACAATATTTTTACCCGAGAGATTTCTAGAAATCATAAAATCTTCCAAAAATTTATATGGATCCCTTATAGAGTCTATACATCTTAAGTTCATAGTGAATGTAACAGAAGTGGATGTAACAGAAATACGAAAAGATTGAGTATTTTAGCTTTATTTCCCTTCAACTTTATAATTTTTTATACTTTTACAGGATGTCCAGTAAACTGGTAGCTTGCAACCAGTCTCTAGGCCTTAACCCTTAGCAGAAAAAAATATAAAAAACAAAATAATTCCATGTGTTTTTTTTTTCAAAAAATTTAAAATATTACAAAATATCACAAAACTTTGACCATCTCTAAAAAGAAATTAGAATTTATGAGAACATATACGTGACCTTATACGTTAAAATATTGTGTATTTAAAATACTTACTTTTCAAATGTCCGTCAAATTAGCATTACCACTTCAAAATTTATAAAAACCAATAATGGGATTAATTATCGTGAATTTGTCGTGAAAGAAAAAAAATTGTAGCGCCTATTTTTTTTTTTTAAATTACCATCTGGTAATGCTAACTTGACAGTCAAGTTTGCATTACCACCCCCAAAATTAATTTAAAAAAAAAATTTAAGTACCTGCATACGTCATTTGTCGTAAATTTGTCGTGAATGAAAAAACGTGAAAATGGGATTTTTCCATCAAGTTAATGCTAACTTAAAATGACAACTTTAAATGACTATAACTTTTTTCCTAGAAGATTTTTTGCCAAAAAGTTTGTTTAAACAATTGTCTCTCGATGTTTTCATATAAGTTGTGCCATCAAAAAATTTGTCGCGCCCTCTAAAAAAAATCCATTAAATGTGACAAATTTCCCAAAAATTGTTTTTTTTCCATCAATATTGAAAAACCATGCAGCTTCAAAATTTTGTCAAGTTAGCATTACTAGGGGGTACTTTGAAAAAAAAAAAGCGCGACAAATTTTTTTCTTTCACGAAAAATTTATTACAAATTCTCGACATTTAATCTCCATTATTGGATTTTCACAATTTTGAAGTTGCATGGTTTTTAAATATTGATGGGAAAATTAAATTTTTGGGTATTTTGTGACATTTAATGGATTTTTTTTTAAAAGAGCGGACTCGATATGCTTAAAGATGTGTCGCTTACTTTTTCTGCAAGTTCTTAAAGAAAAGAGCAAAACTTGTTGGAATTGCGTTTGGGTTAGTTCTTTTTGTGTTTGGGTTAATTTATTTCCGTTTGGGTTAAATCTTTGTGCGAATGTTATATCATCAACCTTCAACAAACGGCAAAATTTGGGCTTTTTTGTATTCTGATGTTGATGAGTGATATTTTGAGTCCTTGATTCTTTGTAAAAATTTCGCAATAGAAATTTTCATACAAAGCATACCTACTCAATCACTATGAAAGTTTGAAACCCTTAATAAATATTTAAAGGCTTCTAGGAAAACTGTTTTTAATGGGACCAACATAAATACTACCTACTATCACCTACCTAATAAAAATTTCATCTAAAACAAGCTTCATCACCTATAGCAAACACATTCCTCATTAGCATCACTTACACGATACACATATCAAATTTTCCCCAAAAGTCATCAAACATACTTCAAATAACTTCACCTTTCCCATTTTATTATACAATTAAACAATAAAAGATCATGTTTAATTGGAACAAAAATGTAAAGATACTCAATCTCTATGCTTCCACTTAATCCCAATAGGAAACAACTTTAACAAAAAAAAAAAAAGAACAACCTGCTAAAAAAAAATCGAAAAACTACTCTCCCAAAGCAAAAAACGTATAACTACCTTAACTATAAATAAATCAAAAACTCATACAAAAGGGGTACTGAGCTGCAAGTTACATACACTCGACTTGTAATACCTACTCCATGAAGGTACTACATATATAGAAATATAATATCTCAACGAAAAATCAGCGACATGTGAAATCCATCATGGCTCCTGTCTACCTCTCCCACTATACATCATATCGTGATTTGACAGAAACGCGATCTTTCCACCATTAAAACAGAAGTACCTACCTTGCCTACAATTGGAAGAAAAAAAGGCAAACACAAAAATAGATCTCTTCTGATGGCACAGGATAGACACAGAGTCCCATACTCACAGTTTTCCACCATATCAATGGTAAACCAAACAATCTGAAGCCCTGGGAAACTCTGCGTGGATGCTCCTCTTTGTATCCACATTATATCTACCCATGTGTGATTTGCACTCTAAGTTGAACTTTCCCACATATGAAATCAAAAAGCTGCGAAACTTTGTCATCAGAAACAAAAACAAAAATCAACCCTAAAGGATACCTACAACGCCAAAGCAGCTCCCCTTTTAGAAATGGAAGCTTTGTAATATCTGCAGTTTTCTATGCCACTAGGTGTCACTGTCCACACTCTGGAGAACTTCAATGACTCCAAATCATGCGTACTCCGAATTTGCATATTCGTGAAGTATTATTGGTTCGAAAGTTCGTGTTAGTTCGGGTCATTCCACATCGACCTTTGATGGAGCAGGGTGTTGTGTTGGCTCCACAACCGCACCTCTATATCCAAAAATGCCCCAGAAATTCTATGAGAAATTTTAAAAATATTCCTCACTCACCCATTCATCAGGTGCAATAAAACAAAGTGAAATATAGTAATAAATAAATAAATATTAACAATAGCCCTCTAATCACACACTAGGTATAGGAATTCTCTAGACTATTATAAGGGTGTGTGTGGTGTGGATATACAGACTGCGCGAGGGACGGCAACAACTTATTCAAGTTATAGGTACAACTAGAAATTAAAAAAGCTAAAAAGGAAAATTTTTCAGATGAGCGCTCATGCGGAAACTCCAAATGGCTGCGCTGATGGCACGCAATGGGAAGCATGGCCATAGACCAGGTGACGGAAGACGGATTCCAAAACATGGAAAAAATACAATTGTATCTTTTATATAGAAGCAAACTATCAACTTTGAGGATAGTAATTGTTGTTTGGCACTTTATTTAGCGTGATTCGAGTATTTTTTTTTTTTTTATCTTTTTTTTTTTTAATCGTTTTGCCTTAGAGCCTTTTTGCCATCAAAATATTAGGTACTTAAACCTAATGCTATAGTTTTTTTTTTTTTTTTTTTTAAATATTAACTGTACTTCATGACTTTGCATTCACTTAACTTTGGATACCATTTTATCTATTACTGTATGATTATGATTGTAATTTTTTTTGACGTTTTATTACTTTTTATTGTAGACAAGATTTCAGCAGCATTATGAGAGCTTCATTATTTGTAAAGGTCGTTAAAAAAAAGATTGTGTGCCGGTAATTTGTTTAATTTAATAGTTCGTTTGCTCAGAAAGGTTTTAAAATTTTAAGTAGGTTTGAACCTTTCCTAAATTCGAGATGCAAAATATCGGTCACCTACGTAGATTCAAAACAGTTTTCTTTACATTATTTTTTGACGCGATAATGAGCTTTTGTCACTTGAATTGTCGTAAGTTACGTACTTATTCTTAGACGCTTTAAGATGGCACTTAGAGTATTTGTAAGCCATTTTTCCTCAACATTCATTAATGTTGATGGAAAAACTTTATTCTATTTTATTATTTTCGTTAAAATGGAATAATTATACAATAATCCAAAATCACCTCACCCGGTTAAACTAAAAAAATTGTTTGTACATTGAATGCCCTTATATAAAAAACCAAAGTTATGTTTAGTTACACCAAAATTTGAAAAAAAAAAAAAAAAAAAAAAAAAAAAAAAAAAAATAAATAAAGAATGATTTGCTAATTTAATTATGTTGTGTGACCAATTATTTTCAATTATATTTTTAATATTTTAGGTAGGCTTTTTTGGTCAATATGTTTTTTAATGCAAATAAAACAAGTCTATTTCATCTTTTCCCAACGTTTCGTCGTTATCCACGACTTCTTCAGGGGTTTATCTAGATCTTTTATTGACATATTTAATTTTACAATTATTCAATAATATTATTTTTTTTAAAAAAGAAACTTACTTATTTTATTTAGAGTGATTTTACATAGTTTTTTAGTGCAGATATTTTTTATATAAATTTGATTTAAAACAAAACAAAATAATTTAACATAAAAATAAATTAACATGAAAAAACTTATTACTTTACGGAACAAAGAATGATTTGCATTATGCATAAAAAGAAACACTACAACTTGGAAATTTGGATCAAAACAGGAAAAAAAAATTTCTGATTTTTTTAATTTATAAATTGTAAAACGCTGGTGTCGTACTGACAACCAAAACTGCCGAATTGAAAACTACGATTGTCATTTTGAAAACCCTGATTTTTTAATTGAAAAATTCTGTCAACCACGCGGTTTTCATATTGAAAACAAAAAATGTTGTATTGACAACCTCACTTGTCATTTTAACAATTGCATTTGCACACAAAATTAAATTCACTACCGGATCGAACGTACTTGCTCTTGTGCAGACATGTAGCTAGAGGGGGGGCTTGATTTTAATATAAGGAAATCCTTATTTATCTTAATAACATAAGACAAAATTCCGAAGATGTTTTCAGAAATGTTTTTTAATCCGCATTGCAACTTGACAAGAACTTATTTTAAATTAATTAATTTCGTAATAACAAACAACACATTTTATCTAAGCCAGAAACGTAATCTTCTGAGGCTTTTTCATATCAGGAAAAGATGCTCTGTAATTTTCCCTAAGCCTTAAGACTTTAATATTCATGATCAGATTAATAGAACCCAAGATATTAGCATTTTAAACGAACCTTATCAGCGTTTACCTTGAACATTTTTTTCCCTGATTTTTGAGTTCCATAAAATATCCAAAAAATGCAAATAAAGTTCGCGTAAGAAGCTGAGGTATATCTTGGGTTCCATAATATTAAAGTCTTTAAGGTTAAGGAAAATGACAAAATATCTTTCGCTCTAAATATGGTTTGGTGGATTCAAAAAGTTAAGGCTTCTACTTCTGCTGTAAAAAAATACAAACATGTAAAAAGGTAATAATTTATTACATACATATTTACGTATAAAAATGGAAAAAGTTTAAAATTTTGTATAAGGCGCCTTTTAATACTACAAAAATTCCTTGGTAAATAATTGATTCATGCGGGCTTTAGTCTTCAAAAGTCAGAATTTAACGCCAAGTTTTGGTTATGAGCTATGAACCAAGCCCCCTCCGAAACGAAATCCTAGCTACGGACCTGCTCTTGTGGTTAAAGTTGCTTGAAATTTTAAAGATTTATTATGATAATATTATAATACATTTATGCATATAACTAATAATATAATTAATTATTTATTTATTTATCTAATAAATCGGAATATTTGGAAAAAAGCACAGAACATTTTTTTTACATTGATAAAACATGTACTAAATTCTTGAAAAAATATGAATTTATGCAGAAAAAATTCAAAAATTATTGAAGAAGTTTTCTTAAAATAACTAAAAATTTCTTGAAATTTTTAAGAACAAAAATTTGGTATTCCATTTTTAAGAATATATTAGTATACACATAAAATCATAGTTTAAAAAAAAATCCATCAACTCGTTTTCAAAAACATTTATTTTTCAATTTTTTTTTAAATTAAAATAATTTTTTGAAAACATTTGTATGCAGTATTTTTCAGACTTCAGTCCTCCAGGATAAAAATGTTGATCAAATTTGGTTTAGGCTCTAACGAGAATGACGAAAATAAAAAATACGGTTCTCTTCTAGGGCAGGTACCGTTGAAACAGTTATTGGTAATTTTATTTCCAAAAAATGCACCCCATTCTTGCAATTGATATAGTTACACACAAAATGTTTATCAAAATCGTTAGAGCTGTTTTCGAGATATTCCTTACCATTTTTAAAACAGTTGTATGGCAGGCATCGTTATGGTCTTAGCTTAAGTAAAGAATTTCAATATATGCTTCAAGTTTAAAGAAAATTACTTCAGTGGCTTAGGCTGTAAGTCGAGGTACAGACACAGATCCAGACAGACAGACGGAATTGCGGGACCCATTTTATCGTGTTCTCTATCACATAGGTATGCCAAGTAAAAGTTATGAAAAAAAAGATAAAATGGAATCAAATGATAGAAAAAAGAAAACATCTGAAAAGGAGAATAAAATACTGAAATATAAAAAGGATTAAGAATGCAATCTAAATAAAATTTTAAAATTTAAAAATTTTAGAACTTGCCTTGATTGAAACTGGTTGAACAAAAAACTTATTTTCCGCGTTCGGGGGGCAAGCCAAACCTATCCGGATAGGCTTGTGTTGTTATAATGCCATAGGAAAATTCAGCTGATGAACCAACCAGCTGTTGTCAAAAACAAATCTAAAGCTATCCTTAAATTTTCGGGATAATCTTTATAAATTCAGTATCTTTGGACACAATATACGTTTTTGAAGACACAGCAGAGATCTGGGAAAAAATAATTTCTGGTACGTACTTGAACTTTTGTCAGCTGTTTTGATTTTTTTAGGTAACCTATCCGGTTCGTTCGAAAACATATCTGATACTAAAGTATCTCAGATAGCCTATCTGAGAACCCCCTGAAAGTGGCCATTTATATTATTATTTATGTACGTGCTAACGACTGCTTTTGCTTATTTTCAAATAACTTTTTTTATCAAAAAAATTTTATTTTGTTTTGCAACAAATTGAAAATTAATAATTTTATAATAATTGTGTCCATTAACATAACAGTCAAATGGTAAAAAACAACCTCTCGGTCAAAACAGCACCGCTCAGAGTCTACCGAAGCCTTTTTTCGAAGTTTTTATCCATTTTTGCAAAAAAACAAAACAAACAAAAATTGTTTTGATTTTGATAATTCTAGTTTCATTTCACTTTAAGACCAACTTCATTTGAATCTACCATGAATTTACTAAAATTTTAATCTAAAGTGAAACAATTCTACCAGGCCATTTTATAGGTGAAAATATTACACTGCGTGGTAGCCTGGTAATATTTACTGAAAAAAATGCCAGTTGTGAGAAATAAAAAAAATATATAGCAGCATGCACCGATCTCACCTATTCAATTCATCTATAATATTCCATAATAATCGGGTTCAGATGATGGATTAAAAATTATTTTTTTCATTTAAAAATAAATAAAAACAAACAATCAACAATAAGCAATAATTTATTTTAATAAAAATCAACTGCTTATTCATGTTTCTCGAAAAATCACGCAGACGTAATAAATCCACAAAACTGACAATTAATTAAAAAAATAATACTGACAACAGATTTTCCCTTCAGCATATATTTTCTGGCACTTAAACTCATCCAGCTTCTTGATTAAATATTTAAGACAACATTTTTATATTTTAACAATGCTATCATATTAATAAATACAAAAAAAAAAAAAAGAATAAAAATTAAAATAAAAAATAATGTAAATCCTTTTTCGCTGCTCTGTGTGTGCTCTGTCCATGTAACAAATCACACCTGTTGCGATAAGTGGGATTGCGTTCTACGAAAAATACCTTCATACTTACTCGGCTTTCAATTGTTTGGCTTGCATTCAGAATGTGAAACAAAAATAAAACACACAGAAACAATACACCTTTACTACACGCTGTATAACGCAGTTTTAATTAATTGCAAATTTTTATAAAAAAAAAAAAAACAATAATAACAAAACAAAAACACATGACCAAAGCGAAAGACGTATAATGCTGCCATTGTAATTGACAGACAGCCCCCCTTCGAGTAGATCCACCTATAACCAGCTGCCTATACAAACTTTATCGCGTCGTCGGTGATGGTAGAGTGATTCAATTAAAAAAAATATACACATTATAACCTGTGATCACGCATAGACTCATCTTTACTTTAATTAGACATTAACACGATTGTTAATTATATAATTTGAGAATAACAACAACGTAACAAAGCAGTTAAGCAATAATTCTATATATCAAGAGACATTGTTGTACCAAATTAATACCTATTTCTGTTTTTTGTACAACCCACTTAGGAGTCACATCGTACTAAAAAGATACCTATTTGAGTACTTATTTAATTTTTTAAAATTCTAAAAAACTAAGAAAACTTGAAGAAAAATAATATTTTAAGTTAATTATTATTTTTAAAGTTAAAATAAGTGCTTGCGCAATTTAAGTTCATATTTTTGGAGTTAAGTGCCTACCTTCTTTTTGGCAAAACGGAATTTAAGAATCTTCACAATCCAAAAGTTTGAAGTAGCGACCTCTACCTAGCTTTGAATTAGTTTCAATTTCAAGTTTAAAATTTAGTCGCGAATTTAAAATTCGTTCTTGTTGATTCTCACTATTTAAATGAATATATTTTATTTTAATTATCTCAACTTATTTTTTTGTTTGTTTTGTTTTTTTTTTTTTTTATTTTATGGTGCTAAAATAAAATTTAATATATCAATAAATAATCAATGCTTTGTTTGAACTCCCAGACTTTAATAAAGATTTTAAAAATTGGTAAAATTGTTTCTTTTGATGTCGGCCATTCAATCTTATGAGTTTCTCTAACTTAATCGCAGGTACAGGTGAGATTCCTTGAAAACAAAAAAGGTTGGGCACGAACATGAACGGCAGGCCGGGAAGGGGTGAGGATAGGTGGTTGTTTAAATAAGTGTCAAGTTATAAAGAAACAACATTTGCGATCGAAAAATTATTAGGTGGATAGTAAATCGTTTAATATTTGTGATAATTTCGAATTTGTCGTTCGATGTTTTCTATGTTTTTTTTTTTTTTTTGCTGCTTTTCTAACTTGGTGTCAACCTAGCAGCCCCTAGAAAATGTATAAAAACTTCTTATTGTGAATGTTTTCTACTGCTTTGTAATTAGCCGTTGATTAGTCTTGAATTAGTTGTGACAGTTTTGAATATGTCACTCGATGTTTTCTATGTCTTTTTCAGCATAATTGTCAAATTGGTATCAAGTTAGCCAGGAACCCTTGAATAAGGGGTCAAAACTTCTTATACTGAATGGTTTATTGTAATTTATTTATTTACCGGTCGTTTTTCATGGATAAGTTGTGAAAATTCCAATTTTGTCTTGCGATGTTTTCTATATTTTTAATTAATAATGTTCTAAAAGCACCCGTCGTAGACTGGTTAAACCTTGTGATATCGAAATGTTTAATGCTTCAAAATTTGCCATTAGCTGTCGTGTTTACTGTATTTTTTTTTTTTTTATAAAAACATAGAAAACATCGCACGACGAAATTGAACAATTATTTGTAATTTTATGGGCTGATGAACGAAAAATTATTTAGAAATAAACCATTCATTTTCCCATGGGGTGGTTCACTAACTTGATACCAATTTGACAATTTTGCTTCGCTAAGTTGACACCAGCAGAAAAAAAATCATGAGAAACATTGCACGATAAAATTAAAATTGTCACAACTAATTCAGGTTTGCTGAACGGCCAATTATATTTAGCAATAAATTATTCCATATAAGACATTTTTACATCTTTTCGAGGTGCTGCTTTGCTAGGTTGATATCAACTTAGGAAAGCAGCAAAGAAAAAAAAGCTAGGACCCTGGAAAGGTTTCAATACGTAGAAAACTTGTCAAGCCCTCGTGAAAACTTGCTGAGAAGGTTTTGTTATCCCATTAAAAATGCGCCATACATACTTCTGCAACAAAACAAATAATTTTAAACACCAATTCAATGATTTGAAATATTAAAGTGTAAGTTATTTAGCATTGTACTTTTATATTCTGAATTAGCCCAGGTTAACTTATCATAACTGCAGGATGGTATCCAATTTTAAATTAAACAATTTCCTTATTTTATTTTGTATCTTTCGAGACAAAATAATACACTAGAGAGGGGCTAGCTTATTTCGATAGTAACACTATTGTTAGCCCCTTGATAGTACACATATGTATGTATAACTTTCTAGAGCCTCATTGAAAAATAGATTCTTTTTCTAGCTTTCAGAATCTCTTGTTGTTCAGTAAAAATTTCATTTTATATTTGAAGTGAATATTAATTCTCGTGAAACTAAAAAATTAATTTAAAAAAAAAATAAGCAAGGAAATTATTTTTTACAAACCATCTTTCTTCGTTTAGGGGCTGGTTATAGTGATCAAGAAAAGGCATCAGGAAAATTTTTCTTCTTGATAATTAAACGTTTTATCATTTCCCGTACGGAGAATGGATAAGTACCTTTTTTAGACAAAGTATTTTCTCTAAAGAAAATTTTATTTATGAAAAAAACAATATTTCAAGTGATTTATCATCTATTCGTATGATTTGTATATTTCAAATCATGATAAAAACATTGAACTGTCGAAAAGAAATTCCTGAGGCGTTTTCCTGATCGCTATAACTGGCTCCTTACTTTACTTTTACTGATTTTTTTGGTATTTTGTTATCATGGGGTGCTGTATGGCATAAAATTAAAAAAAAAATGTCACAAACCTTGGCATTAAGCTCGAATGAAAACAATTTTTTAAGAAAAATCTTGGATACTATAAATTTATAGTTATAATAGCTAAAATATTTCCACCACCTGACAATAAAATGTTCCACATACGCCACCGAACTTCATCAATAAGCTTCACAAAATATATATAATTGGTAAGTATTTTCGGAGAAAACTAAAAAAGTATGGCATTTATTTTGTTTTCACGGCATATTAACGGCAAATTCTGGGCTAACAAAAAGATATTATGTGAGAAAATTTAGCTGAAACTCACAGATGGTCAAATATTATAAAAGATGAAGTTTTCTCAAAAAATTAAAACTGTGCAATTGTAAGGGAACGCAAATTCACACAAAATTCGGAGTAAATATACACGTACGAAATTATCTTTTGTGCTTTCATTCATTTACTCTCAAACAGATTGGGCTGTGAATTTATGTGCAAGGAAATTTCTTGGGCAGAAAATCACATATAGGGGAAATTTTTTATTCTCTCTTTTGTGAAAAACTTCGAATTTTTTGAGTTCAGGAACAACTTTGGAATTGAAATTCACATAAATGCAAAAAAAAATGCTTCAAAATAAAGGAATGCACCTATTGTACAACATTATTTTTTGACTCTACAAAGCCTTACAGATGTGAGCACAATTTTTCGGTAAGATAAAGTTCAGATATGTAGTAACCCGTGGCGTAATGGTTAGTGCGTTGGACTGACAGGTCTGGGTTCAATACCAACCGCTTCCACCTAAAGTTTTTTCCAGAGTTACTAATTTTTCATTTTAGGCGAGAAATAATGAACCATATTTTTTTTAATCAAGTCAAGAAAAAAAATACCTGTTAGAATTATTTAGCCAGTAAATTCTTTAAACAAAAATTCTTTTAAAAAATTGTAATTATTTGATTGAAATTAGTGAAATAAATTTTTGTCCTCTCTCACAAATACATTGATATCTCGAAAGGTTTTAAACTTTAATACCTATATCAATTTAAGAAAACTAACACCAATGGAAGAGTGTTCTTATACCAATCAATACTAACTTCAAAGACTCTTTATAAACTCATTGAAATTGATTTCGCAAAAACTCTTGAGAAAATTCTATACCTCTGGAATGTGTATACTTTTTTCAATAATCCTTTTCATTGCGAAGCACTGCAATTACCAGGATTATTTGATTACAGTGCTAATTACACTCAACCCTCTGGGAAAACGCGCTATAATCCTCTCACCTTCATACCCTATCGACGTCGTCGCCGTGTCGTCTCATCGTACACTTTGGAATATCTTCATCACACTCAAAACGTTACTGAAAGACTTTGGCTTTTGTATCTGCTAGATAAGAAAAATTTGCGCCTGAAATTTATAGCTTTTCCTTATCCCATGTTGAATAGTTAATGTTGCTTAAGTTTTTATTTCTTATAAGTTATCCTGCCTTAAGGATTATCATTCGTGAAACGGTCGGTGTTAGTTCTTATGCGTTGTGTGTGGTATGAATGAGCTTTTTGATGATAGCAAATTCAAGAGATAGGCTCTCTGCTGGTGCTGAATATTATCCTTTTTTCCTTTAAAAAGATGATACTTACCGTATTTTCGTTTTTCTTTGCTATGAAGTTGTAAGAAAAAATTGAAGAAGAAATTCCCTTTGGTGTGGCAATTTCGAAGAGACCCTTGGATGGTCGTTGAAAATATCAAAAATATAAAGTTTTAAAGTACCTATAAACCAATGATATACAAAGATATAGAAACCACCTTTCATAATCCATGGCGCGGTGCGGTATAACTTAAATTGTGGCGCTCACAGCGGCATCTCTTGATGGTAGAGAAACTTTTAGAGGCAACCCAAGGTATTAGTCGTTGATGTAATTATTTTTCGAAAATTATCATCAGAAACTTTTTCTTTCCCACTCCTATTATTATAATATGTATGTATACCAAGAGAAGGGCCGAAATTATGTAAATAAGTTTGAAGGTAACAGACTTTTCTCTACGCAGTTGTTTCATATCAAAGCAATGGTGAAGGAACTTTATTGGAGAAAGGGACTTTTGAATCTGCTCCTACATTGATGTAACTTTATGTGAGGACAGTTATATGGATCTTTTTGAATTGTGCTTACTTTTTGAAAAGTATTAACTTGGTTGGACAAATGCACTCTGTTTAGATTATTGTCTTTGGAGGGTTGTCAAAAAAAGGGGCAAACGCTGTATCAAAACAAAAAAGCTTTAAAAATCATTTTTTTTGTTGTTACTTCATAGAATGTTATAAAATACTTATATACAAATAATATGAATTGTATTGGAACCATTAGTGGTTAAAAATAATTTCGAAAAGGCTCCGTCACATACGTTACCTAAATATGACCACTTTAAATTTATAAGCAACTGGCAATAATTCGCAAGCATTTGTCTATTCATATGGTTAGTTGCCAAAACATACTATCATCAGCTGTAAAACCTACTTTCACTCCATAAACAGTGTTGCCAATAAAAAAAAATTAATAAATTTGATGGTTCGATAGATCGTGAAGAACTAGAACCTATAAAACAAACTTACAACTTTCAACAAAAAAAAATAAATTAGAGGGAAAAAATATGTTTCTATACGAAGATTTTTTAATAATACAAATTCTATATATAATACTGAAATAAATCAGCCTAGTAGAAGACTTATTGGAATTGTTGAATTATTGATTCAAAATAGCCTTTACTGGCTGAACAGAATGGTGACGCAGACGGAAACGGAGACGGAGCCGGAATAGCTGTCAAAATATTGAATACACGCAAATTCAATGTTGCGAACACAACGGAACGTAGACGCATACGGAGACGCAGACGCAGACGGAAGAGTTCACCAACTTTTAACTTTTGACGTACGGCACTTTTGACGTTTCAATTTGTATGAAGAAAAAAAACAACTTTTTGGGTCGGAAAAAAATATTGTGGTTATTTGTATCGCGAAAAAAATTATTTATTAAAAGGAAAATTATTGGAAACAAAAAATGTGAATTCTGAGCTTGTACACAATAATATTCTTTTGTTTTTCTTCAAAATACCTTCAAAGCTGTACAGCTGCATTGTGGGCATGTAAAAAAAATAACGTACGACACTTTTTGACAACTCTTCCAGTTCCGTCTGCGTCTTCAGTTCCGTCATTCTATTCTGTTCAGCCAGTTAGTCCATGAAAATTTTTTGGCGTTTCGTCCCGGCGATCTCACTTGGACTCATCAGTTGACTAGTGAGGGCCTTGTCAATACGCAATTTCCATTAAGTTCAGTTCATCTTACATAGATTTCATGGTGAATACCTAGTGTGAACTATGAAATTGCGTATTGACAAGGCCCTCACTAGTCAACTGATGAGTCCAAGTGAGATCGCCGGGACGAAACGCCAAAAAATTTTCATGGACTAAAGGCCGTTAAAAGCTATATTGAATGTTGAATTATTGATTCAAAATAGCTTTTAACGGCCTTTAGTCCATGAAAATTGGCGTTTCGCCACGGCGACCTCACTTGGACTGATCTGGACTCATCTGTTTTTTTTTTTTTTATTGTTTTTGAAGAGATTTATCTCTGTGAAGAAAGTCTTATTGAGATATGAAATAAACGGTATTCTTAAGGTATTGAAAAAATTAAGCTGACGATTTTTCAAGTTACCGTTTTTGCGCAACCATTTTAAGCTACAATTTATTGCATTTTTGTAAAAGGAAAAATAGAAATGTAATCTTAAATTCAAGCTCTTAAAAAAATCCGTACCAAATGAAAAACTAGAAACAAAATAAAATTTGACAAGTTGTTGTAAGTTAATCCTCAGATCACTTGTGGCTAAAAAATGGGACTTAAATTTTATTTCTAAAGCCTAGTTTATATATCAATGCGAAGTGAAATTCAAATCGAAATGAAACATCAATAAATCTCGCGTCGAAAGGTTTACAAAGAAAATAAATTCTGTTTTATATTTGGTTTAGATAATTCTGTTGAATTATATTTACTTCGAAACAAATTTTTTCCTCCTTGTCGCTTAAATAATTGCATTTAATTTTATTGTATTTTTCACGCCTGGGAAAAAAGCAATTTTTTTGTATGAAAATTTCACTTCGCTTCGATCTATAAACTAAAGGCTTAACAAACAATGAAATATTAAACAAAATTTTCCTTGTGAAAAAAATGTTCCAATTATCTAAACAACATTTAATCAATAAACATACATACAGATTGGTAGCTTCTATTTTATCCATTGAAAAAATTTTCTTCTAGGTACATATTTATGTACTTATCATCTAATAAAGCAAACATCTAATGAATTTCCTCGTATATATTTTTTTATTTTAGATCTTAATTTAAAAAAAAAATAACATGTTTGTAGGTGATTGTAGTAAAGAAACTTGTCTGAGTCTAGATGCGCGCCTAGTTATGTGAATTGCCATTGACTAAGAACCACACCCAACTACCTTTAAAATTTGCTAATTGAATCACGTTAGATCGTCTAATCAAATGTCTGTGTTGATTTCCGATGAAGTGAACCAAGAAATTTCGCTATTTCTCATGTTCAATAATTTTCTTATGTGTATACGCAGTCTATTCTTAGTTAATATAAACACTATCCACATATACAGTGTGGTTTAAAAATGTTGTTTACTGAAATGTGAATGAAAATGGATTAACTCAGTTCAAATCTTAATTTAAATGCTAAATCTTAATACTTTAAACGAGCAATTCTTGTATACAGGATGATTCACCTAAGGTGTGACAAAAAGTTAGAGCATATTAGTTGAGTCGAGACAAGAAAAAAACGTTTTGGAGTAGGGGAGGGGGTGGCTATTTCCCCCCGTTTAGGTGGGAGGGGAAATTTTCTTAAAAAAAAACCCTTAAAATTGAAAAAATCATTAAAAACAACGGCAACATTTACAATATTATGCTACAATGTTTTTTTAAAGCCAGAAATGCTTTCTTAAATTTTGCATTTAATTCAAATTATTTGAGAGAATAGTTTTTGAAAAGTTAATTTTCAAACTCAAATTTTTAAGAAAATATAATGAAAAAAAAAAATTGTTTAAACTAATTTTGTTATTTTGTTCAGAATTTTACGTTATTAAGCAGTATTTTTGTTTTTAATATTCGATTTTAGTATCTATTTGGGATAGCATCCGCCCACTGCAACGCCCACTTTTATTAATTTTTGGTTTCTTTTAAACGGCTCCAACGACTTCTATGAAATGTTTAGAGTTTCTTCTTATGAATGAAAGAAAAACAAAATTAGAAACTACGATTGTTAAAATCCTTCCTCTGCCACGCCCAAATTTCATTATTTCTTGGTTCTTCGGTAATGGCTCCATATAGATTTGGGGTAAATTTCAGAGTTTGTTCTTTTAAAAAAAAAAAGAATTATTAAAAAAATATTCTTATTAAAATATGCATACTGCCACGCCTACTTTTACAGCTGCATATAATGATTTTGATAAGTTTTCATTTTTTATGAAAGAGAAAAAAAAATTGAAATTTAGTTTGGTAAAATACGCCTATACTGCTACGTCTACTGTTATTATTTCCTTGTTTTTTCTTCAAGGCTCTAAAGATTTGGATGATATTTTCAGTGTTTTGTCATATGAGTAAAAAAAAAATTAGAAAATAATCCGCCCACTGCCACGCTCAATTTTCTTATTTCTTGATTTTTCGGAAACTACTGCATCTATTTTATTTCAGATGCTTTGAATGAAATTTTCATTTTTGAGCAAGACAAAAGTGGTTTTACTAAACGGCTGTAATAATTTGGCGCGCGCTTTTTAAAATGTTTGAAACTTTTTTTTTTTATTTTTTGCAGAAAACAGTTGAAGAAGAAACATATTACAGTCACTTAGAAGTGTGCAGAATGATCAAAATTGTATACTACTAAATTTTAATTTTCAGTATTTTGAAAAACAGAATTTTAAATAACAGGATTTTGTAAAACCGAATCGAAAAAAAGCGAATTTTGAAAAGCAGAATTTTTGCAAGGCAAGCCAGAATTATGAAAAGGTGAATTGTGGCCCGCTCCCTTGACTTTCTCTACACGCTCCATCTTTTATTGCGTCTTGTAAGAATCGGGTGCCATGAAATAAAGTCTAATGTAATAAAGTCCAAAGCTAAATTTTGGACTTTATTGCACTTTTAAGAGTGCAACTAAATCTAAAACGATTTTGGGCTTTTTTGCACTCTCAGAGTGCAATAAAATCCATTGGAATTTATTGCACTAATATCTTTTTGAAAAAAAAAAAAATAAATAAATAAATTTGTGGCGTGAAAATTAAAAATTCCCGAGAAAAAATTTTGTTTCCGTTCCGAGAGAGTCAGCTTTGAAGTTTTTGCATTCTTAAAAGTGCAATAAAGTCCAAAATTTTGATTTGGACTTTAATGCGTTAGACTTTATTTCATGGCACCGTAAGAATTACCCTACCCATAATTAACTTAAAGTGAAAACAGTGGACGAGGAGTATGAAATAAAAGTCTGAACTGTTACGAAATTTATTTTTTTGTTCATAGCCGGTTTAGCTTGAGCCAACGTGGAATATCAAAAAAAAAAAAAAATAAGACCACCAAATTTAAGTATCTAAGCTTATATAAATTTGTGAAAGCATCAAAAGTCCATATTCTTTCAAAATATGGCCGACCGGTCTTATGCCGAGTTACCTTTCAAGATAATTTTTTTTTGGGATGCACTGTTTAGAGTAGATAAATATAACATAGCTTAATACATACCTACATATGTTTCTACAATTTTGTATTTAAACTATATCTGTGTATCGCACTGAATATACATTCACAAAAAGTTTTTTTTTTCTTTGTAATTCGAATTCATCCTAAAATAATCGTTTTTCATCGTTTGTTATAATGACAGCTGGCAATTTACACGTCATCGTCTGTCGTCGTCGGTTGTCGTTGGTTGTCGTTGTTCATATGGGGAGCAACTCACCTGTAAAATGGGGAACAATAGAAACGGACACAGGGGCCATTTGTTCTCCGGTGCGAATTTCAATGTTTCAAATGTGTCTGCGTCTAACACAATGCAAAACACTCTGATATAACAACCAGAGTCTTGATTGGACTATTGAACACAAAAGTGGGGGGATGATTGCGGTGATTCCTTTTTTTTTTTTTTTACAAATTCATCCAACCAAATTAACTCATTGGTAATAGCTAGCCATGTCAACCATGACTTTGACTTATATGCCTTTGGGGCGAGTGTGAAGTTTTTATTAATTATATAGGAAAAATGGAATTTGAAAAAGAGATACACACAACATGTCATGGATTCACTAAAGTAATCATATTTTGTTTAAGTATTCATCTCTCGTGTAATGAAAAACACACACACTAACAGATACCTACATGCTACCTCCCACCACCACCCGGCAAATTTAAGATCTGTGGTCTCGACACTTTTTCAGCGCGCCTACAGAATATGTGACAAGGATCATTTAAAGGCTGAGCTGAATCTGGTTGACAACGTTCTAAGAGCAAATGGATATTCAAAAAAGCAAAGAACGTGGAAACCAGTTGTGTTACAGGAAAGGGACGAAAGCAACCTGGACAAAAAAGCTTTCTTACCATACGTCAAAGGTGTAACGGATAGAATTGGTAAGGTGTTAAAAAGATATGGGATAAAATCCATATTCATGCCACCAAAGAAGGTAAAAAACTACCTACAGTCACCAAAGGACCACTTTCCTCTCCAAACTCCGGGCGTATATGCGGTCCCTTGTAGCTGTGGGTCTTCTTACATTGGACAAACACAAAGAAGCATTGCCACCCGCTTAAAAGAGCACATTAGTGCTGTGAGCAAAAACCAGCGTGAAAAGTCGGCAATCTGTGAACACATCTTGGATAATCCAGATGAACACCACTGGATTCACTTTGACCAAACCAAGGTGTTAGCTCAAGAAAAGCACTACATCCCACGGCTAGTTCGTGAGGCAATTGAAATCAAGCGCCACCAAAATTTCAATCGTGACGACAGTTTTAAGCTATCTCGATCTTGGGATCCTGTAATCAACACCTCACAGTCACCATCCCGTATTAAACTTAAAACACCCTGCGATGTAGTGTGTATAGTTTGCTCCCAACAACCTGCACCTCAACAACAACAACATCATGAGATAGAACCACCTACGCATCGCTACAACTTGCGTAGTCAATCTAACATCTAACATCTCACAACAGTTTCCCGGTGACCACGCTCAATGCAATTTGATGCGAAACGTTCGGGGTGAGTACAAAAGTGCACTCTCATAAATTTCAAAAACGTGGCTAATCCGAAAATAATAGATATTAATTAATGAAAAATTAATGGTTCCCACAGTCATTTCCCAATTCCAGGCTTTGTTTTAGGTTAATTATTTTCGAACCGAAAACTAACTAAGAGGCCCAGACCAGACCGCCCAGATCACTGCTATTCATGACTCACCCTTGGCTTAGTTAAATAAGAAACTGCATTTTTCTGTTTCAAGAAATATGAAATCAAATATGGAAGAAATCAGTATCAAAAAAGCTATTCCTAAGATCCTAATGCTTATTCTTCGCAAAGGAATGTAAGTCTTTCCTTTGCGACGAATAAGCTGAGTTTTTTTAGTATAACACCTTATACTCTAAAGCCTAAACTAAATAATTTTGTCTTTAAAATGTTTGACGCTAAAATGGGTCACATTCTTGTATTATGTTTCATTTCCCTTAATCCCAATCTTAAAGCCAACAAAAAGTCAGTTAAAATCTAAACGAAACACATTATAATTATTATCCTGTCATAAAATGTCCTCTTCAAATGTCCTCTTTTGCAAATTTAATCCACTTCTAAATATTTACAAGAGCTATATAATATACCAAAAGCAAGCACTTCATATTTCAGTCAGTCATGATGATGATGCTGTTCCTGTCCTGACTCGTATCATCACTTCAAGGAGATATCCTATATAGCTATGAACCACAAAAACATCAAGGGTGGTGTTGGGAGATGTCATTATTCTTTGTTTCAGCTTTTTATATCTAAATATATATTGTATAGGTACCTTTATCAACTCTTACCAAAACCACTAGAAAAAGTAAAAAAAAAAAAATGCAATAACAACAAAACAGTTTATATAACCGTATTGTTGCTTGATTAAATTTTTTCATCATCATCCTCATCATCATTTCAAGGCATTTCACCCGATCCAGCCTCTCTCCCACGATATATGGGCAAAGGGTAGTGGCGGAGGGCGGCATTGTCATCGCATTCAAACAGAAAAAGGACTTCATATAGAAAGACGCCATCCTTTGGTACACACAATATACACCCTAAACACATACATTTAGTTTAATATGTGGAGAATTTATGTAAATTAATGTTTGTTTAAGGATTTTTTTTGCAAAAGCCCCCGTTACACAGAAGCTTTTATTTTTTTGCAATTTTTTTTTTCATTCTTCAAAATGACTCTCCAGTACCACTATCTCGAATCCACCCATATCCGGAGCGAGGTTAAAAACAATGAAACACTTGGGTAGATCGGGGGAGTAAATCATCTGAAGAAAGTGACGTTACAAGTTCATATTGGTCCAAATAGAAACAACGCCAACGCTAACGCCAACAACGAAGAAAACGTGGCGCGCAATGTAGGCAGTGTCCTGTGGGTGGTGCTGATGTGGTAAAGAAAAAAAATCATCATCCTAAAGCTGGATCTGCAGAATCGGTAGCTTCATCCACTTCAGGGTTTAAAACAAAGGAAATGAAGAAAAAAAATACCTCTCCGCAGGTTCTTTTTTTTTTTTCATTTTCATTTCATCCTTTTGATAAACATCGTTCTGCGATGTATGCGTGTGCTTATAACCATTTTGGCAACAGTAATAATATCCCTAAATAAATATAATGTTACGTCCTCGCATCCAATTGCGAAAATATTGCTAATGTATGCAAATTAAATGTATCTAAACGTATAGCCCGACGACGACGATGAAGACCTCAGACGTTCGTCGTCATTGTGGCACAGCGCTAGATGACTAAGTCACCTCTTGTTGCGTTCTAAAGAATGATAATGCGTTCTAAAAACACTTCCGATTACGACCAAGGTACAAGACAGGACACTTGTCGATAATTTAAATGCATTTTCTTTTCTTAGTTGTAAGTAATGGAAGGTCAAGTATTGTAGTTGTGGAAAATCTTATCTCGAACTTGTTTTAAACTTTTGAATTGAAAAAAACTTAAACTCACGAATATAGGTCACATTATTTACTCCTAGAAATTGATGTGGACAAATTTTCTATCATTCATTTAATTTTTCAGGGACTTTTTTATCTGGGACATCATAATTCCCTGGTTATTTGGGTACAAATTTCTTGCAAATTTGTTTAAAACTCTGTCGCGTGTCGTCAGCTTTCCGAAAACAGTCATATTGATACAATTGATGTTTCAGCAAGGAATGTTTTTTTTTTGTACAATTCGACTTTCAAGAGCTGCATTTTTGAGCTAAATTACTTTCAAAAATAGATCAAAACGTTGGAAA
This sequence comes from Epistrophella euchroma, assembly GCA_947049315.1. Classification (NCBI taxonomy): domain Eukaryota; kingdom Metazoa; phylum Arthropoda; class Insecta; order Diptera; family Syrphidae; genus Epistrophella; species Epistrophella euchroma. Next base: position 15,819,651 of record OX346247.1, on the reverse strand, counting down.
ATGTTTGGTTTAAAGTTTTTATAAAAGAAAAATATACGTAGGCTAAAATTCCTGAAATATTGACTAAAAATTAAAACAAAAAAAATAGTAAGAACCAACACACATAAAATGATGTGCTTTATGTACATTTTTTGAAGGCTAATATTCAATTCTACAATTTTTTTTTTTGCAATTTGTTGAAGTGAATAATTCTTGATGTACGTTAAGTTAGCACCGCCATTTTTGATTTTCAAAAAAAAAAAAAAATTTTGTGCTGCGTTGTGCCATAAATATTTTTTTCAAATTCGCCAATTTTAAGAATGGTAAATTTTGTTTTTTTAAATAAAGTTTCTAAAAACTTAAATAAGTGCTCTTTCGTGATCAAAAAATTATACTAAGAACCGAAGAGACACAAAAATTCACATATTTGCAACTTTTACAAGCGAACGCAAATTTTGCGAAGCACCTTAACGTGAAGTTAGCACCACCATTTTCGATTTAAACAAAAAATAGAGAATGCGCTATATTGTGCCCAACTTGTGCTATTTGTACTGTGAATTTGTTTTTTCAAATTCGCAATTTGCAAATGTTAGGGATAAATTTTTTTGGAAAACAATGATTTTCAAAAAATTAAACTTGTGCTGTTTTGTGCTCAATTTTTGCTGCCAAGTGCTGAAGAGACAAAAAATATATTCGCATACTTGCAGCTTTTAGAGCCAAAATTAATTTTGAGAAGCGTGAAGTTAACACCGCCATTTTCGATTTTCAAAAAAAAAAAAAAAAGAATTTTGCTCAACTTGGGCGCGTTATGCTGTAAATATTTTTGTTCAAATTCGCAACTTTACAAATTTTACGGATGAAATATTTTGCTTGTGCTTGTGCTGGTTTGTGCTTAGTTTTTGCTGCCAAGTACCGAAGAGACAAGAAAAATATTCGCATGTGTGCAACTTTTAGAGCCAAAAATTCATTTTGCGAAGCGAGAAGTTAGCACCGCCGCCGCACGTGCCATTTTTTTTCTCAATATTTACTCTTATTAATTCTTAGTCAAATACTGAAAACAAGTTGTAGGTTATCGTGGCTGTCAGCACAAGTGCTTGACACACTTAGACCAAGAGTTGGTCCATTGTGATACCACATGAATCAAGTAGAAATTCTTCCTACTCATTTGAACCATTTAGAGCTTCTTACAAAGCGTGCGAGACGATTATTGTCTATGTAAACAAGTTGTAAAAATTATTTATTATTTTTGAGAAATTAAAAAAAAAACCTGAAGGTAGGGTACCTACTAAACAAATCCTTTTTATGTTTAAAAGGTTTTTTTAATTACCATTTATAGGATGCACTGGGGTTAAAAAATGGTATCCTATTTTGTTAAATTATTTAAAATTTTCATTTATATTTCAATTTTTGTGTGCAAAAAGTAATAAACTGTACTCTAAGCACCAGGCTGTCGCGTCGGTTTCTTCCCCTTTGTAACTCAAATTCAAATTACTGTATAGATAAATCCTTATTCTTCTATTCCTATATTCAATATTATAATTGCATGAAAATAGCGTATGCCCAACACATAATACAATTATATTTATTTATAGATATTGCCTTTTTTTTTAAATACTTTACGAAAGTTATAGATTTGTCTAACCGTGCGAAGCTGGGGCGGGTGGTCTCGTTATACCTACAACATTCTATTGAAAAAGTTTGAAAATTCGTCTACAAATTAAACGGTGATGTCAAACATTGGGGTATGAAAAAATAAAGAAACATACAAAAAATGACACAAAATTAATTTGTACAAACAAAAAATTGGCCAGTTATTAATTCTGAGCTCTCAAAAATCTTCCTCCATCGCTTTCTTATATTCTTATTGGACTCGAATCCAAAACATTTCATTTCTTGAGAGCAAAATAGAGAAATTTATAAGAATACTGAGTACTCAAGAATATAAACTGATTAAACCCAGATTTTCACTTATTGTGCCATAACCGATAACAGTTTCGATACGAATAATATGATCCAGGGGCGGACTGGCACTTGAAATTCCATTTTTCAAAAGAAAACTTTTTTATAAAACTCACTCACGTGAGACCTTATAGAAAATATAGTGTTTTTTTTTAATGAATTCTTGATCAATAATTCAAAACCCACTAGGGTATGATGCCACAACTCGGTGGCAGGCACCTTTAGTCAATATAAATCTGTTTTGGCCCCCTATATTTTTTTTTCAAGGCCCTCAGAATTCTGATTGTGGGCCCCCTCTGAATCTTTAGGGGCCCAAAGAATTATATTTGTGGCCAATTTAGAGTCAATTTAGGCCCCCTATGGATCTTTGGAGGCCAACCGGACTCTGTTTGTGGGCCCCCTATGCATTTTTTGAGGCACACAGAATTATGTTTGTGGCCCTTTTAGACAATTTAGGCCCCTATGGATCGTTGGAGGCCCACCGGAATCTGCAAAATATTTGCTAAGAAACTACAAAAACTCAATTTAGATGTTTTTTTTTAAATAACGCCATGAAATTTTTGAAGTATGTTAAAGAAATTAGGCTCAAATTATTGAAACTGCTTCCAAATTACCATCATGAGATATTGGTGATAAAAATCCAAACAGTGCTTTTTGTATTCAAGATATAAAATTTAAAACCAAAACATAATCATTTGACTGTGAAAAATCGTCGAATTAAAGCTGAAAAATTGATGAAGTTAATCAACTTATACACATTATTGAAGAAAATTTGACTCTTCAATTTTTTTTTTGAAATTATTTTATATGTTTTATTTCTTGTGATTGCGCAATAGCGATATAAAATTATTTCTACTAATTGAAAACTTATATATGAATATTTCGAATAGTTTTTGTTTCATCTCAATACTACCACTTTTCACAAATATACAGCTCTTCTAAAAACACTAATAAAAATTGAAAAAAAATCCCTTAGTTTTTTTGACTACTGTAATTTTGTTTTTACTAAACTGAAAGTCAAACCCTCTTAACGTCGTAAAATTTATGTTAAATAGCTAAGCCCTGTTAAACTTTTTTGTTCAAAAACTCAAATAAATGAATCTGCCAGTCGACACTGCTAAAATCTAAAAAATAATTACGATTACCTACACTCAATGAATTGAACATTTAAACATTAATAAACATGAAAAAATGAAATATCAAGAAATAATTTCTGCATATCAACTTTTATTTTTAACCATTTTTAGAGTAATTATGCATTTTGGGGCCTTTTTCCTAAAAGTCCCGGTAGGCCGTTTGACTCCCAGTCCGCCCTGATATGATCTGATCATATATCTAGAAACTTACAGTCGTATATTAATTAGATTTCCTAAGAACACTCTTAAACAGTGTTGTCCAGCTAGCCACTGTCTAAATAGTTTGACAACTCATTATTAATAAATCACATTCCAGAAGCTGTCTAAATACGACCTCATATTGCCCGTGACATACCTGGAATAACTCATTCGCGAGTGAATTAATGGATTTAGCCGACTTTTTGGCTACGTTAAAATACATTTCTTTCATTTTAAACATAACTTTTCGTTTCGCAACAAAAAAATTGCATTACTTTGTTCATTGAACGTGGACAACCAATTTCGGTGTCTAACAATAAGTTAGATAACCGATGGAAATGTTTATTAATACGATTTTGGAGTTGGACAGCTGTCTAAAGTAGACATACCTACTTTGGAATGGGTTTATTAATAAGACTATTATCGTTTCTTATGGAAGAATAATAGGATCGATATTAGTAAACATAGGTATTGGCAATAGTGTGAATCTCAGCAAAATATAAAATTTAATTTAAAAAGTAGCAAACTGTCAAATAAACCATTTATAAAAACACTTTTTTCTGCAAATATTGAAATAATCCCATTTTGGATCTATTTATTGTCTGTGTACTGTGTTCTGTTCCCAATCTGTATTGTGATAGTTCTTTAAAAAAAATGCTAATACTGTTCCTTCTTTATTAAAGCCCAATCAAAGTTTATACATTCTTTATTATTTTACAGAATTTCGGAATACAGATTTATGAGCTTATATAAAATTCTAGAAGCACAAAATTTTGGATTTGCACAGAATTTCTGAAACCAAATCATGTTACAGAATTGTATTCTCAAACCCTAAAGTTTTTATTTATTTTTTAATTTCTTTTTGTGAAGGATATGATGTTTTATAGTTCCAAGAAGAGAATTAACAAAAATAAAAGAAAATTATTTTGTTGTTGTTTTAGTGGACTGTATTGAATTAAATTCAAATGGAAGATTTTTTGCGACCTTTATAGTCCAATTTTTATAGTCCCTGGACTCCTTTGAAACATGTTCGTGCGACAAATTCATGCATTAGAACAAAATCCTAAGGTGCAACAAGTCCGATATTTCACATTCCTAGTAATAAATTCTAACCGGGCATATTCCATCACGGAACCTGGTAAACATTATATGGCTTTAAAGAAAAAGGCCAAACTCGCCTGCCATCATACCGAACGTTTGAAATTTATTTCGTCAAATTGAATGCTTTATGTCGTTGGCCTTTGGATGTCGTGTGTTATTGCCGTTTTCTTCGAATTTCTTCTATACTTTGTGTCCAAATGGACAATCCGCGTTTGACATGAGCCAACGAGCCCTCTATACCACTGGAAACCCATTAAAAGGACGACTTTGAGCTGCTCAAGCTTATGGCTATACCTTTTGCAAAGAGTGTTTATGTTCAAACGGAAAGTAAACGTTTGAAGGAAACCGCATTAACGGAGAATGTCCTTTTCAGTCATTACACCAATGCCGAATGTCATCCATCTATTCACATTCATTCATCCTCGTCCGATCCGAGCCAAAACCAAACGGAAGAGTTAGGGTACAAACATTATCCTGAGGTCACTGTATTTGAAATGAGCCATCACGTCAACCACAATGCTCCAAGTATAAAAATGGAATTGAATGTGGATTCTAAGTCCGTTTCTAACTTAACTGTGTCGTTTTTTGGATTCAAAGAATATTCTGTTATATACCTACATAACATAGGTATACATATATTTCCTTTGGCTTATAATATAAAAGGATGAGGGAGTGTGGGCTTTTTGGTTTTTGAAATCAGTTGAGATATATGACCGTGGGTTTCTTTTTTATTGCCTTTTCAATAGAAAAAAATATTTAAGAACGAAAGGAAAGAATGAGGGAAGCTTTCATTTACCTCGATGATGGTAACAAAGATAGATGTTGTTTTTGGACATTTTTTTTATATACATACATAAATATCAATGCTTCCAGAAGTTAAGAAAGTGGATACATTTTTTTATGGGAGGGGGCTCTTGCGAGTTCTTTATTTGTGAATCCAAAAGGATTATGAACTCGGCTGGAGATTTTTTTGAGGATATTTTTTGTTTATTGTGCGAGATAAAAAGAAATAATTCATATAATAAAACAGTTATAGAGGATTATTATGTAGACATAAAAAAATCTACAGATCAGAAGTTTAAAAGAAATTTCATTTAAAACACCAAGCTCTGCCTCGAGTTTTTATCCACGGTTATTAAGTCTTAATTTTATGGTATATTCAAGGGAATAATAATAATAAAACCGTTTGATTTATAAATAAAAATAGTATTTAAATTGTTATATAACAAACCTTGTTTTAGCCGTGGCATGATGGTTAATGCGTATAACTGTCATGCCGGAGGTCTAGGTTCGATTTCCAGGCTCATCCTGGAATGAAAAAACAAAAAAAGGCTGCTGCCTTTTGGGAGGAATTGACAAAACCTCTCCAAGAGCATCCCTTGCCATAGAAAAGTTCCGCTCACATTAGCCGTTCGGACTCGGTAATAAACGGTAGGTCCCCTCCATTCCTGAAGGCAAACACGCATAGGATAGCTGTTATGCCAACAAATTTATTTTTTTTTTTTAATAAATTTGTATGTATATAAGTACATATACCTACAGCTAAGACATTCATGTTATTTAAGTAGGTCTATAAGATGATGTAACCTCGAGTTTATGTAAAAACATATTTCACTGGATATAATGTTTGACCTTTAGACATAAATACTCTCGATTTTTCTTTCGGAAATTTGATTTTTCTCGTAAAAATTTGTGGAAAATTAGAATACAAAAGTTAAAAAAATCAAATTTTGGAAATAAATGAGTTGAATTTCAAAGAAGTACCGATACTGATACGACACACACAAAATAAAAATGTCAATTTCCAAGAAACTGAGAGGATACTCAAATATTTCGATTTTAATAAAATCGAAGTGAAGCCAGAGCTCTTCCTATTATCTCTCCTGTTAAAAAAAAAAGGACAAGAAAAACTTTTCCTGATTTCATTTCAGAGGATAATAGGAAATTTCTGAAATTTTGTATCAGCTTAAGAATTTTTAAATCTTATTGATATTTCAATCAAACATCATCCTAGTAAAAAAATTTTGACACCACCAATATTTTTTTTGGAGCTGAATACTGTTTGAAAATGAATTTTTCAAAAGTTAATGATTTAAGAAAAAATTTACATACCTATAAAGTTATTACTTTAACCTCTTAAATTATAAAAAAATCTTGTAAATGAAAAATCTTCATGTGATGATTAAAAAGATTACAAGAGAATGCAGATAAATTCAAAAGATTGCAAAACTTAAAAAAAAATCAAAAGAATGCGCATGAATTCTTAAAAGATTACGTTCATTTGATTGTTGTTGAAATTAATTGAGAAAGAAATTGATTGCAATCTTTTTGATTCAAAGGAATGGAGATTGCATAATTTGAAGTCTAAATTCTCAAAATGAAATCAATAAATGCAATATTTTAATTGAAATTATACAAAAATAAATGATTTTTAAAGACAAATCTAGTACTTTGGAACACATTGAGCATACCACAGATGGTTCTTGAAGGAAATTCAGTTACTTAGCAATCGTTGAGTGATGTTTAAGTCCTTTGAAAAAAGTAGAAATCAATTTTTGCAAGGTCTTCCTCCTATAAATGGACAAGGTTACTGGGATATTGGATGATGCTTATGTTAATTTGTATAAATTGTTTGTATCAACTGATACTTTTTTTGAAATGATCACGTACAATAAAAAAAAATAGTGGCCCGAGACTCGTCAGCTCGTTAATAATGAGGGTATATTGCCTTCACTCAACCAATCATGTGTGTTGTTATTTGGCAGAAATGGAGGCGACCTAGACAAAGGCGTACGTAGGATTTTGATTAGGGGGGGGGGGCAAAGCCCCCCGGTCGGTACAAATTATAACAATTATAAATAAATAAATTTGGTGGCACAAACGGCTCATGAAGAACCAGGGCCTAGTGACTTACAAGTCTCAGCCATTCCTGTGTGCGTGTCTGCAGGAATGGAGGGGACCTACAGTATATTGCCGAATCCGAACGGCTAAGATGAGCGGCACTTTTCCATGACAAGAGATACTCTTGGAATATTTGTCACTTCCTCGAAAGAGGTAGTAGCTCTAAAAAAAAATAAAAGGGAAGCGGCTGGTATTGAACCCCAGAACTCTGGCATGAGAGTCCAACGCACTAACCATTACGCCAACTCTACTAAAATTATTTAGCTTATAACAATTAGTGAAAAAAAACTAAAGGATATTTTTATGAGAATTTTGAAAACAAAATTTTGAAAAGCAGAATTATGACAAAAGAATTTTGACCCAGACAACCCTCGTAACGTAGATATAATACTCAGTGTTTATAAAAAAAAAACTCCGTTTCATTATTTTGACTGAAAACCTAAATGTTAACAGCTTGTGTGTGCATGCATACCTATTAGAGTGTCCGTTACTTCCCAAACTCATTTTTTGTTTGGGTCAGACAACCCCTTTATAAAAAGTTTATGCCCTATACAGTAAATTTATGGACCAAAAAAAAACTTGGCCGAGCTTATTAACCCGTGCCTCTAAGGCCATAATCTTCCCATATACATTTTTTCGGAATTTATGAACTTTTTACGTATATTTTTTCCTTCCGAACAACGACATTTTTAATTTTCTTGTTGATTTATATTACATGATCCTCCATTTAATAAATGTCATTCAAAGTTTATGGAAGAAAAAAAAAAAACTGTAGAAAAATTTGAAAATTATTTCTTTTTTTATGTAAGAGGCAGATGTTAACGACAGAATTTGTTTGTAAATACATTTTTTGTAGGGCATAAAATTTTGATTTGATCAGACACCCCGATCAAAAAAGTTGGTTTAGGAAACAACGGACACCCTAATCTATAGAAAATTGCCCCTCCTGTCTAAACGGGGAAATAGACCCCCCCTCCCATACGATTTTTTTCTTGTCTTAACCCAACCTTCGCTCCGGAAATAGACCCCGATTTTTTCTTGTCTTAACCCAACCTACTCCCTCCAGCAGTTTGGTGCATCTTATACCGATCACCTTGTATAATAGTAGTTAGTTAGTACAGAAATCTACCAAAAATTTGTATTCTTTGTAAATTTTGAAGAAAGTATTGAAACGTTTATAATGACGAACGATGTGTTTAAAGAAAAATTATAATACCGAAGATAGTTTTTTAAATTAATATTGTACATTACTCAACAAAAAAAAAGGAGGAATGTAATATTTATCAGGGGGCAATCGCCTCCCCCTGCCACAATTTTTTTTTAACTTGATTAAGACATTCAAATCCCGATGATAAGGCAAATCGTATATCTACATAATATATTAAATTATTTTTTAACGAATTACCCCAACACTCATAAAGAAGATAACAGTATGGGCATCATAAAATCCATACTTAATATATTATAGGTACTCTCAACTTAACCTACTTGTAAACTTTAAGTACCTACATCAAAATATCACCTCTTGCTCTGTAAATACAAAAATTAAAGAACAAAAATTTTAATCCCATTGACCGAAGAAACAATAAATTGGTAAACAAAACTACTAAATTCAATGGTTCCAAGTTTCCCATTACTTCAATAAGTATAGGTATAGTCCCACTAGAATTTCCACTTTAATTTGTATCTTTGACTCAACGAGCTCCAGGTGTACATTTTAATTTCAAGCACTCGGATATAAGGAAACGCATTTATAGCAAATTACACAAAATAATAATAATACAAAAAAAAAAACTTGAAAAGACAAGAAAAAAAAATTGGAATTAAAATTCCAGAAGTTCCCACAGTTTGTCGTAAATGGGGCTAAACTGACCGCTGCTACCATCGCGCCGCACCGCGCCGAGACGCTCTTAATCATAACCTCTTCAGGTACTGGGTTAATGAATGCTAAATAAATTCAAATTATATGTATCGCTGGAGACGATCTACCTTTAGTTCGAGTACCGTACCCAATGCAGTCCAACAAAGTCCATTCCATATATACATTGGCGGTAGACTATATCGCATGGGCGAACTATTCGCGGGTTAGAGACGGCTTCGGAAGGCGCTGCTGACTGTGTGGTAGCAGCAGTTCTATTGGGGGTACAAATGTACTAAAATACACAGCGGATAATGGAAAGCGAAAAGAAAAACGAATTTATTATAAATCGTGGCTGTTTCCGTTTTCCGTTGTCTCTGTTACATATACCTTCCTCTAGCTAGTTATAAAGAGTTTGCTCCTTGAACTTGGGATTGGGGTGCCAAACAACAATCAACACACATACAAAAAAAAAAGGGTTCTTACTCAGTTTCTCCTTTGCATTGACCTCTGCTTTGACCTTGTCCGCGTATATATTTAATGAATTCATTGACAATTTACGTTAAAAATTCCAATGACTTTCGATAAAAAGGTTTTATTTTTTATTGTCTTCCGGGGATGAAGAATACATTTTTCAATTTTATCGGTCTGAGTTACGGCAATGTCAACAGAAGGATTTTGTTTATTGACAACGCGATGTGATTTGGGATTTTCTGTTTTTCTTTTTTTTGATTTGATTTAACCTCTGACATTAATTGGATAGGAAGGTATCATTGTTACGGAAAGATGGGATCGAGTGGTTTTAGAATCATATGAAACACGATAGGTTCATTATGAAATAAAAGGAACTCGATACTGGAACATTAAAAATAAAAATTGTTTATTTTATTGTTAATCGATAAATGTTGTTTATCGATAAATATTGGTCAGGAAAATCCTAAATCTTTTTGAGCACTAGCCCATTAGATAGATGTTTGATAAGAGTCAAAGAAGGAAAAGTATATTAAACCCAAAGTCACTGGCAACTTCCACCAAATATAAATATTTTTCTTCTTAAATCACTTACAAAAGCCTAGTATCATTTTGTGACAAGCCTTATTTGTAACAGCTATGTCTATGATGTTAATTGTTTCTTAAAGTCTAAAGCGTTATAAGCGGTGAGAAAAATATGTATAGCTGGAATTGAACTGAATTTTCGAAGCTTTGCTATCCTTTATCTTCTTGGATACTACATATAGCTAAAGATTATAACCCGCAGAAAGAATTTCAAAAAACAAATAAATTTGGCGGCCATGACAGTTCGTATAGAACCAGGACCCATGTTCTGTAACTTCTCGCATGCATCAAATCGGTCGAGAAACGATGGAAACTGAAACAAAATACATGAGTTTTGTTCCATTTTTCAGCGTTTCTCGACTGATTTTTTCGATGTGAGAGTTACAGAACATGGGTCAACTAAATGTATGATAAAAAAAATAAATTTGATGACATAACAGCTCATGAAGAACTAGGGCCTAGTGACTTACAACTCTCAACCATTCATGTGTGCGTGTCTGCAGGAATGGAGGGGACCTACAGTTTATTGCCGAATCCGAACGGCTAACGAGCGATGTTGAATCACAGTACACATATTGAAAGTAATATATGGCACATATTTGAGAATCTCAGAGACCTGCCCGTCGGAATTTGCAAAAAAAAGACACAAGGGTTTATTAATTTCGAAGACCCTTGTTGTCAATTTACAAAAAAAAAAAAATACAAGTTAATTGTCTTACTGAAGTCTATACAGCGCGTAGTTGCAGTGTACTTGAAGGTCTTTCTCAATAGCTTTGTTTGCAAAAGTCGGTGAATTTAGAGGGCAGAATTTGATTCCAGAGCCCAGACCTCTGGCTTGATAGACCTACGCATTAACCATTACGCTACGGAATTATATTCTTACAATAAATAAAAACCTAATGGTCATAGGTTTAAAAGAAAATTGAACCCTGCTTCAACCTCAATTAATCCGAAAAAATCTGTGGGTTTGAAAGTTTTGATCGAATGTTAAACTACGAACGTCCAACTGGCCGTAATATGTATCTTGTTAGAAATTTGTTGATTCAATTAAAAATAAATCCCTTTTGTGTTCGTTGTAGTAGTCGTGGCGTGATGATTAGTGCGATGGACTGTTATGCCAGAGGTCTGTGGTTCGATCCCCAGCCTCGCCACCTATTTATTTAAAAGAAAAAAACGGCTACTGCCTCTTGCGAGGAATTGACAAGTCCTCCAAGAGTATCTCCTGCCACAGAAAAGCGCCGCTCGTTAGCCGTTCGGATTCGGCAATAAACTGTAGGTCCCCTCCATTCCTGCAGACACACACACAGAAATGGTTGAGAGTTATAAGTCACTAGGCCCTAGTTCTTCATGAGCTGTTGTGCCATCAAATTTATTTATTTTTTTTTTGTGTTTGTTCGCGCATAACTCGGTTAAACATCATGCTATTTGGTTGTGGATTTTTTTGTTGTATTTTTGATAAACCATATTACCATACAACGAAGCCGAAAATTCGACAGAAATGATGAAAATTCGACCGAAAAAGTAGGAAAATCGTGAAAACACATTGAATTTTCAAAATTTCTGAAATTAAATTGTATTCGTAGGCACATAACTCCGCTAAACTTCTTTCGATTTGCATGAAGATTTTTGTGTTTGATTTGTATTGAACCAGATTAATACACAACGGAGCCGAAAATTTGAAAATTCAACCAACAAAATCAGAAAATCGTGAAAACTTCTTGAAATAACAAACTTTCTGAATTAGTTTTTTGTTCGTACCTACTCACAGAACTCGGCTGAACATCACCCAAATTGGATGGTTATTTTTTTGTTGGATTTATATTGAACCAGATAAACATAAAACGGAGATAAAAATTTAGAAAATTATAGGCCGGAAAAGCTGGAAAGTGGTGATAACAATTGGAGGTTGCTCGACTTTCGAAATGAACAATTATAATTTAATCGATTATAGGTGGAACGATGTTCGCCGGGTCAGCTAGTAATTTTTTAAAATATTTCTGTCCTTCGGAATAATTCCATGATTCCATTTCGTAGATCAAATTTTACCTTGATATTTATAATTTTTGCAGACAAATAGTAAAAAAATTTGTTAACCGAGTTAAATGTTATTTTGTTTAAAGTACATAATTTTGTATTTTAATATTAAAAAAATGATATTGCATATACAAATTTTTAAAAAACTAAAAAAAAAAATTAGAAACTTCCAACGGAAAAGCAAGAAAATTCTTAAAAAACATACTCTTTGGGTAGCACGAAGTTAGCCGAGTCAGCTAGTTTTAAATAAATAGTTGCTTCAGTTGAGTTAGGTATAATTTTGAAAGCTTCCCTATTAACTTTTGATCACCTCTAAATACCATCATGCCTTGAAAATCCCATATTTCAAAAGAGATTAGGTACCTACCTACTTCAATTCATATTCATACATCTCTTAAAATAGGCATAGCAATTTTTCATGTATCTAATTTTCTTGTTACAATGCAAATACCTACCTTTATTTTGCTATCCAAATAAACCACATATTGAATACCTATATAATGAAGATGTCTCGCGCGTCCATTCTTATAGCCTGGTTCACCATCAGTAGTGCCAAGTCGAACGTTGTACTAATTTAAAGCAAAACTCTCACGGCGAAAATTAATCACAGAACAACAAGCAATTGGATGCCATATCTACACCTTACCATTATTGTTAGTGTGTGGTGTGGTGTTGTCTTAAAGCAAATATAGCCAGCCAACTACCTACCATAATTTAGAAGTCTATGCGCGTACGCCTTTCAGTCGTCGTATAGCAATCGTTCCTATTTGCTTCAGAAATTCCATTGCATCTGTAGATACGTATATAAGAGCTTCAGCACGCAGCAGTAAGTAACCACCTTCGGACATGTCTGCCTATCCGGGAGCGCATGTGCAGGAACCACGTGAAGAACAGGCTTAAAGTCTAAACCCCCTCCCCGTAAAGTGCTTATATGTTAAACAATGGAGACAACCTAAGCAGGCCAGCAATTTTAAAAGACAAAACAACATAAAAAAAAAAACACAAAAACTAAAATGAAAACAAATAAAAATCGCGCATGAGAAACATGAAGACATTTCGACGATTGACTGTCGTTTTGGACGGACAGGTCTACAGTACTGTGTTAGGGATGGTATGGTATAGCCTGAGCCTCATTAGGAATTCTGTACTGGCCAAACGTAGAATAGGCGATTTACGAGTTTCAAAAGATGTCACACAGAAAAGACACAAAAGTATCAAATGTATCTATGTATTTTTTGGTTTCTGGCTGATAGAGTTTCCCATATTCCCATTCCCTCTAAATGACAAATCAAAGCCTCACTTATTTCAAAAAATTGGGTTCTTCTTTTCTTCATGCCGCCATCGTCGCGTCGCGTCGCGTCGTATAGGTAGAGTGGACATGTTTTTTTTTTTTTTTTTTTGGAACTAAACTTGTCGCGCAATGTAGCTCACATGGCTACAGATACACCTGCGCGTGATGTGACACCAGTTTTGAATGTGTCTCAGGAATTCGAATCTACTATATACCTAACTTATACAAGTTTTCTAGATACATCGCATCGTTTATCTATTGATGGCACTTTAAACTGTTCATTTATGGGACTTTTAGAGCTTTGTGCTATTTTTTTTTTTTTTTTTTTTATTTTGGTACCTTACTCAAACGACATATTTGAGATTGAATAGCGAGATATTTATTTTTGTTGTTTTTGTATAGTTTTTGGATACCGTTGGTTGGAGATTGTTTTGATTTGGTGGAGGTTTCACTTTGACAAAATTGATGGTTTGGTGATTTTTTGTTAGGTTAGTGCACAGTAAACTGGAATGAAGAATCTTATTTTGTTCCCACATAAAAATAAATAAAGATTGAACTACCTGACGGGAATACCAAAAAAGAGGTGTTATCTTAAAATATCTTATCTATTGTATGAAAAATTGAGGTGAACTAGAAAAACTATGTAAGTATCGCAGGGAGCTTAATTTAGGGCTTAAGTCTCAAAGCCTTTTGTTGTTAAATCAGTTTGGAATTTGCCCTGTTTTAAAAACTCTTAATGGAAGACTCAAGCTTATGTTCAATCTTTTGCGTGAAATAAAACCGTTCTTCGACTTTCATTAGAAGTTATAAGTTAACATTTATAATATCCTACTCCCAATATGGCTGCCAATCGTAGAAGAAAACATTACTTATAATATTTTCCGAATGGAATTTTTAATTTCTACCTTATTCGAAAAACACCGTAGTTACTTTTTGACAGTCTAGTTTTATTTTGTTCGTTTTTGTAAATAAAGGGTATTTTCTGAGTGTCAAATTTAATTGAAATCGAAAAATTATTAATTGGATAGTTAGCCGTTAATTAGTCGTGAATAAGTTGTGATATTTTCGAATTTGTTGTTCGATGTTTTCTATGTTTTTTTGCTTTGCTAATTTGATATCATCTTAGTGCAGCAGCACCTCAAAAAGGGGTACAAATGTCTTATATCGAATAGTTTATTGCTTAATAATTCAGCAGTTCAGCAGACAATCTTAATTTTGTCGGGCAATGTTTTCTATGTTTTTTTGCTGCTTTGCTAACTTTGTATCAACTTACCGAAGCAGCTAAAAAAAAGGTATACAAACTTCTTACTGTAAATGTTTAACTACTTTATAATTAGCCGTCAATTAGTCGTGAATTAGTTGTGATAGCCTGGAATTTGTCTCTCGATATTTTCTATGTTTTTTTTTTTTTTTTTTGCAATAATGACAAATTGGTATCAAGTTAGCGCAGCACCCCTGGAAAATGGGTAAAAACTTTTCATATGGAATGGTTTATTTCTGAATAATTTTCCATTAATCAGTCATAAATAAACTATGACGATTTGAATTTTCTCGAGCACTGTTTTCTATGTTTTTTTTTTTTTTTATTTTTTTTAATAACTTCATATAAAATTCGAAAAACATCCTTCGAAAAAAAAAAAAACAATTAACCGTTAGTTTTTTTTTTTCAAAAATAAAATAACATAGAATTTTTAAGCCTACCTACACGCTCTAGCCGTTTGTTGTATCTTATGTACAACATCCTCAATTTTAAGACATTATACCCGATGTTAGATTTTGGAAATATATGTTGTGCCATATGTTAATCAACCGTATTGCGAAGAATTTGCTTTTTTGACAAATTGTCCGATTTTAGCCGTATTTTTTTCGTACTTGGATTTACCTGAATATTAAATAAATTTCTTTTTTTCAGCCAGTTTTTCGAATTGCTACTAAGTCATGAAATTAAAATATGTATAATCAAAAGCAATTATTGTTTGCTGATTTAACACATCAAACTATATTGACACGATCAAGTTTCTCAGCTTATAATTTTGCACTCTACACACTAATTAAAACATTGATTTATTTTAAAGCGAATGGTATATGTAGATATTCAAAATGATTTTTTTTAACTTTTCTCCTATACATGGAGTTACTTAAGTATCGGAAAATTATAGGGTTTAGAGAAAATTCTGGCAATTTAAAGTCACAATACCTCGATGTTGAGCTTGACACTTGACATTGTTTTGTACACATGATTTCAAAAATCAAATCCGGGTTATTTCAGGCGAGCTCTACCCAAGTTTAAAAACTGTTGGATTTGCTTTTCCTTGAAAAATAAGTTTGGCAGACGTCTGATGTAATGCTTATACTTGAGTAACTGAATTTAAAAAACCAAATTGTTGCAGAAAAAAGGTTGCTCATACGCCACCACCCCACACCGTCAGTGAGTTTCATGTTATTTTTATTTAAATCAGGCAATTATAAGACTTAACACTATTTAATTGTAGGGTAGATAGAAATGGTGGCCCTGAGCAACCTAAGCTCGGGACCCAATTAGCGCTGAAGATCGCCGTTTTGATATACCATAACTCGTGTGACCTAATTATTTAAACGGTATTGTAAGAGGGTTTTTGCGGGTCAAAATGCCAGGCTAGGCAGTTTGTTGGTTTCAGAAATCCGTTTACCACCTGCTTGTGGTCTGGGAAGTCTGACGGGACATATGGTGCAGTAGCTACCAAGTTCATCTTAGAGTTCATTGAGGTCGTCGAAAAAGGCCTTTCCAAATGACTGGGCTCTTATTCTGGCCAGAGTGGGACATTTACAGAGAAAATGACAGACAGTTTCCCTTTCCTGCTGGTCTCCACAACTTCTTGTTGCATTATTATTGCTCATAAAAGTAAATGTTATTGTTGATGTTATCAAAAAGTAGTTAATTTTGTTTAACAGAATTAAACTGTTTTAAAACACAAATATGTAAAGGTTTTTCCATTAAAGGCGGATCGATTTTAAAATTGAATTCAAAAAGTTGTATATGAGACATCAATAAGGTTTTATCTTTGTTTGAAAGCCCTATCAATGACATTATGTGTGAAATATAACATCGTTCAAATGGCCGCCACGGCTCCGCTGGGTGGCGCGCATATTCGAAAGTTCCAGTTTTCGATGACTTTGACGCATAAATCATGCTAAATTTGACCGATGGCATCGATTATGTTGTCTTTGAGGGCTGCGGTGGTTTGCGGCTTATTCGCATGGACTTGCGACTTAAGAAAGCCCCACAAGAAAAAGTCTAAAGGGGTCAAATCACACGGACTTGGTGGCCAATTCACGTCGCCTCGGCGCGAGATAACCATGCCATGAAACCGCTCGTACAGAATATCGATTGTGTCTTGAGCTGTGTGGCACGTACCGCCATCCTGTTGAAACAATATGTCTTCGGTGTCCATATCATCCAATTCAGACCACAAGAAGTCGGTGATCATCGACCTATAGCGATCGCTGCCATTGACGGTGATGGCCTGACCAGCATCATTTTTGAAGAAGTATACGGACCGATGACGCCTCCAGCTCAAAATCCAAACCAAACAGTAACTTTATTTGGATGCATTGACACCTCGTGAATTAAGCGTGGATTGGTGTCGTCCCAAATCCGGCAATTTGGTTTATTCACGTACCCATTCATCTAAAAATGGGCCTCATCGCTAAAGATGACTTTTCGACCAAAATTGGGATCAATTTCCAACTGCTCCAAAGCCCAATTAGCGTGTTGCTCAACGCTGTAACTTGCCATGATGATTTGTCTTTAGTGACTAACCAAAAAACGATATTTTAACAGAAAGTAAAAGAAACAATATGGCCGGCACGAGCTGTCAAAATCAACCCGTCCCTATTGGAAACCCCCTAACATACCTACACATCAGGTTCGTCTTTTACGAACTTGATTTTTTTTGCACATAATTAAACGCGTGCCTTAAGTATCAGTCTATCTGTTTTTTTTTTTAGTACAAATCATCAATTTGATTAGGTTCACATGTACAAACTTTTTTTCTGAAATTCGAAACTTTCTGAATTAGTTTTTTGTTCGTACGCGCATAACTCGTTTGAAAATCATTCAAATTAGATGTTAATTTTTTTGTTGGATTTCCAGTGAATTAGAGGAACACACTAGGCAGATCAAAATTGGAAAATTAGGCCGGAAAAGTCGGAAAAACGTGATGATAATTGTAGCTTGCTCGACTTTCGAAAGGAACATTAATAATTTAATTAATTATCGGTTGAACAAAGTTCGTCGGGTCAGCTAGTTTAAATATAATAATATCAATATCAAAATTTAAATATAAAAATATCAATATTAAAAGATAGGAACAAGTAGGAACTGTATGCTGGTCTGCTCATAAAATTATGCAGGTTTATGCGTCCCAAAGCAAAACAAAACTTTATAGCCTAACAAAATATCATATTAAAGCTTTAAATGAGTTTCTTTCATAAAATAATTGACTTCTTTCCTAAGTCCACTTCTGATTTCAGTGAAGCCACACATCCACTCACTTCATCAAAGTGCTTTTATTATTTTTTTTCCTTTTGAATTGGGTGGCATTAAACGAATCCGGAACTCATGAGTTACGAACTTCCATATTTTTATCTCCTGGATATTTTTTTTTTTTCCTTCGGGCCTTGACCGCACTTCTGTTACAGATCCATTTGACCATTTCTTGTGGCAAACAAAACCCAAAAATATATTTCGATGGTTATTATTGCTTTATCGATAGAAAATAAAATTGAGCAACTGACTATGAAAAAAAAAAAAAAAAAAACTATGTTAGGTAGGTATATAAAGAATGAAACAAATAAAATGGAAATTCACAGTCAGTGGTCATTGAGTGTGTGTAAAAAGGATCCATAGCTAGCTGTTTGTATTTTGTTTGTTTTTTTTAAGTTTCATTATGGTGCGGTTGTTGATGGTCATATAGATGATTTTCATTTTGTGGAAAGCAATGTGCCAACATCCATTCACCGTCCATCCTGGATGGCCATCAGCACCACCGCACCGCCACCAAATTAAGTGAGGGTTTACCATTATATTGACGACCGACTGACGATGATAATATTACCTATATTGCGTGAAGGGAAGAAATAGATAAAAATCCACCTCATACGCAATACACAACATATAAGTATATAAATGGTACCATCCTCACCCTCCTGCTGCTGATGTTGTCTCGGGCTGGGGGTCGGGGTTTTTTCCTCATGCATAATTCAATAAAATTCAGAATGATTATTCTTTATGGGGCTGTTTATTTATCTTCACCGTTATTTTTCTTTTGGCTGCCTCCATCTCCATCACTTGACGCTGGATGGCGGTCCATGGGTCCTGCCTGAGTCTTGATATGCTTCTGATGATGGTCCTCTCTTCCTTTAAGATGTTTGATTTTTATGTATATCTGTTCTTCTTCGCATCGTCATAATATCAAGTTCATTTATATAACTGTATTTTGTGGTCAAATTATCATCTTTGTTTGTTTTACTTTCCAATATTTCACTGGGGTTTTTTTCTCTCCTGGTGGGGGGTACAAAACAAAAAACCATATTCTTTTCATTCCAACAGAGGAACTGTTTAATTTTGAAGAAGGAACAGAAGAATAAAAATCTGGAAAAATAAACAATTGCTTGACTAAAAGCCGCGCGCTGATTGCATGGCATGTTGGTTATAACTTGCTGGACGGACTTCCGTTTGTGGTGGAATTTTTTCTTGCCACTATGCTAATTAGCGCCTGAATTTGTCCGGACACCCATAAATCTGAGCAAGCAGAGCTTTGTTCTTTCGGTGAAGAGAGAAAAAAAACACAGTAGGTACCTATAGAACCTTCACTAAAAACTAAAATGTCCTTTTTAACGTAGCTGCACCACCGCCAAGGATTTTCTTTTTCGTTTTCATTGTTCCGGGAGTGAAATGTTATGCTCAACCTGTCGAGAAAACAAAGGATTGCCGCTACAACACATCATGACGTAGATGCATTTTTCCCGGTTTGAAAAGAATTGTTTTATTTATTTTTTTTTCTAACCTGAAATAGTCAAATAATTCTTTCGTTTTTTCTTTCTAAGTGCATGTCTATACTCAAAACAGGATATGTTGGAAAAAAAATATTACATTCTTGAGTTGATTTGATGGTTTAGTGTCGTTTTTTGTAACAGTTATATTCAAAGGCACATAATCACGACATAATGTAAAAATGTGAAAAATTAGATTTATTTTTAAAGTTAAATGGCTGCATCGTAAACTTTGGTAGAATAATAACAATAGCAGTCATTTTTACTGACTTACTATGGCAATAAGAACAAAGGATATTAAAACTTTTAACGATTGTAATTTTAAATTAATTGTGATTCATTCAGAAATTTTAACTTACCGATTTCGCCAAATTAACTGAAGTTCAACGATGATTCAAGGTTCAAGTACATAAAGTGCATACCTATTACTTAAAACAATGTCCCAGGCATCATGAGTTTGTGCATTTGAGTAAATGCGAATCAAAACTTTCTATACAGGGTGTTCCGCCGCGCCGTCGGCGATGCAGATGAAAACCATGGGTTCCTGAGGTCATTTTAAGTCAAAAAAAAACTTAACTGAATCATCGTCGGGCCTCAGTTATTCCACCAAAATCGGTGAATTAAAATTCGTGAACCACGAATTAAATGATAGGTATTTTAGTAGACTATAAATAATTATTTACATTACATTTTTCAATTTACAAAAAAAATATCATGAAAGCATGGCTATGTCGTCTGCTTGTTGTTGTTGTATGTGTAACTGCTTTGAAACAATAAAATAATTGAAACAAAAATAATTGTGTATTTTTTTGTATTGAGTAAGAGGAGTACAAGTAAAACATCTTTTTCTATTGATAATTCTTTTCATTGCACATTGAGAAAAACTGAGACAAAAATGAAACGAAATAGTCGACTTTCTATATTTCTATAAGAATGACCATTCTGCAAAGAAACGAAAAAATCATACAAAATGAAAATAAGCTCAACACATTACTCTTTATCTGAAAAAAAGGGTGCCGTGACTTAAGGCCAAGTGACATAAGGCCCAATTTGGGTGTTTGGCCTTATGTCACTTTTCAATAGCGACACAAGGCCAAATTTTAGGAGTTGGCCTTATGTCACTTTTGAAAAGTGACGTAAGGCCAATTGGGCCTTATGTCACTTTGAACTGTTTTCTTTAAAACCGAAACTATATTGAATAAATTCGGCATGTTGCCACGTACATGTACATTATTATTACTGTAAAAAGCCGAAATAATGAAATTCTAGAATTTACCGGTAAATTCTAGAGCACTCAGCATTACGGCGTATAAATAGAGAGGTATGTATGGGGGGGCATGCTGCCCCCCTGCAACCCCCCTGCTTGGCCCACTATAGGAATTGGGGTAGGTGCGAGGTTGGGTGTATGCAAAGTTTCTTTTGCAGAATGTACCGGTAAATCCTACCTCACTGTTTATACATAGGATACATTCAAAGTTTCTTTAAATTCAGATTATTAAAATACAAAAAAAACTTTGCATACACCCAACCTTGCACCTACCCCAATTCCTATAGTGGGCCAAGCAGGGGGGTTGCAGGGGGGCAGCATGCCCCCCCATACATACCTCTCTATTTATACGCCGTAATGCTGAGTGCCCTAGAATTTACCGGTAAATTCTAGAATTTCATTATTTCGGCTTTTTACAGTAATATTTACATATACGTGGCGACATGCCGAATTTATTCAATATAGTTTCCTTTTGAAAGATGTCCGAAACCTCTTTTACTTTGGGAATGTTATATAATTATATTTGGCCTTATGTCTCAAAGAAAATTGGCCTTATGTCACTTTACAAAAGCGACATAAGGCCAAATATGTAAATTTGGTCTTATGTCGCTTTTGTAAAGTGACATAAGGCCAAACACCCAAATTTGGCCTTATGTCACTTGGCCTTAAGTCACGGCACCGAAAAAAAGAAGCGTTCTATTACAAGCGTGAATTCAACGGTGCCGTGACTTAAGGCCAAGTGACATAAGGCCCAATTTGGTTGTTTGGCCTTATGTCCCTTTTCAATAGCGACATAAGGCCAAATTTTAAGAGTTGGCCTTATGTCACTTTTGAAAAGTGACGTAAGGCCAATTGGGCCTTATGTCACTTTGCACTGTTTTCTTTAAAACCGAAACTATATTGAATAAATTAGGCATGTCGCCACGTACATGTATATTATTACCGTAAAAAGCCGAAATAATGAAATTCTATTTATACGCCGTAATGCTGAGTGCTCTAGAATTTACCGGTAAATTCTAGAATTTCATTATTTCGGCTTTTTACAATAATATATACATATACGTGGCGACATGCCGAATTTATTCAATATATTTTCCTTTTGAAAGATGTCCGAAACCTCTTTTACTGTAAGGGGAGCTTTTGGGAATGTTTTATAATTATATTTGGCCTTATGTCTCAAAGAAAATTGGCCTTATGTCACTTAACAAAAGCGACATAAGGCCAAATATGTAAATTTGGTCTTATGTCGCTTTTGTAAAGTGACATAAGGCCAAACACCCAAATTTGGCCTTATGTCACTTGGCCTTAACACGGCACCGAATTCAACTAAGTACTTTACTTCCAAAACTAAAGTTAGTGACATGGATTCGAATTTTTCTATAACTGCCAGTGCCAACCTAGAAATTTGTTTTAATAAACCTGCAGAAGTACGTTGCTATAACGGAAAAGTCACCAGATCAGCTAAGAAGTTTGAAGTCAAGAAAATTTTAAAATTGTCTGCAATACGTTATCAAATGAAGTGACATTATCAATTTTGGAGTCACCAGTGCAAACTATGAAATAACCAGTTATCAAATGGGCCAGTAAGTGCATTTCAAGTGACAAGGAAAATTGGAGAATTTTAACCATTCCAACACATGAATGGCATCCCAATATTATTCCCCTCGATTCCTCACTCTCTTGAAAATGGTCAACGATTAATAATTACGGCCAAGAATGCTGTACAAAGATTTTTTGCAAGTATTAGTTCAAAGGTGATTTAATTAACACAATGATTATGGATTTGTATGAAATTTATTAAATAAATAAAATGCTGCATGAAAATAGAAGAAATTGATTTAATTAAATTAGTGGTACACTAGGGCGTATACGCACTTTTTTTTATTTAATTGAATCTTTAACTAATTTTACCGCAGTTTTTGTTTGTGCACGTAAAATTGGTTTATGTCAATCGAATTTGTGTAATGTTAGGAAACCTCTTAATTCGAAAAGACGGAGGTGTTGTACGAAGTCCGCTGGTTAACGCAAGTACAGTAAAACCCGCTTAAGAGAAACCCGCTTAAGAGAAAACCCGCTTATCTGAAACACTTTTTTCATCCCCGAGTATTTTTCGACCATTTACCTTTAAAACACCCCGCTTAAGCGAAACTCACTTAAGTGAAAAACCCGGTTCAATTTTATATTTTCCATTGAAAAAAAAATTCTCTTAAGTGAAAAAAAAAAATTGTATCGCACAGAATGAAAAATTTGCTGAATGCGTTCGTTTCTTCTTCTTAATTTTTCACCTTCACTATTTTCAACACGAAAATGATATTTGAATTTCTGATTATTTCACAAACCTTTACATTTACATTTTATAAACAAATTGCTTTTGTCCTCTCAAGCAAAAATCCAAAACAGGCTCAAGAGGTACATATACGTATTTTGACATTTATTAAAAAGAAAATAACATTTTCATAATTCAAAGATAAATAAAAGATAAATACAATTGTTTCTAGCATAAATTCTCCGCTTACTAGAATTTTTATATCCGCTTAAGTGAAATTTTTTTTCAATGTTGTCAAACTGGGAGCTGTCAATTATACTGGTGTATAGTGCGATAATAAAAAAAGGGGAAGATCTGCCGCAAAATCCAGATCTGCTAATTATATTTTTTTTTTCGTAAAAAATTATTTTTTTTACCGTTGGACGCCGAAAATTGTGAAAATCAGTGTTTTCACAGATTTGGATCAAATCAGTAGTTTTGTATTACGTTTTTGAACTCTCTCACTTGTGCAATTCTGAGGAATCTGGTTTCCTCTGGTTTGAAATGTGGTCCGTGTGTAGGTAAATTAGATATTTTAACTCAAATAATAACAAGGTGGGTTCCTTTACTTCGAACTTCTGTAATTTCCTGTAAATTTAGCCGCAAGGGTTCGCGAACTTTTAACTTTTGCTGTGCTGTACTATTAACATTTCAATTGCATGAGAAAAAAATATTGTGGTTATTTGTGCCGCAAAAAAAATTATTGATTGAAAGTAATAATATTGGAATTTAAAAATGTGAATTATGAGCCCGTTAAAAATATTGTTTTTTTTTTCTTCAAAATACTTTAAAAGCTGTACAGCTGCATTGTGGGTGCCTAAAAACTAGGACGTACGACACTTTTTAAGCTCCATCTCCAGTTACAGTTGCAGCATACTATTCTGTTCAGGCAGTAAATAAATATACCTTAAAACGCCAAAACAATCTGATCTCTATTTAATACTCAATAGGCAGCTAAATTATATACCTCTTTGTGTATTTAACTAAATTGACACAATTTATTCTTGATTTATTCGAATCGAAGTCCCGCCGAATATCTATTAGCAATCCTAATTGCACATTCAAATAACTCCATTACCTCTCTGACAGCACAATCACTCATTCATTAAAAATAGTGTTCGAAATATAAATCATCGATAAGCGCTTCCAATTGAAAATTGTCCGCAGCCGCACCGCATGCGGGAGTTATTCGAATACGTAATGCCAACTAAACGCTCTCATGACGCATCATGACAAACATCAGTCAGTGCAACCAAACCAAACAGCAACAGTTGAAGTAAAAAAAAGAAAAAAAAAAAATTACGTCGCGATATGTGATCTGTCATGATCTAACAACAAACAGCGCACCATATTTCCATTGCAGCACTATCAATTAATTATGAATCAAAAGCAAGTAATTACATGATAAGTACGCGATACTTTCAATCCGCATTCAGCACTTCGCATAGGCCGCGCACTGGGTATAGTATGGTATTAGTATAGTGCAACAGCTGGAGGCGGAAATCATCTTGCGAACTGCCCCTTGAACATGCAGACGCAACTCTACACCGATCATGCAGCTAAAATATTAATCGATTGGCAATAGATTCGACGCATAGATGTACCAAGACTCAGTGAGTGAGCCTATTTACCGGCTGGCCGGCCGGCCGGCGCTAAAGCTGGTTTCGATTCGACTTTTGCGACAGTCAATTGCTGCGAGCTGGAATTAATTTCTTCGAAATCATATACTCGGCTGGCCATGTTTGTCCGTCTCGTCTGATCCGGCGATGTCTTCGGGAAATGTCATTAAAGTCCTTTTTGAGAATCACGGTATACCTATATGATGTCAGACCACATTTTTGTACAACCTGCAAGCATTCTTGTTAAACGAATAGGCCACCAGATTCCGCAATTTCGATTCTGTGCAGCTACTCCGGTGGCGTTTCAAATGCACATCCTCTTTCTCTCTCGACAATGATGATGATGATGAGCCTGATTAACGTTCGATTCACACAATCCGTATCATTGTGCACTGTTGGAACACTATACCTAACAAGATACACACCGAAATTAGCATTTGTTCGGAGCGATCACAATCTGAGCATACTAATTGGTTCTCCCAGGCTGGTGGACAGCGGACGGGACGGGATTCGCCATTCATTCATCGGATCGCCGGATCGCATCATCATCATCATCATGGTCGGATCGTATTTGGCTGTCGTCATTGGGGAAGATGCAGAAACAAGGTATCATTACACGAGTTGTGCAGGTGATTCTTGTATTGATTCGGTTTAATTGTGTTCCAGCGTTCATGGTGGGTGCGTCGAAAGGAAGCGGGGAATCAAGAAGAGGATGCTTTCCTATATCTACGCTGTAGAACATATTAATGGGGAGATATGTTGTTCTGCGTATGTTCGCTTTATGTCATTAGTGGACGGCTGCATTGTTGTCATTGTGAACATAGATGATGCGAATTGTTTCAAACGAGGTTCTCTGTTTTTCTTAACTCAACCATCAGCTCTTCTTGCAAGCATGGCTGTTTCAAGATCAGCGGCAACGCTATTTTTATTGCATTAATGTGTGAGAATTCGCTGATAAAAGTAAGCGATATGGGAACATTATTTCTATCATTAGAGGGTGTCTCTCTCCTGTTACTTGTCTGATGATGGTTAAAATATGTATGGAATGCTTTTTTTTTACTTTCTTATATTTAATGTTTTCGAAGCTAATTATAAGTTTGGTTTGGTAATGTTCAAAGAAAATAGAATGCACTTCTTAGCAGATATGTATAGAATAGGGAATTGGATATTTCTAACAAGTTGTTTTTTTTTACTGGTTGTGATTTTTTTAACCATATATTGAATTGTTTTTATACTGTTCCGAGTTTTGAATTTCTTCCATTATCCTGATGTGCATTGTACTTATACCTGGAATATATTCCTATGCACAGGTGAATTATATTTAAGCTTCAGCACTTCAGCGGAATGGATTTGAAAATATCAGGAACATCAGAAGAGAAACATCAATTTTTTGGATCATATGGAAGTTGTTTACTGCGTTTTTACCAACTTTGAATTTATGCTTTTTTTCCATAGATGGTGATTTGATTCTGATAATTTTTGTGTTTTTGTTCAGTTTATTGATTCAAGTTATATTTTATATTCTGTAATATTCGTTCAATTAGTTTGGAAGAGAATTTGAAGAATTTTGTTTATGATTTTTTGGGATTCATTCGCGATGAAACGCTGGCTGCAATGTTTCCACACTTTCATATTTTGTTGTGGAAATTTAAGCACGAAGATGAACCGCATTTAATTTTTGGATTTAATTCTGCTAAAAAGTCTGAACACACACCGTGACTTTCTTCGTTTTTCATCTGAAGAACTGAAAAAAGTGATCATGTAAAAATTGTTTTGTCTTACACGAGTGTTTTATGAGGCAAAAAGGTGAGTTCTGTGAAACGAAGTTCCTGTGTCTAGGAGTTTGCACTGAAAAAGTTTAGTAAAAATGCAAACTTCCTGATTCAATTTACTCTTGAACCAAAGATATTCATGCCCACAGTACACATATTGAAGGTGGAATATATTGCGCATCTTTGAGAATCTCAGTGATCTGCCTTTCAGAATTTAAAAAAACAAAACACATCAAGTGTTTATGAATCTCGGTGACCCTCTTTCACAATTTAAGAAAACAAAATACGAGTAAATTTTCTCTTCGAATGTTCTCTTTTGAAACATGCGCAGAACTGAACAAAAATAAAAACTCGGAAGATATTAGGCAGGGCGCTCACTGAAGTGGTGACGAAGTGGAGTGGTAGTAGAGTGGTGACTAAGTGGCATGTGGAATTAATAAAACCTATGTAAACAAATGAAGCCGCGCTCATCAAAGTGGAGTGGCGGTGGCAAGATGTTTTGAAGGTGGTGTGGTGCCAGTATGGTGCCACTTATCTCAAACATGTTTAATTTTTAGGTGTCAAGCGAGAGGTGACGAAGTAGATTTTTTTAATTCTAGAAGATGCTTGGTATTATTGGCTTAAGTATGAGTGTCACCATATGTAGTTTGCTACCTCAGTGCGCGATAGATCACTTTCATATCACTTCGCCACTACTCCATCAACAATCCAAATGTTCACTATTCCACTGCCAATCGCTACTCCACTACCACATCAATTCGTCTCCACTTCAGTGAGCGCCCTGCCTTACATTGCTCTTCATGCGAGTTCTGCATACAAAAAAAGGGAAATAAGATATAAAATTCCCATATGTTGAATAGAGAGAGAAGACCAAAACGCAGAGATCTTCATGGAATGCAGATTTATAGGAACGCAGATGTAGATTATAACGAAGAAGAACATGGTCATCTCTCTTTCATATTTTTTTGGCAGGAATCTATCCCGGTCTACTTTTCTTGATGAAGATACATGTAAATCCACCATTACCTTCAATATGTGTACTGTGATACATGCCGATTGTGGAATCCGCTACATTTTACTCCCACCGCGATGGCCGCCCCCGCGCCGGGAGAAGGAGACTTCTAATTAATTTAAAAAAGGTGGTATCCCAAATCGGTTTTTTGAATATAACTGGCTAAAAACCATAGCCAAATCTTATGCTTGCACAAAAAGTCATTTAAAGTTGTCCAAAATTTTGTGAAAAATCAATATTTTCGACATTTAACTTTTTGTTATGCAAGCAAATTTTAAAATTTTTTATTTAACAATGTCAACTAATAAAATGTTAAGCTTTCGCATAAAAACAAAATATTTGGCAGTTTTAAAACTATCAACTTTTCTCCTGTGTGTTTGTTGCTAGTTTGTAAAAATGGAGGATAAAAACAATGCATTTGTGTCTCAATTTAAACTAAAATCAAACATTTACCAACTAACATTTCAGTTTCTATTAGCTTGACAATATTAATATGCTGCAAGTCTTGATATGTATAAGGCTTCTATAGGGCTTTCCTCGAAAAAAAAAATTCTTATAGAAGTTATGATTTCAATAACTATACTTCTTGAAAATAGTTTAAAAGCTAGATTAAGAAACTTAATCGAGGCAAGTACCTGTTTTCGAATATAGACCTCTATAAATGAAATAAGAGAAGTTAAATGAAGCTGTATTTGTATAAGGATTGTATAAGGTTTCTTAGTGTCATTTAGTATTTATAAGGCTTCTGTTACAATTTCCTGGAAAATTTATCGATAAATGGGACATAAAACCATATTAAGGTTTTTTTGTAATTGTGTGTGTTACTTTATATGATATTTGGCAACATTATAAAATTGAAATGTATAATTAATCTTGATCTAAATTATCTTACATAAATCGTCATCAAATCTTCTACAGTTTGTTTCCTCGCATCAATGGAAAAAAATTTTTATATCGAAGCTTGAGTTTGTATAGAAAACATTTTGAAGTTTCCAAAAAGACTGATCAAGTTTGCATCTTCTCAAATACAACTAAGATGGTTGAATGCGTAGAGTGGTGAACTATTATCCTGCGGAAATCTAAGTTCGATCCCTAGAAAGGTATAAAAATCTTTGTGTTTTAAAATTATTTCCAATACATTAATTAATAAATAATCGTATGTGATATATGGTTTCAGATTAAAACTGAACTAAATTCAATAAAAATCACTTTAAAGAAATTGAAAATAAGAAATAACTTTTTTTATATATATTTTTTTTTTTTTCAACCTCTATAAGGGTTGTATAATCGGCTTCTTATAGACCGTATGCAAAGATTTTTATAGAAGCCTCTAAAACGTTCCCCTTTTTATGCTTACAGAAATTTCATAAATGTCTTAACGATATCAGAACGCCTCTTCAGTTAAGCCTAACCGAAGCTGAATTGTTAGTTGGGTTGCCATATTAGACTTTATCCGAACTAAGCTTACAGTATCATTCAAATTAGTTGCAATTTATTTAAAGTAAACCATAATTGCACTTTTTCGCTTCCATTTCCATAAAGTCATAGAGGTCGGCACTAATAATAAATATCTACATTTTCCATAACGCAATCCAACGAATTTAAGAAGTAATAACTCTAAGTGCATAAAATTCTATGAATATGAAAATGTACCTTTTGTATATCTATCTAAAGTAAAATTAAAATTAAATCCTTAAATATTAAAACAAAGAACTAACATAACGTATGCATATGACATAATGTCACAAAAATAAAAATAAAACAAAATCCAAAGTAACATGAGAGTAAATAAAAACAACATGAAAAAGGATGCTTAATTCTTTCGAACAAAAAGGACCTTATAGAGGTGTAGGTACATACATATATGCCCATGTATCTATCTTTACATAATGTTTTAAATTTTCCTTTTTGTATATTGTTTTTATTTGTTGAAATGAAATATCATTCCACACACTGAAGAGGAACCTTATTCCGATACAAACAAGCATACATATAAATTATTTATATAATATATAAACGAGACAGGCTAAAAACAAAGTTCCTATTCATCAGAAATAAAGGAGCTTTGACTCCGCCCTATTCACATTAAAAAAAAAACAAAAAAAAACGCCTTATTCCTGGGAAAAAATAAATAAAAAAGGACCCAGAAAAAGTATAGACAATACCGAGATGGAAGAAATACCTACAACTAGAAAATTTCGATTTTAATCGAAAATAGGGGTGAAAATAGGATGCTCGATGGCAAAAGCCAATCGAAAAAAGCTCTTTTGTTTGGGAAAAAATCGAATCGACCCGTTTTGTTTTGGAGCCGATGATGATGGCGATGTTGTAGCGAAGGAGTGGTGAAAAATAAAGCATATCCTTGTTGTCACAAAAAAAAAATAATAAACTAATATAACGGAAAACAACAACAGCATCAGAAAAATCATAACCTAAAACAAAAAATGACAAACACGCTCCAGCACAGTCGGATGGAAAATGTAAAAGCTTCCTTTGCTGGCTTCACATCCCATGAACGAGGGTGGAAGGACATTTAACAGAAAAAACAAAACAAAAAAAAAGGACTCCAAGTAAAGTACCCAGTAGCTCCATAAATGGGGCGTTGATTTGCTAGCACCATCAAACGTGTGCGGATGACACAAACAAACAGCGCTATATGTATGGAGCCTATGGTACATATATAGGATGCTGCTGATGCTGGGAGCCATGGCGTAGGAGGATAAAGATTTCCTTCCCTTTGTCCTTGTCCTCGTCCTATAACCGTATGTAGTTATGAGATATGCGCACATGAAATTCAGTCTCGAGAAAACAACCAACCGATAGCTTCCGATTATTCCTTATTCGACTAACTTTCGGCCTTGATGTTTATGCGCGCCATACGAGCAACATTAAGGACATCATGGGGAGGGGCCGCGCCCCCATCGTTCTTTAATAGCACTATAGAAATAGTAGTGGAAACTTTTTTTTGATTGGAAATCGTCAGTTAGGGAAATAAAAGAATAAAACCGTTATAGGCGGTATCTTAGGTTTTCTTTTTCGTTTTAGTATCTAGGATAGGACAGCTTTCCAGTATACTGATCCTGCATCACGTCATATTTTTTTCTGTTGGAGTACTGCGCTGTAGGGACTTTTGGGATGGCATATTGCAGACGGATGCTTTATTGCGCTCCTCCTATTTTCTGCATCTATGTTCTACTTAAAGGACCCTTGTGAGGTGGATTTTTCGTATGGTCGGTCCATGGCGGCAGGTGCAAAATGCACTTAACCCTTAAAAAAAGAAGGTAGTGATTCCTAAATGTTGTAGGTACCTACTTGTGTCTTCGTGTATTCTGTATATCTAGGTACCTACTACATATATGTAAATCCAGGACACCTTGTCTTTATTGAAGATGCAAGGAGAGCAAGATAGGTATAGGTAGTCAGCGCTAGGTATTTAGAGATTGAGATGAGAAAAAAAAGGAAGATTTTAATTTTTCATCCCAAGGATGCAGATTTTCCCCTCGCTTTGGGTTTTTTTTTTCAACTTTTTTGCTAACGGAATTGAAAGTTCTTTTTTTTTTGTGATGAATAAGAGAGGAGGAAGGAGTTTTATTTTATTTTTAATTCTTTGTCCCCTTTTCAAGAAGATTGGAAATTCCATTTCATGACAATTTGGTCTTCTTTTTTTGCTTTTACTTTGTTTTTTTCTTTTTATTTTTACACCTTTTTGAATATAAATTGGATTTTATGTTCCACGCATTAGGTTTTGGTACACTTTCAAGCGGTTGCATGGAACATGGTTTTTTCTTCATAAGTGCGGTGACGACAGTAGTGCAACTTGTACTTGGGATAATATTTGAGTAAGTAAAGATCTCTAATGGTTAAGGGAAGTGCTTTGATATGAATTTTTATATGGAAATAAGTATTCGTTACAAATATTTATAGCGACACGTATGGTTGACTAAGTAAAGCCGGCTAATGCAGTTTCTTTTAATTAATTATGAGTGTGGCTGTGTGATTTTATTCAGCATATGCACCTACATCTAGGCGTACATACCTTCATACACATAGGTAGGTGATATTAGTGTATTTCTAGGTTTACCGAAGAAATCTTGAATAAAAGCTTTATTTTTTTTACCTAAAAATAAAAATAAATAAATTTTATGGCACAACAGCTCATGAAGAACTAGGGCCTAGTGACTTACAACTCTCAACCATTCCTGTGTGCGTGTCTGCAGGAATGGAGGGGACCTACAGTTTATTGCCGAATCCGAACGGCTAACGAGCGGCACTTTTCTGTGACAGGAGATACTCTTGGAGGATTTGTCAATTCCTCGTAAGAGGCAGTAGCCGTTTTTTCTTTTAAATAAATAAAGTGGCGAGGCTGGGGATCGAACCTTAGACCTCTGGCATGACAGTCCATCGCACTAACCATCACGCCACGGCTACTACAAAAATGTTAATTTTAATCCTTTTCATGTATTTTTATATAAAAAATAAAGGCTAATCAAGTTTTTAATTTCAGAAGACGAAAAAAGGGCGGTTGTGAAGCGAAACCATGATGAAATTGAAGGCTTGATTTTTTTTTTAAGTTATGTTCCGTGTTGTTGCGAATCGTTCCATTTTTTTTAATAATTTAAGATCCAAAAAGAACATTTTTGGACTAATAGCCTTGTCTAAATTTCCAGTGAGTTTCAACGAACTTTCTTTTAGTTTTAGAGCTCTATTTTAAAAGTCATGGAAAGACTTAAAAAAAAATAACCCTTTGATCGGAATAATAATTTGTTTTATTTTTTCCATAATTAAAAAAGTTTTCCTGGCATTACATTTCAAAATGTTACTATGCCAAAATTTTCTTCCTAAAACACAAAAATGGGTAGGTACAGATTGTTTGGTTTTACCAAATTAATGATAACAAATCAAAAAATATTATTTTCTTACATAAATAACATCTACATATCTAAATGAACATGTAAACAATACTAAAGATTTCTTGATTCAAAGCATCCCATCTTTCAAAAATATCACAAATTCAAAATTTAAACCTAGGCCATACACGATCAAGCCCTTTGGCTCGGTTCCGTTTGGACTCGTGGATTTATAACTTTTTAAAAGTCCAAATGCATTGGCCAAACGCCCAAACCCATTCAAATGATGCAATTTGACTCGTCCGAGCCATTTGGCTCTATCGTGTATGGCCAGCTTAAAAGCTATACCTATACCTAGATACGAACTAGAATTTTCTAAAATTAAAAGTGCTCCAAATGAGAGAGATCTAAGTTATCAGTTCTATTGGTAACTTATAATAAAAATATCAAAAAATATTTAAAAATTTAAAAATTTCTCATCTGCCAATATAATTATGTATAATACCTTCCACTTTTGAAAAAAAAACATACCTAATATTATATTTCAAATTATATTTCAGTGGACCTATTTTGAAATACAAAAACAAAAAATCTCTCCAATTTGTATTGTCAAAGTAATAAATGATAAGAATTTTGTTTATCAAATTAAATAAGAATAATGAAAATATAAAATTTCAAACCGATATACATATCTACAAACACCTCAAACGTAAAAATTTTAAATTTTTATTTTCACTTTAGCCATTAATAGTATGATTCGATAGAATTTTCTGGGACATCTCCATTTCTAACCACTTAAAACACGCACACAGTAGTGGTTGAGAGTTATAAGCCACTATAGGTTCGGCCCTGGTTCTCCACGGCAGCTCCGATGTTCGAGCTTCGAGGCGAAAAGGAAGAGCTCCAGTTTAGAGGCCAAGTCAACTTAGATACTAGTGCGCTTCATAGGATGGCTGAAAACAACATGATGCTCAGGATCGTGATGGAGGATGAAAAGCTGCGTCAATTACTATCCCATTAAAATATGATCTTGAAATATAAATAAATTAATTTTTTTTAATTTTTATGTGCGAAAAAGTATTTTTTTTCCAAGTAAAGGAAAATGCTTTTAAACACTTACATTTTTTTAGAATTCACTAGCCAATTTCTTGTGTGCATCGCCGCGCTATATAAATAAAATAAATTCAAATAAAAGACATCAATAATAAAGCTACATGAAATTTGGCCCCAATGAAAAATGGCCCCATACAAAAAATGAAAAATGGCCCCAATTTTAAAATGGAAAGAAAAATTACCCCAAACTTAATAAAAAAAAGCCCCAAAAAAAGTAAGAAATACTCGAACCAAATCGAAAAATTGGCCTAAAATATATACGTAAGGCAACAATAACAGATTAAAGTGGGACCATTTTTCATTATGAAATTTTACCCCAAAATTAAAGTGAAAAATTACCCTAATTCACCAAATTTAATCATTTTTTGTTTTTGTTGCCTTTTATAAAAATTGTTGGGGCTATTTTTCATTTTTTGTTTTGGGGCCATTTTTCATTGGGGCCAAATTTCATGTAGCCCAATAATACCAGTTTTTTTTATCAGAATAAATAATATTTTTTTAAAATGATGAACTCCATTTTGCAATTTGTGCACTATTTGGTCTAGAACAAAACATTGCAGTTGTTTAATTTAAATTAAATTTTCAATTTCCTTTTAGATCAATTTGTTTTAGTCAATAGATTTTGAAGAAATAATTTTCAAACTCAAAATTAAAAAAAAAGAAAGAAACATTTTTTTTTAAATTATTTTTATTCTAAGTTTTCATTATTGAGTAGTATTTTTGGTTTTATCAGTCAAATAATGAAAATCAGATACTTAAATACATACGAGTATTTGCATATGTCTTCTGGTTTTGAGAAATTTTAAAATAAAAAAGTTAGTTTTCGCAACATTTTACTTCGATCTTATAGCCTAGGCCAAAGTTTTAGGGGCGGCAAAAAAAGAAAACTATCCATGCCGATTTTGGAATTCACAACACTTTTGGTGAAGATATATTAAAGTAACCTATTTGTATACAGCGTGATTTGCCCTCGAATTTACAATTGCAGTAATAATAGTAACAATTGTCGAAACATGCAAAACTTGAGTAACCGCACGAATCACATAAACATATTAGACTAAGAGCCCACAGCAATTTTTGGGTGTGAAGTATAGCAAAAATTTAATGATGCAATAGGTCTTTACTTTCTCTTCGCAAATATGCAAGTCTTGCAGGCTGTGGTTGGGGCGTTGCTGCAATAAAAATGCATTTCTTTCTGAAATCCCAGATAAAAGGTATACCATTAAAAAAACTATATTTAATCAAAGAGCTTAATACCTTAGACAAGAATATGGAGGTCCAAGACCACCTATGTGGGCCTTCTGTATGCAAGACGCACTATAAAAATGAATTTTCAACTGCGTCTTGCACACAGAGGTCCCCACCTTAGAAGTCTTGGGCCCTCATATTCCTGTCTATGGTATCTCTTTTATTAATTATAATTTTTTAAGTTCTTTATCTTTTATCTGGGCTTTTAGAAAAAAAATGCATTTTCAATGCAGCATTATTTACCAACGCCCCAACTACGCCCTGCAAGACTTGCATATTTGCAAAGAAAAAGTAAAGACCTATCTTATTGCATCATTGAATTTTTGCTATACTTCACACCCAAAAATTGCTGTGAGCTCTCGGTCTATATTTAATGCTGGTCGCACCTCGGTCGCTGGCCGTTTCGCGTCATTGATAAAAATTTATTGCAATTTTCTTCTTCGGCAAACACATTAGGTGATTAGAAGAAATTATATTCTTATGCAAGGCTAGCTGAGACATTTTTTGGAGCTTTATAGTTGTTTAAACATAAAATAAGGGCTGATAAAACCAAATAAATAATAAATAATTGAAAATAAAGAATAAATAATTGAAATAAAACAAAAAATAAAAATTAATTTCATATAGTAGAACCTTTGACTTCTAAAAAAGGCTGCAGTCATTAAAGATTACTAAAAATAAATATAAATGTATGTAAGAAGTCTTAAATACAGAAATTAATGAGATTTATTTATTAAACAAGATGCTCCACTAAAGAGAAGACATTCATTCAAATGTGGTACACTTGGTCGTATACGCACTTTTCTTATTTTATTGAATCTATGCAAAATTAATATTACGATTTTTATTTTCAGATGTCAAGTTAATTTACATCGATTAAAAAAGCTTTTCTGATGAGTTATTTTTTTGTGGTCGCGGTATGGAGTTCTAGGGCAAACGCAATTATTCAATTTAAAAAGTTCTCCTTTCAAGATAATTTTTTTTTTGAAGCGGCAAACTATTCATCTCCACAGCCGCTGGTGCTACAAGCAGCTGTGATTATGATATTAGTTCTATTATATCCAGTAATATGACAACCCTACCCTCAATCAGCGAGCGGCACCACAATCTTTGAAGCTGCAAACTGCAAGCTGCAATCTCAAAATGTGCGAAGAAATTCTGGAGAGGGGAGGAGGATGAACATTTGAAATAGTCCAGGGCGGCTATGTTCCCAAATACGCCACTGATGCTATTTAACATTGCTTTCACTATCAAAACGGAAAGGACAACACTATGCGTAGTTGCTTACTAAGGAAAAGGGCTGTTTCCATATAGTGTCGCTTTCTCCTTTTTCTATAGAAATTTTACGCGTATAAGGTATCTGCGTAAAAAATTACTATTCAGTTATTTTGAGTCAACTCACCAGATTCTTTGTTTAAATTGTAAGTCACTAGGCCCTGGTGTTCTATGGTTAATATATGTTTTTTAAAGCGGTTTTTAACCTTTTCAAGAACTTTGTAAAAAAAATTAATAATTTTAACTTCAGCACTAAATAAACTTCAATTGGACATTGGACAAGTCATACTTATGTTTTATTAAGTATCCTCAAAACTTAAAATATTATACGTTATACAGTATAGGTACAAATCTATGTATATTTCTCCAATCATTTCCGAGTTCCAAAGACCTTCATTATCCTTTCGGCTTTCAGCATTCCCTCATAACAGCTCGAACTCAAAGTTATAAAATACTCTGTCAGACTTGTTTCTTAAAACAAAACTTAAAGTGAATGAAAATATGTTTTCAAATGAAAGAAAAAAGTTTTTACAAGACCTGTGAGTTAGGTACTAAAAGAGGGTTTTCGGATGCGGTTCTTTAGGAGGTATACACATCACTCTTCCAAGCTTTGAACGACAATCACGCCCGTATAGTTTGGATCAACGCAATCATCTTTCCAAGACTCGTTGTGGTGGATTTTTCTTTATTTTTTCTTATGTTCTTTGGATGATTTTTTTTTTTTTTAAGTTGCTATCATGGTCCTCGTCGCGTCCTCGTCATAGCAGAATCGTCGTTTTTGATTGACAGCAAAGTCATAAATAATTCATGTCATTAAATCATGTTACAAAAGTTTTTTTTTTTTTCCTTCTTCTTATATTTTTTTTTTATTTTTTGTATTATGCCGTCCTCGATGTTTTCGTTGTGTCGCATTTTGTGGCCGTCCATCGTCGTCATCATCATCATAGTTGTTTTTTTTTTTTTTTAAGTCGTCGTCAACGGCTTTCTGGCCACGGGATTATTTTTGCTCCGGTTCTCCAAAAACAACACAAGATTCAAGCAAAGCTGAGAAAAGAAAAAAAACACTTTCTTATTGTTGTTAAAATACACAGTTTTATTTTTGTGTATAAGCAACTTTTTACAGAATAAAATATCTTCTATATCTATAAGTGTATATGCAATTTGTTTGAGTCCACCTCCCTCCAGCCATCCAAAACCGTCCATATCCAGTTAGCCACTCATAAAAGTGGACACAAAACCTCTTTTTGCAAAAGCTGACGAGAAAATCATCCCTATGTGACTTTGGCAACATCAAGCCTATATAAAGACAGAAACTATACAAACAAAATGCCAAAAACAACAAAAAAAAGAAAACATTTTGTTTTCATGTTTCGTCATTGAGAAAATTCTTGTTAAGACATGGCCCAGGAGGGCGGGGGCTTGTAAAAACAGATAATTCCCATTGAAAATCACGGATTGATGTCGCAATCGCACGACGAACAAGGCTCTTTCTCTGGTATACCTTACCTACCCGGTGTGTCCATTGACATAGTCATTTGTGTCGCGTTGCAATGTTAAGTTAAGTCATTTCGCGTAAGAAAAAATTGATTTGCCATCACTAAAATTCTTAGGCGATCACACAATGCTGTAGTTCTCATTCAACACAGAATTACAGAGGTGCGTGACATTTTAATTGAATGACATTTGGATTATGATGGTATGATGAAGTCGCAGTTGAAGTTGAAATCTCTCCATCAATAAGTTTGATGGGAAAATGCATGTTTTTTTTTTTTGTGTGTTTTTATTTTTTCTAAAGTATTTTTGTCATTCAAATTGTTTTCATTTTTCGCTTGTATTAAAGTTGTCAAAATACTAACCACCCTAACGACTATATGGTTGTTGCGACAGGGGGCGTGCAGAGTGCAAGTGAGTTGGGTTGTTATACCTACCACTATACGACATAACTCGACAGCAATTATTTTGGCGCACACAATGGGAATATTCTCACGCTCGAATAAACAAATACAATCCTTTTGTCAACACGAAGCGGAACAGATTTTCCGCGAAGCTTAGTTAGAATAATCCTAGGTTTAATTGGATTCTGACACTCACGAGTGTGTAACTGAGTGTTGTGGAAAGAGTTTCACGCAACTGTGATAAAAAAAAAAGTCATACCTTCAAGCTTCTCAATAATTGGGAAGAGTAAAAAAGTTTACTCTTTTATTCCATGGTTAAAAATATTATTTATTGGTATTTGATGTCATGAAACATTAAAGCATAGGAAGTAAATTTCCTTTGCCTAAACTTAACTGTTTTAGGCCCATTTGCTGAAACGAAACTTAAATATTTAAGTTCAACATAAGAGCTTATGTGACAGTTTACGCTTAGGAAAAAGTAGAACATAAGCTATTAAGTTGAACATAAATATTTAAGTTTCGTTTCAGCAAATGGGCCTTAGACGTTTAAAAGGAACAATAAGTGTGATAGGTGACAAGTTGTAAAGTGACAGATTAATAATAATTGTTGATTTTCTAATCTATAAATAATTTTACAATTTTGTAGAATTGTTGAAAAATATGCAACAGTTATGAGGTACTGGAAATGTTTGTATCAGACAAATTTAGTATTAGTATTGGACTCTTGTGAATGAATTGTCAAATGTTTAATAATATTGTTTCAAGTGAAATTGATGATGATTCTCAGTAGGAGCTTCGTGTAAATCACAATTGATATTCTAAACATAGAATAAATAATTATTTGAATGCTTTCAACTGTTGTTTAAAGAAAAATGAAGGTTCCAAAAATAATGGATGAATTGGGGAGCCATAAGCATAATATTTGATATGTACTAGATTTATAAATCGTTAGAGTGGCTCCATTAAATTAACCACCGAAAGTAAATCTGACTACTGGATTTATAAAAAAGAGAGTCTTATCTTTCATTTGCTATCCCATTCATATAGAAAGTGGATTTTCTAACCGAAGCAACCACACACAGAAAAAAAAACGCAATGTAAAATCAACATGACAAATATTATTGATTTCGATAAAAAAGATGAATTTTTCAATTATTGGATTTCATTTTGCTTTAACACGTTTTCATTTTATTTTAACAGTTCAAAACATTAATTTAGGAATAAATCCTGTTAATTTTAATTAAAAAATAAGTAAACAGGAACTTCAATTTAAATTAAACCATTTTCGCTTTGTTTTAACTATGAAATAGTATTAAAATAAAATGATTCACATATTGGTTCCAAGTTAAAAGTACTTCATGTTAAAACAAACGTTTTTCATCAATTTCGACAGCATAAAATGCAAAAGTAGGTAGCGGGGGATCGCAGAATCGGGTGGATAACACCTACATTTAAAATATTTTTCGACATTACCTATACATAGTTATTAATAGTGTCTGTCTAACATGTGTGGGTAATACTCGTATGTACCTATTGTTATATTTATTTGTATTTATTATTTTGCTACCCGTGCGAAGCCGGAGTGGGCGAACTAGTAAATTATTAAAATGGAGAAAATCCTAAGAGAAGAAACTTTACATTTCTTGAAGAATGTCAGCCTTTAAAAAATCTTTACTTGAACTTTGAAGTTAAAATTATGACATGAAATTTTCACCCCTGTTTATCATATTCTGCAAACCTAGATATCTTGAAGATAAAACATAGAATATTTTTAGTTAAACATCAATTAACAGACTATTTGAAATGATCATTCTTGTTCCATTCGGTTCTCATATCCAGAGGGATAGGGGAGGATTAGGTTGTTTTTTTTTTTTAAAGAAAAGAAGCATTAACTGCTACAGCCTTACTACTTATTAACTCGTTTTAGCGACGGAATAAAGTTACTCCGAATTTACAACGCATCTAATCCTGAAAAAAAAATATATACAAAAAATACACGGGGAATAGAGGCGGAGTAAGCTTAAACTCGTACGTAGGAGGAATAAAGCCGCAGTAAAGCCGTTTTCATATCTAAATGTCATTTTGACATGACATCGTGTGAAATTTACAAAAGTAATTTATTAAAATTATTTATTTTTTTACATGCATTTTGAGAACTATCCCAGTTTTTACACTGTTTTTTTTTTTTTTTTTTATTTTGCTTATCCATTTGTTACGTACTTAGGGCCACTTGCACAAAACGAACGGATAAATACATAAAACTGAGGATAACTATCCCAGTTTAAATAAACAAATAAAATTCTCTCATTTTTAGATTAAGATAAGAATTTGGATAAGAATATTTTTTTTTCAGAATCACCAACACAACAAACAATTTAACCTTATAAAAATCCCCACACTTTACTTGAATCTACTACAATTTCAAACAAAGTTGCTGTCAAATGAAGAAAACGCAAAGCGAACTGTCAAAATGTTTTCAATACATTCAAAGTGGAGTATTGCCGTATTCTTTTTAATAGTAAAGTAACTATTTCAGTACTTTAAGTAAATTGTTTATTTAAACTATTTAAGGTGTTTGAACAATTGCTATTTTATTTTATTTTATTTTTACTAGATCACATTTAGCATTTACAGCTTTTCTTTTTCTAACCTTCATTATCTTATCACATTCGCAACATATCGGTAAGAAAATCCTATGGAAAAATTAATTTTCGGTTCTTTTTTTTCAATGCAGTACATATTTTTTCTCTGATCGATTGGAAGGGTGAGTGAAAAATTGTTTACCCGCACTTATTAGAAAATTTCCGTGATAAATGCAGCTGTCAGAGGTATCAGTTCTTTTAGAAATGTGTGTTTTGGCTTATTATTTATCTTTGAAGGAGAAGTTTAAAATGGTTTTGGCTGTAAAAATATTTGATACAAAATTGCTATTAAAAATACCAACAAAAACGAAATAAATAACTATCTGCTTTCGTTTCAACAAAATAATAAAATCTTAAAAGTGAAACTAAGGCCGTCTGCGAATTGGCTTTAAAATGTCGATTAAATTTTATACGAGATTTAATTCTGACGTTTCCAAGTACACCCCAATCAAAATCCAAAATTATTATTAGTCATAGAGACCATATTTTTCTAAAAGGGTATCGTTTGCCCCCCCCCCCCCCCCCCCAACCAACCACTTTGACGACTTTTTCATCCAATTATTCTCTTACGACGAGAAAGGAACATCGCTAGTATATGAGGGTACCTACGTACATTTAAGTACTTAATACATTACTTTATGTACCCTCAAAAGCACACCAGGCAACACACGCATTGAAACGCCATTTTGATGTGTTTAATGTACAGCTTATGGATTTCCATGTATTAAATTTTAACGTCTTGCTAGTGACTAACCTGGAGGCTAAATTCGTTACTGGTATGTGACTTTTATGAGATCTGGAGATTTTCATTTAACTATTAACTAAATTTGATTATTAGTAAGGCCCACTGAAAAATAAACAAACTCTAATGCTTTGACTTGCTTTCACGTAAGAAATTCTATTATTTGACGTGAGAACTATTCAGAGTTAAAATATTTAGGTATCCAGAGAATGAAGAGAAGATAACTTTTTAAACTTAAATAGATATAAATATGTTTTGCTACAACGTGAGCTCTCAATTATTCATAAAGCAGAGGTTTCTGCTGTCAGAAAACTTGTGCAAATGGCCCTTAGTTATACCTATTAATAATTAGATACTTTAAAATGAATAATTGTGGAAATCGGCTAGGGTTTGTTTACGTTTATAATAACCATCATGCTGGAAACAGGAATCTCGCCTCTGTTTATAAGAACGCTTAAGCTTCAAGCGGACTATTTGCTTAAAGTTTTGAGGATGCCTGAATGCCGTTTGGTAAAGCGAGTAGTCCTGAAATCTATTCAAGACCGCAGTAGTTGGTATGGAGTGTGGTTGAGATTGGCGGAAAGATGTAACGTGACACTGAATTTGAATGGTGAAGATGAAGCTGCTAATAGGACTATTCTGTATGAAATTATTTCAAAGATAGACGAACAGTGCAGAGCTGAGTATGAAGCGGAAGCGGCCGAGTCGCTGTTTAGGTCAACTTATAGCAAACTTTCTCATAATCTTCCGGGAAACAACTACTTCTGTGATGCAAACAGTATCCAACTGATTTCTATGATGGTCAAGTTAAGAAGTGAAATGCTCAACCTAAATTTTATTCCACATAGACCGGATCTACCGTTGGAATGTAGTCTATGTAACTTAAGAGAACGGGAAGATGTTATTCACTTTATCGGAAAGTGCCCTGTGCTAAGCGAAACAAGAAGATCTGTGTTTGGAAGCAACACCTTAACAGAAGAGCAAGTTTTGTGTGAATTAAATGAGATGGATGTCAAAAAACTTTTTGAGTACTGCAAAATTGCCCTAAGTTATAGAGGAAAAATAATGAACGAAGATCTGTGAATCCTTTATTCTTTAAATAAAATCTTTTAATTGTTTTTTTTTTTAAATACTGTTTAACTAATACAAATGTGATAATTCAAGTAAGCTTATTACGATCTACCTTATGAAAACTATTTATTATTTTTTATGTTGTCATTCTGGCTGACGGCTCAAGCCATGCTATAAAGATTTTTGTTAAAATTTAAGATTATATGTATATTAATTGAATAAAAATCATCTATCTATCTATCTAATAACCAGAGTTTTAGATAGGTCATTTTTTTGATAATATATTTGATAGAAGGAGGGTGTAGCTAAAACGGCCAAGAAAATATTTTATAAATAAGAATTTGTTTGACGTGGCGTAAAGACGGAGTAAGTGCTTCGACTCTGTTTAATTATTCCGAGGTTTAAATGAGTATTAGTGAAATATAATAAAAAGGGCTTTTAAAGTGTAAAGTGATTTTAAACTTAAAGCTATACCTGATATGCTATATAAAAGAAAATACCTTGAGAAAACTAACAAACACTCGAATTTAAATTTTACTTTAGTACCTACTTATCATTTCACACCTCTCTTTCCTTGCTTAACCTATATATAACCTATACGCTATATATATATGTATACATCACTCCCTTTGAATCACTTCATTCCAAAATAAAGTGCACTTTTGGGATTGACATATCATTTCACGGGCTGTCGCCTTTCAATAAAAATATTTCACTACAACATCTCCATCCTACATATACACGGCGCGCACGATAATCACATTGTTGGTGAAGGTTGATGATGTTGCCGTGATGATGATAGAGTGATGATAAAATCAGTAAGGATAAAAAATAAAATGTAAAATGCCTTCGAAGAGTATTTTCGTTTACCCACTTACAAATCCATAACCCTCCCACTTCACCACCTAAACAAATCTGCATATAAAACTCACTGATCCTTTTTTGATCCCTGTGACCTCGGTGCTTCTTATAGTTAACAAAATGACAACCGCACCACACCACGACCACCACCACACCGGTTCATCGCTTAGCCTATATTCACAATATATCTACCGCAAAATTATCATCGCATCGTTTATCACAGCTCTTTTGCAAGACTCAGTCAGATACAGAGTTAGAGGACATCGAAGGGTTTAGGCATGCTACTCGAACAATGAACATCTTCTTCTGCCATGGAAACCCTTTTTTGAAAACGCACCCCCAGTTAGGGAAAAAATAGGAAAAAACACAGTAGGCGAACCGAGCCGTACCTGCGGCACTCTAAATCCGTTCCGGTTCGGAAACTTTTAGAAAAATGGGGTTTTGTATATGCCAGTACCGAGCTTCCGAATAAGGGTTGGCTCTTTTAATTAAATCTTTTTTCGAATCCGTTGTCTCTTCATTGGCAGCATATTAGCACTCTGGAAGATGGTGTGAGCGATGATAAGGATATTCGCTTTGATTTGTCAATCAAAATTTGTCACATATACAAAGGTAACAGACCGCTGTTGATGGTTATCTCTAAAGATGGGTCTCTGGGCTGTAAATGGAGATTGGCCCTTGTATTTAAAAACTTGGATTCAGAACTTTTTTCGATTTGATTTCAGTTTTTGGAAAATACTTTTCAAAATTTCCATACCATTTGCATAATCTCAGAAAACGTAATTTTTAGTTCATTCAAGAGGAGGGGGTCTTCGTCTCTTCCACTTGCCCAAGTAAGCGTCTCAGAAATGGTCCTTTCGTCGTCGTTATTATTATTTTTATTTGTGAGGACATTTTCCGGGTGATATTTGAAATATGCAAAACGCACCGAGCAACACAGACGTCCACCAGAGATGATGGGGACAAGTTTTTTCTTTGTTTCTAAATTTTTGGATATAAAACAATACCTCGAGCATATTGCTCCTTGTTGACGTTTGGCGAGTCTCATCTTTGGTGGACCGTTTTTTCGGTCTCACGGTCACAAGAACAAAAAAAAAAGCGTCTAAAACAAATAAAACAAATATTATTTT
Organism: Epistrophella euchroma; assembly: GCA_947049315.1. Taxonomy (NCBI): domain Eukaryota; kingdom Metazoa; phylum Arthropoda; class Insecta; order Diptera; family Syrphidae; genus Epistrophella; species Epistrophella euchroma. The sequence goes on along the minus strand of OX346247.1, from coordinate 15,775,306 downwards.
TTAAGAGGATTGTCTAAATGAGTTTCTTTTCCCATTCTCTTTGCGTTTGTGTACTTGTTCTTTGTGATTTCTTTTGATTTTAATGAAATTTATTTGTGGAGGCACTCACTTTCCCGCATTGGGCGCCAGTCTCATCTTTGGACGAAAGGATTTTTCCTTTTTTTTTTTTTTCTCCGAAAATTTGCATAATTTTTCTCGTTGTCGTCCTCTTTGAATTACACTTATTCCTTTATGAAGGACTACTGTACATGTGAAGGTGTGAGTTGGTGTGCGTGTAATTAACGCCCCGACAAAAAGTTTTTATTTCTTATTATGTTGTTGTTGTGATTTTAAGGGCGGGATTTCTTTTGATTTTTAATTTAAAAACCTTGTGTTGATTATTATTTTGTGTTTGAGCTTTTTTTACGGGGGTATTTTTCTTTTTATATATTATTAAAGCAATATAATGCAACTACTCATAGCTCAAAGGATCCTAGGGTATAAGTTCTGAGCACTATAGGAACAAAACTTTCGATATCAATTAAAAACTTCATAAGTTGTGAATGTATATACATAACAGCTCATTATACTGAGAAGAAATAATGACCCTTGTGGGTTTTTGTTCGAAATTGAGAAAATTTAATTAAAGTGATTATTTTTCACTCTAACGAACGAAGGTGTTCGTTTTTGCAAAGCGTTTGATCCCCAGCTTCAATGGCGAACAACTATGGTTATGATAATGGTACTTCGTTTAGTTCGTCTGTGATGCGAAGAGAATTCTCCTTCTTCATTTTTGTTCATTATAAAAAGATGAAGTTTTCTTTCTTCGAACAGAGGGGGTGAGTGATGGAAGATAAAAAAAAAATAAACTTATTCCTTTGATCAAAGGAAAGATTCTATATCTTCTATATTTTACGTGAGTGGTATGTAGGTATGCAGGAGTGCAAGATGATGTTGATAACTAGGATTCCAAATTGTATATTAAAAGGCATACAGGTGGAGTTAAATAGCACAACTGACGACCGACGGGACGCTTCTTTGCAAAGTTGCTTTTATAATTGGTTATTTTAAGGAACTTTTTTGAATAGCAATACAGTTTCTTTGAGCTGTTAATATGATCTTAAGTCTTGTCAAAGGTATTAGTTAAAAGTGCCATTATCAAGTATGGCTTTTATGCACCTATGCACCTACCTTTTTAAACTTCTTTAAAGGAAATTGCTTAATATTTTGAATATGTATCAGATTCCTCTGATGATGATAACATTTTCTAAGAAAAAATAATGCAACAAAAAGGAAAAAAAAAATTGTATGGGGAATGTCCGCTATTTTGCTTACACCAATTTTAAAGAAAATTGACCCGTCTATTCAGGATGTATAGCTTAAAACAGACTTACAGAGAGGCGGAGTTGTGTAAACCGCACTTATTCCAGTTAACGAAGACCCAAAATCATAAAATAAATTCAAAAAATCATGTAGTCTGGGTTATTTTTACTTGCGATGTATACATACACAGGTACTACATATATGGCAAGTTTTGGATTCATTAAAAAAAATCAAACTCGAGATTTTGATCAAACTTGACATTACGATGGTCTCGCAATTCCGTCCGTCTGTCTGTTCTGTGTACTCGCCTATACAGCCTAAACGTATGCGTAGATTTTATACTTAATTCTTGTTATGTAGTGTTTTTTGGACATTCCCCCGACACGTTTTTTTAATATTTTTTTTTGGACCAAAAATAACAGTACCTGCCATATATTTTTTTTCAGCATTTTTGGAAAATCCTATATTTTTCTCAAAAATGGCTCGATAAATTTTTCTCAAAAAAAACTGAATAAATTTTATTAAATGCGAGCTACCTTTTGGTGAAAATAAAATATCCAAAAACCATTTTTTATTTTCGTTTTTCTCGAAAAAGAATAAGCTGAATTTGATAATTTTTTGTGGATAATCTTTTGAAAAATTAAAACAGTATTTATTTATTACCAAAATTTTTAGAAAAATATTTTTTTTTTGAATTTTTGAAAAAAAGTTTAAAATTTTTTTTGAAAATCAAATATTTCGAAAACGACTTCATTCATTTTTACAAATCTTGGTGCAGAGTGGTTTTTTAACATGATCTAGAATATTTTGCATACAAATTTTTATTATAGTCCATATAAATGTTAAAAAACCCTCACATAGAAAATCTAAATTTTCTCGAAAACGACTCCGACCAGTTTGATTAAATATTTTCTGAATACTTTTATTAGTACGCTCTATGATTTATCAAAAACAAAGTTTACAGTTATCCATTATAAACAGTACCTCTCAAAGAACCATTTTTTTTATTTTGGACTATCTCCTTATATGTATAACCGATTTAATTAATTTTTTTATACAAAAGCTTCTTAAAAGTTGAAATCATATTACATATCAAAATTTTCAAAAGAATAAATTTTGGATTTAAAAAAAAAATCAAAATTTTTTTGTGAAACATCGATATTTAAAAACCAGGTGGATGATTTTTTTCGAAATTTAATTTTCAAGTTGACATTAATGAATACTAAAAAATTGTGTACCAATTTTTTGTCTTAAAAATGTTTACAGAATTTCATATATAAAAAAAAAATAATTTAAAAAAAACCGCTTCTACGATTTAAATTTTTTTTTAAACTAAGATTAGTTAAAGAAATTATATGGTGTACTTTTTTTAGCAGGGGGGGAGTAGAGTAGAGGTTAGAAGTGGTGAAGATTGCTTAAAATTTAGTACAAAGCATTTTTATGTGATTTCATAAAAGATAAATTCAATTTTTTGATTAAGATCATCTCTAAAAACATGTACCTGACATTTTTTTTCAAATTTTCTCAAAAACAACTTTAACGAATTTATTTAAACTTTGTTCCTCTTCTGACCAAAGTAGGCAGTTGTAGGAAAGCTTTAATTTATTTATTTTTTTACTTATTAACTACAAGAGCAAATTCATGCGAATTATAGCCGATTTCATAAAGCCCTTTTTACTATTTAACAGGCCTTTAAATCTTAAAAAATGACGTTTCTTCCACCATACAAATTACATCATTTAAAAAGTCTGTAAAATATATGTGTAGTGGAACATCAGTATTGCAGATTTTTAAAATTGATTTTATCAATTCATAAAAATAAATAAATAAGTAAATAATCCCAAGTCTCCTCGCTTAACCAGCCCTCCCCCACCCAGATACCAGACGTGCTAGGGTCCATTTACACCGAGTAAGACGACTATTGCGGTTGCAAGTTTCATAGACCTAATGTACGAAATCCTGCCTGCCCTCACGGCTGAAATACTCATTTCCAAAATTCCAAAAAAAGGGGTTTTATGTTCCCCATAACACAAACTTATTAAATGTTCAGTCTTCCATCCGCGCCATATAAATACTTCGTTCTTCGCACAGTTAATTAAAAATTATACAATTACAAAATTAACTATTACAAATCTAATGAAACATACAGCTGTAACACTGACATTCTATTTGAAACATGAGCACAAGGCCAATATAATTTAAAAAAATCAGAATTAACTAAAATAAATTATTTCCAAATGTCCCATAACATGTGTATCAATTAAAATTGTCAAGCAATCCAATTAAATTGCCAATTTCAAATTGATTTTTTGTAAAACTCCGGTATAACAAGACAAGAAGTTTGCCATCACCACAGACAAATAATTGCCCTCAACTATAACTGACCACTTGTTTGGGTTAATACGAAATGGGGTGTTTATCGATAACACGCATACCATCTCGACACGCAACTAATTGATTGGAACCGATGGACGACTACTCCTGCGGATAACCAAATCAATTATCAAAAATTTGAAAACAAATGCACAACAATACAATGAGGGGGAAAAGTTTAGTGTATAGGAAAATTCTATATGTCAGTGCAGTCAGTAACCTTTATGTGTTTAGCCTAAACTACCCTTATGGAAATCAACTATATCTATACTGACAGACAGTATATGGTCACTTGAATCACCTTTTTGTCTAAATGACTTTCGGCTAAATAGTCTGTCTATACCTACTCAACCCCAAAATGTATCGTTTTGGTTGAGGGTGTAAAATAATTTCATGATGATGCGCCCTTATTCGAACATGGTTGTCTAGAATTCACACTTGAAAGTTTTGTAGTGATTAAATAAATTGATTGGGAAATAGTGTTAAAGCGTTGCAGGAAATTGATTGAATCCGTTATAGGAACTATTCCGGATTTAATTGGAAAATTCAGATTTAAAATAGCGTGTGTGAGGGTGTTTTGTTAAGAATGTGTTCAAGAATGTAAGGAATTGTCGTCAATATGCTCTGAGTCTTTTACTTAATGACCAATACTAAATTAGGGGAAATTTTTTAAAATCATGGGTATTTAAGATTAATAACTTCATATTATGTAAATGGTTACAAAAAAACCACCATTCCCCCATCAATAAGGTATGGCGTAATTTTTTCTCTTCGTGAGTCCTTATAGTTAAGTTAAGTTAATTGAATAATATTTTCTATTGGCTCATTTCGTAAGGCTTTTTCTCACGATTGCCAGAATCAAAAATTTAGCCACAGACCATTGAGTCTAGCTAACAGAATCTGCTACATACTAAAATCTACTGCTAGAATCAAGACTGAAGACTTAAGCTGCTAGAATCTAGAAGCAAAAATCTAGTCAATAGCATCTATTCGTTAGAATCTATATAGCTGCTCTAATATAGCCCCTTGAATCTAAAGGCTAGAATCTATAGACACTTAAATCTATGCACTTGAACCGAGGTCAGCTGGCGCTGCTGGTAGAATCTAGAATTTTGACGCCAGAACCCAAGTCGGTAGAGCTCAGCCCCTTGAACCTCAACGCTATAATCTATCTGGCATAGAATCTAGATAGTAGAATCTAGCCCCTGGAATTCAGACGCTTGAATTTATGCCCCAGACCCAAGAGCACTTAAATCTTGACACTATACCTAAAGTCTGGACGCTGGAATCAAGCAGTTAGAATCCAGACGTTTGAATTTAAACTCTATATAATATCTAGCCGCTTGAATCTAACCGCCACAATCTATAATCAAGACGCTTGAATCCAGATGATAGGACCAAAATATCGAATTTTTCGCAGTTTGTATTTTTGTATCTTACGATACCTTCATGGGAGGGTGACAATTCCTGGATCGCAAAAGTTCCATTTTATTCCTGTAAGAAGAGACGAAAAAATGCCAAAGAAAGGAAATAGTTAGTAAGAGGCTGAAATTTTGCGTGGACGTTGGTAATGGGACTCTTTAAAAACTGAGAGAGTTCCTCATCGATACTTTTTTTTATGTGGTATCCCCAGTAGGCCTATTTGTGTTAATAATTACATGAGCTACAAGATTGGGAAATAACATTTTTCTCTAGCACAAACTGTTTTTTTTTTGAGATATTTGCCAAAAACTCCCATTTTCATGATTTTTGCCCCCTTTTTTAGAGATTTTTTGACTTTTCCATTTGCTGTACTTTTTTAACGGTTAATTCTACGAAAGAAATGAAAAAATATTTTTGTTGAAAATTACATGAGATACAGATTAATAAAATTTTTCTATATGACAACCCGTTTTTGAAACTCCCATTTTCATGATTTTTGCCCCTTTTTTAGAGATTTTTTGACTTTTGCATTTGCTGTACTTTTTTAACGGTTAATTCCACGAAAAAAATGAAAAAGCATTTTTGTTGAAAATTACATGGGCTACAAGATTGGAGAACGAAATTTTTTCTAGCACAAACCGTTTTTGAGATATTTGCAAAAAAAAAAACTCATTTTTAGACCCTTGGACCCCTTATAACTGACCTAGCGGTCATCGGATCGATGAGGAACTCTCTCAGTTTTTAAAGAGTCCCATTATCAACAACCATGCCAAATTTGAGCCTCTAACTAATTTTTTCTTTGTAAAAGTCTATTTTTCCTGGACTATTTATGAGCTGTTAGGACGCTCTGTTAAGAAAACAGCTTTTGATTGATTCCAATTTTTCCAAATAGATTCCAATTTTTATTGACAAAAATGCAATATAAACTGTTTATATCCTGCAAGAATAATTTTCTCAATCATTAGAAGCTAAAACTTTTTTTTAGGGCCAGTCATTGTGCTCAGACTCCATAGAAAAATGGGTCATCTCCTTTCATCTTTAACAAAATAATAATAATTGTCGGTACTGCAAATATGCCCATTTAAGCATTTTATATCAATAAGTACATACTTTTTCAGTGAGAACAATCAAACCTCTTGAGTTTATTTGTTTTGCCAGCAGAACGAATAGCAGAGGGTGATGGCATATTATCATCCTTCATCACCGATTATTAAACGATATTCTTCGATTAAATGTGTAAACGGTATTGCAAACACTATAAACACTGAAGCTATACAAAGGCAAACAAATCCTCAAACACTTAAATCAAGAAGGAGCAAACTGACAAAAAGAAAAAGACCGGTAAACGAGGATTAAATAATGATGACGAAGCACAACGAGCGTCGCGTCGGTCGTCGTCGTCGTCAAAAGGACACTTGACTTTTGTGTCAAGAGTCCATTACGCCATCAGTGATACCTAATTGCTTTTGAATGATAAAATTCAATACCTACAGACACCTAAGGTATAGAACTTGAACGCACAAAACAGAGTTATTTAAAATTGTTAACGAAAGGTGTGGTCGTCATCGTTCAACAATGAGTTTGGCGTTTAATATGTATTTAGTTAAAACTGGGGTGGTGGCAGTTTCTTTGATTTTTTTTTTAATAAAAAGTATAAAACCAACCCTATAATGTGAGCATTATGAAGTATTTAGCTTTCTGAAATTATTGATCTTTCGATAGATACCTATTTTCGATTTTTAATTTTTACCATCAAAATGTTGGAATCGAGAGTTGAATTAATAGTTGAGTTACTGACCTATTAAACCACTCACTAAAAAGAGAACACATTTAGCAAAAATAATAGATTTCGGTTAATTAAAAATAAATATTATTATTGTTGTTGAAACTCAAAGATTAACTGCCTGAACAGAATGGTGACGGAGACGGAACCGGAGCCGGAGCTAGAATAGCTGTCAGAATATTGAATACACACAAAGTCAATGTTTTGCGGACACAACGGAACGTAGCCGCATATGGAGCTGCAGCCGCATATGGAAGAGTTCACCAACTTTTAACTTTTCACGTACGACACTTTTGACGTTTCAAATTGTATGAAGAAAAAAATAACTTTTTGGGTCGGAAAATAATATTGTGGTTATTTGTATCGTGAAAAAAATTATTTATTAAAAGGAAAAGTATTGGAAACAAAAAATGTGTTTGTTTTTCTTCAAAATACTTTCAAAGCTGTGCAGTTGCATTGTGGGCACGTACAAAAAATAACGTACGACACTTTTTGACAGCTCTTCCAGTTCCGTCTGCGGCTCCAGTACCAGCATTCTATTCTGTTCAGGCAGTAAAACATATTTTTTGAATCTATTGTTGATACCTATTAATGCAGATTTTTAAAATTATTCACTATAATAGCCCAGGAAAATTAGACAAAAAAAAAGGCAAAACTACGAAAAAATTCCGACAAAGCTGAATTTTGGTGGAGATGTTTATTTTTGTACCTTAAGCATTTTCCAAAAAGTACCCTTAATTTGGACCGGGGCTAAGACTTTTACGGGGGGTGAAAGGGGTTGAATTTCAGTTTTTCGCTAATTTCTCAAAAACTATCAGTGTTTTTAAAAAAATGTGAAGGCAAAAGTTGTAGCTTATGTAATTTTACATCAAAAATGTTATGACACTTTTTTCATACAATCAATAGGTTTTGAGAAAAACGTGCACAAACTTTATAGTGTACTGGATTTATTGAAAAAAAAAAATATTGAAGTTGCATGTTTTAACGGGCAAATATTTTTTTATGTTATGTGTTTGGGAACATCTACACATTATAAAAAAAAATTGTCGGGGTGGTAGGGGCTAGGAAAAATCAGCCATATTGAAACAGCTCGCCATTTTGTTTTCATTTGATAACTCGCCTGGAATTTTTTTTCTGTAACAAAATGGCCGATGAAAAACTTTTAGAGAATCAAAATACCTACAAAATGAGGTATTAACGATCTATGGGACTTTTTTCATCTTTAAGTTATAGCTTGTCAAAGTTCAGCTGCATGTAATGGGGTTCAATAGTGTGTTTAGCTTTAAGACACACCTCCTGCCTCTCCTGTGGCACTTACATACTTCAAAAAAACCTATGACAACTTTGTAGAGGAGGGTTGGTGAAATATCTTTGTTGAAGATAATTTCTTAAAATTTTAAAATTTTGCATCAACTTTTGCATTTTAAAAATCGAAAATCACATTGATGGCGGTTTCAAACACCCCTCTCGTGCGAAATTTGTTACCCCTCCTCAAAAATTTGTATTCAAGAATGTAGCCTGATATTTTAGCTTAATTTAAAAACTCCAACCTTGAAGATCCAATTACTAGGACGAAAGTTATAGCCAACAATATCACTCGATATTGAATTATTTTTCATTAATTTTCACTTCAGTAATAATTCACTATAGAGCATATGGTTGGCTTTCGAAGCTATAACTTTCGTCCTAGTAATCGGATCTTCAAGGTTAAAAAAAAAAAAAAAAAAAAATTGATGGCACAACAGCTCATGAAGAACTAGGGCCTAGTGACTTACAACTCTCAACCATTCCTGTGTGCGTGTCTGCAGGAATGGAGGGGACCTACAGTTTATTGCCGAATCCGAACGGCTAACGAGCGGCACTTTTCTGTGACAGGAGATACTCTTGGAGGCTTTGTCAATTCCTCGCAATAGGCAGTAGCCGTTTTTTTCTTTTTAAATAAATAGGTGGCGAGGCTGGGGATCGAACCTTAGACCTCCGGCATGACAGTCCATCGCACTAACCATCACGCCACGGCTACTACAGGGTTAGAGTCTTTAAATTAATCCAAAATATCAGGCTACATTCTTGAATACAAAGTTTTGAGGAGGAGTAACAAATTTCGCTCTAATTTTCCTGGGCTATAAGGCCTAGTTTTTTTCCAGGCAGTACGCAATTCACGCGCAAAATTGTGACGATTGTACCCGCTGTAGGGTGAAGTCTCCACTAAATTTTGCCAGGAAAAATAATTTTCGAAGCATTATTTTTCGGGAAAAATTTTGACAGGTCAATAATTTTGCACGATAAACACGCGATCGACTATTATTTGTTGATAATATTACAAAAAGAAAAAAATAAGAAGAAAAACATTTATTTTTTCGCGACTTTTCCAATGTTTTTGTAGAGATTACAATTGAAGAGATAAAATTTGTCTTTTCCCGATCTTCGTAATAGGCTTAATAATATGTCCCGGTAAGGAATGGATTATCATTCTTTAATGCAAAATTCTTTGAAAATTGTATGCACTTTTTATTCAAGATGAAAATTATGTAAATTACAAAAAAAAAATACTTTAATAAGGAAAAAGAGTGCGCACTTACATTTTAAAGATTTTTCTAATACAGAATTCCAGAAAGAATTTTGAACTGCAGAGTTATGAGTTTACAGAATTAAAAAAAAAAAAAAGAATTTCGGAAAACTAAATTTTGGATTAATAGAACTTAAAATACAGAATTTTGGAAATAAAGAATTTATGAATCCAAACCGTCTCTATATCAAAAGACTTTTGCGAGTTTTAGAAGTGTTCAGGAAGTTTTGAGAATATTGAAAATAACGATTATCTACTTTTTCTTTTTACTTTCTTAGTGGAAATAAGATCCTTACAGCAAAAAAATAATGGATTGAAGTCGGATTTAGGGAGAACTTACTTTTGTTATTTTCAGCTTTCTCAAAAACAAGAAGATATTTTAACATCTGGTTTTCAATGTTTGATTAAAATTTGATAGGACCATTAAAAACGAAAATACTACCTACTTAATAACGTAAAATTTTGAATATATAATTAGTTTGAAAAAAAAATCTTTTTTTTTTAAATTTTGAGTTACCTAAATTAATTTTTCGAAAAGTATATTCACTAAAAAAATGAACTAAAAACAGGATAAGGGAATGGATATTTGGATATTTTTTTAAGTATACATATTTTTTTTTTTTTCATTTCAAGTCGATTTTTTTAGATATTTGCTGATCGGAGGGGGGGGGGGATAGGCCTCCACCAATACGATTTTTTTCTTGTCTCGACTCAACATAGAGCGTTGTAGTCGGTTGTCTGAGTCTTGACAAAAGTAATATTATTTTCATTAAATAAATTTGAAACAGGTACTTAGACACTGTTAAAACAGTCAAAAATCTAACAAAATACGACCAAAACTGTTTAAATGTCCACGTTCATTGATAATCTAAAAAAATCTCTGCAATATTTTTTCGTGTAAAAGCAAAACAAGCTAAAAAGATAAAACTCCGATCCGAATATCAAAGCATGTACCTACAAAAAAAAGCACCATCAATGTCAACGAAAAAATAAACCTAAACGTATTACAATAAAGACGAAAAAGTAAGTAATGAATTCGTCCTTTTCAACTGGTGGCAGATTTTTATCAATTTTCCGACAATTTGCGGTTGAATTGGCTGCTCCCTTAAGCCACTAACATATTTCCGTTACGGTTACATTGAGAATCCATGCAAAAAGGATATTTTCTATGCTGTGTATGTTGTTTGTTTTTTTTTTTTTTTTATTTTAATTTTGGAATGTTTCATGCTCATGTTCGGGATATGTAAGTAACATTCCAATTCAACACACACATCCTTCTCATATTCAAAAAGTTTCGAAAATGAAAGGGTGATTTTACACAATACACGAAGAATAATTTGAATATGTCCCCCCAAAATCTGTGGATACGCTTCGAACGAACGCCATCACCACCACCGTTAAACAGGCTTTTTGTCTGTTCTCTACAAAACAGGACCTAATATTTTTGCAAAATTGAGGTTTGACAGAATGTGCTGCTTTTGAGGAGTTGTTTCATATTGAAAGTTGTTCATCCATATGGCTTGGTCAGGATTTGAGCAGAATGAGAAAACAAGCTGAGGATAAATACTTCTATACATATCTACCTACAACCGCGTAGTGGTTAATTTTTTTTTTTTTTTTTGCAACAGGTGCTGAAATTTCGTGGTACTTACATAATTTAATTCCATGAGAGGACATTGTATTTATAACTATGGAGGAGCCTTCACAATAAATCACACTTTTCTTGGCGACATTATGTCATTATAGAGCTGCCGGGAGTATAGGACAACGTTGCCATGTCATTTGCCACACAATTTTGAAGATAAAACTAAATGACAAAATATATTAAATCACTTGGCTGCCTTCAGTGTGACAGCGATAAATTCTGAAAAAGAGCACAGCCTAGCCACAGGACGTTTTGGCAGAAGATCTAATAGGAAGGATGTCTACAGTATAGCACCATTCCAGTTCATTGATTTCTTTTGTAACAGTTGTTTTTGACATTTTTACATTGCGGCGCGTTAAAAAAGAAATCACCACCACAATGTATAACGATAAATTGACAGGCATGTCCTTTCTTATATTATATAGTTAAGGAGATAAACAGTCAACAGTATATAGTTTACTTTCAATTAAAAAAAAGGGAAATCCTAGTTGGACATTTTTTAAGGACACAACACACAAATCACAAAAGATCCTCTCCACAGCATATAAACCGCATAGGCTAAATAAATATTTGCACTAGCAAAGCCGCAGAGTTTGGGGTGTGCGTCGTGTTTTTTTGTTTATAAATGCGGTTGGAAGAGGGACTCCTTTTTTTTATTTCCATTTTGCTATGCATGAAAACACAAGAATTCTGCAATGTGGATTTATGGCAGAACAATAATATTCTAGAAACCGCAAAGTCAGTGATGGCCACACCCTCACCCTCATCGTCATTCTCATCCTGGTATAGCGATGCTGATGATCTTCTGACAAGGGTTCCAATTCGAATCATTTATTTGCTGAATTTGATCTATGGAATGGATGGATAGGAAATTGTCTATATTGTCTGTTTGCTGCCGCGTAAATGCCCGGTCGACCGCACTAACTGCCGATGTCAGTTAATTATGTAATTGAATCAATTTCGGCTGAATGACTTGCCGCAACTGATTTGTATTTATTTTTATTGTGATTCAGGGAATCGTTGTTTCATTTCATTTCACTAATTATAGAAAGTATATTATAACATTTTGGATGAAAGATGGTAAGCGGACAAGTAATTTGGAGTTAATGTTAAAGGTTGTGATTTTATGGATAAAATACTTAAAAAAAAAAAAATATCATACAAATTTAAACAGGAATTTAACAGTCATCAGGTTTTTAAACAATTTAAATGTCATCCTATTTAATAGGGCTGTTCCTTTACTTTGACATTTTGTGATTTTCTGTGCATTTGTGTGATTTTCAGTTCAACGTTCTGTCAAATTCCATATAAAAAAAAAATAAAATGACAGTAAAATGCACAGAAAATCACAGAGTTTCAAAGTAAAGGAACAGCCCTAATATTATAAATGTGAAAGTTTGTTTGTCTCTCTGTTTGTTCCTCTTAATCTCCGAAAATACCCAATTGCTTATAATGAGAATTGGTAGAGCGAGAGCTTGGAATATAAGGATTGACTACTTTTGTTATTTGAACATGCGAAGCGAGGCGAGCACGGACCTGCTAGTGTTTCAATAAAACTTACACACTACCAGCCTTTCACTATTCTAAATAACTGGCTGAACAGAATAGAATGACAGAACTGAAGCCGCAGACGGAACTGGAAGAGCTGTCAAAAAGTGTACGTTGTTTTTTTTACATGTCCACAATGGAGCTGTACAGCTTTGAAAGTATTTTGAAGAAAAACAAAAGAATATTATTGTGTACAAGCTCAGAATTCACATTTTTTGTTTCCAATAATTTTCCTTTTAATAAATAATTTTGTTCGCGATACAAATAACCACAATTTTTTTTTCCGACCCAAAAAGTTTTTTTTTTTCTTCATACAAATTGAAACGTCAAAAGTGCCGTACGTCAAAAGTTAAAAGTTGGTGAACTCTTCCGTCTGCGTCTGCAACTCCGTATGCGTCTACGTTCCGTTGTGTTCGCAACATTGAATTTGCGTGTATTTAATATTTTGACAGCTATTCCGGCTTCGTCTCCGGTTCCGTCTGCGTCACCATTCTGTTCAGCCAGTAAGTTATCCTGTAAAACTTAAAACTTTCATGATGATCTTGAAAAAAAAAAAACTTGGATGCTAGGAATCTACGTTACTTCATGTTTATTTATCCCAGTAGCCTTGTAACGAGCACAAGAACCAGCTGAAAATCAAATGTTTCAAAAATTTTAAATGTAATATTATTCGAAGAAGCACATTTTTCTCAAAAAAAAAAAAAAAACGTCAACATCCTATTTCAGCAATGTGCATAATTAAAAAAAAACTGATATTCAGTTTTCCCACAATCAGTTTGGTTTTTGGGTTTTGGGAGTTTATCCAAAATTGAATGAGCCGTTTTCAAAAATAAAAAAAAGTGAAATTGTAATTGTATTGAAGCAACCCGTTTAAGATCAGTTAAAAATTCGATTTTCCTCTCTAGGGAATTTGATGCAAACCAGTCTAGCAGCGGGGGATATGGCACCCATTTTTGTTTTTCTTTAGAACTTGAAAAATAAAAAAAAGGATTTTTATATTTAAACAAAAATAATTTTATTCTTTAACCAATTCTTTAACAAAAAGCAGGAACATAAGTAAAATTCAAAAATTATTTCATATATATTTTTGCAAAAACAAAAAACACTGAAAAAAAAAGATGTAAAAAAATGGAGGATGATATGGCACCTGCTGGAGGGTGATATGGCACTCTTGTTTTTATACTTGTTCTGGCCATATTTGTTGTGTGTATTATTGAATAAGATGTGCATGAATCGTGACACGAGAAGTAGCTACTATGCTCAAAACCCACTCATCTGGTTTTGTTGTCACAGCATTATCCTCGCAAGTCTTCACAAATTTCCTACCTGAAATCTTGAGATCCATCTGTTTCCTCATAGAATGAGATGTTTTAGTTCTATGAGTTACTGACGTCATTGCCATCGTTGGTACTCTTTTTGAGATATATTGGTTTTCTAAGCACCCTCCAAATGAAAATTTGGTACAAAAGTATAGGAGTGGTGGAAATGGCAACGGTGCGGTGCCATATATCCCGAAATCGGGAGGTGCCATATCCCCCTTTTGACATTACTTCTGCTTTTCCAAATAACACGAATAAACACGTTTGCTTAGTTATTTCAATAAACACATGTAAAAGAATTCACGGTTAACTGTTCTTTTTTTTTGTTCATATGAACACCTGGGAGTCAAATACTTTCGTAGCTGCACGTATTTCAGTGACACACAAAAAAACTTTTTGCTTCAAATAAACTCAATTTTTTTTTCATTAAATAAATATTTTTAATGGCTACTGCGATTCTGAAAGGATACAATAAGAACTTACGTCATTCTGAATGATATTTTGTTCTCTTTGTTTCGAAAAGAAGTCATTAAGTGGGAGATATTGAATAGGTGCCATATCACCCGTGGTGCCATATCACCCGACTTTACCATATACAGGGCTATAAGTTAAATAATGATTATTAACTAAATTTCAAGAAAGAAGGATGAAATTTAATCAATTTTACAAAGTTTTGTGTATTTAACACCATCATAACGAAAAATTTCTTTAAAATGACAATATTTCTTGAATATAACAAAAGTTGCATCAAATCAACGAATGGGTTTCATTGACCGTATATTAATAACCCTTTCTTCAATTCTACCTACTTTTTCTTCAATATGACTACCAAATTTGGTTCAGTGAGCTTTCTAAATTTTGAGAAAGATTTTCAGCCTTCTGGGATTACCCCTTAAAAACGATGTAACCGTTGCCCCTCCGTTTTATTATATGTAGGTAAACCTAAAAAAATGTGTCTAAAGAATTTACTTCATGTATAAAAGGTGAATAAACATACATATGTATATCTAATGATTAAACGGTTTTAAACCATTAGAAAAAAAATTATTTCAAATCACTTTTAAAGTCAGCATATGCACTACACAATACAAACGTAAGTGATTCGCACAAGATGCAACAAAAATCTAGAGCCTATAGACCATGCAGGAGCCACCATACAAAAAAAGCAAGTCCGTTCGTCGAAGCTGATTTTTTTAAATAGATTGGAAACAAAATTTTTGCGGTCAGTTAATTGAGAGTGGGGGCCGCAACTCGTCCCCAAACATGCAAAAAAATCGAAAATTGAATTCCATTCGTCAATAAAGCTTAAAATTTTTACAAGTATTCCCTATCTATTATAGAACAAGAAATCTTTGGTCAGTCATAGTGTATGCGGGGGCCATCTCAGGTCAGTCACTCCAAAAAGCACTACACCCCATTTACCCCATTTTTTCGGAAAAAAAAACGATTTATTTTTATATAGATTCCTATTGTTCAGAGAGGAAAAATATATAAACAAAAAATGTGCCCCTTAAAATTTCAAACATTTTTTGCTTTACATTAAACCTTCTAAAGTAAGTCCTCAAAAAGATAGAGAGCGGCAAAAGCTAGCTTTAAGATGATATTACATTGTCATATATATATAACCAATGCTAGTCATACAAAATATGGCACAATATTTGTATATATGACAAGTAGTATTAGACTATACCATATAAGTATGCCCATATATATAAAAAGCTGAAATAATGAAATTCTAGAATTTACCGGTAAGTCCTAGAATTTCTCGCACCATTGGTAAAATTTGTTCTAGGATTTACCGGAAAATTCTAGAATTTCATTATTTCGGCATTTTACAGTAACATATAATATGACTATGTAATACTGCCTTTATTAATTTTTTTTTTATTTCTTCCATGTATATTATTATAAAAATCTTTTTATTTCGATACCTATTTGTCGGAGTGGAAAAGTGTGAATAAGACAAAAAATCTTTCACTCAAAACTCTAAACATTTCTTGTCATAGAGGGGTAAATTCCTTTCTTAATTTTTTTTATATATTACATATTTTTGTTTTTGATCTTAAAAAGTTAAATAGTATTCTTAGCAATGAATTTCATATGGGAAAATTGTAGAGCTTGAAAAAATAAGATAACGCACAGCCCTACGTCGCGTCGCCCACATTCAAACCTTTTTTTTCGTCTTCTCTTTCAGTTTAAGTTTTTTGTCGATTTGGGCACGAGTACGATTGCTATAGGGTGCTGCAAAATAATAACGGATTTTTGTAGCTCTGGGATGGAGGGGGGGTCTATCTCCCTAGGAGGGGCAATTTAAAAAAAAATACTTAAATTAAAAAAAACAAAACATTAAAAAAAAAAAGCGGCAACACTTAGGTGCAATACAAAAATTATAGGTTTTCTGCCTTAATTACTTGTTTCCCTCTAGTTATTTGTGTTATTTATTCGTTTTTGAAAAACATGCTTTCAAACTCAAAATGTATCAAAAAAAAATGCAAAAAAAATGTTACTTTGTTCAAAATTGTGAAATAAAGTACTGAATTGGCTTTAGTTATTTGATGTCCCTATGAATTCTCAATCGAACACTGAAAACTAGATGGTTTTTTGTCTTCTAGTTTATGAAAGAATTGAAAATTACGAAAACTACTTTTTTATTCAATATTAAAAAAAAAATAAGAATTCAATTCTAAAAATCAAAAAAAAAAATTGTTTCAAAAATTTTAATACGCAATATTTCATATTAAAAGTACATCCTGCCTAATTTTTTTTTAAACGAAAAGAAAGTTGAAAATTAAAAATAGGTTCTATAAAAAATTTGTTAGTTAGGTATGTTTTTTGTAATTTTTTTCCAAAATAAAGAACCCCACCCTTTTTTTTGAAAATCGGTTGTATACATTTAATTTCACTTTTAGAGGATCACTAAAAAAAAATTAGTTCATTGTGAAGCAAGTAACAGACAGACGAAATTTACGGACCCTTTTTCTTGTATTCTTCATAATCGTATAATAATGTGGTTTGATGATTCAAATTTCGAGGTCGTTCTCTTTGTTTAATATTTTGTTCAAAAATAGAGTAGGTCCGTCAAGCTGGGTCCACCGCAACGGAAATTCAAAAATCTAACTATGCAAGAATTAGAGGCTAATTTGGGGCTATACTCCAATCCCGAAAAAGCCCAAAATTCCCTTTACCCTAAAACTTGTCGTGGACTCACCTTGACGTCAAGCTGGGTCCACCACACTTCCCAATAAACAATTTCAAAAATCTGATGATGCATGAATTAGGGGCTAATTTAGTACTCCAACCCCAAAGAAGCCCCAAATTCTCTTCACCCTCTAAGCAAAATCTTATTTGATGACGTCATCAAATCAGTTTTTGCCCTCTAAACGGTGAAGGGGATCTGGGGCTCCTTCGGGATTGGGTACTAAATTAGCCCCTAATTTCTGCATCATTAGATTTTTGAATTTCCGTTGTGATGGACCCAGCTTGTCGGACCATGGTATTAGTTGTTTTTTTTTTTTTTTTTAAGTTTTTTTTTTACAAAAATACAATTCTGCTGATGAAAATAGACTGTCATAGAAGAAAATATGCGACCCAGTGGTTTGTGTGTTTCGTTTTCAATATTTGTATTTTTTTTTCTTTTTCAAATTAATCTTACATGTTCCGGTCTGTATAAAAGGATTTAATTTTCTGATTGAGTGTTATTAGACCAATAGGTGTTATTATGATGATTTCTTGAATTTGAGAACTTCTTTATAACTTCATGATACTTCTTCTAAAAGGTTTTAAAATATTAAACTCAGCTTAGGCGCGTGGGTAAATCACCGTCTGGATTGGTCTCCTCCTCTTTCACGTCATTAATTCCTGAAACAAGCCTTAAGAACATGTTTTCTGCCTTTATTTCTTCTTTCATATAATAGATATGAAAGACGAATGATTCTTAAGCAAGATTGAATGTATTATACCAGCTAAAAGAGCCAAAGTAGTCGGGGAGAAATCGAAAGAAAAACTTTACTCTACCTTGAAAAATGATTTAAGATGTCTTCTCTATATGCTGAAATGGAAGAGTATACCTATACTTTTTTTTTTTTTCTTTTAAGGAAAATCTCCTTAAAAGCCGTCAAGGAGTATGCAAATTTTTTTCCCAATCTGTTTTCTTCCCTCTTAAGGCGATAGAGAAAGCACTTTTATTCGTTGTCGATGCGGCCTCGGCCGCCTTCTTCGTTGCGTCTTCTTATACTTAGAGCATTAGGTACCTTTCGGCACAAACATTGTTCCATTGAATTTTTATTTATTTTCTATAGCCAAAGACTAGCAGGCATTACCTTTGTATGTATAATTCAAGGATGAAAAATCCCCATAACATTAACTCACATTAGTAGGATGAAGAATACAAAAAAAATCGTCCAATCCACCAATATGACTGCGATGAAGACGACCCGAACGGAATTCCCATCCCTTGTTTTAGAAATTTGTCTTTCTTGACTGGTTGGTTGGTGGTTGGCTGTATAGAATGATTCATTCTACAAATTCAATGTGTATAAGAAGATTTATTTGGAAAATTGCGTTTGCGACTTTTTAACGCTTTTAGTCTCTGAAGGACTTAACTGGGACAAAATAAATAATTTCTTACTTCTATTTCGTTGGGAGCGGGAGTTATGTTTTTTTTTTTTTTGTTCATGTCAGCAGTTCAGTTATTCTTGAAAGTTGTTAGTTTAAAATGATTTGCATTGAGGGAGGGTTTGGTTTATCATAAACTTTTTCGTATATAAAGTTAATCTATTTTTCTTTGAAGGACCATACATGCTATAGGTGTAGGTATTGAGAGTCAAGAAAATTTGACCTTAAAATTTTCAAGTTTTTATTATTGTTTTCTCTTTCAGCAGACAAAAATTAAGACCCTGTGTGTAAAGTTAGCGTCACTGTTTGAAATTTCAGCTTTTTTTAAAAGCAGCCGCTATTTACAAGAATCAAAATATAAAAGGCATTCGAATATTTCTGAGTATTATTCAATTTTTTATAGGAGCTAATTATTTTACAGGGTGATTCACCTAAAGTGTGACAAAAAGCTAGACCGTGTATGTTGAGTTCAGGCGGGAGGGGCAATTTTCTAAAAAAAAAAAAAACACATAATAAAATTAAAACAAAAAAAAAATTTAAAAAAAGGCAAAACTTACATTGTCCTGCTAAACTTTTTATACTTTTTTTTAAAGCCAGAAATTCGTTCTTATCTTATATTTTTAATTCAAATTATTTGAGAAAATAGTTTTTGAAAAATTAATTTTGAAACTCAAACTTTTGAAAAAATAATGAAAAAAATTGTGTTCAAACTATGTACTTGTTTTTTTTTCAAAATTTTACGTTACTAAGTAATACCTTTAGTATTCGATGCTCCTATCAATTTCTAGTCAAACACTGGAGATCAGATGCTCGAGTGGTTTTTAGTTTTTGAAAAAATTGAAAATAACGGGAGGAAAAATTTACTAAAATAATTGACTTAAAACAGAAAAAAATATTAAAAAGCAACGGTAACCACTAAAATAACACGCTTTACTTTTTTGTAGAGCCAAAAACTTTTTCTTTTATTTTCTTTTTAAATTAAATTATTTTAATGACCAGTTTATCAAAACTTAATTTTCAAACTTAAATTTGTGAAAAGAAAAATTAAAAAATTGTTTTTAAACTGATTTATTTCAAAATTTTACGTTATTAAGTAGTATTTTTGTGTTTAGTATTCAACGCTATCATCAATTTTAGGTCAAAAACTAAAAACCAGATGTTAAAATTTATTCAAGTTTTTAAGAAAGTTGAAAATAACAAAAGTATGTTTTTCTTAAATTCTACTTCCATTCATTATTTCTAATGATAAAGTAGTAAAGTAGTTTTGGTTATTTTCAATTTTCTCAAAAACTAAAAGACAGGCATCCGGTTTTCAGTAAAATTAAAAAAAAAAAAAAAAACTAGTTTAAACACAATTTTTTTCATTATTTTTTCAAAATTTTGAGTCTCAAAATTAATTTTTCAAAAACTATTCTCTTAAATAATTTGAATTAAAAACATAATAAAGGAACGAATTTATAGATTTTAAAAAAAAGTATAGCATGTGCTGCTGTTGTTTATTAATGATTTTTTATAGTTTAAGTCGATTTTTTAGAAAATTGCCCCTCCCACCTAAACAGGAGGAAATAGACCCCCCTTCATACAATTTTTTCATTGTCTTAAACCAATCTACACACAAACTATAGCTTTTTGTCACACCTTAGATGAATCACCCTGTATACTTTTCAATTTGCAATCCTACCTACATTAATTTTAAAGTTGTACCAAGCTAAACTTCTGTAAAAAAAAAAAAAACCTTTATGCGTGTAGGTACATATATAACCTTACAAAATTTTTAAACTCTTATATTTTGTACCTTCTATTTTTAAATTTATCCCTGTGATATTGCGTAAACAGTTGTATTAAAAATTAGTTTTTTGCTCATGAAATGAATCATATCCTCGTCTTTTATAATTTTAAACTAAAAAAAAGGCAAGACTAAAATTGTATTTCTGTTTCCTGCAAACATTAAAAATAAACGCTTATACCTATATTCTCTAGTGTATCATTTAAGAAATAATTGTTCACGAATAGAGTTTCGTCTAAAAATTCCATATTTTATAAAGGTTAAATTACAAAAACATATATCTAATAATAAAATGCGCTCAATAGCTCTCGATTCCCTTTCTTTCCTTTTGTTTTTTTCCTACAAAAACAAGTGATTTAAATTAATACTAATTTACCCAGACGTCAATGAAACTATTGACATCATTCGAACACGCGTTCTCAACAATTAGAACGCAACTCACTCCCCTCACCAAACGAAATTCATCGTGATATGTTGACATCCTTGTGCATTCAATTGGAAACAATCCCCATGTTTATACAGGAAATCAAAAGTTGAATAACCAACCAACGCACTCTGTGCTCACGCTTAATACAACAACAACCATATAAACCTTTGACAAAACGACCAATTTATCCTTCAGCACCTTCATCATCAAACAAGAGTTCGTTTCGTTCGTATTGATGATGTGAAATGTGTATGGCCAGGACCATATAGCCATAGTACTGTAATTGCAATCTGATTATTCCGCGCGTGTGATTTTATTGTGTTTGCTCAATATTTTTGGGTGTCGCTTGTCGGACCAGCTATTAATCTGACATTTTCCCGCGCCCGTCCATATGAAAGCAATATCATCTCTAAGGAGTGAACTTGGGAGTTCACGTGCCGACTCCAGTCTTAGACCATGCACAGTCATATACACACGCCTACTGCCAAATGAGGTCCTTTCATCATTTCGATGACATTTTAGCATTTTAATTTGCTTTGGAGCCTGGATGAGATGATATCGGCTTCAATATAGGATAAGACGCACATTACGCAAATGGTTCCATCATATTGGGATCAATTTATTTTCAGGAACAGATGAAACGAGTTACATTAGTCTGATGCACCAGATGAATTATAAAGTCCTTTTCTTTGATTATACGACAAAAATACAAATCCCTTTTGCATTGCCATTCAGAAGTCGACATCAATCATAATCGATCAACGAAATTCACACGAGCCATACTCCTTCGGTGTCCTCCTATGATGGCTATATTATCGAATTTTAGGTGGGCTCTGCGAGCGATGCTATATAGCATAACAATGAGAACCGTTGGTGATATGTCCTTGCAGGCGAGGAAAAATTTTATTCGAATCACATAGATGCCCGAATTATTTTTTCCAATTTTTATTCAACTGTGCGCTGTGGTTTCTGTGGCAGTGGCAGTGGCAGGACACAATATGATTATACCGTATATATGACGGGGTGTGAATGAGAGGTTGTATATTTGACGGATGACATTTTAAATGTTTTTTAATGGGAACACAATTTTCGGTGGCAAATCTTTCGAAAATGAGATATCGGTTTCTTTTGATTGATGCAACACTTTATTACCGACAATAATAGTAAAACGGCATAATAGGAATAATTTCGTCCTTATTATGTGGTTTTATGTTTATTTCATTTTTTTTTTTGTTAGTTTTGTGCACCCCGGAGAGGGTGGGAATCTCATTATAATGGCATTCATCCTTTTTTGGACCTTTCTTTTTCTTCCATCAAAAAATATTTGAAAAGGATATCTATAAAATAAAATTCGTGTAACAACACATGATGATGTGTTTGGAAAAGTTTCAGGTAGACACATTATAAAGGATATAATATGCACATGAAAATTCATTATAAAATATACATTTTGAAATATTTCCTTATTTACGAGTAGGTACCTATATTAACTGTCAGACATTTAAGGTACTTTTCTCAAATATTTTTCGACATCGGGTGTGGTTTTATGTACGATATTTTTTTTTCGTTTTGTTTAATAAAAAACTTGCTTATTCCTGAATGTCTGATGTATGTATGCGAACAAGGCATTAATTTGTTTTGAATGTTTATGTTATGAAAGAGGTTTTGTATCCTTAATTAACGATGAAGGTTTGTTTTTATTTTTAATGTGATGGTTCTTTATAGAATATCCTCTAATTAATATTCCATTAAAAAGTTAATTCAGACTTTCCTTTGAATGCAAGATAAAGTAACCTTACCTTTTGCCGATGTGTATGTGTAAGTTTCAAGCATGGTTATTATTAATATTTATATTCAAAGAGGGCATATTCAGGTAAGATGAACAATAATTAAAAATTTGTAGACCTAATATAAAGAAGGTACTTCAACAATACAAAAAATATTAAACACACGAAAGTTTAATATGTTTCAACTTACACGTTCTTGTGATTTTGTGATCTTTAATTTATTTGTTAGCGAATACGAGTCTTCTTCTTTGATATAACACTCAGATTATTCTTTTCAAAAATCGATAACTGAAGTTATCGCAGAAACATCGTCTTATGTAGTTACAAAATACAAAAATCTTATACAGTAGATGACGGATATAAGAAAGTCTTATATAAGAAAAATACTCTTATAAGACAGACATTCCAAAAAACCATGCACATTCCCATAAAGATACGTGTTAAATAAACCTCATATAAGAAAAACGTTTATAAGAAAAACACTGATATAAGAAACTTAGGGCCATTTGCTGAAACGAAAATTAAATATTTATGTTCAACTTAAATGCTTATGTTCTACTTTTTCCTCAGCGTAAACTGTCACATAAGCTCTTATGTTGAACTTAAATACTTAAGTTTCGTTTCAGCAAATGGGCCTTACAAAATCATACAAAATCTCATTCACTACATAGAACTACATAGAAAATTAAACTTGTATAAGAAATTTTCCCGCGTAAGCTTTCAAATGATGCGCCGTGTAACTTTCACAAAATTTCTGAACCCACCCTTATTGAATTGCCAAAAAAGTGACAGATTGAAGATCGGCGAGAAAGAAAAAAGCCCATACATTTGACATTTCTTATAGGCATTTTTATTTATATAAGAAATTTTCTTTCTTATATACATTTTATTTATATAAGAAATTTTCTTTCTTATATACAATTTTTTATATAAGAAAACACGGATATAAGAAAGGAATTCCTTGGATTTTTTGAGTTTCTTATATCCGTCATCTACTGTATTGTTTCAATAGTATTATTATATATGTACGTCTGTAAAGTTGCTAGGACATTTTTCACTAAGAGTAAGGAGACCAAGACAGGAATTTGCAGTTTTGTTTGCATTTCTATCCCGGATTTTGCGGTTCAAAAAATAGTGGGTGTATTTTCGCGTGACCTGCTAACTTTGCTGTGAAGTTAGCAGGTCAGGCCTTTTTTCAGCAACCGGTAAAGCTATCACATTGAAATTATGCAGTTTAGGAAAATCCTAAAACCAAATTTTGAAGTCCTCATTTAAATACAAATTCATATACTGTACTGCTAACTTCACTGTGAAGTCAAGGCTGAAATATGTTTTTTTTTATTTTTTTTGTTTAATGAGGACTTCAAAATTTTGCTTTAAGCTTTTCTGGAACTGCAAAATGAACTGCAAATTTAGAGCCTAATTTCAATGTGATAGCTTTACCCGTTGGTAAAAAAGGCATGACCTTCTAACTTTACAGTGAAGTTAGCAGGTCAATATGAATTTGTATTTAAATGAGGACTTCAAAATTTGGTTTTAGGATTTTCCTGAACTGCATAATTTCAATGTGACATGTAGCTTTACCGGTTGCTGAAAAAACTACATTACCTGCTAACTTCACAGCAAAGTTAGCAGGTCACGCGATTACACCCATACTATTTTTTGAACTGCAAAATCCGGAATAGAAATGTAAAAAAATATGCAAAAAAAAACTACAAATTCCTGTGTCTCTAAGTGAAAAATGTCCTGCCAACTTCGCAGATATCTTTATTGAACAAATTTTAAGAAAGTAATAAGCAAAATTATTTTATACTAGTATCGCCCAATGGCCGAAATTTGGCCAACAAAAACAACGCACTCTAGCAAGGAAAATAAAGAATGAAATTTTTTGAAAATATTGAAGGAAAAAAATTTTTTTTTTAAATATGCACAGTGTTCGATAGTACAAAAAACAAAAATGACCCACAGTCTGTAAATGCGTGTCTCAAGTATATTCTGCACATCTCTGCAATTGTGGCTTTCCAACCATATACAATTCATCGAAATCGGTCAAGTCTTTTTAAGAAAATGGTACCACAAAATTTATTTTTAGGCTATTTATATATAGAATATTGACTTTTTTTAGCATACAAAAATTATTTTTAAAATTTGTAGATGACACATTGGTTAGATTACTCAGAAGCACCACAACAGACTGAAAAATTATGACTATAAATCCGTAGTAGCCATGGCGTGATGGTTAGTGCGATGGACTGTCATGCCGGAGGTCTAAGGTTCGATCCCCAGCCTCGCCACCTATTTATTTAAAAGAAAAAACGGCTACTGCCTCTTGCGAGGAATTGACAAATCCTCCAAGAGTATCTCCTGTCACAGAAAAGTGCCGCTCGTTAGCCGTTCGGATTCGGCAATAAACTGTAGGTCCCCTCCATTCCTGCAGACACGCACACAGGAATGGTTGAGAGTTGTAAGTCACTAGGCCCTAGTTCTTCATGAGCTGTTGTGCCATCAAATTTTTTTTTTTTTTATAAATCCGTTGACCAATTAAGAAGTTTATAGTTATTAACTCGAAAATAAGGCAATTTTTTCAAAAAGCATCCAAACCCTATTTCGGGAATGCAAATTTCTAATCGAAAATCTGAAAACCAGTTTTTTTACAACTATTTTTGTCTGCAAAAGTTTAATCGAAATTGTTAGAACCATTTTTGAGGAAATTTAAAAAAATCACAACATTTGTATGACAGCTATCTGCTCGAGATGACGTAAATCAAAAATTCGAATTTTCAAATTAGCAAATGACATAAAAATGCTCCAGCTCAAATTACTGTGGACGAACGGCCGTACAGACGCACAAATCAACGCATGGTCTTCCCACTCCATAAATCTTGATTACAACCGCAAAATTTCTTTTAAACATACGAAACCAATACTTGTCCTATATGCCAGATAGAGCAAGTAAAAAAGATTACAAACTTTACCGGTCGTATTTATAAACGTTGTTCTCTAACTTTAGACAGCTGTCCAAATTATCAATAAAGAGTAAACATTTTTAATTGTCTGTAGTCTGTACAGTGTCGCATCGGTAAAATAGCCGTGTACTTATATAGGTTAGGTATAACAAAAAAATAAGCTTGTGTGCGTTATGTCGTTTCTAAATGTTCGAGAAGGTCTTTTAAAAAAACATAATATATTAAAATTCACGGCAAACTTTTAAATTAAGGTAAAATGTAATAAAATACAAGAGGGTAGGGAAAGCGTTTAATAAAAAAATGATTAATATGCCCAAAAAAATAACGTTCATAAAATTTTATGTCAATTAAAAAATAAGTGTCTGTTAATAAAAGGATAATGTAATTGCCACCCCCCCCCCCTCAATAGAAACCTAGTGTACGCCCTTGCCTGCAGTTTTAAACTAAAAGAAAATAAAAAAATTAAAATTAGTTTTTATATACCTCTACCTAATTATTATTAAAACAAATTTGTACAACTGTACATGCAATGGAGTCGTTCGGGTGTTCAACTCGCAGTGTTTTTAATAATTTTTAAAAGAATCAAATTATCAGCCCACCTTTGCCTAAAATGATGATGGGAATTTTTGTTATTTTTGTAGTTGGTTGGTTAAAAAAAAAAATCTCCCCTTCGATCGAAAATCCAAGAGCCAGGGTTTATTTCCTAAGGGCTGAAAAACAGTGTGAAGCCAAGCATTCAGATTTGAAAAATAAATAAATAATCTTTATGATGGAGCCTGATGTGTGAAAAAACATTAAAATAGTATACTAGTTCGCCTAGACAGGCAGTATATAGAATTTCCAGTATAATATAGATATTGCCAAAATGTATGAAGGAATCTGCTTCCCGAAGCAGACAACGCTCATCTTTCAACTAATTTTCATTTGCATTATAATCAATTCAGCTTTGGTTTGGATTGGATGAGAAAGATATCCTGCCACAAAGCGAACAGGCTCTGTGACTCTGTGTTAAAACGTTTGGATGGGTTTGTATATACTTTTTTTTGCAAATAAACTCCATTCAAGACGGAGTAAATCAAATTCGATGGAATAGAAAAATGCCAGAGGTGGCATTCTGCCATTGTTGTTTCATGTGCACCCACAAGAACAAAATTGTTTTCTTAAGTGTTATACAATATACTATAGATGAACATTTGGAAGCTACAGGGAGATCATAAAAAAGAAGCTTCTTATACAATTGGGGTTGCGTAATCTACCCCTCTGTGTGATGTGAAACCACTTGTTGTCGGCTTAATTCTATTCGTTCATTGAAATTTTTACTCGTCAGAATTTTTTGTTTTGTTGTTTCATTATTTGCACTTGTTTTTTTGATGTGGGTTTTGTTTAGCGTAAACAAGAGTTTTTTTTTTTTTTAGAAAATGGCTGGAAGACTGTGTTAAGTCAAGCGATTTATTCACGTTAAGTGAGGCGTTGGTAATACATTCCCGCTGGCTGCAATAAATACTTACGAAAAGAAATTTTAACATATGTCAAAACATTTAGATTTGATAATTTAAAAATGAAAATGAAAAATAACAAAATAACAATTTATCAAAAACTTGATTGTTTTTAAATTCACTTTCATATGTAAATGTATGATCAGTAGGTCCATATCTATATACTATAACTATGTATCTTTGTAATTTTGACTATGTCAAAGTTTATAGTGCGTCCAAGAACAAATGTCAATTTTGATAAAATTTAACATTACGATGATGGTGGAAAAATACAAAAAAGCAGCTTTCGTCATACATAGTGTTCGACGAGAGTCAGTCTTTGAAGTTAGCAAGTCATGCCCTTTTATCAGCAACCAGGAAAGCTATCGCATTGAAATAAGGCTCCAAAGAAGTTCCTTTTGCAGCTAAAGCTAAAAAAATTTGAAGTCCTCATATAAAAAAAATGAAAAAATAATGTTTCACCCCCTAATTCACAGTGAAGTTAGCAGTACAGCATGTATATTTTTTAGCACAAAAAATAGCCTTATTTAATAAGTATCTCGTTCATAAAAAGAAATGGAATTCATTAAATTGAAATAGTGATGGTACACCAGGGCGTATACGCACTTTTCTTGTTTTATTGAATTTTTAAGAAATTTAACTACAATTTTCATTTTTTCACATTGAGTTGGTTTATGTAGATTGAAAAATCTATTTGCGACAACCCTATCTACCCGAATCTGAGTTGCTACAATCGGAACCTCTTATGATAAGCTTCGTTGAGGAGATACCTATCCCATTCAAACGTTTGTCGAAATTCGAAAAAATTAAAATGAAGTGTCGATTTTTTTAATGTTTTGTATATCATGCGATGCATTGTTTGAAAGTTGCAGCTTTTTCAGATCACGAATATGCTATACTTTTATGTTGATTTAGATGTCAAAATGTATGAAGTCACAGTAGGCACGGTATATATATTAAAGGTAATATCATTAGCGTTTTCATTTTTGTTCTGTTCTGCGCACCTCTATCAAAATCGATAAAAAATGGTGGATCTAGTGCCATTTACATGTCAAATTTCAGTATTTGTTGTTGTTTTTAATATTGCGGTGTGATTTTTTTTGGGAGCAACCATTTTTTAATTTCTGACAGTTTCAATTCTGACAACCTGCGCAAGATATTACCTTATATTTGTATACTGTGACAGTAGGTACCTACATACATAATATAATATAATAATATATTATGTTTAAATATTAAAAATTTGTAAAAATTTAAAACTCAAAACCCTTACAGAGCTTGTTATGCCGTTAAACTAGCTTTAAAGTAAGTCAAAAATATGGCCGTAAGCTAATTATAAGAACTTAGGAAAAAAAATGTCTGTGTTCTAAGTATATTCTGCACATTAATAAAAAAAATTGGAGATTTAGAATTATAGAATTTTCACAAACAGAATTTAAAATTTTGGCCACTAAAGTTTTGGAATCCGAATTTTTCGCCCGACCTGATTATTTTGATGAATTGTAAAACCCAGAAAAAAACCGTAACCGTTTGACTAAATAAAACAAAAATGATGCCTTCGGTAAACAGTGCGATTTTGTGCGGAAGAAACTAGATCTATGTAGCTCATGCTCAATATTTAGAATCTTTAAAGTAGTTCTGGGTGGTCTCCTGCAATTTTATCTCATTATTCATTGTTGAATTCTAATCTTGTTTCATAAAGTTAACACAAGATATTCACCATGAAATCTATGAAAGATGAACTGAACTGAACAGAAATTGTATATTAACAAGGCCCTCACAAGTTAATTGATGATTCCAAGTGAAATCGCCGGACTAAACTCCAATATTTGTGGAAAAAGGACGTTTAAAGCTATTTTAAATCAACATTTATCGATGTCAATAGAATTATATTTGAAAGAGGGCTAAATTAAAACTGCCCATCGAAAATCATTTCATATTTTTTTTTAAGTTCTGTATGAAATCATTTATTTATTATTTAACTCATTCCTTTTTCATGTTAACCCTTTAAAAATGTTTAAAACGTATATATTTTCAACTCAAAAGTATATTTCCCAGCAATTTAACACCAACAAAAAATATAATAGAATTCTTTCTGGATCCCCTTCAACAGACCTACAAATAATATTTACACATCCAAGACAATTCTAACGTCTTTCGAAAATAAATTGACCAAAGATAATATCAACGAATGGACTATTCTATTTGATGTTTATCCTTTTCGCCCATTTTCAGTTTGAAAATGAAGAAAATTATATATTTTCTTCTTGTTATTATTTCTCAAGAAAAAAAAAAGAAATATCATCCATTCTTGCTATAGACCTGAGTATAGAGATAGACAAGCATTGAATTAAATTCTATTAGCAATTCGATTGGTCAGAAAAAAAACTCTTAAAATGACCACACATTCCATATCTGCTCACAATGGACAAATAAACTTTAAGTATCCAATCCACCGAATAGAAGACAAAAAAAAAAAAAAAAAGAATTCTACCCCGGGCGACATACAAGAAAATAAGGCGCTACACTTGTGAACATCCTTATGGCACAAGATATCATTACAAGGATCAAAGTTCCCATACTGTGCCGAAAGATAGAAACTAGAAAGCAAACGGAAAATAGGGTGTTTTTAGTGAAAACCCCAAAACAATAACCTATCTTAACCACTCCCACCATCTAAAAGACCTTTTATTGCCAAGCATATCCGGGGAGATGGGGGGGCTGACGGTAACGATGCTCGCTCTGCTTCTTATGTTGTTGATGTCTAAAACTTGAATCCACGCTGCAATTCGTGGATGACAAATCTCAAGACGAAGCCATGAAAGGATGTGAAAGTGTATTATTTTCCTTCCATTTTGCAGCTATCTATTTCTAATGTCGACAGCAGACCTTAGTGTGTATAAGCGGGAGATGGAAAAAAATATAAGAATCTGTCGCTGGTCCACCCACTATAAAGAGGACGATATGGAAGGAGGTGAACTATGAGTGTAACAACTGCGACAAGCACCCTGAGTGTGGCTTTGATAGCGTTGCGAATTCTTTCGCAAAGCGGTCCTGCATAATCATACAACCTATACTGTAACATATTAATGCCGTTTGTAGAATTTCGCCATCTTCGTAGAATTTTTAATCTTACAATAATAATTAAAAAAATTAATTTGGTTGCACAGCGGCTCATGTAGAACTAGGGCCTAGTGACTTACAACTCTCAACTATTGCTGTGTGCGTGTTTGCAGGAATGGAGGGGACCTACAGTTTATTGCCGAGTTCGAACGGCCGGCTAAGTAGAGCGACACTTTTCTATGACAGGAAATACTCTTGGAGGATTTATCACTTCCTCGCAAGCCTCGCAAGAGGTAGTAGCCCTGAAAAACATTTTTTGTTTTAGGTTACAAAGGCTGGGAATCGAACCCAGTCCTCTGGCCGCTGGCGTGACAGTCCAACGCACTAACCATTACGTGAAGGGCTACTATTGTCAAAAGAAAAGGTAAATTTTTCTGTGAAATTTCGGAGACTTTTCGCATTTGTTTTAGGCGACTTGCGTACCAAGCTATTGTACCGATTTTGAACACTTTTGGTTCTGGTGCGGATATGAAAGGAAAACATTTGTATATATACGGCGCAACGATTCAAAAAGGACCATTTTGGGCCTACTTTCAATAAAGCTCAACAGTGTTGAGCAAAATTAAAATCGGGCGCAAAAATAAAGTACCTATTTAAAATGAAAAAATAATAACTAATTGGCAACACTTACTTAAAAGTGCTTTACCTAATTTGAAAGCCAGAGAATTTTAAATAATTTTATTTCTATTAATATAGGTATCGTATCATCTCACTCGGATCTCAGTGGATCTATTGTCCTCCCCAGGATAACATAAGGTAGAAATAAGGACAGTTAGGGAGAGGAGTTGGTGGAGCTTGTGGGTTATGTATGGGGACCTCTGCACGAATTTCAGAATGTCTCTTAGCGGCAAACACGAGATGTCGCCCAATTTTTCGAAAAAGTATTCTCAACGGGCTCTTTTTTTACTCTTTCAAGGCTGGGGTATATTCATAAAGAAGCATAAGTCGGATTTGGTGATACCTATTCTGCTCATGTGGGTTTCCATTGAGTTGTGACCTGATAGGATTCCAACCAAGAGAGATAGTTGAGGTCTTCCTAGCTTGAGAAGGTAATCTGTTTTTTTTTTCTTATAGATTTCCGGCCATAGATTCCTCGAGACCCGACAGGTAGCAGTTGCTAACCATCTGTCGTTTGCGGCTTGTAGGAAAATATGGTGAATTCTACTTTTTCCTGTTCCAGTGGAACAAATACAGAGGAATCTGTTTGGCTCGGGTCAAGAGATGACCCGTTCTTGGCCAATTCGTCTGCCATTTCATTCCCACGTACGTCGCGGTGTCCTAAGACCCAGGGGGGGTATGAATTTCCCTGAGGCCATTATTACTATGTCGTCTGCATAAGCAACGGCCTTGACACCGTCAAAACTGAGTTCTGTTAAAATGTGGTTAAAAACCAGTAGCCAAAGCAGGGGTGATAAAACCCCTCCTTGTGGAGTACTTCTATACATGTCCTTACTTTAAGCTTGCTATGACCCATTTCTGTATTTACTATAGTCTCGTTTGAAGCATCGAATCGAACCAATTTTAGAGAATCTGATCAATGTTCATAGAGTCTAGGGCTCGTTGAATCGCAGTGTTTTCAACGTTATTAAAGGCCCCTTCTATGTCAATAAATGCTCCCAACTTGTTGCACTCCAACGAAAAATTTCGTTTGGCATTAGCAGCGTACTAGGCTTAAAAGGTAAAGCAAACCTTGCTGCCATGCATTTGCCACTAAATATTTTACTGGTGATCCGATAACAATTACTCCATAATCAAAATCGCTGGTTTTTATAGCAGAATCTTAGATTTTGTTCGACTTAGTTCAGCAAATTAATATTCTTATTTTACCTGGACAAATTCGCCTTATCTAGATTGTTCTAGGAATAACCAAGATAGCGATGGACTAGTGTATTATATGTTCACTGCCAAACTCATCCTTTTGATGTTTTCTATGTTCAGTTCATATATTTTTTTTTGTCGGATCAGTCTCCCCGTTGGGAGGTTGATGATGCTCTGACTTTTGAGAATTTCTTTTGGAGTTCTGCGTTGTTTGTCTTAGAGAGTTGGGTGTTTGGTACTGTACTGTTCTCGACACAGAGAATGCGAGCACTCTCTGAAATGGGAAAATTTATTATGT
The DNA here is from genome assembly GCA_947049315.1 of Epistrophella euchroma. Classification (NCBI taxonomy): domain Eukaryota; kingdom Metazoa; phylum Arthropoda; class Insecta; order Diptera; family Syrphidae; genus Epistrophella; species Epistrophella euchroma. The sequence goes on along the minus strand of OX346247.1, from coordinate 15,743,033 downwards.
TTTCACGCTTGGTTTGCTTTAGCTTAGCACATCGACTGTATATAGAGTTCTAGGATGGCCGCCTGAAATTATAGAATAGACTCTAAGGAAGAAGGCAACAGAGAATATAGATAAAAAGGTCCACTATAAGCATAATCAAATATACACTTTGAGCCCCCTGCCGGGTAGGATGTGTCACACATATGTGTCTTGTTGTGCGAGGCTTCTTCTTTTTTCTATAGTTTAGTTTCCTTTTTTTTCAAACCCCATTCCTCTTAAGTGGCAATATCGTTAAAAGCACTCTCCCAAAAGAAACAACTAAATAGGTATACAAAAGGATGCGAACAAAAGGACTTCGGTCTTCCTCTTCGAGGTAATAAAAATGGCGACTGTTTAGCTAAACACTTTTATTGGTAGAGAAAAAAAAAATACACTCTTTGTTTGAGTTTGAGTGTGTGTATTTATTAAACTAGTTACGGCTATAAATTGCATAGATTTGCTATACTTGATAACAGAATATACTTAGCTAAGAGAAAAGAAATTAAAATAAAATATTTTTCTTATAGCTTAAAGTGGCATGAAACTGAAGGCAAAGATAGCGCTTCTTATCATAAGAACATCACACAGTGGGTGGCACTTTTAAAAAGAAAATATAACATCTAAATGGGAGTAATAAATTTTTTGTTTTCCAAATAAACGTTAATTTCTCTCAATTAGTTACAGAGATATAGACGCAAAGATAAATATGAAGGCATTGCAAAATAATAGTAAGCAATATCTATGCGTAGGATAGGTGAAGTAGGTATACAACATAAACATTTAAGAATTTAAGACTTCGAAATAATTCTGAAGATTTCCTGAAATTCCATCAAAACATAATATATTTTTTGTATGTTGTCCTGTAAATAATAACTTTAAATTTAGTAAAACTTTAAAACAAGCTTAGTAAACAGAAAGTAAAGAAATCGCGAGTGCGATTTTAAATACCAAAAAAGTACTGAGCCATTCTATCTTTCAAAATATATTTTTACTTGCGATCTATATAGGTACCATATGGCAAGTTTTGGATTCGTAAAAAAAATTGACCTCGAGATTTTGATCAAACTTGACATTACGATAATAGGGAAGACGAAAAAAGTGGGTCTCGCAATTCCGTCCGTCTGTCTGTCTGTCTGTCTGTGGACTCACTTACAGCCTAAACACATGAGCCCATTTTAATTAAACTTGATATAAAGACCCCGAAACGTTTTTTTCATTTTATTTTTAGGACCAAAAATACCGGTACCTGCCATATGATTTTTTTAGCATTTTTGGAAAATCTTATTTTTCTCAAAAATGGCTTGACAGATTTAAAAAAAAAAAAAATCAATAAATTTTATTGGATATAAGCTACCTTTTTCTGAAAATTAAATTTCCAAAAAATTGTTTTAAATGGTAACTTCCATAGAACCATTTTTTTTATTTTCGTTTTTCTCGAAAAGGAATTCCCTGATTTTGGTATTTTTTTTTGTGAAGAAACTTCTGAAAAATTTAAATAGCTGATACCAAAATTTTCAAAAAAGTTTTTTTGGATTTTTTAAAAAAAGTTTCAATTTTTTTTTTTTTGAAAATCATATATTTCGAAAACGACTGGGATGATTTTAACGAAACTTGCTACCAAGCGGTTTTTTAACATTATCTAAAATATTTTGGACAAAAATGTTGTTTATAGTCAAAATTAACGGTACATTCCATATAAATGTTAAAAAACCGTTAAAGAAAATATAAATTTTCTCGAAAACGACTCCTACGATTTTGATCAAAATTGTTCTAAATACTAATATTACTATGGTCTATGATCTTCTAGAAACAAAATTTACAATTATCCATTATTGACGGTACCTCTAATAGAACCATTTTCTTTATTTTGAACTATCTCATTGCGTGTGCAACCGATTTAAATTAAGTTTTTTATACAAAAGCTTCTTAAAAGTTGAAATCATACTGCATATCAAAATTTTCAAAAGTATTTCTTAAAAGTATTTACAAAATTTTATATATAAAAAATTAATTTAAAAAAATACCGCTCCTACGATTTTGAATTTTTTTTTTCTCAAAAAGTTAGAAGATTTTTTTAATAAATGTATTTCGAATTATATTGATTTTTAATAATTCTTAGAGCTTAAGTTACATGTATAATACTAGTTTAAACTTAAGGCTCTCATAAAGTTTTACTACAAGAGCAAGTTTGTGCGATCCAGTCGTGCGTTTTATTTTTTATTGGTTATGTTTGTTTTTCTGCTTTTTGGTATATACTAGTTGATTTTTATATTTAAAATTTTAAATGGGATTTGTATATTTAAGGACTCTTTTTTCAATAATGTCTGTCTTAAAATAATTTGTATTTTAAAATGAAAAAAGTGAATTTTTTTTTGAAAAATATAGCTCATTGCACTGATGTCTATTAAAAAAAATTTAATTTAATTTGTTTGTTAAATATATTTAATTTCAAAGTAGCAAAAATGAACAGAAATCAAGCCAAAAAAAAAACAATTCGATTTCTTTAAAAGTACTGAAATATAGTACTAAAAAAAGTATTGAAAGTCGAGATTCAACCCCGTATGCATTCGGGATTTGTTGGCATTCGGGATTCTGGCATTCTAGATTTTGGCATTCGGAATTATGTCCCCTTCCCATTAACAAACTTTATTTTTTATTTATGTTTTTTTTTTTTAATATTGTAATTATTTTTTATCTTTTTAATGCAATATTGTTTAAAATATTTATAAACACTCAGTTTAAAAACTAAAACAAAATTGGTCAGGCCGTTAAAAATGTGATTAATTCAAAAATAATGCAATTTTCTCAAAAACGTCAAACCCCTATTTCCGTAATACGATTTTTTGTAAGAACCTGGAATATACATAAATTTTTCTTAGAATAATGAAATTTAATAAAAATTAATATATCCATTTTCGGTATACCCTTTTAGCTTCCACCCAAAACTAGGCAATCAATAACACTGGGTAAAAAAAAAACATTTGTGTGGGTTTCTTTTTCTTTATAACTTTATAAGTCAGTTTTTATTGAAAAAAACACACAAATTGTATGCATGACAAACCTTTTAACGATTTTTTTTATTTTTACTAACTGGAACAACTATAGGAGCTTTCCTTATAAAAGAAAACAAATTGTACGGCAGTTATTATTATTATTTTTTTTTTTTTGAGAGAGAACGCATCAATTATCCATTTGTGGAGAGACGACGTTTAAGCCCGATAAACCCTTATTTAAAGTTCCAAAATATTTAAAATTCAAAAGATATATTAGGAGCATATTGATTTAAATGTTGAAATAATTTCCTTAACTACATGTACTCCATTGTTCTATAATTCGGGATGGTAGAAAATAGAAAATAGTTTTTTTTTTGTCTCTACCATGAAGCACTTTAATATTTCAAGTTTTATTTTTAAGTTTAATTTCTGTAAATGTGTAATTTACAATTTGCAAATAAAAAAAATATTTAAAAGAGGGTAAATTGTTCACTACCCCATGCCACTCTGGATGACCACTCAAACCATTTTACCAAAGAAAGCAATAAAAATAATAACTTCACAAATTTGAACCCTTTCACCCTTACTTAAAGGCAAAAGAACGACCGTATCAAATGCCCAGTTAAACTGAATATATTTCTTTCAAATTGAATTTGTTGGTCCAAATAAATGGTTCTATTATTTTTTTTGTCGGTTCTCAATTTCACTCCTGGGCATTTGTTAATATTGTCCATCATCATATGTGATGGTGTGGTATAAAAAGTAAACATATAAAGTTATGTTAGATTCGTCCTGTGAATTTAAAAATGCCCTAAAAGACCTATGCTTCATTAATTCTAGAAAATATCTTCATTCCTGCTATGATGGGCCACACACAAATAATAATGGTGTGAGAATAATCCCACTTCGTCTTTCGAAACACAAAGCTTGAAAAATGATGCTTCAAAAATATACGACAAGGTGCATTAAGTCAAACACTATCCCAGGAACTGTGTAAAGTTGTTATGGTTTGGTTATGGTCTTTGAATTTATTTATTTTTTGTGTATATATAGAAAAGGATTGTCACCTGATTGTCAACCATTGTGTACTTGGTTGAAGCTTTCTTCAGCTGAAAACACCATTGCTATACGCACAACCAACAAGAGCAAGTAGATTCCACTTTAGACAGACGGGGCTTTGTTATAGGTAAAGGATTCATACAAATGAACTCTGAAATGTATGTAAATTGATGCAGATCTTTCTGTCATCATCGAAGCTAACAGGGGGGCGATGAAGGAGTTGTTTTGTGTCGGTCGGTCGTCCTAGATTGTCATATACAGCATAGCGCATAGAATCAGGATTTAGCAATAGCAATTGACGCAAATTTTAGTATATTAAAGCGAGTGATTGTTTTTCGAATAATGAACAAAGTAAAAGAGGAAATAGCTTTCAATTTATTATAGATTTTTAGCACTCGTTAACTCTTTGCAATGATGACAATTTTATAAGAAAAAGAATAAGGTGATTTTGAGTGCTATGCAGGTATATTAAAGATTAAACCTTTAAATACAAAATCTAGTTATATAATGGTAAGGATCGACAGTAGCGATATACACAGGAAGTTCAACTTCCAGTGTGCAGTGTATAAAATCCCGAATATTCGGAAAATGAAGAACGGTACCACCAAAATGGTACCTAACGGAATTATATGTGATGCGACTCACTATAATAGATGTCAAACGGGTCTTTTCTCGAAAACGGCTCAACCAATTTTGATTAAACTTCGAAATACTGATCAATAGTTATTTTAAGAAAACTTTGTTTCAGGTTTTTTTTTTCAAAAATGTATGCATTGTGGCAACAATGTTCTTTGTTTTTTTGTGAAAATAATATTATTTTTGAGTTTTCTTATATGGTGTGGGTTTTTAAAGCCTAAATCTATTTTTTGGTAGGTAGGTATAGTTTTGCAATATATTGGTGCTTCGAACATTTCAAACCATTTAAAATGTTCGATAACATTTTTTTAAACAAAAAAAGGTAAAACCAGGTTTTTATTTTTGAATTTTTGGCCAAAATTTTTTGTCAAAATGTGGCTTCATTGCTGTTAGTCAGAGAAGAAAGTTCGTGACGTGCAGTTATATATTTTTTTTTTTAATTAGTGACCAGCATATTGGACCAAAAAATTGGGTATAACACAATTTAAGTTTAACCGTAATTTTTTCCAAAAATTAGATGATATTTTTCCGAATAGTTTTCAGATAAAAAAATAAATAAATTTGGTGGCACAAACGGCTCATGAAGAACCAGGGTCTACCGACTTACAACTCTCAACCATTCCTGTGTGCGTGTCTGCAGGAATCCGAATCCGAACGGCTAAGGTGAGCGGCACTTTTCTATGACAAGAGATACTCTTGGAGGATTTGTCACTTCCTCGCAAGAGGTAGTAGCTCCGAAAAAACTTAAGGTGGAAGCGGCTGGTATTGAACCCCAGACCTCCAGACAGACAGTCCAACGCACTAACCATTACGCCGCGGGTTAATACAATAAATAAATAAATAATATTTAAATAAATAAATAATATCAACATTTGAAATTATGCAGCCGCTGACTAATTTAATTAGGTCTAATATACAAAATTTGTCTTAAATGAATATCCATGTGGAATCTTAAAAAAAAAAGAACCTATTTAAATTGCTTATTTGGCTTTAAAACTGTTCTGTATATGTAAGTACCTATGTACTTAAAATTGTTACGTAAAACTAACCATATTTTTCGAACGAGATGAATGAAAGTGTTTTGAAGGTAATGATATTACTACTTTTGGATTCCGCAATGAAAAATATAATTTGAAGGGTTCAGGGAAAAAACGACACAAAATGATTCCGAGAAAAATGAAAATATAAGTTAACTTACTTATGTACCCTAAATTGGAAGGGAAATGAAAAATTCAAAAAAACAGTTCTGTTAATACAGAATGTTCTAAGATCTACACTGTCAAAACAATTAAGGGAACAAAAAAAAAAATCACTTTTTTTTAGTGTTTTTTTGAAAAGCTGTATCTCTGTGAAAAAAGGTCGTATTGTGATGAAACAAAAAGCATTCTGAAGTTTAATCCTTTTTGTATTGAGAAATTTTCGCAAATGATTTTTTTTGAAGGTACCGTTATTGCGCAATCATAAGAAGCAGCAGGACCCAAAAATCTTAATGCGACCACTTTTCACAGAGATACAGCTTTTCGAAAAACACTAAAAAAAAAGTGATTTTTTTTTTGTTCCCTTAATTGTTTTGACAAGTGTATAACATAATTTTGTTTTTATTTCATAAATATTTACATTTAATACAATTATTTTAGTAAATATAGTTAGTATGTGACTTTATATCATTTTTCCATTGTTATTTTATTATCTACGGGTCTGGATAGGGCTCTTTACCAAATAGCAATACATCTCTCTTGTTCACTCATAAACATTGTGGGTTTGACATGTTTTCACTTCGGAACAACATACTAAACTTGTAGCATAAAAAACCTCCGTTTTTTATTTTCGCGTTCGTTCTTCGTTTACATCTGTCAATCCCACAAAGAAATAATGGCTCTCACTTTTGACATTGATAGATTCGTAAAGTTCCTTATCGGGGTTATCTTTTAACACGTAAAACAAAAACAACACAAGATCTAGGTTTCTTTCGGAGTTTCATTCAAAGACCCAAAAAATAGTTGTAATGTGGCGGGTAGATGGCGTTGTGCCTTTTGCAAATGATAAGGTAGTGTAAAATTCAGTGTAAAGAAAAGAGACAGGTAAATACATGAAAAACAAACAGGCATAAGGAAAAAAGAGGTGAGTATACAACACTGTTGTCAATTGGATCTGTATCATTTTATTTTTTCGGGGTGAACCATATGGGTTATTGGCGATAGTAAAACGCACCTAGCGTAAAATTACTATACTAAACAATGTTTAGTATAAAAAGCAATAAAAGCCTAGGGCGTATAGGCTTATTCGAGACAAGAAAAAAATCGCATAGAAGCGGGGGCTTTTTCCCCCTATTCAGGCGGTAGAGACAATATTCTAAAAAATTAGCTTGAAATAAAAAAAAGTCATTGAAAAAACAACGGCAACACGAACATAGTCATGCTGTATCTTATTTAAAAGCCAAAAATACATACTTGTGTTTTGTTTTTAATTTAAATTATTTTAGTGATTAGTTTTTGAAAAATTGATTTTCAGACTCAAAATTTAAAAAAAAAAAATTCAAAAATTGTGTTTAGACTAATTTTTTTTTCAAAATTTTACGTTACTAAGTGGTATTTTTGTTTCCATTTATTTTTAGCCAAAAACTAAGAACCAGATGCTTTAATATACATTAATATATTCTTGTTTTTGAGAAAATTTAAATTAAAGCTATGGATTCGTACAATTCTTCCAAACAATATTTTGGACCTGTGTCGTTCTTCCGCAGCTCGGCATTTCTTTTTAATGGTTTTTCTTGTTAAATCACCACCTTTTTCAAAAAGTAAATAGAACATCATATAATACTCACAAAAAGCTACAAAATGTCATCATTAGTTTAATTTTGAAAAAAATTAGACTTGCCATTTTGCCCCTGGACTCTTCATTTGCATATTAAAATATAAGCCCAAAAAAAGTCTAAAATTTATTTAACTTTTAAGATTAAAATATCTCCAAAATTTTAACCTATTGCGTTAAATTTTAGTCGATTTAGTACGAAGTTAATGTTAATCTAAAACATGCGTTTAAGCGTTCCCACTTCATTTGCGTCCTTGTTTTTCATTTATTCTTCTGACCTCCAAAACATATGTATCTTCCGAAGCAAAAAAAAAAAAAAGCGTTTTTAGAAAACTGGCATGTTCCAGTATCTTATGGGTGGATAAATTAATTAAAGGATTCGTACAGAATCGTTTTAACTTTCTTAATTTATATAAAATTTTCTTGAATCAATTAATGTCGTTTTTATGTTATCTTAAACATTACATTACGTTTTTAACTACCTTGAATAATTATTTTTACCCGTTTTAATAATTGCTCAATTCAATCATCATTTATGTAAGTAAACCCTAAAAACTATCACGAAATTAAATATTTCAAAACGGCTTCGTTTATGAGAATACATTTTTTTTTTATCATATTTATGAATCGGTGCGAATGTGGGTCGACTATTCATAATTCAGTGTTGACGACAATGCTGACGACTGAACAAAAAATGCCACCAAAAACTCGGGGAAGGAAAAATGATAAGCTCTATTAGCCGCAAGGCTTTTTATGAGGACATTATATTTGGAACTTTGCATGTCAAGAATCAGGTAGGTAACTATTCCGTTTGTGAGCAATTAGGTTTGATTTAGATTTCAGATTAATAATAACACAATTTTTAATAATGACTTAGTAAAACAAAATGTTATCCCGATGACGTGAAAATTAAATAAAATTCAATAAAAAGTGCTAATTAAACGAAATCATTATTATGATTGTACTATGTACATATATACGTTATAAACCCTCTTGTTGTTCTGGAGGACCGTTGTTTATTTTTCTATAAAATACAACGTAGGTAAATGTTTTTAAATTTCATTAAGGGATGATAAGAATTTCACAGAAAAATGAAATCCCCAAAAAGTACCTAACTATACTCTTTTTTAATAGATTCTAAATCGACTATAATATTTTTGTAATTATTATGCGGTCACCTAGTGTGCCCTTTGCAGAACCCAAATGAAAACCCCATTGTCTACTGGTTTTTATATTATATGTAAACTCACAGAATTTGCGGGATGTGACGAACATTAACAGCCCATATCGCTCAGCAGTGTTTTCCATTAGCACATATAGAAAACAAGGATAATTACCACACGGTTAGGGAATTGGATAAATCTGCAAATAATTATACAGGACGGGGTTATGTTAATTTGGAGCTCATCCTGGTGCTTTAACCCCATTTCAAGCAGTATATATAGTCGTCACCGAGTCCTTTTTATTTAAATTTACTCAGTAGAATCTAGAATAATTGTTTAAGCGCCGGTATTTCATTTTGTTCCTTCAGTTTAACACTTACTAAGTGTGTGTGTGTGTGTGTGTGTGTGTGTGTTTTTTTGGTGGATCATATTTTTCTAGGTATGTATGTGTTTAACATTAATGTGTCTTTAAGCGTTTAAAATGGTTTTGTTAACAATTATTCTTGATGTCGTTATGCTGGGGATCAACTTTGTTTGCATTTGCACAAGGATGAATATAATTCAACTCCCCTTTTAGCTTTTGTGGGACATCGTTCTGTTAGAATAGAACCGCGTCAATGACGGAACGGAACCAAACAATTTGCATATCAACAAAAATAGGTATTTTAAACTTGTTTTTTACATACATATGTACATATACATAGGTTTATAGTTCTACATATATATTTTATGGAAAAGGCGAAATAATTAGAAAAAAGAAAAAAAATTTTCCCGACGAATTTCATACCTACATGATTTTAATTTTTAATTGCGATAGAAACCAAGCTGCCTACAAAGGTACGTGTACCTATGTATGCCTGCTGGTTCTTGGGAGGAATTGACAAAATTCTCAAAGAGCCCAAATTTCTCTCACCGGCAGACAATTATAAGGCCAATGCCACATGAGCGTCCAAATGGACGAACTTCCATTTGGAAGCGCGTCCAGTATAAAACTCTCTTGATGTCACACGAACTTCTTTTTGGACGCGCGGACGGAATATTTTACTAAGTTAGTTCCTTTTCTTTAGTTGATAAATCAAATTAATATAGAATTGGTGGGTGAAAATTCAAAAAACGGCCCCTACCGCCTTCCCTGTTGTAATGAGCCCTATAAAATGTATAACATTTTTGAAGAGGGGAGTTGGGGCAGTAACAATGTGGAATATTATTTTTCAAAGTTCTGAAAATGTTCATCAACTTTTGAATTTAGAAAACTTTTTTGCTTATACTGATTAAATAACCTCCATTAACTCTCTTTTCTTAAAAAATAAAAGATATTTTAGCATCCGGGTTTCTGTTTTTGACTGAAAACTAATAAAAGCATTGAATTTTGAACACAAAAATTATACTTAATTACACAAAATTTTGAAAAAAAATAGTTTAAAACTTTTTTTTTTTCAAAATTTCGATTTTGAAATTAATTTTTCAAAAACTATTCCCTAACACAACTTAATTTAAAATTAAAATCAAAGTAGAGATTTCTGGCTTTCCAAAAAGGTATAGCATGGCATTTTAAATTGTACCGTTCTTTTTAAATATTTTTTTTCTGTTTTAAGTCAATTTCTTAGAAAATTGCCCCTCCTGCCTAAACGGGGGGAAATAGACCCCCCACCCTCCTTTACGATTTTTTTCTTATTTTAACCCAACCTACTTGCTCCAGCAGTTTGGTGCATCTTATACCGATCACCCTGTATATTGAACCACTAAAAAGATAAAAATAAAAAAAAACAAAAAAAGTCATCTGAAAATTATATCTAGACGCTCGTGTGACCATACTAATTAACGACAGTACCCCTCATGCCGTTTTACAATCTGCGCGGCATGAGATTCAAACAATCGACAAATTTGGACGTGCGGACGAAACCAATAAGTGTGTCCATTCCTATAAGTTTTCTTGGTTCTCAGGATATACCTCCAAATGGACGCGCAGAAAAAGACGCTCGTGTTGCATTAGCCTTATAAGTCCTTCGGTAGCGTATTTATGTTTTCCGCCGCCCTGAGCTGTTTTAAATCTGCCCCCTCACCCTCCCCTCACCAGAATTTCATCATATATTTGATAGAAAATATTAAGCAAAGAAAATAATAACACTTTTCCCCGCTGATTTAGGATAGTGTTTCCGTATGTCTGCGTCTGCAGACAGCTGTTTGCATAAGCGGACAATTTCTTGCTGTAAAGATATTCACTGGTCACTTATCTTGAAAGGAGAACAAATAGCTTTTTAAATTGACATACATATAAGCCAACTCAACGTACAAAAAAAAAAATTGTAGTAAAATATGTTAAATATTCAATAAAAGTGCGTATACGCCAGAGTGGACCACTATTTTATAGCTAAATTAATTTCATCTCTTTTTAAAGCATCTCGTTTATTAAATAAACCTTTATTGTTTTGTATTTAAAGCTTTTTATGTACATAGATATTTATTTTTGTATAATCCTTTAGCTTTCTAGAAGTTGAAGGCTCTTACTTTGGAATTTCTTTTGTATTTTTTATTTCGATTTTTTATTAACATATATGTGAAGCGTTCATTTATTGCATTTTTTTTTTTGTTTTTGTGATATGGTCCTATACATACATATGTCTTTTTCAGTACTTCTTTTATGCTTTAAAACAGCAACAAAGATTCAAAAAAATGTCTTAGTCTTGGTCAAAAATATAATTTATTCTCATTCGTCGTGAAATCTATGTAAGATAAACTGAACTTAATACAAATTGCGTATTGACAAAGGCCCTCGCACTAGTTAACTGAGATATCTATAGGCTGATTTCCAATGACGCGTTGGGCGTCGCTTTGACAGATTTTTCTTTCGACGCTAAAGCTCACACATAGCAATTTAAGCAAATTGTTTACAATGACGCGTTGGGTATTACGTTACGATTTGGCACCTGTTAGCATGTACACAAACCAACGTAACATAAGCTACCTCAACGTTAAAGTTGAAAAAATCAACAAAAAATGTTTTATATTAAGATTGTAAAACACAACCCAAACTTAAAAAAAAAAATTGTTTTACAAAATTCTGCAAACAATAAAAAAAAAAAAGTTTTTTTTTTTAATTATTTGCAGAATTTTGTAAAACAGAATTAAGAAAAGCAAAATTTTGAAATACAGAAATTTGAACAACAGAATTTTTAACAAAAGAATTTTGACCCAGGCAGAATTTGGATCCCAACTCAACCAAATACCCACCTAAGCCCTGGTTTCTTTTCGTTTGATCTATCTGCACTAATGTCAGAACCACTCTTGGCGATGGATGGTGTCTACGGGCTAAGAATGCATTTGAGTATAGTATTACTTTCTTTCAAAGAACCAGAGAGACTTTATACTAGTGTAAGAGACCCTATTCATCCCGGTCCTGCTGTATGGGCAGCATGTAAGCATTGACCCTGTCAAAAACCGATGAAAATCTGCTTGGGTGCTTTGAAATGAAAATTTTTCGGATGATTTTCGGTTCAGTCTGTATGGGTGGATAATGGAGGAGAAGATTCAACAATGACCTGGCCAAAAATCTGATGAGATGGCTGGGACATGTGGAGCGTATGGACACCGACACGCACCAGCCCGAAGAATCTTCGAATCTACCCTTGATGGTCTGCGCAGCAGAGGAACACTCCATTTTAGGTGGAGAACGACCTCAACCGACTTGGAGTGCGTAATTGGAGGCAGCAGCTAGCTAGGGTAAGGACCGAGCTGGCTGGAGGGGCTTGTTGGTTGAGGCCGTAGTTAGTCCTGGACTATAAGCGCCATCTAAAGCGATATATATTTCATAGAAACTTTAACTGACCTTGATTTGTAGATCAAAACTTAATATTCTTTAAATTTAAACGTTCAATTTAAGAGGTTCATATGACTTAAAATATTATGTCTTATTTGATTTATGGTCTCAACAATTTTGTGTTAAATCAAAGTAGACTAGAGAGTTCTGTGATAATTTCCGTTTTGCTCTTTTTATTCTGCAAATCACATAAATATAAGCATCCTTAAGTATTTCCATAACAAAAAAGAGGGCTTTTCCATACTATATTGCTTGATGACTTACTGTCTTTTAAGTTCAATGTTCAACCCATAAGTAAAGTAGCATCGCCCGCGATATGTCATCCAGGCGTGTGCATACGTTCGATGCAATAAAATATGACACTTTTCTGGACTTTTTATATATACCAACAGTGTGGCCCTGATACTCATGGGAAGTCTCATTAATTTATGGACCTTAAAAAAAGACCCTTCAAAAAACATCCTTATACATAGAAATAGATACATTTAGGCTCTATACGAGTATGAAATACACACAACCCGCAATAACAAACACTATATTTTGATTCGAAACGTTTCTCACTTCATTATATCTGAAAAATGAGTCGAACCCCATTTTTTTGTCCAATAGAACCGGATTTAGGGATGCGATGACATTTCGAAACAAGGATAAAACTAGTCCAATCCAAAGACGAGCATCACAAGATTTATGCGTAATGCTTATTCCAGAAGCAAAGCGAAAAAAATGAAATTGATGATTTAGCATGACTTTTGCTTTCTTTGGAAGTTATTATTTTATCATATCCTGTGCACGGTCAAGGATATGCAGCAAATAGGATATTTTTGGGAACTATATCAAAGAATAAGGACTCGCGTGGCGCATTGTTATATCACAGTGAATCGCTTGTGGGGGTTACGCTCTCGTTCTCGTTATGAATCATTTAGCTTTGATATGGTCCAGTAGACAGACATAAGCAAATATTAACGCGCACATAAAAAAGTTTGACAACAATAATTCCATTTTTTTTTTTTTTATATTTCTACCTAACCTAGATTCTATATTCTTTCGGGGATATGTTATATGTTTTAATTTTGCCCTTAAACTGTTGAATCTCTGTATATTAGGATAAAATTATAATTTAACCAAAGATTACAACGTTTTTAAAAAAATTTCCAAGGGATGAGATTTGAATTTAATTTTTATTCTGTTTGCTTCTTTTCTCTCAACCGCTGTGCTAATGCTGAGTGCGCGCCTTTGATCCATTTTTAATTTAAATTTTATCCTCGACAGAAGCAAAAAAAAAAAAAAAAAAAAAAGAGATTAAAAGTAAATTGGAGCAACGAAAAAATGAAGAAAGAAAAAAAAAATCATGGAAATTGGCAAATATGCCGATTCAAATTTATTCATTTGCGATCAAGACGGTTATTGGAAATGTATGGTGTATAGCTATATCTATATTCTATCTACATCCCTATCATCTTTTTTTTATCTATTTCATCAAAAAAATGGAGAGAGTGGTTACAACTTTTAGGTAAAGACTTAAGGCTAAGAGTGAGGTTAATGCATAGAAATTGAAATTATATCGAATATGTTGAGCATATTTTGTAGCGATGCGATGATGGCAAGTCTAAGTAGATTCAAAGCCACATACGCTGGGCTAGTACGTACCTTGAGAGCTTACATTTCGGTTTACAACAACTGTTGATATGTATATGAATGTTCTTAAAATATATCTACCTTAATAAGATAGAAATACAAATAAGTTGAGGTGAAGCTATGAATGTACATAATGTTTGTATGATAAATTACATTTTTATTGTTTCTTTAAAAAATCAGTTATTTTTATTATATTTTTAAGAATGAAGGTATGCCACGTGCGTTGTATAGGCTTATAATATAACAATCAGCTCATACTTTTAGAAATACATTTATTTATATTTAGTTGGGTTGGTGGGTACATGTGTTTTTGTTTTTTCATTTGCATTACATATTTACTAATCATACCTCGACTTGATACATTCTGAAATAATATTTATTGAAAGCACCGTCTCACACCATAGGTATAGGTATAGGTATAGTATTGTAATGGGACTTTTTTTCACCCTTTAAGTGAGATGTGGAACGGCAACATTATTGTTCAAAGTGTTATCGTTGTTTTTAAATATGTAATCATAGGCGCTCGCAGGGGAGGGCAAGGTTTTGCCCCACCCCCCTGGGCCACTCATTAGTTAACTGATGAGCCCAAGTGAGATCGCCACATTGGCACCGGGACAAAACCTTAATAGCTAAATCACAATCACGCGTTCGGTCGTGCCGACTTTGACATATTGAATAGAAACAATGGATTCTTATGAGGCAATCTGAAATGTTACCTCAAGCTTTGTGCTCGCTTTAGATCGTAAATATCGTAAGCTCGAGCTCAACGCCCGAATAGATCTATTTTCTACTTTGTCGCGCTTTGACAGCTCACGGTAGGTAATTCCCATTTCGTTTGTTTTTCCTTTTCTTTCGGATGGGAAAGTTTTTGTGGATTTAGCATTTTTCATTAAAAAGAAAACATTTAGTTTACAAAAACATTAAGAAAATTCGTTTGTGTGATAATTATTTATTAATTATAATTACGTGTGAACCATTTTTGTTTGATAAAAGTTATTATAAGTGCTAGTACATTTGGTTTGTGTGTTGTGATTCAACTTGCAAATACAATTGGAAATTAATTTGGATGTTTTTATAATTCCAGGATTATTTTTATACTTTCATCAATTTATAGAATAAAATGAAATGGTTTTCTGTGAAATGTATTTTGTGTTTTATTTATTTCATTTGAAAATATCTAAATAAAATTGTTTTGATGTTCATATTTGGAAGTATCTTTCTATCTTTTTTTAGATGTGTTCGATTTAGGCAATTTTTGTTTGGTTCCGGAGAGTGTATTTACTCCGGTGTGTATACTTCTAGGTCGAATTTACACTTTGTCTTCTGTTTTTTTTTGTTGATGAATGATGTGTCTTGTGGCGCTATCACTTACACTTTTTTCTTTTTAATTTGTATTTTATTTTGTATGAGTATTTTTGTTGGAAAATCAATGTTCACAAGCATAGATTACAAATAAATTAAAATCCCGAATGTTGTGTCTTACAACTTTTTGTAATATTAATTACGAATTGTCTCGTGTGTTTTTTGTGGAATTGTGTTGGAAACCAACCTGTTAATGCGGTAGGTATGCATAGGTATACCACGTTTTGTCGAAGAGTGAATACATTTCTTTCTGTATATGGGAAAGAGAAAATATCGCTCATATAAGGAGAATAGTTGAATAGGGAAAACAAAAATGACGGTTTGCAACACATCAACCTTTACAAGAGTAAGTACGTACTAAGTCGGTGTCGTAAAATCGGCGCATTTAAATGTGCGAATCTTTTTGCTAGCCTTATTTTGCAGTAAAACTATTCACCCAGATTAAGATTGTTTTGTCTGACGGGGGTTTTTTTTACGTAAATGCCTGTTTACATGGGCTTTTTACTAATTGGTGCATGCAGAGAGACGGGTAGATTTTATGTGCGTAAAAAAGAGAAGGGTATGTTTAACTCAAAATTTGCTGATACGCTAGTTTCAATAAATTAATATTCTCGGATTCAGCATGAGAGACTGCTTTAATGTGTGAGTGAAAGATAGATGGATATAAAGGGTGTGAGATAGGGAAGGGTATATTGAAGTGAAAGGGGTTTTATATATAATGTAAGCACGGGGATCGTCGCTATGAATGTAAAAATACTTCAGTAAAATGATCATGTGAATAATTGTCAGCAGCGGGTTGCAAAAAAGTAGTGTAGGTATAGGGAATCGACAGAATGCAATACAAAATCTGTTATATTTTTTTCTTGATCATAAAAGGTAATAATAATAATAATTAATCCTCATAATTCTGGGTGAACCGATTTTAAGATCTATGGACCAATCATTGACTTTTTTTTCTTTTTATTTGTCCTTGCTGACATTTTTAACTCCTTTTGCGAAGTCTTCCATTTGCTGGTCTTTTTGAAGTACATTGTACATTCTTACGTCTTCCCATTAGATACTTGTCAAAGTTATAAATGCTTGAGGAAATGTTTTTTTTTTAAATAGCTTTCTTTCAAATTCCATTAGAATAAAAAAGGGAAAAGCGATGAAAAACTACCTTAGCGCATATACCTAATGTATACTTTCATTGCCAAAGCTATTTATTTGCATTGGTTATAGATCCTAAATGAAAACATAAAATACAGAGAAATTTTTGATTCTCTATTATCTGCGAAGAATTTCAGAAATGCCATTTTAAGGAAACAGAACTTTTATTTGTCATTTCTCAACGCCCGAGGTTTGAAGCCACATTTCGTTTTGCAATTTTAAAGGTCACGCTTAATGACACATATATCGTAAAGTCGATCAAAAGCCCATTAAAGCCCGACCGACCGAACGCGTGATTGTGATTTGGCCATTTCCTCAAGTAATGGTTTTTGATAAATCGAAAAACCTGTATATTGCCTATATTAAGTTAGGACTTGGTCAAAATTCTACGGGTCAAAACTATAAATTAAAAATTCTGCTTTCGAAATTCTCCTTTTCAGTATTCTGCTGCTTTTAAAAATGCTATTTAACAAAATTCTGCAAATAAAAAAATAAGTTTCAAAAATATAATAAAAGGGCGTGCTTCTTTCTTATTGGATAAAATGAAATTCATTGTTGCAAGACTTGAATTTTTTTAAGGTACTTGCTTTTAAATGTTACTCTGGAAAAGAGAATGAAGAATATTTTATTTTACTCAATATTAAATTGTTAGTATTTTGAAAAGCAGAATTTTGTAAAACCGAATTGAAAAAAAAAGAGAAGTTTGAAACGCCCAGAATTTTTTCAAGGTAAATCTAAATTTCGAAAAACAGATTCTCGAAAGCAGAATTTTGACTTCAATTTTCATGAAGGATAAATGTAAAGCTAGTAATGAAAAAAATTCCAAAGAACTGATAGGATATTCTTTGAATTCTTTGACTTTTTCCGCTATTATCAAAAAATTATAAATTTATTTAAATAAAAACACACTTTTTATTCATGGTTTTCATTGCTATCTACGGTGGGTGCTATCTACGGTGTGATCAATAGGAATAAATAAATTAAATAAATTAAATTTGATGGCACAACAGCTCATGAAGAACTAGGGCCTAGTGACTTACAACTCTCAACCATTCCTGTGTGCGTGTCTGCAGGAATGGAGGGGACCTACAGATTATTGCCGAATCCGAACGGCTAACGAGCGGCACTTTTCTGTGACAGAAGATACTCCTGGAGGATTTGTCAATTCCTCGCAAGAGGCAGTAGCCGTTTTTTCTTTTAAATAAATAGGTGGCGAGGCTGGGGATCGAACCTTAGACCTCCGGCATGACAGTCCATCGCACTAACCATCACGCCACGGCTACTAGGATACCCTTTTTAAAATGTCAGCTTTTTATTTCCAAAATAAAATTAAACATAGGTGTAGGTGCTATTTGGAAAGGAAATTTTGAAACTTTGTGTGGAAGAAGGAAGATACTCCTGGGATTTAAATTTTTTTGTCTTAGCAACTATTCAACAATTTTACTGAGAATTATCATAAACAGCTGAAACGATTATACTCATTTTTTTTTTTAAATCCTTGGTTTCATGTAGAGCAATTATGAATTGTTATAAAGATCTCGAAGAAATTTTATCTATAACTGACCTTAATCCTAAAAAATAAATCAACTTTTTGTGAAATAAAAATAACGATACAAAATGTTAGTTTTATTTGCGATATGGGTCTTGAAAATCACACGAAAATGATTTGCGAGCATTTGCGGACTGTCCCAAAGAGCTGTTTACACGATTTGCGAGCAGGGATCGTAGTAGCCGTGGCGTGATGGTTAGTGCGATGGACGATTCGGCAATAAACTGTAGGTCCCCTCCATTCCTGCAGACACGCACACAGGAATGGTTGAGAGTTGTAAGTCACTAGGCCCTAGCTCTTCATGAGCTGTTGTGCCATCAAATTTATTTATTTTATTTTTGATCGTAAATTGTGACGTAAAAATGACGTCAGGCTCGCAAATATCGGGGGTGGCCCCGGCGCAGTGGAAGTAGTGCTTGACTGCTAACCTGGATGTGTGGGTTTGAGCCCCAGTCTAGGCAGCATTCTTTTCTATATTCCCTCAACTGAACGCCACCCCTGGGATTTAATGAGATAATCAAAACCTTATTTCTCAATCCACTGTGCCAACAAAAATCTATCCTATCCTTCTATTCCTTCTAACATTGCCTAATTTATAAGACCCTAGGTTTTACTGGTTTTACTAAAATTAATGTTTTCCAGACAGTTTTTTCGTTTTCTCTTAATGGGAAATACATTGAGAGTAAAACCGAAAAAAAAATCTATCTCACAAGCCCCATGTGCCAATAGGGGGTGAAAGGCCCCCCAAACTGATTTTTCGAGAATATCTCCCTAACACTCCCTTTTAAATAAAAAAGGTTAAGGACTAATTTGTACCTACCTAAAACCATTTTCTAAGATTATGACACTTTTCTTTATAAAAACTACGGTTTTCGAAATAATTCAATCGGTAAGGTTTTTAGTTTTCTACACAAATGAGAATGCACAAAAATATAGGTACAGGGTGATTAGTCGAGACAAGAAAAAATGGTATTGGAGGGAGGTTTTTTCCCTCCGTTTATGTGGGAGGCGCAATTTGCTAAAAAAAAATCGACAGAAATAGAAAAGAAATCATTAAAAACAACGGCAACACTTACAATGTCATTTTACTTCACTTTTTTTAAAGCAATAACGGATGGAAATCGAATTTAAGTAAAACTTACTTTTGGGGGATTTCACCCAATATAAAATTGTTAACGGCGCTTCTATCGATGGGGATTTTTTACAGTTTCTTAAGAACACCATCAGGAGGTTGTATACCAAAATCCAGCTTTCCAGCGATTTTTCCAAAGTCAGATGACTTTAATGACTAGACTATTCAGTAAAAAGGCCAAAAAGCCCATGTAACAGGCCCTCGTCCAGTTTTACATCCAATCCCTACTCCCCAGTACTTTATTCGGATGTCATAGGTGTCATCAAATCGTTTAGTTTTTATTTTATATCGCAACCTTAACCAACCCAATAACTGAACCATATATTTAGTGCACGTATTACTCGTTAGAGCAGTTAGAATCGCTAGAAAGTATTACAAAATCAGCTGCCACAAGTGTCAAAAAAAAAAAATTGTCGACGGGGGTAATTCTCAAATAATGCGCGTTTTGTGATTTTAATGGATTCAACCAAATAAAAATAAGCTAAAGTAATTTTATAAAAAATGGCATCAACAAGTGCAAATACATCGGCCTGGAAGAAGCCGGATGAAGTAGGAAACTATAATTTGAAATGTAAATTATTAAACCTTTCTTTTACAGCTCATTCGCCTGCATAGATTGCAGCAGAAAAAGAAGCAACTAACCGCTCGATTGAACAACAATGCTAACAAAATAGAAATTACAGGAAGTGACAAAGAAAAGCTCCTAGAAGCTGTGATTGCTCAGAAACGAAAGAATCCATTTGCTAAGTAAGTCAATTTGTGTCTTTAAAATTCAAGCTCATTGAGTTTTCTACTTCAGATCTTCAGAAACATCAAAAAAACTCAAACCAAGTGGCCCAGATCTAATCGAAGATGATTCCGTCCTTTCACTTATTACAACTCCACCCATGGGCAAAGAGACTGTGGTGAAAGAAACTCCTCAGCGCTCCCCACCAGCTAAATTAACCTTAAAACCATTCGATCCAAAGACTTTTTCCCAGCTTTTTAGCCATGATGCCCAAGAAGATGACTCCGAGATACTGGAGCAGCAAAAGTTCACAAAAAACTTGCCCGTCGACTGGAGTTTGAAAACTCGAGCGCGATTCTTCTGTGAGACTGACATGCCAGCCACAAAACTCAAGACCAGTCAAGAAGCCAGTGGACTAACAGGCTTCGTGAGGTGCATAGATACTAGAAACTCTTCTGGAGGGCTGGATATATCACCAGCAGCAAGACTGAATCAAGCCACCTACTACTGGCAACATCCCCATTTGCCTTGGTTAACTTTGTTCCCCAGGAACTCCAAGGAGAACAATGGAATTCTAATTAGCGAACGTGAACGCAAGGCTCTCGCCATAGATTGGAGTGACAGCTTCCGCGGACTCTTTCAGTTATTGCGGGCCCGACAGTGTCCGTACTTTTATCTCTGTGCTAATTCATTCACAATACTCTTCCGAGCAGCTGGAATTGGTGGTCGAGTAGAAATTCATGCTCTCATGACCCCAACTTCGAAGGGTATGCGATCATCTCTGCGACAGGAGGGAATCGAGTTCACTCTGCCCCTCAAGAAAGAATCTGGTCTCAATAAGTCTGCCGATGGGAGTTTCAACGACGGAAAAGGAGACACATCCGTGGATGGGGCCGAAGCCAATGCCGCAGATGATGCCGTTGAAGACGAGGACGAGCAATGGTTCGAGAGCCTGGGTATGGATGAAAAGGAAATCCAGAAAATCAACAATGCTCACGCCAGACAGCAACAAAGCAAGGAGATGGCCGACGATTTTAGCGATATCTCTCTGGCACTTATCGAAGGCATCGAGTGTCAAGCGTTCTTCAACTTTCTACTAAATGCCAAGAGCACGATTACCAGCGTTGGTCGTTTAGCTGGAGTTCCACCGACTCTTCTGGCTCCCGTTGCATTCCCCAAGGCCACCATCCAGAATCTCAGCTCCCGATCCAACAAAGTGAGAATGGATGGCGTCGATTATTTTAGCGTAGAGCTGAAAGGAATCGTTTTGCCAACAGTCCTGCCATATGTCTGCTCCTTGTTCTGCGAGTCGAAGGAAACCTTCAGTGCCACGATGGCCAGCAACATCTCAACTTTGGCATTTAGTAAAGCTTCGGCCAAACTGACCGAATTCGTCAAGGTGGAAGATGAAGCATCAGGAGAGCAGGTCTTCGGGAAGGAAAATCTTTCAGACTGCGGTCTTCAGAAAGAGCTGCTGGATTCGCTCTGCCGAACTGGGGAGAACTCTGTCGGCCTTATCGAGAGAGTTTGTTACAAAAAGGGTTGCGGTTACGCATGGAGTTGATTATGTTCAATGTTTGTTTATTTATTAAAAAACTTATTATGCACTATAATTCTACGCTAGTCTCCTCTAAACTACTAATGGTCGACGATAATCAGTTCATCAATGCTCCAATCCTCATAGGAGTGATCTGGCAGAAATCTCCTTATAATGATGGGGATTTTCTTTTGTTTTAATTCCTTCATAGCGATTTGTAAGGGATCAGTTTCGCCATCTAGTTCCACCATGATGGGGGCACACATGGCAATTTGCAGAGCTCGAGTTCCAAGTACTCGTGCACGCTCGTACTTTGTCATGTATTTGGTCGTAATTCGTTTGGATTTGGGTACTCCGCCGCCGCCTTGTCCTTGAGCGATTATCTCGATATTATCAACTTCTTCGTCTTGATTGATGTCGTCAATGTTATCGTCCTCGTCGACATCATCGAAATCCTCACCGCCAACACTGGATGTAAAGTTTTGTTTTTAGGTTAGTTTTAGGAATTAGCGTTGTAAACTTACTCGTCGTTATCGAAATCTCCTTCATCCATGGTTTATTTTAAAGGGGAAAGAAATTAATTAACGTTTTAAAGTTCTGGAAAGTAAATTAATTTCAGAAAAGAAGGTTTTGCGTGCTTGCAAATCAAAAATCAAATTACGAAGAAAAAAAGAAAAGGGAAAACAACGAAACAACACGTTGACGTTTGACAGTAGATGCTCTTTTGACGTTTCCTTCAAGGGTACGTTCGTAGAACGGCGTGTATGGCTGTTTACATGTTCATTTATAATACGTTTTCACTGCAAGTTAATCTCGGTTAGATTTCATAAATCCCAAATAGTGTTTTCACCAGAAAAAAAGATTAAAAAATGGATTAATTTTGACAGAACCTTTAAAAATGCAGATGGTGGGTCATTTTTCTTATGAAGTGGAAGTGAGATGGCAAGTTTGCTTTAGCAGCTTGTATTGACCGCCGTATACTTAGCAGGTGATAATCACGAATTTCATTTTTGTTGGTTCCCAGAATTTGGTCCTAATTTGGTCCTATTTGGGCAACCACTTTTGAAATTTGGTCCCACCTGGTTAATTAGTTATTAACAATTTAAGTTTTGGCGTAGACTTAGCAGGCATGGAAACAAAAATGGGCTTTTTTGGTGTCAATAGATCGGGAACGGGTTTGTCAAATTTGGGCAACCTTTTTCAGAATTTGGAGCATTATAGTTTAGTCAATAATTAACTAAATGTAAAAAAAATGACAGTTCTATTAACAATTACAATTAACAAAAAACGTAATGTAACGGAGCGTAACGTTATTAAAGCTGCCATACGAGAATACAAAACCAACACATATAAACAAAATTCTGTCCCAATATCTGTCAAACTATTTTTCTGTCAAAAGTCAGCTGTTAAATTATTTTGTTGTCTTTTTAACTTTTCAGATAGAAAATAAAATAGTTATTATAAAGAATAAAACAAGAGCCAATGCTAAACAGGCGATTCAATTCTATACGCCCTATAATTTTGTTGCAAAGAAATAGATCTGGATAAAATGTGAATCGCATCAAAACAGTCACCAAGTGAGAAGATTCTGAATTTAAAGCCATCGGTGGCCTTGTAATTGTATCGAGTAAAGCTTTTTAATGCATTATAAAATTCTGGGCTGTAGTAAGGGCTTTTTTCAAGAGAAATTCTGGACCGTAGAGCAAGAACCCAGCTAAAATAAATTTATATGCAGCAATGGCGCAGGGCGTGGTCGATCATGAGTCTGGATGAATGCGCCAACTTTGTATGTCAATGGCAAGCATTTACGGCTTCATCAACTAGCTCCTCTCCAGCGGCACAAACGTACCCCGCCGCCGGCCCGTCAATCAAATGAACGCCCAGGATCTTCTAGGTGGTTTCAAACAATAAATTAATATTTTTGTTTAGGTAAGTCTTCCTGTTTTCTGATGTTAAATTAAACCTAATATCAGTTTCTTTAGAATACCAATTATTGCAAAACCTGGAGAATCTTAACCAACATTACCGCAAAATAAAGAAAAAAATGCAAAAACAAACGTTCAAGTATTTGTGGTCATTATGAGATAAAAGGTTAGAAGCGAATTGCATTAATTTTCTTAGGTGCGTTCTTTTATGTTACTGTGGTTAACTATAGTTAATGTGTCAAAAACAAAAGTTGATCTGCCATAGTTAAGAAAGTTACTCTTGGTAACTTTTTCATTTAGGAACGACCAGAGTTAACAATAGTTGATCTGTCAAACGAAAGGGGTTGAAAAAAAAATTGAATTGTATATTTGGAATGAATAACCAAGAAAAAATGTGATTGCATTAAATTTATTGCAAAAATAATTATTAGGAATTCAAAATAACATGTGCAATTTTCTTCATTGCTTATGGCACAGAATTTTTGGATGAAAAATTAACCAAATATAAAGAAGAAAATGCCGACAGAAAGAAAATGCATCAGAAAATAAAAGAAAACTATTCCAAAAATCAAATTCGACAAAAAAAAATCGATTAAATTGATAAAAATATATTTTAAATATTGAAAACAATTCCAAATCAAAAGGGCAAAAAGTAAACAAAACATCCCACCATTGCATTTCAGCTGTGTTTGACAGATCAACTATTTCAATTCATATCGAGGAGATGAGTTGGAAAAAGTTACAAAAAGTTACTTTTTGACACTTTTACTTTGGAATTTAGGAACGATTTTATGACGTCATAAAGTTACTCGAAGTAACTTTTCTGAATTAAAGGAACGGCCGAAGTTAACTATAGTTAACTATAGTTAACCACAGTAACATAAAAGAACGCACCACTTGCTGGTTGGAAGTAACTTTAGATACCAAAGAACAGTTTGTTATATGACTGACATGTCACTCTATCCGGATGTTAAACAAGAGACTAATTTGTGATTTGCCAAAGGAATAAGCATTTTTTTAAAATAAAAAAAAAGTTTTTGATGGATTAAAATGTAAACATTAGTTTTTATAATTATTCGGCCCTATCACGAATATTTTCTTAATTTATTTTTTTATAGTGCAAAAATTTTACCGTAATTTATTTTAGAAGTTCCCAATTAAATCTAACTGTTTAAATTTTTTTTATCGACATTTTTAATAAATTTGGAACATTCCTTTCCCACTTACGGATAGCAGAATATACAAAGTTTCAGCGAAAGTTTTACAGAATAGGGCATAATAATTTCTACGTATATGAAGATTCTAATTGATTCTAAAAATCAAATAGCTCTTGGCTCATATTTTGATTATGTGCATGTGCAGTTTTCCAAAAAAAAATCTTAAAATGTTCGAAAAAAAAACATTGTCTATACAGATTTTACCTACTTTATTGAGAATTATTATATAAACAATTATTATTTCAAATGTGAAAAATTTCTATTTTATATTGGTATAACCTGTATTGTGTTTTTCTTATTAATAAATTGTTTTAACAAATCAGAAAATAATACTTTTACTACATGCATGAATATGAAAAAAAAAATTGTACAATTTTCGGTGCAATTGAAGCCTTCTCCTTT
Organism: Epistrophella euchroma; assembly: GCA_947049315.1. Lineage (NCBI taxonomy): Eukaryota > Metazoa > Arthropoda > Insecta > Diptera > Syrphidae > Epistrophella > Epistrophella euchroma. The sequence continues at coordinate 15,717,901 of OX346247.1, read as the reverse complement.
ACAGAAACTTTCCAGTTTATGTTGATTCCTTCTTTTTCTTAAATCCCGGTCGCCTTAACATTGTCAATTTTTTCAGAGTGCATTTCATCAAAAGACGGCCTTAACGAAATATGTAAATCTTTTTATTGTGATATTGTTTTCACTAGAATGAGAATACAAACAAAAAATAAAAAATGTGTATAAATATTGAGATCTCTATAATTTTCATATAATATTGAGTTCCCTAACCAATTTTTGCCAAGGACAAGCGTTTTCAGACAAACTGATTAAAAAAGAAAAACGCTCCGAAAACAAATAAGATATTTTAAAAAGTCGGTATTATAATAATCAAACAGTTTTAATTCAAATACAGTTTTGAAGAACAGTAATTCTATACAGGGTGTTCGGTATAAGGTGCACCAAAAAGATGGAGCGAGTAGGTTGGGTTAAGACAAGACAAAAATCGTATGGAAGGGGGGGGGGGGCATTTCTCACCGTTTAAATAAGACGGGAAATTTTCTATATAATCGACTTAAAATAAAAAAAAATACTTAAAAGCAACGGCAACACTATACTTTTTTTTAAAACCAGAAGTCTGCTCTTTTATTGTTTTTGATTTAAATTATTTGAGAAAACAGTTTTGGAAAAACTAATTTTCAAACTCAAAAATTTGACTACATTTTGACACCTGGTTTTTAGTTAGACTTAAAATTAAAGAGAGCATTAAATGCTTAACACAAAAATACTACCTAATAACAAAAAAATTTGAACAAAATTAGTTTGAACACAATATTCTAATTTTTTTTTTCAAAAACTTAATTTTGAAAATTAAGTTTTGAAAAACTTATCTCTAAAACAACTTAATTAAAAGGCAGATATTTCTGAATTTACAAATAAGTATAGCATGTCGATGTAACCATTACCGTTGTTTTTTAATAATTTATTTTCTATATTAAGCCAGTTCTTTTAGAAAATTATTTTTAATTTTATCAAAAACTAAAAGACATTTAAGCATCCGGTTTGCTGTTGTTGACTAAAATCTAATAAGAGAATAATCACGGAAAATTTTGAAAAAAAAATCAGTTTGAAATATTTTTTCATTTTTTTTTTTTTTTCAAACTTTCGAATTTGAAGATTAATTTTTGAAAAACTTTAGTAACACAACTTTATTTAAAATGGAAATTAAAGAAGAGATTTTTGGCTTTCCAAAAAGGTATAGCATGGCATTTTAAGTTTTACCGTTGTTTTTAAATAATTTTGTTTCTGTTTTTTTCCATGTCTATTTCTTAGAAAATTGCCCCTCCCGCCTAAACGGAGGAAATAAACCCCCATCCCATGGGATTTTTTTCTTGTCTAACCCAACCTACTCGGTATAGCTAGTTGGTGCACCTTATACCGAACACCCTGTACACTACTGAAATAAATCAGCCAAGTATAAGACTTAGCTAGTATTGAATATCTAATGTAAACAATTTCCATCAATGTTAGAATTCCTAATCATTAAAGCTTGACTAAAGAATAAAATAATTTTTAAACACGTGGGGCGCATCTAATATTTCGTTGTAAATGTATGAATCTTGATGGGATTATTTATCATGGAAGCTTTTTTTTTGTTCGGTATAAATTTAGCAACCGAGTTTAAACTAACTTCGTAAAAAGTTAAAGAATAAACAGACAGAAATGAAACTTTTAAATGTTAAAACATTATGTTGCCATGCAATATGCTCACTAAAGCTGCATTTAATTCACTATCATTTGAGTTTTTTCTCCGAAATAATGGGTGCAGTTAGTGACCAACAAGGAAAACGTTATCATCCAGATTTTGCTGCAATCGAGAAGCGTTACCACTCCTCCCATACGATTTTTTTCTTGTATCAAATCAACCTATACGCTCAAACTTATTGCCACAAAGTATGCGAATCACCCTGTAGAAGAGATTTTTATATTTTTTTTGGATTTTTGGCCCACGATTGTCCTTTTTTAAAATAAAATTTAAAAACGAAAATTTTAATTTTGACTTCAGTGTCGCTAGGACGCCAAGCAAATTATCAGGAAAATTGATGATGAGATGATGACTAAAAAGGCTAATTAACTGCAATTAAGCATGCAGTGCTAACAAAATACTAAGGGCCGTACAGCAGATGAGATTTATTTTTTTTCTCTCAACGATAAATCTCACTGGTTGACCACCAAACCTTTCAGATTTGGGAGTAAAGAACCTTTCAAAGGGTTGAGATTCCTTTCTGATCTCTGGCTAAGGCCCGTCACCTCTATCTAAGCCAATGATGTATATCAAAGATTTACAAAACGTTCAGGGAAACTGGTCAGTTTGTGCGAACGACAAAATCTGGACGTGCGCCGCCGAGGAAGAATTGCTAGTGGGTGGGCAAGTAGGAGACGATTTTAAGAAGCCTTATACTTACTTTTTACCCCGAAACTATTTGCCACGGGACCGACACTGCAAAACAGCGACAAGGTTAACTACGATTTTCTATAGTGCACTACAATTGGGAAGTTGAGCAATAAAGGTGAGTTATGTTCTCGGATGAGTGCAAAATGAGTCTGCGTGGGGCTGTGCAAGATTTGAAACAATAAATTACGCTTAATTTTTTTGTAAATGCCCACTTTTCGAGCTAAACTTTAATTTCACTTTATTTTTCCTTAATTAATTTTTTGTTCTTTTTAAAATGACAACTACTGACAGCTGACAACTATTGGGACAATAGACAGCTGATTACTTGTCAAAATGTAATTACGTTACGTTACGAAACCAAAGACTGTTCGTTTTTACAATTTCTTCTTTTGCGTTTTTCCACTATTTTTATTTCTTTATTATTTGAACATTTAATTTAACAAACAATTAACTAATGTTTTCCGGTTATCAAACTCAATTCCTTTCTAAATTCGGAGAACCATTTACAGAATTTGGAAAAGTCCCATTTTCAAGTTAGAGCCATTTTCATTCAAGAGGGTATATGCACTCAAATGTGTAACCCGAAAAATAAATTGTTAATAACTAACTTTCTATGCTTTTCCAAATTCCGAATTTTCTTTTCGAATTTACTGAATGGTTCATCAATTCGGAGAACCATTAACAGAATTTGGAAAAATCCCGTTTTCAATTTAGAGCAATTTTCATTAAAGAGGGTATGATGTACTGGAATGTTTAACCTGAACTATAAATTGATTATAACTAACTATCTATGCTTTTCTAAATTCTGAAATTTCTACACAAGTTTCTCCAATTGGTCTTCAATTCATAGACCATTTAACAGAATTTGGAGCACCTCAGTTTTCAAGATATGGACATTTTAATCAAAGCGAACATGTGACCGCGTGTGTCACTTGAACAAATAATTGTTAATACCTCATTACCTGTGATACTCCAAATTCTGAAATTTCTTCACAAGTTTCTCCAATTGCTCTTCAATTCAGAGAACATTTAACAGAATTTGGAGCACCTCAGTTTTCAAGATATGGACATTTTAGCCAAAGCGAACATGTGACCGCGTGTGTCACTTGAACAAATAATTGTTAATAACTCATTACCTGTGATGCTCCAAATTCTGAAATTTCTACACAAGTTTTTCCAATTGCTCTTCAATTCAGAGAACATTTAACAGAATTTGGAGCACCTCAGTTTTCAAGATATGGACATTTTAGCCAAAGCGAACATGTGACCGCGTGTGTCAATTGAACAAATAATTGTTAATAACTCATTACCTGTGATGCTCCAAATTCTGAAATTTCTACACAAGTTTCTCCAATTGCTCTTCAATTCAGAGAACATTTAACAGAATTTGGAGCACCTCAGTTTTCAAGAATTGGACATTTTAGCCAAAGCGAACATTTGACCGCGTGTGTCACTTGAACAAATAATTGTTAATAACTCATTACCTGTGATGCTCCAAATTCTGAAATTTCTACACAAGTTTCTCCAATTGCTCTTCAATTCAGAGAACATTTAACAGAATTTGGAGCACCTCAGTTTTCAAGATATGGACATTTTAGCCAAAGCGAACATGTGACCGCGTGTGTCACTTGAACAAATAATTGTTAATACCTCATTACCTGTGATACTCCAAATTCTGAAATTTCTTCACAAGTTTCTCCAATTGCTCTTCAATTCAGAGAACATTTAACAGAATTTGGAGCACCTCAGTTTTCAAGATATGGACATTTTAGCCAAAGCGAACATGTGACCGCGTGTGTCACTTGAACAAATAATTGTTAATAACTCATTACCTGTGATGCTCCAAATTCTGAAATTTCTACACAAGTTTCTCCAATTGCTCTTCAATTCAGAGAACATTTAACAGAATTTGGAGCACCTCAGTTTTCAAGATATGGACATTTTAGCCAAAGCGAACATGTGACCGCGTGTGTCAATTGAACAAATAATTGTTAATAACTCATTACCTGTGATGCTCCAAATTCTGAAATTTCTACACAAGTTTCTCCGATTGCTCTTCAATTCAGAGAACATTTAACAGAATTTGGAGCACCTCAGTTTTCAAGAATTGGACATTTTAGCCAAAGCGAACATTTGACCGCGTGTGTCACTTGAACAAATAATTGTTAATAACTCATTACCTGTGATGCTCCAAATTCTGAAATTTCTACACAAGTTTCTCCAATTGCTCTTCAATTCAGAGAACATTTAACAGAATTTGGAGCACCTCAGTTTTCAAGATATGGACATTTTAGCCAAAGCGAACATGTGACCGCGTGTGTCACTTGAACAAATAATTGTTAATACCTCATTACCTGTGATACTCCAAATTCTGAAATTTCTTCACAAGTTTCTCCAATTGCTCTTCAATTCAGAGAACATTTAACAGAATTTGGAGCACCTCAGTTTTCAAGATATGGACATTTTAGCCAAAGCGAACATGTGACCGCGTGTGTCACTTGAACAAATAATTGTTAATAACTCATTACCTGTGATGCTCCAAATTCTGAAATTTCTACACAAGTTTCTCCAATTGCTCTTCAATTCAGAGAACATTTAACAGAATTTGGAGCACCTCAGTTTTCAAGATATGGACATTTTAGCCAAAGCGAACATGTGACCGCGTGTGTCAATTGAACAAATAATTGTTAATAACTCATTACCTGTGATGCTCCAAATTCTGAAATTTCTACACAAGTTTCTCCGATTGCTCTTCAATTCAGAGAACATTTAACAGAATTTGGAGCACCTCAGTTTTCAAGAATTGGACATTTTAGCCAAAGCGAACATTTGACCGCGTGTGTCACTTGAACAAATAATTGTTAATAACTCATTACCTGTGATGCTCCAAATTCTGAAATTTCTACACAAGTTTCTCCAATTGCTCTTCAATTCAGAGAACATTTAACAGAATTTGGAGCACCTCAGTTTTCAAGATATGGACATTTTAGCCAAAGCGAACATGTGACCGCGTGTGTCAATTGAACAAATAATTGTTAATAACTCATTACCTGTGATGCTCCAAATTCTGAAATTTCTACACAAGTTTCTCCGATTGCTCTTCAATTCAGAGAACATTTAACAGAATTTGGAGCACCTCAGTTTTCAAGAATTGGACATTTTAGCCAAAGCGAACATTTGACCGCGTGTGTCACTTGAACAAATAATTGTTAATAACTCATTACCTGTGATGCTCCAAATTCTGAAATTTCTACACAAGTTTCTCCAATTGCTCTTCAATTCAGAGAACATTTAACAGAATTTGGAGCATAACAGGTAATGAGTTATTAACAATTATTTGTTCAAGTGACACACGCGGTCACATGTTCGCTTTGGCTAAAATGTCCATATCTTGAAAACTGAGGTGCTCCAAATTCTGTTAAATGTTCTCTGAATTGAAGAGCAATTGGAGAAACTTGTGTAGAAATTTCAGAATTTGGAGCATCACAGGTAATGAGTTATTAACAATTATTTGTTCAAGTGACACACGCGGTCAAATGTTCGCTTTGGCTAAAATGTCCAATTCTTGAAAACTGAGGTGCTCCAAATTCTGTTAAATGTTCTCTGAATTGAAGAGCAATTGGAGAAACTTGTGTAGAAATTTCAGAATTTGGAGCATCACAGGTAATGAGTTATTAACAATTATTTGTTCAATTGACACACGCGGTCACATGTTCGCTTTGGCTAAAATGTCCATATCTTGAAAACTGAGGTGCTCCAAATTCTGTTAAATGTTCTCTGAATTGAAGAGCAATTGGAAAAACTTGTGTAGAAATTTCAGAATTTGGAGCATCACAGGTAATGAGTTATTAACAATTATTTGTTCAAGTGACACACGCGGTCACATGTTCGCTTTGGCTAAAATGTCCATATCTTGAAAACTGAGGTGCTCCAAATTCTGTTAAATGTTCTCTGAATTGAAGAGCAATTGGAGAAACTTGTGAAGAAATTTCAGAATTTGGAGTATCACAGGTAATGAGGTATTAACAATTATTTGTTCAAGTGACACACGCGGTCACATGTTCGCTTTGATTAAAATGTCCATATCTTGAAAACTGAGGTGCTCCAAATTCTGTTAAATGGTCTATGAATTGAAGACCAATTGGAGAAACTTGTGTAGAAATTTCAGAATTTAGAAAAGCATAGATAGTTAGTTATAATCAATTTATAGTTCAGGTTAAACATTCCAGTACATCATACCCTCTTTAATGAAAATTGCTCTAAATTGAAAACGGGATTTTTCCAAATTCTGTTAATGGTTCTCCGAATTGATGAACCATTCAGTAAATTCGAAAAGAAAATTCGGAATTTGGAAAAGCATAGAAAGTTAGTTATTAACAATTTATTTTTCGGGTTACACATTTGAGTGCATATACCCTCTTGAATGAAAATGGCTCTAACTTGAAAATGGGACTTTTCCAAATTCTGTAAATGGTTCTCCGAATTTAGAAAGGAATTGAGTTTGATAACCGGAAAACATTAGTTAATTGTTTGTTAAATTAAATGTTCAAATAATAAAGAAATAAAAATAGTGGAAAAACGCAAAAGAAGAAATTGTAAAAACGAACAGTCTTTGGTTTCGTAACGTAACGTAATTACATTTTGACAAGTAATCAGCTGTCTATTGTCCCAATAGTTGTCAGCTGTCAGTAGTTGTCATTTTAAAAAGAACAAAAAATTAATTAAGGAAAAATAAAGTGAAATTAAAGTTTAGCTCGAAAAGTGGGCATTTACAAAAAAATTAAGCGTAATTTATTGTTTCAAATCTTGCACAGCCCCACGCAGACTCATTTTGCACTCATCCGAGAACATAACTCACCTTTATTGCTCAACTTCCCAATTGTAGTGCACTATAGAAAATCGTAGTTAACCTTGTCGCTGTTTTGCAGTGTCGGTCCCGTGGCAAATAGTTTCGGGGTAAAAAGTAAGTATAAGGCTTCTTAAAATCGTCTCCTACTTGCCCACCCACTAGCAATTCTTCCTCGGCGGCGCACGTCCAGATTTTGTCGTTCGCACAAACTGACCAGTTTCCCTGAACGTTTTGTAAATCTTTGATATACATCATTGGCTTAGATAGAGGTGACGGGCCTTAGCCAGAGATCAGAAAGGAATCTCAACCCTTTGAAAGGTTCTTTACTCCCAAATCTGAAAGGGTTGGTGGTCAACCAGTGAGATTTATCGTTGAGAGAAAAAAAATAAATCTCATCTGCTGTACGGCCTTTAGTATTTTGTTAGCACTGCATGCTTAATTGCAGTTAATTAGCCTTTTTAGTCATCATCTCATCATCAATTTTCCTGATAATTTGCTTGGCGTCCTAGCGACACTGAAGTCAAAATTAAAATTTTCGTTTTTAAATTTTATTTTAAAAAAGGACAATCGTGGGCCAAAAATCCAAAAAAAATATAAAAATCTCTTCTACAGGGTGATTCGCATACTTTGTGGCAATAAGTTTGAGCGTATAGGTTGATTTGATACAAGAAAAAAATCGTATGGGAGGAGTGGTAACGCTTCTCGATTGCAGCAAAATCTGGATGATAACGTTTTCCTTGTTGGTCACTAACTGCACCCATTATTTCGGAGAAAAAACTCAAATGATAGTGAATTAAATGCAGCTTTAGTGAGCATATTGCATGGCAACATAATGTTTTAACATTTAAAAGTTTCATTTCTGTCTGTTTATTCTTTAACTTTTTACGAAGTTAGTTTAAACTCGGTTGCTAAATTTATACCGAACAAAAAAAAAGCTTCCATGATAAATAATCCCATCAAGATTCATACATTTACAACGAAATATTAGATGCGCCCCACGTGTTTAAAAATTATTTTATTCTTTAGTCAAGCTTTAATGATTAGGAATTCTAACATTGATGGAAATTGTTTACATTAGATATTCAATACTAGCTAAGTCTTATACTTGGCTGATTTATTTCAGTAGTGTACAGGGTGTTCGGTATAAGGTGCACCAACTAGCTATACCGAGTAGGTTGGGTTAGACAAGAAAAAAATCCCATGGGATGGGGGTTTATTTCCTCCGTTTAGGCGGGAGGGGCAATTTTCTAAGAAATAGACATGGAAAAAAACAGAAACAAAATTATTTAAAAACAACGGTAAAACTTAAAATGCCATGCTATACCTTTTTGGAAAGCCAAAAATCTCTTCTTTAATTTCCATTTTAAATAAAGTTGTGTTACTAAAGTTTTTCAAAAATTAATCTTCAAATTCGAAAGTTTGAAAAAAAAAAAAAAATGAAAAAATATTTCAAACTGATTTTTTTTTCAAAATTTTCCGTGATTATTCTCTTATTAGATTTTAGTCAACAACAGCAAACCGGATGCTTAAATGTCTTTTAGTTTTTGATAAAATTAAAAATAATTTTCTAAAAGAACTGGCTTAATATAGAAAATAAATTATTAAAAAACAACGGTAATGGTTACATCGACATGCTATACTTATTTGTAAATTCAGAAATATCTGCCTTTTAATTAAGTTGTTTTAGAGATAAGTTTTTCAAAACTTAATTTTCAAAATTAAGTTTTTGAAAAAAAAAATTAGAATATTGTGTTCAAACTAATTTTGTTCAAATTTTTTTGTTATTAGGTAGTATTTTTGTGTTAAGCATTTAATGCTCTCTTTAATTTTAAGTCTAACTAAAAACCAGGTGTCAAAATGTAGTCAAATTTTTGAGTTTGAAAATTAGTTTTTCCAAAACTGTTTTCTCAAATAATTTAAATCAAAAACAATAAAAGAGCAGACTTCTGGTTTTAAAAAAAAGTATAGTGTTGCCGTTGCTTTTAAGTATTTTTTTTTATTTTAAGTCGATTATATAGAAAATTTCCCGTCTTATTTAAACGGTGAGAAATGCCCCCCCCCCCCTTCCATACGATTTTTGTCTTGTCTTAACCCAACCTACTCGCTCCATCTTTTTGGTGCACCTTATACCGAACACCCTGTATAGAATTACTGTTCTTCAAAACTGTATTTGAATTAAAACTGTTTGATTATTATAATACCGACTTTTTAAAATATCTTATTTGTTTTCGGAGCGTTTTTCTTTTTTAATCAGTTTGTCTGAAAACGCTTGTCCTTGGCAAAAATTGGTTAGGGAACTCAATATTATATGAAAATTATAGAGATCTCAATATTTATACACATTTTTTATTTTTTGTTTGTATTCTCATTCTAGTGAAAACAATATCACAATAAAAAGATTTACATATTTCGTTAAGGCCGTCTTTTGATGAAATGCACTCTGAAAAAATTGACAATGTTAAGGCGACCGGGATTTAAGAAAAAGAAGGAATCAACATAAACTGGAAAGTTTCTGTAAAGGAGAAGGCTTCAATTGCACCGAAAATTGTACAATTTTTTTTTTTCATATTCATGCATGTAGTAAAAGTATTATTTTCTGATTTGTTAAAACAATTTATTAATAAGAAAAACACAATACAGGTTATACCAATATAAAATAGAAATTTTTCACATTTGAAATAATAATTGTTTATATAATAATTCTCAATAAAGTAGGTAAAATCTGTATAGACAATGTTTTTTTTTCGAACATTTTAAGATTTTTTTTTGGAAAACTGCACATGCACATAATCAAAATATGAGCCAAGAGCTATTTGATTTTTAGAATCAATTAGAATCTTCATATACGTAGAAATTATTATGCCCTATTCTGTAAAACTTTCGCTGAAACTTTGTATATTCTGCTATCCGTAAGTGGGAAAGGAATGTTCCAAATTTATTAAAAATGTCGATAAAAAAAGAATTTAAACAGTTAGATTTAATTGGGAACTTCTAAAATAAATTACGGTAAAATTTTTGCACTATAAAAAAATAAATTAAGAAAATATTGACTATTACGAACCGATTCGTAATAGTTTTTTTTTCGTAATTCATGATAGGGCCGAATAATTATAAAAACTAATGTTTACATTTTAATCCATCAAAAACTTTGTTTTTTATTTAAAAAAAATGCCAATTCCTTTGGCAAATCACAAATTAGTCTCTTGTTTAACATCCGGATAGAGTGACATGTCAGTCATATAACAAACTGTTCTTTGGTATCTAAAGTTACTTCCAACCAGCAAGAAAATTAATGCAATTCGCTTCTAACCTTTTATCTCATAATGACCACAAATACTTGAACGTTTGTTTTTGCATTTTTTTCTTTATTTTGCGGTAATGTTGGTTAAGATACTCCAGGTTTTGCAATAATTGGTATTCTAAAGAAACTGATATTAGGTTTAATTTAACATCAGAAAACAGGAAGACTTACCTAAACAAAAATATTAATTTATTGTTTTAAACCACCTAGAAGATCCTGGGCGTTCATTTGATTGACGGGCCGGCGGCGGGGTACGTTTGTGCCGCTGGAGAGGAGCTAGTTGATGAAGCCGTAAACGCTTGCCATTGACATACAAAGTTGGCGCATTCATCCAGGCTCATGATCGACCATCCCCTGCGCCATTGCTGCATATAAATTTATTTTAGCTGGGTTCTTGCTCTACGGTCCAGAATTTCTCTTGAAAAAAGCCCTTACTACAGCCCAGAATTTTATAATGCATTTAAAAGCTTTACTCGATACAATTACAAGGCCACCGATGGCTTTAAATTCAGAATCTTCTCACTTGGTGACTGTTTTGATGCGATTCACATTTTATCCAGATCTATTTCTTTGCAACAAAATTATAGGGCGTATAGTATTGAATCGCCTGTTTAGCATTGGCTCTTGTTTTATTCTTTATAATAACTATTTTATTTTCTATCTGAAAAGTTAAAAAGACAACAAAATAATTTAACAGCTGACTTTTGACAGAAAAATAGTTTGACAGATATTGGGACAGAATTTTGTTTATATGTGTTGGTTTTGTATTCTCGTATGGCAGCTTTAATAACGTTACGCTCCGTTACATTACGTTTTTTGTTAATTGTAATTGTTAATAGAACTGTCATTTTTTTTACATTTAGTTAATTATTGACTAAACTATAATGCTCCAAATTCTGAAAAAGGTTGCCCAAATTTGACAAACCCGTTCCCGATCTATTGACACCAAAAAAGCCCATTTTTGTTTCCATGCCTGCTAAGTCTACGCCAAAACTTAAATTGTTAATAACTAATTAACCAGGTGGGACCAAATTTCAAAAGTGGTTGCCCAAATAGGACCAAATTAGGACCAAATTCTGGGAACCAACAAAAATGAAATTCGTGATTATCACCTGCTAAGTATACGGCGGTCTTGTATTGCGCTGAATAGGGGAATAGGTCTGTTCGAATTTTACCTATGAAGATTTAAATGAGATTTATTTTAAATCTTGATTTGAGGAGATTAAAATTTGTATGGTAAATCACGGGATTTGTGAAGAGATTTGTGGTAAATCTACCTAAATCTCGGTTTAGTGGTCGGTGAAAACGTAGTATTACACATCCCATCAAGTAGCTCGTTTATAGGAGTTTATAAGCCTTAACTACATAAGCCGAAAAAGTACAAAAGTGAAAATTTTCAAACTCATTTGCGGATAGTTTTTCTCAATGGAAAACTTATATAAATGATGCAGAAAACTTAAATTTTGGTTTAAAAGAAAATGTGTATATTCTTTTTCACAAAACAACTGCGCTAGCAGGAAAAAAATATATTTTTACTTTTGTAATTTTGCAAAAAGTGGCCATTGTAGTTAAGGCTTTATGAAGAAATAGTCAACGTGTAATAGGGCACTTACTGTCGCATTGCTTTAGTTCAAGTGCGGTATATAAAAAAACTGCTGCGAAGTGCTGTTTAGTGTCGCGTAGTTCCGACGGGTGCGGCCTTACCTTAAGGCTGATTTTTCGTATACTTTTCGCACACAGAAATTTCTACCGAATGTTTTATGTGGAATTCCTTTTAACAAAAAATTCCATTTTTTTTCTAAACAGAATCGATTTTTTTTCTTTCAATACAAGGAATTTTTCCAGAAGAATCGATTGTTTCTTCTAAACAAATCGAATTTTTTGTTAAAAGGAATTCGGTTTAGCCTTTGATCTGCCATATTTTGTGAAATCATAGCAAAAACTAGCATGCCCGCCTTCTATTTGATTTTACAGAACGCGGTGGGCAATTTACGAGTTCTGTCCGCACTGCAAGACCGCGTTAGGTTTGACCGAGCCTTTATTATTTCAAACAAACAAACCTACCCAGCAAAAGTCAAAAAATATTCAAATGTCAAAAAAAAAAACCACAAAACAAAAAAGAAAAAACTTTACCCACGTGTGGTCTGTGGTGTGAATAGATTTTTATTTTAAATTCTTTATTTCAAGTTTAAAATTTAAAACATAAATAATTTCATCCTAAAATGAAAGAAGATGATGCAGGTCTTGATAAGAAAAAGTCCCATCGTGCCCGACAATCTGGAGTCAAAGCCGAGAAAAAGAAACTGAAAAGAAAACCAAAAGAAAAAGAAGAAAACCTAACAGCTCGCCAGAGGAATCCAAAGGCTTTTGCAATCAATTCTGCCATAAGAGCTGAGCGAAATTTCCGCCGTAAAGAAGATCTAACCGCAAAGAAACAACACATACCGCTGGTAGATCAAACTCCAGAAGAGCCACCCCCAGTTCTTATCGCCGTTGTTGGACCACCAAAAGTGGGTAAGTCAACTCTGATTAATAATCTGATTAAGAATTTTACGCGAACAAATGTTACCGAAATCAATGGACCCATTACAATTGTTACATCGAAGAAACGACGAATCACACTGATAGAATGCAATAACGACATCAATTCGATGATTGACATTGCCAAGTGTGCCGATTTGGTCCTCCTGCTCTGCGACGCCAGTTATGGATTCGAAATGGAAATATTCGAGTTCCTTAACATCTGCCAGGTGCATGGAATGCCCAAGATTATGGGAGTCCTCACCCACTTAGACATGATAAAAAATCCAAAGCAATTGAGAAAACGAAAGAAGGAGCTGAAACACCGTTTCTGGACGGAAGTCTATGATGGAGCTAAGTTGTTTTATCTTTCGGGGTTGATCCATGGAGAGTATCTACGCAATGAAATCAAGAATCTAGGTAGATTCATTTCGGTGATGAAATTCCGCCCGTTGTCATGGCGCGGAGCTCACAGTTATCTCCTCGTCGATCGCGTCGAGGATATCACAAACACCGAACTCATTCGGCAGAACCCTAAATGTGACCGAGATGTTATTCTATACGGATATGTAAGAGGTGTCCCAATGAAACAGGAGTTCATGGTGCATATTGCGGGACTAGGAGATGCGCGGCTGAATGAGTTAAGTAGCATTGCTGATCCCTGTCCGCTGCCAGGAACAGAGAAGAAGAGAAGTCTCCTCGAAAAGGAGCGATTGCTTTACGCTCCAATGTCTGGTGTTGGTGGTATTGTGTATGACAAAGATGCTGTGTATATTGAATTGCAAGGATCGCATAGCCATCACAAGGAAAGAGGCCCAGACGCTGCAGAGCACGAAGACCTGGTGGGCAAGCTTGTAGACAAAAAACAAACCATGGATTTCCAGATAGAAGAGCAGGAATTTCGTTTGTTCTCTGATGGTAGTGCTATCAAGTCAAAGGATTTCAAGGAAGACTTAGTCGAGGAAAGAAGTGAAAGCGATAATGATGATGATGATGAAAGTGGAGATTCAGGTATGGAAGATGAGAATGATGATAGCGATGACGAAGGAGATCTAGGGTGGAAAGCTGAAAGTGAAGACGAGGAAGAGAATCATGATGCAGACTCTTCGGATGAAGAGTATCAGGATGCTAAAGATGAGTCGGATGAAGAAGACTCTGACAGTGACAATGATGATGAAGAGGATGAGGAAGAAGATGAAGTCATTGCCAGTAGCATGGGCTGGAAGAATAATTTGACACAGAAAGCAAGAGAAGCGTATTTGGAACGACAATCCGAAGGAAAGAGTCTCATGAAGCTGGTCTATGGAATATACAATAGTTTGGTAAGTTATATTACTTGAATATATTCCTATGCACTTTCCTTTATAAATTTGATAAAGAATTCATTTAACTTTGTTCGAATCCACGCACTCTTTGGAGTGTTTTTATAACTGAGCGAACGAACTATTGTGGGTGTTTGGTCAATTGTCCACTTTAATGACCTAAGACTTATTAAAAAAAAAAAGGCTTTAGATTATCAATTACATATTTAGATACTTCGCGAAATCTGAAATCTCGTTTTCTATAGCTAGCTTTAGTTAACGAAAACCAAAGCGACTTGATGAAGGTTCGTGATTAAAAAATGGAAGTACTTTTAATGTAGACATGCAAATTCCGATTTTGAATAGATTGAAAAAATCAATAAAAATTAAATAGTTGAGTTCGCAGTTGTCGAAGATTAGAGGGACTTCGTCTCTTTAAGTATCAGGCAAACAATGGTTCCAGTTTTTTGATGGAGCGTTTGAAAATTGTATAGCTACCGCCTCAAAATATTTTATTTTATTTTTGGAACTTGGCCTTTTAATTGCAGATGTTTCATATTTAAACTTTTGTATGTTTATTTTTCTGAACAGGAAAAAAAGAAGCAGTCACAAAATGAAGATGAAAGCGAGGATGAATCTGATGATGATAATATTGGTGGACTATTTAAAGTTGCAGCGAAAAAACAATCGGAACTACAAAGAGAAAAGGACATCAAAGATCAAGATGAATCGTGCTTTTTTGAGCAATATTCCGGTATTTATTTAGCTTTCAAACAAATCTGAATGAATCAAACTTGAGTAATCTCTCTTCGTAGGTAAAACACTCAACTGGATTGAAGAATCTAACAAAGAGCTAATTAAGAACTGTTTTGTGACTGGCCAATGGAAGGCATCAGAAGATGCTGAAAATTTACTCAGACTCGACGATATGAGTGATGATGGTGATATGTATGGTGACTATGAAGATTTAGAGACTGGACAAAAACATTCGGGCAAAAAAGATGAGTCTTCTGAAACAGCTGGCAAAGTCGAAGAATCTGAAGACTCTAGAAAACGCAAAATGACTCGTGTGGAAGAAGAAAATCTAACAAAAGCTGAACTTATGGCAAAAAAGATGAAGCTGAAGGCGAAATTCGATTCTGAATATGATAACAAAGGTGAAGAAGAGACTCGCATAACCGGCGATCATTCCTATTACGAGGAGTTAAAAGCGAAAGCCCAACAACAATCCGAATTGAATAAGAGCGAGTTTGCGAGTCTAGATTCTGATTTAAGAGTTCAGATCGAAGGTTTCCGCCCGGGAATGTATGTTCGTTTGGGTTTCAAAAATATTCCGGCTGAGTTCATTGAGAATTTCGACCCGAAGTACCCAGTTTTAGTTGGTGGCCTCAATATGGCCGAGGAGAATATTGGCTTTGTCAATTGCAAAGTCAAGAAACACAGGTGGTACAAGAAGATTCTCAAAACAGGAGATCCCCTTATCCTCTCGATGGGATGGCGAAGGTTTCAGACTGTCCCTATCTACGCAAAGGTTGAGGATAATTTCAGGCATAGATATTTAAAATATACACCCAATCATGTTACATGCGGAATGACGTTCTGGGGTCCAATTACTCCTCAAAACACTGGATTTTTGGCTTTGCAGAGTGTTAGTCACGATCATGAAGAAATAAAGAGAATCGGCTTTAGAATAGCTGCCACTGGTTGCGTCACAGAACTGGACAAATCCGCACAAATCATGAAGAAGCTAAAACTAGTTGGTCATCCTTTTAAAATCTACAAGAAGACTGCTTTCGTTAAGGGAATGTTCAATTCCACTTTGGAAGTGGCAAAGTTCGAAGGGGCCAAGATTAAAACCGTGTCTGGTATTCGAGGTCAAATTAAGAAGTCGCATCATACACCAGAGGGATCATTTCGTGCAACGTTTGAAGACAGAATACTCCTCAGTGACATTGTTTTTTGTCGAACTTGGTTCCGTGTTGACGTTCCAAGATTTTATGCTCCAGTAACAACGCTCCTTCTGCCACAGGAAAAAAAATTACATTGGCAAGGAATGAAGACACTAGGACAACTTAAACGAGAGAAAAATATCAAAAACGAAGCAGCTGTAGACAGTCTCTATACGGAAATCAAGCGGACACCGAAGATATTCAAACCCTTGACCATTCCCAAAGCCCTCCAGCGTGCACTTCCATACAAGGATAAACCAAAACATGCTCCAATCAATCCCAAGAATTCAGTAGAAAAAGATCGTGTGGCAGTGATCCTGTCCCCACATGAACAAAAGGTTGCCAAGATGATGAAGATGATTGAAACTAACTATGATGAAAAGCAAAAACGCGCTAAAGCAGAAACAAGGCAAAGGGTAAAGAATTTTAAAATTCAAAAGAAGGCAGACGAAGCGAAAAAACTAAAACGACAAAAGGAATTGCGTAAGAAGGTTTCTCGTGCGCTAAGTAAAATGAAGGGAAAGTCAAAGAATTAGAGGGAGTTATATCATCTAGGTTAAATTGTTGGAAAGTCTCTTTTTTTTTTGAAAAAAAAAAAAAAATAATAAAAAAAAAAATAATTCGAGTTACATTTATGTATATTTGTAAAATCGTTTTTTTGTTAATTATGTTGTTTTGTAAGGCAATACAGGTAATCAAAAATATACTAATATGTATGTGTGCATGGACTGTTAATACGAAACATAGTCCTCAATCTTGTGAGGAGCTCCCATCGATAGCTTTAAGAGCGGCTAGTAATTTAGTTTTACGACTGACGTTTATTTTGGCTGTCTCGGCAGTAGTTTGTCGACAGAAAGTATTTAGAAAGGACTCACGCTGCTTAAAGTTTTCGTTTATTTCCTTTCGTATGGATATCATGTCCTCGGTTTTTGATGTTTTTTCTATTGGTGATGGTTTTGAAGTAGTCTAAAATAGAAAAACAATCGAGTAAGTCAAACATATAAACAAAGTTTTTCAATATTTTTTACCTCAAGCATATCAATTCCATCTCCCACTTCTTCGCTTTCTCCGTTTTCCTCATATTCATCATAGAAATTATCTTCGGACTTGGAATCCAATGTTTCCAGATCGGTATGCGACTCACGGGCACTTTCTATTTCAACAGACTTCATAAAATGATGTTGATCTTCCTCTGGGGGTCCATCTCCATTGCCCCGATGAGTTGATTTCCTTATTTTATTATCTGACAATTTACGACTTGTCCCCCCAGAACCAGTAAAGATGTCGGACCTATCTGTCGCTACGGATCTGTTACTTTGGTCACCACATTGCTCTATAGATTTTGTATCGAGTGGCGTCAGAACTGTTTGGGATTTATTATTTTTCTCCTCATAACCATGAATTCCATTTGTAATGTTACTCAAGGAACCAATTGATAACTTGGACAGTTTTTCGTTTAGCTACAAAAAGGATTTTTTTTAAATTTTTATATTATTTGTCAACTATATCAAGGTGAAATGTATATTGAAGATTTAGTCTAAACTTTAACTTACGTTCAGCTCATCAATCTTAACATAACCGGAAAGCTCCAGTTTAACTTTTTCCAACTGTATCAAAGCTTCTTTTCGCTTCTTTTGTTCTGAAAGCAACTCCTTTTTAGAGTTCTTGCTTTCGAGTTGTAGGCGTCGAGCCAGAAGCTTCATGTCAGTTTCCTTTTCTTGTAAACGAGTTTCCAGCTGTTGGACTTTCTCTGTCAACCGCTGGCGATCTTCAAGATTTCTGCAAATAACAGATAGAGAAAAATATAAAAACGTTCTTGTTCTGTGAGCAGACTCCCAACTCCCTTACTTATCCTTGTTCAGTTGTGTAAGATACTTGTTCTGATCACCCAAAGAAAGAATCAGGCTTTCCTTTTGCTTTAGCTTATAAAGAAGTTCTTTGTTTTGAGTCTGCAAATTGCGATATTTCATTTGCCAAACCCGGACTTCTTCGGCATGTGAATGAAGCAACTGCGGCAACTCAGCGTTAGTACTTTCATACTTGGATAGCGCCAAATCCTGTCGTTTGTGTAAAGTTCTAAGCATTCTATTTTCGTGGGCCAGCTCCTATAAGAAATAAGCTATTTGGAAGCAGTATGAACTATTAATTATAACTAACGGAAATATGTTGCTGTGCATCAGCCAATTGGTTTTGAAAAGTTTTCATCCTTAGACGTCTGGCCGACAAGACACGTTGACGTACTTCTGTTGTGGCCGGTATGAAGGCTGAATGCCGTCCAACAGCAGCGTTTCTCCGATAGAGAATTGTTGCAGAACCCTTTGAACTAGAAGTGTTGGAGTATAAGCTTTCTGTGCTCTTCGATGAAGACCTAGAAAAAATATCGGTAATTTTTATTTTAAAGACCAAATGGAAACAGCATTAGTCAATACGGCATATTTCGAGAATTTTCTTCCGGAATCAATGATAATCCTGAACCTGTCCTACTAGGAGCCACCATTAGCGAGAAGACCGAGAAAATAAACGAAGTGCTTGTTAAGCTTTTCAAAAATAAAATATTTTTTATTTTTTGTTTATATTTTATTTTCGACAAGGACTTCTGTTTTTGCAAATAATTTTCAGTGACAAAGGTAGAACTAAATGAATGGGAGCTAACTTTATGTACTATTTTATTAATTTCTGTAACCGTGGAAACTGATGCGTTTGGTTTCTTTATTGATGGTTTTGTTCTATTGTGGGCTGGCGCATTGGTGAAACTTTATTGCATTTTCAGTGGTGAATCAAGTGAATATATCAATTTGTTGTTTTATCAATGCGACTGTGCATAAAATGTATAGTGTCGTTGTTTATTATAAATTTTCCTAACAATCCAACAGTAAAATAACCAAAACACAGATATTATAGTGATTTCGCATTAAATTCACCATTTGCAAATCAAATTCACCTTATTTGAATTTAATGTGAAACTCTAATTAAACAACAACACTGTAATTAAATATTCAAACAAGAAAACAAGTCAATTACTAGAAAACTGGTTTGAGTTTAACGCCCAAAAGTAGGTATAGGTAGAAATGTTGTCTGCCAGTGTCAAAAAGTAAAGCGATATGTTCAAAAAGGAAATTTGATGATAAAAACGATGCCTGGTTAAAACAATTTAGGGAAACCTGGCCTTAAGTGCCAGTGAAAATGCTCGCTATCTTAGCTTAATATTTAAAAATGTATATTTTTAGAATAAACATATACATATGTACCTACCTACTTAAGTATTTAGTTTATATTCACATAGTGTGCTTTTAGTTTATCGATTTTAAAAAGTTCTCAAAATCCTTAATATCTTCGGTAAAATGGCACAGCAGTATTTTTTTTTGAGAAAAGTAAACCAAAAACCGTTGAAAGTTTAAAACAGAGACCGGACCGCACTCTGTTCTGTTTGATCATGCCTTAGGTCGGATTTTCGACCCAAGTTTTTCGTTCATAGATTTGAGAGCTCGAAATCAGGCTCTTAACTCTATGAACGAAAAACATGTGTCAAAAATTCAACTGTATAGGCTTAACTACATTCAAGACTTTTTGCAAAAAGTAGGGCAAAAAGTGAAAATATGATGAGCAAAAATATGCCTTGAGATGCTTTGGTGCGAAAAATTGTGTTTTGTCTGTAGTATCAATTTGAAATGACATATCAAACACCATTTTCGCAGGCTTTTTCGCCTTTGTATATAAAATCTATAGTACTATTATGAACAAAAAAAAATTAGGGTGACATCTAGTGCGTGCGGAGAACATAAGCTCTTTTGAGACTGCGGAGAAATAAGTATTTGCATTTTAAGAAGGACTGTGTCATTATAGAAGAACGAGAATACATTGATGTATAGTAAAATTTATGTCAGTTTGAGGGAGAGAAAAAAAAATACGATTATCATTGTGTTTTATAATTATACAGTTTTATAAACCGCCGAAATCGATGAATTCAAATTTATTTGACCTTGTTGTTTGGATTGGGTCTTCACCCCGCACGAAGTTACAAAATATTCAAACACAAAGTCTAGTCTAGAGCTCAATTTAATTTTTATCAAATCAAAAGATTGATCTTATCATACTTACAGAGATAATTTTAATTTGTCCCTTATTTGCGCATTTCGAAAAATACATAATATTTTCAAATCCATTCGAATTACCGTTAAAGTAAAACAAAAAAATTATCAAAATTTAAACGATTAATTCCTTCTTTCTTCTTTTGGTTCTATATTCGTAAACAACTTAATTTTTCTTTCGTTACGTTTGTTTGGTCACTTCTTTCTCTTCTTCTGTTCTTTCTACATCAACACACAGACAAAAAACAAAACAAATTCCACTCAATTGCGTCTCCCATTTCATTTTCATCCATAAAAAGCTCTAAAAAAAAGCTTTTATTTGAAAAATTCAAATTCCACTCGAAATGAAAGATTTTTTTTTAGCTGTCATTTTGCGCGTGTATCTCGTTTATCGTAGACGTCACCACTTCGGGAGGAAAAAATAAATTCGAGTAAATTTTTTCCAAATCGAAATGAAAATATATTCGTAGTATTTTTCTTCAAAAAAATCAAATAAAAATTATAAACTAATTGAAATAAACAAATTCAGAAGTGTAAGATTGCATGTAAATCAAGTTATTTAATCAAGAAATGTCGTGTGGCCCCCAAACGCAGGAAAAAATCGATTTGCAAAAAAAAGTGTCTGCTGCATTCAAAGTGTACTACCTTCTTTTCGTCTCATACTAGAATAGAGGAGCAGACCCAGCCCCATCGCAACAATAACGCATTTAATACGCTCCCAAGATCCTAAGAATCGAGAAACAATACGAAAAAATTAGTCACACGTATCTGTTTTGCTCTGGAAACAAAAAAACTACTATACCTACGCGTCTTTCTACTTTGTTTTATTGTTTCCTCCCAGTGAACTAACTTTTTTTCCCAGTCTGCTCTGAATAAGAATATTACAAGAACCAGAATCTCTCCTGAGTCAAGTCACCATGACTCGGTTAACAGAAGAAATGGTTATAGCCAGATCCAAACAATCTGACCTGAGCTCCATAAAGAAGCTGAATTGCTGGTAAGTTGCAAGTTGCAAGAAACGTATGTTTACCTTATTTTATTAGTTTTAACAACTAGCATAGACACCACGGTTCTTTGTCTGGAAAATAATTTTGTTTGTTATTGTAATGGTTTGTAGTAGTGGGAGCTATCTAACTCCGGTCCCCCAGGTTTAAATGAATTTATTTACGCTCTACCGGTCTATGAACTATGCTTTGAGTATGAATGAATGAAAATGCCCTGATTGTGTTGGTTTCAGTGGTTCAGAATTCAATAAAATCTCTGTGTCTGCTGCTGCTACTGCTACTATGTAGGTACCTACAAAAACCAGATTGGTTTGTTTTCTGTTAATTTTATAATATTGAAAAACTGAGGTAAAAACTCCCACTTATTACCTACCTACGTTTAACGTGCTTGATCCAGTGCCGGATTTACCAAAAAGAAAAAAGCTGTTTTGGTAAAAAACTATAAAAACGATATACCTAGGTACCTACCTGTAGAGAGTAGACCTATAGTTTAAGAATTTAACCTGGATTAAATAAACCCGAAGTTCCATACTTTTGAAAATTTAGCTTTTTTCCATTTCCGAAAAACAGATAAATACCCACTTGAAAAATTCAGAAAATTACGATATCTTCTGTTTCTAAAAAAAGACTTTCAAATTTTAAACAGAATTTTATCTGCAAGTTCTCTGGTATTGTTAAAACTTACAATTCCACCTGTTTTAAAGGCATCAGACGATCAATGAGTTCTCCGATAAAAGCTTACTGCATCAAAACAAAAAAGTCCACCACTGATTTAAAGTCTCCTAACAGGTTTCTTCTTCGGAATGCGGTGTTGATCCAAAAATATTTTTATCACTGTCATCAAGAGTTGAATCAATAATGTTTACATTTTTCTGATGTTATGTGGTGTCTCGACAATGACGAAGTTTTGACTTATATGAGTCAGATAAAGATATAGCTATAGCTAATCGGTAGGTATTTAAAAACAAAAATCATTGCATGAGTAAACAAATAACTTTATTGCTTCAGTATGATAAAACCCTAATAAACAAGTAAATAATTATTAGGTGAGCATATAATCTATATTACTTAATAGGTAATTGTCTATCAATTGAATTTAGAGCTTAAAATTTCAATTGTAATGGAAAATGAGTGCATATGAACACTATGGAATAATAATTAGATGATTATCTTAGAAAGGTGTATCGCGCTTCGTACTGCGTAGGAACATATGTATTTTTTATCAGAAATGCTCAACTATACCTATTATTTGTAATTTATGTACATTTAAAATTGGTTTCGAGAGGACTTTGAATTTGAATTAGACTAGTTACGATGTGGTTGTGGGAAAAAGAGAATGGTTTGTTGAAATGTTGTCCAAAATCTTGTTATATATCATTAGGTCTACAGCAAACAAAACATTTAGTAAAATTGCTTCGTGAGACAAATTACTAAAAACAACTAAGGAAATATCGTAAATAAGCCTTAAGAAGTTCATCAATTGCGTGTTATCTGTAACGGAATAGTTTAAACATTGCATGTTTACTATACTATGTCAATTATTAAGTGTAAGTACCTAATTAATTAATACTATTCGGTTGAAAATTTCCTAGAAATCATCATTAACATGTTTATTACACCTAATTAACTTCCTTTTGAATTTCTAACAAACAAAATTAGTATCACTTGTTGCATTCAGGCTTCGTTTGATGAAGTAATTTTCATTCATTTATTAGTTAGTAGGTAACTGGAATTGAAATAATATTCAAGGAATAGACACAGACATTGTTTAACAGTTGAAGCGTTCAGATGAAGAAGGAGTTAAGTGAAATTTGTATAATTTTGAGGTCTAAGACCAGCCGCGCACATGCAACTAAACAGTTTGGTTTCAATTTTGAGTACTATAGGATAATAAGAGAGTTCGCGCACATAAACCGGCGCGCACTCCCATATAAACCTATTGTGCTCAAAATCGAAACCAAGTTTAGTTGCATGTGCGCGCCTAGCCCAAGAGTTCAAACTTCAAAGCATTCAAAGTCCTTTGATTGGAACTTTTGTGTTACATTTTTCCTCTTTTATACCTAGACTCTAGTTTTATTCTCTTTCTGTCTATGTGCATAGCTTTCAGTGAGCGACACAAAATAAAAGTATCGTAAGCGACATTTTGTTTTTTGTTTGTTCAGAAACGGAACCAATTAAACCAAATTTCAGAATTGAACATTATTAACAATACTGTTACTGACAGCTGATTGCTTTTAATGCGCAGGAAAAATTAAATAATTATCTTTACGTGACAATATGAAAATGTCGCTTACGATAATTTGGAGGAAAGGGCTCGATATACCTATTATATATATTTTTTTTTAATTAACGATTTCCATCGGAGCAACAAAGCAAGTGGGGCAAAAATGTATTTAAAAAATGTTTCATCTGCTTTAAGTATTTAAAATTTTCCCTAGTAAGGGGTTGCTTTTAAGTCAGCTATTACACGTTGACTCAAGAGTCAAGAGCCATTATTATTTCGAAATTAAATGAGTGCGAAGGCAAAATCCGATCCTTTTTCTCCTTCCATATAAATAAATAAATACATTTGGTGGCACAAACGGCTTATAAGGAATCAGGGCCTAGCGACTTACAATTCTCAACCATTCCTGTGTGCGTGTCTGCAGGAATGGAGGGGACCTACAGTTTATTGCCGAATCCGAACGACTAAGGTGAGCGGCACTTTTCTATGACAAGAGATACTCTTAGAGGATTTGACACTTCCTCACAAGAGGTAGTAGCTCCGAACAAAACTTAAGGTGGAAGCGGTTGGTATTGAACTCCAGACCTCTGGCATGACAGTCCAACGCACTAACCATTACGCCATGGGCTACAACTTTTTTCTCCTTCGCACTCATTTAATTTCGAAAAGAGTCATGACTGTTGAGTCATAGTATAATAGCCGACTCAGCTGTGAAAATAACGGTATTTACCAATTTTTCTGTCTACTACTGCCGTGTTTTTTTCTGCCATGAACTATAAATCCTAAAAAAACTCATTTTTTACAGGCAGGGGGTTCATAAAGCAGCCCATACACACGACACTTGTGCATACACTTGTGTCGGTGGATTTAAATGTGTGTTGTGTATAGGCTGGTGTGTGCACAAAAAATCAAAAAATGTTTATTTTTATGACACCGTGTCTGACTACGATGCACACACTTGTGTTGCGTGTGAATGGGACGCTTAAGGCATTAATTTGTCTTTTTCAAACCGTTATATCTGATCAAAAAACTCGTTGGATTTTAGATTTTATTTTTCCGACGATTGCTGTACCTATTTACCTTTAGATGTGATAAAGACAGCTTTCATGATGGTTTATTGTTAGAACTTCTGCCAATTATTGGTTTCTATTCTAATTGTTTTCTCACATAACTAGTTTTAAGTTACTTCTTCTACTGTTTCTTAATTTCTTGTCTCTCAATACATATGTACATAGTACATAGGTATGTGCTATGAGTGTTGACTAAAATTGTATTCATATATTTTTTTATTTATATTCTTTTGAATTTGCATTTCTCCACTAAGCACAAGATATTTAAAATAAATTAGACAAACAATAATAACTCATGGATCACTGTCATGCTTTGTGCCTTTACCGGCTCTTTAAAAATAAATAACGGAATTTCTCAGTCAATTTAATAGAATTTTGATTGTATTGTATATCTGTATATATGTATGTATGAGGGTTCTCGAAGCTCAAAGCCTAATAAGTCATAACTAATTTAATTTATTTAATTTTTTTTTCTCTTTTTCTAAACAGGGGAAGTGAACTCAGCGATGTCTCCATAATAAAACGTATGCGTGGTGTAGAAGTTTTGGCGTTAAGGTAAGTAGTGTCATTGAAATTTGATTTAATATTATATTATTTAGCAAAACCGGAACATATAAAATGTATACTAAAACAAATTATTAACTATAACCTAAAGGCAAAAGAAAAGACTATGATATCACCATCAAACAATAATTACTATGATTATTTTGCATTAGTCACTATCTTGTCGTGGGAGACTCTGACCAAAAATGGACAGATTCGTGGAATTTACATAACCAACCCACTTGAACTCTCAAGAAGGAGAATAAAATCTAATTGAACGCCATTAAGTTGCTTTGGCAGTTTACTTCAATTAAAATTGCTAACGCGTACTTTGTATGTGATAAGTTGATTGAATAAATTGCACTCTCAGTTTTGTTTTACGCGTTAAAACTTATTATTACATTGAAACAAAAAATGGTCGCCTGACCAGTTGGCCCGAGCTCGCAGTGATATAGAGACAGAGAGTATTCAACACTATAGGTACGTAACATGGAGTGCTGGCGAGGCGATGCTCGAAACGAGTGGGTAGTCGAATAATCTTATATTTTTATGACAATAAGGAATACGATATTGTTGTACTGCACACAGTTCAACACGAAATTATACGAAAAAGATGATTCTTTTTTGGTAGATGTCCAAGTACGAAAAGCCAGCCAAGGTTAACTGGCGACTTTACTTGAAACTGTATGTAGGTTGAAGTTGTTTGTCTCTAAGTCTCTATGTGTCGTTTAACTTCTTTTCTGGTAGTAAACAAAAAGATTTAGTTGTCATTATTTTCAACTACAGCGCACTGGTAAGACTTTTTAAACTTTTGATATCAGATATTTTTCGGTTTTTGTTATGGGTATGCTTTTATGTTATAATTTCATCGAGGTCAAGATTTTATGAAGCAAGTATCTATGTAGATGCAAAAATAAGATAGTAGTTGGTCGTTAGGTAAAAAAAAAGAGTTCCTTAAAAACTGATTTCAATAATAAAAACAAGTATACTCCAAGCATATGTGAGCTCCATATACCATTTCCACTTAATTAGAATCAATTTATTTATCAAAACCGATAATTAAGCTTTTAGAAGCTTATTTACAACTATTTTATTTTAGACTTTTGAAAAAAAAAAACATTTATGTACATACATTATTTGTTTACTCAAACGTAGGGAAAACTCTGTAAAATATGAAACATTTTTATATTTTGTTTTGAAAGTAGGTACATTGTCTTAGAAACGGGTTGATGCTTTTTTTTTTTTTTTTAATTTAGCTATGCCCAGTTTCACAGTGGAAGTTAGTGCTACTTAAGTTGCCAGTATGGGAGATAAAGTCCCAATATCTCACTGCACACTAACCTGAATGAGTGGCACTTAAGTCTCCCATGTTGGTGACTAAAGTGCCACTCGCTCCGGCTATTAAATTGATCCTAAATTCCCAATCTGGAAAACTTGTAAGTATGCACTGTAAAACTGGCCCTAAGACCAATAAAAATACGAATAGGTTTAAGATTTTATGATCCATATAGTGCAAAACTTATTTATTTCCAGGAATTAAGAAGTATTTTGAGCTTGGAATTTAATAAAACTTTAAATTGAGCCAACGGTAGATTATATAAACTTTAAAACAACATTTTTTTCTTTTTTTAGTACGTTTGGATTTAAAAAATTTGGTACTAACTTCATAATTTGTTGATACATACATATTTCAAATACATAATTATTTTTCTAAAACCTTGACTTTAAATAGAAAATAAAGTCATTAAAAAACAAACAACAATTTACCCATTTTTAAAGCTAGTTCGTTCTTTTATTATGGTTTTAATTCAAATTGTTTTAGTTAACAGTTTCTTTAAAAATTAATTTTCAAATCCAAAATTTTGAAAAACTGTGTTTAAAATAATTTTTAATTTTTTTAAACTTAAACTCTTATGTTCTAGATTTTCTTCAGCGTAAACTATCATATAAGCTCTTATTCTGACCTTAAATATTAAAGTTTAGTTTCAGCAGTCTCGACCCTACACGCCCTAGTCTTTTGTCGCGTCTTCTTCAAACCAACCTGAAATAATCAAGTACCAATTGGAGAGTTGTCAGAAGAAGCTGACCGATTTGATTAACTTGCAAATTGTATATTACCAAAAAAATTACTAGGTATATCTTTATCCAGTTTAAGTGGTTAATGGAAAATTAAGTTAGCGTATTGTTCTTTTTTAGTCACTCAATCCGGACTCGAAAACTCCCCTTAGATCTACCACTGGCAAACAGAAAGCATTTATAGTTATAAAATGGACATTAGCATCGATTTTTTTTTAACATAAAATTTATCCGCGTATATATGTAGCAAGCTAGTATCTATACATTACAACCAAGTAACACGAAAATAAAACACAGTTCATCTAAGTCCATTTAATAACACGAAAGGCGTGATAATAAAGCTAAAATACCTCTGGTAGTAAACAAAAAGATTTAGTTGTCATTATTTTCAACTACAGCGCACTGGTAAGACTTTTTAAACTTTTGATATCAGATATTTTTCGGTTTTTGTTATGGGTATGCTTTTATGTTATAATTTCATCGAGGTCAAGATTTTATGAAGCAAGTATCTATGTAGATGCAAAAATAAGATAGTAGTTGGTCGTTAGGTAAAAAAAAAGAGTTCCTTAAAAACTGATTTCAATAATAAAAACAAGTATACTCCAAGCATATGTGAGCTCCATATACCATTTCCACTTAATTAGAATCAATTTATTTATCAAAACCGATAATTAAGCTTTTAGAAGCTTATTTACAACTATTTTATTTTAGACTTTTGAAAAAAAAAAACATTTATGTACATACATTATTTGTTTACTCAAACGTAGGGAAAACTCTGTAAAATATGAAACATTTTTATATTTTGTTTTGAAAGTAGGTACATTGTCTTAGAAACGGGTTGATGCTTTTTTGTTTTTTTTATTTAGCTATGCCCAGTTTCACAGTGGAAGTAAGTGCTACTTAAGTTGCCAGTATGGGAGATAAAGTCCAATATCTCACTGCACACTAACCTGAATGAGTGGCACTTAAGTCTCCCATGTTGGTGACTAAAGTGCCACTCGCTCCGGCTATTAAATTGATCCTAAATTCCCAATCTGGAAAACTTGTAAGTATGCACTGTAAAACTGGCCCTAAGACCAATAAAAATACGAATAGGTTTAAGATTTTATGATCCATATAGTGCAAAACTTATTTATTTCCAGGAATTAAGAAGTATTTTGAGCTTGGAATTTAATAAAACTTTAAATTGAGCCAACGGTAGATTATATAAACTTTAAAACAACATTTTTTTCTTTTTTTAGTACGTTTGGATTTAAAAAATTTGGTACTAACTTCATAATTTGTTGATACATACATATTTCAAATACATAATTATTTTTCTAAAACCTTGACTTTAAATAGAAAATAAAGTCATTAAAAAACAAACAACAATTTACCCATTTTTAAAGCTAGTTCGTTCTTTTATTATGGTTTTAATTCAAATTGTTTTAGTTAACAGTTTCTTTAAAAATTAATTTTCAAATCCAAAATTTTGAAAAACTGTGTTTAAAATAATTTTTAATTTTTTTAAACTTAAACTCTTATGTTCTAGATTTTCTTCAGCGTAAACTATCATATAAGCTCTTATTCTGACCTTAAATATTAAAGTTTAGTTTCAGCAGTCTCGACCCTACACGCCCTAGTCTTTTGTCGCGTCTTCTTCAAACCAACCTGAAATAATCAAGTACCAATTGGAGAGTTGTCAGAAGAAGCTGACCGATTTGATTAACTTGCAAATTTTATATTACCAAAAAAATTACTAGGTATATCTTTATCCAGTTTAAGTGGTTAATGGAAAATTATGTTAGCGTATTGTTCTTTTTTAGTCACTCAATCCGGACTCGAAAACTCCCCTTAGATCTACCACTGGCAAACAGAAAGCATTTATAGTTATAAAATGGACATTAGCATCGATTTTTTTTTAACATAAAATTTATCCGCGTATATATGTAGCAAGCTAGTATCTATACATTACAACCAAGTAACACGAAAATAAAACACAGTTCATCTAAGTCCATTTAATAACACGAAAGGCGTGATAATAAAGCTAAAATACCTCTGACGCTTCTATATCAAGTGTCAACTTGAACAATGGAACCAGGTCATTTGTTTCCAAGATAAGAAGACAAAAAAAAAAATAATAATAAAAACAATAATAGACTTCCATTCCACATGACAAATTACGAACGTAATAAAAGAAATGAAATTTGATAAAATAAACAAAAATTCATAGAGCGTATTATGAATTAGCTTGGTTGAACTTTTTTCATATGGAGTTTATGTTGACTCGCGTTGAATTTTTCATATATATGCATACGGGCTATCACATTTCAATCAATGGAAGTTAATTTTTCAAAAAGAATCGACGGTCATGCGATATTTTTTGTATATACGGCAAAGTGCAGCAAAATATCCGTCAACAGTCTCAGAAAGAAAGATTTTATTAAAACCTTCACTAAGTTCAGCTATGTACGTTGAACTACACCTGAGTTATTTTACGGTTCGTTGAAAGGTGTTTTTTTAAATTATGACCCGGCCTCGCACTTGAAAAGAAAAAAATAACGTTTACGTGTGAATCATAAATAATAAGAACACACAGAAAAACCAAAGCGCTGGCTGTTTCCGAAATTCTGTAATAGGTCAAGGTCTTCCCACTTCTGAACATTGATTAGTCATAATATTATTTGTGTTTGTTTGAATTCGAAAGTGGTGTGGAGTCGAATGGAGGTGGAATATGTAATAATGCAGTCTTTCGGAGTTTAAACTTTTGCTATTCATTTTATCCATCCATCAGATTCAATTGGAATTCAGTAGATGATGAAATGAAGAGAGATGTATTCAATTCTACATCAAGTATATTTCTGTCTATATAATATGTATGAACCTAGTCGTCGTCGTCGTCCACATGCGTGTATACAAACGTAATAATTTATTGAAATACCAAAACCAAAGAGAATGCTTAGAATTGCACTTCAAAATTTCATTGGCACAATCGATCGTGTCAACGGATTTTAAAAATAGTTTGCGATTGCTTCAATCGATTGTAAAATTAAGTGAGATTAGTACGATGGCACATCAGTACCAAAGCCACATGAGGCTTGATGGGCTCTGGAATTTATTCATCAAGAAATAAAATAGTCTTTAATCGTTTTGTTCTAATTTTAAATTAAACGAAACTATTTCACACCATGTGGTACAACTATGATGATTTGTTTTAAATTTAAATGTATTTTATTGCGTAGCGAAAGATTTTCTTTTTATGCAGAAGAAAATAATTTCAAATTAAATGTGAATTATAAATTGAACGACTCCACCTTTTGCATTAAGAGGTAAATTTATTGTCAAATGAAAAATTGAAATTATCCAAATGAAGGAGATTATGTCATGACTTGATATTGGACTCATCATATCATATACATGTCACATACACACCTTGGTTTTTGTCTGTTAAAAATATACATGACAAAAAAAAGTGTTTATACTAAAATTATGTATATACTATGCATATAGAAGACTTTAAAAGAATATACCTTTGTATGTATATATGTACTCGTAGTACGTTACCTTGAAAAGAATTATTGCAATAGATTTTTGTTTTCTATAAAATGATGATTAAACAGAATCGTTTAAGGCTACAATCAAGTTAAATGTACGAAGGCTTTGTTGTCACTTAATTACTGACGACGAAATTGTAAATCTCTTACACATAATTTGGTATGATAAGGTTAAATATAGGTTAGTATGTAAGTAATACAGTTAGCCGCATCAGTTCTATCGAATGTTTTTAAATAAACATAAAGGGGTTCTCCTAAATAACGTGAAATAAAAATTCGATAAAATAGGTAACTTGCATTGAATTCCCGTAAAATTTTAATAGACTATTAGCCATTCGCTTGTTAATATTGTAGGTCCTCTCCATTCCTGCCGACAATACGCATACAGGAATATAGGTCACTATAGGCCATGGTTTTCCACGGCCTACTGCATTTAGGTAGGTAGGTACGACAGTTCTTTAGTATAATGGAATTGTCATACGCCGTTAATGAGAAAGCTTGGATTTGAAAAAAAAAGTGAGTATCGGGACTTGTAGTAGCCGATTAGTGCGTAGGGCTGTCATATCGGTTCGATTCCCAGCCACGTCACCTAATAAACCTAATAATAATAAAAAAAAAAAACGACCACTGCCTCTTGCAAGAAACTGAGAAAACCTCCAAGAGAGCTTTTTTATCGGGACTTGCAGTGAGAATCTGTAAACAACCGTTTTTGTCAAAGGGAATGGGTCAAAATCGGTATGGAATAAAGGATGAGTTAGATGAATAAATTAGTAAACAACTAGATTGATTCGTTCAATTTCGATTGCCGTTGAATTTTTAATTTCCCCATACCGATAGATTAGATATAAACACATCAAAAACGGTCTTGTTACATCTGCCGCTTGTAAACTTTTTATTAATATTATATGACTGATAAGAAAAACTAAAAATTTTAATTGTTTTTTTTTTTTTTTTTTTTTTTCACAGTCTCAATAAAATAAACAGCTTGCAACATTTTGAAGACTGTCGAAACCTTCAGGAACTATATTTACGTAAAAACAATATTCAAGATATTAGTGAAATAGTATATCTGCAAAATCTTCCAAGACTTAAATATTTATGGCTCGAAGAAAATCCCTGCTGCGATAGTGTTGGTCCAAGGTAATTTTGATAGATTATTTGTTTTGGTCATAAATTACGATAATCAAATTCAATTTTTTTTAGTTATCGAGCAGTAGTTCTTCGAGCGTTACCAAATCTTAAGAAATTGGATAATGTTGAAGTAACCCCTGAAGAAGTAGAAGATGCTTTAAATGGTGCTCCTGCTCAGGTGGAAGAAGAAGAAGATGATTCTTATGAAGCACCTCCACAACCTTCAAATCATCAGCAACAGCAACAGCAACAAAAAATACAACACCAACAACAACAGCAACACTATCAACAACAGCAATCTCAACAACAACAATATTCAAATCAACAACAGCAACACCAACAACAACAACAACAACAGTATGCATCACAACAAAGAAGAAGTTCAAGTCCAATAAAAGAGGTAAACAATATTTACTGAATGTTTAAACTTTAGTATGATATGTGTTTAATTAAACCAAATTGTAAGAATTATTCTTGCTAATATGTTAAGGTGCTAGGAATATACATTTTAATTTATTAATTACTAAAACTCACTATGCTAACATTTATAGTAAAAAATTAACATTATGTGAATTATTTTTATCTTTGACTTAACAAAAAAAAAAAAAAATCATCAACGACTAACAGAACTCACAACATATTAGCCCTGATAATACTGAAGAAAGTCTAAGTGAAACGAATAACCAAGGGTCTGTCCCATCATCTCCACTTCAGGTATAATTTTTTTTTTGTTGTTGTCCCAACCAAATGTTATTATATAAAAACTCATTTCTACCCATGTATTTTTATAAATTTAAGTAAAAAGTAGAAACGTTCATCTCGATCATAAAATACCTTGTAGCTCGGCCCTTAATTATATTAGAAATGCTGCTTTATATAGACCACAAGAGCCTATTGCTGTTTGTGGGTGTGAAAGGTAAGCAACAAATATTAATGTTGATCGATAGGTCTTGCTTCAGTAAACAAATATTTGTAAGTCTTGCTATTGAGGGTGATGAAAGAGAAGTTCTGATTACAAATATGTAAAGACCCACTGATTTTAATCGAACAAAGGCTCAGAAAAAGCATGAAAGTAATAAAATGTAGGTACAAACTACAAAACACTTTTAAACTGTTTTTTTTTTTTTTTTGTATTTTAACGTATCTGGAAAGTTTTTGTGTAATGACAAACTGCCGGACCCCTTTATTTTTGTAATAAGGCAGACTCATAAAAATTGATTGACAAAATCAAAGGTTAAATATGCCGGAAATTTCCTATAACATTTATTGACAACGAATGTGTGTTCAGCGAAGCAAGACTTAACGATATTCTTTCAAATATTTGTTGGTTACCTTTCACACCAAAACTGTAGACTCTTAAACTAATGCAATATAATATTGTTAAACAACGTAACATCTCAAACCCACCAAATATCAAATATAAATTTTTAGCGTTCACCAACAAACCATCAGGATTATTCACCACCGGAACAAGCTCATCCGCCATCTCCAAAGTACAATCAATCTAGAGAAAACCGTCTATCTTACACGCAATATGATGTAAGAAATAAAAGAAAATTTATTGCTTTTGTATTTTTTTTTTTTTGTTTCTTAATTTTTAAAATTATTGCAATTGCTTTGTTGTAGTTTGAGTAATAACTTAGTTTATTAATGTTAATTTGTAGTATCATTAAACAAAGAAAACATTCTTTGCATGGAAAGCAATTTTTGTTTGTTTTAAATTGTAATTCATTTTACACGAATACGAGCACATAACCTTTCACAAAGCCCAATAGGAAATAAATGTATTGAGTAAACATTGAAAAGTTCAGAGACAAAGTAGAGTATAGTGAGGTTGATTAAATGAAATACTCTTAGAAGGAATAATTAACAAAGTTGAACAAAACAATGGGTCACAACTAATTGCGTGGCAAAATTTTTAATGCACACATTTGAACCTTATTTAAAATTGTAATTTTAATGAAGTAATTTTTAATCGTACGCCTTATTCTAATATCAAAACATTCCTTAAAGCTTCATTATTAAAAAAATGCTGTTATTTTCTTATCCAAGATTGTTCGACTGAGAATATTTTTATGAGGCATTGTTTTCAGGACTTTATTTTACTCTGCCATACATTTTCAATTTATTTCTTAGAAATCTTCCAACAAAATAGTCTCCAAAAAGTTATCAATAAACTTCGGGCCATTACAATAACATTTGATAAAACAATTTATGGCTTCATTTTTACGTTGTAAGCATGTTCTTTTAGTTTTCATTTTAAAATGTTGTTGGCTTTCGAAATATGTGGGTTGTACATGTACCTACACATAAACCCAGCTTTGGATTCGTGAAAATCGATATTCTAATTAAGCATATTACATACAAATTCTGTGTTTTGCCAGTCTATTGTTCTTACCGTCCTGCAGCGTTAAATTAGATTTAAGACCAAAAGTTAAAGTTAGGTGGAACTGGCCGAAGCCAGACTCTCGGCACATTTTGACCCTTACATAGTCTATTGTGATGAAAGACTTATCCTTCCTTCTTTCTCAACCATTTAGATTTTCTGACTATACGAGTTTTCTCATGTCTTTGTTTGTTAAATCAATAGGAAATTAGTAAAAGAAATCTATTAGATGGAATCTACATCTTTTGGACAGAGCAGAATATGCAACTATAGTTTGTTCTCCTTCATACATATACATATATAATTTGTCTGCTAAAACAAGTAGTGCACTTGCGTTTCTGGTGAGTTTGTCAGGTATAATATTTTTTTAAACATCCCTTCCCGGCCGCGCAGTTGAATATTGAGCTGACGTGACATCTCCATAGGCAACATAAAACAGTTAAGCGTCGTATACAAGGTAGGACTTGCTTTACCATCAAAAGCTGCTCCTTAAACATAAACAAAAAATAAAAAATAAATTTGGTGGCGCAACAGCTCATGAAGAACTAGGGCCTAATGACTTACAACTTTCAAGGTAGGTAACAGTTTATTGATTGCCAAGTCCAAACGGTTAAGTAGGTTAAGCGGACAGGAGATACTTCTAGATGATTTTTCACTTCCTTGCAAGAGGCAGTAGCCCTGAAAAAAAATTTTTTAGCTCCTTAAACAGACTGCAATAATTAGAAAAAGGGATTGTTCTTTTATAGATTAAAGTTTCAAGAAAACCATTTCATCTTGGATACATAATTATGGAAACGATGGATTTAAGCTATTTCGAAAAAAGTTCGAGACTACTCTTATTATTATTGATCCAATGTGCAGAAGAAGAAGAGCTCTTCTTGAAACAACTCCTGAATATAATCCGTGGTCTTCGTTAGTAAGTATATCAGTCGTAATACGTACTAATATTTGATGAACATGTACCCTTGTAGAATTACCATACTTTTCCAATGAATATCGATGGATGTTCTAGGGTAAATAGAGTTCAATATAGAGACTTATCGCTCTATTCGCCATTCTGCCATACACCAAAATGTAAGAATAACCTTATGAAATGTAATGCTATTGAGTAATCCAGGGTGCAGCATTCCATTTGTTTCCAAATGGATTTTAGGGATACATTTTTAAATTCGAGACCTTTAAACTGTTTCCTGAGGTAAATAGGGTTATCGACTTAAAGTCTTATCTATGTTAAATTAGTATTTTACTTGGTCTGAGAATGTAATTGGAAAGTGGTTAGCCTTTGAGAAAGAAAGAATTCTTATTGGTTAAAAGAGAATTCAAATATTTTCCATAGTGTCCACGCCCATCCCCTCTACATGTCCCATCTATATCTCTTTACAAATTTTGTAAAGATTAAGAATAGTGAGTTTAATGACATCGAGTCTTGTGCGTAAAAAAAAAGCAAAAGCTAAAACTTTGATTTTAAAGTAAAAGCTGGGTTTTGAGTGAATAAAAATAAGCTTAAGCTAGCTAGCGAAAGTTTTATTTAGTAATAGCTTTTTTTTTTTAAATAGCTTGCTTTAGATTCTATTAGTTTTTTCAGCTTAACCTTAACTATTATAGTAAAATCTACAAAAAAATCGGGATTCATTCTTTCTTTTGACTAGTTCTTGTTTTAAGAATTCTCCTTAGTAAAAAAGCCAATATGGCTGATTTTATGAGCGTAAGACCCAACCAAATGTATTTTAGTTTTTGTTATACACGACGATTTGTATACTTATACGACACGTGCAAGCTGCCAACTCCACTATGACTGTATTCTATCTCGCTCTCCATTTTACATATCTACTATCCAAATCAAACACATGCACAATAACTATGTTGCATATTGTTTCGTATTTGTTTTTTTTTTTTTCATTCTGTGTTTTTACAAATATATTCTCTCTCGCTCTCTTCTCGCTCTCTTCTCGCTCCATCTTAATACGAATCTTTTTTTGTTAATTTAACTTATTTGCGGTTTAATAGTTTAATTAATTTATATTTTGTGCACTTCTGTGGCACAAAACCTTTCCAACGGTATATAATCTATATGCCTTCGGCTTTTCTAGACCGCGTAAATTGTACCACAAAATTCGTGTTTGCTGTTTTATAATATGATGAATGAATTAAAACCTATATAAGACTTTGACCGAACCTACAATATCCAACCAAATGTATTTTTGATTTTGTTATACACGACGATTTGAATACCAATGCGATGCACGGTGCAAGCTGCCAACCCACTGATCTCTATAATACACTGGATAGTGTATTACCTACAATGTATAACAGTTTCTGTGGTTCCAATTGAAGATTATAATACGTGGTCAGCCGCATAATTTGACGTTTGTCTGACACAAAATAAATATTATTTGTGGTTAATAATCTACTCTCTTCTCTCTCTACTCATATTTTAGTATTCGGTGTATCTCCAAGAAGAAAAAAATATGAAACAGTTTTTGTTTTTTCACATTCTTTGCTTTTGGAGTGTGAAACGTACGAAGGATTCATGTCTTTATATTCAGTACCTTTAATTCATATCTTTATATTCAGAATTGCCGTAATTTTTGGTATTTTATATGTTATACATGTATACTGTTATACAAAGAATGGTCAAACGCATAATATAACAATTGTTCAAATGGAGCCACCATTTTTGTATGAATTTTATAGGAAACTAGTAAATTAGTAAATAAATTAGTAAAATTCAATGAAATTAATGGAATATAGAATGGTCAAGTCTAATAAACTGAAAAATACAATAAATAATAATAAATTAGTAAAAATTACTTTCGTAGTTTTTGTTGGGATTTCAAAAAAAGAAAAATTTCCCATGGACAGTGACTTTTTGAACATTTTTAAGGTGAATCAGCAGAGCGTAGAGGAGGGGCACAGATCTCTGAACATAGAATAAGAATATTTTTCAGATCCAAACATCTTAAATTTAAAGTTAAAATTACATAAGTCGAAACATGAATAAACAAACATAAGCTAAAAATATGAAACTTAAACTAAAATTTTCTAGCTCAAGCTAAAAAGTGTACCTTTTGTTTTATTCACATAAAAAAAAGCTTAAGCTAGAACTGTCTACCTTTAGCTACTAGTAAAAGCTTTATTTATTTTTAGCTAGCCTTAGCTTGTTTCAAATTCAGCTTTTACTTTTTTTTTATTCACAACACCCATTATGTATCAAATTGAGTATGAACTACCAAAACTCAATAATTTTTTTTTATTTAAAAATTCGTTTTAAAAAACCTTAATTTAAAAAAAATTAAGCTTGCAGTAAATAAGATCAGTGGCTGACCTAAAATAATATAAAGTACTTCAAAAAAAAAATTAATAAATAGTACAAAGCAACATCGCATAAGAGAAACAATACTTTTTTATGCAAATAATTTTTTTCTTTCTTCATAGAAATAAATATTGTGAGCGAAACGAAATTACCGATAATTTTTTTTTTTTGTTTTTTAATAGTTTAGTTTCTTTGCACGCAAAAATGTTGATTGTTTTGAAAATCCTCTTTCATAACCAAAGGCTTTCTTATTTGGTGAACTAAAAATATACATGTTTCATTTCATAATAATATGATAAACCATACCCAATAATAACCAATATGCACGCAAATGGGGTTGGGCTTTAATACCTATTTAACATTCCTAACCAAAACAAATTATTTGATGGTTATTTATATTCTATACTATATCACTGCTTTGTTTCTCTTAACTAATTATGCTAAAATTTACAAACATCATCATCATCATCTGCCTTGGTTTATTACAAACACAAAAAAAAAAAAAATAGCAAAGGTCACCTGGTTCTGACCAAGAAAGTCCATTGGGAGGATATCGAGAAAGAGGCCCCATTCCGCCCAGCATATCAACCCATTCTATGAAGGTGAAAATAAATGCTTTTAAATTTAATAAAACACTGAAATAGCGTGATATTAATCTCAATAAGAGTGGTTAGAAATGATTGTTTATTATTTATTTTTTTTTTTCATTCTTATAATAGGAATACTATCAGTCAGATCGCCCATCCTATCCTGCTCACTATCGGCACTCTCAAACTGATTTGACAGAATGGGAAGAACATCAGCAACACAATAATCAATATACCAACGGTGTAGCGCCAAGGGGCCATCCAATGGAAAGGCGAAGTGCAGGTGCTGCTGATAGAGAAATCTCAGAAAGATATAATTATAGAAATGGAAATGTGCGAGAGAATGGAGACTGGGAAGATCGAGAGGAGCGACCGCGAACAGCGAGGTGAGTGATATGATTTAATTTAAAAAGAAATATTGAATAATTGATTGATTGATTTTCATTTTGTAGTAGACGACCGGAGGGAAGGTTTAATGACTCTGCAAGTGTAGTATCTACAGCAGTTCTCAATCACTATTCGTATCACAGGCGTCCAATCAATAGGGTAAGTCGGTACATACATAAATATGCATGCACAAATTAATATTTAAAAAAAAATATATCTTTCTCTGGGTTTTTTGACTTAGGTAAAAACTGATACTTCTTGAATTTAAATAAAAACTCATTGAATTTTTGAACAATGAGAATGTCGTATTTCTTTTTTTTTGTACAGTACAGAATGCTTGGCTTCGAAAGGTTATTCAATCTTTAAATATTTCGGCGCCACTATTTGATAATTATTAGGTACTTATTGAATTTCAATTTAAAATGATTCCCTTTTCATCTTCTTTTCGTAAGAACAAAAGATTTCGAGAAAATCCAATGTATGATCTTCCACACCACACCGTTGAGGTAGGCACTTTTATTTCTTGTAGTATTTTCCAGAAAATTCAGTTACTCCTACTCCTCATTTTCTGGATGTATGTATGTACATAATATGTAAACTCAGTAAATAGACTGACTTCGAAAAAATTCCGATAAAGCTAAATTTTGGTCAGAACTTCGTCTTGACGTCTTGAGCATATCCTCTAAATTTGAACAGTGGCTTTTGCTTTTGTGGTTGAATGTGGAGAAATTAAAATAAAAAATGTGAAAACAAAAATTGAAGCTTATACAATTCTACATTATTCTAATTATAAAATTTAAACACTTCTAAGGTTTAAGGTGCGATTTACACCTTTAGTTTTTTAACGTAAAAGTGAGACCAACGGTTTTGAAAGAAGTTAAACGTGTGGGCCTAGACAGAATCGAAATGAGTGTATTAGAAGACACTGTGCGTGTTTGGACTAATTTTTCTCAAAATCTATTGCTCTAACAAAAAATTTGTCGTAATATTTTTTGGGTACAATTTTATAAGCTTTGCGTAGAAAAGATATTCGAGCTATTTACAGAAAAAACAATCGCCTTTTTTACACTATATAATCAAAAGCCCTGGTCCAAAATAATGGAACTTTTCAGAAATTACTCAAGACATACAAATAAAGCTCTCCATAAAAAATCAGCTTTTTTAGGAATATTTAGAAGTTAGAAATTTTGCGTCAAATTTTCCCGTGCTTTTTTTTTTAAATATTTAACATACATATTTCTGTTTTCTTTCGTTCAAAATCATCATATGATAGTAATTTGAGTATTATACCAGATACCACTGTGAATATTTGACAAATCAACACAAATGACAGACTCTATCTGAACAAATTTAAATATATAAATCTTGAATGATTGAATACTTTGAGATTTATATTGCACTGCCAGATGAGGTTGCTCTTTTACAGCTCTCTCCAAATTTATTTCTTTGAGAAACTTTAGTATTTGGAGTATTTTTAGAGAGGATAGTTCACTCTCCGCTATCTGGTGGCGACCCAGATATCAATGTCTTTGATGCACAATTGCTTCACAACTACCTCCTAAAATGTGGTCCGGTGTCTCTTCCTCTCTTCCTAAATTAAATGTATATTTAGTGCATTTTGTTTTAATAATTCACGCGCACTCGAAGCGGTTAGAATTACACTAAACATGTTTAAACACAGTGCGAGCGTTAGGAAAATAGGATATAGGGTTTAAGGGAGATACCGAAGCACATTTTAAATTTCTGAACATCACAATTTGGGAGAAAAATATTGTACGCTTTACCATACTCTATTTCTCCGCATTTGTGTAGTACAGCTAAAAAAGAATCTCTGTACTTCACAGTGATTCCGAAATTCAGCTCTTTATTGGTGTTTATATAAAAATTCAGAGGACAGTAATGAAAAATAAAGAGCACAGCGACAAAAATCTCCTTGCGTCAGATAAAAAAAGTTGGAGGAAAATAAGTAGGTATGTAAGTAAGAAAATATTTCGAATAATTTCCCAACATAAATCCCACCATGATTTTTTTCCCACCAAGATCACTTTTGCCCACCATTTTGTTTGGAGAAACCACCAATCTGGGAACACTGGTGTTGTTGCAACTATTTTTGCTAAAGAGTCTGCCTCTTCATTGCTTTGGACATCAAAATGGCCTGGTACCCAATGGAGTATTACATTGTTGTTTTTGCCCAGCTCGTTTAGGCTGCACACACAGTTCCTAGTTTGGAACTGATGGTGTATGAGCTAAGTGCTTTAAGTGCAGCTTGGTTGTCTGACATAATGACAATATTTTGATTACGGTAGTTCCTTTCGAGATTTCGTTCTGCACATTTTCCAATGGCATTGACTTCCGCTTGGAAAATGCTAGAAGACTGCCCCATCGGTAAGGAAAGTTTGGCTCTTGGCGCAAAGATTCATGCGCCAGTCCCTACAGTTGTTCTCGATCCATTCGTGTACTACTTGATGGCATTAGCTTTAAGAGTGTAGTTAACCCACCCACTCTTTTTTGCAACTTAACTCCGTTTGGAAGTTATATTTTTTAAATTATGTTTAGATAAATCTTAAACAGCTCCCAAGCAAACGGCGACGACGCCGCCACTGACTTTTACAGCTTATGGAATCAGTTGTATTTATTAACACATTTTTATCAATATCCTGTTGGCTATCATTTGCCACAGAGCAATACTAAACAATTTATTCATTTAGATTTAGTAAAAAGTATTATTCAACGATTTGTGATATTTGTATGTATACATTTTTATTTCAGAGTTCTAACCTGCTATCTGCAACACTCTGCCTTGTTAAGGAACTCGACTATCCCAGTCTAGAAGTTGTAGAACATGCAGTGCGCTGTCGAATCGATGAATTATCAGCTGAATGATGAATAAGGCGTTTGCCTTCGCGTTAATAATCCTTAAATAACATAAACATTGTTTTTAAACATTTTCATTTGAATACTTTAGTTACCTTAATCCTGCCAATAAACACAAGATTTTAACTGTAATGTTATATCAATATGTAACCGTTTCGGTTTAAATTACATACATATGTATCTATTAGTAATCAATCATAATCACAAAATATCATCCCTAACTTATAAAAATGAATTAAGTCAGAAATAAATTGTATTATGTATTAACTCGCTATCATCAATATTGTGAAGCTCGAAAAAATTAAGAGATTATTTCAAGACTATGCGCACGTAATTAAGAGTCGCGTAAAAAAAAATATGAATAATCTAAATCCTTGCCAATTCTAACAAATTTTATTTTGTACATGTAAATTTATATACATAAATATTTATATTTTTAAAAGGATTCAAAAATTACCTTAGTGCAATTATTTTTTGTTTTTTAACAGGTTAATCATTTAAAATAAAATTTATTAAATGTTAACATTGTTGAATAAAATTTTGTATTGGTTAAAGACATCACTTTTTGATTTAGTTAACACTAAGGCTAAATATTTTATTGTTAAGTTAATGTAGCTTGTACTTATTTTAACAAATTTAATTTGTTGCTAAATTCTCTACATGAAATAAAAAAAAATATAGATAAGTGTTAATTTTACCTTGCTGCCGCACAAAGCAAATAAAACTAAGAATGCGTTGTTATGAATTTATAGGTGGTTCAGAGTTTGTAATTATTTAACAATATAACGTCCATTAAGTTTCTAAACCTACTCATTTTACAGAGATAAAACAAAAATTGAAAAAGACAAAAATATATTAGACGAATAATAATTATACCTACATTATTATGTATTGTTGTCAATTCAATTGGCAAACTAACTGTAACTACTTCTAATAAAATTTGAATGAATTATGTAG
Source organism: Epistrophella euchroma (assembly GCA_947049315.1). Classification (NCBI taxonomy): domain Eukaryota; kingdom Metazoa; phylum Arthropoda; class Insecta; order Diptera; family Syrphidae; genus Epistrophella; species Epistrophella euchroma. Next base: position 15,675,416 of record OX346247.1, on the reverse strand, counting down.
TTTCAAAAAAAAAATAATACAATCTAATTATTTATTTTTAAGAAATAAGCAGCAATTTTAAATTAAATAATTTTTAACTACATCAATTGTTTTTTTATTTAAATTTTTATCTTATTCAAACATAAAAAGTGTTTGGAGCTGAGCATTGAAACTAAGCGATACCAAGAACAAATACAGTGTTTCTCAAACCTCAGATACTAAAAGAAAGAATAACGGATAAATTTGAAAGCACATTGTGTAGTAAGAACATGTGTCTATGGCTTGTGTCTTTGATAAGCTTAATACACTTGCAGAAGCATTATTGATTTTTATTATTTATTTATGAGAAAGGTAGATGTCACTTTTGATTTTTAATTTTTTTTTTTTGAAATTAAGGCGCCAGTTATAGCTAATATTGATTTTTTTTAATAAAGCATTTTGTTTTGTAAAACAAATTGATTCCAGCCGAAAGTTCCGCTCATACCATAGTGATTATTAACTTTCCAATTATTATTTTAGCCTAGCCTTTACCTGTGATTTCATCCTAGAAAAAATAATAACAGAAATTATAAATTTGATCTTCTTTTTTCGAATCTCTTATGCGTTCTCATGGCCATTGTGCGATTTACAAATTTTTTGTTTGTATTTCTAAAGACTATCTTCTATGAAATAGTCTTGAAGCTCACATAAATCGGTTTCTCCTTTTAACAAAGAAACCGTTACCGTAGTACATATATAGGTTTCGGGAATAAAAGGTATCCTAGATTACTCGTAGTTGTAATACCTACTCTTTTTTCTATGATAATTAGCTAATTCCCTTAAAAGTCAGTTCGTTAGTTTTCATCAAATGGTTAGACAGACAAAAATTTAAAAAAAAAATAATAATAAGGTTTGTTCGTTGAACTTTACCCAGGGCTAACCCAGGTTTTCTTGACAACCCCAAGAGTTGTCAAAAAAACCTGAGTTTTTCGATTCTCAAAAAACACTTAAGGGCTCTGAATTGTGTTTTTGACATTTTAAGTAAGTAAGAATTTCTGTACTCGAATAATTAAAACTTTAAATACGATTGAAAAATTAATAAAACAACTTTAAACGTTTCCATTTTCTTTTCCAATTTAATTTTAGACAATTAGTGCACTATTTTATTTAATTTCCATAAAACAATCACGAATCTTCAACAAAATAAATACTTTACAATGTATGTCACTTGGCAGTGTATTCGTTACTTCAACTCGCCCCAGCAAAAAACCTAGATCTACTTTAGGGCGAGTTCAGGGCGACCCCAGGTTTCAAAAAACAGAGAATTTGATTATTAGGGTGAGTTCAGGGTTTTCAAAAAATGCTTTGGGGCGACCCCAGGGCGACTTCAGGGCTCAACGAACAAACCTTAATAAAAAGTGACAACGCTATAAATAGAGAACGGGACACAAAACATTTCAGCCGTGTATTGCTCTCTCGCTTCTTCCAAAAACTCCAGATGACATCACTAAGACTGAACTTCAACAATAGAAGTGCCTAAATTTGAACTTAAATATTTATTGTAAACTAGTTTTTTGCTTTAGGTATTGTTTTATTTAGTTTACCAATGCAAACATTTTGTGTTAACTATTTTTTTGATTAATTAATTGTAAGGCAACAAATTCATTCATTTTAATTTTGTTTTATTTAGTCTTTTGTTTGTGCATATAAACATTAGACTGATTCAAAAAAATTAAAATGTCTGATTTTTAATTCCACTAGCTTTTTAGTTAGAGTTTATTGAAATAATAAGCCTGGTAAAACTTCAGTCGTTTAGATTAATATTTAGTCGTTCATCGCAAATTTCTTTTTTCCATACAAATTGTATGGGAAGTTTTTTTTTGTTTGCTTCTTTTTTTTTATAACTTTACAACCGGTTATCGTACGGAAATGATTGAGACGCATTCTTGAAGGGAATTACATTTTCCTTAAAAATGTCCTCAACTAATTACTCCTTCACAGGTTATTGAAGGTTAAAGTGGATGATTAATTCCATAGTTTTTTGGATTCCCTATTGAAAATATCGTCTGTAATATAAGTTTCAAAATATTTATAGAAACAAAATACCACTGCTTTTCGAATCATTTTTTATGAAAAAAATCCTTCAAATTGATTGCTTCATGACCCGAAAATAACAAAAAAAAAATGCGACATTTTATTTGTTTATTTTTGTCTTTTTTCTTTGCGTTAAATAGGAAACTTTTTTTTTCTCAAACAATAAATTTATTTCGACATATTATACAACAAAATTTTATATTAGGATTGTATATTATAGCTGATATTTTCAACAGGGAACCAAAAACCTATATAACTAATCATCCATTTTAACCTTCAATAACTTTGGAAGTTAAAAATTTAGTTGAGGACATTTTTAAGGAAAATCAATCATTTCCGTACGGTAACCGGTTGTAAAGTTATGAAAGAAAGAAGCAAACAAAAGAAAACTTGTATGGAAAAAAGAAATTTGTGTTCAGCGACCTCTAAATATTAATCTAAACGGCTAAAATCTTACCAGGCTTATTATTTCACTAAACTCTAACTAAAAAGCTAGTGGCATTAAAAATCGGAGACATTTAAATTTTTTTGAATCAGTCCAATGTACATATGTTTTCAAAAATTGTTATTTTTATTCATGCCGATTATGGAATCTGCAAAACTGCATCCGCAGTGAATTTCAGTGTAGTGCTCTCTTTTCTCTTCATCGATTTTACGTGGAACAATGTACAGCGCATCACTGCGGATCCACTGTTGCGTATTTCATAATCGACATGATTATGTTTAATATATCTATGTACATAGATCCCCTGAAGAGGACAGCAACCATGTCGAAACGTTGGGAACAAATCGATCAATCGATGTAACTTTATCTCTTTTCCACTATCAATGACCAAAAAAGCGGAAGGAAGAAATAAAATCTCGTCCAACAACAATTTTTTAATCACTGATATCAATTATATCAGATACCAACAAATTTGTCCAAAAACTAAACCAGTGGTTAGCATATCGGACTGGCAAATAAACCATCGTCTCGAGGCAAAATGGCACTTAACTGGCGAGGGCCTAAATAATTACGATAGTAACTCTTGTTAGTAATTTTTATGGCCACATTTAAAACTATACCTTGTCCAAATAAAAAAGGCAGTGTAGGCAAGATAGGACGTTTGCCTCTCATTCTGGCTATAGTGGATTGCATAAATCTGTCCTTTATTAAAGCTCTCACAGGGTTGTCGTATTGTTTATTTTGAATGGACTCAAATAGGAAAGAATGGTATGCAGGGTTACCGCAACTGCATTTTAACGTATTTTCAACACATTAAACAAAATGCAAAAGATGAAAACACTCTACGATAACCCTCATCATTAAAAACTTTTTTTAAAGCTCTAAAACCAAAAGCACCTCAACAGAAACCCAAGGAAAAAAATCTGAACGAGTTGCCAAATGAACATGGGTAACCCTGAATGCACATCAATATTTTATGGGGGTTGAAGTTGAATAGCAGCAGCAGCCATAGGCCACAGCAATTCAGTGCGCACTCAGATGTGCGCTCGATAGGACGTTGGATCTGCGTTAGATGCTTTCAAAAATTTACGGGCGGGCAAACACTTTTTATGAAGGAGTTCTTTCAATTTAGTATGGTGCTAAAATATGGTGCGCTACTGATTTTGAAAAAGCTCTCCCATAAGACGTGTACTGCCAATTTATGTTGGATGGACTCTTAGATTGTATTTCTAGGCGGGATACAAGGCTAAATCCAAACAGTATACACTATACACACGTGTAATCCTTAAAGTTACTGTCACTGCTTTTTGCATCGACTGAAATCAAATGGTAGAAAAATTTGTTAAAGATTCAATAAAATAAGAAAAGTGAGTATACGCCCTAGTGAACAAATATTTAAATTGAATACATTTTATTTCTTTTTATGGAGAAACTCGTCGTTTATTAAATAAATCTCATATTTTTACATATGTATGTACATGAGCATTTATTTTTTATAATCTTTGATAGAAGTGAAGGCTCTTCCATTGAAGTTTTTTTCCTTTTTTTTTTTAAATTTAAATTCTTTGTTTCAAGCTTTTATGTATTCCAATTTTTTGTTCTTATCTGCCAATTATTTTATGTACATTAGGCGTGTTTTATTGGGAATCTATGGATAGTATAGTAAGAAACTGCCAATAAAACGCATCGGCAGTAGCTTGGTTTTTATTTTCCCATTTGGTACTATTGAACATGTGCCGAAATAAAAATTAAATTAATTGGACAATTTTAAATGTGATATGGTAATAAAAAAGTCTTAAAAATTAGTTTTTATAAAATAATTCATGAAATAATTGCAGGTTTTGCGAGAATTATGCGAGTAAAGTGACAAATTGCAAAATTCAATTCGAGACTCGAATTAAAGTCAAAAATCTATCCACAGTAGGATTCTACTTTAGCTTTTTATCGGCCGTAATCATATTGGCGATGTTGTATTTGTATTGCATGTTAAATCGTACTGTACTATAGATAGCTCTATTGTGTAGGTACATACCTTTTTTAGTTTTAGGTTTAAAACAGCTAAAGGCTTTAAAAAATTATATTTAGCCTTGCGTAGTGATATAATTTTGTCTTACCAACTACTGCAATTGTAGAAGAATAAATTCATTGCAATAAATGAAGTGAACCAACGAATTTTTCCGCATCAAGTGATATCAGTAACAGAACTTCGAAAAATATTAGCTGACAGTATCAATGACATTTAACTTGCTATCAAAAACACATCAGGCGCAAATTTTATATTTTTGTATTTTTCTGTTACAAAAGTATTGCAGCATTGTCATAAGTATATTTTGTTGTTGGAATGTAAGAAAATATTACACTTTTACAATGATATCTACTAGATCAGTTGCACCGAATCGTTAATACCCTTAATATAAGTTAACGGATATAACCTTGCGATACATCAGTTTGCAGAATTAAGTGTTCAGATTGTATCTAAGTTCTGACCTTCGTAACTCCTGTACCTGCAAACAAAATGGAGCTACCTACCTAATTCTACTTGTGGAAGCAGAAATACAATAGGTATGGGGTAAAAAATCACAAAAATCCAATATATGTAAATAAAACACACCTTTTTACATTAAAATTATTTTAATTAATATTTTTACATATTTATAATCATAGATATAAGGATAATATAACCAACACATAACATTAATTGCAGCATTTAATTATTATATATGATTATATTTTAATGCTCGAAACACTTATCCCACGATTTAAAACATTAGACAATCATTGAAAAATTGTAAAACATCAATTTCCTATACGGACTATTGTAGAATAAAATGCTTTTACAGCTTAAATTAAAACAAAACAATTAAAATTAAATTTATATTTATATTTTTTTCTTTTAATATAATTTTTTTTTTCGTGGCATTTTTATGAGGCTCACAATATTCGTCGTTTATAGCTTACCAAGCCTACTTTCATTTCATTGCTTAATATGGCATTTTATGTTTTTAATAATAATAATTATAATAATAATTGATACATAAGCATCCTGCATTTAGGAGCGCATTGTTTTTAATTTTATTTTAACTTTTAATTGACCCTAGGTAATACATTTCTTATTATATATATGCATTTATATTTGGAGCATATATATATAAAATATGGTGAATGTTTAAACTAAAAGAATTGTACTAAATCAGACATTTACAAGCGTAATAGTTGTATAACTAGTGTAGAGTAAATGTTGTGTTCTACAAGAAATCATAAACCCAATATGTGTTATTGTATTCATAATTCAGCTTTTAAGCAGGTATAATAGGGTTTAAGCTACGTTCTACTTATTTTGGCGTCAGCTTTGTGTTAAAAGGTTATTTTTTTTAAATTTAAACTATAATATACATTTTACAGAACACTTTATAAAATAAAAGCGTTTTTTTTAATTTAAATTAGTTAATTGCACGTTTCCCGACTTATTGTGAAATTAAGAATATAATTTCACATTTGAAATGTATGTAGATTATTATTTTAATAGCACAACATAAAATAAAATATATATTTTCATTTTATTTCAACATTTCCAGCGATATGTTACGATGTCGATATTTGCTTGATTTTACTTTTTAATATATTTACTTTAATTTATATTTTTACATAATTATAATCATAAATAACACTATCGATATAGGTTTTGAAACATTTCAAAACCGTTTATATCTTTCTTTCTTCAAATATTGTCAACAGTCACAAGTAGTTGGTATTTCAAATATACAACAAATTCAAAATACATTTACATTAATAATAATAATTATTTATTTATAGATAAATATGCTTTATATAATAATATATGTAATATGAGTAAATAAATGCAATTTTTATTTATACTTTTTCTTTAATTATTTTCTTCCAACAAGTATTTATAAATTTTTGTTCTGTGTATTTTATAATAATTTAATATAGTTAACAACTAAACAAAAACATAAAAATAATTCATTTTAATTAATGAATATAAGCAACAGTTTATGGTTGGATTATTATGATATGCCTTTACCTTAAAGATACTCCTTGGTTGTATGGTTTTGAATTTCGATAATTTGTTTAATAATTATAATAATATTTTTTTGTTTTTTTTCTGTATTTTAAAACATTTATATATAATAACAGTTTTTGTTTTTTTAAGTTCTTAATATTTTTGTTGGTTTTACTACATATTAATTTACACTAAATATACTCAATGCTATATTTTATTTATGTTTCTGATGATTTAGAAATTAATTTACAAGTCATCGCCAAGACGATGAATTTCATCTAACATGAAATCAACGTCTTGTTCGGTAACAGCTGATGATGAAATAATTGACCTGAAGAAATTTGGCCGACGATCGTCTGGTTGATAGCCAACCATAAGACTGCCTTTTTGCATCATTCGTCCCTTAATAATTGGGCAAATCTGGAAAAATAAAATTTAAGCATTTATTAAATTTTCATATTCATCTAAATTTTTAGGACTGATTTTGAGACACACACTCGCACACGCCACTGACGACTTTGACAGTGCCATTCAATAGTGCTGGCGCGTACCTACTGTGAGTGCTGTATTTGTGAGTATTAAGACGGATGTGGCGAAATTAAGTTAAACGGTCAAGACGCAAGATCAAGTAGGTATACCTATTTATGTTGTCATCAAGAAAGGACTTCCAACCTTACAATATATGCACATCTTTTATTACTTTATGTACTTACGCTCTGGCTGCTAAAACCCCACACAATATCCGTAAATTCGGGAAAATTAAATAAAACACTAGCAGACCAGTACTAGCGTTGCTTCGCAAAGTTTTAAGATAAATTTGCTTAACTAAATATTTTTTTAGGGACAAATTCTCAGCATAATCACAACAGTTTTAACGTAAAAGTTGAGTGGAAGGTGGAAGCTGGAGATATGACAACTATATTGATATGCACGGCGTTATTTACCTATATACATGACGTAGTATAGACTTGTGACTTTCATCAATCAACATTTCTATAGTTGTTTTTGTAAGTTTGCAAAAGTTATTTTTCCATATAGGCCATAGCTAAAACTGTACGCATAAATTCATTTTTAAAAATTTCTACAAGTATTTTTGAGAAGCATAGCCTTTGAAATCTGTCATCATATCATTAGGTCATTAAGTGCATAAGCACATCTTGCAAACAAAAAAATTAAGTATTGAAAATATTGTCTTACCTTTGCAAGCTCCTGTTCCTTTTTGCTGTCATGTGGAACACCTCTCAATCGTTTTGGAACATACCAAAACGATACATTAACACACTCTGGCTCCATTATCAAATGGAAGCGATCTGACTGCTCTCGGATGCGCTTCACTTGATACTTTGTCAGATCCATAAGACGATCCTGTTGTCTTTCGAAACCTTCGGTGCCCTTTGAACGCCATTGTAGCCACAGCTTGAAGATGTCATTGTGACGCCCACACTGTATCACTTTGTCACCTGTGTCATAGCTTATGTCATACTGTTTGTCAGTCATGAACAAGTACTCAGCAGACATTTGATTGCAGCTGATTAAAAGGCCCTGTGGGGATGAAAACAAACCAAAAAAAAAAAAAAAACGAAATGAAATAAGGGTGTTGAAATTTATAAATTTCTACTTTAAAACACTTTAAAATACAAAATTTGTTTCCTACTAGCTTCGGGGATAATCCCCTTGTAATACTTGATTGGAGTTGTGTATGGCAGTGTGCCGCATTCTTGCCATCGTCATTTTCGACTTCTGCGTAATTTCTCATGACCTTTTAAACATCGTTTCGTACTTACGGAAGTAAAACTTTGGCAATACGATTTTATCACCATACTCTGCTACCATCATTTGCTCAACAAAAAACAATCCCAATTCGATATTTTTAAAGTTTAAGGCAAAGTAATGTTATGTATGTTGTTTAAGATTGTTGTTTCCTCGTTTTTTGGTGAATAAGATTGATAGGTTTCAGATGGTTAGCAGTTTTATGTGTTTTTTTTTTTTTTTTTTACAATGTTAATTCATTCTTCAACACATTCATCTTTCCGCAGCATCTGAGCAAAAGACTTTGCTAGACTATATAACACTCATTTCCCTACGTTTTGTGGGCTTTGGTATTTTCTAGGAAATCCACCCTTAAAAAAAACAACAAGCATCATCGTTTCGCCGCCCTTCATTTTTAGAGGAGCATCACACCCAAACCGCACCATCAACTTCATACTCTTGGAAGCAATAACTCAGGGGAATTTTAATTAAAAATTCCTTGAATAACATTCTCTCTTTTCAAAGGAAGGCAAAAATGTCGAACACAACTGTGGCCAATGGTAACATATTGCAAATATGTTGTCATGGAACTGAAGCTGAAGCGGCAAGAAAACTGCTGAGAAATGCTTTTTGGTCGGCTATTAAAGCCCCCTTGGCATTGCAGATAGTATATATTATACAGCAAATAGTCAGTCATCTATTGCTTTGTCTCTGCCCCGAGATGGGCAGAGATTGGCATTTTCAAAAAGGATATTTTGAATGCCAAGAAGAGCTGGCTAGGCTGTGTAACTCTTTCTCAACCAACCAAGGGGGTTACGATTACGAAACGGTAGGTACGTAGCATATTCTTTTTTCTTAACTCAAGAAATAATAAGTTTTGTATATTTCTCTTCTTTTACTTACATCTTCCTTGAAGTGGATAGTTGAACACTGGAGAAGGGCACCCATTAGCTTGTGGGGATTCCATGTGACCGAGTCGGCTCTAAAAGTACAAAAACACAAAAAAAATATGCATATCAGTAAAATGTTTGCCTTAAAGCACCCGCAGGTGCTAATTGATTAAATAAAACCAGATGAGGGCTGAATAATTGATTTCTAAATATCTGAAGGGTGAATGTATATCAATGGTGCAAAACCACCCACCAAAACTCCCCATCTACCTTTAAATCAGAGGAAGTGAGGCTGAAGAGGGTTTAAAATTGAAGAGGACGCCGGTGAAGATAAACATCCCTCTGGGAGCTATTTATGGTTTAGTGATTGTTTGCTGAAAATCATGAACAGAAATAAAAAGAGGGTGGTTGTCTCTATAATATTCTACCCTTAACTTGTGCGTTATCTATGTTTACTCAGCGAGTGTCACTGTTTTTTTTTTTTTTTTTTTTTTTGCTTGCTTTCAAGGCAGGCCTGTTTCTAAACATATTATTCGAAATGACAAACGAGACAGACGGTCGCTGGTGTAGATGTCAATGACAGTTTAGATCGCATAACTAAATGAAATAAAAATATGTTTTCTAGATTTGACAAGACAGAAGAGAAACGGTTGGTATTAATGTCTATTTATGTTCTTAATGAAATCTTAATTTCTTGTTTTGTGAGATAAGATGTGTAATGTTTCACAGAGGAGGCATCAGGAGTGATGGGAGTGAAGTTTTTGGAGGTTGGACATTTGTTCCTTTAATAAGTTTAAGTAGCTTAAGAAAAAATCACAAACCTATAATCCGATGTCAAACTGACAAAGGATTATTTTCAAAATTAAATTCTTAGATACAATATTTTTTTCGTCAGTATATGTATGTATATGTGTATGTACATACATATGTATGTAATGTAAGTATGCACTATCTACACATTTGACATAAAAATTGAAAAATTCTGAAAACGGTATATTATGAAGAACCAAGGGGCATAATATGTTCAGAAAATGGTAATCTTAATTTATTCACAGTTAACTCAAGACAGTATTTCCAAAAAAAAAGTATGCGAATTGCCTTGGTGGATACAATATCAGTAAATCCCGAGTTAACCAACCGAATGTGAGGAGTTAACTCGGTATATTAACTTTAACCTCGCACTGAAAACCTGGGCCTACGTAAGGCGTGTTAATATTGCACAGTGGACCAATATTTCTTACTGAGGAATTACATAAAGTACACGACCAGGTCGAACATACCTACCCTTAATCGATTACACTATGGGCTTTAAAGACTAAGTGTAAAGGCATAAAGCTATTCGGTTTATATGAGACAACAGCATTGAAATTTGTGTATCAACATGTCTTTCCGAATGGCTCGATATTTTAATAAATTACATTTTAGAGTTACATTTCAAGAATTTTTAACACACGTCAAAGTATCCAGTAATTCGAAAAAATCCGTGGTTCGAATTAGAGTCTCTGATAGTTGTAGCCCGTGGCGTAATGGTTAGTGCGTTGGACTATCATGCCAGAGGTCTGGGGTTCAATACCAGCCGCTTCCACCTTAAGTTTTTTTCGGAGCTACTTCCTCTTGCGAGGAAGTGACAAATTCTCCAAGAGTGTCTCTTGTCATAGAAAAACGCCGCTCACCTTAGCCGTTCGGATTCGGCAATAAACTGTAGGTCCCCTCCATTCCTGCACCAGCAGACACGCACACAGGAATGGTTGAGGTTTGTATGTAAGTCCCTAGGCCCTGGTTCTTCACCACCAAATTTTTTTTTTCTTTAAATAAGAAAATACCATCTTAAGGGACCTATACACGATCAATATGTTCACTGACAATAATTATTGAAGATATTTTTTGTCAAGGAATATTGATGAAAGATTGCTTCCACACCTATCAATGATTATTGACAATAATTCAAAAATTTCTTTTGAATTCGGATATAAGGCTACAAGCTCGTGCTTTTGCGATTTAAAGACGTTGCTATTAAAAAATCGCGATCGCAAATTTTTTTTGCTGTGCACGCACTTGCGATTTTCAGTCGTTTGGGGGAGCCTTTACTCTTATTAACTTTTATTTAACTTTGATACTGCCATAAAACATCAAAATATTGACAGTTACATTAATTTAACTGTTATTTTGGTTCTAATCAATGTGGTCAATATTCATTGTCAATGATATTGAAGAGCATAGGAACGATCAATAATTAGCGAAAAATTACTTCTTCAATGAATATTGACAATAAACAATGATCGTGTGTAGGGCTCTTTAAGGTCGTATAACATGTACAAATGTACATATATATATTTTATATAAATAAGGTCAAACAAAAAGGAATTGATGAATAAATTCGCCTTTATAAAATTTCATAGAAAAATTGCAAATTCAAATTAAAAGTATACACACAAAACTGCAAATTAGATGCTCTTATTCCAATCAGCCTTGAGGTTTAGGTACCTAAAAAATTTAAAAACAGTCTAGTCTAGTCGAAAAATTGTCTGCTAAAATATGATTAATTAAATTACCGTACATGAGCCAGTTTTTTCTCTTATTTTTTATTAAGTACTTTTTTATTTTGGTCTTTATGTGTGATGTGTTCATTTTTATCTGACAGGACACCACGAAAACTCAAAAATGTATACATACACGTACTCGTATGTGGGTGATGTTAGGCTTGAGGGATGTTTTTTTTTTATGAATCTCCACCAGTCATAAACAAATATTTTCATAAATCATTTTTATCTTTGAATGTTTTCAGATTTTTTTTTTCATTTTTAGTTTAACCATAAATCAAGGATATGCGATGCCAACACAATTGAAAAGAAGAACATTATATAGCTTGTAGTGGAATTTAAAATAGTTTTGAACCTTCATTTTTACTCTTTTCAAAACCATAGACATTGCAATCGATACGCTAGTTAATTCAAAACGTCATTTTACATCTTTTTAAATAAACAGTATTTTTACTAGCGATAGTCATAATGTAGATATATCTACTATATGCAAATTATACGTTTGGAAAAAAAAATTGAACTCAAGATTTTGAGCAAATAAATCTGAGTGTAAGTATAGTACGATTGTATGCCAATACCATAAATACGACCTTAACAACTTGGTCAGTTTACTTTAAATTTGGTTAGTTATAGAGTTTTTTTTTTTTTACAGATTCTCCAACAGAAGTGTTTTTGATCAGGAACTTTTAAAAGACCAAAAATAACGGTAACTGCCATAAACCTTTCAGGAAAAGCTTACATATATAAATTAGTTTGATTTAGAAATATTCTTATGCCGGATGACAAAATGTCATTAAATCGGTCATTTTACAAGAGATACTTTTAGAGGATTTGTCACTTCCTCGCAAGAGGTAGTAGCTCCAAAAAAAAACTTAAGGTATAAGCGGCTGGTATTGAACCCCAGACCTATGGCATTACAGTCCAACGCACTAACCATTACGCCACGGGCTATTACGTAATTTATATTTTATACCAATTAACTGTCATAAAACCGGATTATAACAATTTATTCGTATAAAATGATACATTTAATGACATTTTGACAATCGTGTAAATCCGTCATTAGATTAACAAATTAACTATACTGCCTGGGAATAAAATCTAGTTTTAAATGGGGCTCTAGAAAGGTCTATACGGTCGGGTAAGAGTTATATATATCTACTATATAGAATTATAGTTTTTTTATGTATGGAATATTTTTTGATGGGATAGTAAAAGTCGCTCTCAAGTTTTTATTAGCAAGTTTTTATTTGACAAGTTTTCCTCGTCTATAGGCTTTCCCTAGTGAAATCTTTCCAGGGCCTTGACTAATTGGTTGTATCTGATTAGATTCAAAAAATAACATATACACACGTGCATTGTCATTATGACTAACTTTATTATTGAGGTTATGGATGGGGTTTTTTGTTTAATGTCCGTCAAGTTAGTGTTAGGTGGTTTTGAGTTATTTCCCTTTTCTTTTTTAACAGACCCCACCAAATGAAAGCTTATGAATTATAAAAATGTATTGGCAAAAAAAATGCTGTCCGAGGATATTAAGGGCCACTTGCACGAAACAAACGGATATAAATATATTTACAAGACTAACTTTTCAAGTTTAGTGAAATAAATAAACGCTTCCCGGTTTTTAATTGCACTAACGGAAAATACTTAATAAGCGGATCCGATTATTCTTTCAGTCTCAAAAACGCACAAACACAAAACACATTGAAAAATTAACGAACTCTATTGCTTGGACTTGCTTTCTCGTAAGGAATTCTTAAATTTGACGTGAGAGCAATTCAGAATTTAAATAGCCTTTACTTTGAAACTCTGGGATTTTCTGTGCATTTGTGTGACTTTCAGTCCAACGTTCTGTCAAAGTTGATATAAAAAAATAAATAAGCACTAAAATGCATTAAAAGTAAAGGAGCGAAACCAAGTTTAAATTTTAGTTGAATATCTGAGAACTTTTTCTCGTCGGCTTTTTTGGTCTTATTGATGTTTAAATGAAAAATTTATTTCATTTCCTTTTTCCCAACGTTTCGACAGTGGTTTTAACATTTAAAGGAATCACAACTTAAAGGTGGCACAACGGCTCATGAAGAACCAGGGCCTAGTGACTTGAAACTCTCAACCAATCTTATGTGCGTATCTGCAGGAATGGAGGGGACCTACTGTTTATTGCCAAATCCAAACGGCTAAGGTGAGCGGCACTTTTCTATGATGCGCTTGAAGAAAAAGACCGATAAGGACCAGCGCACAGACGTTGTCTACAAAATAAATTGCCAGGGAAAAATGGATGAACCATGCAACCTTTGCTACGTTGGTACTACCAAGCAACTCCTCAAACAAAGATTGGCGAACCACAAGTCAGACATTCGTCTAAAAAATGCAGGGAAGACAGCACTGGCTTTCCACAGTGTTAAAACTGGTCACAAACTGGACTTCGAGGGAGTGGAGATCCTTGATACAGAGACACATACTTCCAAACGCTACACACTAGAAACACTTCACATAATTAACAACAAAAACAACATGAACAGAAAGCAAGACATACAAAACATCTCAGCGGTTTACTGCTCCTTAGTTTGTGATACATAGTAGATTCAAAACTTAACAACTTGGACTAAACTTCCAATAAAGTGCTTAAACTACAAATGTTAAGTGTTACATTCTTTTAAAATACAATTTTATAATATAATATTTTATTTCATGTATTTTTAAACAAAAACTTTTATGTAAGTTTCATGTAGTTTAAGTCCGCCCTTTATATCTACATATGTATATGTACATTTTATGTAATAACTTCTTTTTTGTAAATAAAGATCTCCCCTGAAGAAGACGGTAACCACCGTCGAAACGTTGGGAAAAAGGAAATGAAATAATTTTTTCATTTAAACATCAATAAGACCAAAAAAGCCGACGAGAAAAGGTTCTCAGATATTCAGCTAACTTTTTAAACGAAAATAGAAAGCAAATATTTTTAAACAACGTGATTTGATTCAAATCAGTCAGATAGCTCTCAATTTTTTATAAATCAGAGGTTACTGCTGTCAGAAAAATTTCGTGCAAGTTGCCCTAAGAATACCAAACTTAATTAAAAAATTCAGGTGGAGGATTTAATAATTATGTTTTCTTAATGATTTTCCAAGTGTGTTTTGCAACTTTTCTAGTTTTGCTTGTGAATGCTTAATTTTACATAAAATAAATATTGGCATCTGAAAGTTTTCTGTGGTTTTCTTATTATTTTGTATCTTTCAAGGAAGGTATATTGTGTATTTTGATACACAAATACCATGAATATGTACAAAAATCACTCCACAAAAAAATGTATAACAATTTTTTCACACACTCAGGTGTTTAGAATACACAATGGAATTAATAAGTCAATATTATTTTATCCACAAAAAAAGAAGGTAGGTACGCAAGTATTTATAACGCTCAAATAAACGTCAGAAATAAGTGGGTAATTTATTTCATTACAAATTCCTTAATCTTTATTGCAAACACACTAGAATGAATGAAATAATGCCTCTTACATGTATAAGGGTGCAAAATTAAAAGCATCAGCCCTTGGCATCAATATCACTTTTATAAGGGTTTGTTTTTTTTTTTTTGGGCTCGAGCTCGAGAATTCTGGGAGTAAAATTGAAAATACAATTAGCGGTGAAGCAATGCGTGTACACCACTTTCAACCCTCATTTATAAGTTTTTCAGTTTAAAACTGCACTTTAATTTAATTTATGTTTAACCTTCATCTTCTTGTCTTTTCCAAAAAGAAACGAAAGAAAAAAAAACTACTGTATTGAAATCCTTTAATGGAATTGCTTTGCGACCACAGCAGGACCAATACTTACTTAAGGGAGATTTCTAAACGCATTACGTAAAATCCCACTTAGTAAAGATGTATTGGCATATTGTGGTAAACGCACTTTGAGGCAGTAAAAACCTTTTTTTTTTTAAGAAAGCTCAGCATTATAGCGCCCTCTGCCACATCCATGGATTAGCATATCCATCAATTTAACAAAAGGGCGTCAGTCATTGCCGCCTTCTAATGCATCTAAACCACTAATCTGAATTTCACTATTTTACAGCAGAAGGGCATTATTCTATCTCGACGTCTGCATTGTTTCAAAATCGATTTTGAAAATCATTAGTCCCGCAAGGATGCACATTTCAAGTTCGAGTAATTGTAGTAGGATGTATAGACCTAAATAATAGTCGTCCTGCGTTGAATGGGTGCACAAAAGTTTGAGTTTTATGAACAAACAATGCAACGAAACGAAATATATGACAAATCATCCGTCAGAAACAGCGACATTATGGATGTATATTTTTGGTAAAATATTTTACAGCAACCCTCCTATATATACAAGAAGTAGAAGGAGTCAAATGCTAGCCTAGTTGTTGGTTACAGTGTTTTTGATTAGATGGCAATTACTTGCAGACTTTGCTGTGATTTATGAGAACACTCATTCTTGTGGACAGACACATTGTTCAGAGCTGCAAAACCAACCTCAATTTGGCTTCGGGCTATTGACCATCTGTGGTCGCAATTTTCAAAGATTTTTTTTTTTTTTTTATTTCGCATACAAATGGTTGCCCTTGATGTTTTGCGGCGTTTTGTCTATAACCTGATGAAAGGACTAAAGGAAATGGTATGTTTTTTTTTATCAATCACTTACCTTTCAACTCCTGACAATCTTGGGTGACGATATTTGCGTGATAAAAGTAATCCACCACCCCAAGCAGCCTGGTAAATTAAGAAAAAAAATATGTGTTTTTTAAGTATTAGGAAAAAGTTGCGTAACAGTTATCAAAAATCATTACATCGTGTACTTAAATTGAAAATATTCTTTAGTTTAAATACTCACATCAACATGCATCCAGCAATTGTGACGCTGGCATATGTCTGCTACTTCATTGAGTGGATCAAAAGCTCCCAGCACTGTTGTTCCAGCTGTGGCATTGACAAAGAATGGAACATGTCCCTTTTGTTTTCGTTCGACAATAAGTCGCTCAAGCTCTTTGGTAATCATGCGTCCGTTCTCATCTGATGGCACCATAACGCAATTATCTGTGCCAAGACCGCATACTGAAGAACACGATTTAATGGAATAATGACATTGGTCCGAAGTGAACATCACAAGTTGTCCAGGTAGAGCACTAGCTCCACGCTCTTTGTATCCTGGGAACATCTTGTGTCGGGCAGCCAAGAAAGCATACAAATTGGAAATTGATCCTCCGGGAGCCAAAATCGAATCACCACCAGTCCAGCCGATGATCTCTCGCATCTTGGTCAAGACGACATTCTCCATCAAAATGAACACTGGAGCAATTTCATAAGTAAACATATTCGTATTAGCTGTCGCAGTTAACCATTCTCCGGCCATTGAAACCAAATCCAATCCGCACGACAGTTGATTGAAGAAATGTGGATGTCCTGTCAAGGACAAAATACAAGAAAGAACAAAAAAAAAAAAAAAAACAATGAAAAGGAAACAATTTCTCGCCATATTAGCTACGATGTTCGATGCGATGGAATGAAAATATCAATATAGAACAAAAATCAGGGAGCAGGGAGGGTTGGGTCTTGGTATAGTATCAAAAAGCATCACACAATTCACATTCAGTTTGTAGCAAATGTCCCGGAATAATCCTTCGAAATTTCGTTCATCATTTGTTCAGAAGAAAAACGAAATAATCTCAAATTGAAGGATATCCTAAATCGTATCTCTCTCATTCTCTATATTATGTATGTCTTGTCTATATATACAACACATTATCCCAGAAGGGGGATAATTATTGTAGCAAAAGACAAGAGATTGGCAGTAATCCTTGGCGTTGGATAAAACTAAGCTTGACAGACGGGTCCTCTGTTAGAAATTATTTTTAATGGAGCTATGTGGTGTAATTTAATAGTTTGGCTCTTAAGCTCCTGAATAGATAGATAGGATTATGTGTTACGCGAAAGTTCTCGACTTAGTATTTATCTCTGAAGATGCACTCTCCCTATCTTTTGATTCTCTATATACCTACTACTTGAGATTTATTCTGGGAATGAGTTTCTATAAATGTTAACCATAAAGTTTTTTTCAATTATATATGAATGTTAAACCTCTTAAATATTATTTGAAGGGAGTTTTAGGATTTAAAACTTGCGAAGCGTTGCACAATTAATTCCAAATTCTTCACGAATGGTGGTGAAAATTAAAGTAATAAAATAAAAAAAACGAATCCTGCTGAGATTACAAATCAATTTTAATTATTTGAAACACCAAAATGGGGCTCTATTGTCAAAGATTACTGTAACGCAGTATTTTTACAGGATTTTGAAATACAGAAATCTCGGTTTATAGAATTTTGGTATTCGAATTTTGACAAATAAATATGACCCCATATCCCCTCAATCTTCTTTCCACTTTTAGAAATATCTGGGCTGAGTTTACGGTTTTTATGACCACAGAACAAGCAGGGCTTTAGAGTCATACGGCACTATACGCAATTTACTACCGAATGTACAACAACAAACTTTTGTGGCAAACAATAAGGCGCCAGTTATATAGCTTTCACTGAAAACCATCATTGAAAATTTTGTCTTTCTATTTTAAGGCACTTATGTGCCATTTTTACAAAAAAATTGCGAAAACATTGCACGATAAAATTTAAATTGTTACAACTATTTGAGAATTGCTGATCGGCTAATTATTAAAGCAATAAACTATTCTATATAAGACGTTTTTACCCCTTTTTGAGGTTCTACTTCGATAAGTTGATATCAACTTTGCAAGGCAGCAAACAAAAACATAGAAAACATCGAACGACAAATTCGTAATTATCACAACTAATTCACGGTACGTACTTAAACTTTTGTCAGCTGTTTTGATAGGTTACCTATCCAATTCGTTCGAAAACATATCATATACTAAAGTATCTCAGATAGCCTATCTGAGTAACCCCCGAACGCGGCCAATGATATCTGTTCGATGTTTTTACTGTTCTTATCTGTCTTTATTTTGTTCAAATCAACTCAAACCTCAAAATTATTTGTTCTCAGTTTTTCTTGTTGGCAGTGCACCAGAGATGTTTTCGATGACAGACAAGTTTTAATGGTTACTATACAGGGTGATCGGTATAAGATGAACCAAACTGCTGGAGCGAGTAGGTTGGATTAAGACAAGAAAAGAATCGTATAGGAGGGGGGGGGGGTCTTTTTCCCCGTTTAGGCAGGAGGGTCAATTTTCTAAAAAATTGACTTAAAACAGAAAAAAAATATTTAAAAGCAACGGTACAATTTAAAATTCCATGCTATAACTTTTTGGAAAGCCAGAAATCTCTTCTTTAATTTTCATTTTAAATTAAGTTAAGTTAGTAAATTGTTTTTGAAAAATTAATTTCCAAACTCGAAATTTTGAAAAAAAAAGTTTTAAAATAATTTTTTTCAAAATTTTATGGAATTAAGTATAATTTTTGTTTTCAAAATTCAATGCTCTTATTGTTTTTTAGTCAAAAACAGGAAACCATATGCTAAAATGTCTTTTAGTTTTTGAGAAAATTTAAAATAACAGGAGGAGCAATTTTCTAAAATAATTGACTTAATACAGAAAAAAAATTATTAAAAAACAACAGTAATGGTTAAAACGACGTGCTATCATTTTTTGCTTAAGCCAAAAAAATATTTGCTTCTTTTCTGTTTATAAATTAAGTTCTTTTAGTAAACAGTTTTTTAAAAATTAATTTTCAAACTTAAATTTTCGAAAAAAAAAATTAAAAAATTGTGTTCAAACTGATTTTGTTCAAAATTTTACGTTATTTAGTAATATTTTTATTTTTAATATTCAATACTCCCATCAATTTTTAGTCAAACAGTGAAAACCAGATGTCAAAATGTAGTCTAGTTTTTGAGAAAATTTAAAATAATAAAAGTAAGTTTTCCTTAAATTCGACTTCCATCCGTTATTTTAGATTTCGTCATTTTTAATTTTCTCAAAAACTTAAAGACATTTTAGCATACGGTTTTCAGTTTTTTATTAAAAATTAATAAGAGAATTGAATTTTGAAAACAAAAATTATACTTAATTACATAAAATTTTGAAAAAAATTAGTTTGAAACTTTTTTTTCATTTTTTTTTTTTCAAAATTTCGAGTTTGGAAATAAATTTTTCAAAAACTATTCACTAACACAACTTAATTTAAAATGAAAATCAAAGAAGAGCTGGCTTTCCAAAAAGGTATAGCATAGAATTTTAATTTGTACCGTTCTTTTTAAATATTATAAGTCAATATTTCCCCTTCTGCCTAAAGGGGGGGAAATAGACCCCCCCCCATACGATTTTTTACTGGTCTTAACCCAACCTACTCGCTCCAGCAGTTTGGTGCATCTTATACCGATCACCCTGTATAAGGTATAACTGACTTGTCAAAAATAATTCCAACGGTTCACTGTTTTGTATTTCAATGATGGTTTTCAATGAACGCTAGAACTGGTTCCTAACACCTACATTGGGATGAACCTGATCATGTATGACTTCAATAGCGCAATACGTAGAGCATTTCGTTCTGATATAAAGCGCTTGTATGGCTCAAGCCCCGATAACGGCTGAGAGATTTTTAAATTAAATTAAAAATTTAAGTATTCACTGAAACAATTTGAATTAAAAACAGAATAAAAGAATGAATTGTTGGCTTTAAATTGATTAAGTTAATTTTTTAGAAATAAATCTTAATTTCAAGATGCCGGGGCCGAAAAAACCCGAATTTCCCAAAAACTTTGATTTATACTCAGAATCAACCCCTCTTCCATACTGCATTCATACTTGAACCACTTGAAAACTTTTCTCAGATGGCCTCTAAATAGCTCCCTATTGATTGCACTACTATAGAAATGAGATAAATTATAGTAAGCACCGCTAAAAGGAGTCTAATGTGATGATCGGGCTGGCAATCGTGAAATAGCTTAAACTTCAGCCTATACATAATTTTGGTTAATAGTTTACTCAACGTTCAATACGCCTTTTTAACTTAAAAATTCAAATAAGAAATTTGGAAAACTTAACTTTAAAGTCACAGCGACCGGACTGACCTAAGACACTTCCTATAATTATGTCTGAAATGACAGACAATTTGTCGGGTTACTCCGCTCATGGACATTCCTTAGAATTCTGTTCAGTAAATCTAAGGTAACTCATTTAAATTTGGTTTAACTTTAATCTCACACTGAAAAACTGCGTGGGCCTTAATATTATTCTTGCGAGTCATGTCATAGTATTTAAAATCAGAATCAAAAAGTAACTCATCAAACAAGTGAAAGATTTTGTGACGATGAAAGGTTTTCAGTGCACCAGCAGTTATGTATATGTACGAAGAAATCTTTAAAACTCTCACCCGTTTAGCGGAAAAAATTGCTCGAAAACAAACGGCTAAAACAAAAGACACACATACAATGGATACAAAGATACAATAGCTTCTCGCATCGATGGAAATTAGAATTTAAGAACCCCTTTTAAAACGCATGCCTGCGTAAATCAATAATAGGTTAGGTGCCCATATGTTCCATCCGGGACGACTCTGTCAATCTGTCATCATCACTCCCGTTCTCGGCCATATCGTTCTAAAAAACTTCACTTTTTTTTATTGATCAGTAGTCAAATTTTTAATAATAATACACAACAAAAACTAAAAAAGTAACAGATAATCAAATGCTCATTTATTGAAGCTAATAGGAAAGAAAAACAACCCCCACCCTCATTTTCTGGGATATAAATGGACAAACAAATAAAAGATTTGCCCTCCCAAAACGTACGGCAGCAATGTCAATTCGCATTTTGGGTGCCATAAGTCGTGTGATTAAAATCCCATTGAAGAGGAAAATCTCCCTTCTAGTGCTTGCTCACTGCTTTGGCAGGTGCTGGGGTGGGGTTACTATACTATGCTATACAATGTATAACACAATGCACACTTCCGAATCCTTTTTGATGGAAGGCATTTGGGGTCTGTATGTTTATAAGGCTGTGTGTTTGCTTTCCCAGACAGCTAGGCTAACGCAGCATCATCCGTTGAGAAACATTTTGCCAAATTGAAATGTTGCCACAGATGGAGAATGTCGAGTCGACCAACCTTCTCTTCAGCGTTATCCTACATCCTTTTTTTTTTGCTATAAGTTCTTCTCTCATGTTGAAGGGGATCAGTGCAGCGAGTCAGAAAATAACAACGGATTTTGATTAAAGCTCCCTTTATAGAGTTCTTCCCAAATGCAGGAGATGAGGAATGAAAAAAAAAATAGAAACGAGCGAGGGTTCGAAGCCAGAGCATAGCTTCTATACAATATGTGTGTGGGATTGAATTTTATGAGAGATTATGGATCATAAATGGTTTCATTCTTTTAGATACAAGGATTTTTGTTCGCCGGCCCCCTAATATTTAAAGATATTTCATTGAAATTCTGCGATTGTGAAAGAATGTTTTGATTTTCGCAAGAGTGTTTTTCTTGTATTTTTGTTTTTGTTTTAAGCTTAAAACACTTCTTAGATAGCTGTATGTTGAAAGGCTTTCAGAAATTAGTCAAGTGTGAATTAAAATAAAAAAAGAAAAAAAAAGTCAAGTATTTAAAAATAAAACATTCGCATAGAAAGGCCAACACATTGAATGAAAATAATATCTTATTTAATAAAAAGACGGTTGAAATTTTGAACCTAATATTACTTCTCTGCTTTGGGCAAAATTTAAAACTTCGAGGATATTGGTCTACTTTTTTAAAATTAAAATAATCACACAACATACCAGAGCAGTCACTTAAAAGTATTGAAGGCTTTTAGTTATATTTATTTCTGAAAATGTTGGGTTTTTAAGCCTTCTACAGAAATCGGCATTCAGGTTTTATTTTAGTACCTACTAAATTGTGATGTAAAAATATTTCTTTGACTACCCTTGTCATCGAAAACGCGTGTAGATATATCATGGATGCCTTCTTGATTGGAAATTACTTTTCAGACTATTTAGTACAAGTCTTATTGCATGGTTCAAATGCTGATGTACCCCAAGGCTTCATTATGTCTCCGACTCTTTTTTTTATCAATAATTCTTGTTAGGAGCTTCTAATCTATTAACTTGCGACAGTACAGTCTGCTTTTCATATATTCGCTTTTAGAAATAAATCCTTGTCCTTCGAATTTGGAACTACCTAACGGCGTTCCGTGCAGAAATCAAGTTTTAAAAACTCATGCTGTCTTCTGTTGTTAAAGCAGAGCACCTCGATGCAAAAGCGCTGCTAGGCAGAGTTTTCTTCGGGACTTTTTAGAGTAATTTTGATTCTTATTTAACTACAGGATTCATCTTTTTGAATATGATTGAAATTTGGCTCCTTTTAAAAATTTGGTACTCTTTTTCGTGAACACATACGCACAATATTCATTACATTCTTCCGAAGTTATTTTCTTCAACAGTTTTTTTAAAATGCTATTCAAAGTACTCTGTCAAAGCTTACTCTTTTAATCTTTCAAAGTGAGACATTAAAAATAGTATATTATTGGTCGTATTTATTAGATTTTTGACTGTTCAAACAATTTTTAAGTATTTCGAAATAGTCGGAAATATATGCTTTATTTAATAAAAAAAAAATATATAACATTTGTCAAGGTTTAGGCAATGGATAACGTTGTCTACAGTTAGATAAAAGTTAGATCACTTTAGCCAAAATTAAAAATGTTTATTTAAAACTTGGACGACTGTCTAAAGTAAGACAAGTTAGACGCTTATAAATACGATTTTATAAATAAATACATAAATCCACTTTCATCAATCAATGTTCTCTCATTAATTTTGTAAAATTTTGTCAAAAATGAATTTTAGGTTTGATAGCCAGATGACGTTTCTGAGATCTCACTGAGGTAGCTCCGCCAGCTCCACTGAGCAGGAGTTGAAACTTGAACAAATTGTCTCCGTTCAAAACCAATTTCCATCTCTTTTTATTTAGCCATTTCAGATTTCTCAAGCTTTCTGAGATCTCAGCAATTTTCGAAATCTGAACGTAATTCCTCAGTGACATTCCTCAATTTTTCTGTCAAAAAGCTGAGACTGATATTTGTTAGATTCTCTTGCTCAATTCTTTTTTTAAAAAAGAGATGAAAATTGTTTTTGACTTTTAGCGGAGAAATTTTGTTCAGGTTTCTTCTCTTGCTCAATGGAGCTGATGGAGCTTGCTCAGTAAGATCTCAGAAACGTGAACTGACTAATTATTAAGTCAACTGCGACGAAAAATAATTGAGCAAGCGAATCCAAAAAGTATTAGTATCAGCTTTTTGACAGCAGAAGTGAGAAATGAGATTCAGATTTCTGAGAACTCAGAAATCTTGAGAAATCTGAACTGGCTAATTGATTACCATAAAGTTCTTTACAAAACGTTTTTCAATTTTAAAAATTTTAAAGGCATACAGCTCACAATTCCATTAAAAGAGAAAATTATTTCTGAGGATGAAGCAAATATAAAAACTAATACTGCGTTTTCACTCGAGCAAATGAGGTAATTTCGTTCAAATCTCCAATTCAATTGAAAATAATCTCATTTCCCATACAAATTCAAATTTCCAAATGAGGTAATTTTAACCAAATTTGCACGAAATTCGGTAGGAAATTACGTAAATTTCTTATGAACACACCCAAATAGAATTTATTCAAAGTGTAACCTATTTAAAATGACAGAATTCAATGTAAAAAACAATACAAAATCTGGCAATCTGGACCGTCAAACTAATACTACGTTTTCATTAGGAGCTGAAATGAGGTAATTTGGCTTATTTTTGTTGTTTTATACATTGAATTCTGTCATTTTAAATGCGTTTAACTCCGAATGGATTCCATTTGGGTGTGTTCATAAAAGTTTTACGTAATTTCCAACTTAATTTCGTGCAAATTTGGTTGAAATTACCTCATTTGGAAATTTGAATTTGTATTGGAAATGAGATGATTTTGAATTGAATTTAGAAATTTTCAACGAAATTGCCACATTTGCTCTAATGAAAACGTAGTATTAATTAGGAAATTCGAAATGTGAACACTTTTTTTGTAATTTGCAAAATTACCTCATTTCAGCTCTAATAAAAACATAGTAAATGCTCCTAAATATTAGCAAACAATTTGTGATCAATATACATCTGGCGTTTTAATTTTAACGAATAAAAGCTATGAAATATCTATATGTTGAAACAAATATGTATGCTAAAAAATTTTAACTATTTTTCTTTGAAATCAGCATTTCCTAACTTTGCTCCTTTATTCGGGAAAAAAATACAAGAAGAAGACTAAATATAAAAGCTTATGGTCTTATTAACTAGATTTTTGGCTGTTTAAACTATGCCTGAGTATTTTGAAACAGTCAGAAATATGCTTTTTTAATAAAAAAAATATTGCATTTTTCTAGGTTTAGACAAAAGATTACGTTGTCTAAAGCAAGATAAAAAGATAGATTACTTTAGCAAAAATTAGAAAGGATTTTTAAAAACTTGGACGGCTGTCTAAAGTTAGACAATGTTTATTAATAAGACCATTAGTATTTAAATTTTGTTTTGAAATTAATGATACTTATGTATTGAATTTAAAAAAATCACTTGGAAGAGTTTTTCTTCAAAAAATGATATATTTCGTTATAAAAATTTTAACATTGCCCCATAGCAGCACTTTTGCTGAAAGAAATTTTCTATAAGTAGATACTTGCTTTCTGGGCTTCATTTCTTGATTTTCGATTTTCTCATTAAGGGCTAAACAGGTTTTTATCAGAACTTTTAACCTGAGTTATATTGCATAAAAAGATTTTCAAAGAAAAATTTTGCATTTTGTACAAACAAAAAATCCTAATATATTTTTGGATAAATCAATATTTTGAAAAAAGTATGTACATGCATATAACATCTTAAGATGGCAAACACAGTTTTTTAAAAAGTTCAAGAAATGTTGTATAGCTGTTTCGAACCAAGTCATAAAAAAACTAGTTGTGAAATCTGCGCATTTCTTTCAAAGAATAAGCTAAAATTGTCAAGTAAAAATATAATAATTTTTGTATTTAATTGCAGTTTATTTAATTTACATCTTAATATCTTCGAATTTCCTTTTTCTGACTTGGTTTATTAGTAAGTATTTTTCAGAAAGCCACTCAAAGGATTTTTAAAATTTTTAAGCATGCAATTTTTTTCATAATTTTAAAAATCGTTTTCTATTTTGATATGAAACCATTTTACGGAGTTGCTTTTAAGAGTGTTCTGTACCTATCTATTCTTTTTTATTCTAGCTTAAGAAAAATAAATCGTTGGATAAAAATTTATTTATGTATTTAATTCTAAGCACTAAAATGTATATATATCACTGCCAATAAAAATAAGGAATAAAATTATCAGTAGAGTACCTAAATCTGTTATCAAGCTCACATGGAATTAATTATGCACCGTCATGCCACATATTCTATCACCTTTGTAACTGGTTGTGTTTTGAGCGCAAGCATCAAATACAAATTTGCATGACGCGTGGCTTCAAGCCAGGAACATGCATACAAAATTTAAAATCTCCTTCAAACTAACATGGTATAAGTACTCGTATTTTCATTGTTAAGGATTTTTATCACAATCACCATGTTTATTCAGCTATATCCTGCCTGTTAACTATTTCATAGACAATACCAAGCTCTATTCCCAAATGTCTACCTATCGAGTATCTGCATCCATAAAAAAGAAAAGAAAACAAAAAAATACAAATAATACCCTCACGGGTAAGGAAGTGTCCTTATGGTTATCTTCTCTTTTGAGGCCGAAGAATTAGGGTTAGGATTAAATTGAAAATCCTAACAAAATGTGCATCCAAGAAGATAACGATATTAACAACACCATTTTATGGCCCATTGAATACTGAATAACAATCACTGATCCTTTTCACCTTTCATTTGCAGCGACGGTAATCCTATTTATGATTTCCCACTGTCGACTATACCGCCACCGCGCCACTGTGTTGTCCTTTGATTTTAAATATCACAAGGGATATCTGGTCATATGATATTATGTTATGTTCTCTCGCAAAAAAAGGGTGAAAATCAAAAAAGACAACCACAAAAAGTCTTCACTTATACTATACTCCTGTACACGAAATCGAAAAGTCAAGCCATCAATCAAAACGTGCGGCGGCGTATGTTTCACCACAATCTTCCCCGGCCAAGTTTTTAAGAGATTCCATTCAATAATAACTCGTAGCATCAACAAAAATAACCAAAAAAAAAAAAAACTCAAACATATTGTCAAAGTTTCCCGTGCCATTGCAAACTTTTGAATTATGGTTCGCCCCGAAAATTAAGGACCACTTCTCTTACTTTTAATCTAATAGTGCACGTGACCACAATACTGTTATCAACACTGCTTCCTCGGGGAGCGTTCTTATACTCCTGCACCGAAATCCCCTTTTATGGAACGGATCTTACTACCAGTGTCACTACCCAGGATATACGTTGACGTTATCGCTCGAATATAAGGATATGTGCAGCACATCGAGGAGTGGTGCGGCGGAAATTAAGCTCACAAAAGGAGTGAGAATGAGTTTCAATTGATTATTTCAATAAACATCGTTTGTGGTGAAGCACATTTTGATTGATTGATTAGATTAAGTTGTTCCAAAAGGACGTACATAAATATAGTGAGAGAGAGAGAGTTTCAACAAAAGCGTGTTGCTGCTTTTGTTGTTGTTGTCAACAACGTCGTCAGTTCTAAGAATTGGTGCTAATCAAGGACTAATTAGTTTTGGATGTTTACACATAACTTTGGAATATAATTTAACTCAATAAACTGAGAAGAAGACGATACATGAATCTTTAAACAGGAAGCAACTAGGTATATGTGTATTATGTAATTCGCTTTAACTTACCAGTCTTGACTTGATACTTCAATGTGGTAGCACAATCTTCGATGAGTTGTTGAAGAGTAACTGCACGATCGGGAATTTCCAAATCTAGCAGACGTTTCATGTCTTCGGGATGATGGAAATCCAGAACTTTCTCATTTCGATCGTTGGTGCTCTTCACGAAATCAAGAAGAACATCGATGACCTTGAGAAGGAACTCCCGGGTCTCTGAGCCAGCAGTGACTGTTGTAGGCAGCAGGTCTGAAATCAAAAAAAAAATTGAATTAGAGCTTAAGTTGCAAGCGTTAGTTATTTTAAGGATGATAATAAAGAACAAAGGTTTTGAAAAGTAATGGAAAAATGCTTCGAAGCTAAAAGATGATCTCGTCTTTTCTCATTTATTTTGCTTTCAAACATCACCTCGCAATACTATTGAACTTTGAAAATTATTAAAAAACTATACCCTTCAAAATGACATTTAGTGCCAGTTGAACAATCGTGGGTTAAATGTTGATCGTATGGATCAAGAATTTAAATGCACCGATTTCTGTGGATTAACTGAGGTTTAGTGATAGTTTAGGCGTGTTCTTGGCTATTATCACATGAATCATCGTTGCACCTCAGTTATTCTGCCGAAATCGGCGAATTAAATTTCCTGAACCACGGATTAAAAATTGAACCAAGTTTGGACAATTGACCCTTAAAGTTGAAAATGATTTTATCCAAATTTGGTACAATGGACTTACTCCGACAATAGAATCATTTTGACTTTTCAATATTTTATCTTACTCCTGCCCCAAATGGAATAAGTGGTTCCGAGGATTTTTTTTCCAATAAAAAAAAAATGTGGGATCTAGATTAAATACTTTGACGTCGAGTGTGAGTGAGTAAAATATAAACACCGTCAAAATTAAAATTCGTTTTAGAGTGAATAACTTTACCGATTTAATTCCAACTTTGTAAACAAAGCAGATGCTGATGCTTCTTTTTTTTAACATTAAAGTTTTTAGTACGTTAACTTTTCTACATAGATTTGAGAAGCACAACAGAGGTGTACCTACTTCTAGAGGATTTACCATCAGGTGAAGAGGGAAATAACCAAGAAATTTAGCTGAACGGAACGTCCATTTTTTTTTCGGACTTTATAATCTATTACATGTGGATATAAAAAGAGAGATAGAGGTGAAAAATCCTCTTGGTTAATCTGCGCCTGTTTTTAGTATACATAACATTACGGACCCATTAAAATAAATAATAAAAAATAAGTATTAGCAGAGTCACTGTGGCGTATGCGTAATTTTTTTTATCAGCAAATATTATTTACTTTTACAAATCTGTACATCACAATTTTACAGTTCATTTTATAATTGATGGTATGAGATATGCATATTTTCAATAGAAAACCCCTCTTAAGTCAAAATAAGTTTGTATGTGAGTTAAGTCAGAGTTTGTTGTAAAAGAAAATTAAAATCGATTGCGAATTTTATCCCAGTAAAATCTTACACAATCATATATTTTTTGCCTTTTGGTCATTGTAGAGTGAGTTGGTGTTAACATATTCAGTGTAATCATTCAAATTCAGCATGATTTCTTCGTCAACTTTCGGCTTCATTGTGTATTTACCTGGTTCAATACGAATCTAACAAAAAAATCCCCATGCGAATAACATACATACATACATAAATAATGCTTAAAATTACAACAAAAAATGACTAATTTTTATTTATATTCAAGAAGTGTTCAAGATTTTCGACTGTTTTGTTCAAATTTTTCAATTTTACGACTCTTTAACATTTTAATGTGGTTTAATACGAATCTAAAAAAGAATCTCCATATATGTATATTTACATATGTACATACATACATCAATATTTTTATTTTTATTTGTCAAGAAAAAAACAAAACGATTTTGTATGCAATAATTTAGCAACGCCAAGTGTTCGAAAAACATCAAACGAATTTAAATATTAAAGTTCGAAATATTCCCAATTTTTCTTTCGATAACAATCTTCTAATTAAAAAACTTAAGAAGAATGCAATCGGTAAAGCCATTCTCAAGTTATGGCGTGACCAAGGGAAAAAGGATTCATTTTTATAGTTTGACTTTTTACGTCAAATTTTCAAAATCTACTCTCGATAAGAGCCTAGAAAATATAAACCATGATTTTCTTTGCTAGGATCGCAGGTCGTTTCTTTTATCGAAGCTACGACATAAACTTAAACTTAAGACTTATTTAAATAAGGTTCAAAATTCCAAGAACAAATGGGATTCGTATATTGCTCTAAAAATTGATGAATAAGAAGAAGAAACACAAATAAAAGAATTATTATTGTTTTAGTGGACTGTATTGAATAAAATTCAATTTAAAGATTTTTCTGACCTTAAGTTCAATGCGTTTCGTCGAAAAAATTGTTCTTAAAAAAAATTAGTTAATTTATCCTAAACATAAGTATAGGCTACCTATAAGTGAAAAATTGATATCATTGGGCAACTCTTATGTCGTTTTCCATTGCGGTTTCACTCAGGAATACTGTCATTCTAAAATCCATAATGGAACAGTGCTAGTTGCTTCCACTCAATTCAGAAGATTATTTTTTGGCACAGACAAAGTAAGATGTACATAAAACAATAACGTATCTGTATTCTGCACCTAACTAGCAAATATTAATATTAATTTGATTTGTTCGTAATTTATTTATTAATTACATAAGAAAAGTTTGTTTTTGAACTCAAAATGATTAAAAATGCAAAGCAAAACAAAAAAAAACACTGGGGAAACTGCAATTGTTTGACATTTCAGTTTATGAATGTATTAGTGCTTCTGAGTGGATTCTCAGCTCACTTCAAATCGAGAAGCAAAATTCTCTTCTCAGAATCGTCGATTGACCATTTATTTTTGCCAATAGAATGGTTTTAGAAGAGTTATTTTTGTTTCTGGACTAGCGTTGCCGCCAGAAATAAAATTCAACTGTTTTGATCAGCTTTTTATGGAGAATATTTTAAAAAGTTGTAGAAGCATTGTTAAGCAAGATTTTCAGGAAACTATTTATTGGAGTTTTAAAAAAATTGAAAATTTGTATTGATTTTTGAAAAATACTTGGTCGATTTTTATTAAACTTGGCACCAAGCGTTTTTTAACACTATCTAGGATTTTAAACAAAAATTATTGTATAGATTTGCTTAAAAATCGTTAAGGAAAATCTAATTTTTTGTTTCAAAAATGACGCCTGCTATTATTATTAACATTTTTCTGTTAGCTTATATTAGTAGATACCTGTGTACTATCTACACTAACGCCCAATTTCTTCACATATGTACTAAGCTAGCTTAGAACCCGGTCTAAATGGACCAGGTACTAGCTCTGGTACTGGGTCCTTACGAAAAGTTAGTGCCTGAGCATTTCTTCACATCCCTAGTACCCGATCTAAGTTTACACAGCGGTACTAGGAACTTAATACGTCTAAAACTGGTCTAATACTGATTTTGACAACATTTTTAGAAATTATTTTGATATTTATTTAACATTTTACGTCAGTTTTTGTGAAGTTTTCAATTAATTTTCGACATTGCATTGAACTTCTTCTTATTCAAAATATGTGAATATCTATTTTGTGTTTGTGGTAATGATTTTGCCGAATTTGTGACTTTTCGTAGTATTTTAAATTAAGTTTTGCGTGTTCGCGTTTGACCTACTAATGGGATAACCAAATTCGCCGGCTTCAAAATGTGTGCGCCTAATTGAAATATTGGTGAAATATTTGACCGATCAATTCCGGTCCATTTTTGAACAACGTTTAGTTCGCCAATGATATTTTCCGGTTACGTCAAGGGAATTGGTAGAATCGGCCAAGGAATCGGTGAAATGCATAAGCAGCCTCTTCAAACTCTAAAAACTAATAAAATTTAAAAAACCGCTCATATGTTACATTTATTTACAAAAAAAGAAATGGTCAAAAAGTTATCAAAACTGAGAAATATCTCTCGGATGAACAAATTGTCACCATCAAAAACTGAATCCATTTTCTACACAAGAACATCACAGATTACACAAAATTAAAAAAAAAAAAAAAAAAAAACTAGAATTAACAATGTTAACAAAAAAAAATGCACTTATTACCTATTTCTTCAGAAAAAAAACAGGCAAACTAAATGAAATTAATTGCTTTGATTTGAGTATTAACCTGCTAGACTGACGATTTCGAGGTCCTAGCTTAAACCAAGTCCTAACTAGTACTCGGTACCAATTTGACAGCACTAGGGCTTAGTACTTGTGTGAAGAAATGAGCTGATACCGATTTGAGTACTAACTTTAGGGCTAGTACCGGTACTAGCGTTAGGACTCTGTGAAGAAATTGGCTGTAAGAGGAATAAATAAATTAATAGTAGCTCTCACCGACTGTTTATTTTCTTTTTATATATCCTTATTATACACACATATTTGTGAATCCAAAATGCTGAAGTGTAAAATTCTGTTTTCCAAAATTCTGGTTATGTCCAATTTGAAGAAAATTTGCATAAAAATAAAGAATTTGTTTTCAATGTCATTATGCTAAGCACATGTATGTATAAATAGAATTTGTTAAAACCGGAAAAGGACGTATTTGTAATCAACGTGCTTTCGTGAATAAGTTTCTGTATAACCTAAAAAACAAAAAACTGCAGTAGAATTTGCTAAAATTTTTGAAAAATATTTTTCGAGTCGAAAAAACACTAATGGGTATTTGCCACATAATCACACACCTACCTATTACGTAAAAAAAAATCTAAAAATTGATAATTTTTTTTTTCAACTAAAATAGTTAAATGGCCAAACTTTGGTCTTGCTTGATTGAATGTTGAAAAACCTAATCAGGTTTTTGAAGGTCTTGAATTCTAAATTTTCTTTACTTTTTCCAACAATCCAATGGGAAGTTACCAGTGTGTTTTGCATCCAGTATCTTCTTTTTTATTCAGATGAATAAAAGATGCGCTGCCTAATTGAATAACATAACTTAATTAACATTGATATTATCTTATATCATTTGTGCTATACAAAGTATCTTAATAAAATCTAATATGCATGTATACATACACAACATAATGTGCTCAAATGAAAAAATTACTTCTTATCAATTTAATCCAGTTCTTAATTATGACAAACTTTAGTCATTAAAATTCCTTCACTTCTACAATGTATCAACTCAAACAAACGGTAAAACTATTTATTTAACTTGACTTCATTAGCTCTGTAATTATAAAAATCATAAAATGCCTTTTTCTTTTCTTATTTACTAATTAACTATGATTTTAGAAATAATTCTACACCAAGCAATAAATTTTCCCAGGAAAAGTCGATAAAATCTTAACTTTTTGCTTTGATTGTAAAGGATATTTTGAACTTTATATAGGGTTTTAAGAATTTTTAGTTTTAATTTACAAAACTTTTCTCAATTAACGGCTATAATTAAAACTACCCTGGTAGTTGTCATCACCGTCGTCGTCGTCTTCGAAGTCGTAGTCGTCATTCTGAAATGCTTATGAAATAACAATTAACCAAGAAATCTTATAGTTGATCCCGAAATGCTGCTGACGATTAAGTTTTACACTTGTTTTGTATATTATGCGACTTTTCAAACAATCCAAATTCTTAGTTTCTTTTTTTTTTTTTTTTGGATAACTTTTTCCATCCCATAA
Organism: Epistrophella euchroma; assembly: GCA_947049315.1. Classification (NCBI taxonomy): domain Eukaryota; kingdom Metazoa; phylum Arthropoda; class Insecta; order Diptera; family Syrphidae; genus Epistrophella; species Epistrophella euchroma. Next base: position 15,642,196 of record OX346247.1, on the reverse strand, counting down.
ACAACAACGGCAATGCTTTTTAAATTCCTACCACCCGTCCCCTGTTTTCCTTTACAAACTACGATCCGATCCTGCGTCGAGGATTACTTTATGTAGCTCTGTTACAAGCCGGTGTGTGGCGCTTTGCTGCCAGGCAAAATGGAGTATACTATAAGTACCGCATTTATTTCACTTTACTCTGCGCCACTTTTGTACACCCCATCACACCTAACAAACACCCTCAGCGCACATGTACAATGTACATACATATATAGCATGGATGGTTTGTAGTGGTGGCGGCGGTAGTAGGAAGTAGGTACGCCACTGGAGCTACTTGAATAATTGCTAATTGAGGATTTGGATTGCCCGCAGTGGGATTAAATTGTCGTAGTTAATGGCTCAGAAAGAGCAACTATTCCAGGCTGTGTCCTATTGGCTATACGGGTATGTTGTAAAGAGAGGATGCAAATAACTGAAGTAATTCAAATTTATAGCCTGCTGCAGGATTACGATTTGGTTTATTGAATTGAAACGATGTTTAAGTGCGGAATATTGGATCATCCAAAAATGAGGCTTTTCTATACGATGATGATGTTGATGTGAACCTGGAATACCGAATACTCCCGCACGTTTTTAAACAATTTTGTACTCTCGTCAACATTAACATATGTGCCATTTTGGGGCAATTCAAACCGGAAACTGCAATTATTGTGTTTCATTTAATTTAACCATCAGCTCTGCTATTAATTGCACAGAAAGGCGTGAAAATCATCCAAATAATTACCGGAAATTTAAAATTTAATTAAAAAAGAACAACAACGACAAAAAAAAACCAGCAAAAACAACTGGCAGAACAGAGCACAACCAACAATCATGGAAAAGTAGTAGGCCTATAGAATAATAAAAATGGCTGCCGTTTCCGAACGATTCGCTGGTAATTAAACTTAACCGGCCGTGAAGTATATCAAATTGATTATAGCCAGCAAATGCGCGTTGGTTGTGTGATGCGAGAAAATCGTATAAGCAAATTAATAAAAAACACATTTGTTTTATAAATGTTTTTATTGCAGTTTTATTTTAAGGGCTAATGGAATTTTCAAGAATTTTCAAAATTACTTCAATAAATCAGCGGCACATTTTCAATTACGGAAAAATACCCATCTATAGCGAATTCCACTTCACTAAAACGTATTTAATATGATCCTGAGTTGACACACGATAGAGTGCAGTCATTCCGTATGAAAAGCCACCCTTTTTGTGGCCAGGCTGAGCTTACTTGAAACATCATATAATACTCTACTCTGAAGGACGCGAAGAGGAACAAAAACACCCTTCAGCAAAAATTCCATAACAAATATAAAATTCCAACCGACATGTAATCGAATGTAATATCCTGTGACTAAACGGTTTATATTTGTACCATTCGCTGAGTTCGGCCCGGCTACCGTGTGTCGTACTGCTGCCGTACCATGCCAGCACACGTTAAAGGCTGAAGCTCTCCGAGGCCGAGGGTTAGGTACATTTTTATAATCTTCAATATGACGTGCTGGGGTGACTTTAGTACCTTATGACTGAGCATTATATTTGTATAGCAGCAGCAAAGCGACAGGGGTTGTACAGTGTAGTGGCATGGCAGTGCTGAATCTGATGCTGAAATCTGTTCCATCATATGGTCGACTTAAGACAATTTATCACAGACAGAAGTAAATGTGTTGGACATACGAAATGTTTGTCTTTTTATTTGTTCTGTACTTAAACACTAAGGACTTGGGTTGACGCTTGCTTTTATTTTGTTTAGTAAGTGCAAAAAGTGTCCTTACAAAATGGAACATTTTTATATTTGCTATTTCTGCTGTTGCTGTTGGTATGGTACCTACCTATAGGTTTACACTTCTTGAAAGTGACATTTGGACTTTTGCCAAGATAATGGATTGATCTGGCGTAGAGAGAGAGCTTGATTAAAGGAAAGTTATATTTTTTAATATTAGTTTAGGGATCAATATTTAAAAAAAAATAATATTTGCTTGCTGCACTCGATAGCCATTCTGCGAATTGAACAATGTGAAATGAACAAGAAAATTGGTGTTCACTTTCACAAGAAAAAAACCAGATTAATGGTTGGTAAATGCTGTCAAAGTAATTTTTCATCGAAATAAAAGTTAAGAGGTGCAATTTTCAAAGTCTTCCTGTAGAATAGCATTAATATCAAAACTCAACTGAACTTTAGATTCGTTAATTTGATAAATGAATCATTCAAAAAATGAATATGGGCAACTATGCTTTACTAAAAATTTTTAAGGTAAACTATCAGTCAATTGAAAAGATAAAAGTTAGTTTCCGATAGATAAATAGATAATATTTCTTAGGGTCACTTGCACAGAAGTTTTTTTGATAGCAGTAACTCCTGATTTATAAATAATTAAAACTATCTGACTGATTTCAATCAAATCATGTTTATCTCTTTAAAAAGTTATCTTCTCCTCGTTCTCTGGATAAATATTTAAACTCTGAATAGCTCCCATGTCAAGTTTTAGAATTTCTTACAAGAAAGCAAGTCAAAGCGTTAGAATTTGTTTATTTTTTTTAAAGTGTTTTGTGTTTTTTGTGTTGGTGATTCTGAAAAAAATATTCTTATCCCCTTGTTATTTATTTTCCGTTCGTGCAATTAAAAAACGAGTAGTTTTGATTTATCTATTTAAACTGGAATAGTTATTCTCAGTTTTATGTATTTATCCGTTCGTTTTGTGAAAGTTAAGGAGACTTGCTGAATACCTCGACAAATGGAGACTGCAAGTTAATCTCGATAAATCAAAAGTAATGATATTTCGCAATGCAGGAGGCAGAAACTGTCAAAACGAGAAATGGAAATTTGCTAACCATGAAGTAGATATTGTAAATGAGTACAACTACCTGCGTGTGCTTATAACAAGAAATCTCAATTTTAAAAAGCATTTAGCTGGAAAACTTGCGAAATCAAAATGTGCAATAAATGCAACTTGGCGAAGTATCATGCTAAGTAATGATGTGTGTTTGAGGCAACATCAAAGGCCATAATGTGTTATGCTGCGCAAAGTTGGGGGCACGTTGAATTTGAGGAAGTAGAGCAACTTTTACGATACTTTTTATTTTAAAAAGAATTTTTAGGTTGCCACAATCTACTCCAAACCACATTCTTCTACTCGAAACAGGATTGTCTCCTTTTTACATAACAACACTTAGAATGCAGGTTGACTATGCCTTAAAAATACTTAAGATGGACGATAGAAGATTGCCGAAAATCATAAGTTTGATAGTAATAAGGAAGGAAGTTTCATGGTTTGCACAATGGAAGCGTTTGACAGATTTTTGTAGCTACACCTTAAATCTACAATTAAATAACATTAATATCTGGAAAAATGAAGTATATAATCTTATAAAGGAAGTAGACGAAACAAAAAGACGTGATTTCGAATTTAAGGCCCGGTCATCGATGGAACGTGTTATCTATGCGCAGCTCAATCACAACCTTACAAACAGGAACTACTTTAATTGTACATACACAACATATGAAATATCTTGCATACTTAAAACTAGAGCAGAAGTTATTCCGTTGAATTTTATCCCCCACAGAAACGATCTTGTAGATTTATGTGGTTTGTGTAACATGAGAGTGAGAGAGGATGTATACCACTTCCTAGGAACATGCCCTATCTTAGCGGAAATCCGAAGATCAGTTTTTGGTAAAAGCGTTCTTAGCAATGTTGAAATGAAAAATGCATTAAACGGAGAAAACTGGAAACAACTGTCTAAATATAAATTGAACGAAAAAAAAACTATAATTTACTTGTTTAAAACTTTAATTTGTCAATCTGGCAGACGGCTTTAGGCCATGCTTATTATGAATTGTCACAATAATATAGTATTTAGTAAATTATGAAAAATAAAATCATTATTAAATCTAATCTTAAATCTAATCTTATGAAAGTGGACCTTAAAGTTGTTTTACATACGTTAAATGACTATATAACAGAACGGAAATTAATATTAATGGCGCAAAATTTTAAACATATTTTAATGTATTAGCATGATACTACTTAACAATTTTCTAACTTTAAAACACTTTACTAAAATATTCTTAGTTTTAAACATTTTCTAACTAGTATCATACTTAACGTATTTTTCTAGCTGAACACGCCTTAAAAAGTGACAGTTTAACCAATTTTTGCAATTGTAGTTGCCAAAGTGACACTTGGATTTAGTATGATACTAAAAAGATAAAATAGGCATTTGGCGGTTTTAACTTTAGTAAAATGTTAAAAAGATAATACGATGCTAACTCGTTTAAAATTTGGAAAAGACTGTTTTTAACCTAGCATCATACTAAAAATGCTTTAACATCATACTAAATCGTTTAAAATTTTGCGCCATTGATTTTAAAATAACTTCCCGATTTAAGAAAAGAGAACGATTTATTGTGAATCACTGTAGATCCATTATCACGGGTTCCATAATCGACAAGAATAATATAACTGAGAACTGGTTAAGCTCTATAGCCATGTATCGCCATTAGCGGCCATATTATTGAATTTCTTCAAAGCTAGTATTACTGAAATACTAGTCTTGTAGGAGTTTCGATTTTTTAGTTTTTCAAAAAAAATTACTCTGATTTGATTTAGATGTCAAAATATGTATGAGCTAGAGTTATAGCACCTGCTGCTAGCATCAGCGCCAATGCTTTTCAGTTTTCAAGAATTGAACAAACAGATGTTGTTAAAGCTATCCTAAGCATAAAATCTAAATCTGCTGGTCTTGACGATATCCATTCACTTTTTGTTAAAATTATTCTCCCTCATATTCTGCCCGTATTGACTTATATTTTCAACTCAATCATCCTCACTTCACGTTTTCCTGCAGTATGGAAAAATGCTAAGGTAGTTCCTTTATTTAAAACACCGGGTACTCGACTGTGTCAGGCTGAATACAGACCCATTTCAATTTTGCCTTATCTTTCGAAAGTCATGGAAAAACTTCTCCACTTTCAATTATCTTGTTTTTTGAAAACAAACAATCTTATTTGTCAAAATCAGTCTGGATTCAGGCCTCGGCATAGTTGTATATCCGCGTTGTTAAAAGTATCTGATGATATAAGAATTGCAGTTAGTAATGATTTGGTAACGTTTTTAAACCTTTTGGATTTCTCGAAGGCATTTGATACGGTTGACCATATGCTATTAGTATCAAAACTTAAAAACAATTTCTGTTTTTCTAGTAACGCTGCAGACTTGGTTCAATCTTATCTGTGCGGAAGAAAACAGTCAGTGTTTTTGAGCGAAAATTCAAGATCACAGTTTCTTGATATCCATTTTAGGTCCACTTCTTTTTACAATTTTTATTAATGATTTACCCCAATGCCTCAGTGACGCAAAAGTCCATATGTATGCAGACGACGTGCAACTGTATTTTTCGTGCAAACTAGGATTAATTGAAGATGGTGTTACTAGGCTTAACTGCGAGTTGAAAAATATTGTGGATTGGGCTGAGAAAAATAGTTTGCAATTGAATCCAAAAAAATCCAAGTGTATAGTTGTCTATAAAATTAAACTGGATTAAAGCTATTTTCCAACTGTTTCCATAGGGTGCAATCCAATCGAATATGTCGAAAAAGCAAAAAATCTCGGAATATTGTTCAATTCATTACTAGGATGGGACGACCATGTCCGAGGCGTTATTGGAAAAGTGTAGTGCCTAAGGTGTCTGTCATTGTCTAAACACTATACACCATTTTCTACAAGACTAATGCTTGCCAGAGCCTTAATAATTCCCATTATCACATATGGATGTCAAATTACGTTTTATAACCGTTCAGACACTAGTAGAAAGCTTAATGTGGGTGGCCTTTAATAACATTTGTCGTTATGTCTATGATCTTAAGCGTTATGATCATGTCTCACGTTACACAAAAAACATTCTCGGTTGTAATTTGGAAACTTTTATTAAATTTTGTAGTTTAAAATTTTTACATAAGATTATTGTTACCAAAGAACCAACATACCTCTACGAAAAAATTAATTTTGCTGTATCTTCGCGTTCATTAGTTCTTTTACAGCCCACTTACAACTCTTTATGCTCCGAACGCCAGTTTTTCGTGGGCACCATCCGCTTATGGAATTCTTTGCCCCTAAGTATTAGAAGACAGTACTGTGCACGTAATTTTTATGACGTTTTGCAATTGCATTTGAATAGTGAATAAAAACTTTTTCTTTTTACTTTCTGTTAATTTTAATGATATTGAAATATAATTTATAATTTTAAACAATAAAATAGTTGCCTGCATAAATAAATTAATCTTAAAATTCAATTTTTCCAGCTTCATTGTTTAGTTAATTACTATGTTTTATACTTTTGCAACTTTAAAGATTTAACAATCTATTGTAAAAGATTTGAAGTACAATAAATGAAATGAAATGAAATGAAGAAAGTCAATAATATGGCCGTAAGAGTTAAATTTTATAATTATGTACATATGTATATTTTGGAAGCGAGCAAAAGAATGACAAGCGGCATGATGTACAATTTTTTTCTTTCTGCTGGCTAAGTATATTTAACAGAATCATATTAACGACGACCGGCGGCGCGCGGCGCGGCGAATTAATTTTATCAAAAATGTTTTTTTTTTTTTTTTTATTTGAAACGTTAAAAAAGCTGTTCACAGCTAAAAATTAAAATTATTTTACATTTTGTATGTAATGGCTTTTAATGTGTACGTACTCACATCGAAATCGCCATCAGTGATAAATTCTTCGTTATATTCTGTTTTCTTTTCATGTACATAATTAAAAATGAGATAAAAATAAATAATTAAATGAATTCATACAACCTAAGGGGATGAGTTTTTTTTTTTTGAAGAGGAGAGAAATTATGGGGATTGGGGATAATTAAATTTACTATAATCGAGATTTATTCACATGATTTAAAATTATTTTTAAACTTTGAATTTAATGAAAATAAAATAGAAATATCTTAGTAAAGTTATAGTTCTTTAGTTCTTCTTAAATAAAAATGAATGTGATTACTACGGTAAAATCGTAAAATTCAATGAAGCATTCTTCTCTTATTTTTGTATACTTAGACTTTTTTTATTCTTAATTTTCCTGAGATTAGTAAAATGCTTAGATAACAATGTTTATCAAAACACAGTTTTATTTTTTGGTATTATATACATAATTGTATTTTTGTGGCCTTTTGGTAGAGAGATTTTGACAATAGAAATGATTATAGAAATGCCACTGAATATTCATATTATATATCGCTTTTTCTCTAATGACTTCTTTAATTTCATTTGATATTGAATATTCTATATAACCATTATAAATTGTTGATTCTTTTTCTTAAATCAATGTAATGTTCTTAAATTTTTCTATTATGTATGAGTATGGAGAACAAATATCTTGGAGATTAGTGCTAAGAGAGAATTTGGTCTGCAGAATTTGTGTTGGATTTGGAGAATTTTTCGGTCTGCAGATCAATTACAACAACTTTCCAATGAAGTCGAATTGATATACGTCTTACCTATAGGCTTTCAGAATAAATAACTAAATTTGGTGGCACAACGGCTTTGGGCCTAGTGACTTACAACTCTCAACCATTCCTGTGTGCGTGTCTGCAGGAATGGAGGGGACCTACAGTTTATTGTCGAATCCGAACGGCTGGTGAGCGGATCTTTTCTATGACAAGAGATACTCTTGGAGGATTTGTCACTTCCTCGAAAGAGGCAGTAGCCCGAAAAAAAAACTTAAGGTGGAAGCGCTGGTATTGAACCCAGACCTCTGGCATGACAGTCTATCGCACTAACCATTACGCCACGGGCTTTCAGAAAGGCAATACAAATATAAGGAAGCACATAACCATAATTAACTTTAAATAAATATAAACAAACCGGAAATATTTGTCTGTAATAATTAAGAATCTGTTATTATGAAATTGCCAAGGAACCCTCTAAATCTGTATGCATGCATAGGTAGGTATTCAACCCAAGCCAATTGCATAATACTTCATAACTAAACAATATATTTTCATAATCCTACTCTATTCGAAACTTTTTATTTCTTTTGTTTAAATGCAATGGAACCTTTCCGTCGTTCCTTGGTACAGTTTTTTTTTAAAATTAAAATGCTCTGCAAATTTATAATTTTTTGTTACTGTAAGCAAAGTACTATATTGCGATCCAAATAACAATAATTACTAGTGAAAGATTCCCCATTGTTACAGCGATATCAATTTATATCTTTTGTAGTACTTATTGTTTTGTTTGTTGTTTTTGTTTTTAATAAAAAAAAAATATCTGAAAGAAATAATATACATATGTACAGTACACATACATATGTTATACAATAATATCCAATATATCCTTTTTTGTTCACACTTCATAATGTATAAGCACATGCAAGCTGTTATCCAACGATTGAAGTATGTATTAAAAAAAAAGCAAATGCAAATTTCATTTTAAAGGAGATTTTTTTTCCTTCTTTTTTTTATTGTTCGTATCGTAGTTCGAAATGTATTTTTAATGACAAAAATGAAACTGAACATTTTTAGACAAACTCACTCCATCAAGGCTTCAGCCTCCCTTCTTCTTCGGCTGTCCAGGAGCGAAGAAGATGTCGTCCTGATCCAAGAACCGTGGATCCATAAATCTATTGTTCGAGGACTCAGGACTCCAGGATACTACGCACTGTATGCGTCAGATAAAGGTGACCCTAGATCTTGCATACTAGTAAAAAGTAGCATTAAAGTATTTTTACTCCCAAATTTCAGCGATCGAGATACAACCGTCGCAAGGCTGGAAACAGCCAAAGGTACCTTTTGGCTGGCTTCGGCGTATCTCGGCCATGACCACCTTGGCCCTCTACCTGGCAAAAACCTGGAGAGATTAATCGCTGACGCTGAAAGGCAGAAGATCAGCCTCATCATTGGGGCGGATGCAAACGCCCATCATACAGTGTGGGGTAGCACTGACATTAACGACAGAGGTGAGTCTCTTTTTGATTTTATCTTAAGTACTAACCTTATAGTAAGTAACGTTGGAAATGAACCAACTTTTGTTACCAGAAACCGACAAGAAGTTTTAGATATAACTCTTGTCTCCGATAATATCTATCAAATGATAACAAACTGGAAAGTATCTGAAGAGCATTCGTTCTCAGATCACAGAATGCAGGGCTAGATCCGCTCAGGAAAGAATGCAGAAAACTTTTTAATCGAGCTAAATTCACTAGAGAAGTATCAGACTGGGACTCCTATAAGGAATCCCTAAGGAGATACAAAAAAGAATTGAGGAAAACCAAACGATGTTCGTGGAGGTCTTTCTGTGGAAACATTGAAGAAGCCTCCGAAGCATCGAGACTGAGAAAAATCCTCTCCAAAAATCCAGTTATGCCAAGTTCCCTGAAAAATGTTGATGGGTCTTGGACAAACTCTAGCGAAGAATCGCTCAACTTGCTACTAGACACTCACTTCCCAGGTAGCTCACAAACAGTTAATAGTACTAATCTCAATAGATTAGGCAGAAACTCAACTTACCCAGATGGTCTGATCACAAGGGATAGATTACAATGGGCACTCAACAGCTTCAGTCCATACAAATCGGCAGGACCAGATGGCATAATTCCAGCTGAACTTCAAATGAATTCTGAGGTTATTGTGCCTATCTTAGAACACATTTTTAAAGGCTGCTTAAACCTAGCCCATATTCCACTGCTATGGAGAGAAGTCAAAGTTGTTTTTATACCCAAAGCTGGTAAATGCTCACATGTGAATCCAAAAGATCTCAGACCTATCAGCCTATCTTCATTCCTTCTAAAAACTTTAGAACGTCTGATCGATATCCACTTACGTTCAAGCATTGATAAGAGACTTCTGTCCAATGCCCAACATGCCTATAACAAGGGAAAGTCGGTGGAAACGGCTCTCCATACTCTGGTACGTACCATCGAACATTCCCTCCATCACAAAGAGTATACTATGGTAGCGTTCCTAGATATAGAGGGAGCTTTCAACAATGTCGACACATCTGCAATGGCTTCTGCGCTATCATCTCTGAAAGTAGATAAGTCGCTTAGTGAACTGATTAATCAAATGCTGACAAGCAGGGTTATCAATTCAAGACTGGGCGACTTCTCTGCAAGAAGATATGTTAGTAGAGGTACGCCGCAAGGCGGCGTCCTATCCCCCCTCCTGTGGAACTTGGTGGTGAATGAACTGCTAATGTGCCTGGAGGCGGAGAGCTACAGAGTTATTGCATATGCAGACGACGTTGCTATAGCGGTATCTGGGAAACATCCTAACACCTTAAAAGAACTCTTACAATATGCTCTCAATAAGCTAACACACTGGGCGGATCGGTGTGGACTAGGTATAAACCCCCACAAAACTGATCTTGTCCTCTTCACTAGGAAGTATAAAATTCCGCATATTGACCCCCCTACTATTAAAGGCATACCACTAAAATTTTCTGATGAAGCTAAATATTTGGGTCTTATTTTAGATAAGAAATTAAACTGGAAGCCTAACATACAAGAAAGAATCAAAAAGGCCACAGTAGCCCTTTTCTCCTGTAAAAAAGCCATTGGAAACAAATGGGGACTTGAGCCCCGCATTACTCACTGGCTATACATTTCGGTAATAAGACCGATTCTTACATACGGTGTATCAGTTTGGTGGACCGCTCTGGATATAGCGACAAACCGCGACAAACTTGGGAGAGTCCAAAGATCAGCCTGTTTGTGCACAAGTGGAGCACTACGTACTACTCCTTCTGCGGCACTAGACATTCTGCTTCATTTAAACCCCCCTCGATATTTATAGCAAACAAACGGCCGCTAACACAGCCATTCGACTCAAGGCCTCTTTACAGTGGATCAATAATACAATTGGCCACTCCACTATTCTAGATTATTTCGGATCACTTTCAAGTAACACTGATTACACCACCCCCCAATTGCACTTTGGTAAAGATTATCAAGTTACCATCCCATCCAGATCAATCTGGGAGGATGAGTCATTCCTAAATGATGAATCGATTCATTTTTACACTGATGGATCCAAAACCGATTACGGGGTTGGTGCGGGCGTTTACTCTGACAGACTAAATTTACGTCTCGCATTCCGTCTTCCAGATCATTGTAGCGTCTTCCAAGCGGAACTTTTAGCGATCAAAGAAGCTTTGTCTTGGCTTAAAGAAAACGTTATATCAACAACTGATATACGCATCTTCTCACGGTAACAATTTATCTGGTTCTTAGACTTGTTTAGTTTGAGTAATCAAAATATCTAAGCAGCAGTAATACACATTATCGAAAAGACACATTCAAAAAAAATTAATTGAAAGTACTTAAATAATCGAACTTGTTTCGTATTCAACTCAATGAAAATTTGTTTACACTTTCTTTTTGGGTGCTATTTATCTTCAGGGGCCTCTATATCTCTGGGGCCCCAATATCTCGGGGGCCCTGTATCATTGATACAACTGATTCAGCGTTAGCTACGCCCGTTTTAGTAATGGTTCTATTTAGACATTGTATGAGCATTATTGTAGTTGAAAGTAGATATTAAGTAAAAAATTCACCTAACTTTCTATATAAATAAAATACCTAAATAAATAAGACACAAATTTCCATACAAAATATGCATGTTCAGGAATATAAGATCTCAGAGATTTAGTCGAATACTCTTTATTATAAGTATTTTGACAGAAAAATTGATAACTGAGATTGCTGAAGGTCCTGAGATCTCATTTTCCCGAATTTTCCTTTTATTATGCATTTCAAACTACATAGCCTAAAGTTATGAAATGTTTTTCAAAAGTTTTTTTTTTTTCAAATTCTTTTTGAATCAACTTTGCTGGAAGTTTTATAAGAATACAAAAACAAATTATTTTCATTGTTTTTCAGTTGAATACAAAAGTAAAGTTAAAGTATTTTATTTGAATCCTTTTGCTTAGAAAAGTGATGAACAAAAGTTTCGAATATGTTGGATTAAGCAAACATGAAGGATAACCATATCTGTTCGATAAACTTTAAAGTTGAAGTCTTATATTATTAAACCCTTAAATATACATATTTGTTATTTTAAATTGTGTCAGTGTGTTTCTTCACAAAATAAAAATAAATGCCTGCAGGTTAAAGTTTGTCAAAATAAAATTAGAACTTATGCCAAAAAAAAAACACATTTAATGGATTTTTAATGGCTTATAAAGTATTATGTCCTAATGCTGATATCTTTTTATATAAAAAAGAATTGAAATCAAGGAAAAGGTGCAATAAAGCGTATATCACACTTTTTTCCTTGAGATTACAAAGAAATTTGCCAGTTTAAAGCAAGTTTTGGAAATTTGAAGTTTAAGAATTCTATGATTCGAAATTGTTATTTGAGTAAAGCATGCTTTTCATTTTTACGATTTCCATTCATTTTCTTACTTTTCCTGAGAAAGTTGCATTTATATCTGAAATAGTTACTTGCAATATGGAAACATTTTATCCGCAAACCAACATCACTCCTTTTGGCTTCTTCAGAAATCAATACTCCTCCTAAAGATTTTTCATTAAAACACATTTTCCTTTTTTCATTAGAAATCTTGTGTGCTATTTTTGCAATGGATAGTGAATTCAGAAAACTGATTCCTTAAGTATAAAATATATTTCCCGCATTCTCCCATCGTTCATTGTGACTTTCTCCACCAAAATTAAAATACTAACCGTTTGGAATTTTCCGAGACTGAAAAAAGTATAGTTTGAAAGGATAACGACAACGAGAGATGTAAAATATTCACAGGATAATTTATTTTTAGAAACTGGAAAACGGTAAAATATTTTAAAATGCCAAGCAACAAAGTACCACCATTTTAGAAATGCATAAGAAAATTATTTTACCTTTGCAAAATTTCATTGCCTTTGGGTTTCTGTGGAATTCTTGGAAGTTTGAAAAGAAAAATAAAGTTCTCTATAGAAATTCCATGAATGTTGTAAAATAAATAAATGAAGCATTCAGACGAAGAGAGGGTTAAGTGAAATTTGAAAAATCTCGAGACATAAAAGTCCTTTGATTAGCAACTTTTGTGTTGCATTTACTTGTTTTATACTATTTTTTGTCAGTCTCATTGAAGCCCAGAGATTGTTGTAGGACGCCAATCACATAGAAATTAAAGTTTTGATTTATCCTCCAAATTTTTAAGAAAATAAAAAAAAAATAAAAATTGTCAGTTCCTTTCTTCATAAGAACTTTCATTATTATTATGAACAGAACATATTAAAAGATAAACAGATGCGAAAACGTGAAGAAAAATCGAATAAAATAGTAGAACTATGAAAATCAATATAGCGTCGGCTAAATGTTTAAAACTAGTCTTATACTCGACTTGAAATTGAATCGAATTGATTTTATGCATTTTTTTTGAAAACAATTCCACACTTTGAAAGAGTTTTTTTGTGTGATAACACACGCGCAGCGTAGGCTGCAAAGCTTTCGCACCATCATATTAATATTGAAGGTTTGAATGAAAGAACAACAACTTTAGTGAGCTACCACCAAGCTTTTTTATAGGTTGGAGTTATAGCTATTTCACGGTCGCCAGGCCGATCATCAGACTCCTTAATGGTGCTTAGTCTATTTATGTTCAATTTTTATTCGAAAAATCATTTGCCCCACTCAGGCTCGAACCTAGACCACATTTCCACACTTTGTGTTGCTTGATATAACAGAGTTTTTGCTAAATCTTAAAGAAAATGTAAAGATTCTTATACAATAATATGTATTTTGTGGTGACGTGAAATAGCCCCAAACGAAATAAGACCAAATTCCAAATTTGGCCTTATTTCAAAACCGAAATAACTCCAATGGCCAATTTTGACTTAATTCGAAAGCCATACTGAAATAAACCACAAACCGTATAAAAATTAAACCAAGTTTATGCACTCACTTAGTGAGAAATTTATTCACTTTAGGGATGTGGAGTTAGTTCTCATGCGAGGTAGGAACTAAGACCCCCAAAAAAAAGTCCACCAAGAAAAAAGTAAGAAAGAAGTCAAGTATTTTGCAATTTTAGTAAGTGCTGTGAACTAAGTCCCCATGAGGAACTAAGTCCACCGAAGGAGTTAGTTCCTACTAGGCGAGAACATGAACCACTTTTTGAAAGTTGTTTTTATTCCCATATAAGGTGGGAAAAAAAAATTTCAAAAAAATGTGTGGTTTTAGTTTCCGTCAAATCTATAATCTTTTCCTTTAAAAAAAAAAATAAAAAAGCTTGCGGTATGTATGGGGGGCATACTGCCCCCTCTTAGGCCCCCCACTTGGACACACTCTAGGGTTTGGGGTAGGTGCGAGGTTGGGTGTATGCAAGGTTTCTTTTGCATTTAAAGAATCTGTTTTTATCGTATTGTATTGTGCTAATTGTTTCTTTAATGAATTACAGCTGGACACGCCTTAAATAATGACAGTTCTCAGCAAAAAATAAACAAACACACCTAATTTAACGTTTTTAAAATTTAAAAGTGTCATATGAAATTAGTTGGATACTTAAACAATAAAATGTACACATATTCGATGGTTTTAACTGTAACTCGATTAACATTTACGAAATCATCTGTTTTAGTTAAAATCATGCTCAATTAGTTATAATTTCCGACTAAATCTACATTTTACGGAAAAGATTTTTACAATTTCTTTCCATTTTTAACTATTCCATGATAATTTCCCATTTTAAAAGTACATACATAGGTACCTATAAGAAGTATAGTTTTTTTTTTTAAAATCGATTGATTTTATAATCCGTTACCAGGAAATATCGTCTCGGGGCATTTATTGATAACACATGATAAATTTCATTTTTCATTGTTGGTTCGACCTACGTGTTATTAAGTGAAAAATCTTTTTAAGCTTTCACTAAATAAAAAAGTTTTAATTACAGCTCTGTCACTTTCATTTAAAATCGATGACATTATGTACCCTACTCAAAAGTAAATCCTCTAGTAACTCAAATAAGATGTAACTAAACGCAGCATATTTATCAATAAGTACATAAGCCCAAAGCCCCTTGAAAGTAGGAGAATATTTTTTCTTTCTTTGTATTCATATAATGACTTTTATAAAACGTATTTATATGTATGTCAGCAAAAAATACCTGTACCACTTGTACATAATATAGATGTATATGTACTATGTAGTAGATGTATATGTAATTGTATTGTATTTCTCCTCTTTCGATAGGTTCTATATATCAAACATGTGGAGGAGGAAACTAATAAAAATGGCGCCCAACGAATGTTGCTTACGTCATTAAATCAACACTCAAAAATAAATAAATACTTGCATTCAGTAATATTTATGTAGTACATCTTTAAATCTTCTCATATACAATCATTTTTATCTTATTCGTTTTGTTTTCTTACTTTTTACGAATAAAGGGCAAATTGATGGGAAAAATACGTTGCAAACTTCTCACATTCATTCAAAGATTTCTCTTAACTTAGGGACGTAGGGGCATCGAAGGTTGACGCCATCTTTTAATCAGATCGTGCGCAGAGCATATCAAAGATTTTATTGCAATCTCTTTTTAAAAATAGTCGATATCCCTTAGGGCAACAAAAAAAAAAAAAGAGAAAATAAATCTGATTTCGAAATGAACTTTGAACTTTTCAACGGGCATTGTTGCCATTGTCAGCCATATTTAAAATATAAGATACCAAAACAGGTCAGCCATTTTGATGGAGCTTTAAATACTCATTTGAAATTTGTTAACTCTGTTTTTTTTTTTTAATTGAATTTATGACTTTTATTTTATAGATATAATTATGTATTTTAATAACTTACCGTAAGCTGTAAGCCTTCCAGTTCTGTCAGACAGTTTATAGTTGTTTGGATTAATCGACATTTTCTCCTCTGAAATTGCAAATTAAATAATAAAATATTATTGAAAATTTTAAATGAAATGCACAGTACAAACAAAAAAAACAGGGATGTTATAAAGAAGAAAATGAATTAATGACAAAAATATAAATAACTTTGCTAAAAAGAAAACTCCAACCTGAAGAAAAATGTCCTTCACTCTAAAAGTCTCACCCCACAATCATTGAAAATAGGTATGTCAATTAAAGAAAAGCAGGGATGTTATTAACTCCAAATGAAAAAAAAAAAAAAATAAAAAATTAAGTATACAATAATCAATGAAATTCGTATTGAAACACTAATTATTTAACTAATTGATGATGTCATAATGATTTGAGTATATTGTTTTAAGAACTTTAAAAGTAAAAACAAATTAAATTAAATAATAATGAAAAGATAATAATTTGTTATAAAATTAGTTTTTGAAAAAGTAATATTACGTGTTTAAAGGATAAAGCACAGTAAATTTATGTTTCCAGGGATGATATTGAAAATGTGTTGTTTAAAATTTTAAAATCGTCTTTTCAGAACGAGAGATTTTCTTTAATGTGCCACAGGAAACGTACAACTGAATCGATATAGTTTTTCTTTTCTTTAAGAGTTGGTATATTCCCTAAAATATATATAAAGCTGTATTTATATGTTATACATGCAATCACTGTAGGTTGTTTAGGTATAGGTACACCATCATGACCTACTTTCTTGCGCAAGGAAACCTGAAGGTTATGATCATGTCCTTTTGTAAGAACACATGAATTATGTTCATTTTAAATTGTTATACTGCGCAATCGCATACTATTTCTTTTTTCTACACCAACAAATGTAGGTAGGTAGACAAAAAAGGAAATGCCATTTAATTTACGTAACACGTACAAAATGGCGTCATATTTCGTTTCCTTTTAAAGAAAAAAACGTTCATATTTCAAAAGAAAATATTTAATTGAATTAATAAAAAAAATTATAGTTTTAAAATAAAAATCTTACCAATAATCTTTCGGAGATCGTCGATGTATTGCTTTAAGAAAATCAGTTTGACTGATTATGTGGGCAAGTTTGAAAATTCAAAATGTCTACCCTTCTTTTAAAGGGTGGTGAGAAATTATTTAACAGAAAACAAAAATCAATAAGCTTTCACACTAAAAATTATAAAATAGAGATTTTAATGTTAAAGTTTATAATATACTACAACTAAGCACACAATTAAAATGGCGAATGACGGTATTGAAAAAGGCAACAACTATATAAAGAATTTTTTTTTATATATATATTTTTCTCTGATGGAATGCGTGACCTTAATGTGAGGGAAGAATACAAAAGGAAAATGTATGTATCGATAGTTTTTTTTTTTTTTTTTCTCTAGCGATTTTGTATTTGATTCTTTTGTTTTAAATCTCACTTTTGTTTTTCAATTAACAGCTCCAATCAAGCTTTCTGTAAATGTAGCACACTTTTCTGAATTGATTTGTTCTTATGTTTTTTTTTTTTTTTTTAATTTCAACTAAAATTTAAACACAACTTTAACACTGTCTGAATGATGGTTACTTTAAAGGTAAGCTTAACAACTTTTCTGTATCTCTAGGACGGACAGAACAGAAGCAGCTTCACTGTCTGACGACCTGCGGAGCTATGCAGCAGTAGATTTGCTGGAATGCTAGTCCAAGCATTTTTGGTGGAGGTTATATTCAGTGATGTTGGGGGCGGATGACACCCTCGTAAAAGTGTCCTTAAATCAAAGTACATACACATATACACACACAAAAGAGCGAAAAATGCAAAGAGGGTGATATAATATTTGTTGTGTTTTTTTTTTTTGTATTTTGTTTTTGGGGATGAATGACGTCATGGATGACATTTAAGTATAGTCAGCCATGTTCCGAAAAGGATCCCCTTGAGAAAAAGGCGGAGCTTATAATTGGATTTTGTTATATTATTGTGGACGAGAAAGCTCGCAACGCAAAAAGGACTCTCCAACAATAAAGGTTAATGCAATCATAGTTATGCTTAGACAAAATGAAGTTAGTGTGAAGGGTAGTATGGCAGTAGCCCCCATTTTACGGTAGGTATAGTAAGTGCATGTACATTATACATAGAAACTATATCTAATAATGCATTTCTTTTGCTTAAGACTTGTGTTTACATGGCAAAAAACACGACTTAATAAACATTTTTAAATAAACCACAATCTCAAATCTAGGAAACGAAAGAAAGGGTACAAAAAAAAAAGATGAAAAACAAGAAGAAGAACTCAAAATAAAAGAGTTGAAAATACCAAAAAGAATTTACGTTGAAAAGTATTTCAAGAATGTCGTATAAGGGTATGGAATGTGTTCGTTTAGTCAGCATAAAAGTCTATGAATAAGAATAGCACAGAAGGTAGATATTAGATACCTAATAATGTAAGTAGGTTTTTTTTTTGTTTTTTTTTCTTTGCTATAAAAAGGTATGACAGGGTAATGGATAATCAAACCAAGAAGAAGAAAAAATGCCTTATCAGTTTTGTATCTTGACATGTTTCTTGAAATTCTTCGTTTCGGTTTCACATTATACAAACGACGATATACTGACATGACAACTTGACTCTTTTTGGCATATGTATATATGTTTTTTTCGCACTCTTTGTGTTAAATTTGACAGCTGTTTAAAGGATAAAATTGATAAAATAAATGCATGTCATCGTTTTTGCACATACATACAATAAATTGCTTTGACTAACGAAGAAGTAGCTATACTGCCTGTGCATGTAATATTTTACAGAACATCACTTGCCATCATCCATGAGGGAATAAAAGAATAAACTTGATGTACATTTTTGATGTTCGTATAATAATGTCCGACATATCCCCATGGTAAATATTTCCACATGTTTTTATTATTATTATTATTACAGAAGACAAAATCTTTCGCATCGGATGGTAATACAGTACAATGTAAATTTAAGATAATTCATTTTATTAAAATTTATGAGGATTATGTTAAATTTATCGTAAGTATAGACTAAGATTTTGATTCATGCAGAGCCAAATTAGAGATTACAAAAGTAGTTCACCCTGAAGTCCGGGAATCAATCAGGACGCTCACTTTTATTTTGTGAATGGGTAAATTTTTTATTATTATTATACACGTACCTAAACACTTTTTTTATTATTATTATACACGTACCTACACATTATCTTAAATTTACATACAAATAGTTTGTAAGTTTTCATAGATTTTTGTTAAAATAATAAAAAAAGCGATACCTTAGTCGTTCTTTTAATTTTTTAATATTAAGAAATTTTATGAATACGTACACCAGAAAAAATAATTCTTCAATATCTACTTGAAAAATAAAATGCACGAAAGCGTTATACGAACTTAAACTTTTGTATAATCACACTGTGATTTTTAAGGCTGAATTATACATTATATACTTATTCATCTGGTTTAAAAATAAATAAATTAATAAAAAAAATAGTTAATTTTATGCCACTAAATAAAAATATTGTTTACTTTAGGGAAATGTGTATAATGCACATTATAGTAATTAAATAAGTAGTCTTCTTTCTTCCTTATTGTTTTCACAAATTTGATTTTATCGTTTTTTTTTTTTACTATATGCACACATTTAATCATACGGTATAAACACGAAGACAATAATTAAAAACGAGACGAAAAACAATCAAAACACAGTTTATCACGACACAACTTAATTGTCGTGATGCTGAAGATGGAAAGAGACAAAAAAAAGCGGTCATATCAAATTTGTGAAAACAATAAGGCCAGGCGCGCACATGCAACTAAACAGTTTGGTTTCGATTTTGAGTACTATTGACACCAGGGAAATTGCTTTCGACACCACCTGCATATCAGCGCGTGAACTACTAGAGGGGGATAAAAAATTTTTGGATTGGACATTCAATGTATTTCCCATAAGAGAAAACGAAAAAATTGTCTGGAAAACATTAATTTTACTAATTTATTTTATATGAACGGGTATCGGTATTTTAATTGCAATGTAATAATAAAACACGTGAGTTTGTGAATCAAGCTTAAAATATATCGAAACTTAAAACTAGATTGCTTTAATTTATAGGTAAAAAGTGTAAACAAATCATCCTCACAATGATAACCAACAACAACGATACCCAGTTAAGGAAAAAGGAAGGCAGAGGCGTAGCCAGTTTTATTTAAAATATGTTTTGTTTTTATTTTGTGCTGTGTAAAATGTGTTTGATAATTTTAATTTTTGCCCATAATTATGAAAATACATGAAATTATTTTTCATGGTGAAATTTTTTTGTTTTTTTTTTTTAATCGAATAATGCCGAAAATTATTTTTTACTTTGTTTTGTACTTTTTACAAAATTTAATTTTAATGCTAAGATAAGCTCCCAAAAGCAAAAATAGAATCAAAAATTTAGCAAGAATAATAACAACATTTTAAGTGAATTATAAATGTGTGCCCTTAACAAGCTGTTCCAATCCTGTGTTTAAAAATTTACCATATCTATTAATTATTTAAGTTTTCTTTATCAAGAAAGTTTTACGTTAAAATGTTCTAAACATAAAACATACCTATTATCCTATTTCACATACTAAAATGCAAATACATACCTACAATATACCTATCTATACTTCATTTTTAAAAAAACTATTTCAGTTCAATCCATAATATTATTTTGCCCCTAAAATCCTTCCCTCACTACGCACATGATCTCGTTTCAACTCCCGACGTTCATCAATTTTGAAAAACAACAACAACAATACACGTTTGTTTACATTCTTTATGGGCAAAATAAAGCAAATAAGAAGTTATATTCGGTATATATTCTTCTTGAGTAACAAACTAACATACATTGTTAATCTATTGCAATTATTATATGGATACCCATTCATATAAAATTAATTAGATAAATTAATGTTTTCCAGACAATTTTTTCGTTTTCTCTTATGGGAAATACATTGAATGTCAAATCGAAAAAATTTGTATCCCCCTCTAGTAGTTCACTTACTGACTGTCAGGTGCCGTGACTCCTGGTGCCAATAGAATTATATGAGAGTCCGCGCACATAAACTAGCGCGCACTCCCATATAATCCCATTGTGCTCAAAATCGAAACCAAACTGTTTAGTTGCATGTGCGCGCCTGGCCTAAGGAAGCTTTGGTTTTCACGTGTTCAAACTTAATTAAGTAAACTGGAAACTTGATTAAAAAGAACATTATGTACCTACATATAGTCCAGTAACCTTGTCGTCTCATAGGAGGGCGTGTTTGCGTTAGATCCGGTAGTTCTGATTTTTTGCCGAGTCGTTTATGATATTGGCCTCAACAGCTTCAAAAATACAGATATTCAAAATTTAGCAATAATAAATTTATAACAACAAGTAGTATAATTTTCAGTATAATAAAAAAAAATGGTTCTCGGCACAACATGCATAAAAATACTAGAGCGTATAAGTTGGGTCAAAAGAAGAAAAAAAAATCCTTTGGAGGGGGTAGTCTATATCCCCCCGTTCAATTGGGAGGGGCAATTTTTCAAAAAACTGACATGAAATAGAAAACGACTCATAAAAATCCAACGAAATTTTTTAAAATAAAATCCTAACCCTTTTGTAAAAGCCAGGAATCCATTCTTAAATTTTCATTTTAAATAAAGTCGTTTTAGTCAACAGTTTTTGAACAATTCCATTTCAAACTCAAAAATAAGGAAAAAAACATAGTTTTTTGGGTTTTTTATAAGTACCATTTTTATTTTAAATATTCAATGCCGTTATTAATTTGAGTCAAACACTAAAAACCAAATGCTTAAATGTCTTCTAGTTTTTAAAATGATTAAAAATAACAAAATCTACTTTTTTAAAAAATTAAAACTTTTTTTTAGTAAAGTCCGTTATGGTATAATTTCAAATATATACTTTTACATTTCCTACTACTAATTTAAAATATTTCTATTCACATACATATTTCAAATTTCATCATTTAAGGAATTTATTCCCAAAAACATTAAAATAAATTTGGGTTCGAAGAGAATGTTGAGTTAAATTTCTTATTTTTATTTCTATTTAAAATACTCTTCAACATTAAATAATGAAGCGTATAATTCTAAGAAAGCATTCCCAAAAATCCTTTGTAACTATTCCTTCAAAATAAACATATGAAGTGAGGAGAAGGTTCTATGAGACTCATTCAGAACCCATTTTATTTAAAACCAATAAAACTTATTTGCCTAAAATGTACCTACTCCAGGATTGTTGTTTAGAAATTTATTAAATTAAATATACATAATTTATCACGCTCAAGGACCTTTTATTTCATTTAATTTCATTTCACCACAAACCTCAACCTTTTAATTTCACAAAAAAGGTCTAAATTAGATTGTCTATATCAATTCATCTTGATAAATATTTAAATTTTTGGGAGGATATAAAAAATCAAGACATTATAAAAATTCATTAGAGGAATTTATGAAATAAAAAAAACGTGAAACTTTTAATTTCAATGAAGTGGAAAAAACACTAAAACTTTAATTTCTTTTTCGGTGCGTACGGTTACAATTATGTATATGATTTATTTGGAAAAATGCTTGTTTCATATAAAGTATTTGGCTTCAGAAACGTTTAATTTCAAGAAGGGTCTTGCAATCATTTGTTTTTTTTTTTTTTTAATTAAAAACAAAGATTTTTATGAATGTAAATAATTTTTTCTTTTTTAACAAAATTGATTGAAACTTTTAGTAGTGCGTTAGTCGCATTTTAAGTCTTTTCCTTAAATTAAAAACAAAATAAATTAAATAAGGTTAAAATAATGTGATTTGGCACAAGGATGGGTTTATCACTCTCCGCCTACTAACACAACGTTAGAAAAAAAAACAAGTATCACTGATTTATATTTATATTTATGTAAGCTCACAATAAGTGCAGTCAAATCAAATATTTCAGTTGACGCACTGAGAAAAAAGTGAGGTTATTATTGTGTGAAATTTGCGTGTAGCATGGAGGGTTGAGGTTTCAGGAAGGTAAGTGAGCGCTAAAATTTCCTTATTTAATTTATTTGAAACAGTATTTATTTTCGAATAAAAAACACTGTGTCTTCAAGGTTAAAAAATATATGTACAGGGTGTTTTCAAGTTATACCAATACTTTGTGATATGATCAAGCATTTTCTGAGAAAAAAAAAAGTTTGGAAGTGGGGTTCTGTTTTCATCGTTTATAAAGGCGAGGGATAATTTTCTAAAACATTGACTAAAAGTGAATAAACAAATATTCAAAAACAGTGACAATATTTACAATTCCAAAATATAGTTTTTTGTTTTTAACATATAACCCATATTCTTATTATATTGCTTAATCGAATAATTTCAGTTAAGAATTTTGGAGATTTTGAATTAAATATTGTACAAAACTAAAAATTAAAAAATTTATAAAAATCTAATAAATTTTCGTTTCGTATTAAATGCTGTTATTAACTTTTAATCAAAGGCTTAATACCACATGATTGAAGGCCTTTTAGTTTAAAAAAAATGAAAATTATTAAAAATACAGAGGAAAATGTTACCCTCTCCTCTCATGTTATTTTAAAATAACCGTAAATAAAAATATTTTTTCACCTTTTCCCTTATTCTAGGCAATTGATTAATAAAAACATTATTTATTTATTACATTTGTAAGAAAATATCCGATTAGATTGGAACTCCTGGCGAAAATATGAACAACACATTTTTTGTAGAAAATTTATTTTATTTTAGTTTGGCGATGTAAATTTTTCCACTTATAGGATTTGTTTTAAAAAAATTCACCAATCACTACAAAAGAGGACCTTAAGCCCCTTCCTGTCTTAACTCCGCAACCCTAGACTAGAAACTTTTAGTTTTGTTGTAGGTACCTGGGTGTCACATTTACCTTATAAGCGAGGTACACATTTTCGATGACGTATGACAGTACACCCTGTTGGATTGTTTGTCAGGCAAACTGATGCTCACAAAAATGTTTGTATTGATTAACTGTCAGCGGACTGAGAATGTGTTTGATCGATAATAAAATAAATAAATAAATTTGATGGCACAACAGCTCATGAAGAACTAGGGCCTAGTGACTTACAACTCTCAACCATTCCTGTGTGCGTGTCTGCAGGAATGGAGGGGACCTACAGTTTATTGCCGAATCCGAACGGCTAACGAGCGGCGCTTTTCTGTGGCAGGAGATACTCTTGGAGGATTTGTCAATTCCTCGCAAGAGGCAGTAGCCGTTTTTTCTTTTTTTTTTAAATAAATAGGTGGCGAGGCTGGGGATCGAACCTTAGACCTTCGGCATGATAGTCTATCGCACTAACCATCACGCCACGGCTATAATACACTTGTCAAAACAATTAAGGGAACAAAAAAAAATCACGTTTTTTTTAGTGTTTTTCGAAGAGCTGGATCTCTGTGAAAAGTGGTCGTATTGAGATGAAACAAAAAGCATTCTGAAGCTTTATACTTTTTGTATTGAGGAATTTTCGCAAATGATTTTTTTAAGGTACCGTTATTGCGCAATTATAAGAAGCAACACGACCCAAAAATTTTAAATTTTTTTCTTTTTTTTGAACATTGTCATTTTCTTTGAAAAATTTTTTTTGAGCCAATTTAATGTTGCGCTTCAATAACTTGTTCATTCAGCTTTAAGGTCATCTTTTTTCGTCATTGTAAAAATTTTTTTCAAAAGAATATCTGAAAAAACAGACCTTTGATTTTGACTACCAATATTATCACAAGGAATGAGGACAACGAAAATTTATGGGTAGTTTTAAAAACTGGAATTAATATTCTACAAGATTTTTTCAAAACTTTATAACGATTATTTTTTTTGGCTCCTCATCGTTACATTCAGAAAAGGTAAAAAAAACGAGTTTTTAAAGAATTTTTGTAAATCTTTTACTGGTTTAAAAATATTGACTGTATGACCTAATTTGTTAAAACATTTTAAAGAACTATAGACCACCAATATTTCTGTAAAATTTCAAATAAATCCATTTAACAGTTTTCATGTACCGAATGATCAAAGTCGTAAAAACAAATTAAGGGAACAAATTGGGTGGTTCATAAACATTGTGAAATTGTCATCAAAATGGAAACGAAAACAACAATTTCTGCCCACTTAAAATTTTTGGGTCGTGCTGCTTCTTATAATTGCGCAATAACGGTACCTTAAAAAAATCATTTGCGAAAATTCCTCAATACAAAAAGTATAAAGCTTCAGAATGCTTTTTGTTTCATCTCAATACGACCACTTTTCACAGAGATCCAGCTCTTCGAAAAACACTAAAAAAAAGTGATTTTTTTTTGTTCCCTTAATTGTTTTAACATGTGTATGTGCCAAATATCTTTCATAAATCATCTGTCAGCGATCATTTGGTTCAATTTTGCTCATGTTCAATATTTTTTTTTGTAATAATAGATATGTACTTTAACTTTGATCTGAGGTGAGAATTTGTATTTGACTGACGGCCAACAAAACTGATTGTGTACGCGAAACCTTTCACGCAAAACTGATTTCATACAAAACTGTCGTATTTGATATATGTGTAATTGTGTACCACGCTTTAAAAACACAGGCCACAGATTTTCAGAAATTATTTGGACTAGTTTGCAAAGGGACGTATCCCTGTCATTTTATATGCCACATGAAAATAACATTGTACCAATAAAATATAGATTTTTTCACCCTTTGAAACCAGACATATTTAAAAAAAAAAAAAACTTTGAATTTTTCTTAAAATTACCTGGTATTGCCCGCTTACCAAATACATGGTCGTTCTAGTCTGGAATGAATTATGAAAGCAAACATTTTGGACTTTTCTAATAATTCTAATTTTTCCCAATATATTCCAGAATTTAAACATTTCAGGGTTTGACAGGAACACATACTTCAAGATCTATTAAACCATGGGTGTTTTTTTTTGTAAAATTTAAATGGCAGTCCTCTTTTTTGTTTTAATCTTACTAACCATTAATAAAAATAATAATGAATAACTGTTCCTGCTATCTTATAAATTTATCGATTTTATTGGAATACGTATATAACCCTTATCATATAAAACTGATTTTCTGACAGGTGGTCGACTGTGCGGCGCGCGGATAAAATTATTTAACTTGATATATCGTTTATTTATCTTCAACATATTGTTATCCGCCTACAATAATTGAAGCTCATTTATGACATACGCTCATTGAAATTTTAATTTTAACAAATAAATGTATACATATTTATTTAATAATGGATGGCTTCCTACTATCACAATAGAATAAGGACGCGCAGTTAAAAATTGACTTAAAAACAGAGAAATAGTAATACTTTGGTTTAGTTTAAACGGTTCGAACAAGAATAAAAGTTGTGAAAGCAGTGAAAGTTATTGTATACGAAAAACAAGATCGAAAATTAAAGAAATTGTGTAAATGTTAAAATTATCAAAATTAAATACAAAAAGTAAAAGTTATATTGGGTCAAAAAAATAAATAACTAAGGTATACAGTCTTTGGTTAGAAATATTCTGAGTGATACAATTGGATTTATTTATTTTCCACGCTATGTTATAAAATAAAACTATCTATTTATATTTAATGCCCATGAACACATAACAGTTTTAAGAAATTTTAGTGAAAGTGCCAAACTTACAAGGCTTAGTTTGTTGTTATTTGTGCTGAAAACTGAAATGTTACAAATATGTAACTTTTAAGAGTGAAATATTTACTTGGGTTTAGTTATAAATTTTTTATAATAGACTTTCAAGTTAATTGGAGTTAATTAAACGTGCATCGAATTTTTGTGTAGTTGATTTTCAAAAATCTGCTATTTTGTATCTGAAATATGGTGGTATTTATATGAAGTATTTATTTGAAGCTGTAGTAGCCGCGTGGAGTAGTTAGTGCATTAGACTGTCATGCCAGAAGGTTTTGACATCAACTCTTAACCACTTTAACCTTAAAAAAAGTTTTTCGCAGGGCTACTGTCTCCTGCCAGGAAGTGACAAATCCTCCAAGAGTATCTCTTGTCATGATGAAAAAATGCCTGTCTTTTTAACAGTTCGGGTTCAGCTGTTGCGCCATCAATTTTATTTTTCTTTTTTTAATAATTCCTAGCTGAACGAAAAAAAAAAAATGATTCAATCTGAATTCAAAATTCGGATCGTGACTGTACTAGTGCTTCATTAAATTACTTCAGTTGAGTTCAAGGAAATCATTTACTCTTGCGAATTTTACAGTAAAACTTTTCGTATGCAGCATGCATACGATATCCTACATAATGGTGCTTCAAAAAGAGGCCTCCAAATAGATAAATAGTTTATTATCTATATTCAAAAATATTCTACAGCTTTTATTCTATTTTGATTTTTGATATTAGATTATGTTCCTAAAAGTTTTTCTATTTCATTAAAATTTTCCATGCATATTATAAATGTTAAAATGCTGGAGGTCAAGGTTAGATTCTCCAGCATCGACCACCTAATAATAATAAAAACAAAAATGGCTACTGCTTCTTGCGAGGAACTACCAAAACCTCCAAGAGTATCTCTTGTCATAGCAAAGTGCCATTAACATTAGACGTTCGGATTTGACAGTAAACTGTAGGTCCCCTCTATTTCTGCAGATACAGACACAGGAATGGTTGAGAGTTGTTAGTCACTAGGCTCTAGTTCTTCATGAGCTGTTGTGCCATTAAATTTATTTATTTTTGTATTATTATGTAAAAGGGGTTTTGGATGACAAAAGGTCATATTACGTAGGTTGGTTTAAAACAAAATTCAAATATTTTCAAAATCATTTTTAGACTTATTTTGTCGTATCTTTTGCAACATACCCTGTAAATGCCATTATAACATCGACTTAAGGACTTTGATAAAAGTTACTTCATGTTAATAATTTTAGAGACAACCATGTCTCTTTTGGACAAAATAATTTTACTTACTGACGATACCTCCTGTTTTTTCTCTGGTTTGTCTAGCTAGCAGCTCAACTGATTTAATTAGTAATAATACCGTTAGTTTAACTTATGATTATCTTTTAAGTGTTGTAGTAATCACAAGCATACATTTAGTACACATTTCAACATCAATTGTTTGAACACAAAATGTTAACAAGATGTAAGGAAAAAATAGCCCACATACGCCACAGTGTACCTACACTACATAGCACAAGAACTTTTAGAAATGTTTTGTTTATACTACTGCGGGCTTGCAGGAGTTTTATATAATATGGATGATGCTGCATGATGCATGGGTTGTCAACATTTATTGTTATTAAAATGTATGTGCATCTATCAATCAAATTAAGCTTGTGCAATAATGATGTAATTTAAGAAAATAAGGCAATGCCGCTGCTGAGGGAAGGCTCTTTTGGGACAGATTTTTCTATTTATCTGTGTTTTTTTTTAATGTCTTACTCTTTTTAAAAATCTCTCTTTGTATTGAGTTTTCTTAATGAATTTAGGAGAGCATTAACCCTTGAAATTATGGTTTCTAAAATTTAATATTTAAAGTTTGAAATTTGTTTACAGTTGCAATAAAATGTTTTTTTTTTGACATCAAGGAAATAATATGCTTGCATTGATGCGAAAAATGTAACAGTTTTTTTTTAACTTAAAAGCGTTATGAACTATTATATATGTATATTTCTTATATAAACTTAAAATAAAAATGCGATTCAATAACTTTTATGTAAATATTCTTTTGTGCTTATTTTCACACTTGTTAATGGACATTAACAGGACTATACTCTAAGGTATTCTTTGCTGAATGAACCCTATGATTCTTAGTTTTGAACACCCTAATTGTGTAATTTAATTTATGTATATTCTCATATTTGATTTTTTTTCCAGCTCATTAGTATTAAATAAAACGCTATACGATAAAATCCTTGCTCTTTACCTTAGGATGCGTTAGTTTTTATTGATGTTGTTGTTGGTCAGTGATAATAATGGGGATTTTAACCCTTATAACTTTACCATTTAAAAATAACTAAATTTGCTTCAATATCATCTACGTAGATCCAATAGCTTCCATAACACAGATTTTCAAAATTTAGGAACACTTAATGAATTTATGTATATAAAAACAAGTTTAGTATAATAAATTTGGCTTAAGTATCAATACTCTACAGCGAACCGTGAAGGTTGGGTAAAAAAAAAAATGTAGTATACTTTGCACTTTTTAAACATTTTTCGTTAAAATGTAACATTGTTGTTAACTATATTACGTCGCCTTCGTGACATAGGAACGTAACTACATTTTTGACGATTTTGGACTGGATATGCAACTTTTCTTAAAATATTGCTTTCTATGTTGTGTCAAAAAATTGTATCACTAGGTGATGTAGTTTAAAAGATAGCACTTGCCATATCTACATTTTTTCCAAAATACCTCGAAACAAACAAACGTATAAAGCCTTACGTTTTTATGGCCTGAATTCAAGAAACGAGAAACAAAAACAAGATACGTTTTTGTGGCTTTGATAGTTTTTATAATAGAGTCTGTCTACATATAAAACTTAATAATTTTGTGTTGTGAAGTTAATTTTTTATGTAAAAACTCCACAATCAGAATATATAAAGTCGTAGAAAAGGGTCGCTGGGATTTTTGTAACTTCAAACCCATCAGCTTAACTTTGATTAAAAATCGAGAGGTCGGTACAGAGTGACACAATGTAAATTGGTTTGAGTTGTCTTGGCAGCAGTACCTATCAAAAAATTGACACTAAAAACATTTATTTTAAGTATGAAATGCATCTCGAAGAATTCAAGGCTCTACAAATAATGCGGAGGCAGTCAAGTCCTAAGAGCCGCCGTACAGTACAGACCGATAGTTTGGTCGGGTTGGGCTCTGCAAGTTCGCACACTGCTGATGGGCCAACTAAATATGTTGGGTTGGTGCGTACACTGGACTGACTGTTGGTCTACTGTTCAACAGATTTGGCAGAGAACAGCATAATCACAGTTAAAATAATTTTTTCCAGAATTACAATCATTGCTTTTATACAACGGAGGAGAAGGAAGTAAACCCAAGAGCTTTGGGTGCACCCTATTACCAGCGATAGTTTATTGAATGGACAAATTTAATTTAGCAGTCGTGTAATATAATGTAACATTATTGTCGTGTTTATTGTTTAGTTTTTTATATACTTATTCTTATTTTATATACTTCTTATACTTATATACGTATTTCTGAAAATAAATATTTCCAATTAAAAATTTTTTTTTTTTGAAAAATTTCCCAAATGCGGGAACCGTGAAAAGTTTAATATCTTATCTCGCTCCAATTTGAGCCAAAATATTAAGTAAGATATTTTTGTAGAGCACTTAAATTCCTATATATTTCCATTTATGCAGGTATGTATGGAGATTGCTTGTGCTAAAATTAGTATGGCAAAATCCCAATATTCAGCGAATAACTTTTTACTATAGCGAGTTTTTATGCGACATTGCCACCTCGTCTGATCCATATACCCCAATAAAACTAGTAAAAAAAATTTGAAATTTTGTATCAGCTTTTGCATTTTAAAAATCCATTAAATCACAGTAATCATTAATTTCATTTAATTTAATTTCGGAAGGAGCAATTTTGGATATAAGAATTATTTTTTTCTTAAAAAAAAAAACACTTAGTGCCAAGTTTAATTAAAATCGACAGAGTTTTTTTTCGAAGTTCATATTGAGTTTTCAAAAAAAAAAAAAAATTAATTAAATCTTCAGTTTAAAAAATCCAAAATTTATACCATTAGCCCCTACCTATGTATATCCCAAGTAAATTTTCACATACATATCAGCTTTATCTCGACCTTATTGAATAATCAAAAATTCAAGTTAATCCAAATCTCTGGCTTAGTGGAATAGCAAAGCAAAAAAAGTTGTTAGGAGAATGGTTTTATTTTGAATTAATTTTTTATCTGTGGATTTTTAAACTAATCGCTAAAATTTTAATCAAGTTTGACATTAATTTGAAGGAAATAGATGTCGCTTGTTAGAAAATGTCTTTGACATTAGTATAGAAAAGTTATAAATCTGCATACACTTGCGAGAAAAAAAATGGAATCATTCCTTTTCGCATTTTAAAAGCAATAATCTCTATGGATACAATATTTGTGCCTAAATTTTAATGCTCATGTTTTAAAGCTTGAGCTGCAAACTTTAAATTGGAGGCAAATTCATAAACGACCATTGTATAGTTTTGGCGTTATCCGCCATACTTACTTACTTACTTTACTTTAGATGGCGCTCACAGCCCAGGATGGACTACGGCCTCAACCAACAAGCCCCTCTATCCAGCTCGGTCCCTAGCTAGCTGCCTCCAGTTACGCACTCCAAGTTGGTTGAGGTCGTTCTCCACTTGTGTGCGGCATCTAAGGTGGGGTCTTCCTTTGCTGCGCAGACCCTCGTCGGGCTGGTGCGTTGGTGTCCATACGCTCCACGTGTCCCAGCCATCTCAGCCGCTGAATTTTCAGCTTCTTGACCAAATCGACGTCGCTGTAAAGTCCGTAAAGCTCGTTATTAAATCTTCTCCTCCATATACTCCATCGATACATACTGGACGAAGATCAACCGAAGAATCTTCCTTTCAAAGCACCCAAGCAGATTCTCATCCGTTTTTGACAGGGTCCATGCCTCTGTCCCATATAGCAGGACCGGGATGATTAGGGTCTTATATAAGGTCTCCTTGGTTCTCTGAGAGAGGGCTTTATTACTCAAATGCCTTCATAGCCCGAAGAAACAGTGATTGGCAAGAGTAATTCTTCGTTTGATCTCTACGCTGATGTCATTTTGTGATGTTATAGTGGAGCCCAGGTAGACAACGTCCTTGACGTCTTCGAAGTTGTATCTATCCATCGTGACGTTTTGCTTGAGCCAACGATGTTGAGATTCCTTTCTCGATGATAGCATATACTTCGTCTTGTCCTCAATACGAGCCGCCTCGGATTCAATACTTGCAAACGCGCCAGTAACAGCTCGCTTCGTTCTCCCAATGATGTCAATATCATCTGCATAAGCAAGTAGTTGAACAGAATTTTGAAAAATTGTACCTCTGTTGTTTAATTGCGAGTTGCGTAAATTGCTTCAAAAACGATGTTAAACGTTATCCGCCATACTAACAAAAATAACAAGTTTTTGTTTATCGGTGTGCTGTTAAAAGTGAAAAGTAAAAACATAATCTCGATTTAATAGGCCTTCTTTTCTTGGAAACAATTTGATACCACACTTGCAGATATTGCTCAATTGGTTACACTACTGCGGCAAGGAATAAGCCAACGTGCTGTGACACCACAGCTCCATTCAAGCCAATGCTGTTTATCAAAGATTTACAAAACGTTCAGGGAAACGTTGCCGGTGTATAACTTGAAAAATTCATCGCAATGACTTCTCTCCAAAATCGTCATTTGACTGAAGCAATAAATTGCATTCAATTTTGTTGTAAATATTACAACAACCATTAACATGCATTTCTTTGAGAGCAATTTTTTTTTTTTTAGGTGAAACAAGAGCGTGATTAAATTTTTTTATTTTTTTTTTATTCATTTGAGAGCGGGTCAGAATTCTGGTTATCAAAATCCTGTGTGACCAAAATTCTTTTTGTTTCTTTTTTTTTTGAAAATACTGTACAACCAAAATTCTGTTTTTCAGAATTCTGTATTTCAAAATTCTGTATATCGAAATATCTGTATATTAAAAATGCTGTAAGTGTAAAATTCTGTTTTCCAAAATTCTGGTTATGTCCAAGTTCTATATTTTGAAAAAAAAAACTTTTTACAATATCATTGTTAAGCACGTACAAGTATTATAGAATTTGAGTATTTTGAGGAGGTTTTACATTGACATCTTAATATGATCATTTTTAAATTAAAGTACAAAATAGCTCCATGAAATTTGGCCCCATTCAAAAATGGCGCCAAACAAATAATGAAAATTTTCCCCAAAAATTTATATAAAAGCAAGAACAACAAAAAATTGATAATATTTATGAATTGGAGTCAATTTTCATTGTTTGAGGGCTTCTTTTCATTTTTTTTTTTTAATTTTTTCGGTTTAATTTCAGTATGAAAAACGGTTTTTTTTTCATTTAGTTGGGGTCAATTTGTCATTTAGAAAATTGGGTAATTTCTCCAATTTTGGGGATATTTTTTATATTTTGTTTAGTGTAATTTTTCATTATGACCAAATTTCATGTAGCCGTACATAATATGTATAATGGGGCTTGAGTGCAGCAACTTTCCGAATTTAGTTTTCCTTACAATTTAAAAGAAATTTAGACAGTAAGTATACAAGGAAAATTGTTGTAATATAAGATTTCATTTCATTTAAACTTTCATCAATATTCTGCTTTTTAAAATTCTGTATTTAAAAAAATTATTTTGATAATACAGAATTTTGAAAAGTAGAATATTGAAATACAGAATTTTACTCATACAGAATTTTGGCCATACAGAATTTTGTCCATACAGAATTTTAAAATACAGAATTTTGTGTAACCAGAATTTTGAATTACAGTATTTTGAAACACAGTGTTTTATAAACAGTATTTTGACCCTACAGTATTTCGACCCCAACCCTTTATTTTTCTTTCGCTTGGGCCTATTGGCTGAAAGAAAACTTAAATATTAAAAATATTAAAGTACTGCATAAGATTTCGGTGCTGGAAAAAAAATAGAACGTAAGCGTACATATACCTATACTCTTTTAGTTTCGTATACCAGAAAAATGCTCTTACTGAAATAAAAACTAAGTAAACGTGCAATACAAACGATAACGAAATTCAATATTTAAATCACCACCAATCCAACAAGAATCCGTTTTTTATTTTTTTGTCACAAATTATTCAGTTTTATTTGTAAGATTAATCACAACACGCTCGACTGTTATCTGTTTACATTTTGCATTCAAATCCACTTATCTAATATTTTATTTCACCCGCATATCCTGTGTAATCCTGTGCCACCTATCATGGCAAGCTAAATGATCACTTCTATCGAAAAACTCGACACACGCGTTCTCCGTTCCACTAAATAAAATCACCTACACCCACCATATCGCCATCCCAGGTCCCCAAGTACTCGTAGGTACTTCATTTGAAAACATTGCTGCTGTGTTA
Source organism: Epistrophella euchroma (assembly GCA_947049315.1). Lineage (NCBI taxonomy): Eukaryota > Metazoa > Arthropoda > Insecta > Diptera > Syrphidae > Epistrophella > Epistrophella euchroma. The sequence goes on along the minus strand of OX346247.1, from coordinate 15,608,218 downwards.
ATATTTAAATAAAAGCTAGTTTCGCAAGTTCTGGCTGGTTAACAGTGATTAATTGAAAATTATAAATTAAACATTTTCCAATGCAATACCCATTCTGTACACAATATATCCTTTGTTATATCAATTTTGCAGCAGGTTTTTCGGTGGGTGGACAAAGGATGAATGTACTCTCGTATGTCCTGGTATAGGAGATTTGTATCCGGAATCAGAACCATCGTCCTCCATTTGTTATCCTCTTTCGTTGAACATTAATTGGGACTGCTGCTCTATAATGTACGCAATTTGGAGGGAAAAATAAAATCATTGATCAACATGAAAATAATGAACTGATACTGTTGTTGATGTTTTGAGGGCGATACTAAAATTTTGTTTTCAGTTCGAAGCACATTGTTGTTCTGCATGTTGTCAAGAGTTATTTAACCAGAAGGGATTTAATCGGATTATGACGCATTTGAGATTATTGTTTGGTCTTTAAGCCTTGTACGATTTATTTTGCTTTACCTTTATGCCTATACCATCGCACCTACACTATAAACAGTTTATATCTACAAAGCAGTGGCGGCAGCGTAAGTATTGATTTCGGTTAGCGCACCTACCTCTTTCCCTAAAAACTAACACCATAATGGGGTGGCCTTGCCTCACACCACAAAAAGGAAATTCAGAATTTCCTCAACATCGCACGCCCTTTGTATGAAAGGCCATTTTATACATGGCACTTATACATTTTCATATACTTACCACCCACTATTTATTTACAGGACTTGCCATGAAAGTGGTGGTAAGAATATTGCTATTGGTTAGTGGTGTATTGAATTGCGCAAAAGCTGCCCCAGGACTTCAGCGGAATGTGACGTCATTGTTGGATAATTTTGCCACAGATGCGCAGCCGAAGGAATTGCAAGGAACGGCCGGAATCAGAGTAGCTCGAGATTTTCCTTCTTTAGCTGTTGAACGTGGTCCACACAGCGTAGTTCAGGATTGGAGTTTGGTGTGTGTACAGCTCTGCGGGTGAGTTGTTATAATCCAAAATCAAAAAGAAAATATTTTATATGTCCTAAGTGATGTCCTGATGTGGAATTAAAAAAAAAAAACAAAACAATTCTTATTGTAAATTCGACTTTTTTGTGGACATTTTTTAATGCAAATTACTTTTGTTGTGGTTTTGAAAAATATTTTTGATCCATTTGCAAAAAAAATATATCAGAATATCAGACAAAGTGCATTGGTATATGTATTTTAAGTGCTCATGGACTTGTGAAAGTGTTTGAAGAAAAAAAAACAAGAGAAAATAAATTAATCTTTAAAATATAAATAGCGCCAAGTAATGTCCTTTTATTGTCATTTTATTTTTGTTTTTTTGATGACACGTGAAAACTTTAGGACTATCAATAGATCTTCTCTTATTTGTGTTCCTTTTCCTTCCACCGCCATTACCGGTTTACCTTGAATCATGTTATTGTCTTCTGCTCGGTTTTATACAAAAAAAAAAAAAACGGGAATAATCTGCAACGCCTCCTTGAGGAATATCTATAGAATTGGTAATACTGTAACTGTAGGTATGAATGCAGGTATATATAATACAGACTGGAGTACAAAGTTAAATAGGTTTCTAGGTACTGGGGAGTAAGTTAAGTTTATTTTTTTTAATTACTACAATAACCTTGAAAATTTTATTTTACGATGTTAATATTTAATTTAAAATTTACAATTTCAAAGTAATTGTAATGGTAATAAATTTTTTTTTTATTTACTTATTTATTTTTAGTAACAATTTTTTCTTGTAAAAAATATTATATTAATTCTAATAAGATAATATAATTTAAATATTTTTTACCATTTTGTTCGTTAAGGAAAAAATATGTTAGCTGACTTCGAGTTTAATGAATATAAAATCAAAAATATTATCGTTTTATGAAGTCATTGAATAAAAACCTTTTGATTTCAACATAAACAATGTTGCATCAGTTAATTCCTAGATTCATGTTGCTGACATTTACTTCCACAGATGAATAAAGTAAACAAGAATTCCAAATTTATTCATCCATGAAATTACTGATTTTGAATATCTATGTATTTACATAGAGGCAACAGTTGAATATTTTAAGGCTTTATTCAGGAAGTTTCTTTTTTTTATAAAAAAAAAGGGTTATTAATTATTTTTTGTAATCCTAATTGGGCTTTAGTTCTTTGATTAAATCTTTTTAATTAGGCAACATTTCATATATCGTAATTGATTACGTACTTCTACAGATTTCTAAAAAAAAAAAAAAACAAAAAATAATGTTTAATTTTTAATAAATTATATTTCTTATCAATATTTTGATAATATCTACTAAAAAATTAAAAAAAAATTCGAACTAAAATTGATTTTTATTAAAGTTAAATTTTTTGTTGGTATGTTATATTCAGTTGTTTTTAAGACAAAAATTTTATCAAAATATACTCATGTTTATTTTCAAAATAAAATTTATTTAATTTAAAATTTAAAATTTAATTTTTATAAAAATTTTGATAATTTGAAACATCTTTCAAGACGTTCAAATACATATTAAATAACTTATTGCAAGAAAAAAAATTAAAAAAAAACACCAATAAAAATCTATTTTAGTTTTAAATACATTTTAAAGATATTTAGCAACAAATAAACATTAATTAAAGAAAGAAAGTATGAAATTTCGCCGTAGTCTAATGTAAAATAATATAAGCAAGAAATTCACTTAGGTTTAAAAAATGTTTAACTTAAAAAGCGTCACGAATAAAAAATAATAATTAAAAAGAGCTAAATTAATAAGATCAAATATTTCAAGTCAAGATAGTGCAATTTTTAGTCAGATAAAACATTTTGCTGCACATAATTTTCTTCTTCGATATTTTTTTTCTGTTTTCTACAATTTTTTGTATGTTTCTATAGTTCGATTTAATGATTTTAGGTCAAGCAAATATTTTTTTATTGAGAGTTATAAAAACTACAGAAATTGTAATTATTTAATGTATTAAAAATGCTCTAATGAATTAAATTTTTCTTTAATAAAAATAAATTGGCATTAGACTTAAAAGCATCTTAAATAAACACATACATTTTTTTTATATTTATTTATAAAAGAAAAAATTTGAACTAAGTTTCATGTAAATTTTTCAAGAGAAACTTTGATTAAATGTTCTTAAAGAAATATATTTTTATATATTTAAGTAAATATATGTACCAAATTTTTTTTTATTAAAAACTGACGTAGAGGAATAATTATGCAAAGTTGTTATTTTTTTTGGAAAAATTGTTATATTTTCACATACATACATATGGCCAAAACAATTTAATTTAAATTTTATAAACAGCTTAAGTTATTTTTTATACCGAAATTTTTAACTTTTCTATTTAAAAAATAAAAAGAAGAATCAGTTTTTGATAGCTTTTTCCATAATTGTTAATAAAACGAACTTTGTTTATTGACTTTATAAGATTTTTCAGTCATAAGAGCAGAAATTTTTATTGTTTCAAATGTTCTTAAGAATTTTATTTTAGGAGTGGTAAATTAATATGAAATTATACAATTTTGTATATTTTCTTAAATAATTAAATCTTTAAAATGGGTCACCATTCTTGTTTCTTTGTTCACAACTACTATTTTGTTTAAATAAAAATAGTGAAAAATATTAAAAAAATGGTGTGACGTCATTTTTCATTTTCCTTATTTTAACTGATATACAATTTTTGAGCATTTAGTATATTATATACACCTCATTAACTCGATTTAAAAATATTAAATTTTCATTTTTTTTTAATTCAAATTATATTTCTTTGAAAGTTTGTTTATACAATATTATTCACGTTTCATCAAAAACTCCCCAAGTTCGATTTTTTTACGAATCTATAGTATAGCCCTATCGTGTACCTAGATATATCGCAAGTAAAAAACAATAAACGGTGAACCCCGAGGAGCATCAATTTGCAGAAATCAATATATGTATCTTATTCAATTTAATTTTATGACGCGATTTCGAAATGCATCTTAATTCATCTAAATGAAAAGATACGAGTATGTGGATAAAAAATAAAATAAAATTTAAAATTAATAACATAATGCTTTTTTGAAGAACCCTGAACATTGTTTTAGATTTTTAATAAAAACAATAGAAATAACTTTATTTTCAAAAAGTTAAAAAAGTTAAGATATGCAAAATATTGACTTGCTGCTTTAAAAGCTGTAAATAAAATAACAAAATTATTTACTTAAACATTTAAAATTAAGGTTACATTTTTTTAAAATATGTTTTTGGCTCCAGAGGGAGGCAAAACAACAATTGATTCAAAGTACATATTTTGTTTAAACGTGATGTAAAATCATCTGATAATTTAAATGATATTAATACTGAAGGTAAAACTGTAAGGTTTTTCCCGTTAAAGGGAGCAAAGCTAAATTACTAAAACATTACATTTTAAATAAATCAAACAACTCTCCTTCTCCTTGAAGTTATATCGAGAGTAAAATTTAGTAAATTTCTTTTCAGAATTTCAAACTAAAATTCGAATATATTTGAATATTTTGTAGAGAGCTTTATTTTTATTTGTTAACATTTTCTAACTTTTGAACCAAAATTTTTTGTGAGGTGAACGGGACAGAATTCGTTTTTTTTTTAAATAAATATGTAAGGTCGAACAATTTTCCTTCTGTAATAGTTATTCGCCCGAATATGGAGTTACGCTCCAAAACGCGTCGCAAAGCATAATTCATATGTACAATAAAGTTGTGCCATATTTATTTAAATCTAACTTAAAAACCAAAAATAAAAATACAAAAACTTTTATGTTATTTATTTATTGAAATTAAATATTCATCACACAACTAGACAAATCCAATAAAAAATGAATGTTAAATTGATTTAAGAGCTGTTTGAGATAAATTGGGCAAAAACTTAAGAACTGCTTTTGAAACTGATTATTATTTTTTCTGTCATGAAATTTACGTACGAAACGGCTACGTTAGTACTTCATTTCAAATTTAATTTAATTTAATTTAATTATGCTCAGCAATTATTTTAGACCGAATTTAAGGGAGATAGAAATAAAAATCTGAGGCGAACCAGAAATTTTGAGCTACCAAGACTAAATTATTATTATAAAAATTATTAAAAAAACCTTTGTATGTATATTTTGCTAATAACTCAGCGAAAATATGGTCAAAGTGTTTTTAACATTATTTTAATACTAAAACGACATTAAACGTAAAAATTGACATTATAGACGTTTAAAATTTTTGACTTAACATAACTTTTTGACACGACCAACACAGAAATATAAATGAAAAGAGGCGTGAGTTCTTATTTCTTCTAAAATTACAAAAAAAAAAAAACCGCAACTCAATTTTAGAATTGATTTAAAAATGAAAAGGTTTACACATGCATTTAACATTCGAGTTCCCATTCAAAGTTTCAACGGGGGTTGGTATTCATATAAATTTTGGACCGATGTTCATTTTATATATTTGGAGACATTCTTTTAGAAAATTGTTAGATACTGTAACCTCCAAAATTCAATCAAAATTGTACAAAAATGTCCAGAAAATATTCATATATCAGTAATTCCCTTGAAAACCATTAACAACGGTATATAAAACCAAAATAATAAAAATAACAATATCTCAATTTTTTTTAGTTTCTTTCGATTATAAATTAAAGTTAATTGGATAAGTCAACATGTACTTACTTACTTTACTTTAGATGGCGCTCACAGCCCAGGGTGGACTACGGCCTCAACCAACAAGCCCCTCCAGCCAGCTCGGTCCCTAGCTAGCTGCCTCCAGTTACGCACTCCAAGTTGGTTGAGGTCGTTCTCCACTTGTGTGCGCCACCTAAGGTGGGGTCTTCCTCTGCTGCGCAGACCGTCAGGGGTAGATTCGAAGACTCGTCGGACTGGTGCGTTGGTGTTCATTACGCTCCACGTGTCCCAGCCATCTCAACCGCTGAATTTTCAGCTTCTTGACCAGGTCGACGTCGCTGTAAAGCCCGTAAAGCTCGTTATTAAATCTTCTCCTCCATACTCTATCGATACAGACTGGACCGAAAATCACCCGAAGAATCTTCCTTTCAAAGCACCCAAGCAGATTCTCATCCATTTTTGACAGGGTCCATGCCTCTGCCCCATATAGCAGTACCGGGATGATTAGGGTCTTATATTAGGTCTCCTTGGTTCTCTGAGAGAGGGCTTTTAAGTCAATATGTATATGACTTAAATTTGAGCTCCAAACAATTTAAGATTTTTTTAAAGAAATTTACAGAAACATTTCAAACCTTTTTACATTTTGTGCTTAAAATCTTCAGAAAAGGGAAACCACGCACTTGAAAGACCGAATATGTCGTAGATTGTTTGAATATATTTTATTAAAGAAAAATGTAATTTCTTAAAAAGAATAATGTTTCAAAAATCAAATTACATTTAAGTAAGTGGAAGTGTGGAAGTCATTGCAAGCCAAGAATTCTAAAGATGTTTTTATCGAAAATCAATATTTTATTTAACAAGTGAAGTGAGGTACCTGCTGCAATCCAAACATTATTATCTTCGTTTCAAAATAATGTTCATTTTGTTCGACATTAAAAATCCATTTAATATTTAAATGTGACATCACAGAGTCTATGCTTATGTACGGTGCATAATGCATGAGTTATATCCTACTTCCTGCTGCCACATGACTTGCCCTGCATCCTCTATATAACTATAAATGTATATATTTTACAAATATAACTTCGTAAATACTTATTTAAAAAAAATACGAAAACTATTGGACGCTGACTTTATTTTTTTTTTGTGCACGCAATTTTTTTCAATAAATCAATGATTGTAGAAGACATTAGAATCTAAAAAACTCATCAGAACCCGGTTTTTCTACTTCTTTTGGGAGTTCTTCTTCGTTCCTTTACGTGTGTTGTTAGGCTATGCACTCTATAGGCACTTCTCTAGGTTCTACAACCCTACCGAAAGCACTATTGGCATAAAAATACGTTATTGCAATAAAATGGAGCTTATACTTCCGTTACATACATTACTGTCGAGTTTTTGCAGTCATGGAGATTTTTTTTTTTCGGTTTTTCTATCTCCGTTGCTGAATCTTACTTCCTGGTTTTATTTTTGTCAATTTATGAGGTCAGCTGGTTATGTGATTTATTTTTTTTTTTATTTTTAACGTGAAATTTATTAAAGGCATTACTAACAGAAAAAAATTACGATTGGATTTTTTCTGATGCACAGTTTATTTAACACAAAATCACAAAATTAATATTCATATTTCGTAATAAATTTAAAGTAAATATTAATTTTAACTCTTAGTAAATATGTACGCAGTCCATTTTGAAATATTAAAAAAAATATTATATTCTGCTCTGGAATGATTTTAACTTGCACTAGAAATTTGAATTTAATCGAACAAAATTGAATTGAAAAAGGATTACAAGTTTTGGTTTTCCAATATCCTTTTATTTAACCACGGTGCGACGACGTTTTAAAAAATATAATTATTATTAACATCACTAAATACGTATTTTTTTTCTTATTACAGAGCTGCATTGGGGGGTGGACCATGTGCCCCCTACTGTACATCTGTAACGGTTCCAGTCAGTGTTCAAAAATCGAACGCAGAAATTCTACTCAGTCCCAATAAAGATTTAATATGTGAAGACCTTTGCGCATTGAAACTGGGTATGAATAAAATTTTATTATTTCTATTAATTTTTAGAAGATTGTTCTCGTTAACATATTTTTACTTATTTTATTTGGTATAGTAGACTTAAGGTATACAAAGTACTTAATTTACTTTTAAAAGCAACAATGGCAAACAGAATTTTGTAATAGCGAATTTTGGATTTACAGAATTTGGAATACAGAATAATGAGGTTGCCCATTCCCACTTATTTTATTCATATAGATTTACATAAGAAAAAGAAATAAAATACCCGAGCTGGAGTTTTTAATGAGGCTGGGGATTGGAAAACTTGCCCCACAACTTCCTACAATAGCATTGCCGAGTATTTGACAAGTTTGCCTCGTCTATATGTTGTCTACTGAAAACTTTCCAGGGCCTTGACTAAACTTGGCAAAAAATTGCCATTTTTCAGGCAGGTACTTAGTTACCATTATTATTATTTGTATTGTATTATTCATACTAGAATGTCAGTTTATTAGACTTGACAATTCTTTATTCCGTCAATTTCATTGAATTTTGAACAACAACAACAACTTAAAGATGCTACCACCAATTGCTTACGAATTAATTTTAGGTATTTTAATTCGTTTTATTTTTGTTTGGCTAAAGATATAGCTATTTCAAGGGGTGCCAAGCCCTATCATCAGTCTCCTTTATAGTGGTGCGAAGCTGTGTACACTACGTACTCTGCTACTGCTGACCACTGACGTCACAGGTCTAGATGTGCTTATCAATTGCATTTGGAGCATCAGCATTTTTATAAGCCCCTTTAAGTATGCTGTCTTGTTCCGCCTCCATTTTTCTCCGTACCTTATTTGATAGACTTTACCGGGTAAAGATTTTTTTCTTTTTGAAAGTTTGAATGAAAGAACAAAAACATCAGTGAGCTACCACCAAGTTTTATAGGCTGGAGTTCTAGCTATTTCACGGTCGCCAGGCAGATCATCAGACTCCTTTTAGTGGTGCCTACTCTATGTATGTTTAATTTTATTTGAAAAACTGTTTGCATCATTGCGAGATTTGAACCACAGACCAAGCGTCTCCGGGCCAAGTGCACTACGCACTGCGCTACCGAAGGTCACGTGATTATGTCGATCGAGAGTGTAGGTTTTATTGTTTGACAGTTGCATTTGAACCAACTAACACTTTTACTAGCCGCACACACAAATTTGTTGTTGTTCATTCGGTTTCTTTCTTTTTTTTTGTCCATACTCCTTTCATAAGCCAACAATTCGTTGAACATATAAGGAGGGAGATTGTATGAAAGATTTGACGCTGGCCATGGATTAAATTAGAATTAATTGAAAGGGTTTTTGTGTGATAACACAAAGCTTCTTGAATAAATAAATAATACTTTACGTATTTGTTACCAAAATAAATGATTTTAAGAAAAACATTTTTTTTTGAAAATAAAAATGTATTTCCAAAACGATTTTCCTAAAAGTTAACACCTCCTGACTTTCTTTTAATCTATCTCTAGAAGATTTAAAAAACAAAATTAGAATAAAAGATAATGATGGATACAGCTGTAAAAAAAAAAAAAAACAATTAATACATTTTTTTTTTTTGCATTTCAATCAGTTTGAGTTTGACAAAATAGGAAATAGGACAATTTAGTTGGAAACAATTTCTCCAATTAGGATATTGGTCTTTCTCACTATTTTTAGAAATTTTTTTTTTGGAAAACTTGATTTTTTGAAAATGGGTTTTTATTTATAAATGAGAGTTAATGAGAGAGTTTTTCTTAAACTCAAAAAAACTGCTGGTCGGACAAGCTTTTCTAAGTTGCTTTGGTTATAAAATGCTTAATATATCTATATCCAAGGTATTAAAAGGTTAGACAGGAATTTAAATAAATTGATCTACAAAATTAAATGAGTAGAATTGTGGAAGCCTTGGGAGGGTACGTTAAAATTGTTTATTTTGTTTATTTATTTTTTTGCCAATACTAGACAACAAATTTTTTAACAATTATTATAATTATTATTAATATTGTGAATTTAGTTTTAGATTTGGAGGAACAATAAAATGTGTATAGATCGATTGTAGTAATAATTATGTTTTAATTTATTTAATATTAAAAAAAAAAGTATTATTTTCTCAATTAATAAATTTTATTTTCAATTTTAAGGTGGAAATGTCTGTAAATGTTCGACTATTGCATCAGCTCGCTCCATACAAGACCGCAACCAAGTTTGTCAAACCTTCTGCATTAACAACTCAGAAACTTTAGCCGGTTGCAGTCTCTGTAATAAGGTTCAACCGCTAAGAGAATGGACCACACAACACATGATGCCCGAAAAAACTGCACCAGCAGACCCTTCAAAGAAAACTGACTTTTCCGTTTCATCAAACTCCATCAATCCTGCTGCCACTGCCTCCGGAGCAACAACACCGGATTGGGACGCACTTTGTGTGTCCCTTTGTAAAACAAATGATGGTGGGTCATTGTGCAATTGTGATTTGTCACCTTTTATTTAAAGCTTAATTTCCTTTGATGTAAAGAGTAAAAGAACTTTAGCTCAGTTAATATATTATTTTGGGATACTCGTAGAACAATTTTTACAAATTCCATTATTTAAATAAATTATAGCATGTTTGAAATTTTGCAAATTATTTTGTTCAATTGTATTTGTGACAAATCACGTTAAATTTGTTTTGTTTTTCTTTTAAAATATATAATTGTTATATAAATCCCTATGAGAATCAATTAATTTGTATAATTAGTTTTTTTTTGAAAATAAAAGATGTTACATAAAAAAAAAATCATATAAATAAATGTATAAAAAAAATATTATTTCGAGGTAGTTTATCTATTTGATTTATGAGATTTTATAATAAAACATAAAACAACAAAACACAAAAGGGCTTCCATGTGCTAAGCCGCTGGCTTAGTACAAAACCTTCAATATAATTACAAAAAAAAAAAAAACAAATTGAACAGAAATTATTTAAATTTTATAACGTTTAAAATATCTTCTTATTAAAACGTCGACTGTCACGACTCCCTTTGGCTGGCTGACACAAGGTATCGCTTGAGTTGAAAATTCTGCTGAACAACCGCAGTATATATTGTAACTTCAATTGGTTTCTCTCTGCATTCAAACTTATGATTTTTATTTTAAACTAATTCCGGTATCAAAGGCTTCCAGCAGGTCGTTTCCATAGACGTCAATGTTACCGCAATGAGTTTAATGAAATCAATTTGAAAATTTAACATCTAAAGAATATTTCGAGAGTGTGGTTGTTTTTTATTGCAAAATTAATTTTCTTAAGCAAACAAAAAATTAACCCCAATTGGATTTACAAATATATATGTACCCAAATCTACTGTCCATTGATATTACACATTCCCAGCTCGAGTTTACCGCGTGCCCGACATCCAAAGCACATAACTGTGACAGTCAACCATTTTAATAAATAATAAATAAAAAATGAATGGAATTAAGATATTGTTTTTAATTGATAAGATCAGCATATCAATTTTAAAACAATATGTTCAGATAGAAAAAAAAAAAAACAAAAATATTTTTATCTTCATTATATTAAAAAAAAGACAATGAAATCTTACTACATTTGAATGTCTATAAAACATTATATAAATAAATTGAAAACATAAAATATTTATACATACATTTATAGTTAAATAATAATCAAATCAATAATGTTTATATGTTAAGATCTTATATGCTGTTGGAAGACATTAATTATTTAAAATAATAATTCAAAAAAAACATTGGCTTTTTTGGAAGACATTATTATATCAAATATCTAAGTAGATTTAAGATACTACCGAAACGGTATAAGTTAAATACAATTCAGAGATTATCCATGAACTAGATCTGAAATCTTCGCTGTGACTGACAATAATTAAAATAAATGTCACAATAAAACAAAAAATAAAGATTAAACAAAAAAAAAAAAATATAATAAGCATTTTTAAGTAACAATTTGATGTTAAATAATAATATTAATCATCTGTGTAGGTCAATTGAATTGAAAAAATCATTTTGCCTTCTTAAAAGAACATCCTTTTCAAAACAGACACTCAACACACAAATTGTTACTGCATCTTATGTCAATATTTAATCCTTAAATTTTTTGTGACGCGTATATATTTATCATATCATAATAAATAAATTATTATAAACTTCTTATTATTATTACTACTTAAATGTTATTTGATTATACATACAAAAAAAAAGAATTCTTGAACGAACATTGAAATAACTGTGGCAATATTGTACGGAAAAAAAATAGTATCTCAAGTTATTTGCTTTTAATTATTATTATTCTTAACAAAAAAAGCAAATTAAGTATATAAAAAACAAAACGTAAAAATATATATAATATGTGTGTGTATTAAAATGTTTAAATGTTATTACTTAGCCCCCTGAACAAATGTGTGTTTTATTTTAATTATATATCCACAATTTAATATTTTTGGCGCAAAATCTTAGACGATTTAGTATGATGTTAAAGCATTTTTAGTATGACGCAAGGTTAAAAACAGACTTTTGCAAACTTTAAACGAGTTAGCATCGTATTATCTTTTTAACATTTTACTAAAGTTAAGATCGCCAAATGGCTATTTTATCGGGGCGACTTTCCATTACGACATCCCGATTTCGAAGTTGATTTTTTTTTTAGGGGTAGGTAGGCATCTCAATAGAATATTTTTCAAATATTAAGGTGAGGAAACCCCCCTAAATGCAATTAAAAAATGTTTAAAATTTTCAAAATCGGGCATTTTTTTTTTACCGATTTGCACTTTTTATACACGGAATTTGGAAACGCGGATAGTCTCATTTGAAAGATGAACACCTAAAAACACTAAATATCACAATTTTAAAGTGAGGAAACATTTTTACATTGTATTTTTAATTAATTTTTAGAAGTTTTTGTTTTGAAAACAATACAAATTTAAGAAATGTCAAACGGTCTGTTTAGTATTGCCAGACATGTATTTTTTCACTTGGGTTTTTATTTTGGGAATTTTTTTCGGGAAATTTAAAACTGTTTAACCTCATTTAAAATGTATTTCAAAATGAGTTTAAATAATAGTTTAAAATTTCGCGCGAAATTTAAAACTATTATTTAAACTCATTTTGAAATACATTTTAGTGAGGTTAAATAATAGTTTAAAATTTCGCGCGAAATTTAAAACTGTTATTTAAGCTCACTAAAATGTATTTCAAAATGAGTTTAAATAATAGTTTAAAATTTCGCGCGAAATTTAAAACTATTATTTAAACTCATTTTGAAATACATTTTAGTGAGGTTAAATAATAGTTTAAAATTTCGCGCGAAATTTAAAACTATTATTTAACCTCACTAAAATGTATTTCAAAATGAGTTTAAATAATAGTTTAAAATTTCGCGCGAAATTTTAAACTATTATTTAAACTCATTTTGAAATACATTTTAGTGAGGTTAAATAATAGTTTTAAATCTCAATATTTCTCAAATAAAATGCAAATAACATTGCAACTGTTACTTGTTTCCCGCATATTTTACCGTTAAAATGTTACTCTTTAATAACTGATCATATAAGTAATTTCCCTAAAAATCGGGCTAAAATCTGAAAATTCCGAATAAAAATCCCAGAAATCGCAAAAATAAAAAATATCCCAAAACCATTGTGTACGTCTGGCAATACTAAGCATACACTGTCACGACAAGGGAAGTTCTTTCATCCCCATCTTGGTGTTTTTTATTTATTTCCATGCATTTTGTATGGAAAAAGTGTAACTTTGAAAATTAATTAAAAATACTTACAAATATTTCCTCACCCTAAAATTGTGATATTTGGTGTTTTTTAGTGAATATCTATCGAATGAGACCATCCGCGTATCCAAATTCGGGATGTCGTAAAGGAAAGTTGAGCCATTTTATCTACATATTTAGTATCATACTAAATCCAAGTATCACTTTGGCAGCTACAATTGCAAAAATGGGTTGAACTGTCACTGTTTTACTGGCTGAACAGAATGGTGACGCAGACGGAGACGGAGCCGGAGCTGGAATAGCTGTCAAAATATTGAATACATGCAAATTCAATGTTGCGAACACAACGGAACGTAGACGCATACGGAACTGCAGACGCAGACGGAAGAGTTCACCAACTTTTAACTTTTCACGTATGGCACTTTTGACGTTTCAAATTGTATGGAGAATAAAAACAACTTTTTGGGTCGGAAAAAAATATTGTGGTTATTTGTATCGCGAAAAAAATTAGTTATTAAAAGAAAAATTATTGGAAACAAAAAATGTGAATTCTGAGCTTGTACACAAGAATATTCTTTTGTTTTTCTTCAAAATACTTTCAAAGCTGTACAGCTCCATTGTAGACATGTAAAAAAAATAACGTACGACACTTTTTGACAGCTCTTCCAGTTCCGTCTGCGGCTTCAGTTCCGTCATTCTATTCTGTTCAGCCAGTCAGGCTGTTTAAAATGTTGCGCCTTTGTTTTTAAAGAAAAATGGAACGATGAGAATAGTTTCTCTATTTTTAATGAACAACGCTTCCGCGTTCCTTCTAAGCTACGAGTTCAAACATTAGGTCTTAAAAATTAAAGATTTTTTTCTGGAGCAGAAACCAGTGCCCCTTTACAAATATAATATAAATTATTAATTGTTATACTTTTAAAACTATTCAGAAGCACTGGATTGTAAAATCATAACAAAATCTGTTTAGCCTAAACAGAGATACGAATGAGCTAATGCCACCTCTTGAACGTTATTAGCTAAATTACGCTCCTTTTTAAAATAAACAAAAGCTTATTTGATTTAAAAACGTTTCTACTTTAATTTGAGTTAAGTTGTTTGAAAAAAATTAAGGCACATAATTAAGGCCGATTTTATTCACTCAAAGTTAAACATAACTTGAGGATTTTTATTCCCAACTTGTGAATTTGGTTTTATTCACACAAAGTTGACGTTTTTAACTTTCGATTTTCAACTCTAGAGTTGATCAACTTTAGATTTTGTCAACTCCCGTAAAAAGTAGAAGTTGGCCGAGCAAACTTGAGAGCTTACATAAAAATGTTGTTTCGTCATTTAAATTTTGTTACAAAAACAGATTACGGACAACAAAAGGTAAAAAATACATCAGGTTATGCTCCGAAGTAAATTTTTTTTTGGTAAATTGGCCAACAATTTCTTTGGGCAGTAAATGCATTCGCGATTTTCTCCGACGCTTTTTTCTTGTTGCGTTTCTTGGTATGATGTCACAATACACAATTTAACACAAAATAACACGCACAAATATTGAAAAACTTCAAATTAAATAACACAATAAAGGGTCTCCCAAACCAACGCGATCAATAGAAAACAATAACAACAACGTGTTGTTTTGTTTGACAACCACGTGTTGTTATTGTTGTTTTCTTTTGTCGCGGCGAATAATCGCGTTGGTTTGGAAGAGCCTTAAATCAAAATTAAAATTGAAAATGACAGTTCTGTTTTATTTTCAAAAATATCAATATTCAACTGGAGAGTTGAGAAAAAATGAGTGAATAAAAAAAAATTCAAACTTACGTTTGGAAAAAAATTGAAAAAACAAATTATTGTGAAGCAATTCGAAGCGTTTAAAGTGTGCTTTAAGAAATGATGGAAAATAATTTATAAAAATGAGTAGATTCTTGGGGTATTAATGTGCTTATATAGTGAAAATTCTCGATTGATATGACATTTTTTTTGATACTTAAGAAAAAACTGTTTCTGTTTCTTTATTAAAAAAAAAATATTCTTGAAAGTTGAATTGCGTTTAAAAATTTACACTCAAGCAAAAAGTGAAAAAGTAAAGACCAAAAATCTAGAAATGCTAACGTGTAATATGTATATCGTACGAAAATTGTGTTTGATGCTGTCACTGTCATCTCAGATTGAATTTCTATCAGATCAAACCCAATCACACAACTTCACAGAATAAATTGTTTGTGATAAAAATTTTATCACGTGAAAAGATTATGACTTTTGGTTTCACTTTTTCAGGCATTCAGAATCGAATTTCGTGTGAAGCTGTGAAAAAAAATTTATCACTTCACAGCTTCACAGAACAAGAATTGACCCCCCAGGTATCGCTAGACAATATTTTTGTTTATCACTTTTCCACTTTTTGGCTGCGAATGTAGTTAAGCCTTAAAGGCAGTACAAAATATTGCGAATTTGTGTGAATTTCTTTCTTCCAATTCAAAATTTGACCGTCTGCGTGAGCTTTTACAAAGCAAAGGACCAGACCTTTTGTTTCCATATCCAAATTTTTATAAAGACAGACAATCAATAAAATTGTTCTTAAGAAAATTTTAAATTAAATATTAATTAAAATTAACCCCTCAACTCTTAATTATATAGCGATTGACTTTTATGAAGCATTAAACCTATGTAAAAAATTTCGTAGGCAATATTATGTGGTGGAAGTTATCTACGAAAAGCTGATAGATTACTAAATTTTGGTTGCAAACCTCAGTAACGGTAACCTTTTAAAAAGGAAGCGCTAGATGAAAAGAAGCTTTTGTCTTTTTCTGCTGATTTCAATTGTGCACTTAAAAATTTTTTTTTTAGGTAAATTTCAATAAAAGTATACAAAATAAGAAGCAATTAGGCGGGTAAGCTAGTTAAGCGAAATGTACTTATAAAATGAGTTTTATATGAAAAAATCCTCAAAATAGGCACTTATCCGGGTTTAACTGTATATTTAGATACAGACACGATGAAGTCACTTTTTGATAAAATCTTTTGAATATATAGCGTTATATCAGTTCGGCGTTTAACACATATTTAAAAAAATGCGGTTATATCGTGCGCCTGCCTATTTCCAGTGATCTAAATCCAAATTTTTACAGGCGACAACGACGACGCCAAACCCTTGCGATAAGATTTTTTTTTTATTTTAAAAGCACAAAATAAAAGTGACCTCCGCGAGTGCCTTCAAGGTCTGCGTCTGTCATTGTGATATTCGTTATATTATATAAAGAGAACTTATATAACCGGGTAGTGAGTAATATTGGTACCAAATTAAAAATAAGACTCTCTTCAAAAATTCAGCAATTGGTCCAGCAAGCTTTTAAATTACTCTTTTTTGTCGTTTTACATATGAAGTTAAAAAACAATATTATTTTTGTCAAATAAATATTAAATAAGTATTGATTTCTCTTTATAACGCAACGCTGTAATCTAATCTCACCTGTGAAGCAGATAATTGATATAAATGTTTAAAAATCTATTTTAAATATAAATTTATCATTTTCTTACTATTTTTGAAAGTTCAAAAATTCTATCTCAATTCAAGATTTTCAAAAGAGTTGAAAAAATACAATTTTTGAAGAAATTTAAAAATCTACTGCCTTATTTATAAAAAAAAAATGGTTATTTCAGCTCTTGTGTGTTGAGGTTAACTACACTATGGAATAAGAATTTTGAGGACTCAAACTAAAGGCAATTACTTACGGCTTCATTTGAGGCCGGATAATTCTTATTCCATGCAAGGCCATAGCCAGACAAATATTTGGGGGGGTTATGACTTTTTGAAAAATTATTTTTCGCTTTTTAGTATGTAATCTACAGATACCTCTCTATGAGAGGTATCAACTTTTTTAGAAAAGGCTTCCCTCTTCTAAAAAAAACAACCAATTAATTTTTGTAAGAAAATCAAAATCAAACTTGCAAACAAATTTTGAAAATATATTTGAGAAATTCAGTGATGTAGTCCATGGTACAATAAAATAAACATAGAATTTGATTTTTACTTAATATTTTTATATCTATTACTCATCATCACAAAACGTGTTTTTATCACAAAAAATAACATCACATAAATATCTATGCGTAGGTATTAAAAGTATTTTTTACAACAGCAAATTAAGCCGTCTGGCCTTCTGTGCAGCAAACACATCTATAACCTCTTCAGTATTCATATCAATTTCTCTATGAATTGACATCAAAGCTAATCCTGTCAGTCTTTCATCGCCGGTAGAGTTTCTCAGATATGTTTTTAATCTCTTCATCGTTGAAAATGTTCGTTCCGATGTGCATGTCGAAACTGGAAGGGTAGCCAAAATTTTTAAAAGTTTGTGGATGTTTGGAGAAATTTGTTGGTTGCATCTTTGAAGAGCTTCTATTGCATTTTTCGCATGGTCTTCTGGTAATTGTTGGTGGCATTTTGCCTTCCATAGTAAGAATTCAGCCTCCATAGTGTCCCAATCCAAAAACAATTAAAAATTTTTTCATTAAAATTATTTTTATTTTTACCGATAGTCGATGGTATTAAAATATACAAGGAAGAAAGTGTCGACTTATGATTCTCGAATCTCATTTTAAGTTGACTAATAAAGTCATCTAAGAGAGGAATCAAAATTGTTATATCCTAAAATTCCCATTTTAATTTACTTAAAAATCTCGAAAGGTGCAAATTTTTAGCAAAATATATAGAATGTCAGGTCAAAATGACAAAACACATGTAATTTGTGAGTTGTGACCTGCTCTGAAGCAGATCACAATTTCGATTGTTTTTGTGACTCTCACAAGTTTTGACTTTGGGAAGAATACGAAAAAGTCACAAAATTAATTTCACTACCTCTTATGACTTGTGAGGTATAAGTATCAGTGATGGCAGGGAGAATCGGGCTGTTAGTGCAGAAATTTGGAAAAAAATTTTTAATAAAAAGCTATTAATAAAAAAAAAAAATTCTAAAAAAATTTCGGGGGGAGGGGGGGGGGTCAAACCCATGTGAACCCCCCTGGCTACGGCCTTGATTCCATGGTGTACCTTGAACACAAGAGCTGAAATAAATATTTTTTGTTAATAATTAAGGCAGCTAGTTTATCAAGTTGATTAATTAACAACAAAAAAAAGTCTGTTTTATTTTCAGTTTTATAGTTTTTATTAACTGTTCAGTTAAATTTAAAATGGAATAGCTGGGAGCACTTTTCCCTTACATTCGCCAAAACCAATTCTCAATCCATTCTTTTGGCAATGTCCACGTATCACAATCTCATCACCATCTTGAATGAATTTCCTTGTACTACCACCATTTAGATTAAGTGTCTTTGTTCCTTTCCAACTCAGTTCCAACATAGATCCAAATGAATCTTCAGTCTCACCACTTATAGTTCCTGAGGCCATCAGATCTCCTGGACGAATATTACATCCGGTCACAGTGTGATGTGTTATTTGTTGCAATGGTGTCCAGTAAAGGTATTTGTAGTTTGAACGTGTAATAGTAGTTTCTGTTTGATTTTCGGCTAAAATGAATGTTAAGTAAAAATAGTAATAAAACTTTACGAAAAATTTGTGCTCAAACCTACGTTTAATGGCCACTTCAAGATTGATGTCGAAATTAAACTTCTGCTGCTGTCGCAAATATGGGAAAACATCAACGTCTTGTGGGAAATTATCAACTAAAAATGGTTCAAGAGCTGCCACTGGAACCACCCAAGGTGATATAGTGGTACCTAGATTCTTTGCTGTAAATGGTCCAAGTGGAACATATTCCCACTTCTGAATATCCCTAGCACTCCAATCATTCATCAACGTAAAGCCAAAAACATGCTTCCAGGCGTCTTCAATGGCAATACGGTCGCCCAATTTATTTTCGGGTCCTCCAATAAAGAATGCCATTTCCAATTCAAAATCCAACAGACGACATGGTCCAAATACAGGAGGTTGTCCTTCAACTGGAACAGTTTGGCCAAGAGGACGGCGAATTGGTGTACCCGATACTACAACAGAACTTGCCCGGCCATGGTATCCAACTGGCAGGTACTTCCAATTGGGCATCAAGGCATTGTTCTTGTCTCGGAACATTATACCAACATTTGTTGCATGATGAATGGAAGAGTAAAAATCAGTATAGTCGCCAATTTGGGCTGGTAAATGCAATTCGATTTCTGATTGAGGTATTAAAGCACTGGAATACATGAAATTTCTTTTTTTAATTCTCAAGTTTTCATGTTGTAGACAAACTGTGACTTACGCAGCTTGAAGATCTGGATTCTCATGCAAACGAGAGTTTTTCAAAAGCAATTCTCGTGTTGTACTCCTAACCAAAGTCCAAGCTTCATGACCAAGACCCATGAGCAGATTTAAAGAATCGGATTTAAGAGCAGTCTAGAAAGATAATTAAGATGTTGGATTATGTAGATTCATTCTTTTATTTAGAAGTAATAATTTTGTACCTGAACTCCTGGTGGGTATAAACTGGATACTTCATGGAGATCTAACACAAAATCACCAATAGCAACGGCAATTCTCTTCTGAGGCTGTATAAGTAAAAAAAAATAAGCAAACTTAATAACAAATTGGTACAGAAAAAATTAAGTCTGTAAATCTTTGCATTGATAAGAATGCGTATAAAAAGGAGACATAAGGCAAATGCAGGAAAATGAGACCTCAGAAACCTAAGAAATCTCAGTTACATGAACACGATTCCTCAGTAAATTATGTATCTCAGTTTTGTTGTCAATAGTCCGAGAAAAAAAAGTTTAGATTCGGTTGCTCACTTTCTGACGGAAAATAAATAACAAGCGGATAAGAGTATTTTCTCAGAATCACCAACACAACAAACACAAAACACATTGAAAAATAAACAAACTCGCTTGTACTTGCTTTCTCGTAAGAAATTCTAAAATTTGACGTGGGAGTTATTCAGAGTTTAAATTAGCCAGTTCAGGTTTCTCAAGCTCACTGAGATCTCAGAGATCTCAGCAATCTCAAAAATCTGAACGTAATTCCTCAGTGAGATTCCTCACTTTTGCTGTCAAAAAACTGAGCCTGATATTTTTTGTCGCAGTTGATTAATTAATAAAAAAGAGATGGGAATTGGATTTGACTTCTAGCGGAGAAATTTTTTTTAGGCTTCTCCTTCTGCTCAGTGGAGCTGACGGAGCTTGCTCAATGAGATCTCAGTGAGATCGTAGAAACGTGGCTAAATATTTATCCACAGAACGAGGAGAAGATAACTTTTTAAACAGAGAGAGAAAAAATATTTTGCTACAACATGATTTGATTCAAATCAGTCAAGATAGCTTTAATTATTAATAAATCAGGAGTTATAAAAAAAATAAATTTGATGGCACAATAGCTCATGAAGAACTAGGGCCTAGTGACTTACAACTCTCAACCATTCCTGTGTGCGTGTCTGCAGGAATGGAGGGGACCTACAGTTTATTGCCGAATGCAAACGGCTAACGAGCGGCACTTTTCTGTGACAGGAGATACTCTTTGAGGATTTGTCAATTCCTCGCAAGAGGCAGTAGCCGTTTTTTCTTTTAAATAAATAGGTGGCGAGGCTGGGGATCGAACCTTAGACCTCCGGCATGACAGTCCATCGCACTAACCATCACGCCATGGCTACCCGCATCAGGAGTTACTGCTGTCAAAAAAACTTCTGTGCAAATAGCCCTTAGTGGAAATAAGATATTTGGCGCAACAATAACTTTTGTCATTTTTTATTTTCATAAAAACTAAAAGACATTAATTATAGGCATTCAGTTCTTAGTGTTTGATAGGAACTGAATATTAAAAATGAAAATTTTACTTAAATTCGAAAATTTTGAACAAAATTTGTTTGAACACATTTTTTTTCCATTATTTTTTTCAAAATTTTAAGTTTGAAAATTAAACTTCAAAAACTATATGTATTCTCTAAAATAATTTAAATTAGAAACAAAATAAAAGAACAAACTTCTTGCTTTACAAAAAAAAAAAAGTACAGCATGCGGCGTTGTAAGCGTTGCTCTTGTTTTTAAGTGATTTTTCTTCTATTTCGAGCCGATTTCCCATTTATTCCTCTGACAGTTTAATGAATGCTTGATTTATTGATAATTGGAATCGTGTCTTTATATTTTGTTTAAATTGCCTGGGCCCAATTCCACCAAAAACTTATTACTAATAAAGCAATTTATTACAAATTTTGATACAATTTAGTAGCATGGGGTGGTATAATTTCTCTGAGTGTAATGCCCCCTGTCCATGGACCTTATGTTCGATTTAAGGTCAATGAACATTATTTCAGCGGACATTTGAATCAGCCCACTATTTATGATAAATTTCTAAGTGATTGGTGATAAGTTGATGGTGAAATAGGGCCTTAGTCTGGTCTTAACATTTATAAGAATACAGCAGTCTACTATGGCGACATATAAATTTTGTTCAACATTTTGCATAAAATTATTCAAACGTAGGAATGAATGTTTAAATCACTGATCGATCAAAAATCTCTATTTAAATAATTTAAATAAATCAATAAAACTAACTTGCTGGGAAGAAGAGACTGAATAACAAAAATATTTCTTTATTAATGCTCTCCCAAACCAACGCGATTAATCGCCACGACAATAGAAAACAATAACAACAACGTGTTGTTTTGTTTGACAACCACGTGTTGTTATTGTTATTTTCTTTTGTCGCAGCGATTAATCGCGTTGGTTTGGGAGAGCCTTTAAAGAGAGAATTATATTAAAAAAAAGAAAAAACTAAACAATTTCGTTCAATTTTTTTTTCTATTTACATTTCGCTTGTTCATTTTTTAATTTGATATCTTAAAATATTAAGAATTTGAATCAAATCAAGGAAAACTACAGTTCTCTTTGAAAAATTTCGCTGATTGACTGTATGTCAATGTCAAAAAATGCAGTCAAAAAATATATCTATATGAGAAGTGTTTACCCCCAGAAATAAAATCATGTCCCGCCAATGCTAGAGAAATATTTTCAAATAATTAAGAGAAATAATAAAGAAATTAAATCCAGTTTTCTTATAATATAAATTATCGAAGTTATTCCAACAACTAATATGAACGTTATCGAACCATTTTATCCAACAACTAGAAATGTAGACCCCTATCCACCTAAATCTTGTAAAAGCGGTTAAACTAGATTTTCTAATTTGAATATATAAACCTACAATTTTATTATTGGAATCTTAAAATTACCATATTAGAAAAACATAAGAACAAAATTATGATAAAGCAAATATTAGAATATAGTCTACGTACATTTTTGACTGTTGAAAAAACACCATAAGGTAAATTTTCAATTGGGAAATCACTTCCCTCGGGAACTGTTACAAATGAACTCATTTTATCAAATTTATTAATGTTAATATATTTCTCATTAAACACAGATACCGCGCACAGAAAACACGCTATGAACGATGACAAACTGATCGCACAGACAGTCGATGGAGAACTAATATAAAGCATTTCGCTGAGCTGTTCGGTTGCTCTTACTGAACGATTAAAGAGTAGAAATATTTTGGATTTCTGGAAATTGGAGAACTTGTTTTATCAGTGAAAAAAAAAAAAATAAGCAAGTTAATGTTGTCAGTCTCAGCAATACCAGTACCGCATACCGGCTATTTCAGGTGCTCAAACAGGGTAACCTTTGTATTTATTTAGTTTTTTCAGAAATTAAATATATCTTAGTAAAAGTAAATAACAAAAAACTAAATAAAATGAAATAAAACAAAAATAAAAACATATAAAAATGCACGGCTGGATCGCACGAACTGGCTCTTGTAGTTAAAAATTATAATGTTTATAAAAAAGTTGAAAGTACTTAAAATATTATTTTTATGTTTGATTTCTTTTTTTATTTTGAAAAAAAAAAAATACAGTATTGTTTGAACTACTCAGAAGAGAAAAATTGCTCAATAAGCTTCGTGTAAAAACAAATTTCGAGGTTGTTATCAAAATTAACACTTCGATGATGGAGAAGTACGAAAAAGAGCGTTTCTGTCCGCGGACCGTTTTTGCGTCCAACTCGATAATTTCCCGAACTATAATAGGTGGACGCTGTCGGAAACTAATGTCATAAACGAACGAAAAATTTCTTTCCGAAACGTCAAATGCACACGTAAACCATAATGCACGAGATATTCGAGACTAGTTTACTACAACAATTTACATGTAGCATGTCAATTTTCTTCCGTAAGGTGCGCTCGAGAAGCGCTCTTCCCCTCCGAAAGCAAAAATGAACGAAAATGAACGAAACGTAACAAAACGCAATTATGTGTGCGTCTATTGAATTACTTGTATTCATGTGGTTTCGTACGGCTGCGTACGCTGCGTTCCAACAATTATAGTTCTACCTTAAATGGGTGGAACGATTTGCTTCAAATTCGATGCAAAAATTGTTTTTCTTTTAATTCCCAAGAGAAATTTGAATTTTTGGTGTAGCTCATTTTTTTTATTATTTTGATTTAGAGCTGTGCCAATCGTTCATTTCAAAGATCGAATCAATCAATGATTGATTGCTTCAAAGATTCGATCTTTTCAATCAATCATTATTTCAATCATTATGGTCAAAGATTAAATCGTTCACTATGTCAATCAGATTGATTCGGTCTTTGTGATTGTGATCAGTAGCTTCCACCAATGGATCCTAATTCCAATCGTTCCAATGAACGATATAGGCACGTTTCGGTCGTTCTAGTCATTCTCAATCAAATCATTTTACAAGGCGAACACGATTATTTTGGCAGGTGTCAAATGTGCCAAAATTTGTGTACGTCGGATCGAAAAGCGGAGTACGATTGGCGATTTAGGAGGTGGGTATTACTTAGTGTCACGGCCAACGCTCTGGGACTACTGGAACACGATTATTTTGACAGGTGTCAAATGTGCCGATGTGCCAAATTTTGAAAATATTTTTTTTTAAACAAAACAACATCTATTTTTAAAATTTTGACTTGTTTTAAAAAAATTTTACTTGCGATATGTACATACATAATGTATATGTACATACATACATACATGGTAAAAGTAATGGATCCGTAAAAAATAGAACTTCAGATTTTGATGAAACTTGACAGTACGATGATACATATATGGAAGATGAAGAAAGTTTGTGTCGCAGTTCTGCCCGTGGCGTTGGCTATAGCCTAAATTGGGTTGATTTTTTTTTTAAATTTGGAATCTAGACATTTTTTGACATTCCCCCAAAAAATTTGTTTAAATTTTTTTTGTAGAGCCAAAAATAACAGCACCTGCATATGAATATTAAATTTAGGAAAATTGTATTTTACTTAAAAAATTTTCCACATATTTTTCTGAATAAAAAAAACAGTTTATATGTATAGGCTACATTTTGGTGAGTATTTTTTTCCAATAAATTGTTATGATTAATGCTGCCTTCAAAACAATTGTTTAAAAAAATCGTATCTTTCTCAAAAACGACTCCTACGGTTTTCATCAAAATTTGTATGTGACCGATAATTATAAGACGATCTACTCGTATCAACTGATAGAAATAAATTTATTAATAAGCCTTTATTAATAGTACCTCCCATATAGAACCTAATTATTTTGTATATCAATAATTTCAAAAAAAAATCAATTTCTGAATAAAAAAAAAATTAAATCTATCTTTTTAAAATTCGATATTTTCTTAATTGAATTTTTAATTCTACATTTATAAATAATAAAAATTAGCATACCAATTTTTTTTTCTTAAAAGTGTGTCTACTGTACATATAAGAAAATTATTTACCTTATAGAAATATATGGGAGTTTGGTTGCTCTGATTCTCTGATTTATTAAATAAGCAAGATATTTGTTTTTAATATTTTTTAGCAAATAAAAAAAAATTAGTAATTAGCATTAGTTTTGCTTTAAGTATTTAACATCCTTATCACTTTTTATTCGAAGGCTTAAAACTATAAAAGTTGAAAAACCTAAACATTTATAGTCGCATTTATTAGATTTTTGACTGTTTAAACTGTGTCTAAGTATTTTGAAACGGTCGGAAATATGCTTTATTGAAAAAAAAAATATTGCCTCTGTCGAGGTTTAGACAATCAATTATTCGTTGTCCAAAGTTAGATAAAACGTTACATCACTTTAGCAACAATTAGAATGGTTTATTTATAACTTGGACGGCTGTCTAAAGTTAGACAATATTTATTAATGCGACCGTTAGTGCCTTAGTGGTCTCTCAAGAGAATTCCCATTCTCTCATTATTTTTGTTAAAGAAAAGTCTAGTGAAATAATTTCCATTCTTCCAACCCAAGAAGATGACCAATATGCAATGGAGAAAGCAAAAAGTGTTTGCCTAGATCTTTTGCAACAAAATAACCCAGCAAAAATAACAAGAACAAAAGTAATTCGCTCAAGAAACAATAGAGTGGCCAATGTGATCGTGGAAATGCAAAACAGCGATGATGTACCACGTATACTGAAGGCCGCCATCAAATTGCGTGACACTGGGATTTCCATTCACCGCGATTATACCAGAGCAGCTCGAGAAAAACGGAAAAACTTGTTACAAATAAAAGCAAATATTTACGCAAGGAACAAAAATATCAAAGTTTTTATTCGTGGACAAACACTTATAATAGAACATAAAACATTTTATTTGGATCAAAATAACTCCTTGAAGTGTGATGAAGAAGATGGAATGCTTATGTTCAACAAAATTATGACAGGATGCAGTGACAGCTCTCAGATGACAGAAAATCCAAAACTCAGCATCGTCGGTAATGCAGTTGAACCAGGGACCAGTGTGGTCGGTAGGAGCATAAATTGTAGTGTTTAGTACTAGAGCCGTCTGCCAAAATAAAAGTAATGTAGTAACGAATAGTTTAGACTATAAAAATGAATATTTAAGAATCTTATCGTACAATGTGTCAGGTCTGAGTAATAAATCTTTATTTAGCGATTTTTATAAGTTTGTTAATAGTTTTGACTTAATTTTTCTGTATGAAACTTTTACAACTGAGAACAATTTTGCAAGTATTGAAAACAAAATGTTAGATTATACGTTCAAATGGATACCGGCTACGCGGAATCACACGCGAGGGAGAGCTAGCGGAGGGTGTTTCTTTGGAGTCAAGAAAATGTTAAAGAGCTTGAAATGTGAGTTTCGTATGTACAACGAGTTACCGTTCGTGGAATTAAAAATCAGCAACAAACTTTTTTGGATACTGCCATTATATTTAAATTGTAATAATTGGGAGGATGACTTCGAAAAATTATTAGAAATATTAAACTTTAAAAGTTCTTCAAACATTATGGTGATTGGAGATTTGAACGCGAGAGTTGGCAGTGAGCCAGGTGCGATGAATGAAGTAAGGGGAATCTGTAGGAAGTCAAAAGATACTGTATGTAATGCTAGAGGAAGGAAATTGCTGGAGTGTTGTGATTCGTTTGGAATTCGAATACTAAATGGAACCAGTTTAGGCGACTCATCAGGAAACTTTACATTTGCTGGTGGTCAAGGTTCATCAGTTATCGATTATGCTATCTTAGGAGAAGATTGGGAAACCTATGTGACTGATTTTACGATTAAAGAAGTTCCATACTCAGATCATTTTCCGGTTGTTGTTACCTTCCGTCATCTTGCTAACTTACATGACGAATCTATTGGCATGCAGTTACTGCCTAAATTATATTGGAAAACCACAAAAGCACAGTCTTATAGATATCGACTTGATTTGGAACTTCAATCTCACCAAGATGTAGACTTTGTCATGCTTGAACACAGCGTGAAGACATCTTATCCTCAGCAAGAATTCAGCCATAAAAGTAGCAAATTTGGAAAAGAGCCCTGGTTTGATGAAGAATGTCTAAAAGCTCGTAAGATATCTTTTGCATGGTTGAGAATTTTTCATAATTCAACTCACGGTTTGTTTAGGAATTCTTACATCGAGGCGAACCGAAAATATAAAGAGATATGCAGAATTAAAAAAATAAAATATGCGGAACTGCAGGCTGTCAGACTGGCATCCTGTAAAAATGCGGCAGAATTTTGGAAACTGGCTTGGGAGCTAAATGGCAAACAATTCAACATCCACACAAAACTCTGCGCTAACTCACTGCTTACCCATTTCAATGATCTACTGAATCCGACATCATCACCAACAAAATGGCATTTTGCGAAACCTGGTTTCACCAACGAAATTCTGGACTCTGTTTTCACACTAGATGAACTAGAACTAACGCTTGGGGCTCTTAAAGATGGAAAAGCTGCAGGTGCGAATGGTATTCCTGTTGAGTTCTACAAATACGGAACTTTAATGCTCAAAGAACGTCTTGTAATGCTTTTTAATAAAGTAGGAGAGGGTGATCTTTCCCCCGACGAATTCCGGGATGCTATAATATTCCCAATTCACAAAAAAGGAGATTTATTGGATGCGGCAAATTATAGAGGAATCTCTTTTCTAAACGCATCATATAAAATATTTACAACGATGCTGCATAAACGTCTCATAACGTGGATTGAAACGCGGAACCTGCTGAAAGAATTTCAAGCTGGCTTTAGATCAGGGTATTCAACAATTGACAACATCTTCGTGCTCAGAAGTCTTGCGGCGAGCTTTATTAACCAGGGAAGAAAATTGTATGTATTCTTCATTGATTTTAAAGCGGCTTTTGACACAATCGACCGAGGTGCCTTATTCTACAAACTGTATAGTCTGGGGTTGTCGCAGAAGTTCGGACGCATTCTTGAGGAATTTTACAGAGGAACAAAGGCTGCAGTGTGGACTGGAACGGAACTTTCTGATTGGTTTGCAACCACATCGGGAGTGAGGCAGGGTTGCACATTAAGCCCCACCTTGTTTGCGCTGTACATAGATGATCTCATCGATTACATTCCTGGTGGAGTTGATTTCGCAGGGGTGCGTATTAAGGCATTGTTGTTTGCAGATGATATTGTCATGTTCGCGTATTCCCCTGAAACATTACAACTCATGATTAACAGGGTATACCAATATTGTCAGCTATGGAACTTAATAGTCAACACTCAAAAGTCGAAGGTAATGATAGTTAAAAAAGGTGGTGGACGAATGGCGTCGAATGAAAAATGGAACTACAATGGCGAAGATATCGAATGTGTTAATGAATACAAGTACCTAGGCATTATTTTTTCGAAGAACTTGAGTATGGAGAAGCATTTTAACGAAAAACTGCTAAAAGCGAAAACTGCTATTAATATTTCGTGGAAAAGATGCTTTACGAATAAACACATAGCTCATAGCAGTAAATTTAAAGTATTCGAAGCAGTTGCTGAAAGTATACTTTTGTATGGTTCGCAAGTATGGGGTTGTACAAAATTCCTTAATGTTGAGAAACTCTTAACATTCTATGTAAAAAGAATATTTCATTTACCACCGAACACGCCAAACTACGTTATTATGTTGGAAACTGGTCTTTCTCCGTTATTCATAAAAACTTTAAAGCTGCAAGCGGACTATCTACTAAATGTCTTCAAATTGCCTGAATCCCGGCTGGTAAGAAAAGTAGTTCTTAGTGCTATACAAAATCAAAATAGCTGGTACAGGGATTGGTTAAGCCTTGCAGAAGGATGCAATTTAAATTTTAACTTAAACGTAGAAAATATACCAGCCAGTAAGGATGTCCTTTACGAAGTTATATCAATGGTAGATGAGAAGTGCAGAGCTGAATATTTAGCGGACGCTTCAGGTTCCTTGTTCAGAACAACGTACAGTAGGCTCAACCACAATCTTGCTGAAAAAAACTACTTTCGTGATTCAAACAATGTTTATGTTATTGCTACTATGGTCAGACTTCGGAGTGAATTATTAAACTTGAATTTCATACCACACAGGCCTGATTTACCTTTGGATTGTAGTATGTGTAACTTAGCGGAGAGAGAGGACGTTATTCACTTCATCGGAAGGTGCCCAATTCTCAAAGAAATTAGAAGAAGTATATTTGGAAGCGATTTTTTATCGGAAGTACAAGTTCTATTTAGACTGAATGAGATGGATGTTGCCAAGCTTTATAATTATTGCAAGATCGCGTTAAGATATAGATCGCAAATATTACGTGAAGATTTCTGATTTTTGTTGTGTTTTAGACGATTACTAAATCCAATTATTGTTCAATTATCTACTATATTGTTATTATTATATTATTTTGTAATACCAAATTTTATTGTGCTAGCTTATTACATAAATTACAGTTATTTTAATTGTCAATCTGGCAGACGGCAAATGCCATGCTATTATGATTTTTGTATAAAAAAAAATATGTATGTAACGAAATGTAAATTTAAAAGCAATGCAATAAAAATCTTATCTTATCTTATCTTAATTTCCATTCTTACCTAAAACATTGAGAGGCCAAAATTTCACTGTGAGTTTTTGACCCACGCCACCTGGTGTTTAAGTTGGTTTTGGTTATAAGCACAAAAGTTAACACCAACTCTGGATTTATAAACCTGCTGTAAAAAGTGTGCTTCTACTCTAACAACAAAAAAAGTCTAATTCTAAAAACTCTCTTTTCCAAAGTTCTCTATTTAGCATCTAAAAATTCGGTATGTATTTTTATGGCAAAAAACAACCCAACAAAATGCACGCCAATGGTGCTTTGTTGCTATAAATCCAAGTTATATTGATTTGTCTCTACAATCTATCCGCTGGAACAGAAAAGACCGACTATAGGACTCCAGCAAAGTGGCGTCACGATGACAGATGCGCAGAAGCTATTTATATTTAATCGGGCACTTGTTTCAAAACATACACCTTTCAGCTAAATCTTCAGTTTATAATTAAAAATTTAAAGCAAATCTTTATACAAAAATAATTTTCTAAAAAGGCATTTAAGGTATTTTAAAAAGAGTTTTATAATTCAAGTGAGTTTCTAAGGTGTTTAAATATGAATAATGTTTCCTAAATCGAATACGACTATCTTAAAGAATCGACTTTCATCTTCGTAAGATTGTAAGGTATCTGCTAAAATGTGTCTTACTCATAACATTAAAGGGGAAAACGTCGGACGAAAACAACAACGACGACGACAAAGTCAACGTTAAATCACTACCGGACTATCTGGCTCTGGCAGTTGAATATACTTCGTTGTTCGCCTTCGCACAAAATAATGTTAGCGCCGGGTTAATAAATTATTTATTTTTTTGTTTGTACAACATTCCATAAACATTTTTTGGAATTAATTTAAATTAAAAAGATACATTTCGTGATAGTAGGAGGTTTGCTCCAAAATAAAAACAAGAACCTAAGAAAAATCAATTTTTCACTGTAAAGAAAATATAAAATCGGTGCGTACCATGTTACTGCTGGAAAAATCAATTTTCAAGTTTGTGTATCTTACGGATGCAAAAAAAAACTAATAAAAGGAACCATATTCCTGTGTGTGTTGTGTCGTGTTGTGGTTGCAACTTCAAGAGATTTTTTTTCTCTTCTGACTTAATTAAAAATATTTCATTAAAAAAATAAAAATGTTTAGTGTGCACTTTTTTGAAGATAAGAAGTCTAGTTTTATGGCTCCAGCGACCTATATATCGCTTAAGAATTGTGTATTGTTTTTTTTTTTTGCTGAGCTATCTGTAGAATGACACATACCCACTTATACCTCTCACGTCTTAAAATTATATTTCTGTCAAGTATTGTTTGTGTTATCAAAATGCTAATTTGATATTTTAACTGAGTTTTTGAGGTAAGCCTTAAAGCAGTTTAATCCGAACGAAGAGGTGGGGGAGTTGCATTTATCGACTGGAGCCGGGCGAATAGTCAATTAGTTGTTTGTTATGTTCTTATCTGTATGGAATATTAAGTGTTACATAAAAAAAATCATACATATATAGATAATGTGTGCGCACATTGTGCAGTCAACTTTTAGCAAATAAATAATAATATAAAAAAAAAAAAAAAACAACAACAAGAATGCCACAGAATGGGACTTTTGTACCCCCTAATCGGTATGTGTGTTCGTTGGTTGAACTTTTGAGTGGAAAAGACTGTTTAGACTTTGGTGTAGGTACTGCTGGCTCATTTCAAATTAAAATGCAGCATGGTGCTGTTTTTATTATGTTCAAGTGTTTTTGCACTATTATTTATGTAGTAGATACGTCTGCATTTCTATGATGGTTGTTGTATTTTCTGCTGTAGGTATATCTTTGTATATCTTTAGGTAGGAAGAGTTGTATATCCATAATTTTTGAAAGAATAATTGGTCTCGTGTGGTGTTTGTGGATGACTTTTAGCATTTAAGTTCATCCACTTTGGAAAAGGTTCAAGAAAACCTTGACATAACTTCTTGGTAGAATGACTTTGTGTATCTTCTTTACCTGTTTCTTTTTATGAAATAATGTCTGAGTGGATAAATGCATTTTTGATTTGGAGAAAATTTTTGATATAAAGAATTCGTATAAAAGGTGCTTATATATAGTTCTGTGAATGCTTTGGATTCATCCAAACCTGCAGGACAAAACAAAGAAACTTAAGAATTCGAACATAATATTAAGAGGGATAAAGGCATTCCTTTTTTATTTGTACTCCTAGCACTTTTCCAATAATTCCTTTGCTCAGTTCACTAGCCCCGAAATTAGGGTTTTTTTTTCAAAATGAAAAAATACCTCATTTTCAAAATAGAAAAATTATCTCAAAATTAATGGAAAAAATCCTCCAAAAATATGAAATAATCAAACTTAAAGCGACAAATGACACCAAAAATATATACATAAAGTAACAGTAGTCAAAAAATGAAAAATAAAAAAAGCCCTAAAACAATAAAAATTCACAAAATTTTATCAATTTTTTGTTGTTGCATTCCACATGATTTTTTGGGATCTTTTTTTACTTCCCATTGGAAGTTATTATAATCGGTCCGATTTGTCGAATTGAAAATTTTAACATTTCTCGACGTTTCGAGGTCTCTGGAGTTCGATTGATTACATTGTTTTTAGAAAGATGCCTGTGTACCATGTACATAAGTTCGAACGTTCGTACCTACGATCGGAAGATTTTTTTCGACGACGATATCTCGAGAACGAATAGAGGGATCGACTTCAAATAAATTTTATTTTACAGATAATAAGTCCATGACATGCAGAAAGGATTTTTAGAAAAAATTCAATTAGCGGTTTTCTTATTACAGTAATTTAAAAAAATGTTTGTAAAAAATTGCTTGTTTATCGAATATCTCGTGAACAAATATAGTGCTACGACTTCGGCGTGGTTTCGTTCTATGCATCAACCACAGTTTTTTTTTTTTTTTTTATTATTAAAAAAACTTTAAAAAATGTTAAAAAAATATCGAATATCTTGAGAACACACAAAAATATAGTTGATAATCGATAGAGTTTGTAAAAAATTCAATTGACGATTTTTTTTCTAGACCAAAAAAACTGCAAAAAACTGCTAAGAATTGTTAAATTGTTTGTTTTTTTTGGGGGCCATTTTTCATTTATTGGGCCAAATTTCATGTAACCGTCATACTCTACGAAATAAGTTGAACTTAATTTCCTATATTTTAACTTGAGGTTCAGTTTCATAGCTTGAGTAAGTGGCGCTTATAAGATCAACATGCTACACTTACAAATGCCAATTAATCTAGCTAGTGTGCACTAATACATTGAGCCTTGCATTTATCACCTATATTGGCCACTTAATTACCACTCCCTTGGGTCGTAACTCGTAAAACTGGGCCTTCTTACTTCTATCCATATAATAAGCCTTTAGGTATAAACTTTTAAGACCAGTCGAACATTCGGTCATAAGTCTTAAATTTAAGTCGTTCTTATTTATATTGATGATGAATCCGCTGGTCATAGAGTCCTCCATCGGACCCAAGAAAACTTTTATTTACAAGAATCTTAACCTATTTTTCGTATTCTTAAATAGTTTTTCTTTTAATTTCAGCCATCATGCTAACTAAAAATATTACAAAAAGAATGTTGAAGGGTTAAGCGTCATTAAAGATATTCCTTGTGTAATTAACTCAAACCGAAAAGTAGTTAAATTAACCTAATCAACTTTTAAACAAACATGGCGCCCAATTATTTAATGTGGTTTACGGTCATAACTCTAATAGCTCATACCTCAGCTGGTAAGTTTGACATTATTTTTTGTATTTTTGCTCAAAAATTCTATAACCTCATATTTTATGATAGCTCCAAAATTGAGGATATGCGCTCAGTTTCCAGAGGATGACTCTTCACAAGACGACGATGATTATTCCGAATATGTATCCAGTTCATCACCTGAAGCATTATCATCAACTAGCTTAAGTAAGCCCACAATTGGATCCAACAGTGGCTTAGCAAGTAATTTTGTAGAATGCTCTAAGGACTATGATTTTTGCTTTGGTCTTTGGTTTCTCGATACAAATGGCACAAAAATAGTTAAACAAGGTGAGTTAGTATTATTTTTTTTTGTTTTAATTAGAAAACATTATTATTTTTTATATGAATTCAAATATTTGACAACAGCTCTAGTACCAGCTGCCTTAGCATGGTTTTTTAAGTTACCACTTAACAAAATTGAACTAGCAGAAGCCATGTCATGATGAGTTAAGGTTTTTCGTTTTGCAACTCGTTGTAAATGAACAGCTTGAGCGGTCAATCGATCGAAAATATCATTAACAAGAGAATTTAGAATGCATTTTGAGTTATGCGTCAGACCCAAGTCATCATATTTACTACGAAGAACACGTATGAATTTTTTATTGAATTGAAGACGAGAAGCTTTTGGTTTGTTTTTATACTTTTTTGTTTCTTTTATTTTATGCCCCTGAAGTCTTGGATTCGTTCTGATCTCTGCCTTTTTAGAGCTAAAAAAAAATAAATAAAACATTATAATGCCAAAGTTTTCAAATTCCGAAAAGTTAATTTATATTCGTACCTTGTTCCAGAATCCTGAACCATTTTTTAAAAAGAATTATGTATGAAAGAGTATTTAATCGAATGAAAAAGAGTTTTTGATAAAATCTTCTTTTCAATTCAAATTTTTAATAAAATATTTGGATATGTTTATATGTTTAAAAAAAAAAATTAAAAACAAATATTTAAACAGGTTGCTGGAAAGAAAGTGGTGACAGGAATATAACGTGTGTGCAGAAAGAATGCTTGAGCATTGGCCATAAGCGCACAAATGGAGCCATGAACTTATTCTACTGTTGCTGTTCTGGAGATATGTGCAATCAAAATATGACTGTTAATTATCCATTAGATGTGAGCTCTATTCCAGTGTTGACTTCTATTTCTTTCCAACCAAGACACATCTCATCTTTTTGATTCATTCCAGCCTTCACACCCAATTTATTCAACTGACCAAGAACTATCAGGAAAAGAACTTAACCATGCTCAAAGTGCTTCCTGGTTGAACCAGATTTTCCTCATAGGTCTCTGTATTGGCATAGGATTTCTAATGGCAGGACTTCTGTTTGTTCGATGTCGACAACCCAGCAATATTTCTGGACCCGAGGAAGCACCACTTGCACCATCAGGACCAGGATATAGCTCAAATTTGCATAATGTTGATAATTTAAAAGTGTGTTCAATGATTGGCCAGGGAAAGTATGGAACAGTTTGGAAAGGCATGATAAACGAAAATGCTGTTGCAGTCAAAATATTTCCCGCCCAACATAAGCAATGTTTCATTAATGAAAAGAACATTTATTCGCTGCCTTTAATGGATTCTCCATCACTTTTATCTTATATTGGTAAACTAAGTTAATATATATTTTTTTTTCAATCATGTCTCAAGAAATGCTTCTTCTTTTCTAGGTTGTGATGAACGACGAAACATGGAAGATCAAATAGAATATTTTTTAGTTTTATCATTGGCCCCATTGGGTTGTCTGCAAGATTGGCTAATTGCCAACACAATGACATTTAGTGAATTTTGTAAAATGGCAAAAAGTATCACGCGAGGACTGTCACATCTTCATACCGAACTTCAAAGGGGTGACGATCTTAAGCCATGCATAGCCCATCGAGATCTCAATACGCGTAATATTCTCGTCAACGCAGATCTTTCCTGTTCGATTGCAGACTTTGGCTTTGCTTTGAAGGTTTTCGGATCGAAATATGAATATCGTGGAGAAATAGCTTTGGCAGAGACAAAGAGTATCAATGAGGTGGGAACTCTCCGGTACATGGCCCCTGAGATTCTTGAAGGAGCTGTTAATTTACGGGACTGTGAGTCAGCATTGAAACAAACTGATGTTTATTCTTTGGGGTTGTGTCTATGGGAACTTTGTACAAGGTGCAGTGACTTTTACGCATATGGACAGGCTGTGCCAGTTTATAAGTCACCTTATGAATCAGAAGTGGGAAAACACCCAACTTTTGAACAGATGCAAGTTCTTGTTGCACGACACAAGGCCCGGCCATTATTCCCAGCTTGTTGGGGAGGTGCTGCGGCTGGAAAATTGATCAAAGACACTTGTGAAGATTGCTGGGATCATGATGCTGAAGCACGTCTAACTTCCCTATGTGCTGAAGAGCGAATGCAGGAGCTATGTAATTTAAGGCCACATTCTCACATTAGTCTAGGTCATGGACCCAGTCCACCTTTGAGTGCAAATAATTTTGTTGGACAATCACCAGCAAGACGTCTTCGCAGCTTGTCATCGAACTCGTGTAATCTCGAGTCTGAACAAACTATTGTCACTCCACCAAATCAAATAATTCCCAGAGTTCGAAGTTGTGGCAATGAGGCAACAACTACAATATCTTCCCTGCAAACAAGTTCAGCGACAGAAAAAAATCATCTCATCTATTCACAACAAATTCAGCCATATCAAGGTCGAAACCCTTGTCAGGAACGAAATCTGGCTCCGGTATCACTAAAGACCGTACCGATTCTAGTTGAGAAAAGCAAGAAACACAGCTTCCAAGATAAGTCCCAAGACAATAGCTTTTCGTGCTTAGAAGATGATGTATCAGTTGAAGATCTCATTTCATCGAATTCAAAGAAACTCACCTCAGATACTGTTCACATGGGTCAAGGTTTCCCTAAACAGAATAATACCGATAAAAAGTTGCGCGGTTGGCATGGAGTTCGAGCATTAATTCAGAAAAAGCTCTTCCGCAAGGACTTCTATCAGACTTTCGATGAAAAGTCAAATCTAGTCGATAACCGTAGTATAACCAAGTCTCCCTTAGATCAGTTTACCTCGCCCACCAAGAATACCACAGTCAATCTAATCGAAACCAAGCATCACAATAATTGTCAAAATAGTATCCTTACAACACTTGATTCCTCGAGCACAAGGCGACCAAATAATTTGGATCTCGTTCCCATAACAGTTCGCGTCAATGGACTATCACCAGAAAATAAATCGAATTTAATAAAAAGTATTTCTGAAGAATGTCACAATTCGATGGTTTATCCCCCTGAAATACCAAATATTCAAAGTGATGTTGTTGATTCTGGCACAAGAATGGTATTGTCGCGTTCAGCAAATGCAATGAAAAATATTCCCAAGGCCTCAACTCCTCAAAGCCTCTCTGAGGAAAAACAAATAGTTCGTCAGAGGAGTTTAGAGATATTTAGAGAAGTCTTTAATGCAAGAGGGAGCTCTTCAACAGGCGACAAACGCCTGCGTAATCCAAGTCAGCGCGTCAAAACCCCTGGAGATGTTCCACCATCCGTACGAAAAGTTCGTGCTTCAAAAACTTTGAGTTTATACGATGACCGAATGATGGATTCTTCGACGCTGAATATTCTCTAGCATGAGGAGGTCCTGCTTTTGGAATTGTAGGCAGGACGCGATACAAATTATTTTCTAACAGCATTTTAATTTAAGATTTTGTACATAAATATACTGCGTACATATGACACGTTTAATTGTAATGTAAACTGAATGTAATTGTTTAACAATGCGAAATATGTAGATTTGATTAAGTCTCAGTAGCATTAAGGGTTTCTTTTATTTTTCTTTTGGTTTAATTTTATAAACTTTCTAAATTTAGAAAAAATAACGTTTTCATAGAAATAATTTGTAGAAAGTAGTTAACTTGCCTTATAGAAAAAAAAAACACACACATACAAAATAGGAAGTTTCCAGTGTATACCAAGAAGACTTGCTTATAGAAAACCAAATATTTGTAAAACTTTCTTTTTTATAAACAAAAAAAAAAGAAAATAATTGGACCAAGTGTTGCCATATTATAGAAATTAAAAATCACAGGGTGTTTTGTACGATATTTAATAACTTTCCTTGGAATTAGTGAATTTTTGAAAAGTATTGTAGACATTTGATGGTATAGTTGTTAAAAAATTGATAGAGAGTCAACATTAAACTTTTAATACTTAAATTCTTTTTTTTTTGCAGAGCATTGCATGCCTTAGTTTCTTTGTTTAAGTTTATTTTTTAATTTTCCAAATTTTAATCCATTCTTAACCTTACTTATTATATCATGATGCAATTTTCGAAAATTTCAATGAATTTTAAAAGTAAACAGAATATGTCATAAGAATGTTGTAGCGCCGCCAAGGAATACTTTCCACAAAGTTACAACCAAACCATATGGGGTTCATTAATACGTTTTTTACATTTTCATTTTTAGGAACATGTATTTGTTCTGAAATGAATCTTAACCATTCTCAAAGCCATTAAGCTTTTAATCTTGCTAAGTTGCACCAAATAAAAGTTATCTACCCACAAACTAATTTCAGTTTTTAACTTCAATGGCACACAATTTTAAAAGATTTAGTACGTTGTTAAAGCATTTTTAGTGCGATGCTAGGTTAAAACAGAATTTTTCAAACGAGAAAGTGTTGTAGTATCTTTTTAACATTTTATTAAAGTTCCAAATAATTATTGCTTATGTTATCGTTTTGGTATCATACTGAAATGTAAAAATGGGATGAATTGTCACTCTTTTAAACATGTTCAGCTCAGATTACATACATTTTCGAGATCTCAGAGGGCTCCGTATTCTATGAAATCTGAGATCTCACTGAACAAGCTCCATCAGCTCCACTGCAGGAGGAGAAACGTGAACAAAATTTCTTCGCTAAAAGTCAAAAACAATTTCCATCTCTTTTTTATTAATAAATAATCAACTGCGAAAAGAAATAATTGAGCAAGCGAATCCAAAAAATATCAGTCTCAGCTTTTCGACAGCAAATGTGAGGAATCTCACTTACGTTCAGATGTTTGAAATTGATGAGGTCTCTGATATTTCAGAGAGCTTGAAAAATCTGAACTGGCTAAATTCCTGACACAAGTTTCTCAGTCATACTGTCAAAATTTTCTCAATTATTTTCTGTCGCAAGAAAACGAATAAGAAGTAAGAAAGTGTGAGAAATATTGTTTATATTTATTGGTCCTGCTCTTTCAAAATGACTGAGGAGCTACATATATGTATGAAATATAAATTTGTCAGTTAAGAAAATAGTTTTCATTATAGCTTTTAACGGCCTTTAGTCCATGAAAATTTTTTGGCGTTTCGTCCCGGCGATCTCACTTGGACTCATCAGTTGACTAGTGAAGACCTTGTCAATACGCAATTTCCATTAAGTTCAGTTCATCTTACATAGATTTCAAGGTGAATACCTAGTGTGAACTATATCTAACCAGATTAGAATTCCTAATCATTAAAGCTAGAAGTTTTTTGTGCCCGTGGCCTGGCAATGTTTATATACGAAGATTTTTTTTTTAATAACACAAATTCTATATACTACTGAAATAAATCAGCCAAGTAGAAGACTTAGCACTATTTTATTGGACTTGTTGGATTATTGATTCAAAATAGTTTTAGTATGACACTGATTAAAAAATTTTTAAAAGCAAAAACACTATATATAGAGTGTTTTTGTTTAAAAGTAGCATCACGCTTATGCGCGTTAACATTCAGGCTGTTTAAAATTTTGCACCAATTTATTTAAATTTAAGTCAGCTGTTTTAATATTTTCTTCTTTGTTAAAAAGTGTTCATGCGATTTTTCTTTTGTTCTCCTTAAATACATATATACATAGGTACATACATATGTGTATACCTCTTCAGCACTTTGTTTTACAAATAAAAATTGATAGTAATATTTTCTTGTAAGAAAATATGTAATAATCCATCCTTTTGTAGTTAATATTAAATTTTAATTATATTATAGGACGAGTAACTAAGAGCATTTTATTTGATGACAGATTATATGGAAGTAGATATAACATTGTAACGTTATTAGGTGTTATTTTAACTGTATTGATAAAAAATGTTTTTGTAATGAATGTATAATGCAATTTAGACTTATAAGCTATCAAAAAAACACACATACACATATACGCCATCACACACATATATGAATTAATTATATAAGCTGAAACCAAGAACTTATGACTATTTAAACAAAAACAAAATATAAACTGTTATACTGTAATACTTCATTTAAGACCCAATAAATGTATGCCTTGTAAATAGTTTGGTGAACGAAGTAAATAATTTACGAATTTCTAGTTGTAAATTTTTAAATGGCTTTAATTTTTTTTCTTCCAAAAATTGATACTCAATAATACTTTATAAAAATCTATTTTAGTTTTTTTTTTTACAATATTTCAACATTTTGTAAGCTTTAATTCTTAATATTAATATTAAATTGAAAACTTTTGTCTTTTTTTTTTAGAAGCAGAAACTATTTATTAACATTTCGTATAATGGTTAATTCATCGTCATATAATTTTCTTTTATAAATTACTTATTAAAAATATAAAGACAAATAAAATTTACATAGAAAACCGAAATAAACTTTTTATTTGAAGATATAAAATGAGGATAAACTCAGTCAAGATTCATAAAATAAAAATGATAAATTTAGTTATAAAAAATTATAATTTAATTTGTTTCATTAATCAAAGTTAAATATTTATAATGCAATTTTTTACAAGCCTTATCGTAGCAATCCAGGTCCAACATTAATTTTTAGTAAAATAATTTGCTAATTCTGTAGAGTGTAGAGGAGAGGAACAGGTAGGTAATTTGTGATTTAAAATACATATTTCTTAAATTTCAAATCGAAAGAAAATTGCCTCACAAAAGTGACAAATTATGTTTTTTACGATTTTTACACATTTTTTTTGGCTAGTGAGTATAGTGACGGTCATGAAAAATATCAGTTTCATACCTGAAGATTGTTGACAACAATTTTGCTAAAATATTTTAGTCAGAAACTTCCAGAAAGTAAAAAAAATAAGTTCTAGCTAAAATTAAAAAAAAAAATTAAAAATCGTCATATATAGTGACAATATATTAATAAAAGTCAAAAATGGATTTTACTATTATAAAAAAAAGCAATTTGTATTATTCAACATAAATAAAATTGTTTGAATTTGATTTTATTGAAGAATTGATTATTATCATAAAATATTTAAATTTAATAGAAGAAGAGCACATGAATTGAAAAATAATAAAATGCACGACTGGACTGCACGAACCTGCTCTTGTAGTAAAAGTTTCTTGAATTTTTAAGATCGAATGTATTTTAAATACATATAATTAATATAATAATAATTATATAGGATTTTATCCATAAAATAAATTGAAGGACATACATACATGTAACTTAAGCTTTAATTGAAAAATTATTAAAAATCAACATATTTCGAGATTAATTTAGTAAAAAAAATCTTCTTAAATTGTTTTTAGAGCTGATTTCTTTAACAAATTTAAGTTTTGGAGAAAAAAAATTCAAAATCGTAGGAGCGGTTTTAAATTAATTTTTGATTATATAAAATTTTGTAAATATTGTTAGGGAAAAAATTGGTGCTCTATTTTCAAACATTTATTAATGTGGAATCAAAAACTATGTTTCGAAAAAATCATCTACCCGTATTTGAATTTTTTTTAAAATCCAAAATGTATTTTTTTTGAAAATTTTGATCGGCAGTGTGATTTAATCTTTTTAGAAGCTTCTGTATAAAAAATTTAATTTAAATCGGTTATACAGATAATGAGATAGTCCAAATTAAAAAAAAATGGTTCTATGAGAGCTACGGCTGATAATGGCTAACTGTAAATTTTGTTTTTAGTGTCTATAAAATAGACCGTACTAATATTAGTATTCAGAACAATTTTTATTACAATCGTAAGAGTCGTTTTCGAGAAAATTTAGATTTTCAGTAACGGTTTTTTAACGGGCAGAAGGTACCGTTCATTTTGATTAGGTATAAGAAACATTTGTATTCAAAATATTATAGATAATTTTAAAAATCCGCTCAGTATCAAGTTTCGTGAAAATCATTCAAGTCATTTTCGAAATACATAAGTTTAAAAAAAAATTACTTTTTTTTGGAAATTTTGGTATACAATACCACACAATACTTAATATTTGAATTTTTTAGAAGATGCTTTATGAAAAAATTATCAAACTCGTCTTTTTCCTTTTCGATAAAAACGAAAATAAAAAAAATAGTTCTATGGGAGGTACCATTTAGATCTATTTGTCGTAAATTTTATTTTCACCAAAAGATAGCGTATTTCCAATTAAATTTATTGATTTTTTAAGTAAAATCTGTGGAGCCATTTTTGAGAAAATAAAGTTTTCCAAAAATGATAAAAAAAATTTATCGCAGGTACTGTTATTTTCGTTCCTATAAAAATGAAAACACGTGGTGGGGGGAATGTCAAAAAAACGCTAGACACCAAGTATAAAAAAAATCAATCCATGATTTTTTAGGCTGTAGGCGAATGGACAGACAGACGGGCAGAATTGCTAGTCCCACTTTTTTCGTCTTCCATATCAACGTAGTTGAAAAAAGTGGGTCTAGCAATTCTGCCCGTTTGTCTAAAAAATCATGGATTGATTCCAATGATTCCATTTTCGTCTTCCATATGAACGTAGTGTAGTAGCCGTGGCGTGATGGTTAGTGCGATG
The DNA here is from genome assembly GCA_947049315.1 of Epistrophella euchroma. NCBI lineage: Eukaryota > Metazoa > Arthropoda > Insecta > Diptera > Syrphidae > Epistrophella > Epistrophella euchroma. Next base: position 15,565,951 of record OX346247.1, on the reverse strand, counting down.
GACTGTCATGCCGGAGGTCTAATGTTCGATCCCCAGCCTCGCCACCTAATTATTTAAAAGAAAAAACGGCTTCTGCCTCTTGCGAGGAATTGACAAATCCTCCAAGAGTATCTACTGTCACAGAAAAGTGCCGCTCGTTAGCCGTTCGGATTCGGCAATAAACTGTAGGTCCCGTCCATTCCTGCAGACACGCACACAGGAATGGTTGAGAGTTGTAAGTCACTAGGCCCTAGTTCTTCATGAGCTGTTGTGCCATCAAATTTATTTTATTTATTTATTTATATCAACGTAGTGTCAAGTTTGATCAAAATCTCGTGTTCGATTTTTTTACGAATCAAAAACTTGCCATAATATTACCTATAGATATATCACAAGTAAAAACAATACATAAAAACTTTTAAGACCATCTGTTATTAGTCACGTTTTATTATATGACCTTGTATACCAAAATTTTGTCGGATAACCAATTGGAACTTAATTAGGACAATGTGAAAAACCTTAGTTAACAACTAGTTCTATTTCATTTCCCTCTTACTTTATTCTTATTTTGCTAAGATATGTATTATTATGTATGTATTTTGAGATTCAATTTAGTAATTTTAAAATATTTGCGTATAATTTTAATTTATCAAAAATTTATCTATCTTCTTTCTTCAAGAACAACATTCACGGGATGTTGGGGTTTATTGATAAGTAAAGTTGTTACATCCAAATCATCAACACCCTTCCACTCAATTTTATACCGCCGAACGAGCTATAATAAATTGAAAATATAAAATTTCAATTAAATCAATTTAAAACGAAAGAACAAAAAATACCTTTAGTAAGAAAACTAGAATACTTTGTTCCGCCATTCTTCTAGCTATGCAAGATCGCATGCCATGACCGAATGGAAGAACAACATACGGATTAATATTTGTCTTCCTTTGCAGCCATCTTTGTGGATCGAATTCGTTTGGCCTTTCGAAATGTTTTTCCAAACGCGATGCAACCATATTTTGAGTTACAGCTATGGTCTAAAAACAAAAAAAAAAACAAATCGTTTAACTTAAAAAAAATATTCCAAACAATATGCCAATATAATTTTACATACCCCAGCAGGAACATGATATCCACTTAATACAATATCTTTTTTCAAAATTCTTCCAAATCCAACTGAAACAGGATTAAGCCGAAAAGATTCCTTCATCACAGCTCTAGTGTAAGTGATACCAGTATTTAGGTTCTCACCACTAAGTGAATCACTCACATTTGGCATAATAGTCTTAGCTTCCTCATAAAGTCTATTTTGAATTTCTGGATGTCTTGCTATGTGATAAACAGCAAATGATGTTGAATAGGAAGTTGTATCTACTCCAGCTAATAAAAGATCCGAAGCCATTCCCACAACATCAGACAAATCTAAATTTGGATTTTTCAAATATTCTTCAATAAGTGAGCTTCTAGTTAGATTTCCTCCAGACGATTGTTGATTATTTTCCTCCTTGAAGTAGGCAAGTTTTTGAGCTACCAAATCAACAGCTACGCTCTCCATGTAGTTTTGGGCTTTTCTAAGTTTTTTATATGTTGGAGTTTCAAAATAACGCCATAGTTGAAGACCCTGATCGGTTGGCAAAATACAACTGTTTGTTGTTTCAGCTGATTTTATCAGCTTCGAGGTTCTGGAGTTGGGATGGTGTTCTTCTGGCGAAAACGAATTCAGCCGCTCATCGAATGTAAGAAGACAAGTTACTAAAAAAAATTTACAGATTTCACTTACAGGTATAGATTAAAAAGGGGAAATTAAAAACGACTTCTTTTAAAACTTTATAAAATGTTTTAGACGCACCATTCTAAGTTTCCGAAGTAGGTATGTATTTATTTAATGCCTAACAAAGCGAAGGCAAGTTACTAAAAAAAATTTACAGATTTCACTTACAGGTATAGATTAAAAAGGGGAAATTAAAAACGACTTCTTTTAAAACTTTATAAAATGTTTTAGACGCACCATTCTAAGTTTCCGAAGTAGGTATGTATTTATTTAATGCCTAACAAAGCGCATCATGCTTTTCTATTCAAGAATAAATCATTTTTTTTTCTTTTTTAATCTGAGATCAAACCTAGTATCTAAATATCGATTTCCCAAATGCACACTCAATTACAACTGATAGAAATTTTATGTCAGAATTACAGCATTATGAATTTAAATTGATAGTTGCTAACCAGTTTTTTTGAGTTGTTAAGTATTAAATTTCAATATTTATCAATTATAAATTCATAATGATTGGATTTTATCGAAACAATATTTAAAGGTTTTCTAGGTCAAAAGAGTAGGTACAGGGTATTCGGTAAAAGGTGCACCAAAAGGCTAGAGCGAGTAGGTTGGGTTAAGACAAGAAAAAAATCGTATGGGGTATATTTACTCCCGTTTAGTCGGGAGGGGAAATTTTCTAAAAAATCGATTTGAAATAGAAAAAAAAAATATTAAAAAACAACGGTAACACCTACAATGTCATGTTATACTTTTTATTAAAGTCAGAAACTCATTACTTGATTTTGAAAACAAGTTTTGAAAAATTAATTTTCAAACTAAAAATTTTGAAAAAGTAATGAAAAAAATTTATTCAAACTTATTCTTTTCAAAATTTTACGTAATTAAGTAATAGTTTAGTTTTTAATATTTAAAGCTCCTGTAAATTTCTAGTCAAATACGAAAAAGAAAATACTCAAGTGTCTTTTTTAATTTGAGAAAATTAAAAATAACGGGAGGGGAAATTTTCTAAAAAAAAAACGACTTAAGACAGTAAAAAATTATTAAAAAACAACGGTCACTATTGCAATAGCATGTTATACCTTTTTGTAAAGCCAGAAACCTTTTTTCTATTTTCTTTTTAAAATAAGTTATTTTAGTAAATAGTTTTTCAAAAATTAATTTTCAAACTTAAATTAAAAAAAAAATCAAAAAATTGTATTCAAACTATTTTTTTTTTCAAGATTTTATGCTATTAAGTAATATTTTCGTGCTTAATATTCAATGCTCCCATCAATTCTCAGCCAATCACTATAAACTAGATGTCAAAATGTACTCTAGTTTTTGAGAAAATTGAAAATAACTAATGTCGAATTCCTTTTACCAAAAAAATTCGATTTTTTTTCTAAACAGAATCCATTTTTTTCTTTAAATACAAGGAATTTGTCCAGAAAATCGATATTTTTCTTCTAAACAAATCGATTTTTTTATTAAAAGAAATTCGAAATAATGTAAATTTTCCTTGAATTTGACTTCCATCGGTTATTTTGTTGTTCCAAAGATTCTCTTTCTACGAATTAAGTAGTAAAATAGATATCGTTATTTTCAATTTTCTCAAAAACTAGAAAGCATTTTGGCATCCAGTTTTAAATATTTGACTCAAAATTAATAGGACCATCTAATTTCAAAAACAAAAGTATTACTTAGGGCCATTTGCTGAAACGAAACTTAAATATTCAAGTTCAACATAAGAGCTTATGTGACAGTTTACGCTGAGGAAAAAGTAGAACGTAAGCGTTTAAGTTTAACATAAATATTTAAGTTTCGTTTCAGCAAATGGGCCTTAATAACGTAAAATTTTGAAAAAAATTAGTTTGAACACAATTTTTTTCATTATTTTTTTCAAAAATTTAAGTTTGAAAATTAATTTTTCGAAAACTATCCTCTCAAATAATTTAAATTAAACAGAAAATAAAAGAACAAGCTTCTTGCTTTAAAAAAAGGTATAAAATGACATCGTTAATGTTGCTGTTGTTTTTTAATAATTTTTATTTTCTATTTCAAGTCGATTTTTTAGATAATTGGAGGGAGGAAATAGATCCCCCTCTCATTCGATTTCTTTCTTGTCTTAACCCAACCTACTTGCTCCAGCTTTTCGGTGCACCTTATACCGAACACCCTGTATAACTGCGTACTTGATATGTTGATACTTACGCTCCAAATTTAATCGTGACAATTCAGGCAAAAGATTGAATTCGCTTTGCACCGGCAGTACATCTAAAAACTCATGAGTTATCTTATCTACATCCATTAAAAAACTTCGAACATTCTTGGGAGCGCTAAGTTCCTTCTGCAGCTCAGATCTCAATCGCCACCATTCCGGGCCATTTCTACAAAATTTAAAACTATCGGTCTGGAATTTGAACAAAATCAAATATTATAATGCAACTCACGTTGGCACCAATCCAGCTGATCGATAAACATGTGGTCGATCAATTCGATATTTTTCCAATGCCAAATGACTTCTTCGATGTGGATAGTCCTTATCGTTGAGCAGTACTGCAATATCATTAGGATCGTAGATCCAAACGATATTCACTCCCGGTGCCATTGTCTCACGCACAAGCGACCCATAGGTTTCGTATTTATGAAATCCCGATTTATGTAACTTCAACCATGAATATTTTCCAATCACAGGCAGGTAGTTGTATAAATTGCCTAAGCCTAAAGGACCTCTTGGTCCTGGTATATCATCAAACGATTTAATTTTCTTGGCCTCTACTGCTTGGGTGCATAGATAATAGACATTTCTTCTCGGAGAATTTTTGTACGATTTCAATATATTCCACATTTTTTTAAATTTTTTTCGTATACGTAAATTAAATTTTATTTCAACTATAAATTAGCGTATTGATGGCTAGTTGTTGATCAAATATGATGTGAATACAAAATGTTATTTCTTAAAATTCTTTTCTTTTCATTTTGCATCAATTACAATATCTGCCAGCCCAGCACCCACACACTTACTAAACACACTCAAAATATAAACTAATTTCTTGTTGTATCTTTTGGATTATCTGAGCGTACTGGTTAGAAAAAAATACTTATAGATAGGTACTTCGTATAAAACGATCTTCTTGATGTGTGGAAATCTGGAAGAGAACTGGAAAAGTAACCATTCGCATTTTAAGAGAATACAATTCATCATTTTATCGATGTTACTTTTCAGAGCATAAAGTGTTGACCTTCATTTAAACAACCAGCTTGAAGATAAAAATGCCGGTTGTTTGTGTTCTATTTTGAAGCGATTTATTACAAAAACAATACATTATTGCTGTGTGAAAAAAGAGATAGATAGTTGAAGGTTTAAAGAAGAATAAAGTGAGTGAGTAGTTAAAATCTATTGATAGCATTCATTGACTTGTTTATAAGATAAAGATTTATGAAGAAGGAAAGTGTAGCCACTTTTTGTTTTTAAAAAAGTATTGGTAAAGTCACTTAATGCTAAAGTTAACTAAGCTTTTATTGGAAGGTCTTATAAACCTCTAAGTCATTTTTGTAGATAAAATAGGGTTGCGTTCATGAAAATAATATGTATAGTTATTATTACTAATATTGTTTTCGATCGGATTTTGGGAGTGTTAGATTCCTATTGAATGTAGAAATTTTGGAGTAAATAGAGTGAAAAAAAATCCATATTCGATAGGAATAAAACCCGAAACGAAAACGACATAATTATCATATACATTTTCACATACTAAGCCTAATTTATAGATCGAAGCGAAGTTAAATTTTCATTAAAAAAAAAAATATCTTTTTCCCAGGCGTGAAAAATACAATAAAATTGAACGCAATTATTTAATTGACAAAGGAGGAAGAAACTTGTTTCGAAGTAAATATAATTCAACGGAATTATCTAAGCCAAATACCTATAAAACTAAATTTTTTTTCTTTGTAAACCTTTCTATCCAAGATTTATCGATGTTTCATTTAGATTTGGATTTCACTTCCCATTGATGTATAAGCGAGGCTTTACTCAAAACATAGTTTTTCTGTTTTTCTAATATCTCTATATATAAATAGCCTTAAATAAATGTTCTGGTACCATTTTCTCAAAAAGTATTCGACCGATTTCGATAAAGTAAGTAAGTAAAGTAAGTAAATTTCATTTATTGACAATTTTTAGAAAGAAACTACTTACATACATATGATATAAATGAAGCTAAGCTATGGCGTTGCCGTCAGCTCGGTTGGCAAGACAAAAGAAAATTATTTTACAATTTAAATTTAAATTTCGGTTTAACAAATTTACAAAATATGAATTTATAATCTGCTATCTAAATTCGGTTATTAATAACATCGATATTTATAAGCACTTTTTACAAATAAATAAAGTTCTGGCCATTTAGATAACCTACAGTTTCCTGCATCGTTAAAGTTATTTGTCCCAAATATTTTCGTCTTTGTGTTGCATAAATGGGGCACACTCCAATAAAATGAAAGCAGTCTTCTTTTGATTTTAGGTTGTAGAGGGAGCAAAACTGATCAAAATTTCCATTATAGGATGTTCCATTGAGACTAAGGACCTCACATCGAGTTTTAAAAATTAATGAAATTTCCTTGTAACTAAGTGAGTCACAAAAATAGTTTTCAGCCATCAGATTAAAGTTATAAGTTGCGAGTACAAAACCCTACTCTCTGACTGCTGAGCTTCTGCTACTAAGAGTGTTCTTTGGGTATCTTCAAATTTTTGGATTGTACGATAAAAACGATCTTTCAATAAATTTCTATCACCAGGGATTGTGTCAAAATCTTCGCCGTAAACATCGCCGAAATTTCGCACACTTCATCATCCACCAATCATTGTTTCTTATTTCGTATAGGAGTAATCTGTTTGCAAGTCAAGTTTCCGGTAAGTCCAGTCCTTTCAAAATATAATCGGCTTGTGTTTTGAGCGTGCTAGTATAAAGCTTAGGCAGACCTGTTTCTAAATAAATAGCATAATTTAGAGTCTTAATTTCGATAAATTTTATATGGTTGGAAAGCCACAATTGCAGAGATGTGCAGAATATACAGTCGATGGCAGAATTATTTGCACATTGCAATACTCAAACCATATAACTTCCATAAAAGCCCATAACTTAAAATAAAAAAAAAATATTTTATTAAATTGTCGATAATATTAAAGAGTTTATCTTTAAAATCAAAAAATAATAAAATATTTTTTTTTAAGTTATGGACTTTTATGGAAGTTATATGGTTTAAGCATTGCAATGTGCAAATAATTTTGCCATCGACTGTACTTGAGACACGCAATTACACACTGTGGGTCATTTTTGTTTTTGTACTGTTGAACACTGTGCATATGTTTTTTTCCTTCAATATTTTCAAACAAATTGTTTGCAAAATTGAAAGTGTCGAATTTAGAAATAGGGCGATATTAGTTAAAATAAATATACCTACCTCCATTATTCAATTATAAATGTGTAAGCAAGGAAAATGAAGACCATTTAATATAAGTTATCTCAACCGAAATAATAAAATACACCGTCATTTTTTATAAGAAGAACAAATATTGTTCGTTTCCAGCTAATAACTGACCTAATACCTAAAAAATAACTGACCTAATACCTAAAAAATAAATTAACTTTTTGTGAAATAAAAATGACGATATAAAATTTTAGTTTAAATTTTTGTTTGAAACACCTCCCCCCCCCCCTCTTGGAAAAATTCTGAGGCCTGATGTTAAAGTATTAGCATGATACTACTTAACAATTTTCTAATACTAACTAGTATCATACTAAAAGTATTTTTTTTATTATTTCTAAAAGTGGGAGCCTTTTTAATTGCAGAGAAAAATATTTTACACAATGATATTTGAAGAAAATTATACCTAATTGAGAAAAAAAATTGTTAAAGAGAAAAACAAATAATTACGTTTACTTAGAAGCAGAATTTTAGAGTTTAAACTTATAAACATTGTAATCAAAACAGTAAATGATTACATATTTATATTCTAGTCACTCTCAGCGAAATTGAAACATTTTTATCAACAGAGTGCAATGATTTCTAAACAATGTTTTATTTACTGATAGAATTTCAAGGTTATCAAAAAAAAAAAAAATATATAATGCTTCTATTGTTCCTATTTTGCAGAAAGAACAAAAGTGAAATGTAAATAACACCTTGTTGAATTGGAATAATGCATATTGTATATTTTTTTTAAGCAAAAAGATATTGTTTATTTTGATTTAAGTTTTTTTTTATTCACTTATTTATTCTTGAAATGTCTTAAAGATTTAAAGATTATGTACATATTTTAGAATTTCAATAGATTCTCTCAATTACTGTTACATGTTGTAGAAGGCATGGTTGAGTATGGGTTCAAATTAGGCTAAGTTCAAATAAATAATATTTTTACTCCTTGAATTTTAAATATAATGCCAATATAATGCCTACGTTGTTAACTTAGAAAACAATTCGGCTATAATTTGGTTATATTCCTTAGTATTTAACAGCAAAAGTAGAGAAATGTTGTTGATTCATCTGAATCCCAGTTAATGTTTGGAATTATATTAATTATTAATTATTTGTTGCTGCCTCTTGGCAACCAAATTTTGAACAAGGGGTAGAATTCCTTAAACATTAATCCAGGTAAGAAAAAAACATAATCCATAACCTAAACAGGAATCAAGTTAATGAAAAAAATGCATCAAAGAACATAATTTCAACATTAATTTAAGCATCCAGTGCAAGAACTAGATAACTATACATTTTTTGACGTCATATACATATAATATATGCTTTTTGATGCAGAAATACCACACAAATAATCGCGCAGCATATATGTATGGTGCAGTAAAAATACAAAAGACGTAATTTTCCATCTGTAGCCCCCAAGGAAAAATTATTTCGTTTATAAATATTTCGCTTTCTGCTTTTTCAGAGAGTTTTTTGCGCTTTTTCAAAAGTCATAAGCGTAGACTTATTTGATTCGCTCTTACAGTTCATGCTTCAATAGGTGTTTACTGCAGGGCTTTACTCGAGGTATCATTGTATCAAACAAAACACTAATTCAGAATTTCAATTTTTTCATTAATTATTCCGTACCTTATCTACGAGATACATTATATATACAGGATGATTTACATGAGGTGTGATGAAAAGCTACAGCGTGTATAATTTGGGTCGAGATAAGAAAAAAAAATGTGTTGGAGGGGGTCTTTCCCCCCTCCCGTTTAGCCGTGAGAGGAAAATTTTTTAAAAAATTGAAAATAAAGTTTTTTTTACGAACAGTTTTTAAAAAGCTAATTTTCAAACTCAAAATTTTGAAAAATAAAAAAAATAAAATAAAATTTGATTTCAAACTGATTTTGTTCGAAATTTTACTTTACTAAGAGCCGGTTTTTCAATCGTCAGTTAAACAATTAGTTAAATACCCGACGAATAAAGTTAATTCACTCTTAAACAATCGGAGAGTAAAATTGAATTTTTCAATCATGAAAAAATAATCTAAGGGCCACTTGCTCCAAACGAACGGATAAATATATAAAACTGGGGATAACTATCCCAGTTTAAATAAATAAATAAGAACTTATCGTGTTTTAATTGCACGAACGGAAAATAAATAACAAGCGGATAAGAATATTTTTTTCAGAATTACTGGCTGAACAGAATGGTGACGCAGACGGAACCGGAGACGGAGCCGGAATAGCTGTCAAAATATTGAATACACGCAAATTCAATGTTGCGAACACAACGGAACGTAGACGCATATGGAGCTGCAGACGCAGACGGAAGAGTTCACCAACTTTTAACTTTTGACGTACGGCACTTTTGACGTTTCAATTTGTATGAAGAAAAAAAACAACTTTTTGGGTCGGAAAAAAATATTGTGGTTATTTGTATCGCGAAAAAAATTATTTATTAAAACGAAAATTATTGGAAACAAAAAATGTGAATTCTGAGCTTGTACACAATAATATTCTTTTGTTTTTCTTCAAAATACTTTCAAAGCTGTACAGCTCCATTGTGGACATGTAAAAAAAATAACGTACGACACTTTTTGACAGCTCTTCCAGTTCCGTCTGCGTCTTCAGTTCCGTCATTCTATTCTGTTCAGCCAGTTACCAACACAACAAACACAAAACACATTGAAAAATAAACAAACTCTACGCTTTGACTCGCTTTCTCGTAAAAAATTCTATAATTTGACGTGAGAGCTATTCAGAGTTTAAATATTTATCCAGAGAACGATGAGAAGATAACTTTTTAAACTGAGATAGAGAAAAAATATTTTGATACAACGTGATTTTATTGAATATCAGATAGCTTTATTTATATATAAATCAGGAGTTACTGCTGTCAAATAAAGTTCTGTGCAAGTGGCCCTAAGAATATTATAATTTGAACGTCAAATTTATTTGTGTTTGTTTTTGTTTTTTTTTACATTTCAAAGCAATATTGAATATTGGTTTTGAAAGGTGTTTTTTGAAATTGAAAATATTAATTCTCAGCAATAATTTTATAAGGCTCTGAAATGAGCAGATAGTTTATTTTCAGGAATAATTATTTATACATATTTGACTAGGTAATGAAAAATTAGGTATTGCTCTAACTAACTGACTATTGAAAAATTGGCCCTTAATATCATAACTAAACCATTTTGAAGAGAAATTTTGTTTTCAAAATTTAGAGTTTGAATATTAATTTTTTAAAAACTTACTTTTATTGTTAAAAAAAACTTTATTTAAAAAAAGATAAAAGAAGATATTTCTGGCCTTAAAAACAGGTTATAAAATAAACGAGGGTATGCTGTCTTTGATATCAATTTTTGTTTTTTCCATGACCACCCTAACCTATTCATATACATATATACATATTATATACTCAAGTCATATCATACAGATAGATACTCAAATAAAAATTATCTGACTGAGCGATAAGAATTCCTCGCATTTTTTCTTTCTTAAAACTCGTTTATATACATTTATAAGTTATTTACTTTTATTGTTAAGCTTAACGTGACACGAGATGAGTCGTTTCAAAATAATACGGGATTTTTGTATATTTATTTCCTTCCTGCACAATGCAGACTCGGCTAATATTTTAGGATTAATGGGTTGTACCTCTCACAGCCATCACATATGGTAAGATCTTAAAACACATACAACAGCCTTCTCTGCTGATTTATTTGTTGTTTTTTAGGAATGAAGTGATTGTAAATGCAGTTGCTGAACGAGGACATACTCTCACCATCGCTTCAGTGGATGAAAATAATTCACCCAATCCTAATGTTACTTATATTCATCTGGAAGAAGCTTATAATACGGTGGCCGATTACTACAAAGATTCAGATGCAAATTTTGACACCTATGGGCCTTTTGCCAATTTGAGATTGTTGTATAATTTTAAATGGCTCGAATGCAAGGGAATTTTCCAATCAATGGGCTTCCAAGAAGCCTCAAATCTAGATCAAAAATTTGATTTGATTTTATTTGATATATCAGCCGGACCATGTATGTTTAGGCTAATTCAAAAATATCCAGGAATTCCTGCCGTAGGTGTGAGTGCATTCAAAATGGATCCGTATGTTTTAGAGATTGTCGGCGGACACAGCTATCCGGGTTACATTTCATATTTTTTGGATCATCAAGATGTGCCGATGAATTTATGGAATCGACTAACTAATTCGGCTACATATGCATTTGCATATTTGTAAGGATTTATGATGTTATGCCTCACTGGAGGGTACCTTTTTTTTAATTTTGATTGTATAGTTATAGAAAATACATAACCGAAGCAGCTGTTGAACGCTTAACTCAGCTATATGTACCTGGTCCAAGACCAACATTGAGCAGTCTCTTCAAGAGAGTGAAAATTGCTCTTATAAATACACATCCAGCAATGGACTATGCTCAATCACTGCCACCAAATATTATCGAAGTCGGAGGTCTTCACATCAAAGAACCACATAAACTTCCAGACGATATCAATGCATTTATAGAATCTGGCATTAAGGGCGCAGTTCTTGTGTCACTAGGTTCAAATACATTGGTGGAAACCATCGGCCACGATCGTATTGAAGCTTTTTTGTATGTCATTCGAAGTTTCCCTGAATTCAACTTTTTATGGAAAATTGAAAAAGAAGATATTTTCAAAGACACTCCAAGGAATTTATTGATCCGCAAGTGGCTGCCTCAAAATGATATTTTAGGTAATGTATTTATCGAGTTTTTAAATTAATTATGATAATTGCATGCTTGATGGTTTTTACAGCTAATCCAAAAGTGCATGCCTTTTTCACACATGCTGGTGCCTTGAGTATGCAAGAAGCAACCTGGCATGGTGTTCCTGTGATTGCAATGCCTTTGTTCCTTGATCAATTCACAGTAATTTTATATTTATATTTAAGTTTATTTGTTTGACAAATTTAAGTATTATGTTTTTTGCATTTTACAGAATGCTCACAATGCCCAACTTAAGGGATGTGGATTCGAAGTAAACTTTGAAAATCTCAACAAAGAAATCCTTATGGAAGCTTTCGCAAAAGTTCTCAACGATAAGAGCTACAAAAATCATATACTGGAGTTGCAAAAGAAATTCCGGGAACGACAAAATAAACCCCTGGATACAGCATTATGGTGGATTGAGTATATTTTAAGAAATCCAAATGCAGAGCATCTGAGTCCATCATCTAGAGATATTTCATTTTTTGTAGCTTATTCGTTGGATATATTTTTAATTATTTTTTTAGTTTTGGTCATTAGTTCTTGGGTTTTATTGAGTGGTTTCAAAGCAATTCTTTTTAAATCAAGAAGAAAGGACTTGTTGAAGAATAAATTCAAAAGAAGTTAAATTATACAAATTTTTTATGTTCAATTTGATAATTTTGGAAGGGTTGTACATATTATATATTTTAAAAGTCTGTTAGTTAATCAATTAATGTTAATAACATTTTTATTTTGCTAAGCAATATTTTTTTTCAAGAAGATAAACAAAAATAAATTTAAAAGTTTTATAATTTAGTTAAAATTATCTATTTACAGAAAATTATGTTTTTACCATACACATTATAAAATTATTATTATTGCAATATGTTTTTTTTTGTTAATATTTTGATTTAGATTTAGAAAAGAAATTAAAAATTGTAAAAAACTTAAAAGGTTTTTAAGTAAAACTATGTAGGTTTGAATAAAGTCAATAATATGGCCCTTAGTGTTTTTTTTTATCAAAAATGTTGAAAGTGATTTATCATCATTCGTGACAATTTATTTGATTTTCTTGTTTTTCATTTAAAAAGTGGCAAAAATTTTACCTTCCAAACTTTTTCTGCAATTCACTTCCTTTTTAGAAAATTTCAATCCAGTGTTTTCTAATGTTTATTCAATAATAAAGGTCTATGGGATAGGCATTACCAAAAATTAAAACATAACTTCAGGTTATGGCGAAAAAATTGTCATTAAGGAAATTTGGGTTGGAGTTTTTTTTTTTTTTTTTTTTTAATTAACCTATTTTTGAGTTGGTTAAATCGACTCGAACGATTTTATTGAAGTTTGTAATCTAGTGCTTCTAAATATTTTAATGCCGTGTGTGAATTGAATTAAAATTTCGAATACATTTTATCCGAAATTAAATTTTGAAGTTTGTACGTACACATACCTACAGAATCAGCTTAACGCGATTTTAATCCAATTCGCACACGGCTTAAACAATAGGTATAGATAGCTTTTGAAAATTTAGAAAATATTAACCCAAAAGTTAAAAAATCATGTTCCCAATAATTCTGGCTTTTTAACATATCTTTCGTTTAAAGGTACCAAAATTTTTGTTAGCCACGAGAGCAAGCTCGTGGGACTCACCCGTGTAAATTTTGTTTTTTATTTTTGATATAATTAATGTCTTAAATAAACCCATGTAGATGAATTTAAACGATTCACCATAATAAAAAAAAAATGCATGTACCAATGTTCCAACGTTTTTGTAGAGATTAGAATTGTAGAGATAAAATTTGTCTTTTCCCGATCTGCGTACTAGGCTTATAAAGCTAGCATATACACATTAGCATAATCAATTAAAACCAAAACTAGAATTTTTGCTCTTTTTGTGCTATTTATGTGTGGAAGTCTCGATTTTTGTGCTAGCATAGTTTTGTTTGTTTGTTAATTAAAAAAAATCGAAAGATTAAACCAAAATTACGAAAAAACTGAGACTGAAAAAGACAAAAATAGGTAATTCACTGGCGTCTTCAGGAATCACTGCCACGTTGTTGGATAGTGGACGCATGGCACACTCTGCTCTTAAGCTTTTACTGAATATGCAAATTAACCAAAACCCGGCATGCAATTTTTCCAAGTCAAGTGAAAAGGCAAAAGCTCTTCAGCAATGCAAAATAATCATTTGGAATGAATGCACGATGATGGTTCAAAAAATATATACGAAGCCTTGAATCTAACAGACCTAAGTGAAAATCAGCGCCTTTTGGTGGTACACTTAATGTTAGCCGCTGAATTCCTCCAAACACTTCCCGTCATTCCGAGATCAACAGCTGCTGACGAAATCAACGCATGTCTGAAATCATCTTATCTGTGGTGGGGTGGTACATCAACTGACTTTAAACATGCGTGTTCACTTGCAACATAATCAAACTGCAGAGACGTTTTCAAAACAATTTTTGGATATTTTTTACCGGACTTATTAACTTGCAATTTCACTGCGTCAAGAGAAGAACTAATTCAAAGAGTTTTTCCGGACATTGCACAGCACTACAAGAACCTAATTTGGTTAAACGAACGTGATATATTGGCTGCCAAAAACGAAGACGTCAACGATCTTAATGCGGTCATACAAAAATCGATTCCGGGCCAGATTGTTTTCTACACATCAGTGGACGAGGTGATGAATCAAGACGAAGTGGTCAATCACCCCACCGAGTTTTTGAACTCCTTAGAATTATCCGGTTTGCCACCACAAACCGATTTGGCTTGCTTTTGCCATGACAACAAACAAGGCGCAAGGCCAGTCATTGGAAATTTGCGGAATCAATTCGGAGTACCCGTGTTCTTCAAATGTTTTTCACATACCCAATTTTATTTCGACTGTTGTACACGTTGGAAAACTATCAGCGTTGTTTGTGTAGGTATGCCCAAAACCGCAAAACCTAAAATGCTGTTTATTACAAGACGCATTAGAATAAATTTAGAAATAATTTTTACAGTGTAAATTATCATTATTATTGTTATTATTAAACTCTAAATAAAAAACTGAATCTTCTATAAACATGTACATGGGTTTTTTCTCATTTATTATAAGTGTTTCCCATTACACAAACCTTTTCTAGGCAGGACAACGTCTGCTGGGTCAGCTAGTGCACAATAACATCCTTTGTACAAGATATGGGCTAAAACCTAAACAAAATAAGATAACATTCATTGCCACCCTTCACATTATGATACATATATAGTGTCTCAGCTTTTACCTGAGACGAAACAACCCAACATCTCGATTCTTTTTTATTCTCCTACACAACAAAAAAAAAAAAAAATTCCAATTGATAAGGCAAAATATTTTGATCAGATCTGTGTAGTACTGATTAGATAAGATTTCCACTCTATTTTTTTGATGATATGTACCTCGCATGTAAATATTCATGTTTTAGAGGTATAAAAACCCCATAGTCATGCTTTTAGTATTTAGGTAAATAAATTAAATAAATAAGTAAAACAAAAAAAAAAAAATTATTTTGTAAACTACATATATGACCAGACCCCAAACTTAAATTTAAATTTCAGACACAAAATAGAAAAAAAAAGAAATAAAAATCCGTGTACGTACTTGAATTATGAATGTAAGATTTGTAGATTTAAATTTTTTATTATTTTTTGAATTTAAAATTGTAGCTTGATGGGTTTAGGGGCAAAGATGCCTAACCAACGCCTCCTAAAATTATGATAACCTGAAATAAATTTTAAATAAATTTTGCAAGCGTTTCAAGTGCTAGAGTTTGAAAGGGCTGAACCGAAACCGATATATTTCAAATTTGGTACACGGAGCATTTTCATGGAAATCCAAATAATCTATACAAATATGCTCAAAATAATACAACATAAAATGTTTTATACTCAAATGCATTATAGGTTAATGTTTTTTAAACAAATAGAAATGATAAGCATGCGTTTTTAAAAATAAAGCTGCTGCAATATCAACGGAAGAGCCTACGTCTTCGAGAGCTCCGGCCAACAAGAATTAAAAAAAAAAAGAAATAAATTGGTCAGTATAGCTTAAAACTATTTATTTATTAGTAAAGCAATGTTATATTTATTTAAGGTGCTCCATAAAAACAGAATAAATTCACTCAATGAAAATATTTGTACACTAGGGCGTATACGTACTTTTTTATTATATTTTTTTAATATTTAAATTCACGGTTTAAAAACTAATATTTTAAAAATAAGCAAGATTGAGAACATTTTTCAACAATATAGATATTAAATAAATATTAATAAAAAAACAAAGACTGCATTTGGCTTTTTTTTTATTAAATTTTTTCAACAATTGTTAGTAGTTTCTTTTGCAGTTTTTTTGATTAGAAAAAAAAATGTTAACTGCTTTTTTTTTCAAAACCTCTCAGTAATCAATTACCAAAAATTGTTATCGAGAAATAAGATTTTAGATAAAAAAAAAATTTTATTGATAAATTCTTTAGGGGAGAGTGGGGCTAAAAGTAACACTTTTTACTAAAGTTGATGCTGTTCCTAAGATTTTGAAAATAAGTTAGCCAAACCTTTTTCTGTTGAAATAGCAACATTTCAGCTACGATATCCAACAAAAAAGCCGAAAAAATACTGATCAGAGTTTTTAAAAATATAACATTTAGACAAAAAACCGTGTTGTTTCAACTTATGCGGGGAAAGTTGTAACATAGACCGGGGTAAATTGTAACAAAAACTGTATTATATTTTTTTTTAAGAAAATTATCAATTTAAAAACAAGATAAACAACAAAAAATATAGCACATACACCAGTAAAACATATGAAATTAATATTAAAGTTTAAAAATTATTATATTAATTCACTTTTTTAATTAATTAATTAAATTTAAATTTTCTTAAAAAACAAACAAAATCAATATTCATTTTTTTTGAAAAAAAACTGAATTTAGTCACATAAAGATTAGGAATTTAAATGTAGTATATTCGAAAACGAGTACTAGATATATAAATGCATAAGAATTTAATTAACTTTCAAGCCAGGAAAACACATAACCGAACTGTTTTCTTATCAACCTTGTATTGACAACGATAACCGTCAAATTGACTTTTTTCTTTTTATCTTATAATAAAAAAAAATTAAACAAAACGAAATACAAACATCGAAAACCATTTTCCATCGTCTTGTTTCTCAAAAATGTGTTTGAAAATATGAACGAAGTCTGCTTTTATGTGTTTACAACTTACCCCGTAATAATGTTACAACTAGCCCCACCATGAAATTTGACACAAATGACTCAATTTAAAAAAAAAAAAAAAACGAAGACCATTCATAGATCAGATACTTACATAAGATTAACTAAAATATAAAATACATATTTAAAAAACAACTGGCACTGTATCTCTTCCGAGTGAAGAGGAATACCAAAAATACAAAGAAAAAATAATGTTACAATAAACGTATCAATTTTGGGGACTACCCCCATAACTTTTCTTTTTGATGTCCAATTCACAGCCAAAGTACACTTGACGTTAGCTTTGAAGTAGATGAACATTTTTCTCCTTCACGTATTTCTTATTTTTCAGAGGAATCCTTTCATTTTAGCTGTTACTTTTTACCCCTGTTACTTCTAGCCCCGCTCTCCCCTACTTAAAAAATTCGTAATAAATCTTCAAGCTGAAGATATTCATACACTATCAATAAAGTAGACATATGATTTATAATAAAAATTACATATCTACAACTACGTGTCAACTTAAAAAAAAAACGAACACACATTTAAATTAATGTTTTTTCCCACCAGATTAATTACAGCCATTATTAAAGTATAATAAAAATGGAAAAAGGTATGAAGAAAATCACGAAATCATACATCAAACAGCAGAGCTGAAATCAATCCATTTTGAAGTGTAGGTGAGCCCAGGACATAGCGGGCACCCGGAGCATAATGGGCCCCATTTGTATTTCTACGTCGGATAAAGGGTCAACTCCGAAACGCAATCTACCAGTTTCAATATATCCCTCGCTATTAGGGGAAACCCCTTTTTTGAATTAAAATGGCAGTTGCTCTTCGTTTTGAATAAAACAAAATTTTCGACAGTGCTTTTATTATTTTGAGGTTTTTTCAAGTGTATTTTTCGAGAAACTGGTCACTTGAATATTGGATTCTCTTTATTTGATACCAAGTTAAGTAAATAAGTTTATATACATATACATAAATTAATTTTTCCATTAAGGTTAAGTTCTTAACTTATTTTTTAAATGTTTATTTAAAAAAAGTTTGGGGAAGAATGGGCGGGGCATAATGGGCATTGGTGCCCATTTTGCCCCGCTCATGTTTTTAGTATCAATATTTCAATATGATTTATACATTTTCTCAGGTGGTTCGCAATTATGACAGGAAGACCAATAGTGACAAGAATAAAGCCAGAAAAATGTGTTTTGGCTACAGGGTTTAAGGTTTCATCACGTCGCATAGCAAAAGTTAAGAAAAACAGGAAGGAAGAAAATTCAGAAGACGAGGAGTATTCTTGTATTATGGGTATTTAAACTCCCAGTGCACCAGAAAGATAGGTTTGCCGCAGAGCTTGTTGCAAGTGGTATCATTGTTCTTGTGCTTGGAGAGGCTAATGTTGACCAATGGAACCAAACATGCTCGCATTGCAATCCAATTTAGCTATGTGCCCATTATACCCCACATATGCCCATTATGCCTCAGCACCGGGGCATAATGGGCAAATTGAATGACTTTTTCAAAGCAAAAATAATGTACTAAATATTTATTTTTTAAAAACTTTCTTTCTTTTGCTTATTCATTAATAAATGTTCTTTCTTAAAAAAGTTCTTCCGAAATTCTGTTCACATTTTTGCAGTTTTTATTAAAAATAATCCTTAAGAGGCCCGTTATGCCCCGGGTTCCCCTACATATTTAAGATTTCCTTTTCTTGATACTGTGCCGCACCAGCTACGTAAAACTGGAAGTTCTTCCTTTATATTCGAAAACGAGATGTCAAATAAATCATCTCATGTATAGCAAAAATAATTATAAAGATAAAAATAAATTCAATTTTACTGGGTTCAAAGATTACATGTTACAAATCATTGGCGTATTATTTATTTAATTTATGTATTTTTTTTTCTTTCAACAACGTGGATATACACTCAAGCATTCTATATAATCTTAATTATTTTTTCAAATTCCCTTGTTGGAAATATAAAGTGTGTGTTAGTTATAGGTAAGTTAATATGAATTCTATAGCATTATAATATTGGTAGGTAGATCCCAAATCAGTACTCGCCTATAACTTGAACTGTCAACAATGAAAAATCTCGTTCAATTTTTTTTATTTGTAACTATATTTTGGAATGTGAAAAGTGCAAATATATTGGGGCTTTTTGCATGTCCATCTCACAGTCATCACTTATGGTTAGGACTAGAAAATTTTGTTTCTATTGTTTTTCCAACTGATTAAGGTTTCTTTTTTTTTCAGGAACGAAGTTATAGTTGGTGCTCTCGCTGAACGTGGACACAATTTAACTATAGTTTCTGTTGATGAGAACAAATCGCCAAGAACTAATGTGACTTATTTTCATATGGAAAAGACATATGATTTGATACAACAAAACATCATTAATTTGGGTGAAGTCCAAGGTTTATTGAATCCATCAGGAGCCTTGGGAAATGTCCTTTTCCTATACGAATTGACAATGCTTTCATGTAAAGGAATTTTCGAATCCAAAGGGTTTCAAGATGTTTTGAATTTAGATCAAAAGTTTGATTTAATTTTGTACGACACAGAATCCGGACCGTGTTTGTTGCGGTTAATTGAAAGATACCCAGATATTCCTGTTGTGGGAGTGACAGCATTCAAAATGGATCCTAGAGTTGTTGAGATGCTAGGTGGCCATAGCTATCCAGGTTACATTCCTCATATTTTAAAGAAACACGAAATGCCAATGAACCTTTGGAAAAGGTTAAGCAATGCAGGCACTTATATTTTTGCTTATCTGTAAGAGAAATTTCTTGTTAAATTTTTTTTTTTAATATTATTTGTGTATTTCTTAAAACAGTTATAGAAAGTTAATTTCGGAAAGGTTTATTGAAAACATGGCAATGGAATACATTCCTGGACCTAAAGCAAACCTTGCTAGTCTATATGAGCGTATTAAGATTGTTTTAGTGAATACGCACCCCTCAATGGACTACGCTCAGTCATTGCCACCAAATATTATAGAAGTTGGAGGACTTCATATTACACCACCAAAACAACTTCCTAATAATATACAAATTTTCCTAGATTCTGCCAAAAAGGGAGCCGTACTTATTTCACTAGGCTCGAACATAAAAGCAAAAATATTGGGTAAAAAACGTATTGACGCCATAGTAAATGTGATCAAAAGGTTTCCAGGATATAATTTTCTATGGAAAGTTGAGGACAATGGTCTTTTAAAGGAATTTCCAAAGAATCTGCTTATTCAAAAATGGTTACCACAAAATGACATTTTGGGTAAGAGCTTTTATTATTTATTTTATTGTTTTTGAAAAAAAGCAATAAATATCTTTCACAGCTCATCCAAAATTAAAGTTATTCTTCACCCATGCTGGAGGTTTGAGCATGCAAGAAGCTGCTTTTCATGGGAAACCTCTTGTATCAATGCCTTTTATGGTCGATCAGATAAATGTAGGTACTTACAATTTAACGGCTTATCTGGCAATTTTCTCACCACGGTTTCATCTGTTATTTTATTCATAAAAGAGTTATGGGCAGCTTTTTTTGGACGCCTTACATTAGATATCAAAACGAGTTTACAATTTTTTTTTTTTTTTTTTGTCAGAACGCATTTTTAGCTGAACAAAACGGTTATGGAAGAGTTATTACATTTGATGAGCTCAGCGAAGATAAACTTTATTCAACATTTTCAGAAGTTTTCAACAATTTCAGTTACACAAAAAATATGCTCGAACTGCAAAAGAAATTCTTAGATCGACAAACCAAACCACTTGATACAGCTCTTTGGTGGATTGAATACTTTCTAAGAAATCCTAACGCAGATCATTTGAGCCCGTACTCGAGAAAGATGACATATTTTTTAGCAAATTCTCTAGATATTTTATTTATTTGTTATTGTTTAATTGGTTTCATCTTTTTCGTGTGCATTTCAATTTTATGGAAAATTGTTAAAAAAGTATTGAAAAAGTTCAAGAGAAAATCCAATGCAATTAAATTGAAGAAAAAATAATATTTCTGCTGAGTTTTTGTGCTTTTAGAGTGATTCAGAAATAAGTTCCTATCTATAGTATAGGAAAAAGAAATCTAAAGAAATAAAATGAACTAAAAAATTAAATTAAATTAAACAAAATATATATAAGAATAAAGTTCTAAAATGAAAATAAAAATTTTAAATTGTTTATTGTATCTCGGAACTATTGCTGAAGCCTTTTTGTATCATGGCAAGCAAACATACTATAACCAAATTTTCTTTTCTTTTTTAAAACTTGGATTTTTCTTTTTCGATATTTGATTCGTATTTAAAGTTAAATTGTAAGAAAAACAATGACAGAAACCGATAAATTAAAAAAATTACAGGATTTTTCGCATAGAAGAAGAAGGAATGGATGGCATGATTTTTCAAGCCTACCACCAATGTACCTAAATTTGAACGAAAAATACAATATTGATAAGTCTTTTTTTTTTTGTTTGAAACATCTGGAAGCTGGAAATATAACAAAATTGATCGAATCATTGCAAAACTACAGGCGAATAACTCAAAAATAAAGCAATTTTGTCAAAAATTTTAAAATTCCTATTTTTTTTATGTATAAAATCCTTAAATGGAGTATTCTTACAATCTTTACTGGCAATAATTTTGTAATACAAATTTCCGGATCTGAGGTAATGCCATTTTCTTCGATTTTTGTGATGAAATTAAAAAAAAAAAAAAAACAGCATTTTTCTTTAGCGTTATTGCACTTATGAAAACAATTGTAATACTACTATGAAACTGATTAATAAAGCCGAAAACAGATGTGCAGCTTTTTCCCCATGCAGCGAAATTAGAAATAGAGATATCATGCAGAGAAGGCTGCATGCAGAGCCTGGAATATGTCAGCTCTCATAAGAACCTGTGTAAATATATTTTCGCTGCAATGGAAAAAGCTGCACATCTGTTTTCGGCATAATGCTATAACAATTTTATGCTTATGAAGTTATATTTCAATTTAAGACTTTTAAAATGTCGACTGTTAAAATTCACAAAAGCGATATTTTAAAAAATCGATATAATTCTTTTTGATTTGTGATCATTCGGTCTCTTAACTAGGCAATTATTTTTCGTCGAAATTATGAAAATTGACATTGTGAAGTCCGTACTTATAAAATCGACAACCCTTTTCAAAACACAGTTTTTCAAAATTTAGTGGTAGTGATGGTAATTTTCTAAAAACTTGACTTAAAATAATAGCAAAAAAAAAAAAAAAAACAATCGAAATCTAATGACGACATATGGTTCAAAATCCTATACTTTTTCCTACAGCCAGAAATTCATTCTTGAATTTTCTTTTTAAATAAAGTTTTTTTTTTTTTTTTTCAATAATTTTTTTTTTAATTTTCGGATATAAGTTTTGAAAAAAATTAATGGCGCAAAATTTGCTCGTATCCTTTTGAGATATGTACCAAGAAGTCGGTTTTTCTGCTTTTAAAGTTAGACGAGTGTTTTAGCGTTAAAGTATACTTTAAGTCGTTTAAAATTACCAGAGTTGGCTCTCGCTATAAAAATAAAATTTATAGTCAACACCCATGTAAAAAGTGATTTAAGATAGGTTTTTTATAAAAACGTTATTGAGCATTATTTTGCTTTTCAAATATCAATGCTCATACTAATTTGAAATCAAATACCAACAAAATATTCTTAAATGACTCACAATTTTTGAGAAAACTTAAAATAACATAAATAACTTTTCTACTAACTAAATGAAAATACGATCTTGGATGTAACTTATATAATTTAATTTTGTTATTTTGGGTTGGGTAAGAAATGTCGTTTTTATAAATATCGACTTCACAATGTCAATTTTCATAATCTCGACAGAAAAATAATCGACCGACCGATCAAAAACTGAAAAAGAATTTTATTGATTTTTTTAAAATGTCGCATTAATCGACATTTAAAGAATCAAGATTTCAACATTTTTAAAGACGACACGTTAAAAGTCGACATTTTGATAACTCGATATTTTTGTCGACTTTTGCGGAAGGCATTCGACTTTTATTCAAGTCGAGATTTATTATTAATTAAATTAATTTCTTTAATCTGATGAAGGTTTTGTCTTTCGAGGAGTAACATATCGTATAAGAATATTTAAAACAAAATATCCCTATCCTATACAAAAATAAAAAACCATACTGTAAGGCTCTCATGTTTTTCCAGTAGCACAATAAATCACATCTTTATAAAGACCTTAAAAATTATAGAATTGTCAATTGTCAATCAATTTGAAGTCAAAAGAAAAAATAAAACTCCATATAACTGTGTCTCGTTTAATGTTTTATTTACATCTAAAAATGGAACTTAATTTGATCATAATTATATTTCTTCGCAACGGATGTCCATTAAACTGGTATATTCCGCCAATGGACGTCTATTAGCGAAAAAATTAAAAAATTCTTAAGGGTCATGTTTTTTTTTCAAATTTTTCGGTTTAGTACATTTTTTAAGTAAATTTTAGTACATGATTATTATTTTTTTTTTATCGAGAACTTTAATTTTCTTAAATAACTTTTTATGACTTAACAACTATTGATCTGTTAATATGGCAAGATTAATATCAATTAATAGTGTAAGTGCTAAAAAATAATGCTATCTATTTCTAAAAAAAAAAAAAAATGATGTCATTTTCTTGCATTTAAAACAAATCGGCAGTTACATTTTTATTTTTTCTCTATCAGCCGATTATCGTGAACTTAAACCAAAAACAAAATTGAAAATAAGTTAGAATAGCTTAAAAATTAAATATATATATATTTTCGATTTATATATTAACACAGACATTGTTAGGCGAAGGTTTATAATTTTTTTTGTTTTAATGAAGCTGAGCCCTTAAAATTAAAATAATATCAACAGTTCATAAGTTTTTTGTTTTTTTTTTTTCTGATTTTCTCTGATCCACATAATTGGCTTGGCAGGATGCTTAAAGAATGCCGCCATCTTTGGCTTCAGTCCATTCAATGAATCAATAAATAGTGAAATAAATGTAGATTAATTAATATTTATGTTAAATTTTAAATTACAGAGGTCGTGGGTCGTAAGGTGTGGCATGGAAGCCCACATAACGATTATTCTTTCGGTGAACGAACCCATTTTCGGGTGAAGCATTGTAGTAGATGACGCGTCTTATTCCGAAGGGATCAATGTAGCCAAAACTTCCTGCTCGTTTTTGCGGAGCTACTTGCTCTTCTTCGTGATACTGTTGAGGCAGGTAGTATCTGAAGCCATTTTTGGTGGCAGAAACTCCATCATACTGAGAGTACTGATCCTCATAGCCACTGCCAAGGTTATTGTTATAAACCTGGGGTTGGATCTTTGTGCCATAGGCTGGCCTCCTTCGTCTCGTTGGAGGCAGCAAATCTCCATAAGGTGTTGAATAATCTGTGGATGGTCTCTCTGTAGTTGACGAGGAGTATGAGTTGAAACCATATGGATCATCATAGTCATTCGATGATACTGGAGCTTGTGAGCTGCTTAATTGTTGTTCAGGAGATTGCGTTGTAGAAGGAGGTGAAAATGGTCTCGGACTTGAGTAGGAGTACCCGGACGGATAGTTTTCCGTGGATGAGTGAGAGTATTCTATAGCTTCGTTGTCCGATTTGGGAGACGTTGTAGACGATGCTACCACAATTGGTCTGACTCTTCGACTGTTTTCGTATGGTGGCAGGAAAGAGTCCGAAGGAAGTGGTACCCTCTCGGTGCTACTACTTCCCAAGAGGTAGTATGTTTCAGGTACAATATTACTCTCGACAGGTTGAGAATTTGGCCGAATAAACACTTCCGGTTTTGGATAGTGGTCGTATCCTAAATACGGAGATGGAGGTATAAGGGCAGCTTCAGAAGGAGATAGGTAGCCCTGAGTGGGTGGAG
This sequence comes from Epistrophella euchroma, assembly GCA_947049315.1. Taxonomy (NCBI): domain Eukaryota; kingdom Metazoa; phylum Arthropoda; class Insecta; order Diptera; family Syrphidae; genus Epistrophella; species Epistrophella euchroma. The sequence goes on along the minus strand of OX346247.1, from coordinate 15,540,879 downwards.
CGGGGGTAGTTGTTGTCGTGGTCGAAGTCGTCGAAGTTGTTGTAGGATAGACATATGCGGGCTTTGGAGTCGTTCGGGGTGTTGTAGCAAAATGATTAGAACCATAACTAAGTCCGGGATCAATGAGAATTCCAGATTGCGCTGGAGCTCCCTTAACTGATCGTATAGCATCCTATGTTAGAAAATGTTTTTAATTTATTTTGTTGAGAAAAAAAAAGTACCAATGAGAATAAATTACCTCAATCGGACGCCCTTGTCCAACATAAATTGTCTTCGATTTAAGTATTCGGTAGCCTTTACTATCTGCAATGTAGTCTTTCTGACGAAGATAACCAGCAGCATCGATCCAAGCATCAGTTCCTTTGAAAGAAACAATAATTTAAACAATATCTTAATTATTATTTAAAATAAACAATTATAATTTACCTATGACTGTTCCATCTTGAAGTCGTTTCTCTTTTCGATATTGCCCATTGTCGGTTTGAAACCGAAAGTATCTCTCGGGTCCTTCATCTGTTTGTATGTGATATTGTCCGGTGCCAGGTGTGCCCCATGATGCATCACAAATTGTTAAACTGCACACCTGAAATGATAATAAATTATTCAGTTTTAGTTTAAATTGTTTTTCGTTCGCTTGAGTTTTATTAAATGAAAGATTATGTTTATGTACAACAGCCTACATACATATATATATTTATATTTAGTTTTTTACCGACCTAAATCTAAACATGTTATTATTCTTGACACTAAACTTATTCTATGGTGGAGTTTTTAGTTGTTTTTGTTTTTATTGGTTTGGACCCGAAGGCCCACCAACCAGTTTTTTAAAGAAAAACTTAAAAATAGATCTTAAAATAAGTAAAGAAGATAAGGGGGGGGGGTCTTAGGACGAGTTGTAGAGTGAAGGAGCACGGATTTGGGGGCTATCTTGTTAGGAGTTGTAGAGAGAGTTTCTGAGAGAGGATATACTGATATAAAAGTCAAGGTGTCCTTGTATGCTAAAATAAATAAATACATAGTTTAACTGCGATGCAGTAAAATTGTAATTTCTGTTTAGAAGGATTAAATTATTTTGTGTTTTTTATTTAGGTCATATGGATAGCACCCTGAAGATCAAGACAGATTTGCAAAAAGAAAGAGGATTGGTTATCGATACTGAAAAGCCAGTGGAAACCAACGATTTATCAACTACAACAGCAACGAAAGCAGATATGATAAGGGATCATGAAAAGGCGAAAGATGATAGAACGTAGAACCAAAGCATTTTCTGCTGCAATTCCACTGCGAGTTAGAAGAATAAGATTAACGTTTTGACGCCTCTGTAATCATAATCAATCGTTTTAAGAGAGTTGTATCATGCATTGTTTATAGGTTCATACGTTTGTATAAGCTTTTTTCCGTCAACGATATCTCCAGAATGAATAAAGATATCGACGTCAAATAACTTTTATTTTACAGATAATAAGGCCATAACGTACAGAAAGGGTTTTAAAAAAAATCAACTAGCGGTTTTCTTATTACCGTAATTTAAATAAAAGTTGTAAAATGTCTTTTGTCTAGAATACCTTGAGAACAAAAAATGATATCGACTGAAATTAAATGCTAAAAATTGTTACACATGATTTTTTGCTCGAATATCTTCACTTCAGAGCACACAAAGATATTGACTGCGGTCTTATAAGAATCTATAAACAATGATATAGTTGATTAATTGGTAGATTTTGTACAAAAATCCAATTATCTAATTTAAAAAAAAAAATACAAAAAGTTATTTAAAAAAAACCATTTTTCGGCTCGAATATATCAAGAACAAACAATGAACTTAACTTCAAGATAATTTTATCCAACACACAATCACAGACAAGAGAAATATATATTTCTCTTGTCTGTGACACAATGCTATGCCGTAAACTGAAAGATTTTGAAAAAAAAAATCAATTAAAAGTTTTTTCTAAACAAAAAAAAAAAATAATGCAAAAGAAGCTAAAAATGGTTTGTGAAATATTTTTTGTCTCGCATATATTTAGATCAAAACTTTGGTCTTCCCGTGATTGTACACCTGATAAGGTTTTCGAACATTTTGAATTGGCAATTTTCTTGTAAAAAATATGATCGGACATCGAGTTTCAAAGGGAATTTTTCAGTGTGAGTCACACGCATCCTCTTTTTTTTTTTTTTAATGTCAGGAATAAAAAAAATTTCAAAACACGATACTCGTGATATGATTATATTAGAAATTGTACAATGGACTTATACAAATTTTTCTAATAAACCTAGTTTGTGTATTAAAATTTTTGGTACCTTAATTTTTTCTCCACTACCTATTTAGGTTGAAATAAAAGAAGAAATATATTTGATACACCGAACAAAAAATGCTTGTGTTGCTTTTTCCTCTAAAATGTTTAACTCGAATTAGTTTTTAAAGAACGTTTGAATTTCCTTAAAAATACAATACTATTTCTACACATTTGGATAGAAATGCTTTTTTTAACAGAAGATTCTCAAATACCCTGAAATGTACCTATCTATGAATTATATTACGTTGAAATTTTCTGACTTCAAATTTATATCTAAATTAATTTATTTTCACTCTGGTCTGATGTAGCTAGCTACCACAAAATTAAAAAAAAAAAAAAAACGGTTGAAACACCTATACACTCATTTTTAAAAAAGATTGTTGTTCGTTTAATGTACCTAATTTATCACTGTGTCGCTTGAATTAGCTTTTTTTGACTTTTAGATAACCTTTTTATAACTTCAGTTAATGACTTTTGAGAATTTTTGTGTATTCTCACTAAGAAAGTCTTTTTTTCGGCAGAAAAACTGCCCCGTAAATATTTTTCTCAGAAACAATAAAAAAAATGTTTACGATATGTTTAAAAGTTATGGTTTTTGCGACCAAAAAGGTCAATGAGCCGCATTGTCAGGCGTAGAAATATTATATCTTAAAAAATTATTTTTTTTTTTGTTAGAGAACTTAGATTGTTTGAGAAAAAAGAATAAACGTTAAAACATAAGGTTGTTTATTTTAATGTTACCTTTTTTTCCAAAAAACCGAGATGCAAGTTACCATTTTTCTCAAAATCTATTGCCCTTTCAAAAATAAATTACCTATTGCAATGTTTTTTTATAGAATTGGGAAAGAAACTGTCCTAGTACGAAATTTCTAGTTACCGTGTTTTGCTTCCTTTCAACAAACATGTGTTTTGAGTTGGACGTTATTATGATACGAGCAATATGTGTATTATTATTACAAAAATAACCCCAGGGGATTTGAAAAAAAACACGCCTATAATATTGATTAATTGTAACTTTAGTAGATTTCTTATTATTTTTAATAATCTGGTTTTTATTTGGAGTCAAAAAATCTAAAATCATTTAGTGACTCATTAAGGTGAAATATCCAAATGGTTTTGCCATCGAACATAACTATGTCAATATTTAAAAAAAAAATTTCCCATGCATATGTAAATTAAGTTAAAATAAAACATGAAAGTAAAAACAATTGACCATGTGCTTGGGGGAGTTTTTTTTTTTTTTTTTATTTGAAATTCTCACGATATTGTTGATACAAAAGCATGATGCTATAATTTGCAAACTATTTTTGCATTTGCATAGTTAACTCAGGGTTCATTAATTTGTTCAATTCACTTTCGATTTTTACATTTACATTACATGGCTTTACTTGACTACCATGGCGAATTTATTTGGAGGTTAAGTCAAGCTTTGACATAAAACAATGCACTCATTTTGATGTATTATTTCAACCGAAGCCAAAATTCCCATGTTTTAATGAAATTATGTTAGTAACATGGATTTATGCAACTATACAAAATAAATATGTATGCATGTATGTGCAAATGTGCAGTGCATCTGTAACAAAATCATAAATTAAAATTTGAATTAAAGAAAGTTACAAAACATGCGTATGCTTATATTAACAAAAGGAATCATAAGACAAGCGCATATATGCGCATAAAATATTTTCTTTCTATAAAGCCTGGTACGCTGCTGATGCGAAACGCAATTTGTCTGAGGCCTCCAATATAATAGCGAAATACTTACGAAAACCACAGCGAAAAAATACGCATTAAAAGTGTCACCACTTAAAAACGAACAAAAGCACGAATAAATCTCAAATGTCACTTTTTTTTGCAATGATCTGGGCAATTAAGTCGGTGTGAAAAAAGCATAGGTCTTTCCAAATAATCTGCAACAATAGGCGTTTTTCTACACGTGTCAAAACAATTAAGGGAACAAAAAAAAATCACTTTTTTTAGTGTTTTTTGAAGAGCTGTATCTCTGTGAAAGGTGGTCGTATTAAGATGAAACAAAAAGCATTCTAAAGCTTTGAACTTTTTGTATTGAGAAATTTTCGCAAATAATTTTTTTAAGGTACCGTTATTGCGCAATCATAAGAAGCAGAACGACCCAAAAATTTTAAATTTTTTTCTTTTTTTGGAACATTGTCATTTTCTTTGAAAAGCCAATTTAATATTTTGTTTCGATAACTTGTTTATTTAGCTTTTATTTAATCTTTTTTCGTCATTGTACAATTTTTTTTTTTCAAAAGAATATCTGGCTTTGAATGAAAAAACAGACTTTTGACTTTGACTACCAATATCTTCGCAAGGAATGAGGACACGGAAAATTTAAGAGTAGTTTTAAAAAACAGGAATTAATGTTCTACAAGATTTTTTCAAAACTTTATAACGATTATTTTTTTTTTGCTCCTAATCGTTACATTCAGAAAAGGTAAAAAAAACGACTTTTTAAAGACTTTTTGTAAATCTTTTACTGCTTTATAAATATTGACTGTAGGACTTAATTTGGTAAGACATTTTAAAGAACTATAGACCACCAATATTTCTATAAGATTTCAAATAAATTCATTGCACCGTTTTAACGTACCGAATGATCAAATTCGTAAAAACCAAATAAGGGAACAAATTGGGTGGTAAACATTGTGAAATTGTCATCAAAATGGAAACGAAAACAACAATTTCTGCCCACTTTTTTCACAGTTTTGCGTTAGTTACAATACTGATGAGATTTTAATGGTAGGCAAAACATCTTTTCGAGAAAAAAAAAATTACAACAATTTTGAAAAAATATTAAATTTTTACTCAATTTTTTTTTCTTTGAAAAAAAATGTTTTTTTTTCTTCTCAACGCTTATCAGTATTGTAACTAACGCAAAACTGTGAAAAAAGTGGGCAAAAATTGTTGTTTTCTTTCCATTTTGATGACAATTTCACAATATTTATTCAATGAGTCAAAGGAAGTAGAAATAAGTTGCTACGTAGGTGCCTGTTTACATTGTATTTTTCACAAAGCATATTTTCGTTCATCAAAATGTTCCTCGTGTTTACATTATAGAGAAAAAATTCTTTCATTTCAATCTACCCATCCCTATCTCACATCCTTAACAACCATGTATCTCTCACTCACACAAAAAAACTCTTCCTGCTCAATCCGAAAACATTTAATGAAACTGGCGCAACGGCGTAATTTGGGTGGAATTAACCCTTCTCTTTCTTACTCACACAAAATCTACCCATCTCACTGGATGCGCCGTTCGTCAAAAATACAATGTAAACAGGCACTAGCAGATGAATACAAAGAAATAAATGAAGTAGATCTACTACATATGAAGTAGATTGCCAGCCCTGGTCATATCTGTCAAATTGCATGAAAACCGTTTGAAGTTGGCTGCGCTCAGCTTTTTACTCCGTTTGAACTAAAAAAGAAAAACGCCTATTGATTAATTTCACTTATCGACCAGAGCATACTACAAAACAGAAAGCAGAACGAAATTGTATCATTTCGTCTGAGAGTTTTAGTTTTGCATCAGTAGCGTTAGCGTGTTAGGGTTAAAAAAGGTCTTATATTGACTTTTTGCATAATTTTAAGACATGTACTCGTAATTGAATTTCCATCTTTATTCTTTATTATTATTTCTTTTCATATTTGTTTTAATTATGAATATAATTCAATATTCTCATGTTCCCACACTTGACCTTGAGCTTTGCTGAAGAATATTTATAATTCTTTGAAAATAAAACATAAGTACAACGTTTTTATTGCAATTTATTGCAAACTGGTAGTTTTCATAGAACAAACAGTCAGATGTTGTCTATAAATTACTATAGGTCCATAAATATAAGTATATATTGGCATCTACTCGAATAAGATTTTGTAATATGATAATAAAAAATAAACCTGAGGAAGAACATGAATATACATCCTGACCATAGATGGAAAATAAGCCATTAAGTATGGGGTAGAGCTTAGAATGGAAAATAATCCAAGTTAAATTATAACTCTCGTTTAAAAAATTTTAAATTTTTTTTTCAATATAAATGAATGAAAGCACTCACAATTAATGACGAAACAGAAATTGATTTCCATAAATGAACAATCGAAATTGTTTTGAGCCAGAACGTGATAGTTTATAAATATTAATTATACACTACATAAATGTTTACGTGTAGGTCGTGCTTCCTATCGGTGAGAGTGTAATAAAAAATATTGTTACATACGATGTGATCGGTTTAAAGTCAAACTAATAAAGGTGATGAGTCAAAATTTACCCTGATACAATAAGAGCAGAAAATATTTTATTAGCTACTTAAAAAAAGTATCACGTTGTTTTTGTTTTTTTTTTTTTTTTAATATGTATATGACGCAAGCTTTGGATTTAGGATGAATAATGTTCGTTATTGTTCTAAGAAATTTATTGTTTATATATTTTAATTAAATTTTTAATTCTTATTTGTTTTAAGTAAAATTTTGTTTTACTTTTATGAAAACATAGTCAGCACTTAACTTATACAATGTTAATTTTTTAAATTTAAATTTATATAATAATCTCATATGACAAACATCTAATATTAGTTTTAGAAAGTTAAACATCCCTGTGGGCTATAATTTTAGGTCTTTTTTATTCTCTTAGGGCGAGTTGTACTACAATCATGGGTCAATATTTAGACCATAGTTCAGCAATTTTAACTCACCGATTTCGGCGAATTAAATAAGGTTCACGATTGTACAACTGGCTCTTATAAAAATAAATCAAAAAATAATTAAATTTACTTCTAAAACTATTTAATGTTGAACAAAAATTCAAACTAAACTATTATCTTCAACACTTAGCACCTTTATAGCCTTAACTATAAGTTCCTGTGATCCAGGCAAGTATTTTATGTTTTGTATAAACCCATAAGAAACAAGTTTTAAACAAAATACTTTAGCGGTTGGGACTGCAGGTCAAGGTTAAAATGCTTGAAATTGGGGTATAAAATTGTTTATTTCATATTGAAATCCTGTTTTAGTATACTCAAAATATTGGAATATAATTTACAAAATAGTAAAACACTCATCTCTATATTCTACATTATATATACAGTAAATATACTACATACACTTTGACACTGAACCTTGAGATTAATCAATTTTTTAGACGCAGAATTTGTCGTGTCCTTTCAATTAGCTTAAAATATTTTCAAAAAGTTTAATCTTATACACAAACATTGATTTAAAATAAAACTTCTGGTCCAGTCAACGAAGGAAAAATAAATGAAATAAATCGTGTAGTCTAGGTTATTTTTTTAAGTGGTAGGGGTGACCCTCAGGTCCAACATACCAAAAGTCCCCAGCCCAGGCCCGCGAGCTTAAGCCTGGAGAGGGGGTTAAAGGTCCCCTTTTTTAGGTTTTCGCGAATATTTCGAAAACCAAGGGCTAAACTGAAAAAGTCTGGACCAAGGAATTAAAGTAAATTCAATTTCCTACAAAAAATGTTAAATTTATATTTTCGCTTGGAGCAACACTAAGGAAGATGTGGAGTGGAGAAATGTCAAGAAATCTAAAAAATCGGTCATTAGCCTACAAAATTTAGTTTTTATTGATCAATTTTACCCAGAAATAACAGAAAAAGTAAGTATGTATTCAAAATTATTCCATTGATGATTTGGAAGGGAGTTTATGGGGTTAAAACAGGTGGCGAGGGTTATAATTTCCTAATTCGATTTATTTGCTACAGTGTTTGCATTCACTATGAAAAATACTGTTTCTTTAAAGGTAAAAAGTATAGTGGATTTTTCCAAGTTACTGACCATGACTTTGTAAAATAATTTTCAGACATGTACTAAGAAAAAAATCGTTTAGGACAGGGGGGTCTATGTCCCCCCGTTTATAAGGGAGGGACCATTTTCTGAAGCATTGACGTAAAGTGCATTAATAATTATTTAAAATCAATGGAAGTACCTATAATACAACACTATAGGTTTTTGAAAATCCAAGGACCTATTCTTTTATTTTGTTGATAAAACAAGTTTTTTTTATTAAACAGGTTATAAAAAAATTGAACTTAAATTTAAAATTTTGAAAAAAAAAATTTATAATGATTTTATTTTCAAATTTTTTTGTAACTAAGGGCTAAATTTTAGTTCAATATTTATGGCCATTGTTAATTCTTTGTCGAATGCTAAGAACTAGATAGCTGTAGGTCTTTCAGTTTTTGAAAAAAATCAAAAATTATGGAAACTACTACTTTTTGCTCTCCCTCCATATAGTTGAATTTTATATTTAATTTTTACGCTTAGATGTTGATTTATAGTTAAAATAGTTTTGTTAAAAATTAATAATAGTTACGGTATTTTAATCAAGCCTAATTCCTTTAATAGTCCAGTCAACGAAGACCCAAAATCATCAAATAAATGTAATAAATCATGTAGTCTGGATTATTTTTTAAAGTGGTAGGGGTGACACCCCCAGGTACAACGTACTAAAAGTTACCAGCCCAGGCCCGCGGGCTTTAGCCAGGAGGGGGGGGGGGTAAAGGTCCTCTTTTGTAGTATTTCGTAAATATTTCGAAAACCACGCGTTTAAGAAGAAAATTCCACGTTATGATAGTTTAAATTTGTAACCCCTACCTCTCCCCCTCACCTTATTACTTTTTCTGTTATTTCTAAGTAACTTAATCAATAAAAATTAAGTTTGTAGAGAGTAATTACCGATTTTTTAGACTTTTTAAATTTCTAAGCCCTGCATCTCCATTAGTATCACTTCTAGCGAAAATATGAATAAAACCTTTTCTGCAGAAAATTAAATTTAATTTCATTTTGTGTAGCACGCACTTTTATTCTTAAACGCTTGGTTTTCGAAATATGTATTTACGAAACACTACAAAAGGGGACCTTGGTTTCCTCAAAATCGAAACCAAACTGTTTAGTTGCATGTGCGCGCCGGCGATAAACTGTAGGTCCCCTCCATTCCTGCAGACACGCACACAGGAATGGTTGAGAGTTGTAAGTCACTAGGCCTTAGTTCTTCATGAGCTGTTGTGCCATCAAATTTATTTTTTTTTATAAACAAAGCTACATATATCTTTTTTGCATCCTCGACACAGCAATTAAAATTAGGCTATTTGTGAGTATCATTACTATACAGATACACCTACATACATAAGGCGAACAAAAATAAAATTTAAGAATTTTTCTCAAGCTCTTAAATATTCAATCGCAATACTAAATACCATCTTTAAATAATTAAATTACAATCCGTTGATGTATTAATTTAATTGTTTGAAAAGTAAATTTATGTTTCCCCTGATGACTTTAATTAAAAATCATACATTAAAGTGAGATCTAAAAAAGGCTTTTGATTACACTTAGCCTATATCTACAATTGTGTTAAAAATAAATATGAACAAATTGCCTCATTAAGGACCATAAATTCATTGTTGTTTCACTAAAAGTAAAATCAACAAGTTAATAAATATCTTTTATAAGTGCTGTAATGTAATCTCCCACGGGAAGTTAGACAGTAGAATAATATAAAATGCTCCAAAGATAACCTATCGACAATGCTCGTAAAAAAAAGTGATTTAACTTAATTGTCATCGAGAGTGATCTTATTGCGATCGGTATTTCGCTCATTCGTTATTCATTGCGCAAACAAACTTGTTTTACTTGTCCACTTTAAATCTACACATTGCAATTTTTTTTTGATTGTGTATAAATTTGGATTACTAAATAACTTTCGGCACGCAAGTTATTTCTTTTTACATTACTTACATATGTATGTAGTAGGTAGGTACATAATATCCATTCAAATAATTGAGAACTAAATCGAGGTCATTTTGGAATGGTTTTATAGATTTTATATTTTTTGTTTCTTTATTTAATTATATGGCTATGGAGATGCTAGTGATAATTTTAATTCGTAAGTAATTGAAAAATCATGCCTTAAACTTTTCTATAATTACGTAACGTATGTACCAACAGTGCATGAAAAAAAAAAAAACTTCGATATGCTTTTGAAACGTCTACTTGATATACTAACTGACATCAGACATCGTAAACTCAAACTATGTGCTTGAGTTTTAATCCGACTTCATTCTTCTACAATGGAACCTTATTTTCTACCGCAACAAACTTTTAAATCGCTATTTCTACTTTGTTAACTGACAATGTCAATCGCTAATACAATGTGACATTGACAACATCTACTGCTGAAAATAAAACCCCGAAGAGACGCGCACATGTGTCGCGCCAGTCTAGATCTTCCATTGGACAGGCCCTTTTGACAGAAGAGTGTACCTTGAAAAATGTCAATACTTCTCCTTATACTGCGCGAGATATGCAAATGTCAATAAGTTAAAGGTATGTACCGTCTTGAAGTAAATGCCGCCGGCCGCGCGTCGCTGTCGCCGTCGCCTAATTAGGAGACGACTATTATAGGAGGGACTTTAAAAACGATCATCGCAACGCAAAGTTAGTTTATGGTCCCTGAAGGTCGTTTCTCCCTATATATGCCTTCTAACAAACGATACATTTCCGGTACGCAGAGTCAATTATCATCTTTGGCACCCGCACAATGTCAGTCTCCGATTTAATATTCACCATCTATTGTCAACTGGCACATCACTATCCACTACTGACACATCCCAGACATTAAAGGGGGGTATTTTTAACTCTAACTAGTAATTATGCCTCGCCTTAAGAATAAATGAGGCATTCTCAGTCTTTTATGGAATTAAATGACCGCGTCATGCATACAAAAAATAAGCAAGCAAAGTTCCAATGCAACCCTGACGTTTAAATGATTAATTTTGTCCGTTTATACGAGCAGCGCCGCCGCCTTGAGTGCTGCTATAACAATCATATTTTTTATAACTTCCATACCATTTTGCCATATACGCACTTGGAGTAATTTGAATTGATCAAAACAATGAACCAAGTGCGTGACCAAAGTGCTTCAGGTAAGCAAAAATCGAAAGTGCGCTGGAATATTTTGACGGAAAGTAAAAACGCGTTTTCGCGCAATTCGCATTACTTAATAGCCAGAAACCTAATTAGCGAAATATGTATAAAAATAACGCAATACATAATATTCAATATGAATTACAAGAAAAGAAATGCGTTTTGAATTGAATTTAATGCGGTGATTTTCAATTGAAAGGACCGTTTTCGCTTAGCGGCTATTGCCCTTATTTCACTTTGTGCTGATTCCAATCTGGTATTACCTTAATCGTTGCTGCGTTATGCGCACATCAGGAGAAGTAAAACTTTCACTCTTTCAACGTTACGCTGATGCAACTGCTATGTATAGTGGATACTGCCAGCAGCAGCAGCAAAGTATATAAAGCCTGGCCGACACCGACAATCTTAAACTGGTCGATGGTGGTTGTGGGGTGTTATGATTTTGATCGCATCAGAGATCTCCGGATGTTTTCATTTTCATTTAAAGCCAAGTCAAGTATCTGGTCGTTAATAATAAATAATAAATTTTTGCTCTTGCGAACCCGTCCTTTTGTGAATGAAGTTGACGTCTAATAGCGCTTGCCTCTGACGTGTGCATGTTTATTGTTGTTGTTTTTTTTTCTTGCTTCGTCTTCCTTGGTTTTATTGAATAAGACAGGCAACAGACAGCAGGAAAAATAAACGTTAAAATCCATCTTTTGGTTAATGGAAGGCAATGAGCTTATATAGTTTTGCACTCATGTTGACTACAAATTTATGTGGCATTCGGAATTAGTTCACAAATGTTTTGATAAAATTTATGTGTGGGAAAAAGTTGTTTTTCGGCGTCACGCGTAGCATGAAATCTTTAGACGATGAGAAATTTGTTGGCTATTGTGAATGCAGCTTTGGATTTTTTTAATTTGTTTTCTAAAAATGGAAAAGGTTTAGATAAAACAAGGTTACAATTATAGCAATACCGGAATCAGCGCTGAATAATAATGGCATTTTGTAAAATAATTTTAAACCTAAATTACAAAATAATGAAAACAAATTTCGAATCATCGAGACTTAAAAAAATAAAAATAAAAATCTATCTTTCTCCAATCTCGCATGTACTCTGAGTTTTACTCACAGTCTCTCCATTTCGCACTCAAGAAATAATCAAGCGTTTGAGACCGCTGTTAAACGTTTTTGTACAACATTTTCTATGCAAGATACAGTGGCATCGCGACGAAGAATGATGCATACTGAGGCGAGAATATTGAATCCATTCAGAGGATTGTTGAAGAAGATTTCAAATTTTTCAATTCGACATATTGTTTACAACAACTCGATCTTTATTTTTTAACTCGAATGGAATGTTTTTTGCAATGATCTTAGTTTCAAGGCTAACAATATTAGCTGCATTTTATTTTTCCCCAGATCTGATCCAGATTGGATTTGAAAACATAAATACAAGTACCTATTACAAAAACAACACAAGATCCGGGTCTGCTTTTGGATTTGGATTTCAAAATCCATTTTCTGAACACTTTCCTAGCAATATTTTAATTTTATAGGTTGGTACCACTGCTGAGATTTACAAAAAAAACTCAATAAAATTAAAAATTCTCGAAATTAAACACATGCCGCCATCATTCCAATTTTTTTTATGAGTTTTTTCTTCATTTAATAGAGTCGACGCGTCGCGAGGCACGGAAAAAAATACATAAAAACTATTAACTTAATGGAAATTAAACTAAAAAAATAAAACTGTTCCATTTTTAAACATTAGCTCTTCCTTCGATACCAAATATTATTTCAAACAAGATTTGTGAAAATTTTCCTTCTGTCAATTTTATTGTGCAAATAAAGCCAACTGTGAGAAATAAATAAATTTGCGATCCAGTTTGTTTTATTATCATGATCTGATCCGGATCAGATCTTGGGGAAAATAAAATGCAGCTATTGTTTTAGAATTGAAGCCGAATCACTATCGTTTGCTTTGAAATTTCAGTAAATGGGCTAAAAAAATTTAATGTCGTTAGATCCGCTTTTTTTATCAGAAACTTGTGTTCAGCAATGCATTTAATTTTTGACTCAATTCAATAAATATGTCAATAAGAAAAACTATTACATTTGGAGCGAAGATAGACTCTTTGAGATTTTCCAAAAACTGAACGCGACCAACTACACTTCTAAAAACATATAAGGACCAAGTAATGAACCTTGAGGCACGCCAATTTTAATTTCTCGTTATTTATTTAAACATATCTCCAATATTTTTACTCTTTAATACGTTATAAAAAGCTTGTTATAATTTAAGTAAAAAAATTATCTACAATATTAAACGCCCTCATTATTTGAAACAATTTGAAATCAGTCCACTTTGTTTCTATTGATGTTTTCAAAAAAATTAAACTCTGTTCAGAAACATCTTGAAAAGTTTGTAAATGCTCATCAAATTTTTGTTCTCATAAGAGATGTAGTTGAAGTTACGTTTTCAAAATGGTCAGAAATTTTTGTGTACTAGATAATTTTCAGTAGTGCCAGTTTATTTTTCAATCAGCCAAAAATTTGTTCTGATCTATTCCACGGACAGTTAAACATTCAAACAATGCACATTGCACAATCAAAATGCTTCCTCTGCCAATGTACTCTTCGATTGAAATAAAATCCGGTCTCAGCGCACCTCTTACTCCATATTTGTATAGGACAGAAAAAACTGTTAATTAGACTACTTCAACTTGAGTCTCTCTATAATACAATTTAGCTTCTTTATTTGGAAGCTTGCGTTTGGTCATTTGTCATTGCCAGTTGGTAATTATATTATTATGTAAGGCGATCCACCATATGATTCTGTGTAGTTGTTGTGAAATTTATTTCTGATTGAAACAAGAAAAACATATATGGTTTCCAAGCAAAAAAGACTCTTATACAAATATTTAGTTTTGGCTAGAAAAACAACCATGATAGCCTTGAAAGACATTTTGCGGAAAATAATAAAAGAAAAAAGAAGCATAATACTGAGATGTGTGTGATGTCTGTTTTAATTTGTTACTCTTCCTACTACATTATATAAAACTTTGTAGTTAACCTTAAAATTAATTTAATATTTTTCAGATGCAAAATGCATTTAATTTAAATATGGAATAATGGCTGGAACTCAAGTGGCTTAATTACTAAAGATATTTATATTTTTCAAGCCATACTGATTTGTGTAACATGTGGGAGGGAGGCTTAAATCGGTCAGAGACCGAATTTCTAATGACTGCTTACTTATGTATGTCGTCCATATTTTTTCAATGTGAGTTATCTTTAAGTTAAACTTTAACCAGAGGTAATTAGTCTTGCAAAAAAATAAAATCCAAGCTAACATGGAATTAGTCTTTCAGCGAATATTTCACATAACTGAATAACTGGGCCTAACTGTGTCGGAGAACTCAAATTTTGCTCCTACACTACATTAATAAAATAATACGCAAAGCTAATTTTTCCTTGGAGTTCTCCAACCCGTATGTTACAAAATCTGTTTACACAGACACACATTACATAAGAGTAAGAACGTCGGTCGTGCACAAATGTATTACTGGTTCCATTGCATCAGGAAAGTATTAAGAGTCCGGTTCCAGATTTCAAAAAAAAAAATCTGTTAGTACAATCAATTTTTTTCTCAATCTTTCAAAAAAATTAAAAAAAAAAAAAAACTTGATCCAAATAAACATCAATTTAAAATTATTGTTTTTGACAAAGAGAAGGAATTGAACTGAATTTTGAGGATGAATGTTATTGCTTTCAATAACCTTTGCCAATTTTGCTGACAAAATTTTTACGTGTTGGTTAATACCTCAATAAAAGTAAAACAAAAATGTGCGTTTTTATCCTTGTCAAAATAATTATGCCAACCACTGTCTGCAGGTATAGTATGAATAGCACACATGGACACCCCAACAATATAACTGCTATAAAACAGGCTCCTCAGATTAACAAAACATTAAGGTATATTATAGATTCCTGTTTTAAAGAAATTTGATTTTTGTTTTCATTTTTCAGTTTATTTAAAATAATAAGTTGTTTGGCAGGCTATAGGTCAATAAAAAAAAATTGTGTCATTTTATTAAAGATAAAGATCTTTTAGGTAATATATGTGTCACTCTAAACCAAACATTTATTCAACATTTATGAAGCTCTGTATTTAAAACTGAGGTGTATTTTAAACTACAAAGTTTTGCTCGACCTGAATTGTATCTTCATATTTATTCTGAAAATAAAAAAAGAAGTACCTACATATTTTAATTATTTAAGTTTGATAAACGTACCTACCTAAAGCAAACATTTTTTTTACTACTAAATCCGCCTTTTTAAAATTATAAGCATTAATTATTATAAACTTTGATCTATGCCAGAGCTTTTCACACATTTTTTCAGTCTAATTGACTTTAGAATGAAATTCTACATAAGTCAAAATGAGCCCTTATAAGTAGGCCCATATTTAGCTCTAGCGATGTCAAAAAAGATTTTTCTCTCTACAAAAAAAAAAATAACCTTGGAAATAACATAGAAGACCATTGACAAGGTCAAAATCAAGGTCAACATTGAATTCGTCATTGAAAGTTACTAGGTATACAAGACTGACCTTGACTTTTGTGAAATTTATGTCTTACATCTGTCTCGATACTTTGAATCTCTGTAAAGGGTCTTTCATTAAGCGCTCCATATCTTTAAATTTAATTATAACAAAGTGTGTTTGAGATATCATCGAAACTTTTTATTCATTTGAAAGGCCTATCGACGCCATTATGTAGTCCAATTTTCCATGATTAATGCATATAAAATTAGGCTGAATTTGACCGATTGTATCGGTTATGTTGGCTTTCAGGTTCGCTTTGATTTGTGGCTTATTTACATAGACCGGGGCAACTTCAAAAAACCCCACAAGAAAAAGTCTAATGGCTCGCGTAAACCTAATCTATTATCGGCCGAAGTATGCTCGGACGACGTGCGTCGGTCGTCGGCTGAATTCGGACAATCGAACCAAACATGTCCCTGAAGTTAGCAGAACAAAGGTTTTATGATTGCATAATTAGATGCTAATTAAGTGCTAATTAAATGCCAAAGAAAAAAATATTATGCTCTGGTTTTCAAAAAAAGTCTCATGTTCTGCTAACTTCACAAGAAATTAGAAGACAGATGACGCCACCAGCCCAAAATCCAAACCAAACAGTGACTTTTTTGGGATGCATTGGATGGTCTTGGATCTCATTTGAATATCGTTTGTTGACGTACCCATTCATCCAGAAAGAGCCTCATCGTAAGATCGGCGAAGTACGCGGAATGTTTCCCGAACAAAACACCTATTTTTATAAAACAATTTTATCATTTGCAAGTGTTGTTGAACGCTATATCCGTCCATATGATGAATTGATAAAACAGATTGAATAAAAATGACAGCCATAATTTGACAGATGTTATAGCTTCAACAATATGGCCGCTATCAATTGTCAAAGTTCGGAATTCTCTTTTGTAAGACCCTTTATAGTTTGAAATGATCATCATATCGTCACCTGAGTACTTCAATTTTAATTCCGCCGACACAGAAATATATGAATATTTTAAGAACGAAGAATTAAAATTTGTAATAGCTCTGCCAAGTAGCCTTAAAATGTTGCTATCTCTAAAATTAAAAAAAAATCAAGTAACCTAGTTCTTGCACCGGTGGTGATATGTAGAAATCAGTGCAAAACCGCTGGATAATCGGCCCTATCGAGGTAACCGTCGGAGCGGAACTCTCTCCGATTTCCTACGAATCGGAGACATTTTGCTCGTCGGAGAACTACCTCGAAGCAAAATGTCTTCGATTTGTAGGAAAGCGGAGAGAATTCCGCTCCGACGGTTACCTCGATAGGGCCGAATTTGCAACCCTCTATTTCAGCCTATATCTACCTGAACAGAACGACGACAGAGACGAAGTTGGAGCCGCAACTGGAATAGCTGTCAAAATATTGAATACACACAAATTTAATATTGCGAACACAACGGAACGTAGCCACATACGCAACTGCCGCCGCAGACGGAAGAGTTTACCAACTTTTAACTTTTCACGTACTGCACTTTTGACGTTTCAAATTGTATGAAGAAAAAAAAACACTTTTTGGGTCGGAAAAAATATTGTGGTTATTTGTATCGCGAAAAAAATTATTTATTTATAAGGAAAAGTATTGGAAACAAAAAATGTGAATTCTGAGCTTGTACACAAGAATATTGTTTTGTTTATTTTCTTCAAAATACTTTCAAAGCTGTACAGCTGTATTGTGGGCACGTACAAAAAATAACGTACGACACTTTTCGATAGCTCTTCCAGTTCCATCTGCGGCTCCAGTTCCAGCATTCTATTCTGTTCAGGCAGTATACCGAAAATACTAAGTTAAAATATCATTTCAATATGACAAAGTATTTGCGTCAGTAAGAAAACAAACCGAACAATAAAATTGTAATCATTCAATTTTATATTGACGAAAAGCAAACATTATCAACTGGTTGTATCTAATAATGATTGAATATTTCATTCAGCATCACAAAAGCCATAACTGATTTGCATAAATGTAGGCGGACAAGCAGTAAGTATAGTATTATTGGCTTAGAGTCAGGCCAAAACCTATTATAATGTGGTTATTCCATTGATGGTGGCTTTTGTGCTTTTGTAAGTGGAATGATAGAATGTCTGTCTATCTCAATCCAGTAACAAAATATCAGCTAGATTTAATGCAATCAAGGTCAAGGGTCCACAAGCATTGTATTATCCATCACTGTGGGATCTACTTTAAACTGGCAATTTCGCTGCATTCAATAAAATTGGCCACAGAAATTTTTCATTTAATCATGCATATTTCAAAGTGAACTCAAAAATATTGTTTTCAATTTCGCAAAATTGTTTTATTCAATTTAAAAGTCGTTAGATTGGCGAAAATAGTTTCTCGTGCCTCATTGAGTCAGTAATTTAATTTGCTTGTTTTTGTTTGCTTTTGGCTGAATGTATAGATTTACTTTGGCATAAGCTGCGGGCTGGGGTTTTATTTTTTAACAAAGCACTTTATTAATAAACACATTATTCCTAAGAAATTGTATATTATGAATATTGTATCAGTGGACATACCACAAAAGTAGTACAAAAACCACGCTGAATTAAGTAAGCGTGTTGCCTAACACAACAAGTCTCCGAATTGGTCAAATTACTTGATCGCCAAAGCATATATTATTTAAAGACACCTACATGCGGCGTGAATACGCACCGAATACCTTATCCACACCGCAGACGCAGAGACAAGTTTTTCTTAATTTAATTTTATAGACCTCAAAAGGCTTCGAGATAAACAAGCCTCCCACCTGCACAGGGCACTTTGATTTCAGTAGTTGTTGGCGATCGAACGATATTTATGATTTTTACGTTTTTAAGTGTGGAAAACCAAAAAAACCAAACCGACTTGTAATCTGAATCTGGTGTGCTTGCGATGATCTAATAGTTTACATACGATAATAAGTGTATCTATGCAATGCATTGTCAACGTGCGCCGCCGTCGCGTCATTCAGTGCAAATTTTATGCATCTATACTAATTCACACTAACTATTCATTAAAATGCATGTGATACATACACGATAAACCGCAGGTTTGATTATTATAATTGAACGTGTCTGTTAAAATTTCTTATAGTTAGGTGAACCACAGATAATATCTGAATCATTTTAAGTCATATAACACCGAGTAGAGTATATCATTTTTGTATAATTATAAAATTTACTTAAAAAGGAAGCGTTTTCGTTTGATGTTATAAACATTCTTCGATATGGATATTTGCGTTTTTTGTTCGTAGGTACCTACTTAAAGCTTTTACTTGTCGTGCTTATTAATTAAAAGGTGAAAAGGAACAGTCAAATATGTATATGATTTTTTAGTAACAAACCATTTAGCTAACAATGGCATGTGAGCTACATATTATGACATAAACACAGAGTTGTAAAAGAATGTAATATTTTTTGATATTTCATTCTTTGAAATCCCATTTACTTTGCACCAAGCGGAAGCGATTGCAATTAAATACTTTTTCTAAGAATTTTTACCCCAAAAATTTTATTCCCAGTCAATTTTGAAGTTTTTAATAATGCAATCATTTAAGACAGTTTAAAGGCTTATTTCCCAGGTGTTTAAATTTTAAAATTACGTTTTTTTGCAAGGGCGTTCGCAGGATTTCCATTAGGGGAGGGGGGAGGGGGGAGGGGGGAGGGTTGGCAAACTTACATTTCATTTAATTTTTTTTAATAAACAAGATATCGGTAGGTAAAAATAAGTCCTAGGACTGACTCGGATGACACCTTTAATATCTTATGAAGGTACGAAACATACAATTAATTATTGTCAGTTAGTAAGTACAGACATTACAACAATTATGCCTAGTTGCCCCTAAATGCACTCAGCTCTATCATGAATTCCAACGTATTTGGATACTTGTTTCAAATCCCTAAGAAATTTAGATACAAGTCACTGAATTTCGTAATGGCAATTCCTATCAGATATTCTACTTACAGTTACAGACTTCTTCGGGATTCATAACAATTTTCCTATTACGATAATGGAATTATACAGCTGACTAAAAGCAGTTTTTGCTAAAAGACTATTTAAATTTAATTATAATGTCTTTCACTGATTTTTTTTAGCTAAAATGCAGTTTGTTAACCATATCCCTGCAATTTTTCCTCGCTTTAAAAACTGAACGAAAAAGTTTGTAAAAGTGAGATAGCATTGGGAGCAATACTTACACTTACAACTCAAACCCCATATCAGTTTGAATGAAAGAAATTGAGAATCGAAATTGTATGTATGTTCATATGTATTTAAGGTCGGTTTTGTTTGAATTTCAGCAGCCCCCATTTCGTATGCCTTTGGTTTTTTATATGGAACAAACGGCCCTCTTCCCCCCCAAACGAAAATTTTACCCCTAAGCGTTTTTCCAATATATGAAATCGATACTAAAAAAATTAGGAAGAAATTAAAAGGAAATCGAAAACAGAAATATAATAAATGAAAATTATTTGTATAGTTAATTGCTCTAAACTTGTTCGCATTTTACCTAGAAAATCTTTGGAAAAAAAACTTTTGAAATATTTTAGTTTGGTTGTTGAAAAAAATCTTTCAAATTTTCAAAATTAATTCATACAAACAAAAACGAAATTTTGATTTTTCATAATACATTTTTGAATGTTTTTATACAAACTAATTTTAAAGAATTTGTCAAAGCAGTTGTAGACTTATAATCTAATTATTGACCCTCTTAATTCGCGACTTTTGGCACATCAGTGTAATTTAAAAGTCCACATTTGACTTGTAACCTACCAAAGTGAGTCTCCGCGTCAAGCAGATGTTGTCTGTGAGTGGGTATAATTATTCTATTCTAATTTCATCTGTATTATCACCTACCCCCCCCCCCCCCCCCCCTCCAAACCAAAACCGAGTAGCTACGGCACTGCTTCTAGTCCGAACAAAAGACACCACGAATACAATTAATTTAAAAGACTTTTACAAGACTTTAATGGTTTGTTTGTTTTTAGTATTGCATTCTTAAACTGACAGTTTTTAAAATGCCTAATATTATTGCATAAATAAAGAATTCATAATTGATTAAGTAAAAATATTTTAAAATTAAGTCTTTTTATGCAATTAACTATATTTCTAAAATAATTGCATTATATTACATCTCCGCTTAAGGATGAACACTTTAAGACTGCGATTTAGATAATGTGTTTTTGTTTTTCAAAGTTTGTTTTCGACTTCATTTGTAATTGTTTCTTATCGTTTCTAAAAAAATATTATTTTAATTATTATAAATTATTATTTTAAATAGTTGTTAATAAATATTATTATTGAATTTTGAACAACAACAACAACTTAAAGGTGCTACCACCAATTGCTTACGAATTAATTTTGGGTATTTTAATTCGTTTTATTTTTGTTTTGGCTAGAGATATAGCTATTTCAAGGGGTGCCAAGCCCTATCATCAGTCTCCTTTATAGTGGTGCTGAGCTTTAGTCCAATTTTATTTGAAAAACTTTCTACACATCATGCGGTATTTGAACCCGCGCATCAGATTTGCTCAGTCTTCGGAGCTGTGTACCCTACGTACTATGCCACCGTTGACCACTGACGTCACAGGTCTAGATGTGCTGTTTGTTTATCAATTGCATTTGGAGCATCAGAAATCAAAAATAAAACGAATTAAAATACCCAAAATTAATTCGTAAGCAATTGGTGGTAGCACCTTTAAGTTGTTGTTGTTGTTCAAAATTCAATGAAATTGACGGAATAAAGAATGGTCAAGTCTAATAAACTGACATTCTAGTATAAATAATACAATACAAATAATAATAAAATATTATTATTATTATTGTAACTTTATTGATACATAAATAAATTGCAATATCAATTCAAAAAAAATTACGCTCAGGGCTGTTAATAAATATATTATAATACACAACCCATAACGCAGGATTACAGTACCCGCATTACATCAAGCGGCCCATACACACAACACTTGTGTCGACACTGGTGTCGGTGTACTCAAATGTGGTATGTGTATGGGCAAGTGTCTACACCGATTTCGGTGTCGAACACGGTGTCAAGAAAATCAAAATCTTTTGATTTTTTGTGTCGGTGTTGTTAAATGTGTTGCGTGTATGGCAGAAGGCCACACTGGTGTTATGACACCGGTGCACACACTTGTGTTGTGTGTATGGGCCGCTTCAGAAAGTGAAAATTTAACACAAAAATCAAGAGCCCAAAACATGATATAAAGCACATAGCCACTTTCATAGGATCATAGGATATTCATATATAAACAGTTTGCATTAAGTATCTGAATTTTATATTATATAAATTTTTTTTTGGTCGTATTCTGTACTATAATGATAGGCACAACTCGTGTTTTCAATTTCATCCCTGACTAGCGCTTTAATCGATTGTACCTTTACACTTCGAATAACCTTGAATGACGCTTAACTTGTTATATCCATAAAAGTGAATGTTTATTTAAGTTCTAATAGATATGGATTTAAAAACATCGAATTTGCTGATTCTGAGTATCCTAGGCTCCAGAAGAAGTAACTATGACTTTTAATAGATGATATAACATGACTTATTTATGTATAGTGTTTATTGAGAGTGAGTTCATTGAACCATTTTTTCTAACATTGTAACATTATGTAGATATTACGAAGGGCATTATTATGCTTATATAAAAAACTAAGGCTCACACACGATAATGATTTATATCAGAGGAAAAGATTACGTTATTTCTTTTTTATTATGGTATATTATCAGGTTACTCAAAATAGTTACAACCTGAATTTGATACTGAGGGTTTTTTTTTTAACTCTATCAGCGATAGATATTTTTTCTGGCACAAGATAATAAACGAAAAGCTAAGGGCCTTTACGCATAAATATTGGCACAAGATAAAAATCAAACAAGACACATAATCACAGTTTTGACACTTCAGGTTATTAAACGAAAAAATTTAATTTTAATATAAAACTAGCTGACCTAACAGACGTTGTCCTGTCTTAGCTATGAACTCGAACTGGAATATATAATACAAAAAAAAAATTAGTACCTACTTCTAGAGGATTTACCATCAGGTGAAGTGGGAAATGACCAAATGTTATGCTAGGGCTAGGAATTTCATGCACTAAAAAACGGAAAATATGCGCTTAAAATATGCTCTTAAAAATGAGAAAAATGCAGTTGCAATATGCATTTAAAACCATAATATTTTACTCTATACTCACCTATCTTTATTTTAAAAGTAAAACTTTGGAATTTTTTAAGCAGCGGCCAGATCAAAAAAATTTGCGTTGTGAGTGGTATTCGGCGCAAATATTTGTATAGACGAAAAAAAAAATTCAGTGTGGACGTCTGAGCGCACACAAATTTTTGCGTCACATTCAACGCACGCTGTCCAATTCCGGTCGATTTTAAGCGCATACGAAAAAATTTTCGGTGCACATGTATTTTGATACACATTTATTTGGAAAAAAAATTAAAAAATTTAATTTTTCGCAAAAAATATTTAGGGCCAATACAAAATTTAAAGCGTACGTACGGCTCTGCGCACAATAAAAGTTTTTATTGATATGGACCCAATTTTATACATTGCAAAAAAAAAAAAAACGTTCTACGTCAACTGATGTAATTGATGCATTTTTCAAAGAGCTAGTTTCATCGGTAGTAAAGTTTTAAAAATATATTTCTCAACATTGAAGCTCAATGCGAATTCTTAAAATATATTTTTCATTGTTGAAAATCCTTCATTTTGTCTTAGTACACACAAGCTTTTTTTAGAACTGAACCAAGAGATCCTTCATCAGTTCGTAATTTTTAAAACAGCATCCTCCATTCAGTTCTTTGATTCTCAATTATGAAATTTAATGGTGTGTGTTTCTTTGAAACCGATGTTCTTATGTTGTACATTTATTTTGTTGAAAATATGAACTAAAAATATGCAGAAATATGTAGAAATATGCAAAAGTATGCAAAATATGCATTTATAGTAAAATATGCAAAAATATGCACTAACGATTGAATGTCATATTAAAGAAAAATTCAAGATTCGTAAAGATAATTTTTTATCACGCTTCAAAAGGGTACCAAAAAATATATGCATTTGCATGGAAATCCTGGCCCTAGTTATGACCCTTTAAAAAAATATAGCAGCCAAACGTGTTACACACTGATAAATTTTAATTTTTCCATTTTTTTTGGGATCTTGTAATCTAATACCTACACGTGGATATAAGAAGAGAGAGAGGTGAAAAAATCTTCTTTATTAATCTTTGCCTCTTTTTAGTTCCTATGTATGTACAAGATTACAGACCCTTTAAAATAAATAATACAAAATAAGCATTGATGGGGTCACTATGGCGTATGCGTACTTTTTTATTTTAGTTAGACTTAAAAATCTGTAAATCACAGCTTTACAGTTCATTTTATATAATTTGATATGTTTTGAATAACAAACCCCTGTAAAGCTAAAATAAGTTTTTATTTGAGTTAAGTCAGAGTTCGTTGTTAACGGCCATATTATTCACTCAATACATCCAAATCATACAAATTCAATGTAAATTCATCTGGATTTAAGTTTACATCTGGATGTATCGAGTGAATAATATGGCGGTAAAAAAGAATTGAAATCGATTGCGAATTTTAAACCAGTAAAATATTAATTCCAATAATTTGCGCACTATTGGCCTTATTGTGAAAGTCTATTCGGAGTAAAACAATCAATACACATTTGAAATAATCAAATAGAAAAATATTAACGATAAGATGCACTACCAATTCGTATCAATCGCCAATGTAGGCAGAAAGAAAAAGTATACAATTTATTGTTATCACGACTTTCCGGTCTAATTATCCAATTTTTATCTCCGTCGTCGTGTGTTTATCTGGTTCAATACAAAACCCAGAATAAAATCACCATCCAAATCGGATGATGTTTAGCCGAATTATGCGCGTACAAAAACAATTTCATTTCAAAGTGTTTTGACGATTTTCCGACTTTTTGAGTCTAATTTTCTAATTTTCGGTCAAATTTTTTTAAATTTTCGGCTCCGTTGTGTGTTAATATGGTTCAATACAAATCCAAATCCAAAAAAAAAAAATCCCAAACTAACAGGATTTTCCAAATTTTTCGGTGGAATTTTCTAATTTTCGGTCGAATTTTCCAATTTTCGGCTCCGTTGTGTTTTAATCTGGTTCAATACAAATCCAACAAAAAAATTCCAAACTAAACCGGATGATTTTTAGCCGAGATATGCGTATCTTTTTATATATATAGAATTATGAATTACTTTTGGGCCTTAGCTTTAGTTAAAAAGGAACTCCAAACTGAATATTTTGGTCAAAATCGGATAAGCTTTCAACGAGAAAGTCACAACAACACGCTTCTATGGTAGGTACCTACAATAGTCTAAAACAAAAATTTTATCAAAACCGTTAGAACCATTTTTGAGATAAATAACTTTATTCAAAACAGTTGCATTATGGCAGGTACCTACCGGTATTTTGGTAGCTAAAAAAAATTCAATTTTGTCTCTAGGGAGTCACCTGAATATCTGAAGTTCCAAGCTTAAAGAAATCTTGAGTTCGATTTTTTTTGTAAGCAAAACTTGCCCTAACTATTAGGAAAATAAATAAAAGTTGGTGGCGAGACCGATAGCGTAGAACCAGGGCCTAGTGACTTACAACTCTCAACCATTCCTATGTACGTGTTATTGGGTGGAATGGAGGGGACCTACAGTTTTCTGCCGAATCCAAACGGCTAAGGTGTAAGACACTTTTATGACAATAGTAATTCCTGGAGGATTTGTCAGTGCCTCGTAAGATGCTGGTGGCTGGGAATCAAACCCTTTACCTTCGGCATGACAGTCCTATGCACTAACTATCATGCCACGGCTACTACAGTGCATGGACAGTACGTACTTACATCGAAATAAAAGTGAACATCTTATTAAAGACTTAAAATTCAAATGGTAAAATAGTAAAATTTTGCATAGTCTTTTGACGTCCAACATTTGTTAAGGTCATTTGACATGAAGCTGATAGTTCAAATGAAGTAATAAAGTAACAAAACTTTGAGTATTTTTACAATTAGTTTAATATAAATTACATTTAAATCTTTTCCATGGGTGCCAATCCATACTTAAACCTCTGTTAGTGGTGCTGATGGTCCATTTGAGTTAATTTTATGCATCATGGATGAATTTGTTACTACACGCATTTGGGTCGAAATGATCGACTAATGTAAAAACCTGGTATAGGCGATCTAATCAAGTTTTGATATACGAGCTTTTTATTTGAATTTTTTTTTTCGAACGAATTAATGACCTCATGTTACACAAATGTTATTATATGTCCGCAGTTGACCTTGTCTAGGTAACGAAAATGAGTTACAAACTATGACGATGTGTCAAAACAACGGTAATATCCGTTTCGTGTGTTAGTTATATTGTCTTAATTGATATACCAACATTAGCGTATATTATATGTATGTGGCATTTTCATTTAAATTAGTCAACAGAGTATACAATACAATAGAATAGAGAGATGACAGCTTTTTGTTAATTTTAATTTATTTGCATTAAGTAATATATCAACGAGAATTGCGAGAAAATACGTAAGACATGCTAACCTAATTTTCCTGATGTTTTTATTTTGTTCAAGACGCCATCGCTATAACTCATTTGAATGTATAATAAGCAAAACAACAGGTGACACTACTAATCCAAAAGAGGATTCTTTTGTTCTCATCATCTAGACCTGGAGGCTATATGTAGGTATAAATTCTTTGCAAAATGTGATTCATATAAAAATATGTATTTCAAACGAATTATGAAATTTGAATACACTCAAAAAAATATTTCGTAAATTCACTACAAAATATATTCGTATAATGATTTTTCGTTCAAAGTACAAAAGTTTGTAAAATAAACAAATTTTTCGTAGCCATTATGGAAGTCGAATAATTCGGAATTACGAAAAATTTGTAAAATTTATGAATACAGATTTGTAACACTTTTTCAAACAAATGTTTATTGATATGCACGAAAAATTTGTAAACTCTACTCAAAATATCTTTTTTTAGGTGAAGCAGTAATACGCATATTCAATTCACGAATATTTTAACGAATGATTTTGAAAAACTACAAACATTTTGTAAGTTTACTTAAACAATCGTTAAAAACCTAAAGCATTTCGTAAATCATACAAAATATGTTATATGTAATACGTAATACGTAATACAGTTGTATTTGGCACAAAATGTTTTGTAGTTTTATTTCTACTATTCGTAAAATATATGAAGGTCTTCTACAGTACAACAAAAATATTTCCTATTACTCATAGCTGCAGCTAAACGTTTCTTTTCCGTCTCTACAAAGGATTTCGTAAATGTACAAATATTTTGTAAATTCACGGAGACAGTCGTAATGTTTCGTACAATATATACAAACGTTTTGTATTTTCACGCATGCATTTGTATTTTTTACGATTTTTTTTTCTAATATTAGTCATATTCTTAAGCATTCGTAAAATTAACAAACGATTTCAATTTTATTTGATGCATACAACGAAATATTTTGCAGATGCCACAGCTGCAGCTGACGTCTAGTCATTTATTCGGAACGTCCTTAGTTGCGTTTTTTTTGTTTTCCAAAGTTGTTTCGCTAAATTAATGTACGTATAGAAACATCATTGCTTATTAATTACACGATGTTTTAAGATTGAGTGTGAGAAAAACGAAATCGTGGATGGTACCTAGGTATGGTTAATTTTTCTATTGGGCATGGATAAGATTTTTCCGAATCGTTTAAAAAAAGCCAGTGATCCTGATGAAAAAGAATTGCTTGTAAAATATTTAGGACCAAGGATCATTTTTCAGATGGTAAGTTCCTACTTTTATACCTACATTTAACAAATTGTTATTGATTCCGAAGCATTTTTGTTTTCTCTTTATTTTAATGGGAATAGATGCGATTTACTTTTACAATTCCTTTTGCCGCAATCAAGAATCCAGAATGGATTAAAAAAAAAATAACAGAGTCAATGTCTGCCAACTGAGGCAGAATAAGGAGCTGGAATGAACGAAGCGTACCTACCCCCATTCATTTCTTTGACCAGTATATGAAATAAAACGTAAGTAAACTTTCCTTTTTTCTTTTAAACATTTTGAAAAACAATCATTCTTTTTTTATAGTTGAACAGCAAGAACCGAAGGTGTCTCCTGATACCACATAAACATAAATATTAACATCATATTAGGATATTAGGTTCATGTTCCTTTTGCTCTCCAAGGGGAGGTGTATGTATATTATGAAACTTTTTTTTATACTTAATTTTAAAATAAACAAAGGTGTAAAAATTAGCCAGTTTTTTTATTTTATCTGTGTGGTTTAATTCTTCTGATGAAAGATAACTTTTATGCATTATGTGCAATGTTAAAACTTGCAAATACATCCTGCAAAGATTTTCTTATTTCAACCAAAAAAAGTATAATTTATTTTATAAACGATATAATGTACGAAACATTCAGAATTTACAATCCTGAAAACTCGTAGAATGAACGATTATAAATTAAATTATTAGCAAAAACATTTGTTGAATTTACAAAACATTTGTTATTTAAGATCTTATACATTTGTAGAATACGCGATTCATTCCTATAAACTACGAATTCAATTTAATGAAAATACAAAAAATTTCTTGTTTATACGAACGGGATCTTCTATTCTACAAATTTATAGAATCTTAAATCACAAATGTTTTGTAAATTGTACAAACGTATTCGTGAAATCACTACAGCTAGATCGTTCATTCTACAATATCATTTCGTATTTTGTAAACAATTATTTGTGTTCTGTTTTTTAGGGATACGAAAGTTTTGCAAGATATACAAAAAACATTTGTCTTTTACTTTCAAAATACTATTCGTGCAATTTACAAAGGCATGCTTATAAAATGTACGAGAACTATTCGTGGAGCAAATGAACGACTGTTTTCGCAGTATAGACAAAATTTTTAGTTATATGTACCATTTATTTTTTTGGGTGTAAAGTTATGCATATATACACGAATTCTGTATTCCGATTTAAGTGTAAGAACCTTAATGAGAACTATTTATTTCGATGGCCTTGATCGTATTTCAAGCTATAAGCCGTGACACGGAAGTTGTCCTAGATTTTTAATTAAGATTCGAAAAGAAATTTTCGTAGGTATTTAGATTTGATTAATTAAGATAGTACCTACAACTCCCACTTTTGTTCAAGCTCTATGAAAGTATCTGTTTGTTTATAATGTCGAGAATATTGTGTTTTAGAATAAATATCTGTTTGTAAATACATAAAGAGCTTTAACTTTGTTAAAATGTATTAATAATAATGAGATCTAAGGTTCTGTAGGTGTTCAGCTTGGATCCTTCCCACATTCTAGATTGGATGTGAATAAGAAGATTGACATTCTGTTACCGACAACGAGAAATCTTATACAATTTGCCAAGGTTATATAGGTAGATATATGCATGAGTGTAAGCCAGCTTTTAAGATATTTTTTCATGAACGTGGGGGTAAAGACAACCAGCAATTACTATGGCAACAATTATTATTGATGATGTCAAGAAGTTATTTAATGAGTGTAAATTTTGTCGGTTGTTGTTTGGTGCGTGGATGATTTTAGTATTAGATATTATAATGCATACGATTATTTCCAGTAGGTTTTAGTTTTTTTTTATAATAATTCATTTAATTTAGCTCTGGCTTTGCTCATGCAAAATTAGATACCTACTAATACGAGTAGTTATTCATAATAAGATGTAAAATGGAATGTCAATGTGTTAATGACAGATCATGAAATTAATTTATTTTGATTGGTTTATAATATGAGAATAAATTTAATGGAAGGTTTTTTGTTTGTAATTTATATTTATTTTTTTTTTTGAAATGGTAAGGTTTTATTATTAAATAGTATAAGGACAAGCTTGAAAAACAAAACAAAATTTATTTATACCTTTTTAATAATTAAAATTTAACTAAGAAGGAACATTTTTAAATTTGTATAATGAAATTGTTTGATTGGGTTTTTTGATCATTATTTTTTATATGCAATTAAAAGAATTAATCCATATTTCGTTAAGTTTCGTTGTTTAGCATTTTTAAGGGATATTAATTTATTAGATTATTTTTTGCTGTTTTTCACATAATTGTTTTGAAATTATTGCAATTTTGTTTAACATGAATATTGCATACTTTTAGGGTTATCTTAAAATAGATTAAAGAAGATTTCATGGCGAATTGCTTGCGATTTTTTGTTGATTAATGCACAAAATTAATTTTAAAAACTATATTCGATGTTAAATTTTTTTTATACACGCCGTTCGTCATAACAAACAGAACGTTTTAATACTTTCTTCAAAAGTAACAAAGAATACAATTTTTTGGTAGATTTCTGTACTAAATATAGTTAATAGATATTATATACACTTGAGTGTCCGTTATTTCCCAAACCAAGTTTTTTAATCAGACACCCCCTAAATCAAAAGTTTACACCCTACAAAAATCTATTTACAAACAAATTCTGTCATTAACCTATACCTATTATACATAAAAAAAAGAAATAATTTTGAAAATATATTCTATAGATTTTTTTTCTTTCATAAACTTTGATTGATGTTTTTTTAAGGGATGATCATATAATAAAAATCAACAAGAAAACTAGGAATATCTGCAGTTTTTCGGGGGGAAAAAATTACGTTAAAAGTTTATAAATTCCGTAAAAATGTGGATGGAATGATTAAAGCTTTAGAGGCACAGTTTATTAGCTCGGGCAAGTTTTTTTGTTGGTCCATTACTGGACCAGGGGGTGTCTGATCCAAATAATAAGTGAGTTTAGGAAATAACGGACACCCTAATTATGCATTCACAAGCTGTTAAAATTTACCTTTTCAGTCAAAATAAAGAAATGGACTTTTTTAAAAATACTGAATATTATAGGGCCAGTTATAGCTAATCATTGAAATTCTTCATTGAAAATTTTTAACTTAAGATTTAGTGCACTTAAAAAGCAAAATCAGTAATTATTTTGAAACCAATGTGAAGCTGACGACTCAATAAATATTTATTTCAAAAAAAAAAAAAAATTCGTTTGGGTCCAACCTTCCACATAATTTGACTTTCTTTATTTTCAATGATTGAACTACCTTATCAATGATCATTGATATAAGAAAAATTATTTTATGAGAAATGTGAGGCCGATTTTTAATTTTTTTGGCCAGATATATTGATTTAGCCATAAGCTTTATTTTGACATCAATATAATCATAGATTTTGCACCCTAAACGTCTAAAAATGAAACATTAACATTTTCAGTTATGAATTTCAATGATAGCTATTACTGGCGCCTATATCTACATTACGAGGGTTGTTTGGGTCAAAATTTTGCTTACAAAATTCTGCTTTTCAAAATTTCGCTTTTAAAATTCTGTTTTTAATATTCTGATGCTCAAATTTTTTTTAACAAAAAGTTTTGAAAAATTAAAAAAAAAATTGAACATTTTTTTTTTTATTATTTGCAGAATTTTGTAAAACTGTGTTATATATTTTAAAAATTATATTATATTTTTGTTGATAGAAATAATGTTTTTATAAGTAATGTCGCTTATAAGTACTGATTGCTCGGAGTCATGTAATTAAATTTTTTAAATCTCAATAAAAAAAGCCCTTATTTACTTTCAAAGCTGGATAGCAGAAAGAGTCATTAAATGTAAAGTACATACAGAAAAAAAAGAAAATTAAAAATTAGAAAATAGACCTAAGCCTAAGCCAAATAAAATTTCTTAAGAAAATAGATAAAAATATACTTTATTTTTTTATTTTACTAATTATTATAATTTTTACCGACCGATATCTTGTTTAAAAAAAAAAAATAAAATGAAATGTGAGTTTTTTTCACAATTTTAAATACTAGGTTCTTAATTGGCTTTTGTATTAACAACCTCTTTGAAATTTCTATTTAATATTTTGAAAAAAATCATTATTCAATTTTTTGTTTTTTAACATTTTTAAGTTGGAAGTAATTTTTTCGAAAACACCATAAACAGAAATAAGTTGATTTAAAAAAGAAGAGGCTTCTGGCTTTTAAAAAAGGCATAACAATTTTTAGTAAGTGTTGCCAATTTTTTTATTTTTTTCATTTTAAATACTTTTTTTTTATAAAATGCGCTCGATTTCAATAAAATAAAGTAAACTCTTTATTATCTTTCATATACATAACATAAGTTTCATCATACTGTTGAGAAATTTTAAAAAAATGGGCCTAAAATGCCCATGTTCCTTTGTCAAAAAATTTTGATTAATACTTATTCATACATTTAATTTTAGTTTGAAACGCTATTTTATTTTAAATCAAATGTGTACCTGCATTCTCATAATACAAAAATTTAATTGACGATTTCCTTGCATATTTTAATTATTTAGTTTTAAAATTTGGTTTGTATGTTAGTAATGTGAAATAGGTACCTACTTTTTTTTTTCAATTTTTTCATTGTTCGCTACCTGCCATATATATACATATGTATGTATGCATGTACTAAGTAAATGGCATACTTATACATTTTTCAGTATTTTAGTAAAAAAAATGATTTCGATCAGAAAGAGCTCGAGGTATAGATTTTTCCAAAAAAGAATTAATTGATGTAGGTACTTAGAATTACTGACTACCTTTTCATAAATATTTTGATTCCTCCCTTAGAACCATTTTTTTTTGGGGAAAACAATTGAATTGATGTTGCTTCTTTTTGATTGTTTTAAAAGTTTAAATATCTAAAATAATAAATTCTATACTAAACTTTTCAAAAAATTACATTGTTTAACATTACATTTTTTAACACATCCTATTTTTTAATTTAAAAAAATTCTATATTATTTTTTGAAAATTCCATATTTCAAAAATAATTTTTTGATTGATGATTTTTCTTTTTTTAAATTAAATTTTAAATTCCACATTATGTGAATAATACAATTTTTTACAAATAAAATTTTTGAAAGAAATCAGATGGTGTGAGTAGGTACCTACATCGCCTTTGGTGTCAGAACAAATTCTAAAGTTTTTAACATTTTTTGTCAAATTATGTATTTTAACATTAATTATTTAATGTTAATTCAGTTTAAACTGTAAGTAGGTACCATATTCAGTGGATCTCGGTGCATTTTTGTTTATTTTTGTTTACTCACATAATACATACCTACCTATATACCTAGTTACTTAGTTACACTTTTGGTAAGTGGCGCCCGTAACTAATTTACATACCTATTTAATTTAAAGTCAAATGACTTGTATAAGAATATTATTTTTTTATTTATTTCACATACATAGATGGATGTATCCAACTCATTAAATCTACTAATTTTCAAGAGTTAATAAGCCTTGATTCCGATTAATTTCTGTAAAAATTATATGACCCTTATTTGGACCATACTATTACCTGCAAACTACAAATAAAAAATGTCAAAAACTTTATAAGAAAACTGATCCTATAAATTCTCAATATAAAAGCTAAATCTTTGCCATTATTTAACTGCCTCGTTGGGAATTCTGCTAAGAGAATTTCCAAACCCAACCTTCGAATCTGTCAAACTTGACAAAAAAAAAAAAACGTAATTGCAATTGAAAGGTAGGATGGTAATTCTATTTTCTGAATACCTATTCTAATCAGAAACTTATTTTCAAATTCACAATACAGGCATAATGTCTTCCTCATTGCAACTTGAATTCCGCCAAAGTTGATTGATCCTCATTTTAAAAATACCCACAACCCTGCCCTCATATAAATGATTCATTTTATTTCAAATACTCTACCTAACCATACAACTTCTTCTTTTTTTCCACTCAATTGAAATGCAAATTAAAATCACCAACAACAATTAAAAGAGAAATAACACGGACATTAATACTAAAGATACCTACTTACTCCTCACAAACAAGATATGCCAATAATAAAACAACAAAAAAAAATATCTGCAGTGTGCCCGCGAGCAACACTCTTCCATATTCACCACCAAACAATTTTCAAGTATCTTACACTTACCCATAACAAAAATGCAATCCAAATAGTGCGCCTCATTTCCGCGATGTTATTTTTCTTGTCTTTCTTATTTGTTTTTCGCGTTTTGTTTTGTTTATTGTAAATTCAACTGATAGGTATTTCAATTGAATTTCAAAATAGAAAAAAAAAAAATATCAAAAACCGTATATCTCAATAGTTTTGTACGATCAACGATGATGATAAAAAATTCGTTCTCATTGCATCAACGATCACATCAAAATACCGAATCATTCATAAAAATATCTTCACAATTAAACTTGCACTCGTACAAAAACATCAAAAATTCTGTGTATGTAGTACGATTTCCCCAAACACGCACGCTCACTTAAGGTAAGGAAAATCACAATTTTTTGTTGTTGTTGATTCAATTATTCGGGGAAACTCGCAAAAAGCGTTACAAAAATAAATCACCCACCAACAACGAAGCACCAAAAGAATGCGAGCACATATACATCGACAGATACAAAAGTATACGGAAAATTATTTTCAAAAAAACAAAAAAAAAACAAAAAAGTAAACTCAAAATAAAACCCAAAAAAAAAAACTTTCGTTCGAAGTGCAACAGTGCCTCAAATTAAGACTGGCAAATACCGATACCCAACAAGCGGACGGACGGTTTCCGATCGGAATACAAAATGAAGCACGGATTTTCCTTCAACTCGAAACTATATCAAACAAACTATGCGCACACACCAGGTATGACTGACTCTCGTGCTGGATAACGAAGCGGTGACTCCTCGAAACACATACAGTACCTATGAACGAACGGACGGGTCTGATCTGATGGCAATGGCAATGTAATTGCAGAAATAGTCACGTCTAACTTCGAAGCTGGCTAAATCGCCACTAAATCCCGGGTAAACACAACATGAAAAGAGTTACACGAATATAACCAATTCCGTACCGATTCGTCGTCATCGCATGGGTTTTGTTGTTTGTGTCGTTGTCGATTGAACCACAAAATGCGAACTTCTACCTACTTGGTTTTGGTTTTGGTTGCTGAATTGCTGATCCGTGCTGCGGCGGCGATGCAAAAGCTGAACGAAGCGTCAAAATGTATTGGATGCCTTACCTCTCGCCTGGCCTAGCTCAGATCTATACCTTATACGAGTATACTTAGTTAGATACACTCCATTCCAAGTTACTGGATATGCGGATTGGATTCGATCGGGCGGGCACGAGTGTGCAATTTTCGCCTCCACCTTTTGATTTTGCGGCTCGTTTTCCCACCTGAACTGAATTGAAAATGAAAATCGACAAGGAAAAGCGTTGGAGCTTCAAGACGCCAGCTGCCAGCGGCTGCGACGCACGGTGTAAGATAGTAGAAGAGGTGGAGGTTGAAAATACCGAATCTATAAGCTCCCAACCGGTAACTACTGACGAAAAGCAAATTGATAGCAATCCAAAGCCAAACGCATATAGGACATATAATTTTGTTGCCAATTTTTGTTGGTGCGCGCATCGTCTGAAGCGGCAGAAGGGGATTTCCATAGCACTCGTCAGCGTCACCGCTTGGTTGACTTCAGATTAGATTCAGATACATCACACAACCTTGGAAATGAAAACTTGTGAAAATTATTCGCCCTCTATCACGATGCGGCCCAGAGATTCACTTCGCACAGCGAACAGTTATACCTGGTGTTGTGATGATTTGGTATAGGTACAAAGGTGGGTGGGTGGTGAGGTGTTGGCACAGCCCATGTTGTTTTTATTGTGATTCGTAATTAACTCACGCAATTTAGATAGATTTGCAGGTGGAGATACATTTTAAGCATCTATGTATATGATGGTGGTTCAAGTGCGAATTGTAGATTGATTGATTGTTGTAGTATTATTGTTGTATACCATTTTGTATCTTGTAAATCTTGTGTTTTCTGATTTGATAAAAAAAAGAGAAGCTCCACAATGTGTGTGGAATTGCTTTTTATTGTTTTTTTTTTTTTTTTGATTTTTCATTTAATTGATTGCACGTAATTAACTTTTTAGACAAATTACTAGGCGGTATTAATGATGGCCTTTTGGATTATTTTTTTTTTTGTGTGTGTGTACACTGTACAGTGTCATTATGAGAGCTCGTATATAAAACATCAGAAATAAGTTTAAATTGAAATTAATTATTTTAAGGAAAGAATTTTTTTTTATATTAATACAATAAGAGAGATCAAGGAGTAAGGTTTGCATGAAGCTTTAAGGCAAAATTAAGCAAGAAAATGAAGGTGGTAAGTAGGTATAAGAAAAGAAGAAGAAGTGTTAATCTAAATATCTTTTCAGATTGAGGTTAACAAACGTAGGAATTAGCTTGAAGGTAGGTATTATACATTAATAGTTTCTAAAAGCCTTAAGGTTGCTATCTACACAAAAAAATAGAGTTTTAAAATTGGGATCATGGTTTTCACAGTATATGTGCTTAAACCCCATGGTTGGTCTTTGCAAAGTTTGGCCTCAATTACGAATAGATGGAAACAATAAATTAGAACTCGATAGAATAATTACAAAAAAAAAAATCAATTAGTGAAATCGAATTAGTCTGAAACTTTGAGAATCTAAATTCATGTTTTCTAAAAATTTTTAAACCATGAAATTATATTCTAAAGGCTATAATTATGGCCTAGGAACATAAGTTTTCTCGATAAAAAGTTAAATGAAATTAAATTCAAGGGAAAAATTATTTTTTTTAAACTTTCCATTGTATGTACATATTTCTGATATATTGGTCTATGTAGCGAATATATAAGAACTGCAACAAAAACAATCTGAAACCTAAAATTCAAATTTCAAACACTTAACGGGCATTTTTGTATAAATCAATAGATCTGTCCACGAGACAATGAAATTTCTTTGAGTTGATAGCACAAAGGTAATTTTATGTTTTTTTTTTTATAAATATAATTAATTATAATAATAAATATTAATATTTAATCATAAACAAATAAGAGGGTATGGAAAAGAAATATGAAACTATTTTTTTAAATTCCAACAACTTCTTAAAATATTTTAATCCTAAACTGAAGAACTCCGTTTAAATTTTTGAAAAAAAAATATGAATTTATGCAAAAAATAATTCAAAATCCTTGGAGCGGTATTTATTAAAAAATAATTTTGTATATATGTACATATGTATGAAGTACATATGTACATACATACATACATATGTAAGATATGTAAGATATGTGTATGTACATTGTATAATATATCTTCATTTTTGTATGCTATTTTTAAAATCATAATTTTATAAAAAATCTGACCCTAAACCGTTTCAAAAAACTAATTGATATTATTTTTTTTAATCCGAAAAATATGTCTTTGAAAATTTGTATATGAAAGCTTAAAGGGAACCGAAAATCATGAAAAAAAATCGATGGCAGTTACTACTGATACAAAATTTTTTTTGGGTTTGGTTATTTTAGTAAACTAGCTGACCCAACAGACGTTGTCCTGCCTGTCTTAGGTATGAATATTCAATTCGAACTGGAATAGATATAATAACAAAAATGTGTACCTACTTCTAGAGGATTTACCATCTGGTGAAGAAGGAAATAACCAAATGTTATGATCCATAAAAATTCTAGCCACACTGAATGATTTTTATATTTCCATTTTTTTTGTGGGGACCTGTAACCTATTACAGAAGTGAGAGAGGTGAAGAAATCCTCTTTATTAATCTTTGCCTGTTTTTAGTACTTACGTATGTATAACATTACAGACCTTTTAAATAAATAATACAAAATTAATGCTTAATGCAGATTCACTGTGGCGTATACGTACTTTTTTTAGATTTAAAAATCTGCACATCGAAGTTTTACAGTTTATTTTATATATGTATTTGTATGAGATATATTTTGAATAGCAAATTACTATTGAGCCAAAACAAGTTTTAATGTGAGTTAATTCAGAGTTTGTCGTTTAAGAAATTTAAATCGGTGGCGAATTTTATCCCACTACATTTTTTTTTTGTCTTTTAATCATCTGCGAAGTAGATACAACAAATACCTGTATGAAACTATGTGAAGAACTACCCAAAATTCCACATCAATAGAAAAAAAATAAGTTATTACTTTTTAAAAAGATTAAATAAATTATAAATGCCCCTTCCCATGCAAATTGGTTGATGTTCAGCCGAATTATGCACGTAAAAACAAAAACCCAATTCAGAAAATACGAGTTTCACGATTTACCGGCTTTTCCGGGTATATTTTCCAACTTTCGGCTCAGAGGTTTGTTAATCTTGTTCAATACAAATTCAACAAAAAAATCCTCAACCAAATCGGATCATGTTTAGCCGAGTTATGCGCCTACGAACACAAAAAGTGATTCATTTTTACAAAATTTTGTATCAAAATCGTAAGTGCTGTTTTTGAGATAAATAAAATTTTACATAACGTTATCTCTAGAGCTTAAAAAAATCGATTAGGGAATCAACTAAAAATCTTAAGTTCCATGTTTCAGTGGTTTAGGTCGAGATACAAACAGATAGACATACGGAGTGATCGAGGGAATTGTGGAACTCTATTTTTCGTGATCTCTATCATCGATTTTTCTTACGAAACTTGCCATATAGTACCTACCAGTGGCGTAGCGTGGATGATTTTAAAAGGTAAATCGAAGAAAAATTAGTCACCTCAATAAAATTTTTCTTCTAAAAAAAAATTAAATAAGAAAAAGAGCTGGAAAAACCTTTGTGTAGCATTGTAACTTTATTGTTAGTTTAGACAGCAAGTGGATCTGGACTTAGTACAATTGAAAGCAAGGCAAATAGGACAAGAAGACTGAACACCGAAGGCCTTAAGCTAGCCATACACGATATAGCCATTTGACTCGGAGCCATTTGGACAGGGTCCATTTGGACAAGGTCCAATTGATTTCTTTCATAAGCAACTGTCAACTTTTTATGACAGCAGGCCAATATTAAACAGATTTAACTATAATAAATACAAATAAAATTGACAAGACGGCAAATAAAACCAAACTAAAAAAAACAAAACTGAACATAAACCCCTGAAAGGCCGGTAGGTTAGGTACCTGCCTTTTCTATTTATTTTTTATTTTTAAACAGATGCGATGTTGTTTTTGTATCGTTTTTGTATTGGATGCCATCAAAAAGTGAAAGAGACAAAGTGATTCATTAAGCAAAAAAAAGTAATTCGGAATTTAATGTGCGAGAGTGAGAAATTGTCATTTAGTGAAGGTTGCCCGATTGTATTTGTGAAAACAAACAGAACTACTTGGCTTGCCGGTTCCACATCCGCGGCTCGATGGCTTGGGATCATGGATTTTCGACTTGCTGAAAATCCAGATGGACTTATCGAGCCATCTGAGTTTCCCCACACACCACATGATCGATTTTGGCTCGGCTCGCGGCCATTTGTCCCGTTGGCTCGCTCGTCTATGCCCAGCTTTAGGTATAGGCTTCTGGTAGACATTGATTCTAGTATTGGTAGTGTAATAAGCCTTAACCGCACTTACATAATCTGTGTGGGGTGTTGTGGAGTCGTGTCGCTAGATCGTTCCGATGTATTTCACATGAACAGAGCAAAATATATATGTATATTTGTCTCGTGTGATATGTTGTGTTGGAATCTATTTTGTTGCGATTGTGCCATATTCATATGCAGATTTTTTGTTTAGGATGCAGGAAAGAGCAACTAATGCTCTCGAAAACAGAATAATTAAAAATCAAAAACACAAAATGCTTGATTAATATCACAGTCCACAACACACTACACTAGACAAAGACTTGTTGGCAGTTCCGGATTAATACCATATTCCAGTCAAGTTTTCTAAATATGAAACTTAAATGCGGGAATTACAAATTGCCATAGTGCACACTTCTGCCGTTCCTTAACAAAAAAGCATTCTAAATAACAAAGACAAAAAACTAAGCCTATCTATGTACATAGAATGTATTTTTGTACAATCCACTTTTAAAAGTGAATTGTTTTCAACCTTTATATCTCACCACTTCGTTCAAGACTCTTAACTCCACCAACGTTTTCTGGAGAACAAACAAAACAAAAAGAAGGCTTGAAAACAGAAATGAAATTGTGTCACTGGGACAATTTTTTGAAAACGAAATCGAAATTTGCATAAAAAAAATAAGGAAATTGATTTATAATGGACTAATGTTTTAGTTCCCACCTTTTTTTTTTCTCCACAATAAATTCATTCGCCAAGAAACGTGACTACTGCACCGATCGATATATCCAATATAGTACGACTACCGAGCACTGCTCCTCAAACAACACCATCATACCTAGTACAATCAAGTCAAGGTGCGTTGATGGAATATCCAATTTATCATTATCACTCGGCATATTGTCATACAGAGCAAAAGATACAATCCAATGAATGCGTTTTTATTGTTTTCCTTTATACATACATACATATATGACACCTGTACTGCATTTATTTGTTTTTATTCTTCTCGCATTTTTGCTACGCGCGCACCTAACGATGTTGGTTTGATTTGATTGAATTTTGTTATCGAATCTTGTGTATGAGGTGTAGATCTCTTTTTGTCGCCACATAAAATCTGTTTCAAATTCCTCGTTACATACTCGTATGTGCAGGTCTGCCTACAATCAAACAACAAGAGTCATGATAAGATTTACATTTTAAACTTCTTGTCTTTGATACTTCAACCTTGTGATTGATGGAACGGCCTGATATTTCTCAACTTGACGTGATTTCTGATCCAAAGAAAAAACAGTCCATAAGAACTTTTTCTTATGCAAAAATTTCCCAACTTATCGTGATTCAATTTTTACACAATCATCAGCTATACCAGCTATACTTACTCTTTTATAGATTGAAAGATAGCGCAAGCAAAACTAGCTCATTTTCGCAAGACTCTCCTCTGTCACTGTGTACACTGTACAGTATAGATGTATTGAGCTTTCAATATTTATGATTCGAAATTACGTGCAATCTTTTTACGCACTCAGTTTTTATTTCGCCCTGTATGTATGTATTTGTGTTTGCAAAATTTAAAATTATATACAATTGATCACGAATTCTGAATGGAACAATTACACAATTATTATAAATACAAATTTTATTATTTTCGTGAAGTTCAGGCAGACCCCTTACCCTTAGACTTGAGACTGACCATGTCGCCTGATGTGTCATTATGTCGAGTCTATACAGGGTGATCGGTATAACATGCACCAAACTGCTGGAGCGAGTAGGTTGGATTAAGACAAGAAAAAAAATCGTATATCTATTTCCCCCCCCCCCCCCCCCCCTTTAGGCAGGAGGGGCAATTTTTAAAAAAATTGACCTAAAACAGAAAAAAAAAATATTTAAAACGACGGTGCAATTTAAAATGCCATTCTATACTTTTTTGGAAAGCCAGAAATCTCTTCTTTGATTTTCATTTTAAATTAAGTTCTGTTAGTGAATAGTTTTTGAAAAAATAATTTTCAAGCCCGAAATTTTGAAAAAAAAAATAAAAAAAAAACTTTCTAATTTTTATTTTCAAAATTCAATGCTCCTATTAATTTTCAATAAAATACAGAAAACCGGATGCTAAAATGTCTTTTAGTTTTTGATAAAATTGAAAATAAGAAATCTACTTTACTACTTAATTTGTAGAAATAGGATCTTTTGAACAACAAAATAACGGATGGAAGTCGAATTTTTAAAAAAAAACGTACTTTTGTTATTTTCAATTTTCTCAAAAACTAGTGTACATTTTGACATCTGGTTTTCAGTGTTTAACTAAAAATTGATGGGAGTATTGAATTTTAAAAATAAAAATACCACTAATAACGTAATTTTGAACAAAATCAGTTTGAACACAATTTTTTATTTTTTTTTTCCAAAATTATAATTTTTAAAATTAATTTTCAAAAAACTTTTCACTAAAAAAAACTTAATTTGTAAACAAAATAGAAGCACTTATTTATGGCTTAACAAAGAAGTATAGCACGTGGTTTTCACCGTTACCGTTGTTTTTTAATAATTTTTTTTCTGTATTAAGTTAATTATTTTAGAAAATTGCTCCTCCTGTTATTTTCAATTTTCTCAAAAACTAAAAGACATTTTAGCATCTGGTTTCCTGTTTTTGACTAAAAACTAATAAGAGCATTGAATTTTGAATACAAAAATTATACTTAATTACATAAAATTTTGAAAAAAATTAGTTTGAAACCTTTTTTTTTAATTTTTTTTCAGAATTTCGAGTCTGGAAATTAACTTTTCAAAAAATATTCACTAACACAACTTAATTTAAAATGAAAATCAAAGAAGAGATTTCTGGCTTTGCAAAAAGGTATAGCATGGCATTTTCAATTGTACCGTTTTTTTTAAATATTTTTTTTCTGTTTTAAGACAGTTTTTTAGAAAATTGCCCCTCCTGCCTAAACGGGGGAAATACACCCCCCCTTTTTACGATTTTTTTCTTGTCTTAATCCAACCTACTCGCTCCAGCGGTTTGGTGCATCTTAAACCGATCACCCTGTATATACAAACTCCTATTGATGTACCTTACCTACCTACTATAACGTGGAAGTTACATCCGTAGAATTTTTAATGAAACAAAGCAAGACCGCGTGCAAATATTCTAGTAACGCACGTAACGTATTATTTAAAGTCTGAAAATGAAATTGTTGTCGCGCTATGGCTTTCCACAGCAATTATTTATGAAAGTGATGACAACCCTTTAAAGGAATGTTTTTTTAAACGATTTATTGTTTCATGTTTTATTATATTAATGCAATAAATAAACATCAGATATAGATTTCATATTGCATCGTTTTATGTTATGTAAGTAAATTGAATCTCGTGTCCAATTATGATTGGTGATGATGATCGAATCGATCTACTTGATTGACATGATATAATCTTCCAAGTCGTTAGTACAAAGGCCTTGAAAGAATTAGACCAAACAGATTGTTAACATTAAAAAAGGTGTAAAATGGTCAAGGAGATTTGAGAATAGAGAAATATACATGGACCTATACTTGTAATTAAAGAAGAACCTTGAAAGCTTTTTTTCTTAAATTTAAAATAGGCCAGCCTACTGAATGCTTTCCTCCTTTTGAAAAAAAAAAAATATTGCAAAATAAGCCTCATAAAGTAG
This sequence comes from Epistrophella euchroma, assembly GCA_947049315.1. Taxonomy (NCBI): domain Eukaryota; kingdom Metazoa; phylum Arthropoda; class Insecta; order Diptera; family Syrphidae; genus Epistrophella; species Epistrophella euchroma. The sequence continues at coordinate 15,497,880 of OX346247.1, read as the reverse complement.
AGAAAACCGCAAAATATTGTAATGCGTGTGGACTGGATAATATTTTTAAAGAAGAAACGAACATAATGTTAACCATGTTGAATCTAGACCGCTCTACGCTGTGCCGCTGGCCGCGTCGACCACTGCGCCATGCTGTGCTGTGTTGAGTTGAAAGGTGTGCGCGTGGTCTACTGTATTTTGTTGATGGATCACGTAGTATTACCTTAATAAATCAAGAGGAATAATGAGCGCATTTGATATATCAAGCGAACAGAAATTCATCTGCCCTTATAATTGTTATAGGAGTTTCCTCTTTTGATGAGGTTTTTTTTAGTGATGGTTAGTGTTATTGTAGGTTTCCATCAGAGTCTTTGAGATATTGATCATATCACACATGATGATTATGTTGAAAAATAAGTCAAATAGCAAAGTTCTTTATGTGAAAAACTAAATCATTTGGCAAAATATTTCTATGTTTTGCATACAAATGGGGGTTTTATTTTAAATTACTAACCTACACATAATTTATCTAACCTTTTGAGCTTTAACAAACGTATTTAAGATAAGTTTTTGACTTAAATAGAATAGAAAACAAAGTAGGGCAATTTTAATAGCGTCATCTTAATATTTGTTTTGACATCTTTAAGGGGCTTTGACACAACCATTTAGAATTTCTACGAATTCACTTGAAGATAAAAAGCTTTTCGCTAAGGAAAATTTTTCAGTTTTGCTCGAATATGATAAATCCTTAAATTACAGCATTTATCAAATAAAGTGTTACCAACTATTGACGTCATTCATTTTCATATAAATATGAAATATTGGCGTAGTTCATATTTTTACATAATTTGAGTTGAGAGACTATCAATTATTTTTTTAACGTTGAAGTTCACAATTTCTGAATATTACCTACATAAACACGAAATGAAAAAGAAACAGATACAAGATTGCTTGTACTTGGCACAGGAAAATCGCAGCAAGCCATTGTTCGTGAACTGCAGCACTTCTGGATGAAAACAATGCTTGGATTTTCAATCACTGTGCATTATAATGATACTGGGAGCATTGATAAATTCTTTCGAGGTGTACCTGGAAAAATAGTAACACCCTCAGAAATGGTCCAAAAGGTAAAGGCTTGATAAAAACAAACTTCAGAGCATGGTTAAACTGTCTCAATACCTGAATATTGTCATTTTTGATTCAAGGATAAGTTGAATGGCAGAAAATTACTTTAAATAAAAGCCCTACAAAGTACAAAAAGTACGAAATTTAACACCAGCTTTTTTTTTAGATCTGTGCTTTCGAAGATCTAAAAAAACTGAAATCCTTGCACGCAGTTGGGAATGTTCAGCAATGCACTAAAAAAACGAAGTGTCGTTGAATAAGTCTGACGATAATTTTAAAATTTGAGGTATTGGGTGTTTGTAATAAAACAATTGTTTATGTAATGCTGATAGTTTTTACTGACAAAAGGTTTGCCATATTAGTGGGTTTAATTTTATTTTTGACATGAACATATTAGAAAAGTTCAATGAAATTTTTCAATTTTTCTGTCAAAATATAAGGAAAACATTTTTTGGATGCGCTTCCTCACTATTTATAGGAGCGAAATTTCAGAGATCTCATTTTAATGAACATACATATATCAATAAGCCTGTTCAGGAAAATGAGATTTTAGAGCCCTCAGCAATTTCTGTTACACATGTACATGAACAGGATTCCTCAGCAAAATTTCTCAGTTTTGCTGTCATAACTCTGATAAAAAAAAATGATTACCTTTTTCATTTTGACGTAGAGAAATCTAGGAGATCTCATTTTCCTGAACACGCCAAAATTACAATTTTAAACTTATACATACATATGTCAAGGGATCTGCTGGAGAGAAAGTTAAATACCTTCAATCATATTAATAAACCCATTCCAAAGTATGTCTAACCTTAAACACCTGTCCAACTCCAAAATCGTATTAATACACATTTCGATCGGCTGTCAACTTAGACACCGAAATTGGTTGTCCAAAACCTATTCTAAAGTCGTTCAATGAACAACGGAAGGCAATTTTTTTGTTACGAAACAAAAAGTTTTGTTGATATGAAAGAAATGTCCTTTGCAAGTAGCCAAAAAGTCAGCTAAATTCATTAATTCACTCGAGAATGAATTACTCCAGGTATGTCACGGGCAATATGAGGTCGTATTTACATAGATAGGAATGTGATTATTAATAATGAGTTGTCCAACTATATAGACAGTGGCTAGCTGGACAACTGAACTGTCCAAGAGTGTGTTTATGGGTAGCTTCTCATACGAGCGCGGGTATTGAATCGGGCTGTCAGTTGTAAACGTCAACGTAATACATGAAACGTACTGTACTTTAGGCTGAAAACATATACGCCAAGAGACGTTTTACACTGACTTATGAAATATCAATATGGATTTTTTATGAGCCAACAACACACTTATTCATTTATTTTATGATAAACGTTTAATCAAAAACATGTGTTTTATGCCTAAACTACCCCGAAAGATGGATAGATGTTTGTTTGATAATATGTATTTGGGCTTACCAAGTACAAACTTGAAACACTTACAAGTTCTGCCTACTCTTCAATTACCGTGCCACCGTTAGGGGGATCTTTTACTGCACTTTGGAAGCTACCCATGATTCGCCCGCACACCCTAACATTTTTTTTCTATTTAGAATAAATAAGCAAGAAAAACTTATATATTTATTTTGTTTATTTTATGTGTAGGTGCATAATAAAAATAATTATTCTGCTACAATTTTATTTTTTAACTTATTTTTGTTAATCTTCAATCGATAGATTTATACGTATTTGTATTTTTCAAAAGCATCCCACTTACAGAGTTCTAAGAATTTTTAATCCTCGACCCCCGTATGAAATGAGAGCATTTTATAGAAATATATCTCTGCATCATTTGATTTGAAATAAAAGCAATTGTTTAAAGATAGGCGACAGTACGCCGCCGCGCTGGTCACCGCCAATAATGCCTGTCACATACATTAACGCCTCTGATCAGTATCAGGCACCAGCAGTCACTTCCTAACTAGTTCCCCGCCAACATGCAAAACCTAAGTATATAACCTGACAAGTCGCCATTTCTTTACTACCTTCTTACTACAAGTCCGCAACCATAATTATTACTTTACATTTCGATCTGGATTAAGATACACTTCTCGAATATTGATGATAAATCCTGACTTTGGTTGACACGACGCGACGTCCATCGTGAACTTTATCGGTTTTAGATGTTTTTCGACAAAGTGATCTATAAGAGTGTATTACACTATAGGTTTATTCAGTGATTTTGTCATTAATTATTAGGGTGAATTCATGATCAAAGTCGTATGAGTCATATAAGTTGTTAGCCCGAAACTTCGATAATATCCTAAGAAATTTCAGGGCCAATTTATTGAAAAAAAAACACAAAGCGAAAACAAATTTATTTGCGGTTCGCGCACTTTGCTATACCTACAAGAAGTAAAGTTCACTAGCAGATGTCAACCCACGCGTGCTGGATTAGCCATTCGATATACATACAAACTTCGCGATACCACGCATCTAGTGGTGATTAATTTATTATTATTTTTTATTGTAACACATCCGCCTTGCATAGAAATCGTCAAACAATCGTGGGATATGAACCTATAGCCGAAAGGATCGTTACAAACATATTATTATTTTAAATTCAAACAACAAGACAGCGGAAGCTTACAAATGGCCAATATTTTTCTAGACGCGCGCGCTGAACATCTACTTCTGGTTTGTGTACACGATGTAGGTGTTATAGAATCTCACCAAATATGGTTTTAAATTTTATTTTGTTTTCTGTTTTTAGAACATCTGCGAATCTGCATTGAATCGTATTTCTGGACAAAGGTAACTTAAGAAGGTAATGTTAGACTGCGCAAAACATTTTTGTGGTCACCATAACCACCGCTGCGCCGCAGCCGCGCCGTCCGCCTTTGCAACTTAGGATTTTGTATCAATTTGCGGTTTTCCAAAGCAGTCATCTGATGATTCTAGGGAATGGATATGCATACATGGTTAGGTTATGTTTGGGATATTTGCGGCAAGTGCTTGTGAGGTATATGGGCATTCTAAGCTGCCTCATATAGCTAGGTATTTTGTTTGTGAATATGTATTGGATAAAAGGAACAAGTTGGTCTATTTTGATCAAATCTAGAGACGAAGTTATTGTTTTTTTTTGTATCTATCGTATGTAATTTGAATATGCATTGTTAAGAAAAAAATTATAAATTTCGTTGATTAAAAACGTGTCATCGGAATAAGCCATTGTACTGAAAAAATGCCTAGCAATTTTTTACTAGTGAGCAAACTCATAGAATGATGTGAAATGTTTCTTATCATAGGCTGAAATATGCTCTTCAGATTCAAGTTTACTAAAATATATTGACCTACAAATCTATTAAACTTTTATGTAGAGCTCACATTACAACTCTTCTTAAAAATGTGTTTCTTTAAGAAATTTGAATATTCGGAATACCTTCACAGAAGACAAATTCCTCACTTAATTTAACGTTCAACGCAGGTATTTTTTTCTTTGATACACAAGTATGCGTTTTTTATAAAAACTGCATACGAAACTGCTTCCTAGGATATACATAGGAATACCTAAACTAGGTGCCTTCTTAATTTACAGTGGATCAAGAGGAGATTTGTTACTTGGATGGTTTGTTTTTAATCGCGTTTTCTCCTATTCCACAAAAAAAAAACTTTTGAATTTTTTTTTTGACAAAAATGTGATTTTTTTTTGCCATAATTTATGAAATCGTTGGAGCGCTTTAAAAAAAATATTTTTTTTTTATGTAAATGTATGCCTATAAAATAATGTACCTACATGTTTAAGAAAAAAAAAAAATGTTGTGTCATTTTTAAGTATTTATCCATGTGAAAAAATTCATCTGCCCATTTTACATATAAAATTTTCAGAAAAAGAATTATTATTTTTTTTAATCCACAACAAATTTTTGTTTTTGAATATTTAAAACTTTTTTTTAGTTTCCAAAAATTATTTTTTTAAAGATTTTTATATACAAAATATTATTTAAACTTTCCAAAATATTCTCCATAGTAAAATATCAAAATCAGAGCCTTCGTTTTCAAGAAAAATAAAAATAAAATATGGTCTTATGGAAGGTGCATTTTATAACCAAATCCGGAGATTTTTTTTAACGGTTACAGTCTGTATCTATATTAAAATTAACTCATTTTTTTTAGAAAAATCTATGGAGCCATTTTTGAGCAAAATACGATTTTCCAAACATTAAACATATAGGATTTTTCAAAGATTAAAACTATAACCACATATTAAGGATCTGTCGCATAAAACATAAAAAAAATACTCTTATGTGTTTAAGAGTTCAAGATCTACTCCTCAATGTAACGATTCATGGTTATTAGTCGCACCCTATAACTTACTTTTTGAATTTCGTTTGTGTACACTGTGGCGTATGTGGAACATTATTTTCTTCTATAAATCATTTTTTTTATTTGTTTTATTAATTAAAAATAATATTTTATGTTACCAATTAGAGTGGTAAAGGACTTGTTTTATATTAATAAAAAAAATAGCTGACCCGTGCTTGCGTCCCTATGCAAAGTTTTTAGAATATAATTATTGTGTTAAAAGCTTTTTTTCTTAAGTATAAGTTCAGGTTCGGCAGACAAACTTAATCTAAATACCCATTTTGCCACTCTTTCGATTATGGTGAACGGGAGCACTTATAGTATGCAAAAAAAACAGTTGTAGTAAGTTTAGCAATTAAAGGTCTTTACGAAAGTGTTTTTTATCAAAAATATTTTATGGGAAAAAGTGTAACATATAAATTGAAAAACAAAATAAAAAGTATTCCCAAACATAGTACGTAGGTACTTATAAAAATAAAGGCTATTATAATATTCTAACACATACAAAATTGTTTCCTCTTTATACATACATATATGTATTCGAAATAGTAAAGTAATAAAATAATAAATTTACATTCCTAAAGAAATATCTAAATGTGACTGTTTGTGTATATTCTGCCCTTTCGTTTTTTGTTAAGCTGGGGAAACATACAAATTTACCATAATCATATTTTTCATTTTACGAGGTCATTTAGACCTATTTGCTGAAACGAAACTTAAATATTTAAGTTTAACATAAGAGCTTATGTGACAGTTTATGCTGAGGAAAAAGTAGAACATAAGCGTTTAAGTTGAACATAAATATTTAAGTTTCGTTTCAGTAAATGGGCCTTAATGACTTAATTCAATTTTGTTCTTAAAACGGATTGACACATAAAATCCATTTGTTTTTTAATCTGCCTTTATTTTTCAGTTGGAATACACACATACAGCAACCAATTTTTAACTATATAGCCCATCGGTTTGAGGCTTGAAGTAAACTTAAAAACTGTTTAACAAAACTTCTGTTACAAGTTTCATGTCCTTACCTCATCTAGAAGTATTTAGATCAATTGCAATATTTATGCCGAACAGACAAAATAAATTTGAAAATTTCCATACATATCTCTATGTCACATAAAAATGTGTAAAAATCGATTGCAATACATATTTTAAACTGCAGTCCAAGTGAGATCGCCAAACGAAATGCTGTTTTTTTTTAAACAAAAGGCTATTTAAAACTATTTTAAATCAATAATTCAGCAAGTCCAAACAAATATTGCCAATCCTTCTGCTTCTAATTATATTTAAATAAAAATAAAAATATAAGCATCGCATTCTATGAATTTTATTGTATAAAGGGTTAGGAAAAATTTTAACCTAAAATTATACTTAAAATATTATTTTTAAGAAATGTGTGAGGACCGAAATTCACTTTTCAGCAAAGTGTTATTTATTTAATGAGTATAAATTTGCGTTCCTGAACTTTTTCGCAGAAGTAAATTTTTTTGATAGAAAAAATATCCAAAAATTGATAGTTTATTAGTTTCTGTGCAATCATTTTGATTGTAACATATCATAAATTACAAAGTATTTGAAAAATTCACAAGTAAGTATGAACTTGAAATTTCACAAATCCAAGCACAACATTGATAAATCATTTATCATAATGTCTGACAGAAATATTGAATTGAGAACCATCACTAATTTTAATGTAAACAAACTCATAAAAATCCACGCAATTCAATAGCTTTGCGAAATTTTGAATTAAATTAATGAAAAATTTTAACAAAAACAAACTTTCCATCAAGTCAAAGTTTTTTTTAAATTCCCAATAAGGTTTCCCCTTAAATTTACAGCTAACTGAAAAGGAAATACTAGATCTCCCACCTTGAATTAATAATGTTTCAATGGCTTCCTTCTGATTTTAGATTATTTAGAAATTATGATACTTTGAGACTGACCTACCTTATGGTAAAATAGCACACTATCCTCCATTTATATGGCGAGTTATGAATGAATAATCTCGCTGATCTCATTGAGTATGATAACTCCCCCGCACAGTAAAAATTTGATTGCTTCAAAGGAGGTCATTGGCACGTTTTCGATGCCAAAAAAAAATCATCCAGTATTTAATTAGAAATTATTGATTCACATCAATTTTAATTAAGATCACTATTTGCTATCTTTTCTTGCAGAATCTAGTTCATCAAAATTTGATTCTTTCCAAATCAATATAACATAATTACAATTATGCGTATTTAGATGATTTTGCAATTAAGAATTCTTTAGAAAAGATTTTTTTTAATGAGATTCCACACTGTTTTTCTATATAAAGGTTTATGCTAACAACAAGTCAATGAACTTTCACCTAAAAAAAAAAAAAACAACACCAAAAAGTCCATTTATTAAATGAGAGGCTTTGACCAAATAAGAACTTATAAGCATCATTTTTTACTCTCCAATCTTTACAAAAGATATAGATTTGCTTTTTAATAGTATTGAATTTGTTTTTCGATAGAAGTTTAAGATTTGTTTGTTTCGAATAATTAGCAGAATATTTATGTTTCATTTTGACCTCCCATTACGATTTAAAAAAAAAGAAAAAAAAAACAATTAAGTAATGACCGAAGATAAAATTTGAGATTATCGTGTCTTCAGTTTTGAAGCTCTGCTGGGAGGACTCATGACGACGCTCATCTTTCGCCAAACTATTAATAGTAGCTTAATAGTAATCCAAGTAAGCAATGTCAATAAAGTCCATAAGACGAAGAGAACATCCAAGGAGTTAGCTTGAAAGATATTCAATTTCGATGCTGGTGATTCAAGATGAATAGGGTTCGGATTACGCAGCAGATATTCGGTCCACCAAATTGCAGTGTCCAACGGCTTCATGGGTCTGTCACGGAATTGAACTGAAATTTGTTTAACTTTGTCTCGTATTTGAGTGCTCTCGACAACATTAATGATGGCATTGCGTAGGTCATCGGTAGTCATGGTTCGGAAGTCAAGTTTCACTGCTATGCCTGATAGAATTGATCTTTGTATATTCTAGGCAAAAAATTTGTAAACAATGTTAACAAGAATTATTATTTTTTTTTTTTGTTAAGAAAATTTACTCTGTGTTGATCGAAGTACAATGGAACTCCAATCATAGGAACACCTCGCCAAATAGATTCGTGTGTGCTTAGAGCTCCACAGTGTGTAACAAATGCCTTGATCTTCGGATGAGCTTGAAAGAAAAATTATGTTTTTATTGTTTGCCAATACTAATGAAAAAGATTTAAATAAAATAATTTATAATCATGCATAAAGGCGTCATGGGGAGCCAAGGCCAAAGGCGCTCATAGGAAAATTGACTAAATGAGATTTTAATGGGTAGAATGTGAATGCAGAACATTATTCTGTACCATAAAAATATAATTTTTGTAATATATCTATGCATTTTACATGAATGCTGCATTTACAGAAAAATTCAGAATTATATGTAAGATCCTTTCTTTTTAAACTTTTCATAAAAATACATCAGGCAATTAAGTAAGTAAAAAAGAGATTGACCCTTAAAGTGGCTACGCACCACTGTGAGTCTTCAAAAATAAGTTATACACAAATGTTAATCAAATATGCTCCCAAATTCTCACCGATCGTTGATTAGTAAAAAGGAAAAATATCGTATAGGTATTGCTATATATGTATATGTACATAATTCTGTTACTAAAAGGGATTTTTTGTTTGATACAAAATGTGCAGTATAGGCAGCAAAACATTCGCACCATCGGTTTGTATACAGGGTGTTGTGCATTGGTGTGACAAAATGGTGCCAAAAACTATACGACATTTAAGCATCTGCTGTTCAATGCTTGACTGTAATAGGAGTACTGAATATTAGAAACAAGAATATTACGTTATAACGTAAAATTTTTAATCAAATCAGTCTGAAAACAATTTTTTTCTTCCAAATTTTGGGTTTGAAAATTATTTTTCAAAAACTATTCACTTAGGACCACTTGCACGAAATTTTTCTGACATCAGCAGTAACCTCTGATTAATAAATAATTGAGAGCTATTTGACTGATTTGAATGAAATAACATTGTAGCAAAATATTTTTTTCTCTGTTTACGTTTAAAAAGTTATCCTCCCATCGTTCTGCGGGTAAATATTTAAACTCTGAATAGCTCTGACGTCAAATATTAGAATGTCTTATGAGAAAGCAAGTCAAAGTGTAAAGCTGCGCACACAGCAGCTTTTCTTTGATAAATTTTGATTTATTTTGAAGGAAACATTTTTCTTACTGTAATGATGCATTACACCCTCTTCTCTACCGCCGCCGCCGTTTATCAAATTGCTTGCAAAGCAAACCCGAAATACCGTTTATCAAATTACTTGCAAAGCAAACCCGAAATACCGTTTATCAAATTGCCTGCAAAGCAAATCCGAAATACCGTTATCATGGCTCTAGGAATGAGAATGAAATCAAAACAAGTACCCGCCAACACTCTCTACACCCCTGGTCATACTACCGCAGTCATCACTGACACCGTACATGAAAACACGAAAGAATACTTTTTCTGTGAGTTTATAATTCACACTCAGTTTCAACCGAAATATATATAAGACACCGTGAATAAACAGAGGAAGATCGAGCTCGGCCATAGTAGAAAATAGTACCAATCAAGAGTACTTGGTGAGACTCCCCTTTTTTTGAAAGACTTAGGCTCCAGAGTTGACAGTGGAAGCCCAGGTTTAAAGTAGTTAGTTAGTGACGTCTGCTATCTCAGACTGTAATTTAGTGACGTCTGCTATCTCAGATTGTAATTTAGTGACGTCTGCTATCTCAGATTGTAATTTAGTGACGTCTGCTATCTCAGACTGTAATTTAGTGACGTCTGCTATCTCAGATTGTAATTTAGTGACGTCTGCTATCTCAGATTGTAATTTAGTGACGTCTGCTATCTCAGATTGTAATTTAGTGACGTCTGCTATCTCAGACTGTAATTTAGTGACGTCTGCTATCTCAGATTGTAATTTAGTGACGTCTGCTATCTCAGACTGTAATTTAGTGACGTCTGCTATCTCAGATTGTAATTTAGTGACGTCTGCTATCTCAGATTGTAATTTAGTGACGTCTGCTATCTCAGACTGTAATTTAGTGACGTCTGCTATCTCAGATTGTAATTTAGTGACGTCTGCTATCTCAGATTGTAATTTAGTGACGTCTGCTATCTCAGACTGTAATTTAGTGGATACTGCTATCTCAGTCATATATTTGAATTATATAAAATTTGTTTTAAGAGTACATGAATTGCCGATTATATAAATAATATATAAAGATATATATTTATTGTAAAATATGGAAATTATAAAGACATTATAAAGCAAACATCAAATATAAACATTGTAAAGAATAAAAACTATAAAGATATTGTAAAGAATGGAAATAATAAAGACACTGTAAAGCTAGTATTAATTATAGACATTGTTAATTAAGAGCCAGTGATTGGTGAATAAAGCTAGACCTTAAATACACTAAAGTTTGTTGCTTCTTTGGTAAAACCCTGGATCCGACGAGCATACCCCAGCCTATGACAAAAAGCATCTCACATTACATCGCAGCACTTCTCGTGCGCGCAGCTTTACTGACTGCCTGAACAGAATAGAATGCTGGAACTGAAGTCGCAGACGGAACTGGAAGAGCTGTCGAAAAGTGTCGTACGTTATTTTTTGTACGTGTCCATAATGCAGCTGTACACAGCCTTGAAAGTATTTTGAAGAAAAACAAAACAATATTCTTGTGTACAAGCTCAGAATTCACATTTTTTGTTTCCAATACTTTTCCATTTAATAAATAATTTTTTTTCGCGATACAAATAACCACAATATTTTTTCCGACCCAAAAAGTTGTTTTTTTTCTTCATACAAATTGAAACGTCAAAAGTGTCCTACGTGAAAAGTTAAAAGTTGGTGAACTCTTCCGTCTGCGGCTGCAGCTCCGTATGCGGCTATGTTCCGTTGTGTTCGCAACATTGAATTTGCGTGAATTCAATATTTTGACAGCTATTCCAGCTCCGGTTCAGTTTCGTCTCCGTCACCATTCTGGTCAGCCAGTTAGAGGTCGTTTATTTTTCTATGTGTTCGTGGAATTTATGAATTTATCCGTTTTTTTCGTGCAAGTGGCCCTTAAACTGAATTAAAAGCTAAATAAAAAAAATTAATTTCTGGCTTTAAGCAAATATATGTATAACATAAAAATCCATTTCAAGTCGATTTCTTTTTAATTGCCCCTCCCACCTTAACGTGGGGAAATATATGCCCTCCTTCCATACAATTTTTTCTTTTCCCTCCCCTACCTATACGCCCTAATCTTTTGCCGAATCTTATGCAAGAATAAAACCACAATAACTTAAGTACAATTACTACCACTAAACTAGATTCAGAACCTACTCTTAATTTTTGTCCGGCTATGGGAACTGTACGGTTAAGAGAAATAGTGCAACCAGCTTGTCTTGGGACTTACTGGCCGAACACAATAGTGAAGCTGCAGCTGCAGCATGTAGCACTGTCAAAGTTGAAAGATACGAAAGTAGTATACAGCGCAAAAATGTGAAGTTGCAGCTGTAGCAAGAGAAGTCGCTGCAGCAAAAGTTGACTAATCTTTAACGTTTCTAGTCGCTACAAGCTGCACTTGAGATGGCATGGGATCATTCAACACTATCTCTTTCCCACTCAAGTAAGTCGTTATGTATGCGCTGCACCATTGTAGACGTTTTTTGATATATGGATGAGAGATTTTAGTGACAGCTTGTGTTATAGCGATTCTTTTTGCTGCAGCTACATCTCATTGTGTTCAAGGGTTTAAGATCCCAAAATGAATGTGCTAATTAAGAGCACAAAAACACTTAAAATGGCGAAAATACCCCTTTCACACGAAGATACTAGTTGCTGGTGAATTTTTTGACGTTTTCTTTAAATCTCCTTAACAATCTCTTGTACCTTTCACACGAAGATACAAAATCGGAGGAGACTTGCTGTATTTTCCTTTTAAACAACCTTGGTTGAACGCACACAAACGTAGTGTGAAGAGAAACGTCAAGAAAATCTCCTGAATTTGTTGACCGGGGAGATTTCGTTTACCCCTCTTTCTTTCTGCTAATTGTTGCCGGCAACTCAGTTGCCCTATGTGAAAGGGGACAAAGCAGTTGTTTAAAAATTCGTTTTTAAGTGAAAACAACTGCGAAGAGATCTCGTCACGCTGACGTCTCACTTTCTAGTCGCATTGTGAAACTGCTTTGACTACAATTTGACTACAATATTTATCATTCAACTAATGGAATTTTGGTGATTACAAGCTATTCTTGAATTCTTGTATTTTTCGAAGAGCAAGAATTTTAAATTTGTAAAGAACTTCAAATTTAATTTTTTTAAGTTTTACTCACCTAAAAGATCACTTTGTGGCAAAAATGGCCTCACAAAAATATTACTCGGAAGCTTCTGTTTCAAATATTTTACATCAAATTTCCAAACGAAGTCGTATTGTGGAAGTCCTTTCAAAGCATTCAATATAACTTCAAGCTCTTCCCTCTTAAAATCTGTACTTTTCATATTCGTTCCAAATGACACCAGTACAATATTCTTACGGCTGTTATTAAGAAAATTCTCAAAGTCTTGTGGTAATGGTTTAGCGTCCACAACTTGCATGCCTCCGATTTCGATAACATTTGGTGGCACAGGTTCAACATAGGTAATAATTGGATGTGAATTAACCATCGCTAATTTGGTGTGTTTTTCCAGTTCAGCTAGTGTTGGCATGTCTTTGGGAAAGTATGGTCTCATGATTGAATCGATCATGGGAAAATATATCAACCGACGGTATCTAGTTTAAAATATTGATATATTTAAACGAATTTTAAAATTTTTTTTGTTAATGCAGTTATACTCACGCTGTATCGAAAATAAACAACAAGGTGTTCTCGAATCTTTGCCAAAAGCTCATTTCTCCAGTAAAACCTGTCGTATGATAAGGAACATAGGCTGGATAATTGTGACTTGACATTCCGTCTATTGTATTCGGCGGATTGAGATAAGCACTTAGTCCAATTAAAGGCGGATAGTTAAACTTGTGAAGAAATCCTAAAAGCATTGGACCAAGAGTGTAGTCGTTGAAAATTAAATCAAACTTAAAACTATCGGGATAATTTAAAAGCTGTTGCATTCCTTGCGAACGTGATAGTCCCAGACAAGTTTTCCAACCAATTTCATACAACAACGGAATGGAATCGAAAGGTGTTATGTCAATAAAGCTCGTGATGTCGAACTTGAATTCGTTGTCATACATCGAGTAGCCCTTCTCCAAATGAATATAATGCAGATTTGGGGGCAGTTTTTCATGAGGTTTTGGCATATCCACTGAAAGAACAGTCACATTATGACCAAGTTCAGCTAGCTTTTGGAGAAGAACACTATTCCTAAAATTGAAAATAAAAGTATTCCTCTTAATTCAAAGACTTTATCATCCTTGATGGAAAATTTTAAACAATATAATTTACCAAATATGATGACTTGGAGATGGTATTCCCATTAGTCCTAAGATATTAGCAGAATTTACAAAACTGTTTCCTGCCAAAAGCACGAATACCACGAGGAAGTAATGCATTTTTGAGAAAAAAAAAATTGCATTCACTATGCAAGTTTTGCAAGGAAAATATTTACACTTTCTTGATTAGATCTTTATTCATAAGTTTCCGAAGTATAACTGAAAATCATGTTAATACCGCTCGACCGAGAAACGTTACAATATTTAGAAGATATAACTAACGTAATTTTATTTGATTGACAGAACATTGCATGTGTAGTTAATTTATTTATTTGAAAGCAATGAAATGCATTTAAAATAATAAACACTCAGATAATATACATAAATAACAAGGAAATAAAAAATGTGAAGTAATTATGGTATAAGTGGGATGACGAAACGAAAGAATGACATTTAAATTTTTTTTAATATGAAGAAATGGTCTCTTATCTTTGAAAATATATAATAGAAAATAGATTTGCTTATAGATCAACTTTACATGTGAGTTGCTTTGGTTTTTTGTTTTTGTTGATTTTAGTCAACAAAAAAGCTAACTTAAGCTTACAAAAGATTAATATTTGTAACTTTTGCTAACACAAAAATCTTTATCCCATTGAAGACCTCACACTAACACTGATGTCATTTATACCTAAATGGTAAATGCACAGTGGGTATAGATCCTTCAACTGGAAGCTGTTTTATCGGAGCTGCAAGCTTTTTATACTTATTTTTGTTTTTTTTTTTTTTCCAAATAATTGTCAATAACGTGAGAAATAAATGACGTAGAAAAACGATTTTGATGTTAAATGAAAGGTATTTTTCTTGTCTTCAACGAAAAACTAAAATTATTTTGCTATCTTTTATACATTTTGAGATGTTAAGCTTTAATTTTATAAGAAGAAATTATTTTTACGCAGTCTTTAACACACCGATATATCTAAAAATTCAGTGATGACATGTACTTTGTTGAAGAAAAGAAAAATACCTTTCATTTGATATCAAAATCGTTTTTCTACGTCATTTATTTCTTACGTTACTAACAATTATTTGGATAAAAAGCTAAAATCTTTATTTTGCAATAGGCAACTTCAAGCTCAAATATCTCGACTATTCCATGGACGATTTTGAAAATATTTCAATCACAGTACAAGCTTAATGTCACCTTTCTTTTGATACTAAATTTGTTCGTGTACATCCTTGTCCAGAAATGGACAATTCCCTTTCTTATTCTTTTTTATTTTTTAAGGAAAATAAAAATATTGTTTGTAGTGAATATTGCTGGAAGAAAGAGTTCAACATCTCGAATAGTTTTTTATTATATGAAAAAAAAAAAAAACAAAATAGAATAAAAAATGAGGATTTTTAAGAATGAAAAAATATTAAAGATCTTTTCTAAAAAAAGAAATAATTTTTTAAATCGAAATACTTTATATACCTCGGTTTTTGTTGTACTCCAAAACTTTAAATGAGGCAGAATTTAAAAATATCTGCATTTTTCTACCGAATATAGTGCGAATTTAGTTGAAATTACCTAACAACAAAATTTTAATTTGTATGAGAAATAAGATGGGAAATGAGGTGATTTGCAAATTTTCAAAGAAATTGCTTCAATTATTCCATTAAAATGTCAAAACTAGATGTACTTATAAAAACATAAACAGACAACGAAAAACGCAAAAACAGAAACAGGTACACAATGTCATTGGACAGCGAAAGCAAATTTAAAATATTATTAGCAAAATTTTAATTTTCCCACGAAATTTTCTCATTTTGGCTTTAATTAAAATTATCACACTCTAAAATAGTTTAATACTACATATACAACATAAAGACTAGTACACTGCTGATACGGAACGAAATGTTTCTTTGGTCTCCAACATGAATCCTAGTATGCTGCTGATGCGAAATGAAAAATCCCATACAAAAATGACACAACGAAAAATTTCGTTTTGCTTTTCGTTCAACGGTACGCTGTTCGATGAGCGAAAACGATAATTGTATCAGATTATTTGGAGAGATCTCCCCTGTGTTTTCGCACATAATTAATTGCCTGTACCATTAATTGTGTGCGGAAAAGTGACATTTGGTCATTATTCTTGTTTGTATTTGTTGATGTTTCTTTCATCACGACATTGCTTTCTGTGATTTAATGCGTTTGTGTTTGTTTTTTGTTTTTGCGAATGGTGACGCTTTCAAGGGATAATTTTTCGTTATGGTTTTCGTAAGCATTTCGTTGTCATGTTGGAGACAAACTAAAAATTTCGTTTCGTATCAGTAGCGTACTAGGCTTGACAACGAAATGCTTACGAAAACCAAAAACAAGCACAAGCGCATACAAAATCACAGAAAGCCATGTTGTGATGAAATAAACAGCAAATACAAACACGAATAGAGACCAAATATCACTTTTCTGCACACAATTAATGGTACAGTAGGCAATTAATTCTGTGCGAAAAAAGAGGGGAGATCTTTCCAAATAATCTGCTACGATTATCAATTTCGCTCAGCGAACAGCGTACCGCAGAACGAAAACCAGAACGAAATTTTCCGTTTATGATTTCATTGTGTCATTATTGTATGGGATTTTTTCGTTTCCCATCAGCAGCATATTAAGGTTAATTCTCTTGAAACTTAAAGCCCAAGATACGCAACACGCTGTCACACTATTGGCATGTATCAAAGTGAAAGTAATAATCTTTGAGATTCTGAAATGACAAACAAAATCAAATGATTGTTTTTAACTGTATCCAGAATTGATAGAACTCAGAATAATGTAAATGCAATACAAAAATTGCCACCCACATAGAAAGTGTTGCTCAAAATAAAAATACAATATTCAAAATTGATGCTGTTATTTTATGATCTATAAACCTTAAAGAGTATTCACTGAATACTTTTTTATCAGTACTGCTAAGCGCTCATAGCCCCAGAAGGAGGTAAATTTTGACTCGCGCAATCAGATTAGATTAGTTTATTAAAAAAAAAAAAAAACATAAATAAAGGAAAAGAAGTGTTAATTCAATTTCGATTGATATCAATAAAATAATAAGATATTATCAGCTTTGCCAAAATTTAATATTGGATACTAAATCGGAAACGAGCATAAGTTTGATATTAAAAGAACGTGACACATAAAGATAAATCCTTATGCAAATAATGTGAAAGAATAAAATTAACTAATGAGGTAAAAATTTCCCCATATCTTATTAAGGTAATCAGAAAATTATTTCCATCTGTTTTTTTTTTTTTTTTTTTTAATTAAGGTATCATTAAATTTATCGGACAAGTAGACTGCAAGCTGGTTTGATTTGAGTGAGCAAAATTTGATGACCAAATTTTATCAATTGATATCTCTACAGCTTAAATAGATTAATTTTATGAATGTTGCCAGATAGTTTCAATTTAAATTATTATCCATACATTGGTATAAGGTTGCAATTTTTGTATTTTTCATTTTCATTATTTATTATGAGCAAAGAAACCGATGAAAAGAGGAATTCATCTTCGCCTTTTCTTAATTGAACTGATGTAGGATGATCACTAAAAATATCGCTATGTATCTTTGTAAAAAAACGCTTGTGTGTTTTATGATTTTGGCAGTCGTATATCAAATAAATTGCTGGTTCATTAAATTAGCATTATTACATTGTGTATATTGTGTATTGTTACCAACAATTCTGTACTCTCATCCAATTTAGATTGATTTTAAGTAAGGAATTATAGCCACGACTAGGTCGCACTTACTATAGTTTTTATATAAATCACAAATTGAAAACCACTTGTTTTGACTTTTCCATAACCTCAACTAAGTTAGATATTTTTCTTTCATGACACCAATGGTTGTCCTATAGAAAATGTATTAATAAATTACACTGAAAGAAAGCAGTAGCAGCAGAAAGTTAAAAATTAAAAACAAACTTTAAGCTGGCCATACACGATAGAGCCAAAAAGGATCGGCCGAGGCAAATTGCATCATGTGAATGTGAATGGGTTCGGCCGAGCCATTTGGACTTTCAGGAGGTTATAAATCCACCATTCTAATTGGAACCAAGCCATTTGGCTCGATCGTGAATAGCCGGCTCTAAATTATATTTCTTTCAATTCATGTCCTTATATGTATGTATATTAGGTTAGTGCTTATTTTGGCAATGTTCGAATTTCGTATGTCTATTTTTGTGTACCTCGAACCAGGGTTGTATCGAGCGATGCTGTATAGTTAATCGATTTCTTGGTTATGCAAAGTTAACAATTGTATTACGAAATGCGCCAAATACCCGAATTCAAAATTCTTTCAAATTTGTTTGCAAATTTGGAGGGAAAAAACGAATTCCAATCAAATTGAGGTAGCTTATTCCAAATTTGGAATATTTTTCAGGGTTTTCTTGCTTTTTGGAATTATCTCCAAGGGAATTATCATTAGGGGTATGATTAGAGGGAGAAAAGTGTTTTATTTATATGATTTATTTGTATGATAAATTATAGCCCAAGATTAAATTTGGGCTATTTATAGCCCAATTATGGCTGTCATACTGAAATTTTTGTCGGCAATTTTGGAAAAAGATAGCCCAATTTCCGATAAATAGCCCAATCTGGCAAGCCTGCCTCGAACTAAAAACTAAACCACTGAAGGGATTTTCTTTAAACTTGATTCGATAAAGAGGAACATTTTTTGGTTATCTCCAAAAATAATGGTAGCGATTTTTTTGAAATAAAGTTTTTAGATGTACATTATTAAACACTTAAAATTGGCATAAAAAGTTTGGGCAGCCGTAGAATGTTTTTTATAATTTAAATAAAAAAATCACAGTCAATTACATTAAATTTTTATTTAAATTCATAAATACAAATCTACAGCTGGCCAATTTCTGTTTTTGTGCGAATACTTATCCCATAAATGAGGTGCCACAAATCGCTGATGACCTTGAAAAACTCCAACCATGGATTAAAAATGTTCTAAGCCTGACCAATTTCTAAAAATATCTGACCTTTTATAACTTTTTTTGCGAATATCGCTAAGATCCCACAGCCATAAATCAGAAATTAAATAAAAAAAAAATCATTGCGTTATTTTGTTCAGTGTACTGAACGTTGTGCAGTAATAATAATAATAAAATTCACTGTATGCAACGCATGCATATAGATAAGATTAAAAAAGTGTTTCATGCTCGATTTAAATTTAACATACTGACTTTTAAATTAGTCTAGTGCCGACCTTGTATACGAATTGATCAAAAATACCTCAAAGTGTTTTCTTCTTTAATTTTTAAAATGTTTCGTTTGTTTGTTGTTTTATTATTTTACATTTTGAACAATTATATTAGAATTGCAAGTGGAGCCAATATTTTAGCATTAATGATGGTTATTTCTCCAAGTCATCACATTTGGTATAAGCAAAGCATTATGTTTTCATGATCGAGATACCTTCAATACATCGAATTTGTTTTCAATTATACATATACAGGAATAGCGCCTTGACCCACAAACTCGCTGAACTAGGTCACAATGTAACTGTTCTTTCTGTTGATCTACCCAAGCCAAATGAAAAACTTCCTCCCACATTGCACTATATTCACTTGGAAGAAGGATACTCAATATACAATAGCGATATTAGATTCGATATTAAGGACTATTTTAATATCAGTCCATTAAAATCGATTTCAATGTTTTACGATGCCTGTGAAGCTCTCCATCATTGTATTATCAGATGTAAAGGTCTGCAGACACTTCTCAACTACCCAGATGATTTTAAGTTTGATTTGGTCTTGCATGATTATACTATGGGACCACTTTTGCTTGGATTCGTGCATAAATTCAAATATCCCCCATTGATTGGTATGAGTGCATTTCATAATCCGCCGATAACAATCGATCAAATGTCGCATCACTACTTCCCGGCCTATATTCCGTATCATTCAACAATGTATTCACCTGAAATGAATTTCTGGCAAAGACTTGAGAACACTTTACTATTCATGGGTGATACTGCGTAAGTTAAAAAAATATATTTAAAAGTATCAAATTTATCAACAAAAAAATAGCAGTTTTTATAGTTTAATAAATTCACAAGAAAATTAATTTTTAATGGTTGAAAAATTTTCATCTTATAGGTTTTTATAGAGCTTACAAAAAACAAAATAATTGAAAAAAATATAATTTATTTTAATTGAATTTCTTTTTATTTTTGGACTAAAGCAACTTTTTAAAAAATCCGCAATTACATAATTAATCTGACGGTCTGCAATAGATTTCTAAAAGATTGTATGAATTCAAAAACAATAATATAAACAATTTTCTTTGAAGATACCGCCGTTTAATATTTCTGCCAAGAGCTGATGCCATGATTCGTCCTTTCTTCCCCAAGGACATGCCATATTTGGGAGAGATTTCCAAACGAACCGCTATTTCACTGGTTAATTCGCATCCAGCTGTTAATTATGTCGAACCACTGCCACCTAATGTAATCGAGGTTGGTGGAATGCAGATACAAGATCCCAAGCCACTTCCACACGACTTAGATGAATTTATGAATAAATCAAAAAGAGGAACAGTTCTTATTTCCATGGGAACTAATATAAAAAGTGAAGACTATTCGGATGAACAAATTCATACAATTGTCAGCGCAATTAAATCCTTACCAAATTACAATTTCTTATGGAAGTTTGATGTGAAGTATTTGAAGCAAAAACTGCCAGAGAATGCTCTAGTGCGATTGTTTTTTACACAGAGAGATATTCTTGGTAAAATATTTATGTCTATTTAAGTTTTAGTATTGTATAAGTTTTTCATTTTAATTCAGCCCATCCTAAAATGAAGGCATTTGTTACACATTGTGGTGGCTTAAGCGCACAAGAGTCAATATGGCGAGGAGTTCCAATGATCGGAGTTCCGCTCGCTTTTGATCAGCATAGGGTAAATATCTACTTTTTATTGTAACTTTATTTAGTTTTTCTTGTTTTTTTATTTTTTTTTGTAGAATCTTCGTAATGCCATGACAGCTGGAGTAGCAGAAAAGTTGGATTTCTTCACAATGACTTCAGATAATTTAATTAATACAATCGAAAAAGTCATAGAAGATCCACAAATGCGGCGAAATATTAAAGCAGTATCAGCTCAGTTTCGTGACAGACCAATGCGACCTTTGGAAACTGCAGTTTGGTGGGTGGAATACATACTACGAAACCCTAAGCCATCACATCTTAAATCACCTGCTGAGAAACTTAATATATTCCAAGCAAATTCCTTAGATTGTTTGCTATTTATCGCAGTTGTTTCGATGATATTTATGTATATAACAATTAAATTATTATTCTTTGTATTATTCATATTTATAAGAACACCAGAAAATGTGAAACAGAAGAAAAACTAATTTGTTTTAATAAAATAATAAATAATAAAATAAAATAAATTTAAATTTCGTATTTTTTTATTAAAACAAAAAATTTATATATATGATTAATTTGTTTAAAAATTACTTGATCGATTTTTCCAAACTTGGTAAAGTTGGGGTTTTTTAAAACAAAACTAAAATATCTACAACTGCATATAAAAACTAAAATAAAACATCAAATTTTTACTAATTCTAAAGGGCATACATTTGTTTCGGGTAAGAAACGACATACGAGGCTGTGGGATCTTAGTACCCCATATATGGAATTTTCGCAAAAAAAATATGCAATCTAACAGGGTCAGTAATTGGTCATAAAAGGTAAGGCAGTTTCAGAAATTGATCAGCTGCAGATTTTTAGTTATGAGCTAAGAAAAAAAAAATGAAAGGTCATGACCGTTACCTTGCAATTTTTTTTATAACAATTATAAAAAACAATCTATGCCTGACCAATTTCTGAAACTACATGACCTTTTATGAGGATTCAGTAAACTTTGAGATGGCATAATTATTTTTTGTATGTACCACAAATGAGGTGCTAAAAAACTCTACGACCTGGAAAAAAATAAATTTTTAAAATTCATTAAAAAATCTCTTAGGCTGACAAATTTTTGAAACCAGCTGATCTTTTATGAGGATTAGGTATCCTTTCAGATGGAATATACTTTTTTCGAATATCCCATAAAAAAAAAAAAAACTTTGACCCTGGATTAAAAATTTTTTAAGCGTGACCAATTTCTGAAAATATCTGACCTTTCATGACTTTTTTTTTGCGAAAATTCCATATATGAGGGGCTTAGATCCCACAGTCTACGAACGATGTGTCGATTTTATAAATATTGACTTCACAATGTCGATTTTCATAATCCCAATATGAAATAATCGACTGCTTAAAAGACCAATTGATCAAAAAATCGAAAAAAAAATGGTATGGATTTTTTATAAATGTCGATTAACAAGCGTGCACTTATCAACATCTCTAAAAGAGTTTTTTTGTTTTTCGGTCAAAATTATTTGGGCATTTTAGCTTTCGACCAGTCGAAATTTTTTTTGATCGTTTGTACGTATACGTAACCCATTTGTTTCGGTAAAACAGAACGGCTGTAACGATTTTGATTAAACTTCAAAGGTGTAATGACACCAAAGAGGGTGGCTGGTAAGAGATATGCGTTTCAGGTTTTGCCAAAAATGTCTCATTGCGAAAATAGATCGAAACTCTATTTTCGCAATGCTAAAGTTTTTCCTTATGACCAAACAGCCTTATTTTCGAGATATTTCGTTATTATTTTCCAGTGTAACTAATGCTTCTAGTGGTTCAATATTACATTCAAAAATTTTGAAAATATTATTATTTAAATCGTTCTAATTAAGCGAACACTAGGGTAGGTACCAATATTAGCTCAAACAAAAATTTGATCAAAATCATTTAATTCGTTTTCGAGATATCTTAGATTTTCTTTTAACGGATTTTAAACATTTGTATGAAAAATCTACCAAGTAGTTTTCGAAATATTGATTTTAAAAAATTGTTCCTATTTTTAAAAATCCAAAAAACAACATTTTTAAAATTCAAATAAAAAAAAAAGAGACGAATAGACAGACAGAATTTGCGAGACCCAATTGGACAAATATGTACAAGTATTTTGTGCAAAATGTATCAATTTTTATACGTAGAAAGTGACTTCGCATTTTTTATGCTCTAGAATATGGGTGATATGAATAAAAAGGAGCACCTGCTCAAAACTCAACTTTTTCGAGCACGTGCTCCATTTGGTATGAATAAAATACTTGAGGAGGTGCTCAACGATTGAGCATTCACATGTTTGATGAGCACCTTCTCAAAGGTAAGTACCTACTCAATTGTTAGATATGAATAAACCGAAGCACGTTCTCCTTTGAGAGGAGCACCTGCTTCTCATTTGCGAGCAAGCTCAGTTGGTTGCTCAACAATGAAGGAAATAGTGTTTTATCACTAAAATATATCTTTTTTTTAATAGAAATGACGATATTTAATTATGCCTATGCTCAAACACATTAAACTTGATGATCTTTACCAACAGAATAGACCGAGAGCCCACAGCAATTTTTTGATGTGAATGATAGCAAAAATTCAATGATGCAATAAGATAGGTCTTAACTTTTTATTTGCAAATATGCAAGTCTTGCAAGCCGTAGTAAGAACGTAGCCCCACATAAATGATATAGAAGACTTAAAAAATGTCATTTAATAAAAGAACTGAATACCATAGAAATGAATATAAGAGTCCAAGACCTCTTAGGTTTATGTATATGCAAGACGCACTTAAAAATTAATTTGTATAGTGAATCTTGCATACAGAAGGCTCACCTAAAATGTCTTAGGCCCCCATATTCATGTCTATGGTATTCAGCTCTTTTATTAAACATAGTTTTTTTTTAATGGTATACCTTTTATCTGGGCTTTCAGAAAAAAAATGCATTTTAAATGCAACAACGCCCCAACCATAGCTTGCAAGACTTGCATATTTGCGAACAGAAAGTAAAGACCTATCTTATTGCATCATTGAATTTTTGCTATCATTCACACCCAAAAATTGCTGTGGGCTCTTATTGTTAGTATAGAAGTGATATTTAATGACAGTGAAACAAATTTAAAAAATCCTTTTATCTACCACTAACAACATGCCAGACATTTGTGTTCTACTATAATGATGCAAATGTATACCGAAAAACCCTCATGTATGCACCAACTCCCAGAATTTCGGTTGCTCTACTATATTAGTTTTAATTTCTTTATTATTTGAAGCCAGAGTAATTGACATATTTTGTCAAATAATATGAAACTTAAAAAAATATTTCGAGAGAAAATGACAAAAAAGTATAGAAGCTATGGAAACGAAAATAAAAATAATAAAATAATACATTTCAGGCAGAAATTCGGTTTGAGGTATGAGAGCACCTACTCTGTATAAAGGAGGAGGTTCTCACTAGTTGGTGTAAAATTTTATTCATACGAAACGGGAGCAGGTGCTTCTTTATTGAGCACCTCCTCTGATTCTTATGGAGCACCTTCTCTGAGTACCTACTCCATTTTATTCATATCACCCAATTGTCAAGTCTTATTGGGCTTTTCCAGAATCTGACTCTGTCTTTTCTCTTTCTAATTTTGACAGTTCTTTAATCGAAAAGAAGCTCTAGATGGGGGGAAAACAACAATACAAACAAATAGAAATACACACCGATACTGTTCGCGCCTTTAATAGTGTGTTTGTTTTCCCCCCATCTAGAGTTTTTGACGTTTGGTGGAAGTTCTCAATTAGATGATTTAAGTTCGATATGTCATATGTTTATAAATCTCAAATTGTGTTGTCAACATTAATATAATTCAGAGGCGCTTTATATGCTTATCACTCAAATCACAAACCTAAACAAAATAAAATGCACGATTGGATCGCACGAACTTACTTTTATGCTTAAAATTGCTTGGAATTTTAAAGTCCATTATGATTGCATTTTATTTATTTAATATAGCTACAAAGTTTTCTTCTAACAATAAGTCTACATAGTTCCACATACACATAAACATATGGAAAAAAGCTTAAACTTAAAAAATATGAATTTATGCAGACAAAATTTCAAAAAATTATTATTACATATTTTTTATATGTACATAAAATTTCTTGAAATTTTTTTAAGAAAAAAATTGGTATGTCATTTTAAAGAATTTAATAATATGGTACATAAAACCATTATTTCAAAAAAAAATGATTTTTCAAAAAAAAAAAATTAATTGATTTTTATAAATCCAAAAAATATATATTTTTTTAAAATCCTTATTTATTAAATATTATTCAGGCTTAAAAGTACCTCCTGAGTAAAAATGTTGATCAAGTTTGTCGATTTTTTTCACCAAAATGCAGACCATAACTGCAAAACATTTTTAATCAAAATCGTTATAGCCGTTTTAGAGATAAATAATCTACTTTTAAAACGATTGTATGACAGGTACCGTTATTTGAAGAAAATCTCTTCGGCTGTAGTCCGAGGTAAACACAGATATAAAGACATACAGGCATTGTGGTACCCACTTTTTACAAGTTTGATACAAGTTTCGAGTTCGATGTTTTTTTACGAATCCAAAACTTGCCCCAAATCTAATACCTATATTACAAGTAAAACTATGTTAATTTGAGTCTTATCTTCTCAAACAAAAGCACACTATCGACCTTATTATTCTAATTCCATTTCAGAGTTAGTGCGTGAGAGCGACTAAAGTAGTGCGTGATTGTCCAAAATCAACGATTTTATAGCAACATTTCGAGGATGAATTTTAAGTCAACTTTTTTTGTGCTCTTCTGGACATGGTTTGGTTCCTTTGTAAAAGGAGCAAATATCTTAGGACTAATGCCAGTGGTATCGCCAAGTCACCATGTTTGGTAAGTTATTCAAAAATACGTGGCTGAAATTTAATTGAAATATTTTTTTTTTATATAAATTAGGAATAGTGTTCTTATACATAGACTTGGTGAACTAGGTCACAATGTTACAGTTCTATCGGTCGACGTACCCAAAGCAAATGAAAAAATCCCACCAAATGTGCATTATATTCATTTAGAGGAAGGATATTCAATCTACAACGAAGGTGATGTTAAATTGGATATAAATACATTTATAAATGTTGGACCACTCCAGGGGATTCGAATGTTCAATGAGGTGGCCATTACAATGGCTGAAGTTGTTTTCAAATCAAAAGGCTTTCAAACACTCCTCGATTATCCGAATGAATTTAAGTTTGATTTGGTTATACATGATTACACTTTGGGACCATTTCTACTTGGATTTTTGCATAAATTCAACTATCCACCATCGGTTGGCATTAGTGCATTCCCCATGCCACCAACAACAGTGGACTATATGTCCAATCATTATTTCCCCGCCTACGCTCCGTACTTTTCGACAATGTATAAATCTGAAATGAATTTCTGGGAAAGACTTGAAAATACTCTTTTGTTCATTTACGATACTGGGTAGGTTTTTTTATTCAAACTTTTATTTAACACAATTTTTCACAACCCCATATTTCTTGTAAAAAGATATCGACGTTTAGTTCTAACGCCTAAACTTGACGCCATGGCACGCAACTATTTCCCCAAGGACATGCCATATTTAAATGACCTTGCTCAACGCACAGCAATTGCTCTAGTCAATTCCCATCCCACTTTCAATTCTATGGAGCCTCTTCCTCCGAATGTCATCGAAGTTGGTGGATTGCAGATACTCGATCCCAAACCATTGCCAAAAGATTTGGAAGACTTTATGAATAAATCCAACAATGGAGTTGTATTCTTTTCTTTTGGGACCAATATGAAGGCTTCAGATTTCAGCACCGAACAAGTCCGCACAATTGTGAATGCAATGGCTCAACTTCCTCAATATAATTTTATGTGGAAGTTCGATGTGAATTATTTAAAAGAGAAAATACCAAAAAACGTTCTTGTTAGATCATTCTATCCACAAAGTGATATTTTCGGTGAGATAAATTAAAATTCATTACTAGCGGACAGCGTTACACAATTTATAATTTACATTGTATATAATTTTTCAGCTCATCCCAAGCTGAAGGCATTTGTAACACACTCTGGAGGACTTAGTTCACATGAATCGGTTTATTATGGAGTTCCAATGGTTGGTGTTCCACTGTTTGTCGATCAACATAGGGTAAGTTTTTTTTTTTATCCTTACGATGATGATTACAACTTTGTATAAAAATTTTATATTTTGTATTTTAAAGAACTCACGGTTATCCTTACAAGCGGGAATTGCAGTCCAAATTGACTTTACTACCATGACTACCAAAGACTTAGTTCAAGCCATCAAAAAAGTAATCGAAGATCCAAAAATAAGAGCAAATTCCAAAGCAAAAGCACAACACTTTAGGGATAGGCCTATGAAAGCATTAGATACTGCTGTTTGGTGGATCGAGTATGTGCTGCGCAATCCGAATTCCGATAATCTGAGATCACCCGCACTAAAACTTAATATATTCCAAGCGAATTCGTTGGATTGCCTTTTCGTTGTTTTTTTGGTTGTGGTTCTGGTGCTCTATTTATTTGTGAAATTGATGATTTTTTCTTGGAGAATATTCAATGCAACCAGCTCGAAAAAAATAAAGAAAAACTAATTTTCATATTTATCATTAAAGTCGAATAAAAAATATCAAAATTTTCAAAAATTGTTGTGAATTTTTTTTTAAATCTTAAACTTTTTTTTCTAAAAAAACTTGGTAGAAGCTTTTGCTAACAAACTACAATCGGTTAAACAGTCGAAAATAAAACAAAAATGGTTCTATTAATGGTTAAGAGAATAGTGTAAATTAATTACGAGACAGATTTTTCTTTAAAATCTGCTAGATAATGTTGAAAATAAAACACACGACAGGATCGCACAAACTTGCTGTGTATTATAAGTAAATAATTTTTTTATGGGAGCCTTAAGTTTAAACTACCTACATATGTATGTATTATTTTTAGGGCTCGGATTTTCATATGTGCTAAAAAACACAAAATATGCGCATAAAATATGCACTTAAAATGAGAAAATATTCGCTTAAAAATGAAAAAAATGCTTTAAAAAAGTTATTACGAAAAAATGAAATACATGAAAATTTAAATAGAAATCATTCTTTTATTAAAAAGTTAAAAGAAAATTACTTATCAAAATAAAAAAACTTTACTACTTTAAGTTGAAAATAAAATTTAAATAAAAATATATTTAAAATCTGTGTGTGTGAAATACAGATTTCCAAATTCCTTAAGCCTTGTTAGCATAACTTCAGTTTTTTTTTCCAAAAAGAAAACTTGGACTATCAGGTCCCCTTTCACACAAAGAAACAAGTCGCTGGAGATTTTGTTGACATTTTCTTTTAATTTCCTTAAAATCTCTTGTACCTTTTACCCAAAGAAACAAAATAGTAAGAGATATTCTAAAGTTCCTTTTAAGAGTATCTTGGTTGAACGCAACTTACGTATTATGAAGAGGAATGTCAAAAAAAATTTCAAATCTTCCAACAAGGAGATTTTGTCAACACACTTCGTGCCCTTCTCACACAGGAACTATAAGTTGCTGGAAACTCAGTTTCCTCATGTGAAAGGGAACTAGGTCTGATAAAAAGTCTTCCATGTACATAGGTTTGAATTTAAATTTTGATGCATACATTTTTATGCACTGTCGTCAAAATAAGAAATTCAATTTTTTTAATTTGTTTAATATTTTAAAAATATGCACGAAAAATTTGCATTTATTATAAAAATATTTTTTTTTTAAATTTATTAAAAAAATCTTCTTAAATTGTTTTGAGAGCTCAAAAAAGTACACTATCTGATTTCTTTAACTGATAAAAATTTAAAATCGTATAGGAGCGGTTTTTTTTTTTTTAATTAATTTTTTAAAGTTAGGTATATGAAATTTTATCCAAATTTTTAAGAAGAAAAATTGGTGCACCATTATTTAGTATTTTTTTATTAAATTAAATTTCGAAAAAAAATCATCTTCCCGTTTTTGAAATATCGATTTTTTTTAAAAATCCAAAAGTTATTTTTTTGAAAATTTTGATATGCAGTATAATTTTAACTTCTAAAAAACTTTTGTGTAAAAAAATTAATTTTAATTGGTTATAAGGAGAAAAAATGGTTCTATGAGAGGTACTGTAAATAATTGCTAACTGTAAATTTTGTTTTTGATAAATCATAGACCGTACTAATATAAGTATTCAGTAAAATTCTATTCAAAATCGTAGCAGTCGTTTTCAATAAAATCTAGACTTTCTGTGACGGTTTTTTAATATTTATATAGAAATTACCGTCAATTTTGACTTGATGTTAAAAGACCGCTCCATATAAAGGTTTGTAAAAGTCAATGGAGTCAATGATTTTAAAAAAAAAAAAATTTAAACTTTTTATAAAAACCCAAAAAACATTTTTTTTTTTTTTTTGAAAATTTTGGTATTTACATTTTTCAGAAGATTCTGCATAAAAAAAATATCAAAATCAGTCTATTCCTTTTCGAGGTACAATTTAAAACCATTTTTTTGGAAATTTAATTTTCACGAAAAGGTAGCATAAACCTGATAAAATTTATTGATTTTTTTAGAAAAATCTGTCAAGCCATTTTTGAGAAAAAAAAGATTTTCCAAAAATGTTTAAAAAAAATTATATGGCAGTTATACCGATATTTTTAGTCCTAGAAAGAAAATAAAAAAAACCTGTGGGGGGAATGTTCAAAAAACACTTTATACCAAGTTAAATTAAAATTGGCCATGGGTTTAGTCTGTAGGCGAGTCCACACAGACAGACAGACATACATTCAGATAGACAGACCGACAGACGGACAGAATTGCGAGACCCACTTTTTTCGTCATCCCTATATCATCTCAATGTCAAGTTTGATCAAAATCTTGAGTTCAATTTTTTTTTACGAATCCAAAACTTGCCAAATAGTACCTATACATATATCGCAAGTAAAAAGTTTAATCAAAGTCGCCATTCCATCCGTCGCACACAGGAGTATTCGTGCTCAAAGTCCGGTCAAAAGTCATAAACAAGCATTTTAAGAAATCGTATTAAATTTGCATTTTTACACATTTTACTTATCAAACTAACATAGGCCGATTGTAAACAAAATTTTCAGACCCCACGTGTCCAGTAGATAGACGTAATATAACCGCCTAAGGCCTAATACACATGCCTTTAGTTTCAATATTATTACCCTTGGTTTTAATAAGCTTGTAGGTTTTGTTGTGATTAGTTCTTGGTGATAATTGTCAAGATTTTAACTGGGTATTGATGGTGAGGGTATGTACTTTACGATTAAATTTCTTTTTGAGATTAAAATAAAACCTCTTGTTAAAACACCCTTCAAACCGCCTTTAAAAAAAATGTGTGTACATGGGTGAAATATTTTTACATCGATAGATCAACAAAGGCGTATAGTTAACAGTAAAACAAAAATGTTTGCCCGACCTTGCCCAACACTATAACAACAAAAACCTTTTTTTCTAAAATGTATGTCAAAAAGGAACTTAACTTAAAAAAAAAAACAACATATTTTGTTATGATAATTAAGTACATACCTTAACCTTCAGTATCCACTGAAATATTTCACAATAAGCACCAAGAACTAATCACAACATTAAATATAAGGTTGTTAAAATCAAGGGCGATAATATAAATTTGATGAGGTGCGGGTGGTCTCAAAAAAATTTTCAGGTCTGGTTTATGTTAGTTTGATTAGTGAAGTGTGTAAAAAATGCCAATTGAGTGTAGTTTCTTAAAATGTTGGTTTATGACTTTTGTCCGGATTTTGAGGACAAATACTCCTCTGTGCGTTCATTCGTCCACTATAATTTAAGCTACAGTCTAAACGGTTGGGCCGATTTGCTTCAATTCTGTTCAGAGCATTTTAATGTGATTCCCTAAGAGAGAAATTCGAATTTTTGATGGCGGGGGAATTTCTAAAAACCGATAGTTAGTAAGGTGTGAAGAAAATTGATTTAAACGTTTGGAGTTAAAACTGTAGCTGAACAGACACACACAGACGAAAAGTTTGCTAAAAATCTTGAGTTCAATTTTTTTATGAATCCATATAACTTACCATAAATTAGGTACCAACATTTTATGGCCTTTTTTTTAACATTATCGCAAACTTTTGTATAGTTTAAATATAAACAAATAGCACATACCTACAATTTGATAGAATAAAATTTTTTTTGTCAAAAATGGATAAAAAAATTTATAGTCAGAATATACGTCTTACAGAATTTTAATCGCACACCAATGCAACAAAATATGTAGTTTTTTTTTTTTTTTATTATTTTTCAATAAAGAAAATTAGATTCTTATCTTTCCATATAAATAAAGCCATTCTATAAACGATCTGAGAGTTATAGTTAGTTCAGTTAGGGCTTTGTTTTTAGTCGATTTCAGAAAGCCAAATACATAATATCATTTACAAAAATGAACTGTGGATACGTTATTCATTTTATACTCTTGTGGGGTTGGTGTAATTTCGTTGTACGAATAAACGGGGCAAATATCTTAGGGCTTATGCCGATTGTATCTCCGAGTCACCATATTTGGTAAGTAATTAAAAAAAAAAAAATTACCACTTTAAATTTATGATATATATTTTAATTTTTCTTAAATTAGGAATAGTGTTCTAATGCACAGACTTGGCGAACTAGGTCACAATGTTACAGTTCTATCGGTTGATATACCCAAAACAAATGAGAAAATACCACCAAACGTTCATTATATTCATTTAGAAAAAGGATATTCAATCTACAATGAAAGTAATGTGAAATTGGATATAAATGATTTTATAAATATTGGACCATTCCGAGGAATTAAGGTGTTTAATGACGCTGTCGTTACAATGGCTGAAGTAGTATTCGATTCAAATGGCTTTCAAACACTCCTCGATTATCCGGATGATTTTAAGTTTGATTTGGTTATACATGATTACACAATGGGACCATTTCTACTTGGATTTTTGCATAAGTTCAATTATCCACCATCGATTGGTGTAAGTGCATTTCATAATCCACCAATAACTTTGGATTACATGTCCAATCATTATTTTCCGGCTTACATACCATTCCATTCAACGATGTATAAAACAGAAATGTGTTTCTGGGAACGTCTTGAAAACACTCTTCTGATTATTTACGACATTGGGTAGGTATAATGGTCTTATATATACTTTTTTGTATGTTTTAACGATTTTTTTTTTCGAACATATAATAGGTATCGGCGCTTAGTTCTAACGCCTAAGCTTGACAGGTTGGCCCGAAAATATTTTTCCAAGGATATGCCATATTTAGATGATCTTGCTAGACGCACAGCCCTAGCTCTAGTTAATTCACATCCTGCTACCAACTATGTGGAGCCTCTTCCTCCGAATGTCATCGAAGTTGGTGGTTTGCAGATACTCGATCCCAAACCTCTGCCAAGTGATTTAGAGGAATTTATGAATAAATCTAATAATGGAGTTGTATTCTTTTCTTTTGGCACGAACATGAAGAGTCAAGATTTCAGCGACGAACAAGTCCGTACAATTTTGAATGCAATGGCTGAACTTGATCAATACAATTTTATGTGGAAGTTCGATGTAAAATATTTAAAAGAGAAAATACCAAAAAATGTTCTTGTTAGATCATTCTATCCACAAAGAGATATTCTCGGTAAGATCAAGATCATTTGGAATTCGGTGCTAGTTTAGTATTTGAACATTATGTTCAAAATTCATTTGTATAGCTCATCCCAAATTGAAGGCATTTGTTACCCATTCTGGAGGACTCAGTTCACATGAAGCAACCTGGCGTGGAGTTCCAATGGTTGGTGTTCCACTTTTTGTCGATCAACACAGAGTAAGTTCGATTTTTGATTTTATTAAATTACTTTGAAAAATTTCTTGCTTAATTTTTTTTTTTTATATTTTAAAGAACTTACAACAGTCTTTGCAAGCAGGCATTGCAGTGAAACTTGATTTTACTAAAATGACAACCAAGGATTTAGTTCAAGCTATTAAGAAAGTTATTCAAGATCCACAAATGAGGGCAAATGCAAAAGAAAAATCAAAACAATACAGAGATAGACCTATGAAGCCTTTGGATACTGCAGTTTGGTGGGTTGAGTTTATACTACGCAATCCGAATCCATATCATCTGCAATCACCAGCGCATAGGCTTAATATATTCCAGGCGAATTCGTTGGATTGTTTGTTAGTTATTTTGTTAGTTGTGGTATTGACGTTATATTTCCTAGTGAAATTGCTGATGTTTTCTTGGAGACTATTGAAAAGAACAAATTCAAAGAAAATTAAGAAACACTAAATTATTTATTAAGATATATGTGTACCTGCAATTAAATTAATTGCCAAAAATGTATAAATTCATGTAAAAATAAATAGACTTAAATAAATTTTGTGGTACCATTTTTTCAAGAAGTATTTGACCGATTTCGATAAATTTTATATATAAATGGCTGGAAAGCTACAATTGCGGAGATGTGCAGAATATACTTGAGACACGCCTTTACAAACTGTGCATTTAAAAAAAAAAAAAAATTTTTCCCTCAATATTTTCAAACAAATTGTTTGCGAAATTGAAAGTTTTCTCCTTCCTAGAGTGTGTCAGTTTTCGTTGGCTGAGTTTCGGCCACGGGACGATATTAGTTCATGTAAATATCTGTAGATAAATATCTATTGAAAAACAAACAAAAAATTTTGTTCGTAAATGGGTCGATATAGTTTACCCGGATATAATGTCAATGGACCTAATGCCCGATTAAAAAACCATAAACATTATGTACGCGGACACCACAATAAATCGTATCAAGATGCTAAATTATCAGTGATAACTGGCTTAGTTTTTGATGTAGTAATATGGCTCTGAACCAAATTGGTTTGTCTGTCTTAAATCTTAACTCTTTAGAATTGTGTCAAACAGCAAAAATTATTTCAACTTATCTTAACGTAGTTTTGAGCGTATCTATGTGTTGGCACAACTATACAAACCCTATTTCTTCAAAATCATAAATTGAAGAATAAATAGCATATTCTGACTCCACGTTTTTTCTATCCAAAGTATAATGAACAAATTGGACCCTACCAATAATGAAATTGGCTGAGTTCCAAAATTCATCAGATGCGCATTTACTGCGCAGTTTGCGCATCCAAAAATGTTCTAGCTGCTTCGATTAAATTTTTTTTTGCATTCCGAAACGTAATATTTCTACAAAGCATTAAGTTTTCGTTGCTGATGCGTATGAAAAATTAAAGGCATTACTTCCGCATCAAAACATATTCTACATTTGGGAACTCAGCCATTCAGTTACGACTTACTGCCTGACAGAACAGAATAGAATGCTGCAACTGGCGCTAGAAACGGAGCTGCAAAAGATGTTCTATTTTTTGAGCGCCCACAATGCAACTGTACAATTTTGAAGGTATTTTGAAGAAAAACAAAACAATATTCTTGTATAAAAGCTCAAAATTTACATTTTGTATTTCCAATGTTTTTCCTTTTAATTATTAATTTTTTTTCGCGACACAAATAACCATAATATTTTTTACGACGCAAACAGTTGTTTTGTTTTTTTTCTTCATACAATTTGAAATGTCAAAAGTGCTGCACGTGAAAAGTTAAAAGTTGGCGAACTTTTGCGGCTGCGACTGCAGCTCCGTATGCGGCTACGTTGCATTGTGTGTGCAGCTTGAATTTGTTTATATTCAATATTTTGACAGTTATTCCAGCTGCAGCTCTAGTTGCATCTCCGGTTGCATTCTGTTCAGGCAGTTAAATATTTCAGTAAAATGGACCATAATGGTACTTTGAATGGACGTGCATGGTACTTTGAATACGATAATTTCTTCTTCTATGGCATGGTATCACCCAAATATTTACGTGGACTATACTAAATTTAATTATTGGTAGGGTCCATTGATTTTAAGTTAGCAAATGCATTCCTTGTCAGAATGAAATACTGTGAGTGGATTTTTCTCATAGAGAGTGAAAGTATGAGTTTTTGTTCGAGTCAGCTGTACTTGATGACACTCGATGCGCAAGCTTTTGTTTTTAGGCTGTTTCACAATACGACGAGAAAACGAGACGTCAGTGTGACGAGATCTCTTCGTAGTTTCTCTCTCTTAAGAAAGAATTTTAAACAGTGAAATAATACATAATCAAGCATTTCTCGTCGTCTCGTCACGTCGTAAAGTTCGAAAAATTGAAAAAAAAAAACGCAACGTGATGACGAGAAATACTTTATTATGTATATTATTTCGTTTTTTGAAACTTGTTTTAAAGAGAGAACAACTGTGAAGAGATTTCGTCACGCTGACGTCTCGTTTTCTCGTCTCATTGTGAAATAGCCTTGAGTTTTGTCAAATTTCGTCCACTATAGGTGATATAATTATTTTTTAATTGTTTAAGTATCAAATTATAATCATTTCCTGTGATGAAAAATTAATTTTAATTAGCTATTTTAATCAGTAAGTTACTAAATAATTATTTAATCAAAGTCAAAACTTCTCAAAATGCATATCTTAGAGAAAACATTACGTTAAATTAAACAGAAATTATGTAACCAATTATCAGATCGTTATTTTTCAACCCTGATGATCATATTAAATATTTCAGTATACCTTTAGGTGAACAAGAGACAATTTTAACTGATGTACATAATGTATATATTCATATATTCATATATAATTTTTATTTAATTTTCTGTTTTTCAAGTTTTTTACCAAATCTTACCTAAATGCATATCGGTTTTTTTTTATAAGTTCTCTTATAACATTGAAACTGCACTTTAATCGGAATTAATGATGAAAATTGTCTAAACTTCATCTAATCAAAGTGACAATGCAACTTTACTTAAGTTACTTGCAGTTCAAATTTTTTACAACGTCTATAATCAAGATAAGATATCAAGAATGCACTCGTAAAACTGAAAAAATAAACTACTCTTTTATAGCGTCAGAAGTGCATAAGTGAAAACAAACTTAGTACTTAAATAAATATTTTTTAATTTTTTTTAATTCAAATCGGTTAATACGTTTTGAAAGTTTTTTTATTGAATTTGAAAAATTAATAAAAGCTAATAATTTGAGAAAGAATAAAACAAAATTAGCCACAAAAATATAACTGCCTTAATGGCATGTTGGTTACTGCCTCTGACAATTCTATTTTTTCAATTTAGTATTTTTGTTCATTGCAAAAAAAAAAAAATGTTTCATTAATTTTATTTTTATACACAAATGGCGTTGCTAATTGAAAGAAATGTTGATCTTATATATCACTATATTAATTAATAACGATAATTAAATTTAAGCAGCTCTAGCTTACTCCAAGTGGGATCTCTCACATGGATTTAATAAAACACGAACGTAATCATGGAATGTGAAATAGAAAGCATTTGTGTTCGAGTCATCGTGATGCAATGGGTTAACAACGCATTTATTTCTCGTGTACATCAGATGGCCTTCTGCAGTCTGGAAACTAAACTTCTCGTCATAGGGATTGCTTATGCTTTATATGCAGTAACGATTGATCTACTCCTATAGTCTTCTGCACACGAGACCTTTGTCATTAGGCGATTTTCTTTTTTAGCTCTGAGCAGAGCACTGAGCAGAGCCTGAGCGACCCGAGTAAGCTCTGAGCAGAGTATGATCAGAGCTCTCAGATTTAATTTTGAAACACGTCTGAGCACCGAATTGCCATATCTGTCAATAGTCCATTGAAATGTTACATTAACCTTGCATTTCATACAGGACAACATTTGTTCTTCTTTTTTTGGTTATAACTTTTTGTTTTCAATTTTATGATAAAAACTGTTAACACACAGTAGCCGTTTTTTTCTTTTAAATAAATAGGTGGCGAGGCTGGGGATCGAACCTTAGACCTCCGGCATGACAGTCCATCGCACAAACCATCACGCCACGGCTATTATAACATAAATTGTAGAGAATTTAATTCTCTACACAAATATGGTAAAGTTTTGTTTGTGCGATGTATAGTTCTAAAGTTATCGCGAAGACCTTTATACGCCCCCTTTTCCAAAATGGCGGCCCAATGGGGGGGAGTTTAACCCCGAAAACTCGTTTTTACACTAAAACTGATCCCTCCTGTACAAAATGCAAGGTTCGGACAAAATTTTGTAACATTTCAATGGGCTACAAATCACATGGAAATTGTATGAAGTTGGCTGCGCTCAGATATTTGCTCCGTTTGCTCGGTCAATTTATTTTGAGCTAATGGAGCAAGCTCTGAGCTAGCTCTGGTTGAAAAAAGAAACATAAGTTGAGCGCTCTGATATGTCTGAGCTAAAAAAGAAACACTGATTTTTTTTGACAGCTCAGTGCTTTGCTCTGAGTTAAAAAAAGAAAAACGCCTATTGACACAAAACTGAACATTTTCAATAAATGTCACACATTTTTGTATATGAAAGAATTTAACTTTTTGGAAGGGGCTGAGAATCAAACCCATCAGAAGACCTCTAGCATGACAGCCCAATGGCTTAATTCAATAAATAATTGAATTATTATTTTCTTACTCTGATCGGTTGCATTTTCGTCCGTATGGTGTGATTTTATTTCTTTGCGCTTTAACAATACTTTATTTATATAAATATCAGAAAAGACATTATGTCTGCAACAATTTTCAGCAAGATGCGATGTTGTCCCAAGATTCCATTTTTTTTGGTCTATTTATTAAAATTAGTTAGCCTTTGTCAATAAAAATTTCAGATTTGCCGTGATAACAAAAGTGCTGGAATGATATTTAAAAAATCATCTCCATTGATGGATGTATTTTACATATCTACATAATACATATGTAGGTATGTATTGTATATGTTGTTCATAATGCTGATAACTGATTTTTCTGTGATGATGTAAAACGACTATTATTGATTGATAAGCTGCTTTTGAAAACACCGATATCTGTACGCTGTTATCAATCCAGATGAATGAAAAATGAACAATTGTGAAAGTTATTTTAAAAATAAACTTTTAAATAAGACTTTGACCTTTAAATTATAAGCATGAAGATGATAAAAATTATCAGTAGGTACACGATTCGAAAAATATTCTTGTTTTTAATAGCGGTTTAACGAGTGTTTATCAGAAGAAGAAATCAAAAGACTTTACCAGTACCTAAATATGTATAATTTAAGGGGACAACGTTCACTCACTTAAAAACTTTTAACTTTTAAATTTTATTACGGGATAAATTTTTTTGTGACTATAGATTTTTTATCATTAAATATAAAGGAATAACAAAAGATAATGTAATTTTTTTCAAAAATCATCAAATCAAAAATTTTTACCAAAAATCTGAAACCCAGTTTTACAGTTGTATCAAAACTGACATAGTCGGTTTTGAGAAAGTTTTCAAACAAAATACTCTCTAGGGAATAATATAAAAATGCTGTGTACCAAATTTGAAACAAATCGGTCCAACTGAAATAGGATCCCCCTGAGGTGCGTTCTTTTATGTTACTGTGGTTAACTATAGTTAATGTGTCAAAAACAAAAGTTGATCTGCCATAGTTAAGAAAGTTACTCTTGGTAACTTTTTCATTTAGGAACGACCAGAGTTAACAATAGTTAATCTGTCAAACGAAAGGGGTTGACAAAAAAAATTGAATTGTATATTTGGAATGAATAACCAAGTAAAAATGTGATTGCATTAAATTTATTGCAAAAATAATTATTAGGAATTCAAAATAACATGTGCAATTTTCTTCATTTGTTATGGCACAGAATTTTTTGATGAAAAATTAACCAAATATAAAGAAGAAAATGCCGACAGAAAGAAAATGCATCAGAAAATAAAAGAAAACTATTCCAAAAATCAAATTCGACAAAAAAAAATCGATTAAATTGATAAAAATATATTTTAAATATTGAAAACAATTCCAAATCAAAAGAGCAAAAAGTAAACAAAACATCCACCATTGCATTTCAGCTGTGTTTGACAGATCAACTATTTCAATTCATATCGAGGAGATTAGTTGGAAAAAGTTACAAAAAGTTACTTTTTGACACTTTTACTTTGGAATTTAGGAACGATTTTATGACGTCATAAAGTTACTCGAAGTAACTTTTCTGAATTAAAGGAACGACCGAAGTTAACTATAGTTAACTATAGTTAACCACAGTAACATAAACGAACGCACCACTGGTTGATCCACGTCCAGTGGGCGTAAACAGACGCTTATACTCGAGAATGGTATAAGGAAAGCCACTTTTTTGGGCTCTTACATCAATGTCAGATTTTGGATATATCCATATTTTGGTTTTTATCCATACTTCGAATGCAGTTTGGTATAAAGAAAAAATTACACACTTTACAGCGAACAGGAAGACCTTGAAGTTTATTTCAACATTATACAAACGTTTTCCATTTTGTTCGCTAAAGTCTAACCCCTATTTTAAACAAGGCGACATTTTCTTGGCAGCAAAGTTACTTTTAAACTTCCTTATGAACAAGATGAATGTACAAACATTATTCAAATTTAATAAGACAGCTCTATTCTCCAAACGAATCGTGAAAGGAATATTTAAATATATATATTTCTATTCAAAATCTTATCCTATTATATTATTTCTTTAAAGCGAGCAATTCTTGTATTTTATTAATTTATATTTAATTGTTTATACAACGACTTTTGAGTCATGACTTTTTCGGTCATACTGAGTAAAAAATATAAAAAAGATGAGATAAAAAAAAATTACTTCTGTGTTTAATCGTGGGCCATATTTCGGTGACTCACTTTTGACAATATTCTATTCCTTGTATTTTATTTGGCCTAGCGTTGCCATTTTCGGTCAGATTTGACTGGATTTTATGGCATTTAGCTAGAAATTAAACACAAATCTAGCTGAATTATTTTGTGTTTTGGATATGCACCTGAACTTAAAAAAAAAATAATTTTAAAATACTTCACTGTGAACCAAGTGTAAAGGAGTAATTATGCTGTGACCAGCGAACACATCCATTTTGAAACCTTTTTTGATAATGGGTCTGTTCGTTTTTGGGAAGTAAACAAACAAACCCCATTATTAGAGATTAGCAGCCAGGTTTGGTCCAATTTTTTTTTTTTTTATGAAGTTTGACAGAACTTTAGACTAAAATTATTGGTTTTGGGCTATTTTGATTCAATTATTTCACGAGGAATTTTAACAAATTATTACATTTTTATACGTTTATATTTTTTCCACAGCAGAAGTATAGACGCTTTAATTTTGAATCCACTGAGCCAGATTAACAGCGAAAGATGCGGTCTGTCATTTTCTCTAACAACCTTAAAGACTTTAATATTTACCATTAGATAAATGGAACCCAAGATATACCTCAGCTTCTTAAGCTAAGGTTCGCTTGAGAAGCATTGGAATTTTTTGTATATTTTATACAACGCAAAATGCTACGAAAAAAATGTCCAAGAAAAACGCTAAGGTTCTTTTAAAATGTTAATATCTTGGGTTTTATTAATCTGATGAGCATCTTTTACGTTTAGTTTTGTTTTTTTTAGTGTTGTTTGTTTTTACGAAATTAAATTTAAAATAATTTCTTGTCAAGTTGCGATTCGGATTAAAAAACATTTCTGAAAACATCTTCGGATTTTTGTCTTATTTTATTAAGAGAAATAAGGATTTCCTTATATTAAAGGGAGGGGCTTCAGCCCCTCGAGCCTCCCATCTGGCTATGTGCCTGCAGTGTGGAACAATCTTTTTTTTATTAGATGGAAAAAAATAATGAAAACAGAAGAAGAAAATACAAATAAAAGAATTATTTTTGTTTTTGTTTTAGTGGACTGTCCACTAACAAAACAAAAATAATTCTTTTATTTGTTTTTTCCATCTTCTTAAACTTCGTTGCCAGACCACGGGCATACAACAACAATTTTTCTAGGTGCAATAATGTTACTATGTTCCCCTATAGAATAATATAATTTGCAGTGCATATGCACTGTACATTTTATTAAGAGTCGGTAGTCATCGACCAAAATATTGCTTCCTAGAAAGGTACGACAGCATCTAAGTGATGAGCCCAAGTGTCGTGCCTATACGAAACACATTGGACTAAAGGTTACAAAAATCTTTAAATTGAATTTCATGATGGAAACTTCTTAAAAATATTCCTTTCGAGAAACTCCATTTCCATTTCATGATTTGGCGAAGTTACTGCCTTTTCGGTATTGAAATTATTAATTTCTAATGCAGAATTGGAAAGAACTTTTATTTAGCTAAAATTAATAAAAACTAAACCAAATGTAACTAGGTATTAGATACATACATATATTAAAAAAAAATATATGTAATAGGTTATAA
This sequence comes from Epistrophella euchroma, assembly GCA_947049315.1. Taxonomy (NCBI): domain Eukaryota; kingdom Metazoa; phylum Arthropoda; class Insecta; order Diptera; family Syrphidae; genus Epistrophella; species Epistrophella euchroma. The sequence continues at coordinate 15,456,649 of OX346247.1, read as the reverse complement.
AACTAAACAAAAATAGAATACAATAAAAAAGTACGTATACGTCACAGTGTACCATTGTTTTGTAAAACACCTTCTTAGTAGTTGGTAATTATTTAGCTGAGGAATGTTTAAAAGCTCTGCAATATACATTTAAAAATATTTGTCTGAAGTTGCCTCGAAACACTCGGCCTTGCGGTTGAACTTGATTCGTGTAGGTATGTACGTACGAGTGGGGTTATCCAAAATGGTGAACAAAACCAAACACCACTACACTATAAACCAATACATAATTGATAGCAATTTGACTGCTACAGTATGCTACCAGCTACATAGACACTCATATTGTACCAATACCACGAGAACAGAAAAATCATAACCCATCCAAAAGGAAAAAATTAAAATCAAATTTGAAATTTCATATTAGAACTTTTCCGACCAGTTTATTCTGTTTCAAAATCTGAACTGAAAAAAAATGTAAACTTGAACATTTCACTTCAAAAGTTGTTTATTTATTTTGTATTTGTGTATTTTTTTACAATCATTGAATTGATTATAATTTTGGGACGTATGAACATTATGTACTTGATTTTTAATAATAATTGTATTACAATTAATGTATGTAGCAGTTTTTACAATTATTTTAAGTTTAGTTTTGTTTTAATTTTCTAGAGCCTAAATTTTTTTTATTAAAATATTTTACAACAAACAAAAGCAATTTAACTAAGACTAAAATCAATATCATAAAAATTGTCCATAAAAACAATAGCACATCCAATGAATTTGCCTGAAATATGTTAAGTTTGCTGGCAGGTGACTTTAGATGAAATGGATTTGGATTTCGTAATAAATATTCTGCCCACCAAACTGCTAAATCCAATGGTTTCATTGGTCGATCACGAAATTGTTTTGAGCGTATTTGGACTTTTTCTGCCATTTTAGTATCTTCAGCAACTCGTTTTATGGTATCACGAAGAATAGTAGTTGTCATAGTTAGAAAATCTATTTTCTCTGCAATTCCAGCTAACATTGATTGACGTAAATTCTAGAAAGATATTTAAAAAAAAAATAGTATTCATATAGATAGTGACATTTTTGTGTATAGGAATGTTATACCCTATGTTGATCGAGAAATAGTGGTATACCAATCATTGGAACTCCTCGCCATGTGGCCTCCTGTGAGCTTAACCCGCCACAATGTGTAACGAATGCTTTAATTCTCGGATGAGCTAGGTTAAATGATTGGAAAGAAATTTAAATGTATTTCCTTTTTATTGATAATAATGGCGCAAAATTTTAGACGATTTAGTATGATGTTAAAGCATTTTTAGTATGATTCTAGGTCAAAAACAGGATTTTCCAAATTTGAAACGCGTTAGAAACGTTTTATCTTTTTGACATTTTACTAAATTTAAAATCACCAAATGCCTATTTTATCTTTTTAATATCATACTAACTCCAAATGTCACTTTGACAATTACAGACGTGAAAATGGTGTGATCTGTCACTGTTTTAGGCGTGTTCAGTGGGATTTTATTAAGGAAACCGGTTGAGTACGATACAATTTAAAAAAATGTTTAAAACTAAGAACATTTTAGTTAGGAGGTTTAAAGTTAGAAAATTGTTAATTAGTATCATGTTAATACCTTAAAATCAGGCTGTTTAAAATTTTGCGCCAATATTTTTGATTTCTCTAAGTCTGGCCATATAAATTAAATCATGCGATTGGGCTCGGCCAAGTCAATTAGATTCGCAGCAATCCTGAATTTATGATCAGTTTGCGTATGCTCGAAATCTAACTTCCGGACTTAAGTTACCCTAACATGTAGTATAAGTCTTTGACGTCTTACCTAAAATATCTCTTTGAGGGAAGAATGATTGTACTAGAATATTGTCTGGAAGTTTCGTTTTTAGATATTTTTTGTCGAATTTCCACATAAAGTTATATTCAGGCAATTGAGACATCGCATCTAAGAACACTTTTACTCTTTCTTCTCCAAAGTCTTCGCTCTTCATGTTTGTGCCGAACGAAACAAAAACCACTCCCTTTCGACTTTTGTTCATGAATTCTTCCAAATTGCTCGGCAGAGGCTTGGCATCTAAAATTTGCATTCCCCCAACTTCGATAACATTCGGCGGCAATGGTTCAGCATAATCGATAGCTGGATGTGAATTTACCATCGATATAATGGCATGTGTTGATAATTCACCTAGATAAGGCATATTTTTGTCAAAATATGGTCTGACTATAGAATCAATTTGGGGTAAATAAACCATACGGCGATATCTAGAGTAAATCATTTATTATTAATTACTGGTAAATTTAAGTTAATAAATAATCGTATCTTACGCTGTATCTGCAATAAAAAGCAAAGTATTTTCAAGCCTTTCATAGAAATTCATCTCAGAGCTGTAAACGGTTGAATGATAAGGCACATAAGCGGGAAAATAATGATTGAACATAGCATCGATTGTCAGTGGAGAGTTATGGAATGCTGTCAGACCAATCAATGGTGGATAGTTGAATTTGTGCAAAAATCCCAACAAATACGGCCCCAGTGTATAGTCATTCAATATCAAATCAAACTTGAAATCATTCGGATAATCTAAAAGGATCTTCAAACCTTTGGAGGCTACAATTCCTTTGCAAGTCTCTATTCCAAATGCATAGAATGGCGGTATTGATTTAAATGGATTATGAACACCTATGTAGGATACAATGTCAAGTTTCTTTTCACCCTTTTCACTATCATACATTGCATAGCCTTTTTCCAGATGAATATAATGGACGTTGGGTGGAATTTTTTCATTTGGCTTGGGCAAATCCACTGAGAGGAGTGTGACATTATGGCCGATTTCAGCTAGTCTGTGTAGGAGGACCGTGTTCCTGTAAATTATGTATGACGTAAAATCTCACAAATATTGTTGATCTTTCAATTGTTCACCAGATTTGTATACTTGGCGATGTCATTCCCAAGAGCCCGAGTATATTGGCTCCATGAACTTCACATCTTCTTAATATCACGAAAACACTCGTTAAAATATAAAATAGTTTTAATAGCATGTTTAGTGCATCAATGACGATCTTTATAACGTTTGTATTCTTTGATTACCTAGAATCGACTAAATGTATTGCAACTTGCAACTGCATACTGTTCGTGCCGATACATCTCTGTTTAATTGGTATTCTCAATCTATATTTATTTGTACGAGTATACATTTACGTGATAACAATAAGTTCACTTTCTAGGTTGTGCAGGCCCGGACTTCACTTAAGTACCTGTATGTAATGGTTTTGATTAGAAAATGTTAAAAAAAAGTACACGGCTATGTCGCTCGTTCTTGCTTTTATATAGTTTATAGCAGTATGTAGATTATATTTCACTTAAAAATCTCAGCTGTTGTTAGTGAAAGAAGTATGATGACAGTTTTTTTTTTTTCAATCATAGCCGACTTATCCATGTAGACTTTGGACTTTACGTTGCTCACATAATCGTGGTGGCCAAAGTTTAACCTATTTGTTTTCGTAATAAAGCCATGGTTTCACGGGCTATATGACAATTAACACCATTGTCTTACTAGAACTAATTATCGTCCAGATCACGAGCTTCTATTTCAGGAAAGAAAAAGTCCGTTGACGAGCCTAGTTCATAACTACCTTCAAGCCGATTATATTTCTAAAGTCCCAGATGAATCCGTATTCATATTTATAAGATAAATAAATACGAAGTACACAATTCCTCAAAGAATTCCTCATTCTTGCTGCCAAGAAATGAGAATTAAAGTTTTAATATTCGATGGGTAATCATTTCTGTCGCAGTAAATCAAAGAAGTGAATGAGGAAAATTAAAGCCACCTTAAACGATAATAGAGATAATATGAGTTCTCGTATGATCTGTTGAAAAAATCATATCAAGTCGTCTGATATCGCTCATAAAACTCTTCGGTATATTATTGACTTTTTTCAAAGCTAGTTTTACCGAAAAACTAGTTCTATACGGGTTTCGAGTTTTAAGTTTTTCACAAATTTGTATTACTTTGACATCTAAATCAAAATATTCATACATATTTTGATATCTTAATCAAATCAAAAATTATTTTTGAAAAACTTTAAACTCAAAAACCCTATAGAACTAGTTTTTCAGTAAAACTAGCTTTGAATAAAGTCAATAATATGGCCGTTACGAATTTTCAAAAGAAAAAGCTCACAACTTTTTTCCATTTGTGAAGTCATATTTATAACTTAGTTCTTGTACTTTGAAACTCTGTTACTTTCTGTGCAATTGTATGAATTTGAGTCCAGTCCAGACTTCTAGACAGAAAATCACAAAGTTTCAAAGTAAAGGAACAAACCTTATATTTTGCTTAATATCTTATTTTGTTTGGTTAGACAAAATTTGGAAAGTACCAACAAATTAAAAAAGTGAAGCTAGTTTTGACAAACAGCTAGGTTCTACAATTCACTTTGTATGGAAAAGAAATTAAAATCGAAATCAGTTTTATCGATATTATAGTAAATGTTGAACAGATCAATCAACAAGTTTAAGTATTGTCCCACATGACAGATGTCAGCTGTTTTTAATTTCACTTGAAGTGATTGTGATGTGTTTTCGAAATTATGAAACCGATCGAAATTATGAAACACGGAAAATAAACTCACTTGATTTTCAATTTCAATTTAATTTAACTTGATTTCTGGAACCTAGCTGAAAATAAAATTCATAAAATAAAATATAAAATGAAAGAAAAAAAAAAAAACATGGAACACGTTCTTTAAATCGATAAAACCAAGTACTTAAAATGTTTTGATCTCGCGCAAGAATTCTTGAAAAAATATGAATTTCTGCAGAAAAAAATTGTTGAGGCGGTTTTCTTGAAAAAAAGTTTTTATATAAAATTTCTTAAAATTAAAAAAAAAATTTGTATTCCATTTTCAATAGTTTAATAATATACAGCTAAAACCACAATTTCAAAAAAAATTCATTAACCCGTTTTCAAAAAAAAATTCAAAAAAAAATTGAACTTTTTTTAAAAAAATCCAAAAAATATTTGTTTGAAAATATTTGTATGCAGTATTATTCAAACTTGAAAGGATATCCAGAATAATAATTTTGATCAAAATCGGTTGATCCGTTATCGAGAAAGTCGAAAAACAAAAAAAAAAATGGTTCTATGGTAGGTACCGTTAATAATGGTTTCTGTTAATTTTTTTTCACCAAAATGCAGACCAGACCCGCATTAGTACACTCAAAACTTTTAATCGATGTCGTTAGTGTCGTTTTTGAGATAAGTAACATTTTTTAAAACGGTTGCATGGCAGGTAACATTATTTTTTATGAACTAAAAAAAATCTCCATTTTACCTATAGGAAATCACCTAAAAATCATATGCTCCAAGTTTGAAGAAAATCGCTTCAGTGGTTTAGGCCGTACGTTGAGGGTTGAGGTACAGACAAACATGCAGACATACATACATCAATACATACATACAGACAGACAGACAGACTGATGGAATTGCGGGACCCACTTTTTTCGTGTCCTCGTTTGATTGAAATCTCGAGTTCGATTTATTTTTACGAATCCAAAACTTGCCTTTTAGTACCTATGTATGTATGTATATCGCAAGTAAAAATAATAGACAGGTCAACATACCAAATTGAAAACGGTATGTTTTCACAAATAATGACAGCTCTTTTATGATAAATCATAAAGTAAACTAAATATAATGATGGGTCATTTAACTTCTATTATCGTGAAAATTGATGGCCTTTAACTGTTTTGAAATAGAAAATGGCCAAATTTATTGTCCTGCTTTTTTCAAATTGACGAAAGCTCAAAATTGTGAAGGCTCAGAATTATAAACTGGCTGCAAGACGGAATTTACACCTTCAGTTTTTTTTTATTGTATGAAACCTGAAAAGTGATATGGCAAAGGAGATGAAAAGGCGAAACGTGTGGGGAATGTGGGGAATAAACAGAATTGGAACCTATATTTTTGAAAGTTTCATACGTTAAAAAAGTGAAGGTATAAATTCCGTCCTATTTGAAAATTCTATACGCATCATTCACGTTTAAGGCCTAGTTTTTAAGTGCGAGATTAAAGTTAAACCCGAGTTAACTCACCAAGTTTGGTAACTCGGGATTTAGTGAGCAAATGCTTTTGATAATTTATCCTCCCAGTTTTTTAGGTTGATTCGCAGTTATTTTTTTTAAACTGTTTCTTGAGTTAACTGTGAATAAATTAATGTCCAAATTTAACTAACTCTAGTTTAAATCGCCACTGAAAAAATGGCCCTAAATATTATTTTTTTATTTTATGTATTAGAATGTATGTAAATGTATCTGAAGATTATAAATATTCATGTGTTCAGAATATTAAATCTGTCCAAAATCAAACAAAAGCATCATGCGCATTTCAGGAGCATAGTTTCCCGAAAGGCTTAACAACAATTCAAAATTTAAAGAAATACAGTTTTTAGAATACTTATGTAAGAAAATTAAAACTGTTTCACATCAATTTGTCCTCAATTCTTCATTAAATTGTTCTAACTTTCGAACAGGTTCACATTTTTTTTCTTCTCCTTTAATTACATTTTTAAATGAGCTAATAATAGCCATTCACTTATTCGAGAAAATAATGCTTCTGAAACCAAGTGTGTAAATAGTTAGTTGAGTTTTTGATAGGCACTGCAATAGGACATTTGAGCAAACATTGTTCAAAATTTTAATAAAAATAAAAACGTTAGAAATTTTACGTCAGACTTATTTTTGAATATGAATTAATTAAAACACTTAATAGCTAACGTCCCATCAAAACGCCGATAATTTTCGAAATTAAGATAAACTGCAAGTGAACAATATTTTTAATCGATGCGGGTTATTAAAAATTAAAGTCTTTCGGGTCGATGTTCGAATTAAAAAAAAAAAAAGTTATCACGTTCATTTTGATTGTTTATTAATTTTTAAGTCTTAATTCTAATATAAAAATAGAAGAAGACAAATTTATTTCAATCAGAATTCTTGTCATTACCTAGAAATGATGCGGTGTGTCAATAAAATCCTATTAATATTATAAAAATGTGAACGTTTATTTGTCTGTCTGTCTGTTGTTCATCTTAATCTCTGAAAATACCTAATTGATTGTAATGAGGATTGGTAGAACGACAGCTTGGAACATGGGGACGCACATAGGCTACGCTACTTTTGTTTTCAAAATCTACAACAGTTTACCACAAAATAATTAAAATATAAAAGAAAAGTGCTAAATTGTTTTAAATGTCAGATATTCAAATATAAAAATATCGAACATAAATATAAAAGCAAATAAAATTGAAGTCAAAATTATAAAATTTTATGGATGTTTTTTTTGTTTTTTAATTGAAAAAGTCGATATTTTTTATATTGTTTATTCATCTATCCGTTAACCGAATATTAGTTACATAGCAACTTATAATCCATATGTATGTAGGTGCTCTTCATAAAATTATTATTAAAATGAAAATATTTTTCTTAATAATATTACAATCATAAAGTTAATTTAACTATGTGAAGCAATGCGAGCACGGGACTGCTAGTTCAAATATAAAAATATCAAAAACCAAATAAAAAAGTATTTTACAATCATAAAGTTAATTCAAACATGCGAAGCAATGCGAGCACAGGCCTGCTAGTATTGAATAAGTAAATAAATTATTCAAATTTGTTTTGCTTTTCATCAACAAATTTTTTATGGAATAGACAAGAATTAAATTCAAAATTTAGTTACGCATCGGTTTTCTACTCGCAAACACCTAACTTGTTTTTTATTTTATTTTTTTTTTTATTATTATTTTGATTATTTATGTACATGTATACATAGGTATATGCATGCATATGCAAGTTGTAAAAAAATGTTGATTTTATTCGGATTATTTGGTTGTTTGATAAATAATTTAATTTGTAATGCAAGCGGTGCCAATATTTTGGGTTTAATGGGAGTTTCGTCTCCTAGTCATCACATTTGGTAAATAATCAAGGCAAATTAAAGTCAGTTTGAAGTTCAAAAAAAAAAAATAATTTAAAAGATCTTGAATGAATTTAAGTCTGTATTTACCTAACCACATTTTTAGCTAGAGTCTTTATTTGTTTTGTTATAATAGCAAGGAGAAAGGGTTTTATATCTCTTTCTTTCCTATAAACTGACAACAGAAAGAGACAAAATCTAGTCGTTTGAATTCTGGACCCATGCTCTGTAACTTCTCGCATGCATAAAACCGGTCGAGAAACGATGGAAACTGAAAAAAAATACATGAGTTTTGTTCCATTTTTCTGCGTTTCTCGACTGATTTTTTCGATGTGAGAGTTACAGAACATGGGTCCTGAAAAAGAAAAATTCGTTTTTTTTCCTCAGTTTGAGCATTTTTTTTTTGTAGAATAATAAGAAATTTAATCAAAACCGGATATTTTCCTTATTTCCCTTGTTTTACGTACTATCAAGCTAACTGATCTAAAATTTTACCCAATCATTTCAAAATTTATAATTTTCCGTTTAACTTACATGCTCTTTTTTATTTTCCAAAACAGGAACAGTGTTCTTATGCACAGGCTGGCTGAATTGGGACACAATGTTACTATTCTTTCTGTGGATTTGCCCAAATCCAATGAAAAACTTCCCCAAAATCTGCACTATATTCACTTGGAAGAAGGTTATTCGGTGACTGGTGTAACAACATACATCGGAATGGGTGTTTTTGAATTTATTCCAATATATTATGGCCGTAAGTTGGCAGCCATGGAATGCATTCTTAAGTCAAAGGGTATGCAGACACTCCTGGACTATCCGGATAGCTTCAAGTTCGATTTGATACTATATGATTATATTATCGGACCATATCTCCTTGGTTTTGTGCATAAATTCAATTATCCACCATTGATTGGAATGAGTGCATTTCATAATCCACCAATAACTTTAGATTTAATGTCAAATCATTATTTTCCTGCCTACATTCCTTATCATTCGACAACTTATTCTCCTGTTATGAACTTCTGGCAAAGGCTTGAGAATACTTTAATTTTTATAGCAGATACTGCGTAAGTATACTGTGTTTAACTGTTATACATTCATTAAGTGTGATATGATGGGTGCATTTATGTTTTGTATTATAGGTATCGGCGTTTAGTCTTTTTGCCAAAGGTTGATAAGCTAGTCCGACCTTATTTCTCGAGCAACATGTCGTATTTGGGTGATATATCAAGACACACTGCCATAGCTTTAGTAAATTCTCATCCTGCAATCAATTTCGTCGAACCACTTCCTCCTAATGTTATTGAAGTTGGAGGAATGCAAATGCTTGACCCAAAACAACTTCCCACAGATTTGGATGAATTTTTGAATAAAACACAAAATGGAGCCGTTTTCATTTCCTTTGGAACAAATATGAAAAGCCAAGACTTTACTGAGGAACAAGTTAGTGTGATTGTAAATGCAATGGCCAAATTGCCGCAGTATAACTTTTTGTGGAAATTCGATGTGAATTACTTAAAGATGAAACTTCCGGTGAATGTTTTAGTCAGAAAAATATTTCCGCAAAGTGATATTCTTGGTAAGAAACTTATTTTTCTTCTCTGAAAGATTTAAAATTTTTATCTCTTTTCAGCTCATCCTAAACTTAAAGCTTTTGTTACACACTGTGGAGGGTTAAGCTCTCAGGAAGCAATGTGGCGAGGAGTTCCAATGGTTGGTGTGCCACTCTTTTTCGACCAGCATAGGGTATTTTAACTTTATATTTGCCGTGTTTTTTTGCGCATTTTTATCTTCACTTAGAAAAAAGTCTATGTTAAATACAACAATTTGGGATAATTCCCTAGTGTTGTTGTATTTAACATGGACTTGTTCTTTAAGCAAAGATAAAAATGCACAAAAAAACACGGCTATTATCTACATTAAGCCGTGTGCGAATTGGGTTAAAATCGCATTAAATTTTATCCCAAGATTAATTTTTGACACTAGTGAGGTGAATCTGTACGTAGAAATGTCAAATTTTAATCTCGGATAAAATTTAATGAAAATTTTAAACCAATTCGCACACGATCTTATTATATTCTAATAAATTATTTCCTCTGTGTGTTCATAGAATTTACGGCAATCAATGGAAGCTGGTATAGCAGTTAAGCTTGAATTTCGCACCATGACAACAGAGGATCTTGTCGAAGCAATCAAAAAAGTGATAGAGGATCCGCTAATGCGTCAAAATATTAAAGAAAAATCAAATCAGTTCAAAACCAGACCAATGAAACCTTTAGATACTGCTGTGTGGTGGGTTGAATACATATTGCAAAATCCAAATCCCTACCACTTAAAATCTCATGCAGAAAAACTTAACATCTTCCAAGCTAATTCTCTGGATTGTCTATTATTTATTTTAGCTATTGGAACTTTAATAATTTATTTTTCAGTGATAGTTGTGTTGTTTGCTTATCGAAAAATAGCTCAATTACTTAATTCGACGAAAGTTAAAATAAGCTAAATTTAAGTTAAAACCATGTGTATTGAAAACCAGTAATATAAGCATGTATGTAAATACCTACCAATATGTTCAAATAAAGATGTTCAAAAAGAAAAATTGAAAAAAAGTACCCCAGAAGATTCTTTTTCATGTATACATACTGTGTATGCATGTATGTAGTACATATATACTTATTAGCTTTGTTCGTTGACTGTCCAAAACTACGAATTTGCAGCGAAAATACTTCAAAGTTCATATAAAAAAAAATGGGTAGAAATTCGTAGTTGTGGACAGCACACGAACAAAGCAATTATCTATATGTATTCACCAAGTTTCGCAAACATAACATAACAAGAAGCTTGTTCTTTAAAGGTTATTAAAATTGAAACACGTGGAAATAACACAAAATACTGTATTTTATTACATATTTAATTCATTCTTTTTGACCATATGGCCGTGTGCGAATTGGATTAAATTTGATCCCAAAATTAAATTTTGACACTATTGAGGTGAATATATAAGACGTCAAAATTTAACATGGTCCGGGGGCACGTTAAATTTGTGCTGCTAGATTAAATTTTGACGTTTACCAGCACCCACGAAAGGTTTTGTTTGTTTTCATGTTCACGAAAAGAACATATTCAATGAAGATGCATTAATAGATAAGTCAAAATATAATTAAATGATTTCACTCTAAAATATAAAGAAACAGTTCAACGCCAATTTGTATAATCTTGTTTCTAGAGCCACAATTAAGACTACTGGATCCTTCCTTGCAGAGAAATAGAAGCCGTCAGAAGTAGAACATTGTTTGTTCTCTTGGATACAACTTCTTTTGCGCTACGAGTTTGAAATAGAACCCTGGATGGTGGTTAAAATGAAATTCTTAGAAAAACACATCGTCTCCATCCAGGTTATACATCTCAAAGATGAATGGATTGATACCCTTTATTCATCTGAAGAACAATATTTGCTAATTGCAGCAATGATAACAAGTATTAAATAATTAAATAAAGTTGCCAGCTCATCGTGACCACCACAAGCGGCCAGAGTTTTTTGCGTCTTGTGTTTTTGATTCTACTTGCAACAGAATGCGAACCCTAAGCGTTCTTTATAACAGACCCAGGACATGCGCACTCTCTTTAAAATAATTAGAATGGGCGTTTAATTTTTTAGCTCGCGAAATTTATTACAAAAAAATGTGTTCTACTTTTTTCCAAAACTCGCGGACGGAAGAAAAATATTAGAATTAAAAACATCCCTTTTAATTGAATTCACACAGCAAAAAGAGGAAATTGTATTCACCACTGAAGAAACGTCAAAATTTAATGTGGGATCAAATTTAATCGAAATTTTAAACGAATTCGCACACGGCCATACTCAAATGTTTTACATTTATAAAAAATAAAGATTTTTTTAAAACCGACAAAATTAACAGATAATATTTAACAAAAGACAAAAAACTTCCTTTATAAAATAATTTAAAAATAAATTAAATTAGTTTTGATTATTTATCGCATAAAATTTTAGTTTTCGGAATACTCCGAGTTGCGGTTGCGACAAACATAAGTTTCTTCACCTTCTTTAGCCGCGTTTTATTATCTACGGATCTGGATTAGGATCATCCCTTGAAACGACACGGATAATTGACAAAAGTGTTGTTATGATCATATCGGTTTTAATTATACGTTTTGTTAATTTTCAATTATTATCTGTCTCTTTTCTCTACCCGCAAGAGTATGAATTAATTTGTGGATCATTGATATATTGATATAGATCCAGGTAGAGAGCATGATTCCAAATTTTTTTTGCGTAGATAATAAAACGCGGCTTTTTCTTAACTTGCTTAGCTTAGCTGTGTTTGAACTTTATCATAAGCCGCTTTGTATGCCGACAAGTCCACATTTCCTCTCAACGTCGTTCTCACACGTACACGGGGCAAGTAAATAACACGAAAACTTAGTAAAAACATTCATGTCGATCATGGAATCCGCAAAACTGCAACCGCAGAGAATCGCAGTGTAGTGCTCTCTTTTCTCTTCATCGATTTTGCGTGGAAAGAAAAGAGAACAATGTACAGCGAATCACTGCGGATCCACTGTTGCGGATTTCATAATCGACATGATTGTTTCAACCGTCCCCAAAAAAATTGTTTAACTGTCCCCAGCCCCCTTTTCAATTTAAAAAAAAATCCTAACAGTAATATAAACAACACTTAAATACCCCTACTAGTCACTGTGTGTATTCTACACTCTTTATTGCGTACAAAAACAAATGCTCAATAATCTCACATAAATATTCATGTCGATTATGGAATCCGCAATAGTGGATCCGCACTGATTCGCAGTACATTGTTCTCTTTTCCTTCCACGTGAAATCGATGAAAAGAAAAGAGAGCACTACACTGCGATTCACTGCGGATTCCATAATCGGCATGATTACTCACACTACAAAGAAAATTAACTCAACAAAAAAAACTTACTTTTGATTGTCTAAAAACAATAGGGCTTTCTGTGAACAATCGGACCGCGCAACGAAAAAAGGCAAGATTGATAAATCATGAAAAAATTATTTCTGCGTCATTCTCTCTCAATAGGTACACACACACATGAGCCGAACGGTTTGTAAGATATTTGTGTCTCCCAAGTTGGTGACTTAAGTGCCACTACTCCATAGTACACATATTGAAGGTAATATATTGCGCATCTTCGAAAATTACAGTGACCTGCCTGTCAGAATTTACAAAAACAAAACACAAGAGTTTCCGAATCGCAGTGACCCTCGACCACAATTTACAAAAACAAAATACAAGACATGCGCAGAACTGAACAAAAATGAAAACTCGGAAGATATTACCTTCTATATGTGTACTGTGCCACTACTCAGGCTATGAAACTGATTTCTGTGAGCACTATGAAACTGGCCCTTAATGGTCTTTATACTATTCCACAGGCTTTCGTAAATAGAGTGGGAAGCACTGATATTATGTTTCAGTTATACTTGATTCTGTGATTGTTATTAGAAATTAGAACTGTTCCACAAGAGGATTGCCTCTCGTAGTACAAATTTTGGATTTACGGCAAATAAGCACCTAAAGGGCCCAAAAATATGTGCTTATATGTCGTTTTCGATTGGAGTGTTCAATTCTTATCGAATTGCAAATGTTTGTGTAGACACATTCAATTGCAGCGATTAGGTTCAAAACTGAATGCATGCACACAACGCAAATTTTTATTGCTGGACGTAGCTTTAGATGTTCTTGGTTAATGCACAAACACGGGCACGAACATGATACGGTGTGTAGCCAGCCTTATATTCATGATATACGGTGTGTAGCCAGCCTTATATTCAAAAAACGGGTTTTACATACGTTCAGTTTTTAACGAACGACACTTCTAAATATTCTAGTTCCGGTTCTGTCTATTCCCCACACATTTTACCTTTTTCATCTTCAAAGCCATACATATTTTTGATCTATACGTTTAAAGCCAGGTAGTTTTAGCTAAACTAAATTTTATCTCTACAATTCTTATTTCTACAATCTTTTCTTAACACGCCGACTCCATAAGACATACAGATGTCCCACATCCAAACCACAATCCAATCAAGAATCAGCTTTTTTTCGCACTGGGCATTTCATGTCATGTCGTTAATTATGTAGATAAATTCCACTTATAAGTCAGAGCAAGAGAAATACACAAAAATTCCTTTCAGTACTACTTCTACCTCTCTCACACACATGGAACGTCAAATCTCATGGCCAAGCTTTGAACAGAGCTCATGTCTTGTTCAAAATGTAGTTTTCGTCACCATGTTCATGACATGGACATGAATTTTTGTGCCTCCATTGGATTTTTTGTAGAACTGTTCATAATCCTGACATCGTTCATGGCCTGTGGAGGCGGCATGTAAAGACCCAAAAGTCAAAAATTATGTGCGAAAGAATGAGTGCGCATGAGCTGCGTACTACCTACATACCTAAAAATCTTGCTAAAATTTATCTTTGAAGAAATTTGTATAGATGATAAATTTTAGCTTGTTCTGCGTATTAAGTTTAAACGTGTAAATCCCCTACTACGTTTTCATTAGAGCAAATGAGGTAATTTCGCTGAAAATTTCCAAATTCGATTCGAAATTATCTCATTTCCCGTACAAATTCACATTTCCAAATGAGGTAATTTCAACCAAATTTATAGGAAATTAGGTAGGAAATTACGTAAATACTTTATGAACACACCCAAATGGAATCCATTCAAAGTGAAACGCATTTAAAATGACAGAATTCAATGTATAAAACAACAAAAACTAGCGGTTGAGAGCCTGAACTGTCAAACGAAATTACCAAATTTATAATGAAAACACTTTTTACGTAATTTGCGAAATTACCTCATTTCGCCTCTAATGAAAGCGTAGTATTAATGTTGCAGAGTGTGGAAAACGAATACGCCCTTTTTTTACCTAGTTCACGAACACATCCTATTTGACACACCAAAAAGAGCTTTCCACATAAATGTCAAATAATCTCACTCCATTTACCATTACCACTCAAGCTTTTCTTGTGTTTTGTTTTCAATCCATTTTTGGTTCTGCTGTCAACCAACTTCAACTACAACTTTCAATTGTCACTCAAACTCAACAGCGAGTGCAAGAAATTTAACCGACGGCACCGACAAAAATTTTGTACTAGTGTGAAAGTGCAACGCCTTTATCTGAATTCCCAACGAATTTAACCCTTATCAATCCAATCAAAGTTAAATAAATACTAATCACAATCTCCTTACAATGAGTGCCGGTAAACATTTAACCAAAGGTAAATATATCCCCACAAACATCACAGAAACCTTAAAAATAAAACGTTACCTATCTCAATCAATTTAAGAAGCAAGTTCAACGTACCTACATACTATGATTTCCTTTTTGATTATAAAATCAATAAAATGATCAACAGCTTCAAATTATGTAGGTACATTTGTATATACATAATTTTTTTTATATTATCATCTGTATAAATTTTAAATTTATTTGTTAAAAGTTTGCATTTTGTATTTTAAGAGTTGACGATATTTAGAGTCCACGTTTATTCGATGTAGGTATTCCCCTTTCACATTTTTATTTTTGGTGCTTGACGTCATTGAAATAGTTCGCTTTCGCTATGCAACTATTTGTTGTTGGAATTGGAAGGGCTTCTGTTTTGTATCAATTCATGTTATCCACACATTTCGTTTGTTCCATGACATGGTTTCTAGATAGAAGCAATTAAAAACACTTTGAAAATAAATACTCTGTGTCATTCGGATACAACTTCCATCGGAATCCGAAACAAAAACGAGACGTTTAATTTGATAGAAAACAACATTCCACAGCAAGAAGCTCATAGCCAATACTTTTTAGTTTTTAACGTAGGTACCAACATGAATATGCAGGTATGTACCTAGCAAGGTATAATAGAACACCATGGGTGCCTAAACACTTTAACACAAGTCATAATGTTGTTAATAAAAATTTTTAACTTATAGTTGCTAGATATAGAGTAACTCGTGGCTTAAACATTTACTTATTAGTTAGCCACATAATATGCACCTGTAATTCTGTTTTGATACAAAAAATTCTATGTATTATGCAGGTACCATGTACCTACCTATTTTAATAAATTATTTTGTAAAACTAAATCCGATCAGATACCTATAATTAATGCAATTAGTAACCATTAACTTCCATTGTTTGCAATATTCTTGCCTATTTTATGGAAAAATATATGTGTCATTTAATTTATTTTTAATTTTACGTAAATTGCCTCAAACGTTCTGTGTTGTTTAGATACATAATGTACATAATATGTATGTATTTATGTAGGTATTTATTAATGTAAAATGATGTGCTATGTTAAGGAATTGATAGAGTATCGGAAACCATCTACTTACGTGTTCGATTAGACACTGGAATAAATACAATCCACTTGCGTGCATGTCGTTTTTTCCAACCGATTCCCTTGGGGACTGAAAAAAATTAAAACAAGGCTTAATAAGACTTTTAAAAGATTTTTTGAGGATGGTGCTAGGATCATAGGTTTGTCAGCTATTTGCCTCCTTTAGTCTTTACGCGCTGTATGAATGGTACCAAATATTTAAGGTTTGGACAAGTGTTAGGTGTGAAAAACTCAGTCAATAGCCAGCCATTTTCATACGCAACCGCCTGGCGCCTTCCCACCACATTTTTTCAACTTCCAGTGGAGCGTTATACCAGGGTTAGTTAGCTCTGGACATAAATATATTAACAGTTAACTAAAGAAGCAGTTTTACAGTAGATAAAACATGTGGTTTGACCAACTAAACTTTCCAAATTTCACGAGTTAATTCAGGTTTAACTTTAATCTAGCACTGAACTGAAAACTTGGTCTTAGAGAGATCTTATGCTATGGAGACGTGAAATAATTAATAATTAAAATATAACGCATACATGCCTCAAACATAATTAACTAATAACAAATAAACTTTACTAATACTTAAAAAAAAATAGGATCAACATGTCCAAAACTTCCCGACGATGGACAATTACGTCTCTACTCAATGCGATTCTGTCCTTTTGCCCACCGTGCTCACTTAGTGCTGGATGCTAAGAACATTCCATATCATACAATTTTTATCAATCTTACCGAAAAACCCGAATGGCTTGCAGAAAAAAATCCTCTAGGAAAAGTACCAGCTCTGGAGCTGGCTAATGAAGAAGGAAATCCCATTCTAATTGAATCACTTGTTATTTGTGAATACTTGGATGAGAAGTATCCACAGAATCCACTACTTCCAAAGGATCCCCTTAAAAAGGCTCAAGATAAAATTCTCGTAGAACGTTTTGGCCCTGTTACTGGTTCACTTCATAAAGTCCTTCTTAATGGACCTGAAAATTCTCCTGGAGCTCTTACTGACATCTCTCAAGGACTTGACATCTTTGAAAAGGAGCTTGGTGAGCGTAAGACAGTTTACTTTGGTGGTGATAAACCTGGTTGGGTTGACTACATGATCTGGCCCTGGTGTGAACGTGCAGAGATGCTAAAATATCTTCTTGGTGATAAGTACGAAATGGATCAGGAGAGGTTCAAGAATCTGGTAAACACTAGCTTAGCATCTATAACTCACTCAAAATTATAATTTATTACTCAACTGAATTTCAGATCAAATGGCGTGAGGTGATGATTGAAGACGCAGCTGTTAAAGGATCCTATTTGGACGGAGAGACTCATGCTAAATTTATTAAAACTCGCCGCACCAGTACCCCAGACTACGACATGCTCGTGTAAGCAACTTAAATAACTGAATCAACACACTTTATTGTGAAATACTAATAGTAAAAATATTAACCAACTAAAAGATGTGTTTATTAATAATTTTATATTATACTTTTGCTTTATTTTTTGCAAGTATTTATTTTAATTTGATTAATATTTCAGAAATACGACAAAGAGGCAAAGAACTGTTTGAAATCTAAGAATCGACGAGGAGATTAATTAGATGCCAAGATTTAAATCTTGAGTTGGACTTATTTTTTTCTGATTTAAAAGGATTTCTTAAATTTCATGCGACATTCTGATAAATTTTTATATACTTACTTTTCTACGAATTTCATGCACAAAGTTGATTTTTTATTTTTTTTTTTTGTTTTACATACATATATAATTTGATATTGTATACATTTATCTATAGAATCTTTCTATCAACTAATTCTGGATTGTACGTTTGATAAAATTAAAAAAAAAAAAAATAAAAAACAAATCTGTCTTTATAACTAACTAACGGGCTAAGAAAATTGATTTATTTATCTACATTATGTATTTTTTTAAGTTATGACATCAGTTAAAGGTTTTAAATTTTGTTCTACCTCGCCGATCGCTTTTATTTCTTATTTTGTTGTAATAAGTTTTCTTTATTATTTTACTTCCATAAAAATTTACAGGATCGTTAGCTAAAATTTCGCGAAATTAATACAAAATTGGATCTTAATCTATTTTTAGGCAGACATTTATCAATTAAATGAAAATGAATTTAGGGCAAAAAAGTAATAGCAACAAAATTGGAACTTTTTCTTATGTATTTTTGAAAGTCTTGAGTATAAACCTATTAATCTGATTTTAAAAGAAATAAATAAGCCTATCTGTATGCCACTTACCAAAAGTGTAGACTCTACGGTAGCTTTATTGAGTACATACGAGCACGAGCCCAAAACCAAAATAGTTGGACTATCTATGATAAAAAACAAAAATCTACTGATTCTTAAAATCCATCGGAAATAAACTCATTATCTTAGTATTTTCCTTAATATATATTTATTTTGAATAGGAATAAGTAACAAAAACAAAATTACTTCATTTAAATAACGATATAGAGCAGTCTTACAAAATGAAATAACGATTGATACATTTTTTTAAGCGCGTAACAGTTGGCCTACGGGTCTTAATTTTTATTTTACCATGGTGTTACGTCGCATTTGGCCTTGATAACTGCTTCTATGTGTCGTGACATTGTGTCAACTAATTTTTAACATTCTTTGGCACTAAAAGATTCCCAAATATTTATGATCTTAGTTTTTAGGTTTTGAAGATTTCGGCATGGTTCTTTTCGCAGTTTTTGCTTCATTCTATGCCAGACAGTTTCAATTGGTGAAATGTCAGGGCTGCTGGAAGGCCATTCCAGTAAAGGAATTGCTTCAGCAGATAACCACACCTTGCTGTATGGCAAGAAGCACCATCCTGTTGGAAAATATAGTCTCCATCACTAACTTGAAGTCATTTCCAGAATATTCCGGTACTTCGCAGCATTGACAATTGCATTTACAAAATTTAAATTGCCCAAACCCCGTCCAGACATGCATCCCCATATCATTAGAGATGCTGGAAACTTGACCGTTTTTTAAGGCAATCTTTGTGAAAAGCCTCTCTTGAATTTCTAATCACACGTTTTCGTTCGTAGCCCACGCAAATTTCAAACATGTAATTGGAATCATCACTCCAAACAACGGACCGCCATTGACTTAAAGTCCAGTTTTTACGTTGTTTGGCTCACTCTAGTCGCCTTTTCTTTTGTTTAGGTCTTAAAAGAGGGTTTTCTTTAGCCTATGTTTTACACGAATTAAATATCTCTAATTTAAATAAGTCTAAAACAAACCTTGTACAATTTGTATCAAATTTTTTTCATTGTACGCTTACAAGTATCGACTGAAACACTTTTTTGAATTCTTTCTCTCCATTGAACAATTATTTTCTTTAAAACTCGGCAATCTCGAGGTTTCGCAATTGGTGGGCGTCCCGTTTTTTTCCCAACCTCTACATTTTCGCTATTTTTGAGCTTTGAGATAATGTTTCGAATTGACGAGCGAGGTAAATTAAATTGTTTTGCGATTTTAAAGCTCGATAATCCCGTTTCGAAGGCTTTAATTATGGATTCCAACGCCACGCACCATGGTTGACATTAAACTGTTGCTGGCTTGCATAAAAAAGATCAATAAACAACAAACCAAGTGCATGTAATTTTTTTATAACGGTTAACTCAAAATCTATTTGAATCGTCATAGGCCAACTTATTTGCATCCCAGAGTGAAATGCAAAACTGAAGCCATGTGTGCTTTCTCAAATTTAGTTCTGTTTGATCTAATTTAAGTATACCGTTTTCCATTCAACCAAAATATTCGATTTATCTCTGATTTTTTTGATCTGAGATAAGATCTTATGTTCCTTTCAACCAAAAAAATCGAATTTTCTGCTGACCTGAGGTCGATTCTTCAGATCTCAATTTGTAGCAAAGCAAGATCTACACGCACTTGCATACACACCAAGTCAAAGTGATATTTATCTAAACGTGTTAGTTTAAATTTGGCATTTCGTAGCGTTGTTTACTTTTGTGGTGTTGAGTTGAAACAAAAAGAGGGACTAACACTATTGCAAACACGAAACAAATTGCGTTTTAAGTTCCATTTGCCAGTTAAGATTTGGTATCTGAACCCCAAATCTGAAATGTTTGAAAGGAAAACGACATTATTAAATGTAATTTTTTACATTGACAAAAAAATTTAATCAACTACTGCTTGAGACCAGAAAATTTGGGTTATATACGAAGGGTTAATTTGTTAATTGATGAGTAGGCCAACTATTTTGCGTTTGGGTCGTACACATAAAACACATGCATGAATAAAAGTTTTATCTTTTCATTTAAGCGAGTTTGAATGTTTTTATTTAAAGCACTGAGTCTCAATCTTCTTGAGTATTCGGTCCAGCTTTACAAAAAATCATCTGACGCTATCGCAGCTACATCCCTTCGTGTTTATTTTATTTTAAGCTTTTTAGAAACATGCAAATTCAGCTCACATACAAATTTATTTACATTATTAAGAATTATCGTATCTATTGCTTCACTAACATATCGTAGTCTGGATTACCAGCTTTCTTAGTTTTAAGATGTTTGGCATGCGTTTCTCCGTCTAAGTAAAGTAGTTTCACAGCCGGATCCTCTTTCATTAATTCAATCCACTTTTCCTATAGAGAAATTGTTTTTTTTTTTAAATTGTATTTGAACACAAAACCATACTTTAACAAAAGTTACTTACCAAGTTTTTAAGCTTGCCATAGTCCAAATCATTCGAATCACCATAAACATATTTAACCATTGCCAAACGTTCACACCAGGGCCAAATCATGTAATCTACCCATCCAGGCTTATCTCCTCCAAAGAATGGGGTCTTACGAGTTTCAAGTTCTTTGGAGAAAACTTTAAGTGCTTCTTCAGTTTCTTGTACACAGCCAGGTGAATTAGTAGGTCCATGCATAAATAATTTGAGCATGGCTGTCATTACGGCTCCAAATTTCTCTAAAAGATTCTTCTCGTGTAGTTTCTTTAATGGATCACGTGGCAATAGAGGATTTTGGGGATACTTTTCATCCAAATATTCACAAATTGCTAGTGAATCCAAAATAACAGGACAACCCTCTTCATTGGGCAATTCAAGTGCTGGTACTTTACCAAGTGGACTTTTTTCTAGAAGCCATTCGGGCTTTTCAATAAGATTGCAGTAAATTGTATGGTAAGGAATATTCTTAGAATCAAGAACTAGATGAACACGATGTCCGTAAGGACAAAATCGCATTGAGATGAGACGTAAGAGTTTATCACTGTCTGGGACTACAGGGAATTGAGATCCTGGTGAAACAAAGTAAGAATGCATGTGTTTAAAAAAAAGTAAATACCTGCTATTCGGCCCTATCGAGGTATACGTCGGAGCGAAATTCTTTCCGATTTCCTACGAATCGGAGACATTTTGCTGATCGTAGAACTACCTCGAAGCAAAATGTCTCCGATTCATAGGAAATCGGAGAGAATTCAGCTCCGACGGTTAATTTCTTCTAAACAAATCGAATTTTTTGTTAAAAGAAATTCGACATTAGATATTCTTATGTCGAATTCCTTTTACTAAAAAAAATTGATTTTTTTTCTAAACAGAATTGAATTTTTTCTTTTAATACAAGGGATTTGTCCCGAAAAGTCGATTTTTTCTTCTAAACAAATCGTTTTTTTTTTTTTAAAAGGAATTCTACATTATTTTTTTCAAAAACTAAAAACACTTGAGCATCTACTCTTCAGTGTTTGACTAAAAATTGATAGCAGTATCGAATATTAAGAACAAAAATACTAGCCCTGTTCCTTTACTTTGAAACTCTGTGATTTTCTGTGCATTTGTGTGAATTTCAGTCCAACATTCTGTCAAAGTTCATATAAAAAAAATAAAATGACAGAAAAATGCACAGAAAATCACAGGGTTTCAAAGTAAAGGAACAGACATACTATTTAATAACGTAAAATTGTAAAATTTTGAACAAAATTAGTTTGAACACAATTTTTTTTCATTATATTTTTCAAAATTTTGAGTTTGAAAATTAATTTTTCAAAAACTATTCTCTCAAATAATTTTTAATTAAAAACATTATTAAAGGACGGACTTCTGGCTTTAAACAAAAAAGTATAGCATGATATTGTAAATGTTGCCATAGTTTTTTAATGATTTTTCAATTTTAAGTTGATTTTTTAGAAAACTGCAACTACCGCCTTAACAGGGGGAAATAGACCCCCCTCCCATATGATTTTTTTCTTGTCTCGACTCATTCTACATGCTCTAGCTTTTTGTCACTTGTCACACTTTATCATCTTGTATAAAACTATTTAATTTCGTTACCACTTTATTGTTTTAAAAATACGGTTTTTATCTTTAATTTAATTCACTGCTAGGAACTTTATCTTTTAATTGATACTTTTGAAGAATCAAATAAACACATATCTATGTACGTAGATACTCATAATAAGATTATAAGAGCGCATTCTCTTCTCTCTATGTTTCCACTTAAAACATTTTAACTAATGCAATTAACTAAGTGTTTTAGCTGTTATACCTTTTTTAAAATGCTTTCCACAATCCATGGTTGATTAGTTAATGAATAACTTCCGACAAACACAAATCCTCTTTACTTGGGATAATGCACTACCTATTTGTACTGACTACTGAGCTAGAAATTTATTTAGATGTTTTTATATTTTATAAAATTAATAAAAGAAACTAGATAAGCTTTCAAAGCTCGATAAACAACAAATACATATGTACCTACATGCATACATGCATCATAGATAGAAATATTTATAATCGTCAGAATTGTTGATATTACTTTTTGGGAATTTTCAAATTTTGTATTATTGTAACAGTAAAATTGATATTCATTTTACTTATAGAGCCCTATCAGCACACTAAAGGCTTTCTATCGGCCGATAGTTTCTGACCGATAAAGAATCATTGTTGGGTGCGCATTTTCATACATTCTCATACTTATTAAAAATCCGACCAAACTATCAGCTGATAGAAAGTCTAGTGTGCTGGGAATCTTATGGATCGTTTTAACAATTTAAAAGCAAAATTAAATCCCAAAAAACGGGGAATTTTGGTCGACTTTTTATAATATCAACGAGGATTATTTATTAAAAGTTTAATAAGTGACCTCAACTAAAAAGCGGTTTTGCCCTTTGCCTCTAAAACAAACCGTTGTTGAAATATTTGCAAAAAACCTATTTTCATGACCTTTGAGCCTTTGTAACTGACCTAGCAGTCATCGGATCGTTGAGGAACTTTCTCAGATTGTAAAGAGTCCTATTACCATAATCCATGCCAAATTTTAGCCTCTTACTAATTTGTTCCTTTCTTTGGCATCTTATCGTCTATTTTTACTGCGACTACATACATGTGAGCTTGAGGTAATTTGGGTTGACACATTTTTTTAATTTTAATTCTATCTAAATTTTTTCATCTTCGTTATTTTAGTTGACAACGTGTGTTCAAGGGGAAATAGATAAGAAATTTTAAGAGCTCTTTTTATACTTCTAAAATAAAATTGGAGATGGTGATATAAAATGTATGTACATTGTACATAATATTATGCTCTGCTCACAGCCCCTAATCATTTTGAATTAAAGATAAAAACCATATTGCCTAGCGCTATTCTGTTTTAGAACAGAATAATATTGTTTAAAAACAAATATAGTGTTAACGAAATGAAAGTGTTTACTTTAAGTGAATGTTTATTGTCTTCTAAGAGCCTAACGAGAACTTCTATACTATACTTTTCCTCATTGGCGTAATTAGGATTTCTGCCACCCTTGGTTATTTAAAATCTTTTGCCCCCTCCCCTCACCAGAATTTTTTCATATCTTTGCTATAAAATATTAATTTAAAAAAATAATAACACATCGCAGTTTCAACAGCTCCTGCTTGTACTTTTACTTGAGGACTTGAGGTTGCAGCTTCTCAGATTGTGGTTTTCCCGCTTATTATGGATAGGGTTGTATTTCTGGAGAAAATAGAATAGGTACATATTTATCATAATCACAGCTGTTTGCACCAGCAGCGGCTGTGGAGATGAAAAGTTTGCTGCTTTAAAAATTATTTTTCGTCGCCATTCTGTTAGAGAAGAGAATTTTTAAAATTGAATTAGCGTTTGCCCGAGAACTCCGTACCACGCCCATATTTTTTTTTGTAATAGAAAAAATCAATTCATATATTGTAGTAAAATTTGTTAGATTCAATAAAATAAGAAAAGTGTGTATACGCCCCAGTGGACCATCACTATTTTAATTGTATAATTAAACGGCAAACACGAATTAGGTTTGGGTAGGTAAAAGTGGGAGTGAGATAGAATACAAAGTCAATGGAGTTGACTGTTTGCACCGTGTCGTCGTCGAGTTGGTAAAATAGTTGAATACATACAAAAAAAAGTAAACAGTTTCTGTCTATTATAAGACCAGTTGTACAATCGTGGTTCGATATTTAACTCGTGGCTCAGCAATTTTAACTTGTCGATTTAGACGGATTAACTGAGTTTCAATGATGGTTCAAGTATTTGATAATAGTTAACTATTTGTCTGAAACATCGCTGACCCTCAGTTCATCCACCGAAATCGGTCAAATAAAATTCCTGAGCAACGAATCAATATTTGAACCACGATTGTACAACTGGTACTTATGAGGATAATGAAATTGGCACTAGAATTTCGAGGGCTGGACTGGGCGTACTATAGTTGAATGAATTTGATGTCATTTTTATGGAGCATCTTTTTCATTAAAAAAATATCATATTTTTTCACAGTCAAGACTATTTACACATGTATTAATTTTTATAATTCTTGAGGATCGTATCTTTGTAGAAAAAAAGAATCTCTTTTGTATCTAAAACTTTGAATGAGGTTTTTTAAAGGAATGATTATATAATAAAAATGCAAGTCACAAGCTTTATTTTGATCTCAAAATAATAATTGCTTTCTAAACGTCTCAAAATTAAAATATTCAATAATTATGTTTTTTTAATAGCGTAGTACACTATGAGGCCTTCATCTTTTGAAAAAAATAACTGAAATTGACGAATCTTCTTCTTTTATATATGTTTACGATGATAAGAGTTTTCATATTATTCTAAAATGCTTATCAATTTTTTGAACTAAGATAAATTAACGCGATTAAATTGGAATGACTTAGCACAAGTGGTTCTTAGATATAATTGATTGACTTTTGTTTAAATAAAAAATATTATAAATAAATAAATTTGGTGACACAACGGCTCATGAAGAACCAGGGCCTAGTGACTACAACTCTTAACAATTTCTGTCCGCGTATCTGCAGGAATGGAGGAATTTACAGTTTATTGCTGAATCCGAACGGCTAAGTAGAGCGGTACTTTTCTATGACATGAGATACTCATGGAAGATTTGTCATTTCCTTGCAAGAGGCATTAGCCCTGAAAAAAAAATTTTCTCTTTTTAGGTGGAAGCGGCTGGAAATCGAACCCAGACCTCTGGCATCACAATTCTGCCTGTGTTAGGTTTTTAAAGTTGTTTTTCTTTGATATCTGAAAAACATCGAGGCAAGTATGTATTACGGTTTCGTGTAAGTAGAATAACAGTCGTATTTATAAACGTTGTCTAACTTTGGGCAGCCATTGAAGTTATAAATAAACATTTTTAATTTTTGGATTATATAACTTATGTCGAATTCCTTTTAACAAAACGATCGATTTGTTCAAAAGAAAAAATCGATTTTTCTGGACAAATTCCTTGTATTGAAAGAAAAAAAATCGATTTTTTTTTGGTAAAAGGAATTCGACATTAGATAAATGAACCGGTTGCCTAAATCTTGACTTGTGTTACATTTTATTTAATAAGCATATTTCCAATAATTTTGAGCTATAAAAGCTTTGTCTGGATATTAAAAAATCTAATGAAAACGGCTGTTCATTTATGTTTTTAACAAGTTAAACATTACGTATTTGTGGTTTTCGTCATACAGACCGTTCTTCAATTTTGAAAATTATCCGTACGATTTGAATTTGGCATGCCCATTTATTATATGTACATACATTTAGTGTCTTTCAATAGCAATTTCGAAAAAAAAATATTCAATCTAAAAGTCCACTGTTCAAATAGTTTGAAAAAAGTCTAAGGCCAATATCACACGAGCGTCCAAATGGACGACAAATTAATATAGAATAAGTGAGTGTAGAATACTTTTTTGCTTGTAAATTGATTGAAGTGCCTCCATTCCCTCGCTTGTTTGGTTTATACCTGTAAATTTACCAGTATTATTTTAGGAAAAACAAACACAAAAACACTAAAACAAAAACAAAAATAATTTTCTTTTAATTTTGTTAATTCTATTCTTCGTACATTAGCCAGACCACGGGTTTACAACAACAACATATATTTCTAGGTGCAAGAATGTAACCATGTTCCCCTAGAAGAATATAATTTACAGTGCGTATGCGCTGTAGATTTTATTAAGAGTCGGTAGTCATCGACCAATATATTGCGTCTTAGAAAGGTACGACAGCATCTAACTGATGAGCCCAACTGTCGTGCCTGGGCGAAACGCATTGGACTAAAGGTCGCAAAAAATCTTCCATTTGAATTTAATTCAATACAGTCCACTAAAACAAAAACAAAAATAATTTTCTTTTATTTTTGTTAATTCTATTCTTCCTATTTTAAGAAAGTGTTCGGGGAATAACTTTACATAATTAGTTTTGCAAATTTCTAAAATTTTACATCAACAATTTTACAACAAAAAACATTAAACCATCATGCATTGATAAGAATATAAATATTGCCGTTATCTCAGCTCAATGGTTTTTTGAATTTAATTTTTGATACATTATTTCTATTATCTGTGAAAAAGTAAAAATAAAAAACACAAAAAAAGTCATCTGAAAATTATCTGGAAGCGCGTCTACTTGGACGCTCGTGTGACCATACTAATTTACGACAGTACCCCTTACTGGCTGAACAGAATGGTGACGCAAACGAAACCGGAGCTGGAATAGCTGTCAAAATATTGAATACACGCAAATTCAATGTTGCGAACACAACGGAACGTAGACGGAAGAGTTCACCAACTTTTAACTTTTCACGTACGGCACTTTTGACGTTTCAAGTTGTATGAAGAAAAAAAACAACTTTTTGGGTCGGAAAAAAATATTGTGGTTATTTGTATCGCGAAAGAAAAATTATTGGAAACAAAAAATGTGAATTCTGAGCTTGTACACAATAATATTATTTTGTTTTTCTTCAAAATACTTTCAAAGCTGTACAGCTCCTTGTGGACATGTAAAAAAAAATAACGTACGACACTTTTTGACAGCTCTTCCAGTTCCGTCTGCGGCTTCAGTTCCGTCATTCTATTCTGTTCAGTCAGTTATGCCGTTTTACAATCTACGCGGCATGAGAGTCAAACAATCGACAAAGTTGGACGCGCGGACTAAACCAATAAGTGGAAACTCGTGTGTCCATTCCTATAAGTTTTCTTGATGCTTTTTAGAAATATTACATTGCATGAGTCTGACGTTTCGGAATGCAAAAAAAAAAAAAAATAAAATCGAAGCAGCCAAAAAGTTTTTGGATGCGCAGTTTGCGCATTAAATGCGCATCTGATGAGGTTTGGAACTCGGCCTACTTTTTCACAAAAAAAAAAATATTTCTTAAGCCTTAACTACATTCGTCACTTTTTGCAAAATTACAAAGGTACATTTTTTTCCCGCTAGCGCAGTTGTTTTGTGAAAAAGAATATTTTATTTTTAGACCAAAATTTAAGCTTTCTGCATCATTTCTATAAGTTTTCCTGTGAGTAACACTATCCCAAAAAGAGTTTGAAAATTTTCACTTTTGTACTTTTTCACTTTTTTGGCTTATGTAGCTAAGGCTTTTTTACCTACCTATATTAGAAGAAGGTGAGTGTACTCATTTGAGAACACCCCTCTTTTTCCTAAAGCTACAAAAATATCCTTATTTTTTTTTAAATAATGATTTATTTATATTTTTGGAGTGCTTGGTATCTAATGTGATAAAGGCTTAACTATACATTCAAGACTTATTGCACAAATTACAAAATTAAAAAAACTAAAAACTGCGCAATTTTCATACGCTTTTTGGCACACAAGCATATCTAGCGCATGTTTTAGTTCTTCTTTTTTGCACTTTTTGCAAAAAGTATTAAATGCAGTTAAGCCTGTAAAGTCTTAAAAAAAAAAAAGAATTATAATTCAAATATTTTAAGAGTTTTATTTTATAATTTAAGATTAAGATAAAAATAACTTTTAAATGGAATTTGAAAAAAGTTCATAGTGTAAATTATGTACAAGTATATATTAAATATTAATCCTCGCACTTTGTATAGTTACAATTATTTATACAATTAATTCATATACTCCCTTCTATTTGTTTTGTATTATTATTGTAAGCAAACGGTTCGTTGGTCATTCACTCCAAAATTTTAACTTTGTGCATTCAATTGAATCCTCGCAATAATCACCTCAATTGTGATGGATTTTTTTGTGATTTATCATAAGATCTGTCGTTGGAAATCTTTTCGTGCAGGTATCACAAATCTTATCTAGATCCCGGGCCGGGGGAATTCGCATAGCTTGACTTATTAAAGTTTTACGATGAAAACTTCTGACTGATCTAGGATAAACTGACAATGAGTCGCGAGTACAACTACTATCGCTGGCATTTAACTGAACTCACGCTTTGAAAAGCCCACCCGTATGGTGTCGTCGGCTGTACCTCACTACTTCTGTTTCTGATGATGACTTCTGTTGGACTACATTGCGTTGATTATTGAATAAGGCCAATTCTGATTCTGTGTGCTGAGTGTTTGTGTGGCGAACCCATTCAGCCGGTGTCGTAAAAGACCTATAAGAATGATTAAGAATTAGTATTTCTAAACAGACTTAATAGCTTCAAACGAAATTACATTGTGCAGAGATCGCAAATAAGTGTTACATGATCCCCAGATTCGTGATGAGGCTGTAATATGTTTTATGTTTGAGATAACTTCATATAAGTTTTGATGAAACTAAAGGGACTTACCGACATTCGTCTTCGTTTCTTTGGCACATATACCGGCTTGGAAGAAGGCTGATTGAACGCACTGGAAGAATTGTCGGAATCCTTGTCCGGTTCTGGTTTCTCCATATGACTTTCCATGTGTCGCACCCATGACTTAGGCTCGTCAAATGATGTCTTACAAACGTCACAAACTAATCGGGTATAGGGCATGTGATCCAGACTATCCAATGGCGGTTGACTGCATTCTTCGTCACCACTTGTAGGGGCCTCGAGTTTTATCGGTGCTGGAATTCCCGAACGTGGCGTTTTAAGTTTGAGAACTATTTTAGGAATGCCCACCGATGAGGGAGAAACATCACCTCCAACCGATGGATCATGCCACGAATCAGATGGCTCCTCTTTTATATGGCAGCAGTTCATGGGTTCCTCTGAAGTTGACAATGGATCAATGGGTAAGCTTATTCTACGAAAAGGTTGACCATGTGGAACTGTTGAATTTTCGTCGATGGACTGACTATTGTGATGCAAATCAGTTCTCATTGTTAGCTTTGGTGCTGGAGCTAGTTCCATTGGGCTTTCGATTTCGGAGGACTCAGCACATCCAGTGCAGCCACTTTCTCTGCACGATACACGCACAGTAGGTGCACACTGTGGATTGATCTCGGGTGGATACGAATAGTTTGCCTCTCCTGGTTCTGGATCGATAGCAACATCTTTGTTCACCGATATGCGCCCGCCCAAAGAACTAGAGTTTACGACCCGAAGGAGACCTATATGCGGTGGTTTTGGTGACTTAACTATGACTGGACTTTCTTCTGGAAGCACAGATGCACCTAAACCTCGAAGCTCGTTGGCAAAACGAGTATTGACCTCCCCATGATTAGACTTCGAGTAATCACAGTTGTTCAGATCGGCGTTGCTGCTACTGGGAGGAGCACGGCACAGGCCACGAATTTTTAATAACTCTCCTCCGCGAAGAACTTCACTAAGGACTTCATTAGGCACAGTTGCCTCGCCACTGTACATATATTGAACTAAAATCTGAATGGTGCGTTGTGTTAAGTCTGGTGGAAGAACTATATGAAGTATTCCAGTAGACGTCGTTGATGGTAAAGTAGAGTCAAAAATTGTAGCGAAGAACTATAGGAAGAAAATCAAATTTTATAATTTAGATCAGAATATTATATACTCATATTTCTGTTGCGCTTATAAATACCTGACTAGAAGAGCTGAGAATAAACTTGTGCGCTGATATACCCATTTTTGGAACACCATTTTCTGGATGGCTGCTGTATAGAAGAACATCGGCAAATCTTTCATTTCTGCAGAGGGAAAAGTTTTTAGATAAAAAGTGTAACGGTATTTCTCAAGGAATAATTACCTGAATAAGGTTGATATAGCCGTGTTCAAGTGTGTTAAATGAGAGTCCCATTTTAGATGATAGTTTTCGACTGTCATGGTTTTATATTTTTATATATTAGAGCAAAACCAATTAATTTCTGTAAATCAAAGAAAACAAACAAAAATTTAATATAATCAATATTTTTACCTACATCATTCATTTAAAACTATTGTAAAAAAATCTAACTTGAATTATAATAACTTTTGTTTATTTGATTTGTTTGTAAGAATTTATTTTCAAATTATAAAGTAAACAATTTAAAAAATTGGATAAAAAAAAAAAACAAATAGAAAATAGCTGATTTAAAAAATAAAAGAATTGACTTTAACCCCTGTGTTGGGCGCCAATTCAAAAAAAAAAAAAAAAAAAGCAATAGAGATGGATACACACAGATTTCACACATTATCGGCAATCGCGAGCGGAATTTTTGTTTTTTTTTTTTGCTCGCAAAAATTTTTCTACGAAAGCGGCCGGTTATAGCGATCAGGAAATTATTTTTTTTTTTGATATAGTTTAATTTTTATAATACGAAAATTGGAAATATAAAAAGGATACGAATCGATGAGAAATCACTTGAAATATTTTTTTCATAAACAAAATTTTAATTGGAGGAAATAATTTGTCTAAAAAAAAAAATAGTTATTCATTTTCCTGATGAAAATTCCGTATGGAAAAAGAGTTTCCATCAGGGAATTCTTTTTGTAGAACTAACAATTCCTTCAAAGAAAATTTTGTTTATGAAATAATAAATATTTTAAGATATCATCGATTCGTATCTTTTTTACTAGCTGATCCAACAGACGTTGTCCTCTGTCTTAGCTAAGAATATTCATTTCGAACTTGAATAAATAATGAAAAAAATAGCCGTGTTTTTTTTTTTGTTACCAAGTAGCTACTCATTTTTCATTTTTAACGCTAAACAAAAACAAATCGAACTTCTCATTGTTGCTTTCGTAATTGTTTTGCAAATAAAATGGGAAAATGAATATAGTAATAAATAAAACTCGGCTAATAAAGTGTGTATTGTAATGCATTTTGACACACATTATTGTTAGTTTTCTTTTCTCGCGCATAAATAAAATATGGTTTTCCGATACGGAAATTGGTGACATAAAACTGTCCACGTGAAAATTAAAAAAAAAAAAGATAATCTTAGAGAACGGTTGAACTAAATAAAAAAACACAAAAAAAACAAGTAAGGAAAAACTTGGAAAGCACACCAGATGTGTACCAACATCTAAAGGATTTACAGTTAGATGAAGAAGGAAATAATCAAATTATATTACCCATACAAAAAAATCCAGCCAAACGTATTCTACACTTGCACACTGATAAATGTTTATATGTATTTCCATTTTTTTATTTGGGACGTTATAAGAGATAGAGAGATGAAAAAATCCTCTTAATTGATCTTTGCCTGTTTTTAGTATTAATACCGACTTTGACAAAGCAGCGAGATTGCTTCAACGTCATCCTGCACTAGCAATCGTATAATATTTCAAAACAGACTCTTTAAATAAATAATATAAAATAAACATTTACAGAGTCACTGTGGCGTATACGTACTTTTTGATCAGCAAATATATTAGTTAGTTTTAAAAATCTGTTCATCGCAGCCTTAAAGTTTTCCCAAACGCGAAACATTCGGATCGACGAATCTTTCGCCTTTCTAAATTAATTTACATGTGGATTAATGAGAGAGAGAGAGAGAGAGAGAGAGAGAAAGAGAGAGAGAGAGACAATGACGCGATGCGAATTCTTGATTCTTCAGTCGTCACAAGTTCGCACCGAATGTTTCGCGTTAGTTTGGGATATTCTTTACAGTTCATTTTGAATAGAAAACCTCTCTCAAATCAAAATAAGTAGTCTTTATGTCAGATAAGTCAGAGTATTTTGTTAAAAATCCCACTTAAATGTTCATTCCTGCGGCACAAATATTTCTTTATCTTTCGATAATTTTGGAATGGTGTGAACATAACCAGTGCCATCATTCAAATTCAATATAATATCTTCGTCGTAAAATTTGTATATATTAAGTTTATCTTAGTACCACAAATACTGATGAATGTATGTGTACGAAACTATATATGTAATTATTAAGTACTTCCCAAAATTCTACATCAATAAAAACAAAAAAAATATTTTTTTAAAAAGATAAAAAAGTTGACCTGGCGAACTTCGTTCCACTTAAAATTAATAAAATTATGCAAATCGGATCCGGATGATGTTAAGCCGAATTATGTATAATTCAAACAAACAAAAATCCATTTCAGAAAGTATTCTTTTTTTACCATTTACCGGCTTTTCCAGGCAAATTTTCCAACTTCCGGCTAAGTGATGTATTAACCTGGTTATATACGAATCCAACAAAAGGCGATACCCATGTAAATCTGTCGGATAAATAACATAAATAGATATTCAATCTTTTTATGTTTATTTGCCAAGAAAAACCAAAACGATTTTTGTATACAATCATTTATATTATACCGAATTCCTTTTAATAAAAAAAATCGATTTGTTTAGAAGAAAAAATCGATTTCCTGCACAAATTCCTTGTATTGAAAGAAAAAAATCTATTCTGTTTAGAAAAAAAAATCGAATTGTTTTGGTAAAAGGAATTCGACTTTAGTAAGCAGAGTGTTTAAAAGCCCTCAACCAGGTTTAAATTTTAAATTTCACAATTTTCTTAGCTTTTCTTTTCTAACAAAGTAATAGAAAAGTAAAAAGGAAAAGATGAATGTGTTCCGAAGGGAAAAAGCGATTCATTTTTATTTATGTCGATTAAGAAATGGAAGTCTGTTTGAGAAAAAAATATGGCAACTAGTTGTTGTTATTTAAAAAATTTTTTTTTATTATTATTTGAAGTTATTTTATTAAAGAAAATTCGGCCTCATGCCTAAGCGGGGGGGGGGGGGAATATACGCCGCGCCAATTTTTTTTTCTTGTTTTGACCAAACTATTATGTCTTTTAGGTATTCAAATCATCCCTTATATGGTTAAATCCAAAAAGTACTAAAAAAAAGTCGAATTTCGGTGCCTATAAATTCCCCTAAATTTTCTTTTGTACCTGCACAACCTAAAACGAAAAATTCAAAAATTCTTATCTCATTGGAGCCTGTTTTTATTGTTTTGGGGCATCTTTTTATTTTTTTTATTTTTGGGATTAAAATTCATTATGAAAAACGGCTACACTTTTTTTTCTGTTGTTATTGCTTTATGTATGTCTATGAACCCATTTTTCGCTATTTCTGTTTTGGGGATTTTTATTTTTAAGTTCGGGGTCATTTATTAATTTTGAAAATGCGGAAATTGTTGGGGCTATATTTTTTGTTTGAATCATTTTTCATTAGGGCCAAATTTCATGTAACCATTTCATTCAACTGAGAAATTGCTTTCGATTTTTGAAATTAAATGGATGTTTTGAGTTTATAGTTATGTTGGAAGTGATGCCGATATTTTGTGGGTGAGAAACTACACCCCCTACCATAAGTTTTTTTTTGTTTGTCTTGGACTAATCTCTTGACTTAATCTTTATGGTGTTGTTGCATCTAATTAGTATCATCTCAGTGCCTACTATGAGGGTGATGCCTATTTAACATGGAATTAATAAAAAAAAAAAAAAACAATGTATAAACCACACTAATATACACACAATATGTACATACCTACTTATGTATATCGAAAGATCCGCTTTTTGTTGCCAAGCTCCTCAATTGTCATCCATACCTAATCGGAAGCTGTTGTTCTTTAAAATCTCACTAGGCGGGTTACTTTTAACAATCAATGTTCGTAATTCGTAAAGAAGCACTAGACTCTTTCTTTGTTAAACACCTCTGTTTTTAATAAGATTTGATAATATCCTAAGTTGACATTTCCAATGTTATCAGTTACAACACTCCATTGTTCCTTCTATGTAACTCCGGATGGCTATTATAATTTGTATGGATTTGATTTAATAACACTTCATTAATAACATTTCATAAATTAACACCATTCGCAGATAATTGAAATTAAAATCATTTGGAAAAAAAATATTCAGAAAACGCAAACAACCCCTAACGCGTATGGCGCATTCAACCATAAATCAATTTCAGCATTTGTATACTTTAACAAACCCATTTGTAGAAGAAAACGCCATCAAGGACCAAGCACAATCGATAAATCAATAAAACAAAAAAAAAAAAAAACACACACACACGTCTGGGAAGGTATATTGAGGGTGTAAGCGATAAAAGTAACATCTCAGAGGGAGAGGGGATGCAAAAAAAAAAGGAATTGGTGTGCAATTACTAAAGGAGTCTTTTAACTTTTATTTAAAATTATGTATGATATAAAATCTTATTTAAATTTACCATAACCTATAAATATGAAAGGACCTTTTCTTATGTTTGTGAAAAGATTTCGCGCGCGAAATGACGTATTAAACTGCCTAACATACTATACTGATGTAGATTTCGATGATTAGTTTTATTTTATAAACAAAGCCATCATAAAAGATGTGGGTTCAACACTCCTTGAAAGTGGCTCCATTCACAAGGCACCACAGCCATAATCCACCTCGACACATCAGAGAATTAATTAACACCATATAACTTTATCGACAGGTGGAGCACATAAAATTACTCACTATAATCACATCCCAAAATGAGAATTATACTCTTATTTACCTTTGTATGCAAATTGTAATTAAAGTTTTTTCCTTTTGTCTGCACATATGTTACAAAAATACACTGCCATGAATAAACTGTTTTATTTTTGTAGGTAGGTATATTTTCACTGAAGCGATCAATAAATTTTAATCAATATTAATGGTGGCTGAATATATTCACTTTAATATTTTTTTTTTTCTCCTAACAAAGAAACTTAAGTAATTCCCGCCTTTTGCTTAGACGGGTTGTTTCAATTCTACCCCTAAAACTCGATAAAGGTAACTCAAACCGCCTTATGTTTATATCAACGTCATCATAAACCACCAAAAAAGGAAAAAATATTGGTATTTTGTATATTCGCGTAGACTACTAGAAACACTTAAAAATAGCATCCGTTTGATTAAATATATAAAAAAAAAAATAAAGAACAACCTTCTGAGTGACAACACTTCCGAACGATTACGAAGCAAATCGTGCAATGAGTTGCATTGAATGCTCGAAGAAGTCGTGTGTCTCTTGGTGCGAATCGAAATCGAACCCGGAATTATGGGGTTGGATTTAAGGTTGGATGGGATAGATGGGTGAAAATTTAAGAGGTTATTGTTGTTGTTGGTTGGGCACCCAGCAGCAATCCAGTTCCAGCCCAGCATCAGTTATTTCTGTGCTATGTGTGTAGTGTGTACGTACATATCGTTTCGGGACGACTCTCTATCTTATCGATCCATGACTGTGAGGGCGGATATTGATTTTTTGTTTTGCCTTTTTTTAAGAGGAAACACCAGTCAAAAAAAAAAAAAAAAAAAAAAACGATTAACATGGCTGGCAGATAGAAGAATACTGTTTGCAGTTAGAAAAGGATAACATGTAATTTTGTATGATTTTTATCAGGTACGTACAATCATATGCATACATACCTTTCTATAGTCATTTATTGATTTTGGAGAAAAAACTCTAGGAATAGAGACAAAAAATCTGGAATGAAGTTCGAATGTAAATTATAACCTGATATGAAAAAGGGGATGACAGACAAAATAAAATGCACGACTGGATCGAACGAACTTGCTCTTGTAGTAAAAGTTTCTTCGAATTTTAAATATTGAGTTTAATATATGTATGTACATAATTAATAATTATATGTATTTACATTTATCCATTTAATAAATGGGAGAATGGAAATTTGAATATGGAAAAAAGCATGAAACACGTTCTTTAAATTGACAAAACAAGTAGGTAGGTACCTACTTCAAATGATTTAATCTCAGAATAAAGAACGCCATCTCAATTCTTGAAAAAATATGAATTTATGCAGAAAAAAATTTAAAAATAGTTGGAGCGGTTTTCTTAAAAAATAGTTTTTATACATATAAAAAATTTATATGCCATTTTTAAGAATATAATAATATACAACTAAACCCATAATTTAAAAAAAAATCATCAAGCTGTTTTCAAAAAAATGATTTTTCAAAAAAAAAAAAAATTTGAAATTTTTTTTTTTAATCCAAAAAATAATTTTTTGAAAATATTTGTATGCAGTATTATTCACACTTGATTGGAGCTTCAAAGTAAAAATTTTGATCAAAACCGGTTGAGCAGTTCACGAGAAAGTCGAAAAAAAAACGGTTCTATGGCAGGTACTGTTAATAACGATTTTTGGTATACTTTTTTTGTTTAACCAAAATATAGACACACAAAAATTTTTAAAAAATCGTTAGAGCCGTTTTTGATATAAATAACATTTTCAAAACTGTTGTATGGCAATTACCGTTATTTTTTGAGCTAAAAAAAATCTAGATTTCCCCTCTAGGGAATCACCCAAAAATCTTATTTTCCAAATTTGAAGAAAATCGGTTCAGCTATAGGCCGAGGTACAGAGAGGCATACAGACAGACGCAATTCCGGGACCCACGTTTTTCGTGTTCTCTATTATGGTAATGTCAAGTTTTATTGTTATCTCGAGTTCAATTTTTTGCACGAATCCTAAACTTGCCCTATAGTACCTAATCGCAAATAAAAATGGCAACGCGCATTGCAATAATTATGGTGGATGCTAAAGAAGTGATTTATTTTATTGGGATTTACATTTCTGTTGATAGCGAAATTGGAATTTAAACTTATGATACCTATACCTACAACTTACACATATGCATCTTTGATCATTTTTCGGGAATATATTTCTGAATTTATCCAAACATTGCTTGGTTCAAATATTTTGAATTTTTGAATGAAAAAAAATTTCAGTGTAACACCACTAAGTTAGTGTAGACTGGATAGTTTAAGCTATACCTTTTTGACAGAGCCAAACTTATTATCAGAATCTTTATCTGCGATAGTAGACAGATACAAGAAAATCTCATTCAAGAAAACCATGCTTATAAGACAGACATTCAAGATAATGTACATATGTATCTCATATTTGTGGTATAAAATCCCTGACAGCACAGAATAAATGCATATATATAAGAAATGTACTTACATTATCAGTTTTCTTAATAAAATTTGGGATCGTCGGTTCTCTAGTTAGTATACGCACAACGCATTGCAAGGTGAAACACATGTTGAGATCATGTTTCAATTGATTTGCTTTACATATTTAAAGGAAAGTTTCATTCTTATATGAGTTAAAATTGATAAAAGAAATTTTCTTTCTTCTATGAATTATTTTATATAAGAAAGCACAGGTATAATAAAGGAATTCTTTGGATTTTTTGACTTTTTTATATCCGTCATCTACTGTATGGTAATCTAAAAAAATCAAAAATTACAATATACAAATTCTTAATTACTTAATTGCATCACCGCAACGGGATGTTTTTTTTTCAAATTTCTAGCAGCAGAAATAAATAGGTGTGTAATGCTAAATTTCTACTTTTTTAAATTTGCCAAACAGAATTTCTAACTTCTTAAAAGAGTACGTACCATTGTTTTGAAAAATTTTCTCTGGTAAAGTGATTATCTTCTTTGGACTATATGTACGTCCACTTCATAATGCAGCATACACAGGACCAAATACCCATCGAAGAATATTTTTAAATATAAGCTCTTCCTGGACACACCTGGATGAGTTTCCTTTGGATTCCAAAATCAGCCAATCAGTACTCTTGATGATTAATACTATCACAATGTGACATTGAAAGCGATGAAAATGTGGTGTTCTCTTCATAATTTGGTTTAATGGGAAGATTTGATCTAAAATGAATCCGCCGGATTGCAATGCACACTGGTACTTGCCAATTAAAGTTTTGCAGAACGGTCTAAGGCGCTAACTCCGTAC
The DNA here is from genome assembly GCA_947049315.1 of Epistrophella euchroma. NCBI lineage: Eukaryota > Metazoa > Arthropoda > Insecta > Diptera > Syrphidae > Epistrophella > Epistrophella euchroma. The sequence continues at coordinate 15,417,960 of OX346247.1, read as the reverse complement.
TTTGGGTAGGACCTTATATGCGACGTTTTATACTTAAAAAAAATATGAAAAATTGGTTTTGGTTTACCCACAATTCGCTAATCGGACACGATTATTTTTAATGCAATCATAAAAATGCGTACATACATTCATACCATCAAATCGTTGTTTTATAATGATACAAAATTATTTCCTCATAAATATTTAATTGTTTTATTTTTTAAGATATTTCCCGAGTTCATAAAAGTAAACATGCTGAATAACTGCTAAAAAACAAATACAAAAATATGGTACTAGTTATGGAAATTTTGGGTAAATTGTGAATTCAGTGCTGAGAGCAAACATCCACGCTTCTAACACAGTGAACAAAATTCGAAACGGACTGTATTTGCCCCAAGTAAAGGGACTTGAATGTGGCAGTATTACTGAATTTTTACTTTTATGAACTCGACCATTAATTTGTTTAAAAAAATATAAAATAATTAGATAATAAATATTTTTTCTATTCATTTTCTTGTTTTGCTCTCTTTACATCAATTTGGTCGTCTTGATCGATTGGTCGTTTTTCTACACTCTTTTCTTTTGATAAAGATTTTTCGTCTGCAATTTCTGTATTTTCTTCTACAACTGTAGAATTTTCTTTAGTTGCCTGTTCATCAACCATAGGCAAACTTTTTTCTTCTTCTTCTTCTTCTTTCTTTTCGGATTTTACTTCTTCAGTCTCTTCCATTGATGTGGATTTTTCTTTCGTTTCTTCTTGCTCAACTTTTGGAGAGTTTTTCTCTTCAAACTTCTTCATTTCTGATTTACCTAATTGAGCTTGATTAGATGACGAGGTATCAGACTTAAGCATTTCTCTTAAGAACATTGTCGCATAGACAGACGCTGGCAAACAAAAATCTAACACTAATGCTATAAATTTGCCTTCACTACTTGCCGTTGCCTCTTTCTTTTCACTTGTTTTTTCAAAATGTGATGTAATCACATCTTCCTGAGGTGAATTATAAGTCTTAAAGTACCAAGACATGTTCTTTGGCTTTATCAAAAGCTTTCTATAAGCACCTGCCAGTGAATAGGCTTTTACACCGTGCTTCAATTTTTCAGAGCTCAAGCCCTCTTCGGCAAGAATATCTTCATACCATTGTTCTAATTCATTGGCAGGATATGTTATATCGTGGCCAGGAAGTGGAAGGACGATATCAAAAATTGTATATTTTCCGCTTGCGATATCTTCCTCCGTCAATGATTTTACTTTTTGTTTAAATGCAGACTCTGTTTCTTTTGGTTTTACAACCTCATCGTCATTATCATTATCGTCACCATCTATTTCTGGGTCAGGAAGAGCAACAGGTAATTCATTGTCAGTTTCCAATGCTACTTCATCCAACTCATCCTGGTTGCGATAGACCAAATCACCGACCATTAATTTAAGGCCATGCTCTTTAATTCTCTTCGAAGCAATGCGGTTGAATATCAAACTTTGATAGGCGTGTGCGTATAAGAGAAGCATATTCCTTGGAATCTTAAATTAAAAAAATATCAGCAACTTATTTGGTAAAATTTTTGTTTGAATTACTTTTCGCAGAGCATTGGCATAATCACTCTCCCCATATTCAGACAATCCATTTAGGAGCTTCTTCTCAATGAATCTATCATTATAAAACATTTCAGCGGCTGCTTTCGAGTCTCTATCTTTCCACCATGTTTCTCGGATATTCCGCATGAAGGGAATGTCATTGTCGCGTGGTTTCAGTATCAACTCACAAGCCTGTAAATAGAATTACAAGTGTTTTCGAAAATATGTCTTTCACAATTCTTACCGTTTTATAGTCACTTTTCAATAAAGCTATTCCAATTTGGTAAGTTGGAATCTCAGCATTGTTCCCAAAACGCTGAAGACCATAATAATTAATGAAACCCAACTCTTTGACACTTTGCAATATTTTGTCAATCTCTTCTCGATCGCCATCAATATGACGAAGTGCTATGCGAAATCTACAAACAATTTTTGAATTTTTATTTTTATGTTCCTAAAATCAATTCATGAAAATTAATAAATTCCGATGTAGAATATGGTTTTGATTTGATGAAATTTTATTAAATTTTGGACAGAAAAACAAAAAAAAAGATAAGACACTAAAAATTTCAAAAATTAACATATCGAACCTGTTTCCTTTGAGTTCTCCTAGTTTTACGACTTTATCATGAAATGTAAAGTTTCCTACTTTGACTGCCGGTATGCGTTTAACAGCAGAAACTATTTGACTAGGTTGTCTTTTTTTGATGCAGAATTTCTGTGTAGTTTTGCCCCGTTTGTCTTTTGTTCCACAGTAGTTTACTTGCGATGGTTTTAGGCTAAACAACAGAGTTTAAATAAAATAATTTAAAAATTTAATAAATTATACCAACCCGAGGGAATTGGCAATAATCACAGCCACTTCGGAAGTGTCCATGTTTTCCTTGTACATAAGGAAATGAACATATTCTCCTGGAAACAGCCATTTATTCCGACCAAGTGTTTCTAGCAACAACAAAAAAAAAAAGTATACAATTTCATTCCTCATTGGAGCGGCATAAAGAACTTACTTCGATTCGACTGGCTGATTTTTATGCACTTTACGTCACCATCTTTGCCAACCGTGCAACTATTTAATTCCATTTCATACAATTTCTTTATCACCTTATGAATTGTTGTCCTCTTTTCCTTGTCCAAATCGGTAACAACAATTTCCAACGGCTCGGTTCGTGTGCCTTTAGCAATTTCATCAATTTGTTTCCATAAATCTTCAGTGATAACATCTGAGATTTCTTCTCTGCATTTATCTAGCTCTTCGGGGGAAATACCTGAATTTAAATCCGAGAAAAATCAACATCACCAAATAGTTTTGGGTTTTTTTATTATAAATTTAAATTCAAACCATAATCAGGATCTTGTGCCTTTGGAATGGTGTAATCATTCAAATTGGCAACAGTTCCATCCAATTCGATTTCATTCACATGAAAGTCGGAGAATCTGGCTTTGAGAACTCCGGTGAATCCCTTGCCAGTAGTGGTGAATTCGGTAATTCCAACTTGATTTTCTTTAAGGGATACTTTTTGAAAATTATCTCGTCTAAAAATCGATAAAGTTTTTAAAATAGATTTGCAGTGTGTTTATATACAAACCTGCCATTACGAGGAGCACCATCGTTTGAAAAGTTGTTCTGTGAGCCATAGGAATTTCTCGGTTTTGAAAAATGTTTTCCTTTTGAATCTCCTTGATTGTGGCCCCTATAGCTTTCTCGATGATTTCCTCGATTGTTGTGGCCTCCACGTCTGAAATTATGCGAATTTCTTCCCATTTCAAATGTATAGTTTTTAAAAAAGAAAAATGAGATGTGAGAAATGACGTTTTGTTTTGGATTGGTGTTTACAAAAAACACATGCGGTTTTTGGTTGGGTCCTTGGGGGGTCAAAACACGGTTTTTATTCATTGTGAATGGGTCTCAGTTGTTCAGGTTTCAAAAAGGTTTTAACACAGTAGATGCCTCGCCAGGCGCGCGTCTTTACAATTAAATAGGTTCGTTCCTACTACATTTTCATAAGAGCAAATGGTTATTTCGTTAAAAATTTCCAAATCCGATTCGAAATCATCTCATTTCCCATACAAATTCACATTTTCAAATGATAAGTCATATGATTTACAAAGCTAATGACGGGTCATATGAATTCTATTATCGTGTAAAGCGGGCTTAATTTCAACCAAATTTGGAAGAAATTCGGTAGGAAATTAAAATTTTATTTTTTTTTATATGAAATTTGACAGAGCGTTTGGACTAAAATTCAAACAAATGTAATTCATAGTGTTTCAAAGTATTGGAACTAGACTACCTACTACGTTTTTATTAGAGCTTAAAGGCCTTGTCACACAGAACGCGGTCCGGCGGTCTTTGTAAAAAATTACATACAAAATTTGCCCGTCGCGTTCTTTCCTTCCATGGTGAAGTATTGACCGGCCCGTCGGCCCGCGTTCCGTGTGACACGGCCTTAAATGATGTAATTTGGCAAATTAAGCCTAGTACGCAGATCGCGCTAAAATTTATCTTCCATACAAATTTCCTCCAAAGATAATTTTTAGCGAGGATATTTAGCTAGGCAGTACGCAGTTCACGCGCTAAATTCAAGAAGTCTCCACTTGATTTAGCACGCGAAATAATGCTTAACGCATTCTTTCACAGATAAATTTTGACATTTGTGCTCTTAGCAAACGATTGTAGAGATAAGAATTGTAGGGATAAAATTTAGTTTAGCTTGAACTGCGTACCTGGCTTTACCGAAGAAGTGTGTTCGCATCTCAAATTTCAATTTAGTTTGACAGTCCCACAATCCCAGACTGTCAATAGGCGGGTTCACATGGATTAGCATGTATGACAACATAGGTTGCATGGTTTGACAACACAGCAAGTTTTCCAAATATTTTGTAAACCTGACACATGGTTGTCAAGCAGGTTGATTTTGCGTTTCAATGATCACACATTCATGTGATCACCTAATGAACACACTCAAATGGAATCCATTCAAAGTGGAACATACTTTTTCTTTAATTTGAATAATCTTTTTTCATATCCGGATATGAATTAGATCAGTAGGGAAAAAATACAGGCCAAAACTATAAAATATTTATGTTTTGAGCCTCGTCAGCTGATATCTATTTAGGTAGAAATAGCTTTCTTTCTTTTTCCATACCACAGTTTATGTGTATCTTCATTGTTTCATTGCGTGTGTTCTGGCGGCATCAGATATGCTATCCACCAATCCCAAAAATGTTCAGATAGCTTGAGTTGTTGTTGCATCAGTTGGCAACAGAAGTTTATCAACAAGGGATTACAACAACACAAACCTATCCGGATAGCTTTGGATTGCCGCCCGAACGCGCCCATTTTTCTTCGTTGCCGTTTCATCTGAAAATCAGCTGAATTCATTCATGCAATATTTTTGACAGCTGTCATTTTAGGAATCTGCTTCTGCAAAGCTGCAAAGTTTTTTTTTTAATAAACAAAAATACAATTTTGTTTTACGAAATAGGTATTTTCATTCTGGATAAAAAACCACCAAAACCAATGGTCTACATTCACTTTCCTTCCCAATTAACTGAAGAGGAGCATATGCTCCAAGCTAAATATCAAAAGCTCAAAAAAAAAGTAAGCATTCATACCAAGCAAAAATTATTCTTACTGAATTTTCCATATAAATATTTCAGAAAAAGGCACTACATGCTCTCAAAGCACCGAAACAAGAACCCGAAAAACCACCATCCCTAAAGCGTCCAACTGATGCCCGAGATGCACGTCACCATCTTTGCCAACCGTGCAACTATTTAATTCCATTTCATACAATTTCTTTATCACCTTATGAATTGTTGTTCTCTTTTCCTTGTCCAAATCGGTAACAACAATTTCCAACGGCTCGGTTCGTGTGCCTTTAGCAATTTCATCAATTTGTTTCCATAAATCTTCAGTGATAACATCTGAGATTTCTTCTCTGCATTTATCTAGCTCTTCGGGGGAAATACCTGAATTTAAATCCGAGAAAAATCAACATCACCAAATAGTTTTGGGTTTTTTTATTATAAATTTAAATTCAAACCATAATCAGGATCTTGTGCCTTTGGAATGGTGTAATCATTCAAATTGGCAACAGTTCCATCCAAATCGATTTCATTCACATGAAAGTCGGAGAATCTAGCTTTGAGAACTCCGGTGAATCCCTTGCCAGTAGTGGTGAATTCGGTAATTCCAACTTGATTTTCTTTAAGGGATACTTTTTGAAAATTATCTCGTCTAAAAATCGATAAAGTTTTTAAAATAGATTTGCAGTGTGTTTATATACAAACCTGCCATTACGAGGAGCACCATCGTTTGAAAAGTTGTTCTGTGAGCCATAGGAATTTCTCGGTTTTGAAAAATGTTTTCCTTTTGAATCTCCTTGATTGTGGCCCCTATAGCTTTCTCGATGATTTCCTCGATTGTTGTGGCCTCCACGTCTGAAATTATGCGAATTTCTTCCCATTTCAAATGTATAGTTTTTAAAAAAGAAAAATGAGATGTGAGAAATGACGTTTTGTTTTGGATTGGTGTTTACAAAAAACACATGCGGTTTTTGGTTGGGTCCTTGGGGGGTCAAAACACGGTTTTTATTCATTGTGAATGGGTCTCAGTTGTTCAGGTTTCAAAAAGGTTTTAACACAGTAGATGCCTCGCCAGGCGCGCGTCTTTACAATTAAATAGGTTCGTTCCTACTACATTTTCATAAGAGCAAATGGTTATTTCGTTAAAAATTTCCAAATCCGATTCGAAATCATCTCATTTCCCATACAAATTCACATTTTCAAATGATAAGTCATATGATTTACAAAGCTAATGACGGGTCATATGAATTCTATTATCGTGTAAAGCGGGCTTAATTTCAACCAAATTTGGAAGAAATTCGGTAGGAAATTAAAATTTTATTTTTTTTTATATGAAATTTGACAGAGCGTTTGGACTAAAATTCAAACAAATGTAATTCATAGTGTTTCAAAGTATTGGAACTAGACTACCTACTACGTTTTTATTAGAGCTTAAAGGCCTTGTCACACAGAACGCGGTCCGGCGGTCTTTGTAAAAAATTACATACAAAATTTGCCCGTCGCGTTCTTTCCTTCCATGGTGAAGTATTGACCGGCCCGTCGGCCCGCGTTCCGTGTGACACGGCCTTAAATGATGTAATTTGGCAAATTACCGAAGAAGTGTGTTCGCATCTCAAATTTCAATTTAGTTTGACAGTCCCACAATCCCAGACTGTCAATAGGCGGGTTCACATGGATTAGCATGTATGACAACATAGGTTGCATGGTTTGACAACACAGCAAGTTTTCCAAATATTTTGTAAACCTGACACATGGTTGTCAAGCAGGTTGATTTTGCGTTTCAATGATCACACATTCATGTGATCACCTAATGAACACACTCAAATGGAATCCATTCAAAGTGGAACATACTTTTTCTTTAATTTGAATAATCTTTTTTCATATCCGGATATGAATTAGATCAGTAGGGAAAAAATACAGGCCAAAACTATAAAATATTTATGTTTTGAGCCTCGTCAGCTGATATCTATTTAGGTAGAAATAGCTTTCTTTCTTTTTCCATACCACAGTTTATGTGTATCTTCATTGTTTCATTGCGTGTGTTCTGGCGGCATCAGATATGATATCCACCAATCCCAAAAATGTTCAGATAGCTTGAGTTGTTGTTGCATCAGTTGGCAACAGAAGTTTATCAACAAGGGATTACAACAACACAAACCTATCCGGATAGCTTTGGATTGCCGCCCGAACGCGCCCATTTTTCTTCGTTGCCGTTTCATCTGAAAATCAGCTGAATTCATTCATGCAATATTTTTGACAGCTGTCATTTTAGGAATCTGCTTCTGCAAAGCTGCAAAGTTTTTTTTTTAATAAACAAAAATACAATTTTGTTTTACGAAATAGGTATTTTCATTCTGGATAAAAAACCACCAAAACCAATGGTCTACATTCACTTTCCTTCCCAATTAACTGAAGAGGAGCATATGCTCCAAGCTAAATATCAAAAGCTCAAAAAAAAAGTAAGCATTCATACCAAGCAAAAATTATTCTTACTGAATTTTCCATATAAATATTTCAGAAAAAGGCACTACATGCTCTCAAAGCACCGAAACAAGAACCCGAAAAACCACCATCCCTAAAGCGTCCAACTGATGCCCGAGATGCACGTGAAGTTGCTAGAAAACTCATTAAAAGCGGAGCGATTCCGGCAATACAAAAACAACAAACCAAACAGGATCAAACTTCTTTCAAACGACCCAAGGGTCAAGAAAGAAAACGTGTGATTCCTGAGGCAAGTGTTTCCTCCTATCAACCATTTTCATCGACTCAAAACGATGTGGCACAAGAAAATATAAGTGAAATTATCAAAGAAGAACCGAGAATGCAAGATTTATATCAAAAGTTCGCAACCGAAAGGGATCGCGAGGAACGTGGACTCAACGAGAAAGGTTTGGATCCGGCAACAGGCGATAAACCACGCGCCGGGCACACGATTTTTGTTTCTGGCAATAAAGTCACTGAAGAGTTTTTGAAGAAAAATTTCAATGAATTCGGAACAATTGTAAATGTTTCAATGGAAATCGAAAAAGGGTATATAATTGGAATTTTTTTTTTTAAGTTGGAGATCTCATTTTATTTTATAAAATCTTAATTTATTCTAGACGCGGATTTGTGACATTTTCAAAACCTGAATCGGCTGATCGAGCTATTGTTGAAATGCACAGTAAGAATATTGGAGGAATCAGCTTACAGGTGCAGCTTGCTAGACGTCAACCTCAAATCGAACCAATCAATGATGCATCTTCATCAGCAGTCTGGTCCACAATTGGTGAGTTATGTCAAGGACTACTTCTTAAAAAATTGCATTTACCTTCGTGTAAGAAAAAGACTCCCTACCTTCGTGTAAGAAAAAGACTCCCAATGAATATGTCTTCTGAGGGTTTAAATACTTAACTACTTGTTTCGAAGATTGCCGATATGTACCTACATTCCTCTTTTTTGGCATTTGTTTTGTTTGTAACTCGTAACTACCAATGTAACGACAATAACGCACTAGTCTAGCCTCTAGCCTTGAGTTAAAATGTTCATAACCAATGACTTAATCTCTTTTTCATTTATGATTTAACGCATTACAGTTTTTCTTCCATATTTTTTTTCAAATTCCTCCACACAACACAACTACCGATATAAAACACAAATGTCTGTTTTCTTTTCAGCTGCAAGCAAATCCCAGAAAGGTAGCCATAAGGATCGCCGAGAAATGGTTATATACAATGAAGACTTGTTTCAATAAAATAAATATGTTCTTTTAAAAGAAATGCAAAATAAACGACTTAAATAATAATAATAAAGGTATTTATTTTTTTTCTTTTAATTCCAAATTATTTTTTAATTTTATAAATTAATTTAATTTTATTTAAATTTAACGTATCTAGGTTTAAAACAACATAATTATTATTTTGCCCTTTTTTTGTTGATTTATTTATGGTAAAGTATTATTTATTTAAACAAAAAACTCGTACGATAGTCTGAGATATAAATTAAACTTTTTATTCGTAATAATTAATTGATTTATGTAGTAGTATTTTCTTGTATGTATGTATTGTTGTAGTTCGTAGAAAAAATAACAGAAAACAAAAATTAAAAAAACATCTCTTCCTTTGTTGTATATTGTAATAAATGTTCCGCATTCGGATGCGAGATATGACCAAATTAATTGAAAAAAGAAAGTTAAGAAATGCAGTAAAGGCTGAGTGGTGATCGAGAGATTGCCTTATTGATAACCTACGACAGTCGTCCATCATTTCCTGGCGGATTGAAGTAGTCCCAATGATGATGGTGTATATTTCTGCCCGTCAACATGTAAATGACGAAGCTTAAAGCCATGACTACAAGAAGCACTACTGCTGTGGATATGTTCCTTGGTTGTACCTGGTCCTTGTTATTTTCGTTGTTAGGACGCAGAGTGTTTGTTAGCTGAGTGATAATGTTGATCAGTGGTAGACTGCACGCTGAGATAAACTGACGACCTGCCTGGGCTACAGTTTGGGGAGGTTGTTCTGGACGGATGCTTCGGCTGCGACGGCGTTGATGTTCCTCCTCTGATGAAGAATCACGTCTGCGATGGTGACGTCTTCGGCGATAAACTGGTGGAGGACCAACTCCTGGTTCATCATCATTACCGGGATGAAGTTGGTTGTAGAATCCAACAGGAGGAATTGTTTGCAAGTTGTAGTCTGCTAGATGGACACTTCGTAAAGTATCGTCATGATCGCGGAGTTGTAAGTGCACAGCCGATGGAGGAGGTGGTCGAATGGGAGGAGTTTCGGGCTCTCTAGATGGTAAAGGAGGTGGTGGAATAGAATCCTGTTGGGTTTGTGTCTTAGCTTCAGCAATGGTCTGGGTGGAAACTTGAGCATGTTCGCGTTCAGTATTGCGTACCCTCTCTACGATGTCTTCTATAAATCCGGGTGGTAGTTCAATATTTTTCACCACCAAGTTTCCTGATCGACATTCTAGCTCTTCAGCTTGAATCTGAGCTCCATGTAAATGTGATACCATTATCTGGCCAGCCTGAAGGGCATGCACTCGCAGGCGTTCCACTTCTAGATCAGCTATCGCTAAGTGACTGGGCATAACTCCAGTGAATGGAACTGGCACTGGTTGTTCAGCAATTGAGAGTGATTCAGTATGGTCGGCTGTGGATCGCTTTCTTGGCGGAGCAGTTGGAGGTGGACTGAGAGTTTTTTCCCTTTCATGTGACTCGTCTGCTGGCGCTGGCTCTAGTAGAAGCTTTTTCGCTTGAGAAATTAATATTTTTTCTTCCACTTGATGTGATGTCTCAGAAATAGGCGGAGAAGGTAACGGTGTAGTTTCTTTTTCTTCACTTACTTCAGACTTGAGTTCATATGAATCTTCTGTTTTAAGTCTTTCGTTTTGGTCCCCGTCGTAACTCTCATGCTCTTCAGACTGAGAATCTGGACGTAATCTTTGCTGAATAGCAAGCTCTTCTAATAATCTATTTTTTTCTTCCTCCTCTTCTTCTTGTTCTCGTATTCTTCTCTCTAATTCCTTTTCTTTCTCGGCATGTCTTAGCAAAGCTTCTTCCAAATATCTTTGTTCTTCTTCCAGCTCCCTTAAAAGTCTCTCGTCAGCCTCCACTTCTTCTTGAAGTCTTCGGTTGGCTTCTTCTTCTTCTTCCTCGCGTATACGTTTTTGTTTCTCTTCTTCCTCATGTAGTCTTTGTTTGGCTTCGAACGCTAGTTCACGTTGACGTTCAAGTTCACGTTCTCGTTCTTCCTCTTCTTGTTGCTGACTTTCAACATCGCTACTTCGAGTGTAAGATTGGACTTCTTCGTCGACTTTAGCATTTTCTTCTTCCGACACAGCACGTGAACTTTGCTTCTCTTCTTCTTTATAACGACTTTCTTCATCAGATTTGCTATGCGAGCCATCGTAAAGACCTTCTCTTCGAAGTATCTCTTCTTCCAAATCCAAATCATCTATAGGTTGGACTGTTAGCGAAGCTTCAAGCACTGTCTGGCCATTTAAGTTCGGTACAGGCGTTGGAATACGCTTTTCAATGAGAATGGCGGATGGTGTCTGTGGTCTACTAAGAGATTTTGCTTGCGATGATGCTCTAGATCTATCTGAAGCACTTCTCTGACTCGCTTCCCTAAATCGTTGAATTCCTCTTGCTAAAATTTCCTCGTCGATTTGCTTAGCGCGCTCTAACTCAGCCTCTTCGTCCTCTTTCAGTATTTCGTCAAGCGTTTTTGTTCTTCTTGGTTCTATGATTTTCATATCTTCAGTTATTTCAAATTCCTCGCATACAAAATCATCGGGCAGTGGATCGGTTTGGGTAGAAACCTCTACCTCAACATTTTCTTGCTGATTATAATCATCGCTACTTTGCTCGTGTAATTCACGATAAGCGATTCTCTCACCGCCACCGTCGCGATCATCTCGATCGTCTCGGCTTTCGATGTCTTCATTGTCGTCTCCACCATGCCTGTCTCTATGGAAGTTTCTCTTCTCTCGAGGAGGGCGAGGTGGCGGCGGCAGTGGTCGGTATTTCATTTTATTTATAACATCACCCGATTGAAGATTCCTTGGAGATTCGGGTCGTTCATCGAGTTCGGGTTCTTCATAATCGGTAAAATCTTGACTTCCATAATCCCTAACAATATATAAATTAAGAATTGACATCAGAATGTGTAATGTACATTTATATTATTATTTATTGATTCATATTCGTATGAAATGGTGCAAAGGTGATTGTATCTAAAGTAAAAGCCATGCCACTCGGTTAAAAACTGTAAAAAAAAAGCTTTAAGAACAAAAAAATAAAAACAAAAACCAACAACAAAATGTACGCAATGGAATGAAAATTGCAGTATAATAATTAAGAAATGTCCGAAGCTCAAAGCTTTACAATTTGTCTTAAACAAACTTTATAATCTGCATTTCTGTGTCTAGTTTTTAATCTGCTGCTTACAGTTCAGAACTTCATTTCAATAGAAAAGTTAATTGGTTTCTTTGGAGAATAGAAGTTTTTTGGTCCAAATGACTCACGAATTGTTATGGTCAACATAAACCCTAGCTTTTTATCAAAACGTAAAGTGGGTCATCATAAAGCTTTTCGAGATTCTAGACCATTTTCGTTGGGCGCCATTTAAAATTGTATGTCAGTTGAATTTTACTAATTAAGCCCTCGAAGAATTTTTCCCATGGGTGGAGGGGGGAAGGTGTCGGGCAAAAAATGGCCTTCGACTGAAAACCACCAGAAAACAAACGTATTTGTCATGAGCCACAATTAAAAAATAAAGAATATATTTGTGAATTGTTATGGCCCATAGATGTTGTATTTTTGACTTTTTTAACATATTGAGCCATTTCCGCCAAATTATCGTAAGCGATAAAAAAGAATAAAGTATCGTAACTGACATATAAAAGGGTCGTTATTTTTTATCTTTGATTTGTTGCTATATTATAGTTTTTAACTACAAGAGCAAGTTCGGGCGATTCAAAATGCATTTTTAGTAAAAAAAAAAAAAATGCTTAAAATTTAAAATGGCGCCCAACACAAATTCTAGAATTCCAAAAAATATAATCTATAGAGCGCTCCTGAGCGATTGGTCAGAAAACAACTTTTATTTATTTTACAAAATATAAGAAGTACCTACGTTTAACACTTTTTTTTATGTATTTATTTTTTTCTTGGACATTCAAACCGATTGAAGCAACGGGCAGCAATAAATTTCATCTATCCCGATTGGATAAAAGGCTCAGAAAAAAAAAATAAATTAAATTGTTGTTGCTGTTGTTGTTTTGTTCAAACGTTTAATATTAATATAATGCGAAAGCTTTGCAGCCTACATTGTGTGTTATCACACAAAAACCCTTTTGAATAATTGTTTTCCGTTAGATAAAATTTTGAGTAAAATATAGCGGTTAGGCTCGATATATTTCCGTAGTACTATAAAATATACGAACTTTCCTATATTATTGGCTTCCTAAAACTATGTAAATAAATTTTATTAATTTAATTACATATTACCCAACTTTTCTGTTTTAATTTTCGCTATTTTCTATTTGTTATTGTGTGCTTATCACAAGTTTTAATACCATCAAAATATGTATGTATAAAAATATTATTAGCATTAAAAATTACGAAAGCAATAGATATCGACCATGATTAGACAAAACAAATATGATGCTTTATTAAAAATGATTAAATAAAATAAACAAAACAATAACCATATTAATTAAAGAAATACAATCTTTATTTTCTATAATAATTTAAGCATTATTGTATTATCTTATATTAATAGCTATAAACACTACAATTTATTACAATAGTAACAACTTAAATAAGTATTTTTTTTTTAAATATATTAGCTAAGCGCAAACTACTAATTTAATAATTTAACTTAAAACAAAACAAAAATTAAATAGGTTTTTACTATTAATTAGTTTCAAAAGGCATGTCAGATTTGCAAAAAAAAAATAAATTAGGACACAACGACAACGGTTACAAACAACCATTTTCTTTTCTTTCAAAGCCTATCACAAACAAAAAAAGCAAACCAAAAACATAAATATAAATATAATAATTTATAAATTAAACTAAAAATTAATATAAGAAAGAAAAAAACAATAAATAATTAGACAATTACAGATGATTTCAAAGAAACTCCCCAGTGCAATTTATGGAAGTAATGTGAATCTTGTTTTAAGTAGTTTTCTTACTTTTGAGATACAGCTGCCAAGCTCGAAGCGGACCTCCTCCGTGGCGGAGTAGGCCTTCCAATTATGCTGTAATTTGCTGCTGAGATTTCATGTTCTGCCACTAATGAAGGTGAAGCCTTTCGTTGGTGTGGCATTGTTGCAAAACGTTCACCAGGCGAACGTGTGAATTTCTTACGTCTGGCAGGTGGTGTTGGCTTGGGTAAGTTTTCCTTACGTACAACCGCATAACTGAAATATATATAGAAGACATTTGTACATTTTTTTTACAATAAATCGAGACTCGATGTCGATCTCATATTACCCATCGTTTTCCATCATCTCAATTATGTACTTCTCATGTAGTTCTTCAGCATTGAGATTTGGATTGTCATTTTCCTCTCGCATTGCAATGTCCAAAGCTAAAGAGTCTGCTCCTTGTGAAGTTCGATCATCTTCGTCGATACCCAGACGAGATAGAGACTTAGATTTTCGGGGCGTTACAGAGGTGTCAGTGTAGTTTTCAGGAGTTGCTAGAGGTATATTGTATTCGTGCTCAGTACGGTAGACGATGACCTTGAAAAAAAAAATAATGGTTATGATGTGGAAGTAGAAAATCTTACAAATACAAGCTTTGTTCAATTCGGAACAGAAAATTGCTCAAAGAAAAAAGTTTTGTTACAAAACGTTCAGACTGATGTTAAATGAGTGTGACAAGATCACTTAAAATCTGTATTTTTAAATATTTTTTTTTTTGACAGCTGACATTTACTATTCTGACGTTTTTTTTTATAATTATTGCTCTCCCGTTTCTATTCTATTAGTATTCTATTTTATTTAACGTTTTTTTTTTTTTTCATTGAACAAAGCTTTTCAAAGTGTTTTGAGCTGGTTAACATTTTGGTTAATAAAATAAGTCATTATTATTCATCAAGAAAAAATCTTACAGGTTATAATTACATTCATTATATAATATATATAAACAGAATTTAGTATTTAAATCAAATTAGTAGAAGCTGGAAAATTAGAAAAAAAATCTTAAAAATTGTAAAATACTTAAAGTTTTTATTTATTTTTTGTTTTGAAAAATTAGTTCGTAAAAAAAACAAAAAAAAAATCAATAAAATTGGTTGGTTTTATTTATATGTTTTGTGTAACAATTTATTTTTCATATTCAGATCTTTTACATACGATTAAGTATAAACAATAATTTTGTACCAAAAAAAAGGTTTTTTTTTTTTAAAGCTATAAAATATATTAAGCTTAACTTAAATAATATTTTTTTTCGTTCGATTTCGGAAAAAAAGTCGAGATTTGAAGTTTTTCTTTACCAACAAATCAAATTATTTCTATTTTCATTTATTTATTTATGTATGTGATTTTGAATACATGATTGTTATTGATTTTTTTTCATTCTTGTATTCAAGTAAATATTTTTGTTAATAAAAACTTGTTAAAAATAAACATAAATATAATGAATAAAAATTCCACAAAATTCTTCTTTTTTTTAATTTTCCAGTTGCATTTTAAATTAAAATCTTTGAAAATAATTTGTTTCTTATAAAAAGTATAAATATGTAAATAAATATATGTATTTAAATGTATTTAAAAAATTTGAGGTATAATTTCCCCCTTCAAAGTAATATAATGCCTTGAATTTTATTTTTAATTGACGAATAGACTTGACCAAAACGTTGACCAGCTCTTCGGCCTAGAGTACGAAAATTATAACCTACTTCCTCTGGTTTATTGTCTTCCCTCAAATGGCTATTCGACACGGATCTGCCTCCGAATCCATTGACATAAGAATCCTTTTCCAAAGAATATCTTAACTGCTTGCGACGCCTTCTTGGTGGTTGTGGTGGTTGCATTGGTAATTCATTGCGTTGTTGTTCTTGTTGGATGTTTTCCTTCTCTTCGTCAGCGAAATTCTTATTACGAATTGAATAATCCTCATCGTCGTATTGTATTGAAGGTGTTCCCCCGACTGACATGTCCTGACTGTTCTTAAAGCGTCCCTTACGCAATGGACGTGCTGGTGCATGTCGGAAATAATCGCTGCCGGCTTGAGACAATGAAATATCATCGGCATAATCATCAATTTGTGAAGCATTTTCTGAGTCATAATGATGACGTTGACGCTGTTGTTGACTCAAACGTCTTGGCTTTGGCGGTGGTACATCGTAGCCGTAATCTATGCGATCAATGCTGCTGCCATTAAAGCTGCCTGTTTGTGAGCCAATTAATTCAAGTGGATTGGGAGCCTTATCAAATTCTGTTTCCAAATTAGAATCCAGGAATTTTTGTTTTTCAATGCTGAATTCTTGTGAGGCACCCTTTTTCCTCAAGAGGAATTCATCAGAACTAATTTCTTCGAAAACAAAGCGCTTTGAGCTTGCTGTTGATTGGGTATCTGGATTATATTCTTTTTCGTTGTGATGTTTCAGATGTGAATCGGCTTCGAGCTCTGCTTTGCGTAGGAATTGATTCTTTTCGGCCTCCCTTTGAGTCCAGCCAATATCTCTGCCTTCCTCGGACACCAAATCTGAGTCCTGATGTACCATAGGCCGCCGTTTGAATTCGCGTTCGCGAGTTTTCGATATTTCATGAATTACCCTATTTTCCTCGTCATAATCGGCGAATTGCTTTTGCTCCACCACACCCAACATGGCAAGCTCCGCTTCTTCCTTTGCATTATCCTCAAGCACCTCTTTCATGCGACGCTCCATTGATGATTCCCGTTCAAAGGAACTCTCTTGCTCGCTCTCAAAGCGGCGATATCGTGAGCCTTCGCTATCATTGTAGCTTACATCTGAGAATTTATCCGCCCAACGCGATCGCACGGGACCTGGACCTCTGTCACCCTGTGGTGTACTTGAGGACTCAGCCGATGGTTGAGTTGTTTCAGTGCTTTGAATCACACTGATGGGCTCATCCACAGTGCTCTCAACTACTTGAGGTTTTTGCTTTTTCCTGAATGCTCTTGGGTATGTACCAAAACTAAAATCGAACCTTTGTTTCTTGGGAGGTGCAGTGACGGCCCCAGATTCGGGAGTTGTACCTGAAACTGTTGTGTCTTCGATATCTGATGGCTCCTTAAAAGATTTACTGCGAGTTAGTTTTAACGAAGAGAACTTATCAGGGAGCTTAAACTTTGACATATCAACCTTTGTGAACTCGGGGCGCTTCATTTCGGGCATTTTGATCTTTGAGAATTCTGGAGCCTTAAAGCGTTTTCGGTTTGTAGCCTTAGGGCTTCCTGATGGCGCCTTTTTCTGACTTCGAAATTTCGTTTTGATCTTGCCTGCTTGGTTCTTTAGTCCCGCTTGCATTCTTCGAGTTTTATCTTGAGCATTAGCCATGAAGCCTTTCTTTTTACTTTCTGCTTCCATTGGTATGTCTTCTAAGGCACTTGAATCTACTTGACTTGTTTGCATTTCATAATCATTCTGAGATTCTGATGGCTGAGATGTTGTGGCAGCTGAATTGAAATAACGTTCTTCAAGATCTTTTTGCAGCTCTTCGGCTTCCTTAAGCTCATCAGAAATTGTTTCATCTGAGATAATATCGAGTGAAGGTTGGGACACTTCTAATTTGGGCATTTCTTGGGCCATCTGTGGCGCTGGAGAGGGATCTTTTTTAAGTGCTGACACATGAGTTGGGGGTTCGGGGGTTGGTTCTTTTTGAATTTCCTTCGAAGGTTCTCCAATAGGTTCGTATTCATGGTCGCTAAAATAAATTAAAATAATACAAATGGTTAACTAAAATAGTTTGAGATTCAGTTTGTAACAATATACATAGACATACAAATAAATGGTTGGTATATAAGAATTATAAACATACAAAATGCAAGATGACTATTGTATACAAATTACATTCATGAATGAAACCAAAATTTAGTAATTCAAATTTCAAAGCTTTATTTGAAACCAAATTTAACATTTTCGAAAAGAAATTTTTTTTATTCAAAGTTTTGTTGTTTTTAGAAGTTTGGATTTATATAAGATTTTTGAGGTCATCAAATTTTAAACCCTCAACGCTATATGTAGGTCAGTTATAGGTAATTTTTTTTTCGAGTTCTCTTTTATAATAATTCATCATAATGGCCCCGTACGAAACCAAGGATCTTAAAAAATTTGGGTGGTTATTTTAATTGTACCTTGCTGCAGTTTATATTATTCCCCCTCCCCCCTCCCTTTACCACGCGGCAAGTGCCAAGAAAGAACACACAAGACTTACAAAATTAATTTTTCATAAGAAAATTATTGGCTAACTTTTGTTCATTATATACTCCTTCCGAAATATTAGGTGTACCTATAGGAATCTGTGGTTAAATTTAATGGTCGACTTGAAATAAAAACTTACAACCCTTAACAATACCGTATAAGGATTTATAAAATGTGCACAGTCGATAGCTATACGTCTACCAAATATATTCGGGATCAAGTTCGGCAAAGGAAGGTCTGGATAAGCCAGGGTCTGTTCTGTTGAGATTATGTGATTACGCTGATAACTATATTATAAAAGTGTACCATTGGCAATTTATTTGAAAAATCGAAACACGAACTTATTTGGAAAAATGCGCAAAAATCGAGTCGATCTTCTATTGAAAGCATTGCTCTACAAAAGGATCGACGGATAATCGAGAAGTGCTAATGTTATCTACTTGACATAGCAATGAATCGACAGCAATAAGGGTGTGGATTGGAGAGAATATAAAACTAAATGTAGTTATAGTCTAAATATAATGGCGCAAAATTTTAAACAGCCTGTTGTTAAGGTATTAGCATGATACTACTTCACAATTTTCTAACTTTAAAACTCTTTACTAAAATATTCTTAGTTTTCTAACTAGTATCATATTAAACCTATTTTTATTCCTGAACACGCCTAAAACAGTGACAGTTGAACCTATTTTTGCAATAATTGTAGCTGCCAAAGTGACACTTGGATTTAGTATGATACTAAAAAGATAAAATAGGCAGTTGGCAATTTTAACTTTAGTAAAATGTTAAAAAGATAATACGATGATAACTCGTTTAAAATTTGGAAAAGCCTGTTTTTAACCTAGCACCATACTCAAAATGCTTTAACATCATACTAAATCGTCTAAAATTTTGCGCCAATGATGCTTAAAAAGGAACATGGCAGATCAATTGCCTTCATTTTATTCCCCCATTTGCAAAAGCATGAAGTGGTAAAATTGCAGTTGACATTTTATTTCGTGTTGCATTCATAAGTCCAAAATGCATACCTAATACAACAAACTATCAGATTAAGACTCAATCTTAATGTTGCAAGTACAAGAAATGCTCATAGACACATCTCAAAAAACATTAAATTATGAATATTTCATTTATGTCGGCCTTACCGTATGTAGTTATGTATGTATGTATGTACCTAAACAAAAGTATTTTACTAATTATAAATAATGTTTTACGCACTTTGCGAAATAAAATATGCTCATAAAAATGTAAAGATTCACTTGTGAACAAAGTTATTTAACTTAAACATTTTTCCAATTTTTTTTAAGTTTCGTAAAGTATAGGACGTTACCTACCCGTTCATATGAAAATTATAATATTTAGTTAAGTTTTTAGGCGATTTTGTTGCTATAAAGATTATACATATTTATGTATCAAAAATGATACATGGACGTAGGCGGCACGAGAAAAAAATAGCTAAGTGTATGAAATATGATACATGGGACAGTTAAGGTGTTAAAAAAACATTTTATTGATTCGACTTTTTGAATATTAAAATAAATCTTTATCAAACAAAACTTTGTTTAATAAAATATTTGTTGGAAGTGTCTCCCTGTTTTGAGACAAAGGAAGTACACCGCTATTTTGATTTAAATTATTTTATCGGTAAACGTAAATTTAATTGTAGGTATGCAATAAACAGCACAAATAATAAAACTAGCTAACCCAATATTAAAATCAACTAATTACTCGGAACACTTTTGATATAGTCATTTGAAAAAAAGTGTCGCACTATTGGCGACGCTCCCCTACATTTATTCTTCAGAAAATCTTACACAGTATCTTTTCTGATTTCTCTGGGAAAAATTTTGGTTTGTCAAAATTAGGTGCTACGAAATTCTTTTTTCAAAATACTGACAATTAATCTTTAGTTAAGCCTAGTACGCATATCGGGAAAAAACTTTTCTTTTCATAAAAAATTTTTAATTGGAAAAACTTTATCTTCAATTTTTTTTCCAAGCAGTACGCAGCTCACGCGCAAAATTGTGACGTTTGTACCCGCTATTGGGGGAAACGTCAAAAAAAGTCCCACTTAATTTTGCCAGGAAAGAAGCATTATTTTGCGGGAAAAATTTTGACAGGTCAATAATTTTGCACGATAAACACGATCATCTTTTGTATGCTGATAATATTATACAAAAAGAAAAAAAGAAGAAAAACATTTTGCGTAATGGAATGTTTAGAGGAATATAAAATACATACTTTTATTTTACGAAATTTCAATTTCAAAATCGATTCGATTATTTGTTGTTTGACATAAGCTTGACACTTGCTTTTCTAACGTTTTTGTAGAGATTATAGGTTTGTTCGTTGAACTTTACCCAGGGCTGACCCAGGTTTTCTTGACAACCCCAAGAGTTGCCAAAAAAACCTGGGTTTTTAGATTCTCTAAAAACACTTTAGGGCTCTGAATTGTGTTGTTGACATTTTAAGCAAGAAAGAATTTCTGTACTCGAAAAATTAAAACTTAAAATACGATTGAAAAATGAATAAAAACAACTTTAAACGTTTCTATTTTCTTTTCCAATTTAATTTTATTCAATAAGTGCACCATTTTATCTAATTTCCTTTAAACAATCACGAATCTTCAACAAAATAAATGCTTTACAATGTATGTCACTTGGCAGTTTATTCGTTACCTCAACTCGCCCCAGCAAAAAACCTAGATCTACTTCAGGGCGAGTTCAGGGCGACCCCAGGTTTCAAAAAACAGAGAATTTGATTGTTAGGGTGAGTTCAGGGTTTTCAAAAAACGCTTTGGGGCGACTCCAGGGCGACTTCAGGGCTCAACGAACAAACCTTATATCGATCTGCGTACAAGGCTTAAGGTAAAACTCTGCTAAATTTGCTTTTTCAAATTAAGATTTTATTAACAATATTAAAGTGAACTTAAAAAAATTTAAGTGTACAACAGAGGACAATATATTTTAGTAAACTACATAAAAGCACGCGCTATTTTATGTTTTTTTTTTATTATTTGCAGACTTTTGTAAAATAGGAGAATTTTGAAAAAATAATTTTGACCAGGCAAAATTTTGACGCCAGTCGTTAATTTTAGTTTGGTAATATTAAATTTTTTCTCCGATTTATGAGTATGGAGAATGATTTTGGGGGTTTTATTTTGTAAAGGATAATTTGATTTCTTATAATGATGCTTTTGTTCCTATTTGCCAGAATGCCAGCTTAAGTGGAAAACTTGCAATGTTAACACGGTTAACACGTGTCACCGAGCACATGAAGTTTCCCATACAAATAACAGGTAGATTTTTAGTCTTTTACTTAAAAATTTCGCAAAATTGTAATTGTTGATGAATAAAAACGAAACTTGGCAGAAATCTTAAAAATATGGTAAAGCATAAAAAAAAATATTTTTACATTTTAAACATTTTTTTTACCCACTTAAAAATAACGATGAAAAACAGTGATTTTTCATATGCTCAGTGGCACATGTTAACGTTAATCGATTTCAATGAAATTTTGCACAGAATTCTTTTAAATCAACCTCATCCCTTTAAAGGGGGGGGGGGGGGGTGAAAGAAATTCGAACATTATCAAAATAAACGTCACCCTAATACATATGATGCCCCACCAAAACGATAAAAAAAAGAACAGCCTCTTTGTTTTTATTTAATAAATGTTAATGAACGCGGTTAATTTAAAAATAGATGTGATAAAACGATAATTATCGTATTTTCCGGATTAGGTAGAAAAATATTAATCCTAAAAAAAAATTATTCTGACAAAAGTTGTAGATAGTTAGAATAGTTACTTATATTCTGAACAACTTTTGGTAAGTGTATTTTTAGTCAAAAGTTGAGAATATTTGAGCTATTCAACGAAAACTAGTTTTAGTTAAATTCAAGATGGCGGCTAACGCAATAGAGCACTTGAAAAGTGTGGCTGAGTTCCGAAATGTAAAAAAAAAAATGTTTTGATGCGGTAGTAATACATTTTTCATACGCTCAGCAACGCAAACTTGACGTTTTGTAGAAATATTAATTTGCATAAGTTTGGCGTTTCGGAACGCAAGCAAAATATTTTAAATCGAAGCAGCTAACAAATTTTTGATGCGCAGTTTGCACAGTAAATACGCATCTGATGCATTTTGGAACTCAGCCTGTAGTGTAGACTCCCAATAAGCCCCTTTAATGTTTAAAATAAAAAAAAAACTATCTAATATTTTGCATTTCAAGTGTATGTAAGTATGTACATTCCGACTTCTTCTTTCTTTTGCGCTGATAATTCTTCATTTTTTATATATTGTTCGAAAATCACGAATGTGATGCTCAAAACTTTCCATCGGTATTTTTTTTTACCGAGAACAAATTTTCCAAAGAAATTTAAGCTGTCATTTCATTGAGTTTTTTGTTCTCAGGAGATTTATTTTTAGGAGAGGTTCACGATTGAAATATTTTCGGGGGAGTAAAAAATTCCTTGAGTGACGAAATTCCCCTCGAGATTACCTATAAATTCGATAAGGATCCTTAACTCCTAAAAAAAAAAATTCAGTAAAAATTCAAAAAATCAAATTTTTTTTTTTTAATCTGAACATAATTTGGACTTGTGTCGAAATTTCATTGACTAGAAATAGAAAATAAAAATGTATGTTTGAAGTTCTCTGCCTGCAATAACAAGTACCTATACCTACGGATAGCGGGTCTCAAGGACTCTTTGATATGCCTGTAATCATTCTCCAAACAACCAAACACCGTTGCATCGTAAAAAAAGTGCGCATAATTATTTGGAATTTTTTTTGAGAATAATCTTCACATTGGACCAGCGTTTAATTTTTGAAATAAAACATTTTTCTTAGCTGCAGCCATTTCGTATTTATATACGAAGACACTTATAAGAATTTGGCTGGTTGATTTATTTTTAGAATTTCAGGTTTGGTGAACTTTTTTTGTTTTATTTTTTTCTTCAAAAGAAAATAATTGTAGAAAGTTTTTCTAGTTACAAGTACGCGCCTCAGCACTGCATACCCCAAGTTATATCTGAACGAATGAATGCAAACTTAAGATATAAATAAAATCATTCATTGACTCTTGAGATACAATTTACTTTTAGATGATAATGTTTTTGTTTTTGTTTTTATTGTTTAATGTGCTCAATTTTAATTGTAAACGAATCAATTTACTTACTGTTAAATGGTTTCAGGTTTTGTTTTAATGTAATGTTTCGAATTTTGTTTTTTTTTTTTTTTTTTTTTTTTTTCAATTTTGTTTTTGGGGTGAGCAGATGATTCGGCTGGGTTGAGATCTTACCGGGAAAAGTATGTCCTTTCAAGCCAGTGTTTCTTATCTAATTGATTATTGGAAGACGAAGGCATGTTCTCGTTTCGACCTAAGTGCGAACCATGCTCACCAAAGTTGAAACTAACGGTTTTTGTCATAGATCGTGTTCCTAAGCTAAGACTATCTAATTCCGACGCGCGGTCAGCTGCTGCACGATCTTGCGATTGGGTACGATCATGAGATTTTCGTTGAAGCAATTTTGATCGTGCAAGGCGTTGCTCTGAAGGAGCTCTAATTAGATTAGTGCGGGGTTGTTGTCCTAATTTTATCTGATTTTCATGCTCATCGCGAATAAATTCCGAAATTGTCAATTCTGAATCGTAAAAATCCGGGACCGCAATTGGAACGGAGACTAGTTTCTTATTGCCTACAGTGATAATTTGTGCTGGAGCTGGAGGAATTAGTTCGTTTAAATCATTTCGCCGAGAACCACTTAGATCAGCTTGACTTGAAGACGTGTAACTTCTGCGATCACCTGCCACAAGGTGCATCTGGCTTGATCGGGAATTAGAAAGAACTATTGGCGCAAAGGGTTCTTGTGGGTCTACGGAAAAGGCCATCGATTCAGAGCGCACGTCTTGATTGAATCTTTCTTGAGTCTGACCTATTTGATCAGAGCTTGCATATAAACGAGATTGTCGCAAAGGTGAAGGCGATTTAGGTGGGTGGCTGGAATATTGATCCATTTCGTCGACCTTGAGTGAAAATGTTTCAGTGACCTTAACTGTAAGCAGAGGTTTCTCTGGTGGTTTTTGAATTGACATATTTCCAGCATGAGATGGTTCCTCAATTACCGACATTGCGGCAGAACGTTCAACTTTCTCTCGCTTAAAGACACCCATAAATCGGGATGTAGAAGGTGAACCTTCAGGTTTTGGATGCTTTATTGGTGATTTTCCAGGATCTACCGCCTGAAGCTGCTGATTTGTTGGCAGTTCGAGATTGTTGAGGGAGTGATGGGGAGGGATATCAGATGGCTTAGCTGTTTGATCGGCAGGTTTTGAGTGAAACATTGCCATAAAACGGGAAGACGTACTTTCGGGTTTTATCTGCTTTCCAGGTGAGGGTGATCTTTCGCGGTTCATTTCAGATTTCAACTGTTTTCCTGGTGAGGGTGATCTTCCGCGGCTCATTTCTGGTTTTAACTGTTTTCCTGGTGAGGGAGATCTTCCGCGGTCTATTTCAGGTCTCAACTGTTTTCCTGGCGAGAGTGACCTTCCACGATCCATGTGCAAAATGTGATCTGCGGAAAGTTTACGTTTGTCATACGACAATGGTGAAGTTTTTAGCTTCTCTGATTGATCAGAAGCCTTTGAATGGAACAACGACATGAATCTACCGCGATTTATATCTTGAATATGATCTGCAGACACTCTACGTTTCTCATGCAAAGCTTTGCCCGTAGAATTAGTGCTCTTTGAGTGGAACATTGACATGAATCTAGAGGAATAGGTTGGTTTTCTTTCAAGTGGTTTATCTAAAGCTTTATTTCGCTCCAAAGATAAAGAACGCCTAAAGCTAAGAACTCGTCCAGCTTTCATTTTTCCTTGAGCTGGAGAAGATGCCCTTTGTAAAGAATGTGTTCCATATAATGGTATTGGTGAAGAAGCTCTCTGCGATGGGGACTGAGTATGGTCAGTTTGGCGCTTAAATGAAACCCCTTGAGGTGATCCTCTTTGCAAAAGTTGCCTGGGTTCCATTTGTTCAATTTCCATCGGTACGGGCGATGATGCCCTTTGGTATGATTGAGGGACTTGCATTGTTTCGGTATGGAAAGAAGATGCGGGAGGTGATGCTCTCTGTAGGTGCTGTCTTGTGTCTGTAAAATGCGTTCCTATTCGGGATGGGGATAAACTCCTACCGGTGGTTTCATTAGATTCATACTGCGCGTATTGTCTTTCTTCTCTTTGTGTCGAAGGTGTTGGGGATGAAGCTCTCTGGAAGCTTCGATCCGTTCGAGGTGGGGATAGACCTCTATCAAAGATTGGAGAAGATTCGTAATGCATGTATTGCCTCTGTGCCATATCTGGAGCTGAAGGTGCTGCTTTTTGGAAGATCTGAGAGCTGAAAGCTGCTGATTGCGGTGATTCCATGGGGGCTGGAGAAGTACCTCTTTGTATTGACTTATCATATATATCTAATCCCCTGTATCTGAAGTCTTCTGCATTCGTTTGTTGCATTCCCTGATGTGGCAGCCCCTTATTTTGATAAGTCAGTTCCTTTTGCACAAGCTGCTTCTTCGAACTGTCTGGAGACATTCCCCTCTCTTGTTGATGCTGTCTTTTCAAATGGCTTAGCTGTGGTGGAGGAGATGACTGTCTATGCCAACTCGAACCTGAACCTTTTGATTGATCTAAACTTCCGATTCGATTATCATCTGCTAATATTTCTTCCAATGGCCTCAGGTCAGGTTGAGGAGCAAAATTTTTTATTTCTATTCTTGTCTCATTTTCCACTTTAGGTGAGAGGTCAGGAACATTGACTTCCAATGGTGGGGACATCCTATCTATTCTTATATTATCTCTTACTTCTACAACCGCTTCAATAACTTCTACTTCCATAGGCTGATTAGTTGAAGCAGATCTTTCTGGAATTCTGTCCTCGTACATAGAAACGTCAATCGGCATATTTTGGGGCAGGAGATTTACGTGTTGCGGTTCGTCCCGACTTCGGTTTGTTTGGATACCGGAAGAGCTTTGAGTCTTTCTATCATATATATCAACTTTAGGTGGAGATCTTCTTCCAAAACTTTGTGCTGGGAGAGGAGGTGCTGTGGCATTTATTTTATTTGAAATTCCATTAGGCTCGGTGTTAGTCCCAGCTGCGTTGTCTTCGTACATTGATACATCAATAGGCATATTTTGTGGCAAGATATTTTCCTGTTGCATAGCTCTGTTTTCTGACCCCCATTGATTCTGATGTGGATCTCGCTCGGAGTAAACTGTCTTTCTATCGTAAATACTATGCCCATGCATGGAAGCATTCAAATTAGAGATCTCCATGGGTTCATCAATGCTCGTCGATGTACCTGCTTCTTCATACATTGACACATCTATTGGTTTGTTTTGTGGCAATAAATTCTCAGGGTGTGTTGAGGTATGTGAACTTTCTTCTGGCCAATGGGTTTGTTGAGTCTTTACTGAAGACACATTCCTCCTGCTGAAATCAGGTGTGGATGTGTTTTCCATTGTTGGCGTTGGAGTCGGCGCCACAAGATTAAATTGAGGAATTTCCATATGCTGATCAAAGCCTCTTCTTAAGTTATTATTGTCTTCGTACATAGAAACATCAATAGGTTTATTCTGGGGCAGAATATTTGCTCTGTGCCCAGAAACATTTTCCTTGTTCTCTCCAATCGTATGATGTGTTTGATGAGTTCTTGCTACAGGAACATTATTTCTATCAAATTTGCTGAATTCTGGAGAAGAGAACTTTCCAGAAGCTGGTGAAGAACTTGGTAGATTCGTAATATGCCTGGGCATATCTCTTCTTAAACCTCGCGAAACATGACCAGTGGGTATGTTTAGATCTGCCACAATCAAATCTGCGTGTGATGGTGACCGAGAAACACGACGTAACGAAATTCCACTTCGAACTGAAACTGCATCAAGATCCCGCCCACCAAAACTACCACCTGACATTCCTCCGATTGACATTTGGCGACCCCGATGCCCCGCCATCATTCCACCAACCATTTCCGGCTCTGTGGCATCTGAAATACTTCTTACAACTAGTCCCCGACCTCCAGTGCTTCCCGTTGAAATTCTATCAAATTCTCTAGACCTTCCCATCATATTAAAACTTCGCGTTGAAATATTGTCAAAATGTTGTAGTTGATGATGCTCGCCATGTTCCATGTCACTCAAAAATCCCTGTTTTGAGGTAGGACGTGATTCTGAGGGATTTATTCTGTCGGGAAGCAGTGAATCGCATTCAAAATACTGACATGCACATCGCACGTCCAATACCGCACCGCTAGTACTCTCATTTCGCGACACAAAGTGCTTCTTTTCAACGGGTAACGCACCCACTGAAGCCGAACGACGGTTATTCATTTTGACACTGAGCTTTATTACTCAAATTTGACAAACACACACAATCACACACACTTTCATACAATCGAGAAAAAAAAACAACAAAGCGGTATATTTCCTTGTAATCGGACGACTTTTTTTTGCTCAAAGATTCTCACGAACGAACGACCGAAAAACGAAAATTTCGGAGCCAACATTCAAAAATGATTTTTTTTTTTTTTCAAGGGTGGACATGCGATTTATTTTTAAAATTATTATATTTCCCACCCCCTCCCTCCAAAAAAACGACGATTTAAAAGATTCTTTAGTATATTTTTTGTATTTTTTATTTTTTCACGCCTTGAGTCATTAAATTCAGTAAAAACAAAAAACCGTCCGTCGAAATTATTAAACAAGTAGTATTACTGTCAGTTTTCTTATTTTCTTAAATACATATAAAAAAAAAACTTAAATTATTTCGTTTCGCTCGCGCCCGTTCCATTTTAAAACATTCATGTCTGCATCGATAGCAGTTTTGTAGAAAACTAAAAATCTGTCCTATGACAGTCGTTTTCGGGGTGTTCAAATTTAGCAGCAATCTCTTTTATTTTTTTTTTTTTTTTTTTGTTTTCGAGCATAGATATGTGAATATTTTGTCTAAGTTAAACACACCTATAAGTATATTAAATATTTAAGAAAAATCTATAAAAGCCATCCCAAAAACAAAGGGAGAGAAAAAGAGAGAGATAGAGGGGGGAGAATAGAGAATAGGAGAGAAAAATAATATTTTGTTTATTTTTAAGTTAAATTTTATGTTGTTTTTAATTTTTATTTATTTGAATTTTTAAATTTTCAACGAAGAACAATTTTTTTTTTGCGATATTTCACGTTAATTTAAATATATTTATACATAAATACGTATCGTATGTAGGTATATTTTTGAAAAGACATTTCTAAACGAGAGGAATATTAAAGTGTATATCTAAAAGTATGAAGCCCGAAATTGCAAAGAGGAAATTAGCTATTTTTGGATTGCCTACATTTGTTTTCGAAAGTTGTTTTTTTGTTTTTTTTTTTTGTGTTTTATTTGAACGTCTGTTTTTGACCGATTTATTTTTTTGTGAAATGCACTTTATTATATGAATTGTTAATATCTTTTTGATGTGCTCCCAATGAATTTTCACTTAAATGTAGACAGACGGTTGTGTTGTTATATGGAATTAATGAGACAATCACTTTTTAAGACTTTAAATTGTCTTTTTGAGAGATATACATACACAAAATACATTCATACAAAAATGTGTTTTAATCTAAATGACAACGACTTTTTTAGGGAATGATAAGATGCAATGCTATTTGTCATTTGACTTCATTTTACTAATTTTTTCTTACCTTTTTTGGAAATGGAAAGTTTCAAGAATATGGAAGGATTTTTAACTAGCTGTATACAGGATGATAGGTATAAGATGCACCAAACTGCTGGAGCGAGTAAGTTGGGTTAAGACAAGAAAAAAATCGTATGGGAGGAAGGGGGGGTGTCTATTTCCCCCCGTTTAGGCAGGAGGGGCAATTTTCTAAAAAATTGACTTAAAACAGAAAAAAAAAATATTTAAAAACAACGGTACAATTAAAAATGCCAGGCTATACCTTTTCGGAAAGCCAGAAATCTCTTCTTTGATTTTCATTTTAAATTAAGTTGTGTTAGTGAATAGTTTTTGAAAAATTAATTTCCAAACTCGAAATTTAGAAAAAAAAAAGTTTCAAACTAATTTTTTTTTCAAAATTTTATATAATTAAGTATATTTTTTGTTTTCAAAATTTAATGCTCTTATTAATTTTCAATAAAAAACTGAAAACCGTATGCTAAAATGTCTTTTAGTTTTTGAGAAAATTGAAAATGACTAACTACATATTTTGTAGAAATAGGATCTTTTGAACAACAAAATAACGGATGGAAGTCGAATTTAAGGCAAACTTACTTTTGTTATTTTCAATTTTCTCAAAAACTAGACTACATTTTGACATCTGGTTTTCAGTGTTTGACTAAAAATTGATGGGAGTATTGAATATTAAAAATAAAAATACTACTAATAATAATATTGTTAACAAAATCAGTTTGAATACAATTTTTTTTTTTTTTTTCAAAAATTTAAGTTTGAAAATAAATTTTTAAAAAACTTTTCACTAAAAGAACTTAATTTATAAACAAAATAGAAGCACATATTTCAGGCTTAACAAAAAAGTATAGCACGTCGTTTTAACCGTTACCGTTGTTTTTTAATAATTTTTTTTCTGTATTAAGTTAATTATTTTAGAAAATTGCTCCTCCTGTTATTTTCAATTTTCTCAAAAACTAAAAGATATTTTAGCATCTGGTTTCGTGTTTTTGACTAAAAGATAATAAGTGTATTGAATTTTGAAAACAAAAATTATACTTAAATACATAAAATTTAAAAAAAAAATTAGTTTGAAACTTTTTTTTTCATTTTTTTTTTCAAAATTTCGAGTTTGGAAATTAATTTTTCAAAAACTATTCACTAACACAACTTAATTTAAAATGAAAATCAAAGAAGAGATTTCTAGCTTTCCAAAAACGTATAGCATGGCATTTTAAATTGTACCGTTGTTTTTAAATATTTTTTTTTTCTGTTTTAAGTCAATTTTTTAGAAAATTGCCCCTCCTGCCTAAACGGGGGGAAATAGACCCCCCCCCCCTCCCATACGATTTTTTTCTTGTCTTAACCCAACCTACTCGCTCCAACAGTTTGGTGCATCTTATACCGATCACCCTGTATAAACATTAATTTCTGAGATGATTTTTTTCGCATAAGTTTTCTTCTTATTTATTTAATCCTAAATAATTATTTGTAGGTATACTTTTTGAGCTTTATCATAATTTTACCATATTTCCATCAATCACTGAATTTTAATAAAAATAATAAATGATATGCCTAAAATTTTATCGCATGTTTATCTCTTTTTACAACCAATATATAATCCATATCTATAGTGCTTACAATTTAAAAAATCCAGTTATTTTTTGTTATTTTGTGACCTTACGAAAAAATTGAGTTAGGTTGGAATGTAATTTCGACTTTTGCACTGTCTTGTCTATAAATCTTTTATGGTCGATCGAAATGGTCACACTATTATTTAATCATTTTTTCATTTATAATACCTCTCAATATAAAAGTTAAAGCCTGTCTATCGATTTTTCTGCTTTTTTGCCTTATTACGGTTGTCAATGATCAAATTGATCATTGATATATACCAAAATTCGATGCTTGAAGGCCCTTCTGAGAATTGTTTGTATTAATGTTATGAATTACAGGAAAATTTACAATTATACAAGAAAAATTGAACAATCTTGTAGCAGATTAGAGATTTAGAGATTAGATTTTTTCTTTATTTCCTCAGATAAAATTACAATTTTTTAGAATAAGAATACGGACCTGACAATTTTGCCGTCTGCCGGAACTGACATTTCAGTAAGATGAAAGAAAATAGTGTTATATAAAGAGAAAATGTAACGATAATTCTTGCTTACGATAATGTTTAGATAAAGTTAAATTAATAAACAATTAATAGGTATTTACATAATGTATTGTACATACGATCGTTTAAATTAATATACAAAATAAATTTAAAAAAAAGAGAGAGAAATTTTGGGTTTTGAAAAAACTTCTAATTTTAATGATTTAAAACATAAAAAGAACAGATTTAAATTCTTGTTAACATAACTGTTTTGAAAAATTAACATAATGGAACTTAAATACATTTAAATGAATATTCAAACTTAGTTGATAGGAAAGCGAGAAATCTAGAGATTGTCGACAATTTTGATGATTTGCGACATAAAAAAAAAAGAAACTTCTAATTTTGATGATTTAAAACATAACCATAATAAGAAAATTAAATGGTTATAAACATTCAAACTCGCAATGAATATAGACTTGCTGTATCTCATGACTTTTCAAAAACTATTACGATAAGTCATAGCATGGCTGCAATATTTATATAGAGCGAGCCAGCCCCGAGAACCATTTAATATTTCGTAGAAATTATTTACAGTCAGAAAACTTTCTTGGAAGTATAAACGTCGGATTTCTTGTAAAATAGGACACACCCCAATAAAGTGGTACACACTTTCGTCTTCTCTCCTGTTACATAAATTACAAGTTTGCTGAAGATCGGTTCTATGTGGAATGAAATTTAAATTCAATAATTCGACTCGGGCTCTGAAAATGGTGCTTATAACTTTTGATGGATATTTAACATTGAAATAATTTCCTAGGGTTAGTAATCGATGATCTAGATTGCGGTAGATTAGTCTGGAAGCCGAAGAGGACGCTCTTGTTAAGTGATGGTCATATATTTTGTCATCAACCTTAGCTATAATTGTTGCAAATATATCATGCCATTCGTTAACGTTAACTTCAGACAAGGATATACTGATATCGTGAGATAGCGCCAGTTGGTTCCAATTACTGAAAGGTGTTGCATTGGTTTGCAGCAATCTAACTAAGATGGCTCTATGAAAACTGTTTCCGCTTCGCTTCATCACCCTTATTAAATAGTCTGCATGGGCTTTTAGATTTTGCAAATATATGGGTGGCAAACCAGACTCCACGTGAATTGCATAGGTTGGAGTTGCATTCGGTAATCTAAACAAACGCTTAAAGAAATATCTCTGAACATCTTCAAACTCCTCAATAGGAATTGTCCCAAAGGCCTGCACACCATAACATAAACAGGTGTTTACAGTAGCGTTAAATACTTGATATTTAGAGGACAGATCAATGTTTTGGTTTGCGAAGAATTTCGGCCACAACAAGTTTAGTGCCAATTTTGCTTCTCTATTTTTTTCTTTCGCATGCTTCCGGAAGTTCAAATTGCTTGAAAACAACACACCAAGGTACTTAAACTCCCGAACTACTTCTATCACGTCATTATTGAGTCGCCAAGACTCTGCACGTTGTCTGCCTCTTAATCGGTTCTCAAAAATCATAACTTTTGTCTTCAAAACGTTTATATGGAGATCCCATGTCTTACAGAACGCCTGTAGTTTATTTATTTGGAGTTGTAACGTAAAAGGATTGTCCGCTAACAGTACCAAGTCATCAGCGTAAAGGAGTACTTTTACGTGATTGCCTGCGAAGCCTACACCACCAGAGAGAATCTCAGATACTGAATCAATGAATAGGGCGAAGAGAATAGGGCTTAAAATGCAACCTTGGGGGACACCTGCCGACGTGTCAAACCATTCCGACAATTTGGATCCATCCCACACTGCTGCACTTGATGCCGAGAGAAATTTAGCATAGACCAGTAGGAACTTTCTTGATACTCCGAGGGAAGCCAATTTATAAATCAATGCTTGCCTGTTGACTGTATCAAAGGCTGCTTTGAAGTCCACAAAGCAAACATATAACTTCCTCTTCATTTCAATATATTTTCTGGCAATGCTTGTCAGTGCAAAAATATGATCTAAGGTTGAAAATCCTGAACGAAATCCTGCCTGGTATATGCTAAGACGATCGTTGCTTTCTATCCAAAGAGAAAATCTTCCATAAAGAATTGTAGCAAAAATCTTTCTAAGAGAATTAAGAATAGAGATTCCTCTATAATTTTCAGCTCGACTTGAATCTCCCTTTTTAAATAAAGCAAATATAAGCGCTTTGTTAAAAGAAGTAGGAATACACGCATTATCAAATATCAAATTGAAATATTCCACTATGTAAAGTTTGAGTTGTTCCGTAGCATTTTTAAAAAATTCGATTGGGATGCCATCACTACCCGGAGCTTTATTGTTTTTCATGATCACTAACGATGATTCTAGTTCCCTTAAAGAGATCGGGTGGTCTAGTCCGGATACAATTTCGTTCTGTAGCGCATAGCTATAAGTTTGAAGATTCTCCTCCGCTGACAATAGGGTTTTAAAATGAGCCGCTAAAGTATCAGCTTCGAGAGTAATCTTCATACTTCTGCACCACCCTCCTAACTCACGGACATTACTCCAGAATTCTTTAGAGTTTTTAGAGAGTTGTAACTTCATAGCAAGACGTTTGAGGAAAAGACTTTTTTTCTCGTAACACAATTGCTTGAAATCCTTATTGGCACGTAAGTACATAATTTTGAAGGCAACGGAGTTTGTTGATCGAAATAGTTTTAAATACTTAAAAGAAAGATTTCGAAGCATGACACAGTCTTTATCAAACCATTTATTCTTAGCTGTGAACAAATAATTACTATTTGTTGGAGTAGCCGAAGCATAAATTACACTAGTAATGCTTTCCTCAATTAAATCAACATCGCTTAATGATTGAAGTGGAAGAAGATTGCAGTGGTGATTCAAGAGGCTTTTGTATCGGTGGGCTTTATTCTCAAACCATCTAAGTTTTCGAGGATACTCTGTATCGGTATGGTGAACGTTATCGAAAAAACGGACTTTAACCTGTAATGGTAAATGACCCGAGAAGCTGGCCACGAGCACCTGAAAATCTTGAACCGCATTACACCACTCGCCAGATATCGCACAGTAATCAATAACCGAATGGCCTTGACCGCTTATAAAAGTAAGTTCACCACATTTGTCACCATTTGTTACCCCATTCAACACAAACAAGCCAAAGTCCTCCAACAATTCTAATAAAAGCCTTCCATTACTATTGAGCGTTTCATCTTTCGAATTTCGAATCATATTAAAGAGCGTTATATCTTGCAAATTATAAGCAGGAGAGTTCTGATAATCGCCAATGCGGGCGTTGAGATCACCGATAACCATTATATTTTCCAAGGAAGTATTGTTAATAAAATTACGCAAATTGTCGAAATCGTTCATCCAATTATTGCAATTTAGGTAAACCGGTACAATAAAGAATTTACATTTGTTTGTCAGAATTTGAACAACAAGCCTATTTTCAATACATTTGCATTGAACGAAATGATTAAATTTTGTTTTTATGCCACATAAAATTCCTCCACTCGCTCTCCCATGTACATTAGATCTAACTGCAATCTTGTAGCAAAGAATATAAACTTACCAAGAAGTCGCATCTCATACAAATTTTCTACTGAAAATGCCGGGTTCCAATGTTGGAACCCGCACTTTGGCTTTTTTATGGGCTTTTCAATAATTCTCTCAGCGCTTTTAAAATGAGGTACCACACACATTGAAAGAGTTTGTCCTTAAAAAGCCCATAAAAAAGCAAAAGTTTTGGAAGCAGGCCGCAATATTGGAACTTACCATATCAAAATGTGCAGTAAATAAAATTGTGTGAGATTGGTAACTTTATATTCTTTGCTTGTAGTTAATCGAATTATGAGGTCCAAAATTTCAAGGGTTTACACACCCTTTTGACATAAAATGTGCTTAGCGAAAAAATAGTCAATCGATTTCGTTCGTTTCCCATTTAAACAGTAAATTTAAGAGCACACTAATTAATGTTTAAATATTTATTACCTCAGTTTGCTCACTACCCAAAACTAACTGCCAATTGTTACGAATTTTAGCCCAAAGTTTGTTAAATTTCATATAAAAAAATAAATTTTACTAAAGTTCGTAGAAAACCGCAGTTTTGGGAGTTTTTGAGCATGAAAACAACCTGAAAATACTCTGAAAAAGTTTGACGTCGCACGGCTGCAATCGCAAGATATTGATTAGTCCTTTTTTTTATCGAGTTTCTTATAACCTCTTGAGAAGGTCCAATGGCAGCGCCAGTGGCACAGTTTAATAAAATTATCATTAAACTTCCAACACTATAAATTACTATAAATGATGGTTATACTGATGAGTCGAAGTGAGATCGCCGGGACAAAACGCCCCAATTTTTATGGACTAAAGGCCGTTAAAAGCTTTTTTGTATAAATAATAGCTTTATAATATAAGAAAAGTATTTTAATAAAGAAAAGTGCAATATGCAAGTCAAGCCTTGGAAATCTAAGCTGATGGCAAACTATTTTGAATTAAATTTTCTATTTTGTTTTGCTTTTTAGCATCTGTCAGTTGTCACAAAACATTGGATGTCAATTTTGACGTTTACAGTTTCCTAAATATCACTATCGAAGGCTTTTGACAGAGTTGGAGTGGAAAACGACATTAAACAAAAATTAGTGATTTCTCGTTTTGACAAAATCAGAAAGCTATACTTTTTGTTGTTGTTGTATGACATTCGCTTAAAGTGATCTTAAAATTTTCATATACTAAATATGTAAATAATCTCACCTCAAATCGGACCAACGCTTTGGACCTATCAATTCTTCTGGCAGTTCGATATCTTCTCGATGAGGTTCAGCTTCGTCTTCGACATGTGAAAATGTTACTTTCTTTTCAGATGGAGCTGGTGAAGCTTCTTTTTTCAAAACCGGCTTCAATTCGATATCAGCCCATGGTAGATGTTCAGTAATGCGTTCTTTAACTCCTTCTGTTACAACTTGAAGTTTGTTTTCAACATTCTTCTCCGGCACCGGCACAGCATTACCATCAACACTAGCAGCATCACTTTCTTCTGCAACAGGTGATAAATGTGGTTTTCTTTCTTCTTCTGATGAGGCTGAATCAATTGATGATAATGGTGCTAAATATGATTTCCGCTCAACTTCTTCTTCACTGCTACCCATTCGTTCTAATGGCAGTTCAGTTTTGGTAGCTTCAACATCGTTAAGCGTAGAATTATCTTGCTTAGCTAGTGAATGCTTAAGAGCTTCCATAGATGCCATTTGGAGTATAGTATTGATTTCTTCGCCAACTGACTCTCCAGTATCTTCAATATCTTCATAAACGTGCTCCCTTCGAAGACGGGCAGTTTTCTTTGGTGGTCCTGAAAATACCGGACTTGACTTAAGTTCTTCTTCAAGAATCTCGGAAACTGTTGGTTCTGGTGTCTGTTGTCGTTCTGGGAAATCATCTTCGATTGTTGTCGGTATATCAATGATCTCATCTGGCACAAGAACAGTTGATTCGGCAGAAGCTTGCTCTTGAAGTTCCAATTGGTCCTTTCGCTTTCGACTGGGCGATTCATCGAGCTCAATTATTTCCAACACATCGTCACTATCTTGTTTCTCGATGAAATGTGGTATTTCACTGTGCACAGCTTTTGGTGATGTCTTCAATTTTATTATCTTTTGCTCTTCATCTAGTGGAATTTTTTCGTCCTTTTTCAGAGAGATCTTTTTGATATTTCGGAAGTTCTTCTTTTGCCGATCGGCCATGCTTTTTAGTTTCTTCATGATGGGGAAACACTTAGCTTTGTGATGATTCTCTTCTTTTCTCGATCGACTCTGTCGCTCTCGAATGTCTTCTGCAGATTTGTTATTTGAAGAAAATGATGTACTTGGGACAGTTGAAGTATCAGGCAATGATTTAGAGTCAACTTCTTTTTTTGGGCTGCGCTTCTTTAGAATACCACGGAGTTTACCTAATTTCGATGCTTTCTTCTCTACTGTTAAAACAGAGTCGGATACACATGAAATACACTCGCTTCGCTCGTCTTCGTGTTCTTCTTCTCCGTCCACTTCGTCTTCAGTTTGGGAGTTTTCTTCGGTGTCGGATAGCTCTTGAATATAACGTTCAGTCTCTTTAATTGATACCTGATCGTCTATACGGACTTTTTTAAACGACTTTGGTGATTCAGATGTGAATCGTAATTCCTGTGATTTACGAAGAAGAAGCACTATTTCTGGTTCTTCGTCTGGACCAAGAGGTCGTTTGTGCAAATGTGTCCACGGGTATCCACCCTAAGAAAAGAAAAGATTGAATTCTTTGAAAGAACTGGATATATCATATAAATAAAACTTACCCTTTGTTTCGCTCGCTTTAAGTCTTCCCAACGATAAGTCTCTGGTGGTACTGGTGGCTTATCCACATGTGTTATCAAATACTGCCTCAAAGATTGATAATACTCCCTTTTGGCTAAGGCTGCAACTTTGTTCGAATCAGTCTCCAAAGAAACCTGTGGTAGAGAATCTAGAAATTCTTTTCGTTGCTCTTCTTCAGCTGCTGTTCTAGGTAAAGGCAAACCGTTGATATCAAATCCTTCGATTACGATTTCCTTTTTTAATGTTTCTGCCTCCGCTTTAGAAATATTTCCATTCAAGTCAATGTTTGAGCTAGTACTGAGATGATTGGATAGTTCTGATAATTTCTGATCAATCTCCTTTGTCAATGAAGCTGAATCTTCAGTCTTGGCATTTTTGGTGACTGTTTTGTTTGTACCTTCACTTGAAGAACTTTCACTTGTTGGTTTAACTTCAGCTTTTGGATCAGGAGCAGTAGGTTCAATCTTAGTTTGCCTTGTGTCCGTTGACTGTGCGTTAGATCTTGCTGAAATTTCTTCCCGTGTATCAGAGGTTATCAGTTCTTCAATCTGAATTCCTTGTGTTTCCAAATCAAGCTTTTGGTCTATGCTTGTTTTTAGATTACTGTTTGAATCCTTATTATTTTGATTTGCAACGTTAAAATTCTGATTGATATCAACTTCGAAATTTAAAGAATCGGGATTTTCATCTGCTTCTTTGTGTTTTGAAGAATTACTCGATTCTTTTTCTGTATCTTCAGATCCAATAAAAAACTCTTCAACAGGATCCTCAGAATCCAAGTCAGTCACTATCACTGGTGTGGTTTCTCTGTCCCTTAGTATTGAACACTCAATCTCTTGATCATCAAATTGTAGTTCACTAAACTCTGGTTTTGTGTCTGTGCTATTGAATATTGTGAACTCGGGTAGCTCTCCAGAAGGGTCTGCAATTTTAGAGCTCTCTTCTTCGTGTGACTCTTGTGCTAATAAATTGTCCTTAATTCTAAAACTTTCTGTTTCTTTAAAATGTTGTGCGACTTCACTATTTGTGCTCTCGTTTATTTTGTTTGATTTGAGTTCAGACGAAATTTGTTCTTTTTGTGAATCTTTTTGTACAAGAACACTCTGTCTTTGTGGCTCTGGGACATTTATCTCTACCGGCTTCAAGACCTTAGGACATGCCGGTTCAACTTCAATTACTGTTCCTATCAAAGGATCTGTTTCGATTTTCGAAGTTCTATGCAAAGATTCGCCCTCGACTGGAGGAAGTTCCTTAATATCAACACCACAACTTCCACTATATTCGCTAACTGAATAATTTTTTAAAGTTTCGATTAGATGAGATTCTATATCATAAACGTACTCTTCATTATTCTCATTTAATTGACTTCTTCGTTGTTGTGGTTCGTTCCATTTAAATTGGGATCCACTACTTGAATTTCTAATGACTAGAATATCACTTTCTGTATCGTTTTCTTGTGGTTTTTTGAGCTCTTTATCTGCTCCTTCTAATTCAGAAGTCACTTTTATTGTACTGTTAAAACTAACATCTTCTTTTTTATTCGTTGATTCGGTTCCGGTTCCGGTTTCTTCTTTTGTGTCAACGATCCCCCTATTAAGTACTTCGAGAATAGTTGGTTGTTCGTTATCTCCGACTCCAGGCAAAGACACTAAAAAATAACCAATAAATAAAATATATGTTAATATTTTTAAAAAAGTTATTAAATTTTACATCTATTTATTTGAAAAATATACATCAGGAATTACATAAGAGACCAGAAGACTTGGAAAGCAAAAGTGCTCATATGAAAGACGACATAAAACAATTTGTTGATCTAGTTAGCCAAAAATGTTTCACAAGTTTTATTTTGCGGATGCTGAATCTTTTTTCATCGTATTTTTTTTTTTTTTTTTTTTTTTTTTTTTTTTTTCATTTTGCACAAAATGGATGAAAGAATGAATGCGAGAACAAAAAATAAGAAAGCTCAAGAGTATTGCCCCAGATAAAAACTATATCGATACAATTTACAAGAGGAAAAACACTCAGTGAAATGATTGATGGTTCCTATTTACATCAATTATCACCTGTTAATATTGATAATTTAGATACTTACGATACAACACAATAGTTGATTTACACTAAGTTTGCTGACTTCTTAATTTTTTTTTTTTTTTTTTTTGGATTTGGATATATTTTTCCTGACACTTTTCCTTCGTTTGGAAAAACTTCACCAGACCAATCGTGGAATATCGTCTAGACAAACTGAAGTCGATTCTTCCCCATTTTTCAAATCTCAATTGAGAAACCCATTTCGAAAAGCTTTTCCGTTTTCCAAAGAGGAACAGAAAAAATAAAACAATTATTGTCATGATCACAGAACTGCGCTTCTCCCTGTGAGTGTTATAAGTTTAAAACACTTGAATCGTCTGCGCAGCTTTCGAGTTTAACTGCAGAAACACCAATACAATCGGGTGATTTTTCTTTTTTTTTTTCTGACCATTTTCCGATAGCTTTTCTTCTCTCTTTTTCTCTCTTTTACCTCTATTTTTAGTCCAGTTATTTTGTATTGTTGCAAAGTTTTGTGGTGTGGCTTTTTCGAAAGTTAGAAAAGTCTTATGCATAAAATTTATTCAAAATGATTTCTTTTGCATCAGGGCGCACGTTAGAGCTATTTATAAATAAAAAATTTCAAATTAGGGCCAAGGGATAGGTCAGAAATGCTATATGTAGATATTTTTGTTGTTTTTTGAAATTATTAATGTTGTTGTGGCTATGAACAGGTTGTTTCGTAAAGATACACTTAATCTTTGTCGAGAAAGAAATTCATGACTGAATATTTTAAGAAAAGCGAATAATTTTTGACATACAGTCTGACAGGGTTTTGATGTTGTCATCAACCTATTTTAAGTTCAAGTTGGTAATTCATATTAAATTAGATATGAAAGTTTTATTTGTTTTAAGTATCTTAACCATATGTTGGAGAATAATAATAAAAACCTGCTGTTTTTGATTGAATTAATTATTATAGTAATATGTGTGTGTAGTGTAGAAGTAGATTATCATAATTAAATGATGCGTAGAACCATTTTTTTATATATTTTTTTTTTTAAATAATTTAATAACAAACATATGTATGTAAAAATTTGGGTTTGAATTTTTGATTTATATATTTATACTATAGTCGAAAAAAATTACTCCGAACAGCCAATGGAAAGCTTAAGGAGTGTTGGGAGAAGTGCTATACTAGTATGGCCTAGGCTTGTCGCACAAATAGTCCCCTTTCACACGAAGCAACTGATTTTCCAGCAACAATCAGTTCATAGGTAGTAGCCCGTGGCATAATGGTTAGTGCGATGGACTGTCATGCCAGAGGTCTGGGTTCAATACCAGCCGCCTACACCTTAAGTTTTTTTCCGGGCTACTGCCTCTTGCGAGGAAGTGACAAATCCTCCAAGAGTATCTCTTGTCATAGAAAAGTGCCGCTCACCAGCCGTTCGGATTCGGCAATAAACTGTAAGTCCCCTCCATTCCTGCAGACACGCACACAGGAATGGTTGAGCCGTTGTGCCACCAAATTTATTTATTTATTTTTTAATCAGTTCATATGCGAGAAGGGCGGGAAGAAAGAGGGGTCCCCGGTCAACAAATTCAGGAGATTTTTTTGACGTTCCTCTTCACACTACGTTTGTGTGCGTTCAACCAAGGTAGTTTAAAAGGAAAATAAGCAAATCTCTTCGGGTTTTGTTTCTTGCTTGTGAAAGGTACAAGAGATTGTTAAGGAGATTTAAAGAAAACGTTAAAAAAAAATCTCCAGCAACTAGTATCTTCTTGTGAAAGGGTACATACTCCCATGAACTTAGTAGGAAATTAAGTTTGCCATGCAATTGTTCTGTGAACCGGCCCAGCCATTTTTTTTTGTCCACGATGTGGGGTTTTTAAAATTAGGGTTTATAGAGTTGGGCTTGCCTAGTAGAGTTAGGTACTTTTCATTTTTCAGGAGATCTGATTTCTATTCAAAAGTGTCGGCAACATATTTTAACCGCCGTAATATTCACGCCGTTTAAAACTTGGTTTAAAAGCCCTTAAACCGACTACATTTAACCGAACTAAACCGATAGAATTTAAACGACAAAATCTCGTTTAAATCGGTAATATTCACTCCGTTTAAGCAAAAAATTCCATTCGGTTTACGTCGGTTTAAATTTGTCATTTAAACCGACCGTCGCATAGCATCGCAAGTATGAAAAAACTAAAAAAGGCTTTTCTTGACATTTATTTTTTGAATTGTCATTTTATATTTAAATAAAATAAATTAATTTATTCGTGTCAAACACAAATAAGCATTAGAAATGTCTTTAATTCCTCTTTATCGTGTTTTACGTTGCGAAAAAATGTCAACAATAACGTCCACCGCATTGTGTCTTCCAAATATTCCATGAACGATTTGTTGCGAGTTGAATTCTTCTTGATGATCTGGTTGCAGTTCCGCGTCGGTCGTTAATTCGGTTCTAATATCTATCATATTATATTAAGCAAGACGGCAACTAAATTCCATCAACCTAACAGCAATACCGCAGCCCAAACACCTCCATAATGCACATATAAAATGCAACACAAGTTTTTTTAACCGCTCCAAATTTTATATCTGTCCAAACTGAATTACATTGGTCTGGCAGCGATACCGTGAACATTACACTACCACTATGCACTTTCCTAACAAAAAAATAGTATTAGCATTTTGAAAGTGCATTATAGTGGTGCTAGGTATGAGGTACATACATATTACTGTCAAGGTGATGAAATTGAGTGTGGACAGTAACCACAACTATTCTGATTTTTTTGGTTGCATTTTGAAAGTACATTATATAGGTTTTAGGGCCACGGTATCGCTGCCAGACCGATGGCATTTAATTTGGACACATACAATGATCACAAAATTTGGAGCGGTATAATACACTTAAACTTCACTCATTTTTTTGAATTTTGAAAGTGCATTACGTTGGTCTTAGGGCCGCGATATCGCTAAAAGGTCTATGGCATGTAGTTTGCACTGCGGTATATACAAATATCATGCTCACAAATTTTGGAGCGATATAAAACACTTTGATCAAATCGTTTACCAGCTCTCGGTATATAAGCCCTTTCTGGTTAATTGGTCAACTCTACCCCGATGTGTGAATAACGTGCACAAATATGATGTGTTTAAATAGCCATCATCGCCGAAAATAACACGATTGAATATTTTGCAATAAAATGTTGAATATTAGCTAAAACCATTTAAACCGTACCTAAACGACACGAAAATGCCTCGTTTAAGTTGGAGTCGGTTTATCGTAGTTAAACCGATCATTCGGTTAAAAATTTTGGTTAACGTCGGTTTAAGTGAGTGAATATTACCGATTAGTCGGTTTAAAAATTTTAAACCGACTTCTGAATCTAAACCGATTTTAAACGGCGTGAATATTACGGGCATAAGTATATGAAATATTTTTGATGGGATTTCATTTCTTTCTGTAGAGTTACCTATTTTCTGTAGGAAGTACATATCAACACCTCCCCTTTAGGGATTGGAAAGTAAAAGTTACAAATTTCTTGATTTTTTTTTGTTGTTGTTTATGTGCAAATACTAACCTGCATACAAAATTTCAGCTTACTAGAACTTTGGGAAGGGCCCTAGAGGTTTTAAGGAGTGAATATGCGGTCAGCGACAAAGTCGAAGTTTTTCAGGTATTAATAACATCCAGAGTATAAATGCTAGTTAAATAAAAACTTATTAAAAAGGTGAACTATTTTCATAAATTGGTCAGCCATAGAAAACAATAGTTAAAGTCAAGGTCATTAGAGATTTTAAGAAAATTAAAATAAATGGTCTTATACAGTGGCGAAGCGTGGGTATCAGCCACCCGGGGCGGAAGAAAATTTTGCCCGCCCTCGTAATTCAATTTAACTATAGTATAGAGTGAAATAACTTTCGGCAAGGACAGTCATTATCATTGTCGTAGGGTTTCCAGAATATCTCTTTAAAAGAGAAACATGATCTCTTTTTTGACACTCCATTTCACTCTAAATTTGTCATATTCGATTAAAAAAAGAACACTCTAAAAATCCAATCGAAAACGACATTACTAAAAGCTAAGTAGTTATTAAATATTAAGAAAAGGCAAATCCGTTGAACCAAAAATGAAAGTAAAATAATATTTTAATAAAATTTAAAATTTTATCATAAGTAATAAAAAAAGTCGATTTTTGTTATGACGTTTTAACACTATACCTAAACGCTAATAATGCTAAAAAGCTGAAAAGCGGATAGAACACTGAAAGAAAAATTTGACTTATATGCTTTTGTTTTTTTTTTTTAATTTTTAGTAAAACGACAGTCGCATTGCTTGTTTAAGTTTAAATAACGCAATTTTTTCGCTTGAACAAAAATTAGGTTATAAAACCCTTTATTACAGAACCACACTACCATTTCAGCTATGTGGAAAGCATTCAAATCTTAATCCAATCAACAGATACCAAAATCAAAAATAAAAATAAATCCCATTAAAATTATTCCGCTTAAAAACAAAAATAATCTTTCAATTTAATGACACAAATATTGAATGAACAATCTTTAAGATTTTTAAATGAAAAATGTTTTATGGAACAAACGTCATTTTAAGATGTAAAAGCCTGTTGAATATTTAAAAGGGCTTTATGAAATCGCCTATGACAGTCCATTTTCCATTTAAAAAAAAATTGTTGGATTTAATTAGACGTTTCCGTATTGTCTAGTATCGATAATAAAGTTATAATTCTTATTTCTGTTTCCAACAAAACTCGGAGTTAAGCTCCGAAAATTTTCTAGACATTGGTAAGCTAGAATCGAATCATTTCAATCGGTGCGACAAAGAAATGGTTCAAATATCAAGATATTATTAATGTCAAATTCTTCAACAAAAAATTCGATTTGTTTAGAAGAAAAAATCGATTTTTCTGGACAGATTCCCTTAAAGAAAAAGAATCCATTCTGTTTAGAAAAAAAAACTGATTTAGCTGATCTTTGATGAGGAAATGGTAAACTTTCAGGTGGTATACATTTTTTTTGGAAAATTTTACAAATGAGGTGAAAAAACTTTAAAAATGTATTTTAAAAAATCTATAGCTGACAAATTACTGAAACTTTTTGACATTTTTTGACAAATTTGCCACTTTTTATATGACATACACTTTTTTCGAATATCCCACATATCAGATGCTAAGATCACAGAATATAAAAAAATGACGTTTCAATTTTCCTTTTATATTTATTTGTTGTTTGCTAAAGTAAAATATTTAATTTCGATATGTGTGAACTCATATCCAAATCAAATGTGCTTCAAACTGTTTGTACTTCCATTAGTCGAATTTCTCTTTAACTCAAAGTTTTGTTGAGAACTTTTGCATTTTTAACTTTATTTTCATGAATTTTGCCCTCCGTAATTCGAACT
This sequence comes from Epistrophella euchroma, assembly GCA_947049315.1. Taxonomy (NCBI): domain Eukaryota; kingdom Metazoa; phylum Arthropoda; class Insecta; order Diptera; family Syrphidae; genus Epistrophella; species Epistrophella euchroma. Next base: position 15,373,311 of record OX346247.1, on the reverse strand, counting down.
TTTGTATAACTCAAACTTCTCTCTATTTCAAAGATTTTTCGACTGCTTTTGGTGGCTAAAAGTCTCTCTAACTCGAACTTTTTTGCTTCTTGAGGAAAACCCCTTTTATTTCAATTTTTTTCAAATTTACTGTTGTGTAGTCTGTGATTTCAAATTTTAGAAGTTGTTTGAGAAAGTATGTAGGTATGTAAATGTATGTATGATTTTTTTATCTTTCTCTCAAACTTCGTTTTTTTTTTTAACAGATTAAGTTCTTATGCGTGGATGTTGTGTTTGAAATTTCTTATTAAAAAAAAAGGAAATGTCAGGAAGAAAATTAATGCATCTTTTCAAAAACTGAAGGTCATAAGTGATTTTGAGAGTGATCTTGTGATCAAATTCATGCAGACCTTGGCGTGGCAGTATCTGAGCTCAGCGAAATGCAAGAATTTTCCACTAATACACAATACAAAAGACACGAGGTGAAGCCTTCAAGAATACATTAACTAGGACAATTAAATAAAACAATAAAACTAAAACTTTTGTTGTTATTTCTATAAATCGAAGTTTCTATAGCTCGAATTTTTTTTTTCTTTCATTTTGAGAGTTCTCCAAACACTCCAAACACCTCAACGTGACTTTTGAACAAAAATTCCTTCCCAAAGCAAATGATCACTCACTTTAAGGGTGATAAAAATGACCCCTAAAATGTATGTACAACATATGTATATGTATGTATGTATATGTAGGCATATTTATATGTACCTACTTTATGTTTCCAGTTCATCTTGAAACCAAAATTAAAACTGAAAGAATTACGGCAGTTTTTTGCCTTTCTGATCATTATGATGTGGATATAATATACCCAGTAAAATAACAAGCGCATAAAAGAAACTATCCTCTTTTTCAAACAATTATTTATTATATCTAAGAATTAAATGCTCTCTAGAAGTCTAAACCATTAGATATAAAAATAACAGATAAATCAACCAACTGTGAACCATTACAATCTTAGTTCTTTCAAGATCAGTGATCACAGCTAAATATCCGAATACAAATAAGTAAAGTTAATGCGGTCAGTAATACCAAGTTCAATAAAAATAATGATGAACATCTCAAAACATACATACAAAAAAAATTCAAACACGCACACAAAATGTGAATAACTGAATAATACTATAATTTGCATTAAAAATAGAAATGTGCATAATGTTTTATGGATGTTCAAGTTAGTATACGATTTTGTTTATTTTTATATCTTTCTACAAACGCCCGTCAATCTGTTCATCTGTCAATATTATTAAATTTAGGTCCAGTATAGATAGTAAAACTCCTAAATATTTATATAGAAATTTTAGAAGCGATTTATTTTGCAGTAATTGTATTTTTTTTTATCAACAATTCTTTTTTTGGACTCTGACACTCAGGTTTTTTTTTTAATTTCAAGTTCAAATTTAACATCTAACGAAAGAAAAACATCTCAAACTTAAATTATATTTATTATTTTCGTGATAAGTACGTTTTATTCAACACGTACATATGTATAATGTCATGTATTCTTAATAATTACAGTGGTTCACAGATATAAAAGCTTTCCATTAAATCGAATAATACAATTTCGGTGTTAACTCTTATCAGCCAAAACCATAACGTCTAAATTGAAAAATTTCATAGCGTCCAGAACCGACATTCAGCCCTAAAACTTAACAAAAATTGCCACAATGCCCAAAATTATTTTCAAACAATCGAAAATTAGCTTATTCTCGACGTACACATAAAGTTTACGAACTTTTAAGGCTGAAAACTACGTTTTTAGTACTTCGATATAATTTCGTAATTTTAGGTTTGACCTCGAAATTAATCTTGAAAAAAATGTAATCGATACACAAAATAATAAATAATGTTTTTATATAATAATTCAAAAATAATACAAAAGAAAACCTATTATTAAAAAAAAAACATAATTTTATTTTTAAAAAATGTAAGGTTTATTAAAATTATAAAACTAAATATAGAAAATAAAATCTATTAAAAAAAACTTATGCTCAAACTCATTTCATTTTTTTTTTTCTAAAATAAATAATGTTTCTTGCAGCCGTAAACTACTGTACAGTACATGCCTTCTGCTACTAGTTAACATTCAACAGGTCAAATCGCCATATTAGCGTAACACTTAAATTGTAAATTCCACCAACCGAAAAAGCCTGTGTAGTGGCTATGTATACGCTACTGGTCAATGTAATCAACTGTAAAACCCCACAAAACATTTTGTAAAAAAAAAGATAAACTTCGAAATAAATAGTAAAAGCTTTCGTGTGTTTGCATAGATTCATAGAAATTATGTCTTTCAATGGTTTCTAAAGTGTTAAGTTAGTTAATGAGTTAGATAAAGGGTGTTTTTTTTACAAGGTGTTTTAGAACTTTCTATATGTGAATTATTATTTTTTTTTATTTAATTTATTTATTTTACAATAAAAAAAAAATTAAATTAGAACGTACAATTCTGAAAATGTTGAAAAAAGTGGTACAATAATATTATAAACAAAATGCTTTTGAGAATAATTATAGGTACGTAATAAAATAATTTTACTTTTAATTACAAAATTATAGTTAGCCACAATCTCAGTCTCGTCTCGAGAAACGTAGACGCTTTACAGAATTGTATTTTTAAATTAAAAAGGTGGTTTTTTTTATATTAATTAGTTTCGTGTTTTAAACAGTTATTCGATATTTCTTACACAATACACAAAATACATAATAAATATATACATAAGTTGCAAAAAAAAAAAAAATTTGGTGTTGTATTCAAAAAAAAAAATCAGGCCTTGCAAAAAAACACCTTTTATAGATTGTAAAAAAAAAAACATTCTAAACACTGATAACGTGTATTCTTATGTAAAACAAATACAAAAAACACAATAATTATTGCTTACCGTAGTTTGCCACGATACTTAAAAATAAATAAATCATTTTTCTTTTTACAATACAGAATTAATTAGAAATAAATTAAATTAAATATGTTATTTCAGGTACGCATAATTAAGAGCAAATAAAAAGCAAAATAAAAATAGATTAATTTTGTAATGTTTTGAAGGTTAATAAACAAAAAAAAAAGAAAAAAAACTATTTAATTGCCGGAGCACAAATTAAAAAAAATTCTCTGCTCCACATGTTTGCCGAGTAATCGCGACTTGAATACTGTGCGGCAATTCTACATTGCCGCTTTTTGAAAGCCTTTCAAGCGTCGCCGTCGCGCACTCTTTTACCACTCAAGCGAAGGTGTTTGTACTGTGGCTGGGCTGTTCGCTGTTCTGTTGTGCATGTGCCTGTGCGACATGCTTGATTTCAGTTCTGTGATATATTTTAACTTATTTTATGCGCAAAAAAATCTTAATTTTTTCATACATATTTATATCGTCATGGTTAGTTTTGTTATGAAATAGATAATAGATAAAAAAAAAAAAAAAAACAAATCATTCAAAAATAAAAAGTACACAATTTGGCAAACATTTATTTATCATTTGAGACTTTGGCGTGGTGAAAGCTTTCGTCAATTATTGGTCAGTCACATTCTATATCAATATTTCCTAACGCAAAAAACTGATAAATAAATATAAAAGATTTTATAATTGATTCAAATATGTATCGAAATGTAATCAAGCCCGCTAGCTAGATGGTCATTCGCGAATCTCTGATCTTGAGAGTAGGTAATTTTGTTGAAGGGCAAACCAGAAAGCTTTAACTTTGTTATGCAATATCCTTATCAACAATATTGAACCGCATAATCATATTGAGTGAATTTCGCCAGAATTTTTTATGTTGATGAATATAAAATTCGGTTCGGTGTGATTTAAGGTTGGTACATATTAAGGTATCCGTTATTTTCCGAACTTATTTTTTTTATTAGGCACCCTCTAAAACAAAAATTTATTTCCTCCAAAAAATTTGTTGACCAAAAAAATAATGTTGTCCAAGGTTATTAACTAGAGCTTTTAAGGCCATGCTTTTCCCATACAAATTTGAATTATGTACATTTTACCTTTTATCTTTTTCCCACTTAAAAATCGCAAAATTTATCTATTTATTTCTTTTTAATGTGATCTTTTAGAGATAAAAAAAAATAGTTTTGACTCAAATTTCTATATAGGTACTCATAAATAAAGTTTTGATGCATATGTATGTCTTTTTAGTTAACACGCGCATAACTCGGCTAAACATCATCCGATTTGGTGTAGGACTTTTTTGTTGGATTTGTATTGAAACCATACAATGGAGCCGAAAATTGGAAAAATCGAACGAAAATTAGAAAATTCGACCAACAAAGTCGAAAAATCGTGTAAACATCTTGAAATTTCAAACTTTCTGAATTTAGTTTTTTGTTCGTACGCACATTACTCAGCTAAACATCATCCAAATTGGATGAATGTTTCTTTTTTTAGATTTGTATTGAACCATATAAACACACTACGGAGACAAAAAATGGAAAATTAGGCCGGAAAAGTCGAAAAGTCGTGATAACAATTGGAGCTTGCTCAGTGCTGCCAATGTATTTAGAGATAAAGAAGAACGATAGAAAAATAAAGAATGATGACAACGAAGCAATAATTTTGGAAGACACTGACTAGGGACTAGTTATACGCAAAACCAACTTTTTTTTTCAGAAATCTAGCCTGATATTCTGAGTTCTGACTTCAAATCTGAAGATCTACTGGAACCCAAGCTACAACTCCATAAGTGCTATATTTTTAATTATTATCCTAAATTATTTTTCACTTAAAATATTGCGAAAAATAATTCAAAATAAAGCACAGCGTTTGGCTCTCGAAGCTATAACTTGGCTTCTCATAGGCGTTTTTTCAAGGTTGAGGTCTTTGAATAATGTCAGAATATCAGGATTAGGGTATAATATCTTTATACAAATTTTTGGGAAGAGGCAAAAAAAAAATCATACAAGAGGGTTGATTGAATCAACCATCAATGTTACTTGTGATTTTTCAAAATTCAAAAGTTGATTAGAAGTAGAAAAAGAAAACTTTTAAAAATTTCCAAATTTTACAATTCGACAAAGTTATTGCAGCTACGCACGCCGCCAATCCTCTACAAAATTGAAATAGATTTTGTTGGGATAAATGCAAGGCAGGAGAGATGCCGTGTTCCAAATTAAAGGTACTTTTTGGAAAATACTTAAAACACAAACATAACAATCTTGACCAAAATTCAGCTATATCAGAAGTTTGTCATATCCTGACAATGTTTTTTATCTAATTTTCCGAAGCTATACATAATTTTCAAATTTACGGAAAAATTGTTATCATCTCAAATTTGCTGATTTCAAATTTTTGAAAACACACTTTTAGTTCTTCTTTGCAAAAAATTAGTTTTTACTCTGACTGGTAGATGGCTAACTTGAAAAAGACAAACAAATAGGTACATTAAAATTAATAAACAAAAGAAAAAAAAAAGATGGATAGGAAACATTGCTGTCACTGTGAACCAGTTTCTTTTATCATCATGAATTAGATCAGGAGGATAATAAAACGCAGCTTGTTCCTTTTGTTTTTTCTTTTATATTTTTTTGTAAATTTTGGTTAAAATTACCTCTTTTCGAAAAGTGAACTTTAAGGGGAAATAAAATGATTTGGAATCGAATTTCTATATTTATTTGATCTCTTAAAAATACTTGACCGATTTTAGCAACAAATATTTTTAAAATTATTAAAAAAAAAAATAAAAACGAAAAAAAGAAATTTAAGAAAATTTGAATATTTGTATAAAAACCAATCAAAAACTATGTATACCTACGTCTGTGCGTCTATTGAGAGTTTTTATTTTTTTTTTATTAATTTTATTATTATTATTATTATTATAATTTATTAAGCTATACATAAATGTACAGTATAATACTTAATATTAACAGCTAATAGCTACCAGGGCTTACTGCTGAGGGCATAAAAAAAAAAAAATTAAAATAATTAATAATGATAAAAAGCCCAGCCCTGGGGGCGGTCGGAAGAGGTCCGAACATGGTTGGGACTCCTCCGACCGCCCCCAGGAACTGGGAATTATTAATTTTAAATGTATTTGTTGTTAAAAAAAAAAAAAAAAAACTGTCAAGTATTTTTAAGAGAACACAATTTGTTCTCTTCCTTCCAAAATTAAAAAGAAATGATACTTAATTACGTGATTTTGTGAGTAAAAAAAACAACATAAAAATACCAACATATTAATTTTATAACAAATTGCGGAAAAACCGTTAGTTGCATAGAAAATTGTTGTTAGGACTAAGAAGGGTAAAAAGTCCTATTTGCTCTTTTGTAAATACTTACAAAAAAAAAATCGAGAATCGGTTCCAGTTTGACAAAGTTAATATTAAATTAAAATTAAATTTGATGGCACAAAAAGCTCATGAAGAACTAGGGCCCAGTGACTTACAATACAACTCTTAACCATTCTTGTGTGCGTGTCTGCGGGAATGGTGGGGACCTACAGTTTATTGCCGAATCTGAACGGCTAATGTGAGCCGCTCTTTTCTATGACAAGAGATACTCTTGGAGGTTTTGTCAATCCCGCGCAAAAGTCAGTAGCCGTTTTATTTTTAAAAATTATTAGGTGGCGAGGCTGGGGATCGAACCTAGACTTCCGGCATGACAGTCCATATCGCACTAACCATCACGCCACGACTACTACAGTTTGGCAAAGTAGCTCTAAGTAGCTCTAGTTTGGCAAAGTTAGAGCTACTTAAAGAAACTAGACCATTAAAATCATAAAAACCGTTGAAAAGGAAGCGAAAACGAGACAATTACCTCTTAAGTTCTTCGACTTAAAACTACCTTAAGAACCCATGGTTTTCTTCTGAATCACCGACCGCGGAACACCCTGTATAAATGCGAGCAAAGTCAAAGTCAAATTTCTTTATTATATTATAGAGTAACTTAAAATTTAGCTACATCTAAACTGGATGAAAACTATCGTTGAATAACCGCCATATTATTCACTCGATACATCTAGACTAAGAGCCCATAGCAATTTTTGGGTGTGAAGTATAGCAAAAATTCAATGAAGCAGTTCGATAGGGCTTTACTTTCTATTCTCAAATATGCAAGTCTTGCAAGCTGTGGTTGGGGCGTTGCTGCAATAAAAATGAATTTCTTTCTGAAAGCCCAGATAAAAGGTATACCATTAAAAAAAACTATATTTAATAAAAGAGCTGAATACCATAGACATGAATATGGGGGTCCAAGGCCTCTTAGGTGGGCCTTCTGTATGCAAGACGCACTATAAAAATGAATTTTCAAGTGCGTCTTGCATACAGAAGTCTTGGACTCTCATATTTATGTCTATGGTATTCAGCTCTTTTATCATCCCAGATTTGGTGTTTAAAATAAAATTCTTATAGAAAAAGACATCGTTCTGAATGAAAAGTCTACATAATTGCAACAGAATACGAACCATAAGCGTTCTTTATAACAGGCCCAGGGTAACAGCATTCTCTTTGAACTCATTAGAATGGGCGTTTAATTTTGTAACCCTCGAAATTTATTACAACAAAACTGTGTTATACTTTTTTCCAAAATTTTCGGACTGAAGAAAAATATGAGAATTAAAAAAATCCCATTTAATTGAATTCACACAGCAAAAAGGTGAAATTGTATTCACCACTGAAGAAACGTCAAAATTTAATGTGGTATCAAATTTAATCAAAATTTTAAACAAATTCACACATGGCCTTAATCTTAAACTTTATAAGACGGTTTTGTAAACGCCTTTCATAAATTTAAAGGATCATACAGGAAACTTGATTTTTCTACTGAAATAAATTTTGCACTAACTTGTAGATTAACGAGTATTAAAAAACTAAATATTCAAAATACATAGATCTTACGGAAATACAGCGCCACAGCCATAATAATCCTGGTTTAATTTGAGATCCTATATTTTATTTCGGTAATTTTTTTTTTTTAATCCGCAGCCAAACAATTGAACTTTTAAAATTCACCTTTTTTAAAAATTCATTGAGAAAAATAAAATTTATTTGACTTACAGAAAGCTATTATTACACAAAAGCATCCAAAGTGCTTTGCTTGATAATTTGGACTAAGTTGCACTGAGTTGCACTGTCATAGTAGTTGTTACACTTTCGCTATATTTTGGTTTAGTTTTAGATTGGGGGAAAAGGTAAAGAGGTCTTGGACACTTAGAGACAAACTGGATATTATTGCACTTTGATATCTGCAATCTAGATTCTAGTTATTGCAATTGGATTCATTTGTAACTTTTTTTTTTGTGCCTTTCAACTTCAAAGTTCAAAACTTGTTCTTATTTATGTAAGTTATTAAAGTGAATAGAGATTGTATATTCTGGTTAATCTTATTCTGATGTAATCTGTACCGTTACTAATCTGATCACTGGTCACTATGATTTGCTTTACTGACAAATAAATTTAGATACTCAACCGGCAAAAGTTATAATTGCTTTAATTACATCCAACCCATAGATTCATTCTGTGTGTTTTCAGTTTTGGGTCAGATTCAGATTGTTGTCCTATCCCGGCCAAGCAAATGAATACTGAGCAAGCACAGAAAATAAATCTGAGAGATCACTCTCGGCTAGTTTAAACAATGATCTTTGGGCAAATATGCGCGGTATATTGTGCTTTGTGCTCTCATCGATGTTATTGTTGATCTTTTTGAATCTGAAATCTGACTACCTACATATATATATATATGAAAGCACACGTGAATAATATTGTAATTAACTTTTATCAACATGAATTATCGTTAATAGTTTTCATTTTGCCTGATATATGTATGTATACGATAATCATTGTTGTAGGTAATGTACATGTTTTATGAAGGGATCAATTCAACAAGTGATTTGAGGTTGTTTTCTGCAGGGTGACTTGTAATTGGATTTGTGGTTTTTTACTCTAATCGTTTGCATTTTAAAATATCTAAATGATGATAAATACTTGTTGACCTGTTTTGCACCTCTAGCTTTTGATATTATATCTTTAATTGATTAAAATTATACTTGAGGTTCAAATTGACAGAATTAGTTAAGCAAACAAGTTGTGTAAATTTTAGGTATTACTTTGTTGACAAAATTGAAATTCGTGTGGCAATTCAACAAGTTCTTTGGCTTTTTAAGGTTGTTTTGATGAATTTGGTATTGAGAAGTTTGAAAATTTAGCTTGCAGAGTTTCTTTTGAGTTATATTTCAAAAGTTTATGTTTTTATTTTCTAAAGGCGCCCGCCCATCGAACGTTTTGTATCAACATTAAAGCTATTATATTGTATGTATTTACTTTCTGCTACTACACTTTTTTAGAAAATTATTTCACATGTCAAACCGTCACTTTGCCAACGAAGGAAAAATCATGTAGTCTGGATTATTTTTTCCTAAGTAAGGGGTGATGCTCAGAAATAATATACTGAAAGTCCCCAGTCCAGGGCTGCGAGCTTTAGACAAGAGGGGGGTAAAGGTTCTTTAGAAAAAAATTCTAAGAAAGTAGTAGTAATCATAATTTTTGATTTTCTCAAAAACTGAAAGACCAACAGCTGTCTAGTTTTTAGCGTTCGACTAAGAATTAATAACAGCAATAAATAATAAACTAAAATTTAGCACTTTAGCTACAAAAAATTTTGAAAATAAAATCAATATAATTTTTTTTTTTTCAAAACTTTATATTCAATTTTTTTTATAAACAGTTAAATAAAAAAACTTGTTTTAGCAACAAAATAAAAGAATAGGTGTTTGGATTTTCAAAAACTTATAGTATTGGATTATAGGTACTTCCGTTGATTTTAAATAATTATTAATGCACTTTACGTCAATGCTTTAGAAAATGGTCCTTCCCTTATAAACAGGGGGACATAGACCCCTCCATCCTAAATGATTTTTTTCTTAGTACAAGTCTGAAAATTATTTAACAATGTCATGGTCGTAGCTTGGAAAAATCTATTATACTTTTTACCTTTGAAGAAACAGCTTTTTTTCATAGTGAATGCTCTGTAGCAAATAAATTAAATTAGGAAATTCTAACACTCGCCACCTGTTTTAACCCCATAAATTCTCTTCCAAATCGTCAATGGAATAATTTTGAATACATATACTTACTTTTTCTGTTATTTCTGGGTAAAATTGATCAATAAAAACTAAATTTTGTAGGCTAATGACCGATTTTTAAGATTTCTTGGCATTTCTCCACCCCGTATCTTCCTTATAGTGTTGCTCCAAGCGAAAATATAAATGCAACATTTTTGTAGGAAATTTAATTTACTTTAATTCCTTGGTGCAGATTTTTTCACTTAAGCCTTTGGTTCTCGAAATATTCGCGAAAAACTAAAAAAAAATGTAGACCTTTAACCCCCTCTCCTGGCTTAAGCTCGCGGTCCTGGGCTGGGGACTTTTTGTGTGTTGGACGTGAGGGTCACTCCTACCACATACAAAAATAACCCAGACTACACGATTTATTTCATTTTTTTCCTTCGTTGACTGGACTATCAGGACCTTTTTAACGATGTATGAGTAAAGTCATAAATAGAAACAAAATCACATAAAGCCATATCATCTTGTAATCAAGGAAAAAACAAAGAAAAACACGAACAAAACTCAAATTTCAATTTTTCACACGGAATGATTAATGGTCTAGTAATTAATTACGAAAAAAAAGAGTGGAGACTTCTCAAATAAAAATCGCTGCAGTAATAAATTTCGTTCGTCGAACAGCCAAGTTACAAAACTCAAAAGCAAGACCAAATTTTTTCGTTATGATTTTGTTGTGTCTTTTTGTATGGGATTTTTCGTTTAACATTAGCAACGTACTAGCGCTAATCTTAAATAATAAAATTGACAAATGAATTGCTTGAAAAAAAAAAAAATATCGTAAGTGTGAATCAATTTTTTTTAATTGCTCGGGCGCCTAAAAAGGTTCTATATTTGCGGCCATTTTTGATTTTTTGTAAAATAAAAATAAAATACTTTTTTTTTAACAATATGTGTGTATATCAACGGTAAATAACGAATAATTCCCCACCAAACAGTTATACATTATTAAATGTTCACTAGGGCGTATACGTACTATTTTTTTAATTGAATTTTGTTTTTATTTTCATAAATTTTAATTCTTTGTTTTTATCAAACCTATGGTACTTATGGCTCTATGCATACTTTGCGAAGTTGGAAACGACACTATTTACTATTACTATCGTCGACCGTAACTGCGGCATAAGACCATATTATACATATACAGGGTGATCGGTATAAAATGCACCAAACTGCTAGAGCGAGTAGGTTGGGTTAAGACAAGAAAAAAATCGTATGGGAGGGGGGATCTTTTTCCCCCCGTTTAGGCAGGAGGGGTAATTTTCTAAAAAATTGACTTAAAACAGAAAAAAAAAATATTTAAAAACAACGGTACAATTTAAAATGCCTTGCTATACTTTTTTTGAAAAGCCAGAAATCTCTTCTTTGATTTTCATTTTAAATCAAGTTGCGTTACTGAATAGTTTTTGAAAAATTAATTTCCAAACTCGAAATTTTGAAAAAAAATAATGAAAAAAAAAAGTTTCAAACTAATTTTTTTCAAAATTTTATGTAATTAAGTATAATTTTTGTTTTCAAAATTCAATGCTCTTATTAGCTTTCAGTCGAAAACAGAAAACCAGATGCTAAAATGTCTTTTAGTTTTTGAGAAAATTAAAAATAACAGGAGGAGCAATTTTCTAAAATAATTAACTTAATACAGAAAAAAAATTATTTAAAAATATCGGTAATGGCTAAAACGACCTGCTATACTTTTTTGTTAAGCCAGATATATGTGCTTCCATTTTGTTTATAAATTAAGTTCTTTAAGTGAACAGTTTTTTGAAACTTAATTTTCAAACTTAAATTTTTGAAAAAAAAAAAAAAATTTAATTGTGTTCAAACTGATTTTGTTCAAAATTTTAAGTTATTTAGTAGTATTTTTATTTTTATTTTTAATATTCAATACTCTAATTAATTTTTAGTCAAACATTGAACAGATGTCAAAATGTGGTCTAGTTTTTGAGAAAATTAAAAATAACAAAAGTATGTCTTCCTTGAATTCGACTTCCATCCGTTATTTTGTTGTTCAAAAGATCCTATTTCTACAAATTAAGTAGTAAAGTAGATTTCGTTATTTTCAATTTTCTCAAAAACTAAAAGACATTTTAGCATCCGGTTTTCTGTTTTTTATTGAAAATTAATAAAAGCATTGAATTTTGAAAACAAAAATTATACTTAATTAGATAAAATTTTAAAAAAAATTAGTTTGAAACTTTTTTTTTTCATTTTTTTTTCAAAATTTCGAGCTTGGAAATTAATTTTTCAAAAACTATTCATTAACACAACTTTATTTAAAATGAAAATCAAAAAAGAGATTTCTGGCTTTCCAAAAAGGTATAGCACGGCATTTTAAATTGTACCGTTGTTTTTAAATATTTTTTTTTCTGTTTCAAGTCAATTTTTTAGAAAATTGTCCCTCCTGCCTAAACGGGGGGAAATAGACCCCCCAATCTCCCATACGATTTTTTTCTTGCCTTAACCCAACCTACTCGCTCCGGGCAGTTTGGTGCATCTTATACCGATCACCCTGTATACAAACTCATTCATTTGCATTTCTGTATTTCATTCAAGAAAAATTCAACCACGCCTAAACAAATTTCAGTCAAAAATATATTCTTACTCATTGTTATCAATAAATAGACTCAGAAAAGTAAACTGTATATTTTGTGTTAAAAATGATAATTAATCAATTCTTAAAACTGAAAAAAAACGATAGATTGAATTTCTTCCTCTTAAAATAAATAAATGTTTCTAACTAACATACACTCAATTTGTATAAAAATGCAAATAAAAAGAAAACATTTGAAAATAAAATTTAAAAAAAAAGAACGAGATAATACAAACTTAACAATTCTGCATCCCTTAGAACAAAACAATGTTAATCATCAGTTAGCTGGTCATACATAGATATTAGGTCTGTTTCTTTACCTTTTGGGAAAAAGTATGGTAAAAAGTTCTGGCTCGAGCTTGTTGTTGTTGTCATTTTTTACAAGAAATGAAAAGTAAAGAAACGCATTCGGGATGTTTCTGGTTTGTTTCAGGGTATAAATATCACATTTCACAAACAGAGTATAGAAACTAAAGAAAACAATTTTTTGAAAACAAGCCTTTTAGGAAGCCAAAATCAAAGAACTACTAATTCTAGTAAATGCAGAGGATAATAGTAGTGTTGAGCACTTACCATTCAAAAATCATTTTATGTACACTACCTGATAAATTAAATTTAAAAATATTTGATCAGCTGATTTTTAACTTCACAAACAAGAAAATGCAATAGCTAAAATTTTCAAGTAGATTCGTCCTGGAGGGGAAATGAAACAAACTTCAAAACTTTTAAATCTCGGGTAAAGGAACACGTTTTGGATAGATTTTAGAAATTACGGTATACTTCGGGCGAGAAAAGAAAAAGACCTTTTAAATCAGAATCGTAAACTTTGAAAAGTACAAACTACTCGCTCAAGGTGGTTGGAAAATTATTACCTGAAAATGAGCCGTCATACGCGATTAATGTATCCTTTTTGCAGTTTTATTCTCCATTTGTTTTTTCATTAGAAAAAGAATACTTGAAGGGCCCAGGAGAAAAACGACACAAGTACATTCAAAATGATTCCGAGAAAAGTGAAAATACAAGTTTACTTACTTATATACGCTAAATTGAAAGGGAAATGAAAAATTCAAAAAAGTAGTTCTCTAATACAGAATGTTCTAAGACCTTTAACATAATTTTATTTTTATTTCAAAAAAATGTACATTTAATACAATTATTTTAGTGAAAATAGTATGTGACTTGTGTCATTTTTCCATTGCAATCGGTATAAAATCAGTATCCGTGTTTTATTGGAAAAGCTATCCATAGTATAGTACGATTCAACATGCATTACAAATACAACATCGCCAGTATGATTACGGCCGATAAAAAGCTGAAGTAGAATCCTACTGTGGTTAGTTTTTTTGACGTTTATTCGAGTCTCGAATTGGATTTTGCAATTTGTCACTTTAAATCACACAATTCTCGCAAAACCTGCAATTATTTCCTTAATTATTTTATAAAAACTTACTTTTATGCCGTTTTTTATTACCATAATCATCTTAAAAATAGAACCAAATACCAAATGTTAAAAATAAAAACCAAGCTACTGCCGATGCGTTTTATTGGGGGTTTCTTACTATACTATGTATAGATTCCCAATAAAACACACCTATTGTTTAATTACTATACTAAAAAATGTTTTGCATAAAATGCAACAAAGCCCAGGGCGTATAGGCTTAGTCGAGACAAGATTGTAAGAGGGGGGGTCTATTTCCCTTTTTTAAGGCGGGACGGGCAGTTTTCAAAAAAATCGACTTAAAACAAAAAAAAAAAAAATCATTGAAAAACAACGGTAACACCTACAATGTCATAATGTGCCTTATTTTAAAGCTAAAAATCCATTCGTGTATTCTGTTTTTAATTCAAATTATTTGAGTGAACACTTTTTGAAAAAATGATTTTTAAACTCAAAATTTTAGAAAAAAAAATTCAAAAATTGTGTTCAGACTAATTTTTTTCAAAGTTTTACGTTATTAGATAGTATTTTTGTGTCTAATATTCAATGCTATAATTAATCTTTTTTGTATTCTTGTTTTTTGAAAAAATTGAAATAAAGTCTATGGACTTGTGCCATTCTTCCATACAATATTTTGGACTTGCATCGTTCTTCCGCAACACGGCATTTCTTTTTAACGGTTTTTCTTGTAGAAGAACCATTATTTTCAAAAAGTTATTAGGAAAGTACGCATAAAAAGCTACAAAATGCCATCATTAGTTTAATTTTAAAAAAAAAATGGACTTGTGCCGTTGTTCCCCTGGACCTTTCATTTGTGTTAGATGTAAATCATCTGCCTGGGTCAAATTTCTTTTTTCAAAACTCTGTTTTTAAAATTCTGCATTAAAAAATTCTGCAAATAATAAAAAAAGTTAAAAATGTAAAAAAAAAGTTATTTCTAAAAATTTGAATCGAAGCTTTAATGTGAAAAAAAAAATTTAATGTAAAAAAAAGAAATTAGACATAACAACTAAAAATATCCTCATGAACTTGCTTAAATTAATCTCTATGTTATTTTTTTTTTTTGAATATGACAATACCTACTTGAATGATCAGGTGAGTGAATGACAAGAGATACTCTTGGAGAATTCATCACCTCCATGCAAAAGGCAGCAGCCTTGAAATATATTTATTTTTATGTGGAAGAGGCTAGGAATCGAACCCAGCTCCCGCCTGGAAAGACAGTTTTACGCACTAACCATTACCTACTCCATGGCATTTACACGGATACACGGTCAATATTCTACTGCGCAATATTTTTAAATATTCAGCAATAATATTGCCTGGTGTAAGGGCTGCATTACACATTTGTGTGGTTTCTAATGTTTGATTGTCACTTAAGTCAAAATTAACTTATCAAAATGAATCACCTCGTTACAAATATACCCACCATAGTAAGGGAATATGCATCAGAAGCTGACTAAAGCTTTATTTCTTCATTATGTACATTAATAAATTAAGTGTGTTGAAAAAACAAATTTCGCATGAAATTTAATTTCCTACAAATAAAATTTTTATAAATTACTTTTAACGTTCTATATGTATGGATGTGTATGTATGTTTGTACATATTATGAAAATTAAAAATCGACCTCGTACGATAGAGATATTTTTGAAAATTTACTCTCACCACATAGCCTATTTTCTTCCCAGCTGAAGTCCGCCCACGACTCAACGAACTTATTTCGAACATAAATAAATGAAAAAAAAAAAATAATAAAAGAAAAAGATAGAAAGGAAGAAAAGAGAAATAAAAATTGACTTCATTGCAAAAAAAAAAAAAAATAAACATAAGATGTCACCCAAAGAAAAAATATATAAATATTCCTCGAATACATTATTATTATTCAAACGAACAAAAAGATGTGTTTTTTTTTTACACCAAAATAATAATGAACAGCTTACACTTTGTTGAGAAGATAGATACATTCAAAAATACAGTAAAAAAGATTATAAATCGATGAATATGATTATGAACGAAAGCGAAAGTTGTATTTGTAAACGATATATTTCTTTCTTTTAAAAATGACATCCACCATGAAAACAAATTAACGCTTAAAACAGGCATTTAGGGCAGAACAGAAATTTTTACCCATAACTGGAGCCATACAAGCAAGAAACCTTGTCAATGAAGTAGCCGGTGCTAGAAATTCAGCAAGTCCTGGAAAATATTTAGGTACAAATATGTATAATGGTAATAAATAATAATAAAACAAAATGTTGCTCTGTAATAAAAACCGGACTGGTCTGCAGGAAATCAAGCTCAAAAACACCTGGGTGAATTTATCATTATTTCCCGCGTAAGAAACTTTGCGATTTTTACTTATGAACTTTTTCAGGTAAAACTCCCATGACAGGTTATACATTTTTCCCAACACAACACTACATACACAAGTATGAATAACAGCTTTGAATGTGGCACTGGAAAAAAGGTATTTATTCAGGGCTGCAATATTTGTGTATCAATAGAGAACCTATAGGTCTTAATTTTTTTAATAAACTTAAAACTTGCAGGTGATAAGTAAATGGTGTCTTAAGTCTTAACTACATAAGCCAAAAAAGTGAAAAATAAAAAAAGTGAACATTTTCAAACATTTTGGGATAGTTTTTTCACTGGAAAACTTATAAAAATGATGCAGAAAGCTTAAATTTTGGTTTAACAAAAATTGTGTACATTCTTTTTCACAAAACAACTGCGCTAGCGGGAAAAAAAAAGTGGCCAATGTAGTTAAGGCTTTATGAATTAAGCTGATAAAACTTTGTGAGATTTTAAGATTTTGTATACATTATGATATTTAATCATTTTTTAAATTTCTTTATCTTAGTTTAACAGACAAATTTTTTTATATCTTATTTGGCTCCGAACTTTTACAATTTAGTAAGGTTTAGGGTTTGTTTCACAATGTCTGATTAAAGTTCCCCATAAACTCATTAAAAAACTTTGCGTTTCACAATCATAAATTTATGTGCCACTTAGCTGTTGTCAGTTATTCCAGTTTTCCAAAAAAATTGACTGATTGAAAATAATCAGTCGAATAATTATTAATTTATTCTCAAATTGTGAATTTTGAAGTGTCATAACTCAACTTTTTGGACCGAGAGCTGTTAACAAACAACATTACTATGGTATTTTTAAGCCCCTAGCTGCAAGTAGATAAAATCCAGTTAGGAAAATATGTGTTTATATGTGAATATGAGTGTTTTAAAATACTTTAGTGTGTTTTTAAATAGCATTTTTATAGTGTTATGGGGTGGAATTTTTGTCTTGAAGTAAGTATCTAAGTAATTAGGTTAACGCATATAAATATCCGTCACTGTCCCAACTATTGATGTATTTGTTGACTGATTCACGTTGACAGCTGTAAATATTTTATTTGCCAGTTTAATTTTTTAATCGGCACTTCAACTGGCCTGTAAAATATTTAGAACTTTAAGTGCCACTTAGACCTATTCAGATATTTGCCGCGTTCATCAGCACATTTGACAGTTCTGAACTGTCATTTTTAGAGCTTCTGATTGGCCAGCAGTCATAAAAATTCAGTTGACGTCGATTGACATTTAGTTACGTTTCTTACGTTTTTTTCTGAATTTTCAGATGAAAAATTCTATCTGAAAATTCAGATCACAGCTAAAAGCAACAAAAAAACAGTTTTTGATCCAGTTTTTTTTTTTTTTGGTGTGTGGTCTGATCGTCTGGGTCTGGGTCTTCGGATTTTGATTTTAAAGTGCAAAAAATAATAAAAACATAATACATTATTTCAGAGGTTTTTGTGCGTTTAGTGTTACGTTTTTCAGAACTGAATTTTTAGATCTGTCAAAAACGTGGTGATGAACGCGCCATTGTGAAACGTAAATGAGGTTTTTAAGTGACGAATAAGTTCCATGTAGCTTAATTGGAACTTTAATCAGACATTGTGAAACAGACCCTTAAAGTTTTAAGCTTTATTTTATTTTAAATTGCAGACCAGTATCAGAGATTGAATATTGTAAAGTCTTATCAGCTGATAAATCACGCTTATAGATGAGTAGCTGTGTACATGTAGGTACTTCACCTCCTCGTGACTTAAAGGTAGTTTGCGTAACGAGAAACCTCTATCATTAACTTAAGTTTACAAATCTTCGCTTTTCTCTCTATATTTCTTCTTATAAGCAAGAGTACCTGCTAAAGTTAAATTATTCAATGTAAATATTTTTGATTGTCTAGCAGAGGAAGTCATTTTTATCTCATATTTACAATTGTTTTTTTTTTGTTTACATTTCCGATTACTTTGTCCATAAACTATTCATACAGAAATGACCAACAAATGCAGTTGATTATCTCATAAATAAAATATCTTAATATATACATATGTATATAGATAATTTATATATATACATTTATGAATACCTTCAACTATATTTTCGTCTTGTTTTGACACATTTTTGTTATCCATTATGAAGTCTGGAGATTTTTCACTTAATAATTTATAATTATTTTTATACACTAAACTTTTCACTTAAACCGCAAATTGACAAATAAAAATGAGTTGTATATCTTTTTTTTAAAATTCGTCACATTTATTATTACACAGAGGCATCATTTGCATTTGTCTTATACACGAGCACTTGTTTCTACAGAATTTTTAATTTTATTTAAATTTTTACGAAAATATTAAAATTTCCCTCGGAGAATATTAATTTTTTTTTTAAATATATATTTTCACCTTAGCAGAGTATTTAGGGAGCATTCGGCGTGTAAACTCGCGCTTCTAAACGGAATCGGATTCGTTCTATCACTGGTGGTTAAGTTGGGTGGTTTTTGGTTTGGCCCCAAGTTAGTATAGCCCCCAAGTCGATGTTGATGGTGTTTATAGTATTAGTATTGTGATGCCGGTGGTGTGTCACGTTGTCGTCGTATAGTTGTCACCCCGTCGCCGCCGAGAGTAAAAATTATTTTTTTTATTATTTGTAAGGTGCCTCTGATCTGATGATAGTTCAGCGTAGATAAATATCTCTTTACCTATAAAATCAACAACATCAACACTTCGCGCTAAATTCACGAGTAGGTATGGTAGATTGAATATATTTTTCGCGCAGTGTGTATAAACCGAATAATCAGTATTTAAAGATAGATGAAGACTGAAAGACAAAATACACTTAGCAGTCTTCGTATACCGTTTGTTTTTGGAGAGAGATATAATGGCCAACGATGGCTGATGTAGAATAGCGCGTACGTAGGATCAGATTGGATACACTACACATATGAGTGTATTTTCCTTCTTTTTTTTTTTTTTTTTAAATGTGTTTATTTATTTTTTATTTAATTGTAATATTATTTACTTAATTATAGATTTTCTTAAATTAAGCTTGATCAAGCAATGTGTTTCTTTTTCTCTTTTTTGTTTTATTTTATTTTATTATATTTTTTTTTTGTTCATCTACATTATGAGATGAGTTAGGATTGAAAAAAACAGGCATTTTATACAACTGATTTAATACTTTATAAATAAAATAAGAGGATGTTTATGTATTTTTAAAGTGACTGATAGCACATGTATTTCCTGTTCATTATTCTTTTCTTATAAGCACATTAGAGGATGGGGAGCAAAGTGATGCGCTTAAATTGCAAGAAATTTATGATTTTTCACATTTTTCAATGAAGATTTTGTTTAGTCTAGTATGAGTGGATTTTGAAATAGGTTATTTATAAAAGACTTCGTCAAATAAGTCAAAATAAAAATAAAATCATAAACAGAAAATGAAAAATCGTACTACCTAACACGATACAAAATTATAGTAACTTTCACATGTTACACACATCATTCATACAGTTTATATGTTTATACTATGTGCTTATATACATGTGTGGATAATGTGTTTAATTCAGCAAAGTCTAAAAATGGAAAATCGAAGTTACTATTTTTCAAAATTTTAGAATATTTTTTTTTTCTTTAGATTTTTCTTCAATTATTTCTTTGTATGCAAAAAGAATGTATAAACCTATAATATAATATAAGTGGGCGTGGAAGTGGGCGAATTTTTCTCAAATCACTTTCTCGCTGCTTATAAGAACAAACTTTCGAAACTTTTGAAGGTTTTGGGCCATTTTCGCAGTGCAGACTTAGGTCCATCAGTTTCACAGTCGAAGGAGTAGGCACTTAAGTGTCCAATATGGAGATAAAGGCTCAAAATTTTAGTGTACAATAACCTAAATGAGTACCACTTTAATTTCCAATGTTGGTCACTTACTCAGGCTATAAAATTAAGCCCAAAGTCTCAAGTTTTCCATACTTAATTGCCATTTATTTCGGTATGTATGCACTATGAAACTAGCTGTTACTTGACGGAGTGCCACTTAATATTCTTATATACCTACTTGCACTTTTCTTAAGCCCAGTGTTACAGTGAGTATGTGACGCTTGAGTGATCAATTTTGGAAATTTAAGTACCACTTATTTATGTAAGTCTGTAATTTGAAACTAGGCCCTATTTTTCCACATAAGGATTTTTATAATTTGACTTTTATACTGGGCCTTTTTCAAAAAAGTCTAACTTCACTTTTGCAAGCTGGCAATTTTGTATATACAAATAAGTGAACTAGCGGTTATAGTATTCCCATTAAACTGGCAACTCAGTACCTAATACCTATCCGTTCAAATATAAATCCCAATAAATAACCACAATTTACTAGAAACGTTCAATTTCAATACAAATACATATGCATGCAATTGTTTGCTGCTCTCACGGTTCATTTAGTATGTATTTAAAGTAAAATTATATTCACGACTAACTTAAATTTAGATTAACTCAAATGTGCGGTGTAGATTCTCTTTTAAATGCGAATCTATTTACATATGTTAATCGGATTCATTAAATCACACTAACTATACAGCTAGAGAGAAGACTTTGACCGGAATAAAATGTTATAAAGGACAGAACATACAATTGTCTTGGGGTTGAGTAGGTATTTTAAGCGAAATTCCTTAACAGTCGTCGTCGAAAATAAAAAAAAAAAGAAAAAAAAACTAGCAGCAAATTGTTTTTGATTGCAATACAAAAAAATGAAGACACAAAAAACACTTCACATCAAATGAAAATCACCTGTGTTTCATGTTAATACATATTTATATCCATTTTTTTTTGTTCCTTTCATATCTAGAAATGTTATGAAAAGAAACAATTCTAGCAATATCAACTATGTATAACTATGTCACGAGAGCCTAGTTAGGAGAAGAGTGTCATTCAAATGATAATCATAGCCTATTGTTATTGGTATTGATTTTTGGAGGCAAAAAAAAAAAATAAAACAAACCTTAAGGGAAAACTCAATAGCTCTAAAAAAAGAAGCAAGAATTATTCAAGTCAGAAACTTGATTTTTCTATAGATATCTCTGAATTCCTTATTTATGTCATATTTACAAGTTAATTTTCTTAAGATTAACAACTTAAATAAAAAAAACTTACTTGTTACTCGACGAATTTTCACCGATAAATATGAAAACAATTCACCAAACATTTTTTTTTCACTACTTATAATCACTTTGATTAAACAAAAAAAAAAACTTTGATTTCCTTGCTTTGGGAGGGAAGATTTACATCATATTCCGGTTTAAATCTTAATCAATTTACTCCCACTCACTAAGGAGCAGCGAAAATGCATTTTTCCGAGGTGACACAAGCACTTTACGTCAGTGAAAGTATACGAATAAGTATAAACATAAAATATCGAGGGTGCTTTAGGGCAGAATGGAATACCTTGCGTAGGTTGTGCTTTTAATCATAATTTGGTTTCGCAGGCATGCGCTTAGTTCTGCATCCTTAAAAAAGGATTTTACTCCCATACCTAAATGAGAACCCACATTAGAACAGCCATATTCAATTATTCGAAAAAGTACTAAAATGCATTAAAATAAATCAAAAATCTATAGGTCAATAAGAGATAAAAATGTATCTTTTATTGATCCAAAGCCTTATTAAGTTTCGAATGTGGTACTAAGGTATCTAATTGCCAAGATATTTTTTCTAGTTCCAGTTAGGAAAACATTCAGAAAAAAAATTAATCACAAAATATATGTATTTAGGTACCTAATGCTTTAATTTGTGTTGCAAAACATACAAAATGTTTATATTAAGGGAGGTCGGGGCAATTTCATCAATAGGCATTTTATTTTTTCAATTGCAAAAATATGCATTTTTGGAATTTTTTGGTTGTCAGTAAAATGTAGGACGAAAATAATTTTTAGTCTACCTATTCATTCGAGAGCTTAGTTTGAATCTGACCTTAAAATCCACATGCTACGTTAAATTTGAGGTTTATTCCAATTGTGCCAGCATACAATTGTGGCTGTGGGTTAAATGTTGATCCGTGGTTCAGGATTTTTAATTCACCGATTTTGGCGGATTAATTGAGGTTCAATGATTGTTCATGGTTCAAGTAGGTATGCGCTAATAACCAATTACATGCAACCATCGTTGCTGAAGCACGGATTAAATTTTGAACCACGTTTATACATTTGGCCCTTAGTAAATTTTTGTTAATAAAACCTCTACGACAATTGGCACAGATGGGTTGGGTACTATATTCATTAAAATAGGTATGGCTTTCTGTACTTTTTGAGCTTTTTGTGCGTTTGTGTTTGTTTTTGCAGTGGAGCAATAAAAACGTCAAAATCGTAGCTTTGTGGGATCTGACAATTGTTTATATATTTTTGAAACTAAATACTAACATTGTGTTATATATATTTATTTAAATAGCAAGACTATTTTCGTTAATATGGTACTTATAAAAATACTCAAACTGAGTTAAAGATAAAAATAATTGGGCTTTTATTTTCCTTTTGCAATTTTCCCACAAAAGGATGGTTTTCACTTTTGACGTTGATAAAGTTCCCTTTTTTATTAGTGACACTTTAAATGGGTAGGTATTTGTTTGCTGTGGATTTCGTAAGCATTCCGTTTCGCATCAGCAGCGTACTAGGCTTCAAACAATTCACGATTCGAAAATTCAGAATTTGAATTTGGGGTTAAAAACTAAAAATTTGCAATAATAGCCGTGTTTATTATCTATGGATCTAGATCAGGATAATCCCCTGAAAATAAAATGATATGGATCATAATGACAGCAGTGCTATATAAACATTTCTTTTTTACTTACGTTTTGTTAATTTGCAATTATTTCCTGTATTTTTTCTTTACACTGCAATTAACAGTACCTTACCATAAAAGTCGTCTACCTGTAATTTTGCAAAATTACAAAAGTAAAAATATTTTTTTTTCCCGCTGGCGCAGTTGTTTTGCGAAAAAGAATATACACAATTTTCCAGTAAGAAACGCTATCCCGAAATTAGTTTGAAAATTTTCACTTTTTAGGCCAATGTAGTTAAGGCCACCTCCAAAGGAACACAATTAAGCCTCTCGCAAACCAACGCGATTAATCGCCTTGACAATAGAAAACAATAACAACAACACGTGGTTGTCAAACAAAACAATACGTTGTTGTTATTGTCGCGGCGATTAATCGCGTTGGTTTGGGAGAGCCTTATTCTGTGAAATCTATACAGAACAAACAACCAAATCGAGAAATTCTACACAGAAATTATAAAAAAAGACATAATAAGTTTATGACGAAAAGTCGGTTGGTAAACAAATTGAAAACAAATGGCGTTTTGCATGGAAAATTTAAATTTAATTAGGTGCCATCTAGCGGTTGACTGGTGCGTAACTACTTTGCTCATCTACTCGCGTATGATAGTACTGGATTATTGTTTTCATCTACTCATGAGTGGGCGCGTTCGGGCGGCAATCCAAAGCTATCCGGATAGGTTTGTGTTGTTGTAATGGCAATCCCGTAGGAAAATTCAGCTGATGAACCAAACAGTTGTTATCAGAAACAAATCTCAAGCTAACCGAAAACTTTCGGTACACTAAACTATCCGATGGGAAATTTGAGGAACAGCGTTTGCAGTTGACTGTTAGTTTGCTGGTGTCGCATCGTTTGTTGTTAGTTTTTCGTTGTTTGTATAAGGAATAAAATATTTAAAATAGGTATGCCTTAAAATGCATTTCAGTGTAATTTGGAATGAAATTAACAAAATATTCGTGTAAAAATTAAACTTTAATTTTCATTTTGTCAGCTGTTTTGACCTATCCTGCTTTTCCGTTCGAAAACGTTCAGATACTAACCTATCTCAGATCCTATCTGACTGCCACCCGAGAGCGTCCACTACTTTGCCACTTCCAAAGGAAAAGGCTGGACATAACCAAAGATACTGAATTTATAAAGATATGAATCCTCGGCTGTCATTTGAGTTTGCCTACAAGCTCTATCAGATAAGAAATGAGAAGGTATGTGTAAAAATGGCGGTATAAAACTCATACATTCACAGTATTTATCTTCACAACTTACACATTCACAGTACTTATCTTCACACCACCCTGCTATATAGTTGTTGGATTTCACATCTATTCATCGACACAAAATTAAATTACAAATACAACAATGTAAACAAATGGGTTTTGGAGGGTGAAACGTACGAAGGATTCATTTCTTCATATTCAGTGCTTGCGTTCGGGTGGTAGTGAGATAGGCTATCCACCTATCCCAAAAATTTTCAGATACCTTGAGTTGTTGTTGCATCAGCTGACATCAGAAGTTTTTCAACAAGGGATTACAACACCACAAACCTATCCGGATTGGTTTGGCTTGCCCCCCGAACGCGGCCAGATTCTTTGGACATAACATTTAACATCCCTGTAGCTTGAATTTATTTCTCTGAACGGTCGCAAAAATCTATTACTTTTATATTTTGACGTATAACGTGACAAATCTATTTTTTTTATAAACAGGAATAGGTGTTTTATGAGTGCAAGGTTGAAATTTTGCATTTAATTATTTTGTTAATAAGGTAATTTGTTTTTTTAAATACTTAAAGATGTCGTCGGCACGTGTGAGTTCACAAATTTTAAAGAAATTAATATCAAAAAATGGCATCCAAGGAATGTTCTCACAAAGATACATGACCTATTACCCCGTCAATGACCAAGTCTATGGATTAGACGAAGAAAAACAAAAGGTAAAAAAATAACATCCATTGTTATTGCTGATCATATTTCATATAATTTTAAATGCATTTTGAAGGTATGTTAGAGTTATCACTTCCAAACATAAGTGTTAAGATGTAATAATCTCATCACAAGTGTTTTATATCATGATTCAAGACGTAAAAGCGTTATCACAAGTTATAAGTCAAGTCATCGGTTGACCCCAAACTGAAAAAGTTTGTTTGTTGAGTTGATATCATAATGAAGCTGTGAAAGTACCTAATAGCAGAATCTTTCAAACTGAAATGAATATTTTGTATAAAATCTGTGAATAGGTTAAATTAATTATGTTTTTTCTAGATGTGTATGAAATTACTTGTAATTTCTTTTGTAATACCCACGTAAAATCGAAAAAAATGTCCTGAAATTATGCACTTATATTGCTAAACACTCCCTTTTAGAATACAATATAACATCCCGATTTGCTTTCTTTAAAGACATTCTTCGTACAACGAAAAGCTCTAGAAATGTAGATCATCATAGCTCTCGACGGTTTTGTTCTACTAAATTCGTTTTTTTAATAATTATGTAGGAAGTTTAAAATAGATTTTTTAATTTCATAGAAAATAGTTCTAACGAATATGATACTGATTACTGATCAAACTTCTCCTGTAATTTAAATAGTTGAGAATTAATAAGTTCTGTAGACCAACTAAATTATTGCATTAAAGCATTTTTGTTAGAATACCTCTTTATAATCAAAGGGTTCCTAATGGACGGCTTCGATTCGATGAAGCCAAATCATAAGTTATGTAATTTTTAAATAAAAGTTAAATTAAAAAAAAAATTACAGCCTGCTTTTATTTAACTGCCTAAAGAAATATTAATGCTCTGATATTTAGGTCAATATGTCAAACTATTCCTTAACTTTGTAAAACACGCAGCATCGCTTTCCGTGGAGAAACTAATTAGCACACAATTTAATTACATTTTAGCTAACGTCGCGTCGACACGAAATCTTTCAACAAAAGTAGAACGAACATTAATATTACTTTCCGTAACGTACATTTTAATACTCCTTTTTGTTGATTATTTTTATTTCAGCTCAGGGAGACAGCTTTCAATTTCTTCCAGAAAGAACTGGCACCATTTGCTCATGAGATCGATAAGAATGATAATTTCAAGTAAGACCTTTGCTTAATCAACTGGAATTTATTATTCTTGTGTAATATTATTTTTCAAGAGATCTACGTGCTTTTTGGCAAAAAATGGGAGATTTAGGCTTCCATGGAATAACCGCTGACCCTGAATTCGGGGGAACTGGTGGCACCTATCTTGATCACTGTATTATAATGGAAGAAATTTCTAGGTAAATATTATATTGACTCATAAAAATGCATTCTATCATAATCGAATTTCCATTGATATCATTTTTACTTTGCGTGGCGCTGGAATTAAGTGTAAGATTATATTCAAAAGTTTCAAATGAATATAAAACTAAAAAAAAAAATACGTTTTTAACTCTAGAGCTGCTGGGGGAGTTGGCTTATCATATGGAGCTCATTCCAACCTTTGTATAAACCAGTTAACAAAAAATGGAACTCTTGAGCAGAAACAAAAATATCTGCCAAAGCTCTGTAGTGGAGAACATATTGGAGCTCTGGCAATGTCCGAACCTGGGTCTGGGAGTGATGTGGTCTCAATGAAGTTGAGAGCTGAGAAAAATGGTGACTATTATGTGCTAAATGGCAGTAAATTTTGGATAACAAATGGATCTGATGCTGATGTATTGATTGTTTATGCAAAAACTGCAACTGGTAAAGTGTTTACAATTAATAATATACAAAAATGGAATAATTAATTAGATTAATGCTCCATTTTTCTAGGCGCAGCCGACAAGCATGCAATTACAGCATTTATAATTGAAACTGGTTGGGAGGGATTTAGTGTGGGTAAGAAATTAGACAAATTAGGCATGCGTGGCAGCAGTACATGTGAGCTGATATTCCAAGATTTGAAAGTACCGGCAAAGAATATTTTGGGCTCTGTCAACAAAGGCGTATATGTCTTAATGTCCGGTTTGGATTATGAGCGCCTCGTTCTAGCAGCAGGACCAGTTGGAGTTATGCAAGCTGCTTGTGACATTTCATTCGATTATGCTCATCAACGAAAACAGAAAAATCAGCTCATTGGTGAATTTCAATTGATTCAAGGCAAAATGGCCGATATGTACACAACTCTAAGTGCGTGTCGTTCTTATTTGTATAGCGTGGCAAGAGCCGTCGATTTAGGACACAAAAGTCCAAAAGATTGCGCTGGTGTTATTTTATACTGTGGCGAGAAAGCTACTCAAGTTGCCTTGGATGCTATACAAATTCTTGGAGGAAATGGTTATATCAACGACTATCCAACTGGAAGATTTTTGAGGGATGCTAAACTTTACGAAATTGGTGCAGGAACTTCGGAAATTAGACGTTGGTTGATTGGAAGGGAACTTAATAAAGAGTATGCTTGAAATGATCTAAAATTACCTAATAATGATGTTCATACATTTAAAAGAAAACTGTTAAGACTATAAAGCTGCATTTACCTATTGTTATATGATTTTTTTGGAAAATATAGTTTTTTTTTTTTAATTTCAACTTACCATAACTGTTTTTTGTTTTTTTTATTTTGGATACAAAAAACAATATTGCTCTTGAAGGGTGTTTTCGTAAAAATCTGACTATTCGATTTTTGCAATCACAAAAATTAATGAAAAACAACTTTTGAAATAACAAACATTTTCCTGTGAATTTTTCCCAATCAAACATGCCTAATCTCAAGCTAACCGGAAATTTTCGGTATATTAAACTATCCGAGGGGCAATTTAAGGAACAGCTGATTACTTTTGCAGTTGACTTTTGGTTTGCTGTTGTCGTGTCGTTTATTGTTGGTTTTTCGTTGTTTGTATAAAGCCTAGTACGCAGATCGGGAAAAAAATTTTCTTTTCATGTCCTGGGAAAAATTTTGTATTCAGTTTTTTTCCAGGCAGTACGCAGTTCCCGCGCAAAATTGTGACGTTTGTACCTGCTGTAGGGTGAAGTACCCACTCAATTTTGCCAGAAAAATAATATTCGAATTATTTTGCGGGAAAACTTTTGACAGGTCGATAATTTTGTTTTCGTAAAAATATGACTATTTGATTTTTGCAATCACAAAAATGAATGAAAAACTACTTTTAAAATAAAAAACATTTTCCTGCGAATTTTTCCCTACTTGAGAACGTAACTAACGAACTCGAGATTTCAATCAAACATGCCTAATATTTTTAGTTGATTCTCTAGTTGGTTGCGAAATTAAATTTGGTTTAGATCCAAAAATAACGGTACCTGTAATACATACCACCGATATGAAAAAAGAAGAGGCTCTAACGATTTTGATTTTATAAAAAAAACCTTGCACTATTAATGGTATGGTCAACATTTTGATAAAAACAAATTTTACCAAAAAGGGTTATAAACGATACATGAACGTTTTTTTTTATTTTTAAGCTATTTTGATCCATATTTTCATACTTTAGATCCTTTTAAGTTAAAACAATTTTTTGTTTGCACAAGTTATATTTTTTTCAAGAATTCAGACAGCGATTTTTATTTTGAATTCCTTTCCTAAAAGTTTTTTCACTATTTAAAACAACGAGTTTCTCATCCATATATTATTTATTTTATTATTAGGACGAGACTATAGAAATGCCAATTTATAACTCTAGCTGCCCGGTTGTATCTATGTACATGTGGCGATTACCATTTGCGTGTCTATTCGTGTGTGAGTATGCACCTTATTATGCGCGAGTAAGCGCGGTGCAGTACGTTGTAATAATCAAAACTAATCACCGAATCCGTTCGTAATGGCAATTTGTATGAGATTTTCCACTATAATGGATTCTGTAGTTTCTTTTCGGGATTCGTAACAAGTTTCCGATTACGATGGAATTCGTGATAGGGCTGAATTTTTGTAATTGCAATAAATCTACAACTACAAGCTTTGCAACAAACATTTTGTCTGCAGTTGATTGTTCCATCAACCTTTATTGCTCTTGGTTCTGTCCCTGTAATTTGGTTGTTTTATCCAATCCTTATTTTGGCATTGCCTTAAGAAACAACACATCCAATTTTGGTTAGATATTCATTTTGTTTTATTTTTCGAAAAGAAAACATAAAAATATATATAATATGTGTATGTATATAAGTTAAATATTTACATATAATTAATTTAAAAATAAAAATATACGAAAACAGTACTTTGTTAATTTATTTTTCTGGTTTTTTGCATTATTTCAAATTATCTCTTGAAAAATTACAAATTTAAAATAAAGAACACTAAAAGCTTGTTTTTTGGTTAGATCCCCTTGTAAATCAAATAAAAAAAATACTTAAGTTAATAAAAAATTTTATATTATCATTGTATATTCAATTAAAAAGACAAAAAACAAAATAAGTGGAACAACTTCAACGGTACATCAAAGGTTTGGCAACTTCTTGGCAAATTTCATTTTCAAATGTTTTATTACATCCTGAATGGAGAAAGAACGTTTAAGTTAGAAAAAAATATGTATTTTCGAATAGAAAAGATTTTTATATAAATTTTGAAAATCCGTTTAATTTTCGTTAGCACTTTTGGTGATTAGTTATAATTTTTGAAAAAGTATAAAAGTTGCAGTCTGCAAAGGAAGTTGAAAAAACTATTTTTGAGGTTTAAAAAAATTTATATGGGAAAACGAATCTATTTGTCTGGCACTTGGTGAATATTATTATTTTTTTTTTTTCAGTTATTATTAGTTTTGTGGTTAAAAGCTAAATGTTTTTAATATATTATTATTATTAATATTTATATCATCTGTTGCTACTTAATTAAAACACTTTCACCAAACAACGTTTATTCTAGTCTAAAACTGTGCTGCTCGGTTTTCTTTTCCGACCGAGATTCTGTTGTTGTTGTAAAGGTTTTTCGTTCCATGACACGTTGTGTTATTGATGACAAACGTTGTGATCCTTCATCGACCAGAGAGAGCTTTCCACCATCGGAATTCAAAGTGATCTGAGAAAAGGCGCCTTCTAAAGGTTTTACTTCGCTGTTTTCTTCATATTTTCGTGTCTCATATCTTAAAAATGTATTTGGTTAGTTTTTGAAAAATAAAAGAAAAAGAAATAAATTTATATTTAACTCACCTTGAAGTGTAACCTTCATACTTTTGACCAGGATTGTAGGCTCCAGTTATCTGGACAACACCACCTTGTCCGAATGTCTTATCATGCAGATCCTTAACACATGCTTCTAAATTGCCTGCGGTCTTCTTGGGCGAAGGTGGTGGTGGCATAGAGTCATTGAGGTAGGCATTTTTCAACACCGATGAAGAGGTTAGAGTTTCAAAAGATTGACTATTAATGGGCGATGGACTTGAGGGTGAAGCAATTCTGCCAGTCCCTGGGTAGGGACGTGGAACTGCATTAGCCGTTAGCTTGGGGTTAGATCTAAACGTGGCGTTAGTAGTTATTGTGGCAGAATGAAGGGGAGGAGGTGGGGGTGGAAAATTTTCACTTTGGTTAAATGTGGGTGAGACTGCTTCCGGATGATGGAAGTGTTGTGGTGTTTGTTGGAAAGTGTAACTTGATTTGGCTGATTGATAGTAACTCGGAGAGGTTGGAGTGTCAGTATAACCCGACCGATTAAGTGTCTGTTAGAAGTTAATTAATATAATACTTAGTTGGTTAGATCTTTTACCTACTTGAACAATTTTGTTTGCTTACATTATTTTGGCTCTGAAGACTTCCATAGGTTGCTGTTTGATACTCGGAATCGCTCTCGTCTGTTGTGCATCCAGGAACATTCTTCCTTGACCTTGCCTGTCGAATTCGAATCAATTTGGTTCGGGCTTCTTCGAGTTGTTTCTCCATGCGTAGCACATCTGATCTGGCATTGATTTCCTGTGCCATACCATCGACCATACTCGTGTTTATTTTCAAGGTATGCTCTTCTTCGGCATCTAGACCCTGCTGGGCTGCACGCACCAGATTTTCTGTTGACTTGATAACTGCAGTACCAGCTGCTTGTAATCTTCGACCAGCTTCAGAAGTTGGATTCGATTTCACTTTGCAGGCAATCAGAAGCTGGGCAGTGGATGCCGCCACCTGTCTTGCAGTTGATATAAGCATGACTTCTGTCCCAACTCCACGAACAAGGTTTTGAGCAGCCTCAACCATACTATGTGTTGCAGCAGCTACTAACCTCGCCGCCGATATCAAACCCTCAGACCATTGACCATCATCGGACGATGTCAGCGGAGTACGTGCTACCTTACCCTGATCGATGAGCTCTCTTTGAGCAGCATTAGCTGCTCGTACCAAAGCAGAAGATGCTGCCATAATGCCCTTAGCAGCTTCCAATATCATTTCATCGAATTTCATATTCTCGTCAAGTTCAATCTGAAAAATAATTAAAAGCCAAGTCGTTTTTTTTTAAATTAGATATTAATAAAAATTCTCGTGAGGTGAACAAATCTTGACGAAAAATAATAATTTTTTAGAGTCTGCAGATAATAAAAGTTTAAACATTTACGAAAATTAAGGATGTTGAAATTAATTTTAATTTTAAATTGCAAGACACTAAAAAACGTTTATTTTTGCCATTATCGTTATTTGTTAAATATTTTTAGTTTAAGAAAATACATATATGTAATGTTAAAAAGTTATGTTTTTATTTAATAAGCATTCTTAAGTTAGTTTATGAAGCAGAAGAAAGTTGATAATCA
Organism: Epistrophella euchroma; assembly: GCA_947049315.1. Lineage (NCBI taxonomy): Eukaryota > Metazoa > Arthropoda > Insecta > Diptera > Syrphidae > Epistrophella > Epistrophella euchroma. The sequence continues at coordinate 15,341,353 of OX346247.1, read as the reverse complement.
CAGTAATAATATGTTTGATTCCTGGGTGAATATTTAATTACAACCAAGAATATCAAACATATCTGACTGGAACCATCTTATTGTTTGAAAGCATTCATTATTAATAAAATAGCACTTGTTTTTATGCACCCATCACCATGTTTTTTTTTTTTTTTTGTTTTTATTTTAAACATTCACATCACAATATAAATTAGTAAGTTGTTAAATTAAGAAAACAAATGAATTAGTTAAATTAGTCGAATGATTTTACCTTAACATCTGGCTGTCTTCGGGGTCTCAAATTGGCTAGTTTATTAGCAGCAGCATCAATTGAAGCTGCAGCTCCAAGCAATTCATTTTCAGCAATAACAGTTGGATCTTCAGGATCAATCCAATCGGAACCCTTCAGGAGTCGAGCCATTGCAACAAGGTCAGTTACACATTTTGCTACGCGTCGTGACAAGTGCATTCTCTCATCAGCTGAACAATTACGAAGGATTCCATTAAGAAGTTCTCTGTACGATTCACCCACAGCTGCTCCAGCTTCCAGTGTTCTTTGACGAAGCTCTGTAGTTTCAGCACAATTCCAGGCAACGGTGCGACAAACTAAAAGCATTTCCGATATCGCACGTCGACCCAAATTTGCAGCTGCTACTATATCAGCTTGTGAATTAGAAGCACCGGCAGCAACAGCTTTGGCCGTTGCTAAAGTGACATTCTTTGTTACTCGTATAAGATCCTCTGGACTGCATTGAGGTGTACCGGGTGGTGGTGGTGCTTGCATTGCCTGATTTTATATAAAAATTATTAATAAAATCATTCGAAATTAAATGCAATTTTATAAAAAAATTACCCGAATTTCTTGTGAGATGGCTTCAACGGTTGCTTCCATTGCTCGTGTACCACGGGTATGTTCATCTTCGACTGCCTTGACAGTTTTCAATAATGACGATACATTCAAAACCATAACCTATAGAAATTAGCAAGAACGATGAGATATGTTTTCTTGTGAAATCAAATAATTAAGTTATCGATGATTTGAAGTTGATATACGTTTTTTTTGTTTTTGTTTGAAGAATTATTATTTTATTTTTTTTTTTGTTGAAATTACAATAAATCGTTAATTATAATAAAAAATTATTAAATTGGTTATGGCACTTTGCTTAAAGTGAATGAATGAATGTAAATAGAAATACTGAGAGTATATTTAAAATGAATGGAAATTTTTCATGATATAAAATATTTGCTTAATTCTTGAGAAGTAGGTGCTGTAAAAAAAGATTACATTATTAATAACAATAATGAAATCAACTATTTCCCACAATACTTTGCATTTAAAAAAGATAAAACTTATAAGTTCTAGTTTCAGAAATATAAAACTGCTTAGACATATGTAGACAAAGTTGCTTAGTAAAGCAAGAATATGGAAGACCATACTGACAAAGCCAGTTTAGATTTCTTGATAATTAAATAAATATAAATATATTTTTTAAGAGCTGTTAAATGAGTAGTTTTAAAAATTAAATTAATGGCTAAGTCATTATAATTTTAACCAGGATAACTATCCAATAAATAAATACCTATTGGGAGGAATAATTTACCGCATCATATTTTAATTTTCAAAATTAATAGAAATTTCTGCTTGCAGCCACGAACAGTACTCTTTTTTTTTCACACACACAGAAGAAAAACAAACGTGAATGGCATATAAGGAACGATATATCGGGAATAAATATTCCAGGGGGTATTTGCCTGTCATTTCAAAAGATTTTTATTCCGGATAGCATAAAACTTTTCGGGGAAAACGAAATTCCTCCCGAGGGTTTTATTTAATAAATAAATTAATAAAAACGTCGATTTTGACAATTGGGCAAACGAAATTGATTTATTTTTTTGATTTAAAATCTTTTTTGCAGATCTTAATTTTTGGGAAGATTAATCCCTTCTCATTATTTTTAGCTGCCAGTTTTCAAATGTGTTTTTTAGAACGAATTTCTTTAGTTCAGGGGTTGGGGGGTAAGTCCAAAACAACGACAAATTATTTTGGACCCATCGTGGAGCAATGGGATAGTTGTTGGCTTCTTAAGCGAAAGATTCGGCGTTCGAATCCTGCTGGTGACATTTCCTTTTATAATTTATTTTTATTCCGTCATAATGCATAATTTGCATTGCAAATCATAATTATTTTCATTTCCTCACATGCACATCATTAATCCATTGAATCCTATAGCATTTTGAACAGGACAAGATGCAAATGAAAAAAGTTCACTCGGTGTATTTAAGATTCGAACCCGCGACATTCTGGTTGCTAGCCGTCATCTTCTATGCGACATAGAATTTGCATCTCGAAAATTAATAACTTTTAACTTGAGCGTATAAAATTAAAAAAAAAATGTTTAAAATAAATAAAGAAATTCAGCCTTATTGTGAGTTTCCCCCGAAACAATGTTTCATCTTAAATTTTTTTTCGCCCGGAATTTTAAAAGCTTTTGTGAGTTTCGCCCTTACGAAACATACGTTTCTCGCCTTATTGCTCTCTCGTTCGCCTTCTAAATATAGGCGAAAATTTAATCTGCCAATGGCATTATACTCTGCCCGAAATTAATGTTAACAATTGGGGGAATTCTCGGAACATGCAATATTTTTCTAATCGTTCTAAAGTATTTATTGAAAGTCAAAACGAGAACAAATTGCATTTTAAAACGAACTCGTCTGTTAAAAAATAATCGGTATATCGGATTACGCTGAATTTTTGCACGCAGCTTTAATTCTGATGATGGTTATAATATCGTTTGTTCAATATTGTGATAGGCCAATATCCCCAGGTGGCGGCTGACACGCATGTACATAATGTATATGGGAACTTCGTTCTTGCCGGGGGTGCTTAGGACCCGCATCTACTAGTTTTTTATATGCTTAATTTATTTCGGTTATGAAATTATGTGCTCAAAATGTGTTAGAAATTTTCAGGAAAGTGAGATTTCAGAAATTTCTCTCAGTCTAAGTGTATTATGTATGTATTATGACAGCGAAACTGAAACATTCTGTTCATTTTGAGGAATCTTGTTCATGTAACTGAGATTGTTGAGGTCTCTGAGATTTAATCAAATGTTGTTCTAGCTCATCTCTAAAAGTAACTCTCATGGTTATCGAATATTTTAGCAACTCACAAAATCCAAACGAGATTTGTTTGAATAGCCTGTTTCTAGAATTAATGTAATATTTAACATTTGGAAAATTAAAAACCTATCGCAATTGAAAGTTATAACATTTCAAAGTTAAAATTGGAAAAATTTGTTTCATTCAGCCTTTCAAGAAAAAAGCCTTCAAAGATTTCTAGAGAATTTAACTGCTTCAAGTTGTATTTACAAGAACAAAGCATGAACTAACAAGATGTATCGAAATAATTCTTTAAGAAAACACTAGTGTGGGAAATTTTATATTTCACTAGGAGCATAAATAACCAATAAACAAAACTAAATACGATTTAAAAAAAAATAAAAACCAAAAAAAAAAACATTCACCTACTTCCCTTACAAAAAAAAAAAGAAAATGCAACATTTTACAAGCTAAACACAACTTAGTACTAAAATGTATATAGATGAATGTATATATGTAATTTTAAATTATTCTTAAGAAATTATGATAAGCCAAATATTGTTTGATTATTATTATTATTAATAATTTTTTTGTATTCATGATTAGATTTATCCATTGATGCACGCTTGCTACTTGTTAGTGCCAGAGAGGCACAAATCCCTAAGCATCTGTTTAAAAAGGAAAACAAAAGAACAATATACATAATTTTGTTTAACTTCATAGTGCAGAGATAATAGATTCCGTATTAAGAAAAAAAAATTCAAGTGGACACCTTTAGAGTTCATACACAGGGAGAGTAGATATAATAAGAGAGAGAAGAAAAAAAATGCAATTAGAAAACTAGAGATAAAGGACAGCAAGCGGCGACACCAGGGATGCAATATGTACAACATTAATAGAAAAAAAAAAACGAAAACATGGTAAAAATTAATAAAAATTTTCTCCGCCTGGGTATTTCGATTTAAAGGGTGTTTGGAATTTTTATTGCAGTTCAATACTACCATTTATGTATACTTAAAACAAACAATGAAAAGAAATTATGTAATTACAACATCGAAATCAGGCAAACTTCTGGGATGCATCTTAGATTATATTAAAAGTTAAAGGCGAACCAACTGTAGTTGCTTTTGTTTCGTTAAAATTATATGTGTTTTTGTTTTTAGTAATTTCTGGTGAAATATTATGTTTTGATATCATAAGATACCATCTGTTCTAGCTGTCTTAATACTAGTGCTTGTTTTTATTTTTATTTTTATTATTAAGTGCCATATCCAATACAAAAGTTACATGAATAAATTATTAAAAATAAATACTTAATTATAAATATATATTAATATACTATAAATATGTATGTACATCGATGGAATCAAGAGTTAATCAAAATAGCAAAGGAAATTAATCGATTTATTGTTTTATACAAGTTTTCAGGAGTCATCTTCATCTTACGTTAGGAGAGAAGTGAAGCGCGTCTCTTAAAGAATATGTCTTTTGCAATTAGCTTACTTATGAAAAAAAAAACTTACTTGATTACACGTATATTAAAGAAGGTAATCAAAGAGTACCGTTATTTGATTAAATGTATGTTAGCGAATCTTCTGTACTCAGAGTAGAGTAGAATTGAAAATTCAAATCTTTAGTTGAAAAAAGGCAAATGCAAAGGTAATACAGTTAAGATCGAAAATCTATTTTATAATCGAGAAATGATGTTTTTTTGTGCAATCGATATTTGATAGTTTTTAAATATGAGTCAATACACCATATCTATTATATCGAGATAAGAAAGTTTTCAAAAATTTTAGATTTTTCGTTAATTTTGGATTTTTGAACAGATTAAACTACATACCTCGTACATTTTTGGAATACTGAACTTTTTTAATACAAAATTTGATATTTTTCACTTTGCCTTTTAAGGGATGAGGGATTAATATGGCTGCGTGTTGGCATGCAGCCCAAGCTCAAGAAACTTATTCATTTTATCGAAAAAAACCGATTCAAATATCTGCTTCTTGGTTTGGCGAAAAACTTAGAAAAAGTTGGTATTATGCTTTAGAAGCCAATAACTCGAGTTCTAGTCGTCAGACATTCATTTGGAAAAAATCACTTGAGGGAACATTTAAGTTAGGATAGAACCCTGCAATTGTTTTTCACACAAATTCTGAAGCTTTAATATACGTGTTTTGTCGCAGCTACAACATGATACTTGGTTATTTGTTAAGAAACCACATACCAATTAAAAATTAGCAATGTTATAAATTATTATGAAATAATTTATGAACAACATCTATATAATTTGTCAAAAAAAAAAAAAGAGATTATGTCAAAATGTAAAAAAGAGTTAAAAGAGAAGCAAATTGTTTTAGCTGATACTCCAAAAAAATTGAATGGAATGATATTATTTTAGTTTGATTGTTGTAAGTATATAAGAAATTCTTACCTTAGCACTCTCCTTTAGTCCATCCATTGTTGGATCATGTATTGGTTTGCCGGATGCTAATTTAGTTGCATTAATTAAATCGCCCAAGGCTGATGCGACATCTTTGACGGCATTAATAACCATTACCTGTGAATCGGGTTGTGCTGATCCCAACGAACAAGCTCCGCGTTTTACAGCTTCTGATAATTGTACTAGAAATGCAAAATATTTGACATTATTAATAATTTGAGCATTTAAATTTTTATTTCCTATTCACTTACATATTGTGGTAACAGCATTCTGTGCTGCTGTGGCTAGTTGATCTTGGGTTCCGGCAGCACCAGCCACAAGAATTTTAGTATCTTCAACAAGAGCCTTGGCAGTTTGTAAAATATGCTCACGATGATCCGCAAATGCTCCATCTCCGTCGGACTGAAGGGTTCCAGCAGTGGCGAACATGATCGTTGTATCGAGGTCTCCAATGATACCAGATACAGTATTGGCGGCATTTATACATGCCTGTGTACCTCTGGAACCGGCTTGCAAAGCCGCCAACACTTGAGCTACCTTCTCGGAAACATCTCGAGCATTTCGGGAAATGTCATTTTGTCCGGACGGATCATTAGGGCGTACCCCTGCAGTGGATTGGATAATCTGGCCCACTGATCGACCTAGATCGATCACCGTTGATCTTATGCGCATAGCTACTTCTGGCGAAGTGGTAGTTGTTGATGCTCCAACTGAATCCTGTGTTATTTGGGTATAATGCTGAGCCATATCGACTCCTAGAGGTGGAAGTTTAGAAGGATCAAATCCTGCTTTAGCGTTCATTTCGTTGGCCAATCGGGCGATCTCCTTGGCACTCTGTACCATTCTTGTTTGGTAATCTACAAACGAGTCACTGAATGAAGCATTTAACAGACTCTGTCGTTTATCGGTGAGCCTAGTGACAGCTCGATTTACTTGTTCCATTAGTCCAGTAACAACGCCACTTTCAGTTGAAATTTTCTCCACAGTCTGTGTGAGCTCTTGGATTGCCTCCTGTGTGTTTTCAATCGACTCATCCAGAAGGGGATGAGCATGAGTGGCTCTGGGATTTCCAGCTGATTCCTTAGCAGCTGTTACCAGCTGAGTTGCGCTTTCGACCACTGACTTGGTTTGATTTATCAACCTCATTTGCTGGCTGGAGTGTACAATGTGTGTACAAGCTCCGATTGCTCCATTTACCATTGGTACGACATATCGTGAAATCTCTCCAACAGCATGGCCGAGTTTTTCAGCGTTGTTCTTTCCAGCGGAGCGAATTGGTTCGAGTTTATCGCGAAGCTCGGCAGCAGCATTCAAAGTCTGACTGCTAAAACCTTGTAAATTGTTGTCCTTTCTCTGAGCCAAACCTTGGGCATTCACCGCTAGGCCACAGCTGTCTAGCTCACGGGTACATGTACCAAGAGTATGAAGGACTTGATCGCATTGTTGTTGGCCTGGTGCCTTCTCACGTATGCTGTCCACAAGATGCTTGACACTATTCGACACTGGTGTGCTGTGCATAGAGAGCTGTTGCCACACTGGTGGATCATCTGGGGAAAGTGCCAAAGATTTAGCCGCTTTGACCATTTCAATGACTCCATCGATAACTCCACGTCCAGCATTCAATACCGGTTCTTGAGCCTTACGGCCTTCTGCAGAGATCTTCGCTGGAACGGGAACAAATTCAGCGCTTGAAGCATATTGACGAACAGCTTTAACTGCGTCCAACAGCGGCTCGACAAACCTTTGTCTAGATGGCACTGTGTGATCATCTTCGATTCTCTTAACTTCTTCAACCAAATTCGATGTTGCTCCGGCTACGTGCTTGGCTCCTACAATGAACTCATTCTTAGCAACAGGATTAGTCGTATTCATACTCGCTTGTCTACAAATTGAACATAAATAACTTGTGTGCTTTGCCACTCCAGTTAGAGCAGAAATTTTTTGCTGCTTTGTTGAATTGGAACTGCTGACAATGTCACAAAACTGAACAATTCCCTGATAGGCATAGTTTAATTGAGACTGATCGATAATTCCTGGACGACCAGCCACACTACTTGGATGAGAAACTCCAATGAGATAGGCAGCTTGTGCTGATGACTCAATCAAACCATGAATAGACTCGGACACATTGTTCACAGACTGACCAAACTCGACGTGCTTAGATTGTTTAGCGTTGTTAATCATTTCAGAAATAGCATATCCAAGGTTCCTTGATTTGCCAGTAGCAGTCTCTACGCATTCAAAATAGCCCTGATCGGTTATAGCTTCGTGGGGATACTCTAAGAGAACCCTCAACGACTCTATATTCCTCATGGCATTGTCACATTCTTTCTGTCCTGGAGCAGAGGATATGCAAGCATCAACGAGCTGATTGATACTCTCCGTAACACTTCTAGCAGCAGCATTGAGTAAGTTCTTTGAGTTAGGCTGATCTGGATCGGCCGCGATTTCCTTCGCCGACAATAGTAGTGAACAAGACTGTGTGGACACGTTTCGTAAGCAATCGATTGTTTGTGAACGAACAGCTTCATCCTTGGTTTGTCCGGCCATTTCCATTGCCACTGATAGAAGATCTTTGTAATTATTTGCAAAAACTTGACTGGTTTCGGCTAACTGAGCGGGACTAGCATACGAATGAACAATTTGGCCACCAGAGGAACTCAAATTCTCCGCCACATGCTTGAGCTCACTCTGCAGTGTATTGTAATTGCGAGTCGAAGGGGGGTATTCGTTCATTGACAAAATCTCACTTAATTCGCTGACGTTCTTTAAAGCATTATCCACTTCCCGCTGTCCTGGGATGCAATCGAGTGTCTTTGACAATGCTGCCGTGACATCTCTTCCGGCCTGGGTTAAAGCTCCTGGTTCGCCAATATTCTGTAACGTCTTCTGCGCCTCTTCGATAAGTCGAACTGAATTAAGAACCACCTCATCAGCTGATTCGATCACTGAGGGATTATTGGTAGTGGCTGCAACTCCATGCACACTTTTAGTAAAGTCACCAAGAGCCAATGCTGTATCACGCCCTGCAACACCAGCAAACATCCGTTGGCCATGAGAAACTGTCGACAGAAGCTGACTCAGTGCAATACCAACATTTTTCGCTGATTTACTAAGCTGCTGGGCGGTATTCTCTACCGTCTCACCTGGAAGACGGCAGAGCGAACCATTTTGAGCAGCAGTCCTAGTATCATCCAAAACATTCCGTAAGTTCTTTACAGCTTCCAATGCAGATTCGAGCTCTTGTCCACCGCAGGCTTCCCTAGCTCTTTGGGCAGCTGAGTTCAATTCATGAACCGATTGTCCCAGGTGCAAAGCACTCTTCGAAAGCTGTTGTGCAGAAGGAATATCATTAACTGTTGGTTGAAGGGCTCTAGCCGAGCTGGATAATTGAATGCCCGGTTCAATAAATTGTTCTGCCGCTTCAATGAGGTTCAACTGAGCATTGGCATCGTCAGGATTACTCCTAGTTGTCTTAAGTGATGTTACCAATTTAGGAATTGTATCCGCAGCTCGTTTACAGTCCTGCAGAAGTGACTGCTTTGTTTGTTGATCATCACTATGTTGGACGGCGTTTTGAGCTGCCGAAATACATTGAGTAGCCGCTGTAGCCGCCTGTTTTGAACAGTAATCCAATCGATTAATCAAACCTCGTTTCATAGCAGGGGTATTGGCTTTTGTTGTTGTTATCTCCCGGAGTTCTTCAGCAGCTCTACGCAAGTTCTCTTGGTTATCGGAATCGTGTGGGTTTCCAGCACACAAACGAGCAGCTTCAACCAATTTTGCAGTAGCATCAGCCAATTGCTTCGCCGCAGACAACAAACGTCTTTGCAATTCTGAATCGTTTTGCTGTTCCGCCTCCCCTTTGATGCTCTGAATCAATTGAGCTGTAGCCTGACCCAAAACCTTTGCATGACGAACCATTTCCTGGGGATCGGTGGAAGAAACCAAAATATCTGTTCCGATAATTACACTCTCCACTGGAGACATCTCCTGGGATAAGCGGTTGGCGTGTTCACGGGCACTCAACTTGACATGATCAAGCAAATCAGCCAAACTACGGGATACGTCCCTGGCAGCATTGAGAAGGTCTCCTTTCAACTTCTGATCGTCTGTCGCTTCGGTGCATACCTCACACAAATTATTTACTGCCCTGGCAACATTTCTCGCTGCCATTTCGATTTGATCACGACACTCAGCGTTGTGCAAAGTTGGAGCAATAACTTTAGTACAAGCAACCAACTGACTTGTGGCCAGGGCACATTGGCTTGCTGCTCCAATTACCTTATTACGAGTTTCATCATCATCGCAATTCGAAGCAATAGACTTGGCACGCATAACAAGTGATGCTGTTGTATTGGCAACTGCCTTGGCCAAAGCTAAGAGCATGTCTTGCAAATCTGTATCTTCTGGAGGTTCTTCTTCAATCGTACTCAGAACATGTGTTGTGGCCTCTCCAATGCGACTTGCTGCATTTATCAAACTCTGTGGTGGTTCCTTGTTTTCAGGTTCAGCAGCCTTCAACAAGTCACTAAAAGCACTGCACAAATTACGAGTAGCTTCTAACAAACGGTCACCACCACTATCGTCTTCCATAAGAGCTGCAATCAAACGAACCTCTTTTGTAACTTCGGGAATAGTTTGCGCAATTTGTGACACAGATGCAGATATTGTCTCAGTATCTATTTCATCTGGTTGAGTTGCAGTGATGATTTGAGCAGTAGCAGCATTCATCGAAGCAACATGACTCGTTACAGCTTGTTTTGAAGTTTCCAAGGTATTTTCACGCCATTCAATAGAACGTTTGTCTGTTCCAAGATTTTGAATAGAAGCCTGAAAATAATGATTGAATAACATTAGAATCTTGAAATTTTCCACAAAACAAGAATCGCATTACCTTTTGTCTGAGTTCCTCATCAGCTTTAAGTAAAATATCTTGACCAGCACTGATATAGCTCAAAAGAGCCCTCTGAGGTTCGGTAAGATTCACTGCACTGATGCGAATTTCTTGTGCCTATGAAATTATTTTGAAAAATTTTTAAAGATCCGTGTTTTTGAAAAGTAAAGGCATTGCCCCTCAAAAGACCAATAATTTAAATAAATAAAAACTAAAAGAACTTACAAAACAATAATATACATAAGTGTCTAGCAACAAATCAAAAATGGTCGTTGAAGGGTTGAAAAATGTTTGATTTTGTTTGTTTTAAAAAATTATACTGTTAACGTACTTAAAATATAAATGTGGTTATATCCAATAAGGACAGCGCAGCAGTAAGTAAAGAAATTTATAAAATAAAATTGATTAAGACGCCAAGTCGAATTAATTGAATTTATAATTTGGAATTCTTAAGTGTTTAATATGTGTGTGCAATTATGTGATTAATATATATAATTGCAAATAAATTTTTAAACAAGGCAAAGAACTACTTAAGTGTATAAATATACTTTGATGTTGCAAAAATTCAAATTCCAAGTGTCACAATAATTGTGTGCTTCGTTTGTGAGCGAGTGTGTCGATGGAAATAATTAATTCTTTGAAAATTCTCTAGATTTGTACTTTGATCAATATTATGACATAACATAAGTTTTTTTAATTTCAGGCGATTGTGTTGTGTGCTTAGATAAATAGCAATGACCTTGAGTATGTCACTTTATGTTTATGAACATTGTCAACTCCATTTAATTCTTCGGAGCACGAAATCCAATTTTAAAGTATTTAGCAGGAAAATCAGAAATCACAGAAAGCTCTGTGCCAGAATCCAAATAATATAAGCTTCACAACTAAATGCATGATTGGACTTTGATATATTGAGTGATGTGATTTCCATTACCTAAAGTTTTTGTTTCATTTTAAAAGCACAAGAACATAATTTCTGTGTGGAAAATTAAATTTCCCCATCGACACTTTTCTTAATTTGTGTTAAAATTATTCTAGTTAAATTTATAAAAATTAAAAACAAATAAAACTCACCGTTCGCGGCTGATGAGCAAGATTAACTTGCCCACCAGATGCACTATATTGCATAGATTGCGTAGATTGCATTTCACCTTGTGTATATGGCTTTTCGCCTGCAGTTTTACAGTGAAGATGATATTTTCAATCAAAACATACAAAATAGAAAAGTCAAAAACGAAAATAAAAAATGAAAATAATATTGATCAAAAAATCAAATAAATGCAAAATAAATATATCCAACAAACTAAAAAAAAAATAAGCATTTTTTGCAAATATTTACATGAACCATTACAATTGTATAAAAAGAAAATAATAAAATAATACCTACCGTCAATTGCTCGCATAACACCTGGTTGAGCTATTGAACTTTCGTCGACTTTTCCCACTTTATTGGTTCCATACTGAAGAAATTGTGTTCTATCAACAAAATAAACGCAAATTAAAGAACCTTCGATTTAACAGAAAATCAAATCAAACTTACTGTGATGGTGCTACAGATTCTTCAACCAATGTATCACCTTCTTCGCCCTCAATACCAAAATGATCTTTCATTTGTTTCTTCTTCAGTATGATATCAATATAACCAGCAATAAGTTGTACAATAGGTTCGGCTTCTGTTGTTTGAACCGAATAATACTGATCAGCATAGTCACCGAAATCGAGTGTAAAAGTGTTTGGCGAAGCACCCCATCTCCGGACTGTTGTTAATGGCCAAGTGACTAAAATTTCTTTTGTTCTCTCATCCAAACGCAAAACGGAATCCTTGGTAACACCCAACAAACGTGGTACAAGCTTATTTTTGCCATTCATTTTTTCTTTGACAAGGAAAAATGTAACACCATATGTGGGCAGTTCACGTGCTGTTTTTGTATACAAAACTTTAGCATCGATTTCCGACATATTTATGTGTTGGCGATGTTCGGCAAAAACTTTTTTCTCGATTCCTTTGACACGGACATATGATTGAGGCAAAAAGTCTTTTAAACTGTTTTAGAAAAAAAAAAATCAAAATAAATTATACAATGTTGTTTATTGTTTTTAGATTTGACACAGATTGTGTCCAAGTTGCATACTCACTCTAAAAATCCTGGTTTATGTTTGTTTTCATTATGATCTCCAAATTGTATATGAACTTGAATGCCAGCAAATTCACAAGCTTAAATGATAGTGACAAAATTAATAATGAAATATTAGGTACGGAAACAATAAAGACAAATTTATTTTTACCTTTTTTTTCTGTTACTGGATGAGTACCATCCAAGATGGCATCTCTTGCTTGGACATACAACAAATTCAACTGCACTGGATCTCTAGAATCAATATTTTGATCAGAGAAGAAGAACTTTCGCCGGAGTAAAACCGTTTCGGATTCATCAATGCCTTGTTCACGAAGAGTTTTACCAACATCAACCCAATTGACTTGAAAAAAATAAAACAATTAAATACAAGAAATAAATACAAATTATAGCAAAAAAAAACTCACTTTCATCATCGGTTTTTACTTTCTTTCTCAAACTCTCCATTTTGGCATCACGATCTTTTTCGGCAGCGGGTTTTCTTCTCAAAGTTAATGTTCCAATTGTATTTTCTGGTTTATTTTCATTTTGTGATTCGGACTCTTCCCGCACAAGGCCGTATTCCTCATGATTGGTTATACCGATTTTTGTGCAAATAACAACCATCAATTGTGACACGGGTTGAGAGTCATCAACTAAAATTGTCTTCACGGCACCATCTAACATTCGAACACGAAGTGTTCGTAGTTTACGACGATACTCCAACACATCCAAATTATGTAAGATGTAATAGCCTAGGGTGCGTCCAGCTTCCAACCACACACCCTGTTGGTTTTGTTCGTCAGACAAAAATAATCCATATTCACTTGCTGGAAAAATTTAAATAAATAAATAAATAAATAAATAGATTATTAAAAGAGGACCTTCGAATAAAAATCTGGATAATGAGAAGCGATTAGAGGAGACCGAAGATAAAAAGACCCTCAAACCTACATACTACCAACCACCTGCTCTATAAATTCCGATTTATGATGAAATTAAAGTAAATGTGAATTTGAGTTGGCTTTTATTCTCACCCTTATAATATAATATTCAATAGGTGAAAGTAAAAGCTGCTTTGAAGTGTGTGCGTTGAATTATCCAAAAGTATAATAAAATGGAATAAATCAGGCGTTAGATAGATAAGCTTATGTAAGTTACCTATTATGTATTTATGAAGAAAAAAAAACGAGCTAAGCGCCTATCATTTGCAGATTGATGTGGAGCAAAAATAAAAAGAGGACATTGTTTGGAAAAAGTTAAATTTCTACATTGACATTGGGCATGTGGCTTTTTAGAAGAAAATTTTAGCTGTAGTTTTAATAATAATAATTGTTTTTGACAAACTCACACAAATACCCTGAAAGAAAATTGTTTTTGAGTGGAAAAAGCTGGGAATCGAATCCAGATATCTAAGCAATTCGCCACGGGCTACTACAGCGTTATTTAGAGCCGGTTTTATATCTTTATACAAGCAAAAACTAGAAGACATTTAAGCAAATTTGATGAGTTTACACTGCATTTTCTGAAGGGATTTTTTTGAAGTTCCTTCGAAAAGAAGACCGTCACGGAAGCATGTACCGCTCTCATCCTACTGCACAGTGACTGTTTGGACTACAGACATCCTAAATATGTATACCAATCGATATGTATACCAACATTAAAACGGCATTATTTTATAGCTATCACCTCATAGTTTCAGGCGGTGAGTCATCGCGTTTACCCCAAACGAAATTGCAGCTCAGTTTGGAGTACTTAAATCAATTTGAGCTCCATTTCTTCGGACATATAAGTGTCACTGGCGTGATTGATATCTCATTCGAAGGGGTTTAAAAAATGGCATCCCTTTTTCATATTAACTATCGTTTATTTGTTTTCTTCCGATGTCCTAATAGCACAAACATGTGATCCATATTCGGTAGGTGCCTAAAGGGCACAATATTTTTCAATTTGTTTTCAAAATTTTGAGTTTGAAAATCGAACAGAAGGAAATAGACCACACCCCTCTCCGATTCGATTTTTTTCTTGTCTCAACCCTATCTACACACCCTAGTTTTTTTTTTCGCTTCCAGTGCTCTTATATTGTCTTTTGAGTTGAAAATATGGCATACCTACATCGTCGGTTCGGAAGAAAAGCGACACAACTCAACAAATGAATTTTTTGAGCTAGCATTGCATTTTTGTGAATAAAATAAAAACTATCAATTGGAAAAATACGGGACTCTACTACAAAAATTTGGAACTTAATGAGCTACTACGTGGTCTTAATGATTTAACAGATTAAATGAAATTCAAATGTGTATTCAATTTTCTGTTGCCTGTTTTGAAAAATGAGATTTGTTGAGTTGTGTCGTTTTTCTTCTGAACCGACGACATTATGTATTTTCATTTAATAATTTTTTTTTAACTTAGTTATTTATATAAAAATGAGCAACAACTTGTGGCGAACCACGGCTTAGTGACTTAAATCTCTCAACTATTCCTGTGTGCGTATTTTAAGTTAACAGGAAATTGAGGGGACCTAAAATTTTCTGCCGAATCGGAAGGGGTAAGATGAAAAGCACAAGGCAAACGAGATTTTGTCAGTCCTTCACAAGAGGAAATAAAACATTGTTTATTTCTGATTTTAAATCAAAGGATTCTGAAACATTTTAACTAAAATTAAGAATAACGAACCTATTATTGAAGAAAAATTGTAACGATAAATGTATTATTTCAACTTTGATTTTTTAAACGACAGCGGTACCTAGGGGCAATATGTAAATGGCTTCTCAATTATTTAAACTTTGAGGAACCATTAAATGCAAGTTCAGCTTGTTACTTTTTTTTTGTGACGTACCTATGTAAAGGGTTGTCCAACCATAATGCACTTAATTGTGAGTCACACCTTAACGTCAAGTTTTTTGCTCAATTTAATTTGACATTTCTTTGTTTCAGTGTTTGATAAATTCAACTATGGAGAGGTACACAATTGAGCAGCGCGTTAAGATTGTTGAAGTCTTTTACGAAAATGGGCGTTCAAATCAAAATGCATTTCATGCACTTCGTGATTTTTTTTTTTTTTTGGTCAGCAGAATTGATCAAATTGGTCCACAAACGGGCATGTGTCCACATTTGGGTAAATGAGAATCCACGAGTGATCGGCGTCATCGAGCCGTACTTCTTCAAAAATGAGGTCGGCCAAACAGTTACCGTGAATGTGGTGTTCGCTATCGCGAGATGATAACGGACTTCTTGTGGCCAGAAATTGAGCACAGGACCTGGACGATATGTGCTTCCAACAGGATGGTACCACTTGCCACACAGCCAACTAAACAATGGCACTTTTGCGCGAAAAATTCAATGGCCGTGTTATCTCACGTCGTGGCGATATCAATTAGCCGCCACGATCATGTGATTTGACACCGTTGGACTTCTTTGTTTGGGGATATTTAAAAGAAAAAGTGTGCGTCAATAAGCCACGAACAATTCAAGAGCTAAAGGATGAGATAATTCGGCACATTAACGACATTGAACCTCAATTTTGTCTTAGAGTCATTGAAAATATAGACCATCGGATAGAGATATGCCACCGAAGCCGTGGCGAGCATTTGGCCGATATTTTGTTTCACACATAATTCTATCAAAATAAAAAATATTAAGATAATTCTCTGAAAACTTTTTGTTATATTTAAAATTAACATTGTGCGTTTTCGTTGGACCACCCTTTACATTAATTTTTTATTTAGTTTTATTTTTTTTCTAAATGAAAATTCACATACTGTCATAAAAAATCTTAATGAAATACATAGGTACATAATATATGTACATACATACATACATAGGTATGCATTTTAATGAAAATGATTTATAGATTTGTATATTCTTTCATACTTACGCTGTCCTTGTACAGCATCGCCAAATTTATCACGAATTACTTTGCATGCATCAAACACTGTCGTATTTGGCTGGAACTGTATGGTCTTTGTTACACGGCCACCTTCTAGACTTATGCGTAAAGACAGCGTCGACATTGTTTATATTTCTGTAAGGCACTGTAATTAAATTTAAAAAAAAAATATATAAAATTATTTTTTTTTTTCCATAAATTTTTGTATAATGGTGTTTAATTTTGGTTTAATATCGCATTTACACACATACACAAACACAATCAAAAAAAAAAAAAAAAAACCTCGACCCATAATGGCAATTCCATAGAAACCCACCCTTTTATAATAAAAGAAATTCTTTTTATAATCTCCTCTTAATGTGAAAGAATATGGTAAAGAATCTTACACCACACCGCAATGGACAATCATCGAACAACCCTAGACTATTATAGTAGGTACACATCATCGTCGATGTCGTTGTTCCAGAATAGGTAAGTGGTAGAGGGTATCACTCATCTAGAAATCAGACACAAATGCACATACAATAGGCTGATGTTACTCCCTAATTGATTTTTTTTTTCCTTCTCTCGTCCGTCTTATATGCCTTTTTTTTTCATCTTTAAACACTACACACAATAAAAAGCAAAATCGATATTTGAAACTCGAAAGTAAACTTGAGATCTTAAAAGCTTGTATTTGAATAGAAAAATCTTTTCGTAAACAAACAGTTCTCGAAAGTATAGGGGTATGGGGTTAGGGGGGAGAATTTAACAATATAGGATATGGGGAATTGTTAGCACTGGGCAAACTGGGTCCATATCGAATTTCGAAAACATTCTTTTTTTTATGTTTTTCTTTTGTTTGTTTTTTTCAAGAAACTCACTTTTTTTTTTTAAATTAGGGGAAAACCTTTTTTAACAGCGATATTTAAAATCTAAGACAACCACGTTTGCCGAGATTCGGAAAAGAACTAAATGCTTAAAATGCTGCTGCTAGAAATCTTCTGTCGCTGCCGGGCTTACTGAAACTGATACAAGCCGGATGCTGCGCACAGCTAGATTTTCTCAAAAAGGGGTGGTTGTCCTCTACTTGCGCTTCTTATTCTTTTTTTTTTCTATAATGGGAAAAAGGGCGAGAATGTGTGATTGGTATAAATACTTATCGGGGGGTAGTTTGGGAAAATCTGTGCAACTTCTTCAGAGAGCATGCGCGGATTTTTGAAAAATCTCAAAGAGTTTGCTTTCAAAGTCGAGTGAAATAAATTAGGGATATTTTTATAAGAACTGGGGAAATTACTCTGTATTCTCTGTTAAGGTACTATATGTTAGGTTTAAACGATCAAACAGACTAAAAAAGGGAAAATTTAAAATTCTTTTAAAGACAAGGGGGATGCATAGTTTAAGAAATTATCAGCGAGGACAGACGCCCACCCTCAGGCTCAGACGTAATCTCTTTTTTTTTTTTTTTTTTTGTTGTATTCATCTCTGTCGATTTCAGTGATTGTCAGTCACTTGGCGCCGAATATAATGTTAGGTATACATATATATTTTCATTATCGAAAGGCGCCCGACATTGCGGAGACGTCGAGCTGAATTTCCTTAATGCCTTTCGCAATTCAATGGTTGTTCATCATGAACTTTGTCCACCCACATTTACCTATAGAATCCCTCTGCTGCCTTCTCCATGGTTAATTTAGTTATTTCATTTTTTTTTTTTTTTTTTTTTTGTAGGCCATGCTAAATAGGACTTTTGATAAAGATGATAGGAATTCTATTTAGGGTTATATTATGATGATAGGGGTTGGATAGGTTATTTTGATGGTAATTTGATAGTTTAATGATTTTTTTTGTGTGACGGTGCTGTTTCTTCAATAGAGGAATGTGGATTGTAAGGTGAAATTGGAGCGGAAGAGGTATAGCGCAAGTCAAGGGAAACCACAGGTGGTTTTCGGTATATACACATATATTGGCACACATTAACTTGAATAGAATAATGTCTCGAAAAAGATCAAACCAATGCAGTATCATCTCAATTTCAAATAAATGGAGCAATGAATTAAAAGTTGTAGGTATTAGATTTGGTCATGGATATTTACCTTTATTCAACTTTGGTTGAAATACTCTCAACGAAGGGTCAAAAGCCCTTTTATGTTATTGGATTTCTGATAAAAAAAAATCCATCTTAAATTTGTATGTTGGTAATATATTCTTTAAAATTTTAGTATAATGTGGTCTTATATTTGTAAGGATATTTAAAGTGTTGCAGTTACGATGCAGTACCGGACATGGCCTAAATCAAGAGGTCAAATTTTTACCATCCTTGTTTCAATATTTTTTCAAATATTTATATTGGTAGGCAGTCTAATATAGAAAACTAAGTAAAAATAAGAGGTCTTAAGCGCTTTGTCATTAAATTCAATCGAGTTAATTTCTGCTATAAACAAAAAACATCATCAATATCATTTAAAAACATTTCAACAACTTTCTCATCACATTCAAATTAATAACAACAAAATTTACCCTCTATTCAAATCTCGTTGCTGAAGTTAAATACAAATCTTCTTAATAAAATAATAATAATAAGAGAATCAACCCCCTACTGATTGATTAATGCAATATCCTTTTCGCCCCATACACTTGTTTTCTTATTAACTTTAAATGACTTAACTAATTTTCGTCTTGCTTTTATTGAACTTTTGTACTAAAAAAAAAAAAAAAAAAAAAAAAAAAAACAAATAAACAGAGTTAATGTCATCGTTTGGAACTTTATGGGTATAAAAATAAGAAATTAACAGGCTTAATAAGAATTTCGTGATAACACAAGACGACTTATTTCCCCATAGCATGCAATACACCAAAAATATAACCACACTAAGCAACAACCATGACACTGCATGCTGTGAGGCTAATGGATTTTTCATTTATTGGCTCTTGCCTTGTTAATAGTCGCCCGTCCTGCGTAAGGATCATTTTTGAGTTACTTATCGAAAGAAAAAAAATGTCTTCTCTAGTTTATTAGGCAACAATCAATGGTTGATGGAGTTTAACACCCTGACAAGTTGCAAATTAATAGGTATGACATAATCATTGAAGAAATTCAAATTAATTAATCAGAGTAATTCTTCAAATAATTAGATCTTTTTTTTTTATAACAACTTTAAACGATCTGATATTTTTGTGGAGAACAAATTAAATTTTGTGAGAATAAAAGTGTCGTGATTGATAAATTTATATTTAATGAGGACTTAGATATATTGGTATACATTTCATACAATATTAAACCTATTTTATCGTACAAGCGACCAAATAAAAGTTGTACAAGAAATACATATATTATTTATTTTTTTGATTAATATTAAGGCAAATCTGGCCAATGCTGGGTAACCCTGACAGTATT
Source organism: Epistrophella euchroma (assembly GCA_947049315.1). Lineage (NCBI taxonomy): Eukaryota > Metazoa > Arthropoda > Insecta > Diptera > Syrphidae > Epistrophella > Epistrophella euchroma. Next base: position 15,321,556 of record OX346247.1, on the reverse strand, counting down.
GAAAATAAGTCGATTGATTTTAATTCTCAAAATAAAATTAATCTCCTTTTTTTTTGTAAAATTTACTTTTTTTGCTTATGATAAAATAGCGGTTAAGGCTTGACATGAATAAATGTATATACATTAACAAAAAGTTATTTTGGATAAAAAAAAAAACTTTAAAGCTTGACTTTTTCACTGCAAGTTATTTATGGCGTTTTCCTTTGGTAAATTCATATTTCTGCGAGAAATTTATTTTTTTTTTTTTTTTCGTGGCTAATGGATTATGATTTTAGATTGATTATGATTTTAGATTGATTTTTTTTTTTGTGTCAATTGCACGGGTCTGCTATACTGATTTATTTTTCGAAAAAAATCAATTTGAAAAATTTAAAAATCGGTATTTTTGTATTTATTTTATAAAATAATTTTAATACCATTGGAAAACCCCATTACTAACTACCTATTTATAATTATCAAACTAAGTAGACTCGTGCTTACATCATTTCGATTTTCGTTTACGAGCGCTGAACCAATTCCCGTGTAAAATATACGGAAACGCTTCGATTTGGTTTTAAACGTCAAACGTTCAAAACAAATTCGAAGTCTGTACCAGCGACAAATGTCAAATATTCACTTTCTCTACTATCGAAATGTATGTACTAGACTTTAATGTCAAAAGGATTGGGTACGTTCAGAAGACATATGTAGGTGACTAGGAAGCTATAGGCAAGTTTCTAATTTCCGAATGGTCAGCTGTCAAAAATATACATTCCAATCTAGGCAAATTTTATTGGAAAATGGCTGGAAAGCTAGGTAAGAAATATCTAATGTCGAATTCCTTTTTTCAAAAAAATTCGATTTTTTTTCTAAATCGATTTTTTTTTCTTTCAATACAAAAAAATTTTTTCCAGAAAAATCGATTTTTTTCTTCTAAACAAATCGATTTTTTTATTAAAAGGAATTCGACATAACTACATTTCAAGTCAAGTGCAGTTGTGTCAGAATATAAGCTGATCATATTTTGTCATTAAACCGTCTGTGAGGTGATTCTCAGATACAAATATTTATCTGGGAATCATCTCACAGACAAATTAAAAGTACGTTCTTCCTATCAACGTAAGGTAAAGGTTTGAAGTAAAGTTCGTATAGTTTGGCATTAATGACATCTCTAGTCATCAACTAGTTTCCTAGTCAAATTTGGGTTCAACGAACGTAGTTGATAACATAATAAAAAACCCCTATGTCTTCTGAACGTGCCCATTGCAAATTGAAATTTCGTTTCAGGTTTTTGATTTAAAACAAAAAAAATCCCATACCTTGACAAAATTGCCTTATTTTTGTCTTAGCTTCGTATATCTCATTAAAGACTAAACCATTAAACCAATATTTGTATTCCAATCGCAAACAACAGTATTTTAATAAATAGATTAACTTAAGTAGTACCTTTCGAAATGGGAATAAAATTAAATCAAGATACATGTATTTCAAAAGAAGCACACAAAATTCGATTTTCCAATGAATACGTTCAGCGCGATATAATGTAAGTTTGTTCGATTTGTAAAACAATTGGGCTTATAAAGATGTACAAGATCAATTTTAGAATTTCAGATTTAAAGAAGAAGTGTTTGGTGGCAAAGTGGAATTAGAAGATCAATTTAAAATTATACTTTCTTACAGATTTATCGAATTAGGAATTTTTATTTCTCCTTGAGAGTCATTTAAGTTGTATGAGATATTCAAATTTTATAAAATCTATATTCAAACTTCAAAAAATGTTTAAAATGATATCTCACTAAAAAAAAAATATTTCTTCGAAAATTTAATTTGATTTTCCGAACGGCTAGGGTGAGCGGCACTTTTCTATTGGAGGATTTGTCACTTTGTCGCAAGAGGCAGTAGCCCTGAAAAACACCTTTGTGTTAAGGTTGCAGCGGTTAGGAATTGAACCCAGACCTCTGGTGTGACAGTCCAACGCACTAATCATTTCGCTACGGGCTATTACTTTTTTAATTAGGATAATTTTTAAAAATTTTAGCTCCCTTTTCGATGACAGCTTTATTTATAAATTTTTGGATTTCTTACTATTTTGTTTTATCTAAAACGAAACTCCATAAACTGTTCGTTTTCGGTTTCGACAAAGACCTTTTCACACATATGCGGTTCATATCAGGTTTGTATCAGGGATCCGAAACCCGTCGACTACTTAAACACTCACTCTTAATTTCTAAAAAACAAAAATTTGTGAGCTGCCACAAGTGAAAATGCAATAAAAAATTAAACCGTATATGCTTTGTATGCTAGAGACTTGCCGTATCGAAATGGAATAAAACTTTCCGAGGGGCCGTTGGGTGGTATACGGGGTATCTGTCAGGCTTAATACATACAATTAATACAGTTTATTGCCGAATCCGAACGGCTAACGAGCGGCACTTTTCTGTGACAGGAGATACTCTTGGAGGATTTGTCAATTCCTCGCAAGAGGCAGCAGCCGTTTTTTCTTTTAAATAAATCGGAGACGAGGATGGGGATCGAACCTTAGACCTCCGGCATGACAGTCCATCGCACTAACCATCACGCCACGGCTACTACACCTGTAAGACATAGGGTCTTTTAAATGCAACTTGCATTGCACTGCACTAGTATAAGGAGGAAGAATGCCGACTGTTTTAATATCAAAATTTCCAAGAAATAAATATCCATCCTGTTTAAACCATTTTCCCAAACTAACAATTTTTATTTAATTTAAAATATTATATAAATTTTATTTAAAATCTTGTAATAACTAAAATTTTAATTTTATTTAATTTAATATTTCTTAAATAATATTAATTATAACATTATAACACGAAAAAGGAATAATTATTAATTATAACACATAATACATATTTTAAATAAATTACTTACTCTTTGGTTTTTAATTTCCTTAAAAACAATTTGTTTTTCTTTAAGGAATAACAAGTAAGGCACATATAGCGAAATTTACAAAAAAAAATAAATTTGCTAACAGTTTTGTGTGTTTGTATATAAATATGAAATATTTATGTTTCAACAATTTGATTAACAAAATATAAACTTGAAAAATGTCAACAAAATTGTTTTAGGCACTTTGTGATGACACATTGTGTTGTATAAAATTAATAAATTTTCAACAAAAAAAAAAAAAACTTAACTTTTTGAGGCACTATTGTGAGTTAATACAATTTAAATATTTAGTTTTTTTTTTTTTTTAAACGTTCTGAGAATCGTTTTTATTAAGGCACTTGCATTAAAACTCAAAATCACTAAGGCACTTGTTTTTTTTTTTTTTGTCTTCTTCTTCTAAATGTTCTAAAGTTAAAACAAAAACTTTACAAAATCACAACCAACTCCAAGTTTTAAATTAAACAAAAAAAAAAAAAAAAAAAAAAACTTCAACTATTTACACAAAGTGTATAAAATAAAACTTTATGTTTGGTGTTCTAGGCAAGGAAGGATCCCGGAGTAGATGTCCTTCCCGATCTGTGGTTAGGCCTAGAATGATACACTGAATCTATGACATGGAAGTTCTATGATTTCATCACGGTCACTATTCAACTACGCTTTCAAAGCAAAGTATATACCTATTTCACTTCTGCACACGCATATTCCTTCTTTTAAAAATACACTCTGCTACTGTTACTGTTGTGTGACAAAATTTACAGACTCAAAGCAAAGCAGTTCCCCATTGTTGACTTCATATAGCAAGCAGTTATTCGGGGAAAAGAAAATATTTCCCTTTTCCGGTGGATGATATTTGAAATGTCCTTTTGTCTGTCCAAAAAAAGGCTGAGGATAGAGTGAGACATACAAAATTAGGGGAACGTGTCTAAAAGCTGAACAAAAACAACGTCACCACCCACGAAAGCAAGGAACTTTCATATACGTTATGCTTAACTCAAAAGTAAGTAGCAGAATACATATTATACATAGAGTGTTTGCAGCTGATATTTCTTGCAGACTTTTTTACAGTTTCTTAGGGTTGGAAAGAAATGCTACCCATGCTGTGATTCGATTTTTTATCATTTACAATGAACAATGATCACTACTATGATTGAACAAGTGCCATGCTGTGAACATGTATGTATTTCTTTCTGTTTTGGATATACATGAACGTATGTACTTATTTTGGACATAAGGGCATACCCATGTTAAATATCAAAGTTAAAGGGTCTTGAGAGTAACTTTAGTTCGTTTTTTACTTAAAACGGAAAAGTTCTTTATCTCTATCGACTTTTGTCACAAACTATTAAAACAAACAAAAAGAAAGTGCCACAAATGAAATCGACATCAACTCCCACTTCTCGCATGAAATGATTTGTGGGGACATATAAATGCCACAAATAAAAAACAACAAAACAAAAAAAACAACTTGAAAATAAATATCCAAAGAAAGCCAAGTTGTAAATGTATTTCAAAATCAAAGAAGAAAAATGGGATTTAACTATCACATTGGTCACATTAGGTTGGATGTTTTCATCTCAAGGATAGATGAAAAGAACACATAAAGGCGCGCCATAGCATCTTAATTGTCGCGACATTGTGGCGCCTCTGGATTCTGAGCATGAATATTTGTCCTTTGAGCACACAAACACAGGCAAAAATATAGGTAGGCACCTATTTAGCAGAGCGGGTTGAAAGCTTTTGTATTATAACTGTCCGTCGTGCGTCGTAGGATATACAACATTTGTAAATCTACGAGGGGTTTCATTCCATCGTTTCAATTTCATGTGCGAACACAAGTACTGAATTTTTGAAATTAGTTTTACTTGTAATAAAACGTACATACAACGTATACTATTCGTTTTAATTAAGTTTAGTTTATATCGGAATGGCCATTGGATAAGATATAAGAACATACCTTTCTTGTAGGAAGAGATTAGGGCCTTAGCGTTCGTAGGTGTGTTTCGTTCGTTTCAATATCCAATTCTGAAATAAGAGGAAAGAAAAAATATTTAATTTTTATTTACTTTTGAACTTGTAAAAGGCTTTATTGATTAATATTTAATTTAAAAAAAAAAATAAGGTTTCACGTTGGGCGCCACTTATTTTTTATTTTTTTTTTTTTATTCAGATATTATTTGAGGTTAGTATATGATGGGGGATATTTGAAAATATCAGAAATGCCTTGACAAAGTCATAGTGGTTATGCAGGAGGTCTGCGATTAATTCCACCTAACAAAAAAATTGTATTTTACTTTTCAGAGACACTACTTCTTATAAGTGACAAAATCTCAAATATTAAAAAAAAAAAAAACACATATTTTTCAAGAGAATTTTGTTGGTGTAAAATTTGTATTCTCAAGTATACATATGTAATTGTTAGCTGGAGAAAATTTTATGTTACGGTTGTTTTGATATTCTCGTATCGCACGTACATAATTGTACATTTAAAACCAAAATTAGGTGCGTTTTATTGGTAATTCATAGCTAGCACAGCAATACAAGTTCAATAAAACGCTGTATCAACTTTTATGTCCACTCTTTATTCTCTGGGTGTGTTCACACCCTTTTTTGAGTGAAAAACAAACTACGTTAACTAGCTAATTTATCGGCACTTTTGGTTTTGTTATTGTTCACCAAGGGAAATTTTACTGCGTTGTGCATAAAATTGCCAATAAAACGCACCTATTATCAAAATAATTAGTCGAAATAAAATTTTAAAAATCAATCTTCGAAAAGGAGTCTACATTAAGCATTGCGCAGGCCTAAGCGATGGCGGTGGTGATCGCGATAACAATGTGGATGCCGCACATGTAAATCAATAGGAAGGCTCACATCTACGCGATATGTGGATTGCGATTAGGTTCCACTGCTGCGTTCAACCAAGCGACTTTTACTGAACGCAGCACGCACCATTTGATCGCAGTATACCACGATATTTGAATATTTTTGTAGAAATATTAACAAAATTCTAATGAATAATAATTAAGAACATTATACAGCAGATTAATAAAATTAAAAAAATTAAAATTTTGTACAATTTTTTGCACAAAGAATACACAACATAAAAAAGCATACAATTTACGGATAAAATTGATGTCCGGGTCGATTTATTGAGCCAGATTTATCTGCTACTGATTTTTTCTCACTTTTTGTATTTTCTTTGGACAACTTGCCCGTCACAAAATGTATCGCAATATCGTGTTGATGTGAGCTGGTTTTTGATCGCACCTTGATCGCGCGATAAAAGCTATCGTGATCGCCATCGCCATCGCTTAGGTTTGCGCATAGCTTTATTAATGTATTTATGTATTCTCTTTACAAAATTTACGAACGCATGTTGAGTTTACTATCAGTGTGGTGTGACACCGATGCCCAAAAATACACATATTATTCTGTTTTTTATTCTCCTCCCCCCTCTATCCAAGAATTTAAAACAAATTAAATTAAAGAAAAAAATCATTAATAACATTGCCAGCTCAATCACTCCTGATGATACAAAAAATATTTTTACTTTTTTTACGCAAACAAAAAAACGGATCTATACTTGACGAAAGTCAGACTGGTTACTCAGCGGCTAAATTGGCAATATTTAAGGCAATTAATTTATTGCATCACTCATTGGGTGCGTTAAGAAGACATAGGGAACTTTATATGTAGTCAACTACGTTCGTTGAACGCAAATTTGACACAAGAACCTAGTTGATGACTAGAGATGTCATTAATGCCAAACTACGAACTTTATTTCAAACCTTTACCTTCCGTTGATGGGAAGAAAGTACTTTTAATAATATTTTTATCTGAGAATAGGTTTGTTCGTGTACTTTCCGGACTAAAACTGGCAAATTATCAAAATTTGAGGAGTGGGGATGAAATTCTCTCAAAGAGAATGGAAACAGTCCAAAAGTACACGAACGCTTTGAACCAAAAATGTCTGCCAGATTTTAAACTTCACCAAAAAGTAAACAAAAGAAAAAGTAAACAAAACCACAACATTGGAATACATTTACTGAAAGTCTTAATTAAAATTAAAGTAAACCAATTAAATTGAATTTAACACACTTCCTTTCAATTTTGTTCAGTGGTTTATCAAAAAATATAAGATGAAATCAAAGAAAAATATTCAAAAAAAACAAACTAGTAAAAGTAAACAAACAGGAGCCATTTTGTATTTTTGTTGTTTTTTTTTCTTCCCAATAGCTTTTTGACAGAACACCAAACTTACCATTTTCTGCCGGAAGAAATTTCTCTGGTAAAATCTGGCAAAAAGGGGAAATAATTTACTCTCTCAAGAGCGCTTTCTTTTACCCAAAACTACCCGAAATGTGCATACGCGAACAGGTTTGGACCAAATCTGGTAAAAAAATGGTAGTTTTGGGTAGTTTCGGACTTGTACGCGAACGCACCTAATCACTTCACACAAGGCAGAAATCAGTTAGAAATTTTGTAATATTATGACATAAATGCACTTGACTAGAAATGTAGGGAGATATTTCTCACCTAGCTTTCCAGCCATTTTCCAATAAAATTTATCTAGATCGGAAGCCATGTTTTTGACAGCTGGCCAATCAGAAACTAGAAACTTGCCTAGCTTTCTAGTCACCTACGTCTTCTGAACGTGCCCATTGCTATTGCCTTGAATAGGAGCCGCTTTTGTCAGTGGAAATGCCAATATTGCTCGGAAGATTAAATTGCTTTCCATTGCCGAGGCAATACATTTTGACGTTTCGAGTTATTCGAAATGGTTTCTTCACGATTTTGAATGCTTTCTCCTTCATTTTAGAAATTAAATGTGAAAATATTAATAGGTATAAAACTCCAGTTTCTTAGCGATATTCTTAAATTTTTTCGTAATTTTAACATTTTAATTTAGTAATAGAAAAAAAAACCAGCTAGATAGGTACATGGTTCTTGAACTAAATTGATAAAAATATGCTGCGAATTCTTATAGTAGGTATAATGCAAAAGCTTATTACTTTAAATTCATTTGCTTTCCTTTCTCATTCGAAATAACACAAAATATTCGTGACATTTAACATCTTAAACATCAGATTACAAACAAACATATTAAATGTAGGTTCATCTAACAGTGCCAAATCTCCAACACAACCTCCACCTCCCTCGTAGTATAGCTTTGGCGCCAGACTGACGGGTTCCAAACAATATTTTCGTCGACAAAATTTACACAAAGAATTTCTATGTAAAACCTATCACGTGTATTATACGTATATTTTATTTACCAAGAGCTTTACTATGTGACATAACTTGGTTACTTTCGATCAAAAGAAATTCGTAAGAACTCCTCTTTTTACAGATAAGAATGTTTGATTTTTCTTCTGGTTTCATGCTCTTTGCATTCAGTCAGATTACCTATAACTTAAAAAAAATTACGTAATTCTCATTCCATTTGAAGCTCTTCTGTTGCAAATGGTTCACGTACATAGATGAAAACGATATGCATTTGAAATGCATTAATATGCCTTACCTACACACTAGTTAAGTTAAGTAAAAGTGTAATGTCAAATTACAGTTATTGTTTGCTACCAACCAATGAGTAGGTAAAAATGAAAAGAACACAAATTCTCATAAAGAAAAAAAAAAAATTAAAATGCATTCATTATCTATATGAGATGGGATACATTTTAATGAAATAATTCAATGGTTTTATTATTTTGAATAGACGTTGTTATGGGATTTAGAGTAATTGGCTTTGTGGTATGTTCATACTTTGAAGATATAAATCTTAACGAAGATATTGTGTATGCTTTTTGAGGGTAATCACGTGGCAGAAAAACAAACAACCCTTGCGTATGTGTTTCTTTTGTTTTGTATGTTTTCAAATAACAGTGATTTGTTGAACTCTTTCAGATTGGGTGGTTGGATAAATTTTACCATCTTTTTATAATTTTGTTTTCTATTATAACCGCGACATCTACTGATTTAAAGCTTATAATATGAAATGTGTCAATTCTTTTATAGGTATAAACTGTAGATTGAAAAAATTGATAACAAAATACAGAATTTAAAAAATAATGTCCAGATTTTTGCTGTCTCAAACACCCTCTACAAAAATGTCATTGTAAATGTAGCTCTTAATGCTCTAAATGAAGTCAATTTAGAAAAAAAAAAATACTTTTCCATCGAAAAATATTCAAAACAGGCCTTAAATCATAACCATTGTCTTTCAGAACTTCCTACTTAACTTTTAATTTAAAGCCGAGATGATGCAATTTATAACAAATTGCATAAAAAGTGTGTTCATCACAATTTCACTAATTTAGTTTGATAACTCAATTTTGAATTTGTTTATTTTAGTTGTAAACGTTTTCTGTTTTTGTTTTTTTATGTTGTTTAAACTATTTAAACATAGAATTTCTGAAAATGTTATAGATGAACAAAAGTGCCGCCAACTGGATAAACTCATCTCAGTTTGTTTGGACCAGAACTATTTTGAATTTGATGGGAAGTTTTACAACCAAACTTCAGGACTTGCTATGGGTTCTTCACTTTCTCACTTTGCTGCTGAGTTTTTCATGGATGATTTTGAACAACGACTATTTGCCTCTAAAATCCATTCTTACAAAATATCGAAGTCTTTTGACCTTTCTTGAAAATGTTCTTAATAAACTGGAACCAAATTTGTTTTTTACAGTCGAGTATGGACCGGAATCCCTGAATTTTTTTGGACTTAACAGTTTCTATATCCTCAAGGAAACTCGCCTTCGACATATTTAGAAAAAATACAGCTACTGATACTGTCATCCCAATGTCCTCAGCCCACCCGTTAAATATAAAAATGTCCGCTTTCCATTAAATGTTGAATCGCCTTCTAAAGACTCCTCTCAGCCGGATTTGTTTCAAAAAAGAGCTTGACATAATAAAGAACATCGCAATTAATAACGGATATGATGTACAAATGATTCATCAACTTTTACAAAGGAAATCAAGGCAGTTTTCACTCCAATCTATCTTTCCGATGGCTACAAGTAACAATGAAGAACAATAGCGAAAAATTCCTTATGTTCAAGGTGTATCGGAAAAACTTTCAAAGCCACTTTTAGGAGCTGGTATAAAATAAAACAAAACGTCGATAGAGGGAAAAAAAGTGGAGTTTACAAAGTCGTATGCAAGGAATGTAATGGAATTTACATCGGAAAAACTTCGAGACCACTGCGCAAAAGAATCATTGAACACATTAAAGCCTCAACCCATTAAGATCCATCTTCTGGACTTTCCCAGCACCTTAGAGATACCGGACATGGCTGTTCTATTGACGATGTAACCCTACTTCACAGCCTTCCATCGGGGCGAGTTTTGGATAAATTTGAGGTCTATGAAATTAATAAGCATAAATGTTTTAATTTATTAAATTACCAAATAGACTTGACAAATAACAGCCCACTGTTAAATAACAGTTGATCCATTTAATTTATATAAAAAAAAAAAAACACAAAAACAAAAAAAATGTAATGTGTTTTATATTTTTCTATAAATCATTGTCTTCTGTACATTTATTGTTGCACTTTTTGTTTTTGAAAGTTTTCTTAAAATTTATATTGACAACAAAAACAAATCTAATTTCACCACGAACACTTTTATTTTTGTTAATGTTAGTGTCCTGAAGATGTCCTAATAAGATGAAACGCGTCGACCTTTTAAAAAAATTTATAATTAACTGTGGAAAGAACAAGTGCTTTATTTTAATAAAAATGTGTTTTTTTATGCATTGAATTTTGACATCGAATGAACCCGCGGCGAAACATTTGGATCGAATATGCGAACATTCTCCTGATTCAAACTTAAAATTCATGAAAAAATTTTACGTTTAATAACAAATAAAGCTCTGGACACACAAAATCACAGTTGGCAGAGAATCACCAATGTATGTACATATAGTACATTTTTAACTTGAAAATGAACTCAGGACAGGTAGGTTTAATGTCGTTGTGGTTTTTCATAATTAAAAAAATATGCACGGCGAATGAATCGCACGAACTTGCTCATTTTGTTAAAAACTATTAATGTAGTTGCATAAAGATGTATGTATGTTTATGGTCCAATAATGTAGTGAATAATAATAAATTCAACGAAAAAATGTTTAAAAAAAAGTCTAAAGTAATATTTGATTTTTTTTTTTGAAAAAACATTATTTTCAAAAATTTTAAGTGTTTCATTTACTTAAAGGCACCAGATTATAAAATCATAACAAAATTGGTAGACCCAATAAGAAGCTATACGTGGATGGATCACTTAGAAAAATTTTGAAAATTCGAATTCCCACTCTCATTATAATCACATAATTTGAAGCAAATCGCCACACCTGCTTAGGCTACTCTAGCTCAAATTACAGTGGATGCATGGAACCACAGACGCCACCACTTTTTTCAGAGCTCTCCATCATCATAGTGTCAATCTTGATTACAGCTCGATTTGTTGCCCTTTAAAAAATGAATAAACTCGAAATCGATAGCTTATTCGATAGCCACTTAGGCTATAGCAAGGGCTGCAAGTGCTGATTTCCAGCTTCTGGACCTGGTATAGTCCCAAAATAGAAAACAAGATACAACCGACCATTAGTTTTGAAACGTTAAGCTGTTACCTTACGATTTTTTAGAAGTAAACCATTGAAATATTAATTTTTCTATTCCCATCCCTGAATTATTTTGTTTGTGTTTTCTTTCGGAAATTTCTTTACGATTTTCAATTTTTTTTATTTGTATCCTTAAAAATTTAAATTTGGGGATCCCAAACAGCTTTTTTTTATTCTCATTTTCTTAAGTGACCGTTTGGTCTGGACTGTAATGAAACAATTACTGGCTGAATAGACGCGCGGTCGTTCGCGCGGCACTTTCGCTCGGCCAAAGTTAAAATGCATATAAACTCGTTTGATTGAATACAATGGAGCAACGGCCGCGAGCCGCGACGCTAGACATGGGTTAACTTTTAACTTTTGCCGCGCGGCGTTCGACAGATAAGGAGAAATAGTAACCACGGCTACAGTTAATGGCATCTCGGAACTTTCTATATCATCTATTTTATTTTAAAAATGCAAAAATACACATTCACAATAAAACTTCTAAATAAAAGTTTAAGAAATAACTAAAAAATCAATTAAAAACAATTATTTCCATCCGATATTTGCGTGTTCCATTGTATTCAATTCTTCTCGTAGCGGCGGCTGATTCGCGCGGTCGGCTGAGCGTCTATTCTATGATATAATTCTGAGTGTCCCATTCAAAAAGTCTTTTTCAAGTTTCGAAACTAGACATTTATAGATATTTTTTGTTTTAAAATATGTACAAATACAAATTTCAAGAAAGATCTTAAAAAATATGACGATTCAATAAATTAAATTAAATCATATAATAAAAAAAAAAGCAAAATGAAAATTTAAAGGGTCGATGGCGAATGTTTATTTTTTTTTTGTATTTCTTTACATGGTTCAATAATGATTTTATGACAACGAATTAATTTATTTGTATTCAAAAATATATGATATGGCAGGTAGGTAGATACCCTTATTTAAATGACGTCCAAATAATATCCAAATAACGTTAGATAAAAAGTTTAATGAAAATCGATCTAGTCGTTTAGGCTACAGACGAACTGATCCACACGACACATGTGTGGATTCGGCTTAACATAGACACAGAGAGAATTGAGTTTAATTTTTTTACGAATGCATAATTATTGTTATACTTATTTCGCAAATATGTATTTAAAGAGAAACACGAATTCATTTAAACGGAATGATCAATTGGGTACTCATTTAAAATTAAAAGCAGAGCTTTGTTGAAATAGATCTTATTGACATAAAGTCACATAAATGTATGTTTATACGTCAATACATATGTATAGTACATATTGCAGAGAAAATTAAATAAATGCACTCTTTTGTCATCACTAAAATTTGGCCATTAACTTTATTCACTAAAGATAAATAAAATCCCTATGCTATAACTATGACTAACAAGTAATTTCGTGGTGTTTGTTGTTCTTCTTAAAACCTTGGCATAGAGCCACAACACGTGAATATCACCTTGCACTTTCAATATACAAACCGCTTTTACTAAACAAAATAGTTTTCTTAAAATAAATCAACCAGCTGTAGAAATAAAAAATGAAAAAACTACATAATTCTCGACTAGCGACCAACTCTAAATGTTATTAATTCAAAACGGCTCCACGGAAATTACTTCTACGTCGCCAATTTTAAGATAAAAGAGACAAATACGTAATTACAATTTCATAGATAATAATTATGAAAAGTATCTACTTATTGTAACAACAAAACATCATCTGTAAATATATATTTCATATATTATGCATAGCTTTCGCTGCCAAATTTTCTAATATACTAATTCAATCGTCGCGTCAGCCATATGAATCACTCACTCATTCAATCAGCCAGCAGCAGCGGTTGATTTGGTGTACCTTTTTTTGTTTACCTTGGATATCTATTTTTATCGGTGTGTGGTTAAATGGAAATGGTTGTGATATTTTTGATACTATTTCTTCTCTCAATAAATAATAAAAACAAAATTAATCTACCTCACGCATCATCCACAGTAAAAAAAAAAAAACAACAAAACAAAAACATATTCATGATTGACTCTAGTTAAAATTTTATATCAAAGTCAAAAAAAAAAAAAACAAAACAAAATGAAAAAAAAAACAAGTTTAAACAAATCCCGTCCGACAGATTCTAACATTAGTCAGTCTCAGGGTAGGCAAAATAGTTTTTTTTTTTTTTTATGAAAAATAAATAATATATGTAAGCGGAAAAAGATTAAAATTATCGAAGAAATTGAATTTAAATTCAAAGAAGCTCTCCATACTCAGCTATTGTGACTTTTTTTCTGACGTAACTGAGTGAGTTATAAAGCTAAAGCATAACGATGACCAGATCAGTGCGAATACAAACTATATCTTCCATTAACAAAGCACGAAAGCGAGTCAGTGTTTGTGTTATAAGGGGCGCATTTGATTTGAGATATTGACAGAAATTTAGCTTAAAACATATACAAAAAAGAGACTGGGTGCGACCCAAACTGGTAACTTCCCATTGGTACCCTTGGAAAGTAGAGGTACCCGATTTTATTTTGTTTTAAGAATGCCAGATCTTTAAAAACCTTATCAGGTGTTCAATATGCAATCAAGTGAAGACCCAAAGTGGGTCTGCGAAAAACGTTTTTCAAATAATTTGTAGTAATTTTAAGTCAAAACATACATTACACTCCCGATAACGTGGAAAATTAAAAAAAAAAAAAAAAAAACAAGCAACTTCATGTCTGCAGACCGTCGAATTTATTAAATTTAACAAAAAAATCAAAGTAAATAACGGTTTTAATCTTGGCAGGAATCTTCGGGCCAAGAACCAAACTTTCCTTACCGATGGGGCAGTCTACTAGCATTTTCCAGGCGGAAGTTAACGCAATTGGAAAATGTGTAGAACTTAATCTCGCAAGGAACTATCGTAACCAAAACATTGCCATCATGTCAGACAGCCAAGCTGCACTTAAAGCACTTAACTCATACACCATCAGTTCTAAACTGGTATGGGAGTGTGTGTGCAGACTAAACGAACTGGGTAAAAACAACAATGTAAAACTTTGCTGGGTACCAGGCCATGTTGGTGTCCAAGGCAATGAAGAGGCAGACTCCTTAGCAAAAACAGGTGCAACAACACCCTTAATGGGCCCAGAACCCTATTGTGGAATAGGAGTAAACGTGATTAAAAACAAAATCAAAACAGAAGAGGAGGCCAAAAGACTCAAAAATTGGAATGAACTCCCTAAGCTAAGACAGGCTAAACTACTACTTGGGAATTACAACCAAGAACGTTTCAAGTCCTGTATAAGCTTAAGTAGAAATAAATAATGACGGGCATCCTCACTGGTCACTGCAAGCTCAGGAGACATCTCAGAATCCTTGGCTTAGTGAGCAGTGCAACATGCAGATTCTGCAACGCTCAAGATGAAACACCGGACCACATTCTAAGTAGTTGTGAAGCTCTAGTACATCAAAGACATAGGCTACTGGGACGTCACCAGATAGCAGTGAGCGAATTACCCTCTCTAAAAATACTCCAAATACTTAAGTTCCTCAAAGAAATAAATTTAGAGGAAGAGCTGTAAATGAGCAAGCTCATCTGGCTCTAATAAAGGGGGGCACAATAGATCTCAAGGTCGCAGTGCAAATAAAAAACCCCAGATTATTCATTCATTCATTCATTCAACGGTTTTAAACTTGGAAAATATACAGTTTTAAATTCAAGTTTGTTTTTACTACAAAGCAAGTTTCCGGTACCTTCAAAATGTCTTGAACAAAACTACCAAATATCCACAGTACACATATTGAAGGTAATATATTGCGCATCTTCGAGAATTACAGTGACCTGCCTGTCAGAATTTACAAAAACAAAACACAAGTGTTTCCGAATCGCAGTGACCCTCGTCCACAATTTACAAAAACAAAATACAAGACATGCGCAGAACTGAACAAAATAAAAACTCGGAAGATATTACCTTCTATATGTGTACTGTGTCAAATATCAACTTAAAAAAAAGCCTTTATTCTGAAGGAATATAATTCTTTTCTAATGTCATTTAATGTCGTTTTCCGTTGGTCACTCCTAGCACTCTTTTTTCACTCCATCCACACTCCCAACATTCCAAAAACCTTCCATTTGCTGTTCGGAGTGATGATTTAGGAGTGTTTCTTTGCTCCGGATTTTATTAAGGAGTGCTAGGAGTGCACTCTGAAAACACACATACTTTTAAAAGTATGTGTTGGATTAATTGTCAAAATAGTAAATGGTTGTTCTTGGGATGTTCTGGAAATAAAATTATTGAAGAATTCATTTTATTTTTAACTTCTACATAGATACACATATTACGGAAGATAGTTTTTCATATTCCATTGGAATCAAAAAGGAGTGAAACACTCTGAAAATCCAATCGAAAACGACATTAGTATTCCTTAGGGCCATTTGCTAAAACGAAACTTAAATATTTAAGTTCAACATAAGAGCTTATGTGACAGTTAAACATAAGCTTTTAAGTTGAACATAAATATTAAAGTTTCGTTTCGCAAACGGCCCTTAATCATATAAAAAAGTCACATGAGAATAAATAAATATATTTCATTGACTATGTATTGTTTGTATGTATGTAGTAGTAGTTTTGTAATAGAACGCACCTTTTATTTAAATAGTTAGGAATTTATCTGAATTTAAATATTCAAAAAATTAAAAATGTTTTGAATGTTCTTTCAAATCGATTTAACAGTTTTTGTAGTTCAAACATTTCTACATCTCTAAATCTAAATAATCTTTATCAATTCCGTAGCCGCTTTTTTTAAATCTGGCGTTAACCGACAGACACTCAGGAATCATAATCTACATCAAATGGTAACATCATCATCATAATCATTCAGAAGAGAATTAACGACCTGAACATATCTACAATCACAAATAGCGGATGACAATGGTACAATGGATGAAGTGCTTAGCAGCTAGCTTAGAGGTTTTGTTTTTGCCTTATTCTATTCAGCATTTTTTATCTACATACAACCTACCAGATTCAACTTTTCGCCACCCATGGGATTTCATGAGAAAATAAAGACCTTATATGTATTCAATTCTCTGTGCATATCCTTCTTACTAGTGCAGTGCAATATATGTACGTTATGTTTAAAAAATATAACATTTTATTAAAATTTTCACAAATAGGATATTTGTCATCTATCTTAGCAGATAATGTGCTTAAATGGCTTAACATAATGGTGAAGCTGCAGCATGTAAAAATTGAAAGGTACGAAAATAGTATACACCGCTACAATTTTAAGCTGTAGCAAAAGTTGTATTAACTTTATTATTTAGTACAGAGACAGAGCAGCTACATGGCAAGGGGTAAATTAAATCCGTTTAAGGCGGTAGGCTTTGCTAATGAGATGATAAAGCTTTTCTCATACAATAGAAAATTTAATATCAATCGCACTCAGTGTGATACCTAATACATAATCCTTTTACAATAAAGAGACCACTAAACCCTTTCTTTATCAATGGAAGCGAATATCCATGGTAATAGTGCGACACCTGAAACTATAATTTTTAGACCTCTTATACCAAGTAACAGCAGTCAGCTACCTACCGCAAAACAAAACAAAGACTTGCAAATGAAATACTTTAATACCACACCAAATCATCCTGTGTCTTTCATTTCTGTATTTTTATCCACATAAAATGGAAGCCAAGCTATATGTACATATGTATATGCATTGTCCATTCTCGAACAATCATAATTCGCATAAAGCACATAGTTGACATGATTTACAAAAAAGAAGGAATAATTGATGTTTTTTGTTTTTTTTCTTAAAAATATTTTAGGCCCCGGATATCATTTTAAACAAGTCCGGCTGTGTTATGACAGAGCATGTAATGAGCGACAATGACTAATTTTTTAACCATAATACTTTCTAAGGAATTTTACTTAATCATCATTATGATAGTCATAAATGTGATGGGAGCTCTTTTTTTAGAGACAGACTTTTGAATTCGTATAAATCAAATTAATAAACAGGTCGTTGGTTTCAATTTATATTATTAACACCGAAATACCAGTTAAACAACGGATGCACATCCCACTCAATTCATATGTACATATGTGGCAATAGCTGTATGACAGATTTTTAAACAAGAAAAACTACAATTCACTTTAACTAAACGTACATACGCTAAATTAGTCTACAATGAAATTGAATTTCGATTGAAAAAAACGACCCACCCACTTGAGTTTTATCGAACTGAAAAACAAATACATTAAAAATACAATAAATTTAATCAGTTTGAGAATCAAAGCAATAATTATTGATCCATTTTTAATGTCATTTTCATCAGCCAACCAACATACATAGATGCCTTTCTAATTTCTATGCAAATAACTTGATTTTATATAAAACAAAATATTAAAGCTTAATCACATACCTGCTAGTATTTTTTCGTGATATTCAGCAGTTATTGAAAAACACACATTCAACATACACTTATTCAACAAAAAAAATAAAAACAATTATAAAAACTTGCCACTTCTTTTGAACGAAATAAAATCAATAAATTATTTTTCTTGGCACAATATCACAGTAGAGGATTAAATTCTCCACAAAAGATGGATTTTTATTCTCTTCGACGAATTCAATATCGAAAAGCGCACCCTCCTCTGGACTTGGAATGTGTTCTTTTTTTTTTCTTGTTAAAAATTTTCACGCCTGCGTTTCGAGTTGTGGGGAAGAAGATTCTGCTGGTTTCTGGTATAATCACATTCACTGTTTTTCAATTGTTTACCATCGAGAGACACTGTAATGGATTGGCTTTTTTGTAAACACTAAAAGGCAAATCTTTTTTTAGAGATGGATCCTCTTCAGATGTAACCGCAATTGACTTGTGTATTCCACCGTATGTGGAATCAAATAAACGAATTAAATTTTGTGTTATTAAAACAATTTTACAAGCACACACGACGTCGAGGGGAAGTCTCTGACTAAACGAACAGAATTCTCTTGGTTTTTGAAAAACCGAGCAAAGTTGTGTGGTGTGGTGGCGGCAGTTGTATGATTAGTGAGTAGGTTCTGACTTTGCTTATTAAAGAAGCAAAGAATTAAAAAAAAAAATTATATAAAACCAAACAGAAGCGTATGAAAACAAAAACAAAAATCTTGCTATGGTTAGAATTTATTTTTTATTTTGTTATAAGAAACTTTTATCATCACACATCCCAGAGTGAGACTGAGAAGTTTTTTTTATGGAGAATAAAATGATTAGCGAGTGGACAGACAGTCCGAGAGCATTTTGTTCCACTCTGAGCACTTTTCATTGTTTGGAGTTTTTTTTTTTTTATTTACAAAACGAGCTGCGGCAACTGTATGGCAAATAGTCATGATAAGCATATATTATATTATGTGCATATATTTTATTTAAATTTAAATTAAGTGAATCAAATGGTCTGAGAATTCAATAAAGCAGCTCAACAGTTAATAGGAGTTGCAATTGCTTCATACATACATTTCTGAGGAATGCACTCGATTCAATTAAAATGGAGACGAGAAGAAAATTAATTTCCTTCAGTTCGAAGAAATAGTTTTGCTCTCCATTGTCAGTTTTAGTAGATAAAAATAATCGAAGACATTATCAGCTCTACAAGTTTCTTGAAGCTATAATTGTTTACCGTTGAGGTTGATATTATGAGTTGATTGAACTTTTTTTTTATTATGAATTTTCTTAATCGTTGGAATTTTTTTCTAACCGTTAAGAAAACCATTTTTGAAGATATGACAGAATTTCAATGGATGGCCGTCTTAAGTACCTTGAATCAAACAAGTTCGATTAAAATATGAGTTTAACTTGGGTCTTTTTTGGTGTAGTTCTGTGTGGTAGCCATTGAGATAATGTTGGTGACACTTAAGGAGTCCAAATAGATTATATATTTTTTTTTTAATTTTAAAATTTGATCCCTTTCTGTTGTCTTTTTCACGTCATTTTTTTGTTAAGTATGTTCTAAAAAGTACCCGCTACATTTGCACCATGTCTTTTGATTTTGCGGGTAAAAAGGGCTAGATATAGTTTTTTTGTATCTATCAGTATTTGAAAGAAAGGTCCAGAATAAATTTTAGCGTTTGCAATTTTGAATAAAAAAGATTATAACATTTTTTTTTATTAGCAGTAGATTTAAAAAAAAAAGCTTCGGTGATTTGGGGAAAACGGTGTATGGAAATGTTTTGCGCAAATATTTTTTTTTTCCAATTCTCTTAGGAGCCAGTTATAGCTATCATTGAAATTCATCATTGTAAATTTGTAATTTAAGATTTAGGGCACAGGGCATCTAAAAAGCAAAATCAGTAATTATTTTGATGCCAAAAAAAATTTCGTTTGGGTCCAACCTTCCACATAAACTGACATTCATTTTTTCAATGATTACACTACCTTATCAATGATCATTGAAATAATAAAAGTCATTTCATGAGAAACGTTGGTCCGAAATTATATTTTTGTTTTTGGACAGATATATTAATTAAGTTAAAAACTATATTTTGGTATCGAAATAGTCATAGATTTTGCATCCTAAACGCCTTAAAGTAAATCATTAAAATTTTCAATGATGAGTTTGAATGATAGCTATAACTGGCGCCTTATTCCTTAAAAAAATTTTGTCAAAATCATTTTTATGTAGAATTTTTTTAATTAAAAGTTAAAAAAAAAAAAATAAAGCAATTTGTATTTCATTAAAGCTTGGCCATCATGCTAACATATGAGACACGCTTGAGCGTTTAAGCTGGTTCAATATTAATCAAGTCTTATGTTTACAATATCAGGTATGTACTTATATTAATAGTTAAAAAAACAATGTGCCGGAGTAATTCAATCAAAACGCTTTGATAAATGAAAAATGCCACACATCTCGTAGAGTAACGGTATCCTAATGAGAAAACCAAGAGGTAAAAAATAAATATTCTTCAACGACTTCCAAGCATTTAATCAACGCAACACATAAAAATATTAAAACATAATTATGTAGACGTATTTTGTCGGACATAACAGAGAACCTTGTTTAATTACATACATTTTTTATACTACTTACCACTAAGATTCAATTTGTATTTAAATACAAGACATTGCTTATTTAAACTCAAATAAGTTTTAGTTATTTAAACATTTTAAAATAATTTAAATGGAAGTATCAATACCTAACCTAACCTTATCCAAAAACGACTTGAATCCCAGGTCCAAGAATTGTATCCTGTTGTTTTATACACGACTTATTACGCACCAAAAAAAAAAAAAAACAAGAGTGTGACTGCATTCCTTAGTGATATGATAAAATATGGGACCAAATCGCGATAGCCAGTTTATTCACCTGAATAAACACAAATGCAAGAGCCAAAAAGAATAAATTACCAACAATTTGCAACCAATAGAAACATTTAAAAGAATGCCAAGCCCCCTACACAAAAAAATCTGTCACTGTCACATAAGCTCTTTTGTTGAACTTAAATACTTAAGTTTCGTTTCAGCAAATGGGCATAAGAAAGCGAATCCTCGGTATTTAACGGGCAAAATTGAGAAGTTTCGTTGAAAAATCCTGTTCATATTTCTAAAATCTCATTTCTCAAAACTTGCAATGTTCGCTTGCTCACTTCTGTGGGATCCAAATTTGTGAGATCCGTAATATAATGGCCAATATTTTGTATGTGTATATTTTGTGAAGAATTATTATTAAATTTTTCAATTAAACAAAAATAAAAATTTGTCTAACCAAGATAATTGCAGAACCGATAAGAAAACAGACAAAGTCAAGTTTTTTACAAATTTCTTCATCATTTTTACCAAGTGTACTGCGTTTACTTAACGCCTGTTTTGTTTTTTTTTTTTTGATCAGAACATCTACGTATATATAACCGCAAATTGAAAAAAGATAAAATATTTTTGGCTCATCCCATGTTCTTTTACACTATTTTGCATATACATATTTCATGAAGTTAAAAAAAAAATACGAATTCGTTTTTCCCCGCATTAATCATAAAATTGTCAGCAAACATTTTAAAATGAAATTCCATTTTGAAAATAGCAACTAAATCATAAATGTTGACTCGTCGACCACTACTGACACTCATAATACCGTTTTAGGCATTTGTCAATAATTGCCGATTGCTCGTTGTCACCTAGCAATTAATAAAAATCATAAGGGACCATCGGGAACATTACGGCTTTGTTTTAGTGTGATGGATCTTATCATATTAATTTGGGTTTTATTCAACCTACACGGCGACGCACAATAGTTATAAAAAACTCGAACTACAAAAAGTCGGAAAGATAATTTCCTATCCAATGAAGATACTCAACAATAATGTAAAATGCACCAATTTTCGATGAGGTTTTAAAATTTTATTTGATTTTGGTTTGCTTTTTAAATATCTGAGTTCATGCCGTATATTAAAAAGGTTTAAGAAATAAATGACACAAAGGAAAAATCTATATTCTTAAAAACTTTCGTAGACCAACGACTCTTTACATGAAAATTTGTCAATTGTTTAGATTAAACTGTCACTAGACAGTAGACAGTTATGTAAAATCGACTTTAACAGGGGCATCTGAAACTATAACATAACTTTAGGTTTACATTTATGAAAGTGAGTTCTCTATGAACTATCAGAGTATGTACATATCCTAGATCTCAGGATTTTTTCAGAAAGCCAACGTTCAATGAAGCAATGAAAAATATCATAGAAAAATATCGTCAACAAGTTTCAAAGTTTTTTTTTTTTATATTAAATTGTGTTTTATTTATTGATTGCTTTAAAAAATTGATAAATGTTTACTTAATCGAAATGAACGTCTTTAATGGAATAAAAATAAATCGTTTCGTTATCTTTGCAAAAAATATATAAATAAAATAATCATGGAGCTTCACAAAGGTACACCCAATGCTTTATGATGTTGCAAGCAAACAGCTTATGTTTGTTTAGCCACTTTCGATATGTACAACGCCAATATGCGAAGCCCCAACTGGCAGCATACACTGCTTATTCTCTTCGATAAACTTAAGTTTCGCGTTCCCCCACTAAAAATAAAATGATGAGGTAATGTTCACATTCGGTTTCGGTTAAAACACCCGATGCAAAATTGTGTCGTGATTTATTATGAGCGTTGTATGAATGACCTAACTTTCGCTCTTTACCTACAAATATAATCTAAGAATTAACCGCAAGTCTACAATTTCAGCGAAGGCTACAAAGGCGATGGCTTTTTTTTGCAATCTTAAGAATTCTTTTATCTTAACCAATTGCAATCTAAGGCGGTGGAACTCGATTACTGATATCGCGCAGTTAATATTGGTGCGATAAACTAGTTTTGACTAGACTCATTCTAATTCGGAATAGGTATTGGCACAGTATGATGATTTGTTTCGAATCAAATAGTTGAAGAAAAGAAAGAGAATTCTTGTTTACTCCCAGCAACTATTGGATGAATAGGGAGAAGATATCGATGTCTACCCTTATATGGAATAAATTTCCGGTTCAACTGGAATCTGTGCCATCGTAGTTATACACGAAGTGGAACAATCAATTGAAAAGTACTTAGTAGATTTATGATTTACAGCAATTTAATAATAAAAATACCTTTTTATTTATACACAAAGGGTTTGATTTAAAAACATATTTGTTTTTCCAAAGTTTTTGTTCAGTTTCGATGTAAAAGATGGCGGAGTGTGGGTTGGAGAATATCATGGGCCAGATGATGGAATAAAACTTGAATATCTCACTTATTTCCTCGGTTTTTGTAGAATTTTGAAATATCACTTATAGAGCACAATGTCAACGTTATATACTTACGGATATTTTGTATTTTTTTATCGAAGGATTTTGAAAAATTAACTAAAAAAATAAACACTTGAGTTTTGACGGAGTTGGTCTTTTGATGGGAAAAAATACATACGCCCTGAGATCAGGGTTCCCAGGTCCCCAAAACATTTTTCCCCTTTTTTTGACACCAGAATGGTATTTTTTCCCCTAATTTTCTAATAAAAATCCCTTTTTTTTCCCCTAAGTAAATTACGTTTAAATTTTTGAAGAAAACATTGAAAATATATTGTTTTGAATTTATCTTGCAACATTTTTGTATTGTACATAGTGTACCTAACTTATATAATAGTATGTCAATCAAAATATTTTATGAATTTAGTCATTCTATCCTTTGTTCCGCTATGAGAAAGAAAAAAAATAAAAGATTAAGCTTTTTCGGTTTCATTACGAAATATAATGCTAACAGCCTTTTTCTTAAAATCTTTGTCGGTTTCCTTTTCACTGAAAACTATTCAAGATAAAAATTCTTTGTATTTGTTTTCATTCTTCTCACCAAAAAACTGTAACTTCATGCAGGAAAAGGTTAAGTAAGGCCGTGTTCGAATTGGTTTAAAATGTCCATTGAATTTTGACGCTTCTACAATCTATACGAGATTCACCTAAATAGTGTCAAAACTGAACATTCTGATAAAATTTGGCGAAATTTTAATTTAATTCGCAAACGAAATTTTCACTAATAGATTCTTTTATAGGTTTTCCCATCAAAATTTGAAAATTTATGAAACAATGTAAGAAATTTCATGTTTCCAACTAGACCTTATGTAGTAAAAAAAATATGAGTGAAGGTGTTGCACGGTTGTATTTGCATATGATTTGCATTTATTAAAACCTAAAAGTCTATTCACTAGAAAGAATAGAACATTTATTTTTCCCCTTTTCGAAATTTTTTCCCCTTTTTTAAGGCTCTCCCCTTTTTTTCCCCTTTCGCATTATAAAATCGGCAAAAGTGGTGCTTTTCCCCTCAATCTGGGGACACTGCCTGAGATATGTCATCGATTGATGCGACATTGTTGACATCTGGTGACTGTTCTAAGAAGTAAAACGGAAGGTGTTCAGAAAATATAAGGAGTGGTTTTCATTAACGATGAAATTGTTTGTAGACTTAAGCCTTAACTACATTGGCCACTTTTTGCAAAATTGCAAAAGTAAAAATATTTTTTTCGCGCTAGCGCAGTAGTTTTGTCAAAAAGAATATACACAATTTTTTTAAACCAAAATTTAAGCTTTCTGCATCATTTTTATAAGTTTTCAAATGAGAAACACTAAGCCAAAATGAGTTTGAAAATTTTCACTTTTGTGATTTTTCACTTTTTTGTCCAATGTAGTTAGGCTAAAAAGTGAAAAAAGTGATAAACAAAATATGATTTAGAGATGCCTGCCTTTGTGCGAAAAAATTGTATTTGGTTTGTGAAACCAATCTGGATATATCAAACACAACTTTCGTACGTTTTGTCACAACCACCAATTCTTGTGCATGTTTTAATTTTTCACTTTTGTACTTTTGTGTCACAAATTGACGATTTTGGAGTTTGTCGATTAATGAGAGAGTAAATATATTGCAATTTGGTAAAGAGGTCTATTGAATTTGCTTAAAAAATATGCATATGTATTACAAAAACAACGTAAAATCCAACTTTGGATTTGTATTTTCAAATTGATCTCGAAGATATACCCTTAAGCCTAGTACGCTGCCGATACAAAACGAAATTTTTCGTTGGTCTGACAACGAAATGCTTACGAAAACCACAACGAAAAACTACCCCTTGAAAGTAGTGTTATCATTTGCAAAAACAAACGCATACAAATCACAGAAAGCCATGTCGTGATGAATGAAACAACAAATAAAAAAACATATAGAGATCATGCAGTTAATTCTGTGCGAAAAAATATGGAAGATCTCTCCAAATAATTTGCTACAATTATCAATTTCGCTCATCGAACAGCTTACCGCAGAACGAAATTTTTCGTTTGTGATTTCGTTGTGCCATTTTTGTATGGGATTTTTCTTTTCTCATCGGCAGTATACTAGACTTTTAGTAGGTAGATGGAGGATAATAAAACGTTAATATTAGAAACGCAGCTCTAAACTTTTTGAATTTGGCAAACCAAAAAGCACGAAGAAATATCACAAAATGTCGAAAACATAAATCCACATGGCCTTCTGAAAAATATATGGCGTTTTACAAAGAGTTTCGGTATTGTTTGGAGATTCAACTTTTAGCGGCACGTTCTCACAAGTGTCATCTTTTGCAGCTAAAAGAACCGCTGGGCAAACCCAGGTACTCTGTTCGACTTAAAAAACGATAAGAACCGACAACAGCATTTCTAAACGTTGTCTAACTTCAGTCAGTCTACCAAGTTATAAATAAACATTTTTAACTGTTGCTAAAGTGATCTTACTTTAGGCAAACCTTGATAAATTTAATATTTTTTTTTATTAAGTAAAGCATATTTTTCGACTATTTCGAAATACTTCGACACTTTTAAACACTCAAAAATCTAATAAATACGACTGTCAAGGTTTAAATTCCGTTTTAACGAAATGTTTACAGTAGGTATTAATTTTCTATTCCACAATTACACTGGAAACACACAAATTTCATAAACCGTTACATCATGTGTCGAAAACCACGATTTTTAAAATTTTCAAACACGAATGTCTCATAAGTGTGATGTGATAGAATATCTTTGATTTCAAATTCGAGTTCAGCATACCAAAAAACATCGGAAAAGTGTAGGTACTTTGTTTCCACGGCAACAAAAAAA
Organism: Epistrophella euchroma; assembly: GCA_947049315.1. Taxonomy (NCBI): domain Eukaryota; kingdom Metazoa; phylum Arthropoda; class Insecta; order Diptera; family Syrphidae; genus Epistrophella; species Epistrophella euchroma. The sequence goes on along the minus strand of OX346247.1, from coordinate 15,295,435 downwards.
AAATTATTTTGTTGACCAATGTTATCTTTACAAATTCATTCTAATACAAATCTTATGAAAAATATTGAATATCAAAGCCGATTTCTGTTAGAAAAATTTTAAGGGTTTGAAAAATTTTAAAAGATAATATTAAAAACATGAAAAAATGATTTCGACTCAATTCAATTAATGTCAAATTCCTTTTAAGAAAAAAATCGATTTGTTTAGAAAAACAAATCGACTTTGTTTAGAAGAAAAAATCGACTTTTCAAGACAAATCCTTGGTATTAAAAGAAAAAAATCGATTCTGTTTAGAAAAAAATCGAATATTTGTGGTAAAAGGAATTCGACATAATAGAATTAATTCCATTTATCTTTATATTCAGGTGATTAAAATCTTTTATGCAGTTATAAAGCTCTGTCTAACTGGCGCGAAAAGTTTTGTGTGAGTATACGACGACCTAATAATGTTCCATGATATCTGTGATATCTTTTCATATTTTTCGTATTTAACGAGTAAAATAATTATAAATAAATAAATAATTAAAATAAAATCCGATTTTTTTTAAATTGGTTCGTTTCGTTTAACTTTCAAAATACGAAACAATATCATGTTTTTTTTTAATTGTTAAACTAATTTAAATATTCAAAGAGGGCACTTTTATTCGTGAAAAAATTGTTAAGTCTTTAACTTAATAATACTGTCAAAATTTGAATTTAAGTATCTATTCCATTATGAAATACTTAAATTCATTCCATTCCATACCAACCAGTTGTTTTGGGTTTTGATGTCATCTTTATATACCTAAAGCATTATTTTAAAAAAAAATATATTTTTACTTGGTCGAACGCGCAATACAAAAAGGCCACTTGTCTGTGAAAGGGTTTAATGAATATCTTCTGTTTTTGATTTAAGGAAATGGGTTCTATTTTTAATAAAACATGAAACATCCCTTAATAACTACTACTGCATATACGTATTTTTAAATAAATAAAAAGTAATATATATTTAAACTTGTATTATAATTGTATAAGTAGAAATGTAAAAAAAAAACGCATGCATGCTGCTTGACTGATAAATGTTCTTCACATACGCGATATATTATGTTTTCCCATAAAATATAAAAAGAATGCAAAGGGTGCACAAATTTTCTTATAAGAATTTGCCTTTTCCTGTAAAAATAAAATAAAAATCATTGCCATTTCCTGCTGAATTCGTTCTTAGACAGAAAAGCAGTTGAAACTTTTGTCGACGGTCTTGCTTCATAACAACATACATCAAGTAGAGCACGAAAAAAAGAAAACAAAAACACTTATAATAAATCATTTGATGATAGTCTTTGGTTCATGGCAACCAAGAAAAATATTCTTTTCTTTTAACTTTCCCCAAATCAAAAAAAAAAAAAAAAAATGACTCGCAAATGCTCGCAGGAATCAGGAAGTAATGGTTACATCCATGCATCGGAAGTCGAAATATCCTTACAAAGTGAATTGAATTAATATCAATAGATCGACCGACGTCGCAAACATCCGCACTATCGAATTCACTCGATTCAATTCACTTATACTACCCCTAACGGCTCGCTATGGTATGGGGTGAAAACTAATTTCGATAAAATTGTAAATCAGCCGATATCCCTTGTAAATCGCATAGAAACTATTGACAATTGACTTTTTGCCGATCAACATCATTGCTCACATTGTTCCATGTCCTATGTTGGATATGCACATCATTTTGTAATGGTAGCATGGAGTATTGCGTTAGTTCCGGTTTTTGCACGCTTCAGTATACTGGTTTAGATAAAAAGATTTATAGCTACAAAGGGCTTGGAAAATCTTCTCGAGTTTTCAACTTAAGACACTTTGGTTTTGAAGTGACCATCGTCCCTAGATTCTAAACTAATGAAGACGCAGTGATAATTTATTGACAATAGCTCCTGTCATCATGTGCTTCAAAAACAGGTTGAGTTAAAAGAAATTCAAAACTCAACGAATCCATACTCGTAGTAGTAATCAAAAAAATTATCATAATGGATGTTCTTTCCGGTTCAGTGTTAATTTATTGTTTTAGTTATATACCCTTGGGAGCCTTTGAGCTTAACTGAAACATCATATTTTCCGCATGGCTGGCTAAGTCCATCATCCAGCCCCAGAGATTCAATTCAACAAAAACACTTGACAATATAATATCTTTCGCCATAAAAACGAACATTAAATAGTGTTTCGTCATTGGAATAATCCGCTTCTTAAGTTTTTAGGGTTGAAACCACAATCATCATTCTGATATGTCTTGTTTTTTTGACTGGGTTTTTTGTCGGATTTATTAAGATGTCACATAAATTGACTTTGAAATGGTTATGAGAGGATGGATGCATTCTAGAATGTGATGAAAACTGAAATTATTATGCAACGTCACTGCGAACATCCTCGGGCCATTAAGTATATAAAATGGTTAAGGGTGGAATTTTAACGACCGAAGCACGAACCATACAAATCATTAATGGTCACAAAATTTCAACTCAACACTTGTTTTTGGATTTTTAATTGAAGACAATTTCATTTATTAAACTCTTAAAAGTGCAGAAGAATAGCTAGCTATGAACGAAATGGAATGATAAATGAAGAGGGTGCAAAACGGTTTGCTTAACAAGAGAACTTAATCGCCAAGGAGGGCGACTATTCCGCATTTTGTAAACATTTTTAAATCGACCAAGAAGGGTGTAGTATATTTTATGGGTTTGGTGATTCGGAATATTTAACTATTATCACTTATGTTATATTTAAAAGTCAAAAACATTTTTCAAGACATGTTTCGAATTCAAATGGATGAACTTCTGGTAGGGAAACAACCTTATTTGGAAAATATTTGAATATCAAAACTGTTTAAAATTTCTCGAAATATATAAGAAAGGTTTTATAAGCGTGGCATGCTGTTGTCATCATTATGAAAGAATTAATGCCTGAACAGAATAGAATGCTGGAACTGGAGCCGCATATGGAACTGGAAGAACTGTCAAAAAGTGTCGTACGTTATTTTTTTACGTGCCCAGCTGTACAGCTTTTAAAGTAGTTTGAAGAAAAACAAAACAATATTCTTGTGTACAAGCTCAGAATTCACATTTTTTGTTTCCAATATACTTTTCCATTTAATAAATCATTTTTTCGCGATACAAATAACCACAATATTTGAAACGTCAAAAGTGGCGTACGTGAAAAGTTAAAAGTTGGTGAACTCTTCCGTCTGCGGCTGCAGCTCCGTATGCGGCTAAGTTCCGTTGTGTTCGCAGCATTGAATTTGTGTGTATTCAAAATTTTGACAGATATTCAAGCTCCGGCTCCGATTCTGTTCAGGCAGTTAAGCCACTGGTGACAAAACATTGTATAAAGGCTCTCCCAAACCAACGCGATTAATCGCTGCTACAAAAGGAAACAACAATAACAACACGTGGTTGTCAAACAAAACAACACGTTGTTGTTATTGTTTTCTATTGTCGCGGCGATTAATCGCGTTGGTTTGGGAGAACCTTTAATGTGGCAAGTTCTGCTCATGTTCATGGATTTTAAACTTCCAATGTCAATTTTAAACGACATGTTCCTGATTTTCTAAAAATGTCTGAACAACTCTTTAATATTTATGGTAACATCCTAGCAAAGCTTTGTTATGTGGTTTGAAAATTATCTGATAGGCTACATAATGTTTGCTTGGTAATTTATTTTTAAATCTTTGTATTATTCCTCAGGTGTCCCTCAAGGATCAATTTTGGGACCCTTATTATTTAATTTGTATGCTAATAACAGGACTAAAAACTTTTCAGCTAAGTTGTGTGTGACAAAAAGATAGAGTCTGTAGGTTGAGTCAAGACAAGAAAAAAATCGTATCCCCCGTCTGTTCCCCCCTCTTTATACGGGAGGAGCAATTTTCTAAAAAACCGTCTTAAAATAGAAAGCTTATCATTAAAAAAAACAACGGCAACACTTACAAAATGACATCCTATACTTATAATTAAAACCAAAAGTCTGTTTTTGAAATGTTTTTAATTCAAATTACATATTTAAGAGAAATGTTTTTTGACAAATTAATTTTCAAACTCAAACTAATTTTGTTCAAAATTTTACGTTCATAATTAGTATTTTAGTGTTTAATATAAATTCAATGCTCCTCTCTATTTTTAGCCAAACACCGAAAAAAAAAATTAGATGCTCAACTCGTTTTTAGTTTTTAAGAAAATTAAAAATAACAAAAAGGGAAATTTTCTTACAAAAATTGACTTAAAACAGAAAAAATATATTCAAAAACAACAGTAGATAACTGTTGCAACGGCATGTTATACTACTTTGTAAAGTCAAAAATCATTTGGTCAGTTTATATTTCAGAGCGCTCAGTAATTTTCCTCCGTCACTTTGAAAGAGCAGGAGTATTAAATATAAACAAGATTCCTCAAAAACACTTTGAGCCTGATTACACGATTCTTTTTTTCGTTCGTTTCGTTATTCGTCTTTTTGACAGGTACGTATCCTCGTGATTACACGATTCTTTTTTACATTCGTGAGACTTGTTTCGTTATTTTGACATTCAGAATCTCCGCGGTGGATTTATTGGAAAATAAACATTAATAATAATTAAAAAAGGGATTTAATCACTTCTTGTTCAAATGTATACCCTATTTAGCAATGAAAAGCAATGTTAAAACTTATAATTTAAAGTTTAAAAGTTTCTCGCATAATGCTTTGATTTTAGGGATGAGCCATATTGAATGATTCTCAGCGATAAATCGGCACACACATTTATCGAACCGAAACATCGGTATTTTTCGAAATCGATACTTGAAAACAAAGGAAATACTTCTTCCTTTTCTATTTTAAGGACCAAATATGTTAAAATTTTCAAAACGTGTTTTTGATTTAAAACGTAAAATAATATGTGTGTCTTTCAAAATTTATAAACTACTTTCCTCCATTAAATCTTCAATATTTTAATTAATAAACAAAAATGATTTGATAACATTTTGGAAAGTTAAAACATTAAAGCTACTAAAGCATAGGCTTCTTCTTTGTACAAAAATTAATGTAGACATTTTTCATATTAAGCTAAGTTCTTACATGTAAATCACACCAAAAAAAAGCTATCAAAACATTAACTTCTTTAGTAACTCATAAAATATACCACCATAACCTGAAAAATGATTTTACCACACCACGTATGTTTTCCCCAATCCCCAAAGGAAATTTTATAAAAAAAAACACGACTTAACAGTTAACGTGTTTAATGCGATAACAGCTAAGTACTTTAAAAAAGCCCAGGGAATTTTCGACTTCTTATCTAAGCGCGAAGAATAGACGTGAATTTCATGCTTGTTATCGATTGTTTGTATTGAAACCTATGTGAATTGTCGACTTCGCCAACCTGTGTTGTGGTTTTTTTTCAACCAATTAGGAAGAGTCACACTCGTTTTATTAAAAAAACATTTTTAGACTAACTTTGGTTGGAACATTTATTGTCTTGGTTAAAAAGTAGATATTGACATAATTTGGAATTTGTACCTGATTTATAACTAGTTGTTACGCACCCTCTTTGCTGAACTCTTTGCTAACTCCTTTGGGTATTGAAATTATCCTTATTCCCTTTCCATGAAATAGTACCTAATGAACTTTTGTCAATTTTTTTAAAATCCATCAAATTCAATAAATTATAACAAATTAATAAAATTACAATATGCTTTCACATGATAATTTTCTTATTAAAAGAACACACAACTTGATATAAAACAACAAATATTTTTGTGAACTTTCTCTCTTTGCATTTGATTTAAACAAACTATTTTGTTTGCATGGTTCCATTTTCTTGTATGGTCGATGTAATTTATCAAGAAATCGATACTGAAATATGTATCGATGTTTTACTTTGAATAACGAATCCCGGTTACATCGATTGCCATCATCGCTCATCACTAATCGGTTGTCAAACCAGAACGTCAAATGTTCAACCAGAAAAAGTCTTGAAATTTTCATTCCTGCTTTCGTTACTTCATTCCCCTTACATTTCTACACCCCTCACCATATCTGTCAAAATAACGAAAGACGAAACAACCGAAAAAAAGAATCGTGTAATCAGCGTCTTTCTCTTCCTTTCTTTCTTATTTGAATAATTCGACATAAATTAATTTGAGCAACGAATCCAAAGAAAACTTTCCTCAGTTTTTTGACAGCAAAACTGAGGAATTTTTGTGAAGAATTGTGTTTATATTTCTGAGAATACGGCCTCATCCTCTGAAATCTCTGACATATAAACTGGCCAATTCCTTTCATTTTCTTCTTAAATTAAGTAGTTTTAGGGCCACTTGCACAGAAATTTTTTTGACAACAATAACTCCTGATTTATAAATAAATTAAATTAGTTTAGTTTTAGTTTAGTTTAGTTTAAACTCTATATACATAGCTCTCACGTCAAATTATAGAATTTCTTAAGAGAAAGCAAGTCAAAGCGTTAAATTTTGTTTATTTTTCAATGTGTTTTGTGTTGGTGATTCTGAAAAAATATTCTTATCCGCTTGTTATTTATTTTCCGTTCGTGCAATTAAAAAACGATAAATTCTTATTAATTTATTTAAACTAGCATATAGTTATCCTGAGTTTTATATATTTATCCGTTCGTTTGGAGCAAGTGGCCCTTAGTGAACAGTTTTTCAAAAATTAATTTTCAAACTTAATTTTTTGAAAAAGAAAAAAATTAAAAATTGGTGTTCAAACCGATTTTTTTTTTTAAATTTTACGTTAATAAGTAGCATTTTTGTGTTTATAGTATTCAACGTTCCCATATATTTTTAGTCAAATACCAGAAATCAGATATCAATCAAAATATATTCTAGTTTTTGAGAAAATTGAAAATAACAAAAGTAAGTTTCTTCTTCAATTCGACGTCCTTCCGTTATTTTGTTGCTCCAATGGGATTTGTTGGACAGAGTATAGTATACTATTAACTAAAAAAAAAATTTAATTTATCCTTTCTGTTGACTAGTAAAAAAAAATAAAGCCTTAACTTCACTGGCCAAAAAAGTGAAAAATTACAAAAGTGAAAATTTTCAAACTCATTTTGGGATATTGTTTTTCACTGGAAAACTTATAAAAATTATGCAGAAAGCTTAAATTTTGGTTTAAAAAAAATTGTGTATATTTTTTTTGACAAAACAACTGTGCAAGCGGGAAAAAAATATTTTTGCTTTTGTAATTTTGCAAAAAGTGGCAAATGTTGTTAAGGCTTAAGGAAGCACAAAGCGCATTCAACATAATATCCCTGACTTTATCGATTGAAGAAAAAGTTTACTGATGAATTTTGGAACAATTCCAAACTCAAAAGTTCGAAGTACTTTTTCAGATATAACTATCTATGCATGTAATTCTAATAAAATTATACATGTGCCCAGAGGGGACGATATTACGTGTGCATGTGCCGACAATATAATATGTCAAAACATTATTTATCCCTTTTATGTTCAAACTCAATTGAGTTCTAAATAGTCGTTCTTATCAAGATTCATGTCCTTTCATCTTGATACGATGCTGACACATTGGAGAAGACAGAATATTTATTTATTTTTAATTTCTTCTCATTGCACCGCACTTATCGCTCCGAAAATATCTTGAAACTTATAAAATTTACAGATATATATTTTTTTAGCAGTTTCACTTGAATTAATGAAGTCAATGGATGAGAACTTTTTGGGGTGGACCATCAGATTATCCAGGATACTGTACACATTAACCAAGGATGACAGTAGATACACAAAACCCAAATGCAATGCCTAAATAGCTAAAGTGGTAATAAATTATCGCATCGAGGGCGTCTTTTGGGTATGTGCGTAATTTAGCAACATCCCGATGAATATATATGTATGTATTATATGTACAACATGGGTGTTGATAAAATTCTATGATTGAATTGGAACATGGTTGATTGAACTTTAACGACTATGCAAGCCAGCAACAACACAACTGACATTCGACATGGCAAGAAAATAGACCAGAAACCCCAAACAAAAACAACCCAAGTTATGGTTTTTTCGAACGGATTTATGGCAGGCAGGCAGGGGTGAGATGGTTCAGAATAATGCGTAGTTTTAATGTGTTTGCATGTTTGCTGTGCTAAAAGATCTGTCTCTAAATAAATGACAGTTTTTGTGATTGCTCACTTTACGTTAGTTTTTATTCTACAAAGAATTCTAGCTTGGAGTGGTGGTATATTGATGGGATTGCAATATTATGTTCTTCTTCAGGGAGGATTTTGCCCCTTTTTGACAGACTCATGATTTTTTTCTTTTTATTTTCAGGCGACTTTTTTTTTATCTGCCTGGATTGACTATCCTTTATGTAAGGGTGTCTTGTTTTTCTTTAATATGTGGCTTTAATGATATGCATTTTGCATATTATAGTCGAAAGAATTTAATACAATTTTGGATGGACCTTTAGTCATGAGTTTTCAAATTTTTAAATTATGGTTGTATGGTGTATGAATAAAACGAGTCGAGTACTGTTCACGAACATCGAATACTCACTCGAAAAAAGCGGGTTTAAACAAACAGAGTCAACCCAAAAGAGATGTTCACGAGTTTTCCTGTTCACGAGTATAATGACTCGTGAATCAGCGTTGTGCTAAAGTGCCCAATTGGGCCATTTGGCCCCAAGATCCTTATTTTGGCCCCGTGCCCCGGGCAATCACGAAATGGCCCCGAAATCGCAAAATTCACAAACTAAAGTAACTAATTTTGCACAGCGTTAAAAAACATAATTTAAAAATTTTAAAAATCGATAATTTACAAGTCACCGATGTTTACTATTATATGCTAAGACAAGACAAATTTTAATGGAAATTTTTTATATAATAACATTTGTTCTTTATCATTCGTCATTACAAACAAAAAATTTCAATACTTTCTTCAAAATTAACAAAGAATACAAATTTTTGGTAAATTTCTGTACTAACTAGTTATTTCCCAAAGTTTAATTTGTTTGATCAGACAACCCCTAAATCAAAAGTGTATGCCCTATACAAAAAGTGTATTTAAAAACAAATTCTGTCATTAACCTGTTAGCACAGTAACTTCATACATCAGCGTTTGCCTTAGCTCTGGTAGTTCTGAGTTTTTGCTGAATCGTTTATGATATTGGCCTCATGAAAAAACCAAGTTTTCAAACTAGACCCCCGAATGCATCATGGTCAAAAATAAAAAAAAATCACGAAACTTTCGCGCTTTTTTCAGTAATTGGCAATTTTAACACCAAAGCATTAGTTTTCTAATTTTTTCACAATTTAAAATACAAAATTCTAAGAGGTTGATATAAAAGCCAATTTAGGACATAGTAGGTATTTAAAATTGTGAAAAAAATCAATATTCAAGTTTTTGTTTTTCAACATTTTTAAGTTGGAAGCAATTTTTTTCGAAAACTATAAACAGAAATAAGTTGATTTAAAAAACGAATGAAAGAACAGACTTCTGACTTTCAAAAATGGTAAAAAAAAATCTTTAGTGTGTCGTCATTCTTTATAATATTTTTCCATTTAAAATACTTTTTTTTTATAAAATGCGTAAAAACACTATTTTCGCGCTCGATTTCAATTATGCCGCCATATAATAAAAAAAATACCCTCCATTAGCTTTCATATGACATAAGTTTTATCACTGTTGAGCAATGTTCAAAAATGGTCCCAAAATGCCCATGGTCCTTTGTATGGGAAGACTATGGCTTTGGAGGCACGGGTTAATGAGCTTGGCGAAGTTTTTTTTTTGGTCCATAAATTTACTTTAGGACATAAACTTTTTATACAGAGGGTGTCTGATCCAAACAAAAAGTGAGTTTGGGAAACAACGGACACCCATAATATGCATGTAGAAGCTGTTAAAATTTACCTTTTCAGTTAAAATAATGAAACGGAGTTTTTTTTTATAAACACTGAATCTAATATCTACGTTACGAGGGTTGTCTGGGTCAAAATTCTGCTTACAAAATTTTGCTTTTAAACATTTTGCTTTCAAAATTCTGCTTTTCAAAATTCTTTTTAATAATAAAAAAAAAGTTATGAAAAATTTTTAAAATTTTTAAACTGTTCTTAATAAAATAGCAAAACTTATCATTTAGTTTTTTTTTTTTATTTACTAATTGTATACTAATTTGTACCGACCGATATCTTGTTTAAATAAATGAAATCAAATGTGAGTTTGCCCCCACCCCCCCCCCCCTTATCGAATTCCTACGTACGCCCTTGTTCTCCACTGAAGCTCGTCAGATGTTGATAATGAACAACTAACCCCTTTGTTCGATTTTTTAAAATCAATTTAATTGCCAGATATTATAAGTATATCATATATATAGGTAGATATAAAAGAATAGATGTACATACATATACAAATGTACCTACCTACCCAATAACTATGTGTAAGAATTTAATTTTTTTTAAATATTCAGAAACCAAAAGCATCTTCGAGCTAGGCTGTCTTTTTATGGTTTTCAGATTTTTGATAAGATAAAAATAAATTACTATATACTATATAAACAAAAGTTGACAGTTGCGGATTTATAGGGGGGTCATGACTCCCCCACCCCCCAGTAAAAAGGTTAAAAACGAACAATTTTCAAATATAGCTCGAAAAATGATAAAAAGAATGTACAAAACTGTTTATGTATTTTGCTATGCTTACCTAAATAAATTCTTCGGCTTCATTTTGATTATACAGAGATTATGGAGTTATAAAAAATCCTGTAACAAAATCAGGCATGCCTATACTCTTTAGGCATGAACGCACGAAAGGGGTGGACGCGAACTACAATGTCTTATTGGGCACATTTAGCGGAGCTTTATTTCTTTGTGCTTGAATATACAGGGTGTTTTGCATAAGATGCGACAAAAGGCTAGGGTGTGTAGGTTGGGTTGAGACAAGAAAAAAATCGTGTGGAAGGAGGGGTTTCTATTACCCCCTATTAAGGCAGGAGGGGCAATTGTCTAAAAAAAAAGATCATTAAAAAACAACAAAAAATTTATACTTACTTTGTGGAAAGTTCCTTGGAGCAACAAAATTACGGATTGAATTAAAATTGCAAGAAATTTTATTTTTTATTATTTTGAATTTTCTCAAAAGGTAGCAGAGATTTAAGCATTCAATATTAAAAGCAAAAATTCTGCGTAGTAATGTAACAAAACTAATTTGAATTTTTATTGTTTTTTTTTTTTTTTTCAAAAATTTGAAATACCAACTGATTTATTTACATATCTAGGTATTACATATCTAGGTATTACAAAATGTTGACCAAAGTTTTGAATTTGAAAATTATGTTTTTTAAGAAAAAATAATCGATTTCTGTCTTTTAAAATGGTATAGAGCTCTTTACCAAATAGCAATATATTCCTCTCTCTTCGTTTTTTCACCACTGTCAAAATTATCACTTTGTGGGAACTAAAAATTGTTTATCTTTTTTTGAAAGCAAATGCTGGTATTTTGTGCGATATAAAATTAAAATAGCGAGTTTATTTTAATTGAAATCACCATTTTTTAAATATTAAAATTGAGCCCAAACTTTCGTTTTGCAATTTCGCACCTGTCAGATCACACAAACTGATGGCTGTTTGACAGATTCGTAAAGTTCCTTATAGCATGACGTAAGCGTTTCCGTTGTTTTCCATTTTTTTTTTCTATTTCAAGTATTTTAGAAAATTACCCGTACGGCCTTAATAGAACCCCGTTTTGACGTTTTGTATGTAAAATACTCTATATTAAAACTGATACTTTGTGTTCAAAAATAGCAATTTTTTTGTTGTATATAAAAAAAAAATTATAATATAAATTCCTCGTCCAATAAATTCTTGAATTTAAATGTTTTTTTACCCAGCGAGACATATCATATAAGTACATAATGTATCTAAGTCAAACCCATGTTTTTTTAATTTTTTAGGAATCTTAAAACTGGCTATTGTAAGTTTCCATTTCCATCTTATTAAAAACATTCCAAGAAACATTGACAAAATTATTCTAGAAACGTTGAAAAATTGAACAAAACTGATGTGTTTTGTTTCAGTTCATACGTTTCACGATCAATTTTATCGACGCAAAATTTGCAGAACTTAGGCAAAACCAAGAAACATCTCCTCTAGAATAACTGGCTGAACAGAATGGTGACGGTGACGGAGACGGAGACGGAACTGGAGCCGGAGCTTGAATACACGCAAATTCAATGTTGCGAACACAACGGAACGTAGACGCATACGGAGGTGCAGCCGCAGACGATAGAGTTCACTAACTTTTCACGTACGACACTTTGACGTTTCAAATTGTATTAAGAAAAAAAAAAAACTTTTTGGGTCGGAAAAAAATATTGTGGTTATTTGTATCGCGAAAAAAATTATTTATTAAAAGGAAAATTATTGGAAACAAAAAATGTCAATTCTGAGCTTGTACACAAGAATATTCTTTTGTTTTTCTTCAAAATACTTACAAAGCTGTACACCTCCATTGCGGACATGTAAAAAAAATAACGTACACTTTTTGACAGCTCTTCCAGTTCCGTCTGCGGCTCTAGTTCCGTCATTGTATTCTGTTCAGCCAGTAAGGTATATGTTTTACCTAGGGTAATTTTTATTTTGCTAATAAAAAAACATTTATTGTGGTCTATATACTTATCCTCTCCAAAAAAAAAAATAATAATACATTTAAAAGTTTAAAACTCACTTTAAAAAAGTGACGGATAACAAAAATTTCACAATTTTTAAATGTACCTATAATAATGCTTTAAGTTCTCAAAGTACTATATTGAGAAATCATAACAACATCGGTCAAGCTATTAAAAAGCTATACCTAATCGGAAATAAGACAATTTTCTCGAAAAAACGCTAAAATCCTATTTTCGTATTTCGAATTTTTTTAAAGCTAGAAACTTAATTTTCTACCAACTATAGGTACTGTGGGCATTACAGGTACTAAGTCTTTTCAAAAGCATTATAGCAGTTTTTGATGAAATTCGAAATAAACCGTATTAGTTGTATGGCAGACTACCTGTTCTTACTGAGCTAAATCAAAAATTCGAATTTTCTAATAGACATTACATTCAAGTATTTACATTAGTTAAAATAGCTGCCATTAAGGGCCACTTGCACCAAACGAACGGATAAATACACAAAACTCAGGATAACTATCCCAGTTTAAATAAATAAATAAAAACTTATTGTTTTTTAATTGCACGAACAGAAAATAAATATCAATTGGATAAGAATATTTTTTCAGAATCACCAAAACAACAAACACAAAACACATTGAAAAATGAACAAACTCTAACGCTTTTGCTTGCTTTCTCGTAAGAAATTCTATAATTTGACGTGAGAGCTATTCAGAGTTTAAATATTCATCCAGAGAACGAAGAGAGGATAACTTTTTAAACTTAAATGGAGAACAAATATTTTGCTACAACGCGATTCGAATCAAATCAGTCAGATAGCTCTCAATTATTTATAAACCAGAGGTTACTGCTGTCAGAAAACATTTGTGCAATGGGCCCTAAGAATGTTTCACTACTTTAATACCTGAAAATGCCTTTGACATTTATCTGTTTTAGGGTAGAGTTGTACTGTACACGTAAATGCATTAAGTGATTGAATAAATAAATGGTGGTTGCAATTTGTACCCGTACATATACCTACTTAACAAGTTTATGCCACCCAAAAAGAGGGTGTGTTATGGAATATTTATTTAATATTTGGGATTGCATCGTAAATTTCATTTTATATTTATAACCTTGCGAAACTGTCATATTTGCAAATGTTCACATTTTGCATTAGATCCATTTAGCTACACTCAATGTGCCACAGAAAACAGTTTATTCTATTAATTAACTTAAGTAGGGCCAACGCAATATGACTTTAATATGAGAGTTGCAGTAGTGGATTACAGCGATTTGCTTTGTCAGCTTAAATCTTTCATTTCACTTTTATTTAAGTCAGCTTTATATGTAGATATCACTTTACCAAACAGAATCACAGTATATTGATGTTATTGTGGTTCAGACTTGCTGTCGTTTCAATAAAGTGTTAAAAGGGGACGACATAAAAGCAGGGGTTTCAAATTCAGTTCTTACCCTCAAAATATGCTTACATTTATATTAATCCTGCTTAGAAGAAAGAACTTACAAGTTTGCTAAGACAATATTTCATGTATGTATGTAGGTACATTTTTATTTCAATGATTAATGGTATCACTTTGCCTGTATATTGTATAGTTCGTGTACTTTTGCTATTTTTGTTTTTTCTTATTTCCTTATTTTTCTGGATCTTTAAGTAGATAATAAATTGAAAGTTGATAATTCTTTCATAACTTAAAACATTTATATTTTGACTAAACTGTAGAGCGCATAATAAAAACTAATGTCGAATTCCTTTCCACAAAAAACTCGATTTGTTTTTCTAAACAGAACCGATTTTGTTTTCTTTCAATAAAAGGAATTTGTCCAGAAAAATCTATTTTTTTTCTTCTAAATAAATCGAATTTTTTGTTGAAGGGAATTTGACATAAAAATTTGAAAAAAATTATTAAAATTTAAAGTGAAATAAAGACGAAAGCTACTGAATTCAATTTACCTAATTCAATTTTTATATACCTTTAAAAATGATTACATTTTTTTTCAATCTTATACCACGTCTAAACACAGTGGCGCAAAATTTTTAACAGCCTGGTGTTAAGGTATTCGCATGATAATACTTAACAATTTTCTAACTTTAAGGCCTATCGCCCACTAGGCAACTTTTTACATTAGCTTATATGGGAGAGCGCCCACTAGGAAACTTTTAGTTGCTCGGAGTTGCTCGCGGAACTTTTTTCCCGGCAACTTTTTGTTGCTTACCCTCGCTCACTGTGGTGCGTTCTTTTATGTTACTGTGGTTAACTATAGTTAACTATAATTCAGAAAAGTTACTTCGAGTAACTTTATGACGTCATAAAATCGTTCCTGAATTCCAAAGTAAAAGTGTCAAAAAGTAACTTTTTGTAACTTTTTCCAACTCATCTCCTCGATATGAATTGAAATAGTTGAGCTGTCAAACACAGCTGAAATGCAAAGGTGGATGTTTTGTTTACTTTTATGTTTTTATCAATTTAATCGATTTTTTTTTGTCGAATTTGATTTTTGGAATTGTTTTCTTTTATTTTCTGATGCATTTTCTTTCTGTCGGCATTTTCTTCTTTATATTTGGTTAATTTTTCATCAAAAAATTCTGTGCCATAAGCCATGAAGAAAATTGCACTTATTTCTGTTCGATTTATACAAAACTGAGTGTAAAGAAATTTAATTTGGAAATATTACACATGTTATTTTGAATTCCTAATAATTATTTTTGCAATAGATTTAATGCAATCATATTTTTTCTTGGTTATTCATTCCAAATACAATTCAATTTTTTTTTGTCAACCCCTTTCGTTTGACAGATTAACTATTGTTAACTCTGGTCGGCCAAAATGAAAAAGTTGCCAAGAGTAACTTTCTTAACTATGGCACATCAACTTTTATTTTTGACACATTAACCATAGTTAACCACAGTAACATAAAAGAACGCACCTCAGGGCAACTTTTTGTTGCCGGCATCCTTATTTGTCAAAAATATGATTTCAAAATGGCGTTTCCGCTTAGCATTGTGGATGCCAAAATGGAGTGCATTTCCTTTTTACCCTCTGTCATTTTGGCCAAGGAGCAACTAAAAGTTGCCTAATGGGCGATGGGCCTAAAACTCTTTACTAAAATATTCTTAAGTTTTAATCATTTTCTAACTAAAATCATAAACCTATTTTTCCAGCTGAACACGCCTTAAACAGTGACAGTTCAACCCATTTTTGCAATTGTATGATAGTAAAAAGATAAAATAGGCATTTGGCGATTTTAACTTTAGTAAAATGTTAAAAAGATAATATGTATGAACCTAACTCTTTTAAAATTTGGAAAAGCCTGTTTATAACCTAGCATCATACTAAAAATGCTTTAACATCATACTAAATCGTCTAAAATTTTGCACCGATGTTTATAGATACATATGTAGGTATATAAATGGCTGATCCGATGTGAAAATTGAATTAATTTTTAAATTGTAACTTAATTAATGGATAGAGTAAGTAAATATTCTCTTTTTTTTTATACAAAGCTACAAAAAAATGGGTAAATCCGGATAAAAACTTTTTAGATTTATGATTTCTTTGAAAAGAGAAAAAATTCTTCTAAGAAAAACAAATGGAATTTACCGTCGATATATTTTTATTGATAAAAATGTTTGTGCGACCTCTTTTAGTAACTTTCGAACTATAAAAGAATACTTTAAATTTAAAGCATTTTTTCTTTAATAATTACAAAAAATTAAGTACCGACATATATGTAGGTACTTTGATTTAGCTAAACTCGTGCACTGTGTGAAATGTTAACTAGGTATCTAGGTACTATTAGTTCATAAAATAAAAAAATAAAAAAACGTTGAGAATTGACCCTATTTCACAATTTTGCAAGGTGGTTACAAAATTATTTGTTTGTCCAATTTTTGACACAGCAAATTTAATATTAGACTTTAGCTGGATAATGGAAGCTTGAAAATTTTGAAGAATTATCAATTTTGTTAAGCACTTCCTGCATTTACTTCAACGACTTCAAAACCTATGTACTTGTAAACGGAACTGCTCATTTTATTGACAATACTGTTGACAATTTTTACACAATTTTGAATGTAAATTGTTTTCTTAAACAATGAATTCTTTCCAAACTAAAGCTCCCCAAAATCGTACTTATTTTTATGAATAAAAAAAAACACCATCTTAAAAAAAAAAACCTTAAAAAAAGTGAAATCGACGCGACACGTGATAAAACGTCAGTTATCAGGTCCCCTTTTGTACTATTTCGTAAAAATTTCGAAAACCAAGTGTTTAAGAAGAAAAGTCCACGTTATGATAAATTAAATTTGTAACCCCGACCCCCCCCCCCCCTCGCTTTATTATTTACTTTTCTTCTTAAACGCTTCATTTTCTAAATATTTACGAAATACTACGAAAGGGGACCTTTACCCCCGTCCTGGATAAAGCTTCCGAGCCTGGGCTGGGGACTTTTAGTATGTTGTACCTGGGGGTCACAACATACTTCCACTTTAGAAAAATAATCCAGACTACATGGTTTTTTTAACTTATTTTTTTACGTTACAACATTGACCGTTTAAATGTACTAATTACTCTACAGAAATAATTTTCTAAAAAAGTAGTAACTTTCATAATTTTCAATTTTCTCTAAAACTAAAACACTTATAGCCATCTAGTTTTTAGCGTTCACAAAAAGATTAAAAACAGTATCAAATACTAAACGAAAATCTAGTACGTTAGAACAAAAAATTTTGAAAAAAAAATTATTATAAGTTAAATTTTTTTTATTTTTTATTTTTGGTTTAAAGTCAATTTTTTCAAAAACTTTTAACAAAAATTATTTGTCTTAGCAGTCAAATAATAGAATAGGTTTTCGCATTTTCAAAAAGCTATAGTATAGCATTGTAGATATTTCCGTTGTTTTTAAATGATTACCTATGCACTTTAACCCAATTTTTTTTTACAGAAAATGATCCCTCCCGTATAAGTGGGGGCAACTCGACCCCCCTCCCCCCTTCTTAGCAAGTTTTTTCTTAATATATCTCTTAAAACTATTTTGCAAAGTATTGGTCAATAACTTGGAAATACATATGCATACTTCTTACCTTTATGAAGATACAGTGTTTTTCATATCACAACAAACACTGTATCAAATAAATAAGGATATTTAAACTCTCACCACCTTCTTTAACCTCATACCCACTCTCCCATCAAGTCAATAGAATTATCATGAATCGATACGTTTTTACCGGGTCACCATTGTTTGGCAAAATTTATTTGGCATTTCTTGTTTCGCCTTAGTCGTTAAATATTTTGTTTAATTCGCAATTCTTAATTGGCAATTTACATTTTCTTTTTCATTCATTACGTTTTTCAATCATTCTGCAATTAACATTCGGCGGTTTTATATTTCGCTTTTTGTTAAAAATATTTTCAATCATTTCGCAAAATTCATTTGGCAAATTATTCTTTAGTTTTTCTTTGTTAAATTGTTTATTATTTGGCCAAGTGTTTTTTTCGCAAAATATTGTTTCGCCGTTTCATTATTTTGCGAAATAACGTTTCGCCGTTTAATCATTTCGATAAATATCGTCAAGCCGTTTTATTATTTCGCCAATAGATCATTTCGCTGTTTAGTTGTTTTGATCGTTTGACCAATCATTACCATCGTCTCTTTTCAAGATTAACAGTTTTTTTCTGAGCCGTTGCTTAGTCATTTTAGTTTAGGTAAGTGCATAACAGAAAGAGGATTTTCACATTTTACTTCAAGGAAAAAAGGGTTTTAAGCAATTGGACAGTTATTTTCGTAGGTGCATTATATTTTTTATATTCTCTATTCAGTGTTTTTTCGCTTTTTTTTATTTGGCAATTTGATGTTCAGTTTTTTTTTATTTGGCATTCGATTGTTTGGCAATGTTTTGGCTTCCATTAAATTACATGCCTTAAAATTTCGCGCGACTTTTAGTATGTCGCCCAATTCACATAGAACTGGCTTATGGTTTTGGTATGGTTCTGGTGTGGTGCATACATATGCCACGTTGTGGAATTTGCATGTTCTCTTATGGGACAATACACACACAGATGACGAAGCGAGGGTATGGTGCGACATGTCATCGCCACGCCATATTGAAAACTCCAGTGGCCTCGCCTACGTGAACCGGCACGCCATATTGAAATCACTTGAAAATTGAACATGAGACCACTACTTTATTTATTTCGAAGTATTTTTATCAATTTATTTGTGTTAAACAAATCTAAAAAAAATTACAACTATTAGAAAAATTTTCCAAATACTAAAAAAAACCATTCCTTTGCATTAATTCTCATTAATTCACTCTGCCTTTTTAAATTCACTCTGACAAATGTCAGTTCATTGTCACTTCTGTGTAACCTGAGCACATTACACCCACTCCACTCCCGAAGCATGCCAATGACACAGCAGAACCATGAGCCACTTCTGTGTGAATTGGGCCTTAAGTATGTTGTACCTGGGGGTCACCCCTACCACTTAAAAAAATAATCCAGACTACACGATTTATTTCATTTATTTGATGATTTTGGGTCTTCGTTGACTATGGGCTATTTGTGTTTGTTGTGTTGGTGATTATGAAAAAATATTTTTATCCGGTTGATAAGCATTTTTTCGTCCAACTAAAAAACGAGAATAGCTTATTTATTTATCTAAACTTGGATAGTTATCCTCAGTCTTGCGTATTTATCCTTTTGTTTTGTGCAAGTGACCCTAAGAATGTTTTCTTATATCGAATTCCTTTTAAGAAAAAAATCGATTTGTTTAGAAGAAAAAATCGATTTTCCTGGACAAATTCCTTGTATTAAAAGAAAAAAATGGATTCTGTTTAGAAAAAAAATTTTTTTTTGTTAAAAGAAATTCGACATTATTTTCGATATTGTAAGAAAAAATAATTATTTCCTTGACAACTTTTTTTTTAATTCCACGTTTTGCAAACATTACATACACATTATATGGTTTTTGGTAGATCGAAAGAATTTTTTTACCGCCGAAACTAAAAGTTATTGTCGAAAATTTTCTGACAGACAGACAAAAATTTAAAGCTAGTTAATAAATAAAAAATCTTTGAATGTAGTTAGGTATTCCTTTTTCCATTGTGATCAAAAGCGTAGCATTTTTAAAGACTTAGGTACAGTTATATACTATTTACAAATGAAACTTTCAAACTTTGAATAGAAAAGGAATTTGAATTTTTGTCTTATCTCGTCTTAAGTGAATAGACTGGGTTCTTTTTTTTTTCTATGAATTATTATAAGCTGCAACTAGGTAGAAATAAAACGACCAGTAAAATCTTTTCTTTCGTGTGCGGCCATTATGAAAACAAGTTTTTACCTATAGCTAAAGAAAAAATTAACTTTTTGTGAAGATACCTATATTAATTTTGTATTTGAGAGTACCACACCATGCAAGTCCTATATAAAAATAGAAACTTCCGAAAATTGAAACCAAATGAGATTTGGATTGTTAATTGGGCAAAAGAGATAAGAAAAACAGTTTGTTAAGACATAACATATTTGGATTGGAGCTTAATTTTTATGAAAAAGTCTCAACTATTTTGTCTATGTACTATTTTGAAAATGTTATCAAAAAAGGTTATAAAAATCAAAAAAAAATAATGCCAAGAATACCCTTGCTTTGACCTTTGAAAAATAGATGAAAATAACGGTTTTATGTCCAAACCATCTATTCCTCGACAGTTTTCCAAACTCAACGACTATAGTAATAATAACTTTTTTTATAATCTATGCCTTTATGACGATTATTCCTCCCATTTACCTATTCTTCCCACATCACATCACATAATTGGAGCCATTTTGTATACCTACATAACTTCACCAGGATTGGTTGGTTTCTTCTGCACACAACATCCCTCGTTCTGGCAATAAAAATATTCTTTTTTGTGTTATAAATAACTATTCTTGTGTACATAGAAAATGGAAGCTATATACTGGTTAAAATAGCGAAAAGTCAGCAAACCTTATAACTGCTATGTATTCATCAGGGTTCAGGGGGACCTATATAGAGAAGAATGGGAGATATGAACGCCAACGACGAATCATATATTTTGGCAAGCTTATGCGACAAATCGGCGCCATGCTTCCCATATTCGGTTTTTGTCCTTACACTATTCGGTAGTCAGGATCTAGATATACTGGTTATAAAAATGCAGATGACTGTGCAGATAAATTTTATGGGCAAGAAATTCTGAATAGATTCTGTAGAGTTGACTAATGGCACTTTGAAAGTTTCTTTGATTTTATTTACTCTTTGTTAATTTTTTTTTTATTTTTTCTACTTTCGTAGTTTTTCGTGTTTTTAAAGGAAAATTTGGCGGAGGGAGAAAAAAAAATAATAAAAACAAATTGAACTGTTAAAATTCCTCATCCATGATAAGAATAGAACGATTCTTGCGATTTAAGAAAAAAAGTAATAATAAATCTTGTCATAAATAAGTTCGGTTTATGAGGGGAATATGGGACTCAAAAATATAAATACGATCAAAAACCACAAGTTTTAATTATTCAAAGTTTGAAAAAGGACGATGGTAGACCGTTAACCGACGAAGAATAGATTTGAAGAGCAATATTTTGAAAAGCTTTCAAATTATAAACCGTCTTTTAAATTTTAAGAAAGTCCTAGGTATAAAGCTAGGAAAAACGCTGCAGGTATCTTTCACAAGAGTTCCAATTATGATTTTTTTTCATAAAAAAATATGCATATGTATTATGTACATATGTATATGTTTTGTGTATTCAGTATGCTGTATGCACTAACCTCTACCTACTAATAATTAATAGTTCTGTTTTGTTGAACTAGTTACTGTGCCGATTCTGCAATGTTCCACATTAAGCCATAGAGTTACTGAAGAGCAAATGTGCTGTTAACTTGCTGTTGGTAGAATTTGCATATGAAAATTTTGCCTAATGTGAAGAATTTCTGAATGTGCACATTAAGGAGTTGAACAAAAAACACCTATTATCTGTTGGGCGCCATTTAGTACTTTAATAAAAAGTTATGTTTTTTATTCATGTGTTGGCGTTGTAGAATTATAAATTATGGTCTTAACTTATCAATTGAAAAAAATACGAGTCTTTAAACTTCGGGGTAAAACTTAAACCTCTACCTATTAAACAAACCTACTAAACAAACAGTGAGTAAAAATATTTCACTCAAGAAAAAAAAAATACTTGTTCAAATATAAAAAATATGTTGTCATGGAAATGTAATGTTGGGCGCCATTTTAAACTTATGAAAGTTTTGATTACAACCTTTTATTCTCATTCCTAAAAGAATTATTATTTTTTATAGTTATATACACAATATATACATATACATGCACTTATATATTAAAAAGTTTTACCTGCTGAAAGGTCAAAAATACTCAAATATAACTGCCTGTAGGTACTGGATCTTTGTCAGGAGTATACTTATTGAATATAAGTAAGATGAACTAAGAAAAATTAAGTTTTAATAGGGCCTTTCGCTAGTTAACGGAGAATTTACCTAATTGAGTCCAACTTAGATCGTTGGGACGATACGCCAATGTTTGTAGACTTTAAAGGCTGGGTATATAACAAGCTCTATTTTGTATTCATTTTTGATTGAACTAATGCGGTTCTTATTATGTGTACCGTACCTACTCTAAATACTTGAATTCCGTAATTTCGTATTAGCGAATCGGTCAAATAAAGTTCGCTTCAAATATCAAAACTTAAGCGAATTTGATTATCACTTTATTAAAAATAGCGAATCTTCGCTTATTTGTTTGATCAATGAGTCAAAACAAGTCGAACTAAAAAGTTATGGTATATATTATCGAATTTCAAATTTAAGTGCTTAAAATCATTTGTTATTGTTTATTTAATAAATAATTTAATGTAAGTTATCACGGTCAGGCATTGACCTGACAAGAAAAAGTGCACACGCTGCACACGAGCGACGGAAATCGGCGATCGTTCCCACCGGGTAACTTGAGGCGAGCATAACTGGCTGAACAGAATAGAATGACGGAACTGAAGACGCAGACGGAACTGGAAGAGCTGTCAAAAAGTGTCGTACGTTATTTTTTTAACATGTCCACAATGGAGCTGTACAGCTTTGAAAGTATTTTGAAGAAAAACAAAAGAATTTTATTGTGTACAAGCTCAGAATTCACATTTTTTGTTTCCAATAATTTTCCTTTTAATAAATAATTTTTTTCGCGATACAAATAACCACAATATTTTTTTCCGACCCAAAAAGTTGTTTTTTTTCTTCATACAAATTGAAACGTCAAAAGTGCCGTACGTCAAAAGTTAAAAGTTGGTGAACTCTTCCGTCTGCGTCTGCGTCTCCGTGTGCGTCTACGTTCCGTTGTGTTCGCAACATTGAATTTGCGTGTATTTAATATTTTGACAGCTATTCCGGCTCCGTCTCCGTTTCCGTCTGCGTCACCATTCTGTTCAGCCAGTAATGCGTGAGAATTGCATATCAGAAAATTAATGTAAAATCAAAAGCCTTCTATTGTAATTTAGATTTTAAGAGAGGCATTCTTATTTGTAACTTAAAGCAGTAAAGTCACTCTGAATAAACAACCTTATAACGTGAACATTTTCTTGTTTTATTTCGGGACCAAGTGTTGGGTCCCTTGAAAAAAAATATTTTTTTAACCACAAGGAATTGAAATTCCTTTATTTGTATGATAAATTAAAAAGCAAAATACAAATACGAATCATTAAAAAAAAGATTATTGGGAGCATAGATCTCAAATACTTCGGTCTTTCTTCAAAGGAAACTATGCATTCGCATGAGGTTTCTTGAGGGCAACAAAAGGGGGAGCATATTTACATATATCTACTCAGTCTTATTTTTTTTTGCACCTTTACACTCTGTTAGGTATACGAATTCCTTTTTTTTTTTAATTTATTTTTGCCTTATCTGGATTAATATGTATATTCGTTGTAGGTAACCCAAGACATCATCAGCCAGTGTTGCCATAAAATATTTTTGAAAATCGGGAGATTAGCACATCGAAAATCGGGGTTAATCGGGGAATTAGTTTAAACAAATTTTGAGCAAATCGCCATTTTTTTTAGAGATTATTAGTATTCATTGTTTCATTTTACTTTTTTTTAATTTATTTTCTTTTGTTTAAATTGAAATCGCTTAGACATAGACCATGCACCTTACAATATATACATACCTTTATGTTTTTCTTAGTTCTATTTAAATTAATTTTGATTTTTGAAAGCAATTAGAAATAGAAATTTTAAAAAATGTACATATCTATGTATTTCTCTTCTAAGGCCAACTCGCACGAAACAAACAGAAGACAAAAATTCAAGTTTAGATAAATAAATAAACGCTTCTCGATTATTAATTACATAAACGGAAAATACTTAACAAGTGGATACGAATATTTTTTCACAATTAACAAAACACAAACACAAAATACAGGTGGTGAGGATAACTTAAAAAAAAAAACTACATATGCTGCTGATGCGAAACGAAAAACCCCATACAAGAATGACACAACGAAATGCGACAAACGAAAAATTCGTTGTGCTTTTCATTCTGCGGTACGCTGTTCGATGAGCGAAATCGATAATTGTAGCAAATTATTTGGAGAGATTTGTATTTGTTGTTTCTTTCATCACAACACGGCTTTCTGTGATTTTTATGCGTTTCTATTTGTTTTTTGTTTTTGCAAACGGTGACACTTACATAGGGTAATTTTTCGTTGTGATTTTCGTAAGCATTTCGTTGTCATGTTTGGAGACTAACAAAATATTTCGTTCCGCATCAACAGCGTACTAGGTTTAATCAGTGAAAAAACTCTCAATTATTTATTAAATCAGAGGTTAGTGCTGTCAGAAAACTTTCGTGCAAGTAGCCCTAAACGAACAAAACATCAAATATTTTAAGTTAGGTACAGAAACGTTAAGACAGATTCTTCTTTTTAAAAAATTTATAAGTTATGTAAATTCAAAAGTGGAAAATATATTTAAGAAAATCGGGAGAAAGTGCCATATTTACATCAAAAATCGGTGTATCGGAAAAACCTCTGAAAATCGGGAGAAATACGATAAATCGGTGTTTCTGGCAACACTGTGACCAGCATTTATAGAGTACTTAGTAAGTCCAAAGGCACTTGAGCTCCGTTTCCGCTTAAAATCTTCGACTCAAACACTGAAGGGATTAGAGGACACGGTATATATTGTTTTTCTTCTTTATCTGCCAATCTAGATTAATTCAACACATCATTCTCGAAACATTGCAGAAAAAAAAATTTTGTTTTTAAATTTTTATAGTCGGCCGAGCAATTAATAATTATTTAAAACATTAGATAATTTCACTAAAGTTATTAAACAAAAATCAAATAAACACAAAACCACAAAAAAAAAAAAACCAAAAATTCACAATAATTCACACACTGAACTAAAAACGTAAATGTTGTTTAACGTTTAGTATGTGTGATATCCATGTAAAACTATTGGCAGGATTTATTTCGCTTCGACTAGAGTGGAAAGTTCAATTCGCTTTTCATAATGAGGGCCAAGCTAACGACCGATATTTTAGATGTCTTGACATTTATCAATATGAATAAGACTTTTATTTTTTTAGGAAATTAATTTACTTAATTTTGTAGCACAGACTTTTCAACCTACGCTGGCCTGGGGTAAGTGTTTTGGACCTGAGCGTCACCCCTACCACTTAAAAAAATATGACAATTTATTATGAATTAATCGAATAAAAACTAAATAATGAAATAGAACAGTATAGTATACCATACTACTTTTTTTGTATGGATAGGTAACTAACTAAGAAATTTCACCAATGAATTCAAAAATGCATCCGTTTGACAATAAAAAAAACTTCTTAACATGAATTAAGGCATGAGAACTTTTATTATTTTTGATTCAAAATAGCTTTTAACGGCCTTTAGTCCACAAAAATTGGCGATTCGTCCCGGCGTGTGATCTCACTTGGACTACCCAACCAACCCAACAAGATTAGACTACTACTGAAATAAATCAGCCATCAAGTAAAAGATTTCGCACTCAACTGACCTATAATCCTATTTACAATCCTCGTGTTTACTTGAAGATTTAATAATACTTTGATCAAGACAGAATTTTTATTCGAATTAAATTCCAATTATTGACCCACTTAATTCAGAACTTTTGGCCCATCATCAGTGTAATTTAAAAGTCCACATTTGATTTGTGAACTTGTAACCCGCACAGCGTCGCAAGCAGATGTTGTATGTGAGTGGGTATAAATTTTCTATTCTAATTTTATCTGCGTATTATCGAATATCGGCTGCCCTGGTGGATGGCAAAATTTTCATAAATAGATTTTAAATTTAAAAAATTTCCTTTTTAAAGGCTCTTGATTCGCGAAAGCCGCGGTTTTGTAGTTTAAAAAATATTCAAGTTTCTGTCTGAAGTTAGCGGACGAAAGTAGGAAAATTCTTGGTGTAGCTTTTTAATGCTAATTTTTTGCGCAAAAATTAATTAAATAGCTTTTCTGGTTCATTTTTTTTTAATTTAAAGCTTAAAAAGTGAATTTCGACCGTTAGAATAAAACGGAAGTTGGTGCACAAAATCTAAAAAAAAATGGAATTTTCAACTTTTTCTTTTTGCCAGTAATTGCAACTTTTGAAAATCTATTTTTTGCGCAAACACGAAATTTCTAGCTCTAACAGTTTTTTTTTTTTATTCAATTTAACAAGTTTTAAAGTTGGCTCAAAAGTGCCAAAAATGAGAAAATCGAAAAAAATGGTCTGTATTAAAGGTACATACCATAGAACCTTTTGTTTATTTTCGTTAAACTGCTTAACCGATCAAAATTTTTACTCAAGAGGTCCTTTTTAGTTTAAATAATGTGGCAAATAAAAATTTTCAAAAAATTATTTTTTTAATTAAAAAAATTTTTTTTTTTTTTAAATCTCTTTTTGAAAACTGGTCAATGAATTCTTTTGAAATTATGGTTTTAGATGTATATTATTAAATTCTTAAAAAGGACAAACCAATTTTTTTTTCTACAAATTTTCAAGATACATATATATACATATAAAAAGATTTGGTTTTAAGAAAAACGATCTAACGATTTTTTACATTTTGTCTGCATAAATCATATTTTTTCAAGATGCAGTTCTTCATTTTGGATTAAAACATTTTAAATACTTCTTCAATTAATTAAATGGATAAATATAATAATTACATATTATTCGGCCCTATCGAGGTAACCGTCGCGTCGGAGCGGAATTCTTTCCGATTTCCTACGAATCGGAGACATTTTGCTTCGAGGTAGTTCTCCGACCAGCAAAATGTCTCCGGAGAGAGTTCCGCTCCGACGGTTACCTCGATAGGGCCGATTAACTCAATTTTTAAAATTCGAAACAACTTTTACAACAAGATCAAATTAGTTTTTATTATATCGCCAAAAATAGAATTAGAACATCTTTTGTCTTAAGATCTAGAATGCATTTTTTAAATAAAACATACAAAAATTGAGAAATCCAAATCTTTTCGTAAACAGATACAAATGGCATGTCCACAACATTTGGAGCAAAATAAAATACGAATAAAGACAAAATGCTATACTAAGAATAGGGTAAATGCAATTAATATGTACTATCAATTATTTTCCTATTCGATTTCATAATAAGTGAATGAAATATTTTGTATAGTTTCCTCTAAGATTTTTCAAATGATCTTGCAAATGATTGCGGCGAATTTTAAACAAAAATAACGTCTGAATTGCGCTTATTACCCGAAACCTCATTATGTTGAATGTTTATCGAAGTAAATTTTTAGTTGCAAAAAGGTTTTTTTTTTGTTTTTTATATCAACAAAAAAAAACTTGTGCAAATAAAACAATTAATTTGTGTTTTATAAAAAGATTTTTTATTTTGAGTAACAAAAGAAATTATTATAAATTAAAGTAGAAAAATTATTATTAAAAAGATGAGGAATTATTCTTAAGCCTTGAAATTCACAATAGTTATTATTTTCTTGAGACAAAAATAAAACAAAAAGAAACAAAACGAAAAATATAAATTTCCAGTTTCAAAAAAAAAAAAATGATTTAAATCACATAACAATTCGGCTTTTCTTTAGATAGCTAATTACAATTGTTTTTGTTTAACAAAAAAGAAGTTAGCTGCAAAAAAATAAAATGACAACTAATATAATTTTTTTGTAGAATTTTGTGTACACGTACATCTACAACAGCTAAATGAACGGTGAAGATTCTTGATTTTTGTTTGTTTATTGTTTTAAACTTTATTAATATGGAATGACGAGATGTACTGCACACATTTACAGTTCTTTCAAAATAACAAATCTAGTTATTTTAAGTTGACTAATATTTTTTTTTCATTTTGACTTCCTCTGTTCTAAAATCTTGACCTATATTTAAAAGTATTTCGGATGCAAGCCTCCAAACGATCTTTAATCATTTTTTCTTTAGTTTTATATTTAGTTGTTTGCTTGAGATGTATATAAAAGACTTGAATGTTTTTAGAAAGATCCCCTAAATTCGTATTGGCTTAGTAGAATTTTTTCGCCTGAGCTTCAGACCGACTTCTGGAAGACATTTTTATAATACGTTTTTTAAGAAAAGAAAATAAAAGAAATTTGTATAATCTTTACCTATAGACGTTGTAGAGTAGTACCAAAATTAGCTGCACAATTGTAACGGCAAGGAATAGTGTTACTCCAACACAATTTCCAGTGGGGCACGATGCAAGTGGCAATGCATTGGGTGAATTAAGTCTATACAAAAGAATCAGCATATTTTAGATATTTGAAAAGAAAACAGAAAATTTTGTTTCACTTACTTTTGACCAACAACGGTCATTCCCTGCTTAACTTGGTTGAGTCCGTCGCGCATTTCTACTACCAGCGACTGAACGTCATAGCCCGAAGCACTTTGAATTGACGCAGTAGGTGCTTTAGCTTGATTTGTGATAATCGTATCAGAACGAGTGTTTATCTCACCAACCAAAGTCCTAATCTCTCGTATAGTATTGATTAGCATATTTTGATTATTCAACATCATGTCTACATCGATACGGCTAATTGAACCAACAGAAGCTGTTCCTTGAATTGCTGGAGGTTGTTGTCCACCAACTGGGACTTGCTGCTGAGCACCACCCAGACCACGAGATACCAAAGACAGGGTATTTTCTTGTCTTCCAATTACTTCGTCCATTTTTCGTGAGAGCTCTCGCAAGGTCTCGCCGATTTGACTTTGCCCTTGCCAAATCTGTCTTAATTCTCGTTGGTTCTCCGACTCATAGAATTCTTCCCATTCTTCGTCGTGTTTTGCCTGGAAGTGATGTCAAACAAAAATTTTATATTATCACTGATATCTAAATAATTTTTGGATTAGCAACTTTACTGTAATCGTAAGCTTTAGTTTAGTAACTTATTTATTTTTTCAGGACTACTGCCTCTTGCGAGAAAGTGACAAATTTTTAAAGAGTAGCTTTTGTCATTATGGGTTCCTTACATTCTTGCCTATTAACATGCACAAAGAAATGGCTGAGAATTGAAAGTCACTAGGCTCTGGTTCATAACGAGCTGTTACGCCCAAATTTATTTATTTTGTATGTAGTAGGTAATTTCTATAAATTTGATATGGATACAGCTTTGATACAACGAAGCGATGAATATACTCATTTATCTTTCACTTCCATACAGATAAATTTGAAAAAATATTTGATCGGAGCGTATCAGGACATTATAGCAATTTCATTCTTGTAAAAGCGGCATACGCTTACGACATTATACAACGCTATAATTGCCACAACTTTTATAGTGGCTCTACAAATTTTAATTATATAACTAAAGCTAGTATGAATTGTTATTAATTAAAATAAAAATATATTACCCCACAAACACAATAAATATTTTAAACCGAGCACAGCTCTCACCTACCTCGTCAGGATGGTCCTTTCGGTATTCCTGCTTTTGTTTGTCAAGCTTGTCTTGGTACTCTTTGAATTCCTGTGTCAGTTTTTCAGAGTTATCAGGTGTTCCTGACGGCTGAGCAAACTGACCGGGAGCGTGCAGTGATGTTGTAAGGAAATGGAAGACATCGTGATCATCAGCAAGACCACCAGTTGCTGCAGACACACCAAAGTGACCGTTCTTTGGAAGATGCACTCCATCAGCTCGAAGACACATCTCGTAATCCTCATTATTGTTCGTCATGCCATTGTGGAAGAGCACGGTCAAGACGTTGTTGTAGTACTCAATGCGCGCACGTGTGGGAAAAGGTTTATTCCTGAAATCTCTCAGACATCCCGAAAGAAGTTGCGTCGTGGCATCGTTTTGGTGATCGAAATGTTTTGTTCCATCGTTCACCACAGCCATGATGTAGGGATTATTGTGTTTGTTGTCATTGTCGAATGAATCAAAAAACAAACCCAGACCATTCCATTGGTCGGACGACCCAAAGACCTGTCCATTGTAATCACCCTTTTCTTGGGTATACCAGAAAGCCAAACCATCGGCACCAATTCGACCTCGACCTGTAACCCGGAACACGATTTCCACTTCCCACCAGTCAAAGTTGGTCTTGGATTTCGTCCAAATAGCACCCTTCTGGGAACGCAATGAAGGAGCCACACGAACACTCTCCGCACTTGCTATAGCATCTGGAATTTTTGAATTTTGTTTTTAAATTAATGTTTCCAAAAATTACCAAAGTTTCTTTTAATTTTATTTCATAAATAAAAAAAAAATCGTACGCGTGTCAATATTTTCGACATGTAACAAATTTTTGATTGCGTTTCTTTCACTCTCATTTAAAATCACTGTTGTTAAAAAGAGATATAGAATACTCTGACGTGGTTGTTACTATACTTACTTCCACCGTACTCCCAGAAGGGAACTGATCCATCTCTTTGCGCTAAATATGGTGGTTTGAATGAATATTTATACTCAAAACGTCTGTGCACATCAATAATTGGATTATTTAGGTTTCCCAGGACATTTGTTAGTGAAAATATTAATAAAATTGTAGAAAATAATAAAATTAAAGGGGAGCGCAACGTCAAACCGGTGACAGCCATTTTTGACACTTGACAGCTTGTTCTTGTAATTTGCCCGAAGTTAGTTGAGGTTTGTTGAAATGAATGGTGTTCATCGTAGTGGTGACTTGAACCTAATATTCATTGTTTTGATGAACAGCCAGCCAGCGTAGCCAAGTATTTTTATTTTAAAACTGATTTGAAAACTTAAGGACTGCCTTTACACGACAACAATTTTTATCTTTAGGGGTATTCACGATCCGGTGCAACAAGTCGAGTAAATTTCATTTTTTTAGTAGATCGTGAACGCACTTGGTCTATTCCGTTGTAACACTGCAGAAAATACACACACGAACAACAGCTGACAGCAAACATTTGGCTTGCTATCAAATACACGTTCGCAAGAGTGTTGTAGATCGTATTCAATTCAGTATATTTTGTTGTTGGAGTGTAAGAAAATGTTACACTTTTGCACTTTTATAACAATACACCGTATCGTGAATACCCCTTTTATTTCTCTTTTGGTTTTCTTGATTGCAAATACCCTTTTAAACTCTGCAATTTGTAAAGAATAATAACAGCGCACAAGCGAAAAGGTCTCATCTGTCTGCACTCATTACTTCACTTGATTAAGCGAAGTTCAACGAGTGACAAAAAAAATAATCGAACAAAAAGGAAAAACACAAAGAAGAAAGGGCGATAACTTTGCAATGTTTTCAACCCCAACAATTTTGTCTACCCCGACATACTTCCTTCGCCAGGATCATCACATAAAAAAAAATTATATTATTGTCCCTATTCTCACGACGTAACTGCCTTTTTTTTCAAATTACAAAAAAAAGCCTTTTAAAGGTGTTTTTTAAACTTCAGGATTTCTATTTTTGTATTTAATTATCAATTTACATAACTGTTTAAAGAACATGAAAATGAAAAAAAATTATATTACATTCTCACGACGTAACTGTTTTTTTTTTTTCAAATTAAAAAAAAAAAAAACACTTTTAAAGGTGTTTTTTAAACTTCAGGATTTCTATTTTTGTATTTAATTATCGATTTAATTGTTTAAAGAAGAATTCAAGCTAAAATATGCAGTTTTTAATTTCGTTTTTCATTACAATTTGAAAAATGTCCTCTCAAAATCCAGAATTGGGCTGAGTTCCGAAATGTAAAAAATGTTTTGATGCGAAAGTAATACCTACATTTTTCATTCTCATCAGCAACGCAAAATTGATGCTTTTTAGAAATCATCGCATAAGTTTGAGGTTTCGGAATGCAAACAAAATTGTTGGTGCGCAGTTTTCGTAGTAAATGCGCATCTGATGCTTTTTGCAGCTCAGTCTTGCTCTTTTGAATTGAACATGGCATAGAATTTAAATTGGATAAATCTCACTGGTTGACCGAAACATTAAGAAACACCAAAATAAAGGTTTCTCTCAGGCTTCGAACTGAACATGTTTTAGAACAAAGGGTACTGAGTGACTTTTATTGGGTAAAAACAAAAAATAAGATTTATTTCTGAGATCTGGCTACCACCATATAAAATGGAGAAATAGCTATTTTCCAGTTAGTTCGTTCCATTTAACTTACTAGCATTTTTATAATCATATAAGCTTTATGTATGTAGTAAAGTAAATAAATATAGGTACTGCAATTTAAGTATGACTCAGGTACAATTACCTTGTACTTTTGATTTTGCTTTATAACTATAAGTACAGAATTCTAGGGTAAAGCCTTATGCCTTAACACAATTAAGACTTTTTTTTTAAACATGCGCTAGAAATGCCTGTGTGCAAAAAAGCCCGCAAAAATAGTCTTTGATATATCATTTCAGATTGATACTACAGACAAAACACAATTTTTTTCGCACACAAGCATCTCTAAGGATATTTTTGCTCATCACATTTTCACTTTTTGCAAAAAGTCTTGAATGTAATTAAGCCTTAATTGTATAGTTAAATATTCTAACTACACTGGACAACACAATTTTTTGCCGTAGAACCAAAGTGCACTTTTCCAATGTTTTTTGGTTTGCTGAACTCGAATTTGAAGTCATAATTATTCTATTACATCACGTATTTTGAAAAATTCTTTTTTTCCCGTTTTCGAGGCCATGTTATTATACAAGGTAATGTCTAAACATATGATTTGTAACGGTTTCTGAAATATCTAATTTTCTTCAAAATTCAGTTCAAAACTTTTCGATACCTCTTTTCTATTTCGAAATTCTTAAGTTGAAGTTAATGTGATTAGAAAGAAGGAGAATAACCAAAACAATAGAATACGTGTTATTTTGTTTTGTTTATTGTTTAATTGATTTAAATTCAAATGGAAGTTGTTTTTTTTTCGCGAAGTGTCTAGTAGGTATGTATATTACAACATAAACTATTGTTGAACAAAACTTAAGTTTTTTATGTTTTAAAAAAATCCATTCCTTTTTAAAATAAAAAAATAATAATAATAATAAAAGTCATGTTTTAATGTAATAAAATGTATTGAATCTTTAAGTGGATGAAAATCTAAGCTCCATCAAAGTAATACATACATTAAATCATGTACGTTCACTACTAAAAAAAAACTATTTTTTTTTATGATTTTCAACTAGGAGCATCTCAAAAACGTAATGTAATCAACATTTCAGATTCAAGTTCAGCACACCAAAAACGTCGGAAGAGTGTGCTTTGGTTCAGCTTCTTGTGCAATTTCATTCAAAATTTGAATGACCAGGTACTAGGACTTGTGCTTTGTTATTCCACAAAAGTATTTACAAATTTTGTATTGACTACTTCGGTAGGTATTAGGCTATTATACTTGATGGTAGCTCACTTAAGTGTTTATGATGGTGCGAAAAGCTTTGCAATCTTTACTGCAAAAATGCAATGTATAAAATATTTTCTGCCATTGTTAATATAAAATGAAATTTAAAAAAACCAACAAGTTTTATTTTAGATAATCACATTTCTTATACATACATTTATAAGTTAATAGACAATAGTTATTAAATTAAGAAAATACTTGTTCCTTTTAAAAAGTACAAACTGCATCTAGTTGACCTAGTTTAACTAGTTTTTTTTTTTTTTTTTCAAAACTACGGGAAGATTATTTTATTTTTTTTTTATAGTTTAATATTCGTTTAAGTATGATTTATTTTCATGGAAGAGAATTTTGATGAATTTTCAAAAAAATACATTTCTGTGAAAAAGTTGTAAATATTTGTTTAGGATGCATTTAGTACAAATATATTTCTGAAAATATAGTAAATAAATCAAACAAATTTTAAAACAAAAAAAAAAAAACACTTTCAATAAAAAAAAAATCATCTTTATTTCGTCCAACAGTTTCTAAAACTAAATAAATCTACCTACTTTAAAATGAAAAAAAAAAAATCTTTAAAACACATTGAAAAAAAGCTGCACATTAAAATTAAGAAAAATCTTCTTTGAAGAATCAACTATTTGTACAAGATAAGCAGTATTTTTTAATTAAGGATTTATACTTTCAGTGCTTTTAATAGGAGAAATGGACAAACACGGTTTACAGGTTTTTATCCGATTCCTTTATTCCCTTTTGTGAAATCAGACTATCAGCCCAATTCTAAATGAGAATTTCCGAAAGGAATATTTTGAATTGGGCTTTTTGAATTCCTTTTCTGGAGTTTTAGCCCTTCGAATTTAAATCCCTCTCTTTATTACACAAGCACATTATTGAACCACTAAAGCAAATTATTCGTTCAGGATTGTATCCAAAGCGACCTGAACAGCTTTGTGTTGTTGTAATTATTCGTTTCGTTGACACCATCTACATCTTGTATACGTTCTTGAACGCAACAAATTACTGAGAATTGTCGGACCTTAATGCACTGGGCGTATAAAAACTCAATTAATTTAGTAACTTTGAGAATACAAACTAGGAAAAAATGCATTAATATTACAAAAATAAAACTTAAATCAAAATGTTAATGTAAAATGTATGATATTGAGAGCTTGAAAGCATACTTTCCTTCAAGAAGTAGCTTTACGTGCAGATGTTTTTACAATTTAAAAGCTTTTAAGTACTTTTTTTAATAAGCAATATTCGTTTTGAATGCTAAGAACTCTCATAAAATTTTGAATTGATGGGCAGTATACTTTTTTTCTTACTTAACAAAAATGATATTATATAATTTATAAAAAGAGAGTATGTGTTTTTGTTTTGCTTTTTACAGATAAATATTCATGTAGCGAAAATATAAACTTATAACTAAATTATTCGTGTTTCATTTTTTAAGTTTTGAAGTTTACTTTATTTTTTTTTTTTCATTTTTTCTCTTATAGTCTATAGTTTTAAGTTAAGTAAACAATACAAATGCATAAATAAGCATTCAGTATTCATCTGTGGCATTTGCTGACTGTGCATTTCTCTCATATTATTTTGTTTTCAATGACTGTGACCGATGAACTCACCAGGGCTAGGTGAAAATAATGTCATTAAACGACTTTCATTGACCGCAATCAGAAGCATCAAGAGAACTCCTGTCGTCATCCCAAATATTTGCAGTGCAAATTGTTGCAATGATTTATGAGCTGCTGATAGTTCTGGCATCTAATAGAAAAAATAAAAAAACAAATTTTTTTAATACCCGCAATTCAAAGAATGTTAATATTTTCTTACCATATCAACCAATGCGATATAAATGAAAAGACCAGCTGCGGCAGCAAACATCCACTGGGCAGCTTCTTGTGACTGACCAAACAATATTCCGAATATCATACCAATAAAACTGAGAATACCCGTAAGAAGATTATAATAGACGGCGGATTTGACAGACATGCCGGCTTTTATCAATATGGCAAAGTCTCCTAATTCGTGAGGCAACTCATGGCAGAATACTGCCAAGGAAGTCGAAAAACCTCCTGCTATATTATCGGCAAATGCCGCACCTGTTGAAATATTACTTGCTTTAGTGCTAAAGATTAATTTATATAAATGCAAAAAATAATAGTTCATAATTAGTTTGTCTGTTTGGAATTAAAACATGTTATAATTTCAAACTTTTATACATATACCTATTCCTTAACCTACCTATTGTTTATATAAAAAAAAAAGCTATGTATCTCTCAGAGTAACAATTCCTAATCGTGACCATTTGGTCTCTTCACTTTTCAAAATGGTACTTAGTATTTTATTAATCAAGAACATATTTCAAACAAAATAGCGAAAAAATCATCAAAATCCATCCATTAATTCAAAAGTTACAGCGCGATGTCCTTATTTTCTGCTTTTCGTTCCACTGTGCGGCGGAATGCGCTGGACCTGCGCGGCCACATAAAAAGTACTTTTACATACAAAGTTGTTATAAGTTAGCATGTCTAGCTTCACCTCCAAACAGGATCAGGATAATTTTTTAACATGTAATACAAAAACAAAATGGAAGTAAATACTTAATGTTTGGATCATAAAACGTGATCCCGATAGAGAACATTATCTCGTGCTCTTGTTGTAATGATTAGATGATAAGATCAGATTAAGCTCTTTACAGATTTTAAATTTTATTAGACTAGATTAAGCTCCTCACAGTTTTTAAAAAGTTACAAGAGATTTAAATAAAGAGTTACAAGCATCGCATGAAAGCCGTCTGCGGGAATGGGTTATGCGTTTTTTTTTTATGATCTACACTAAAAAAAGAGAACCAACAATATTTCCCTTTTTTTAGGCTAATGTCACACGAGCGCCCAAATGGACGAACTTCCATTTGGAAGCGCGTCCAGTATAAAACTCACTTGATGTCACACGAACTTCTTTTTGTACGCGCGGACGGAATATTTTACTAAGTTAGTTACTTTTGTTTGGGAGTTGGGTCAGTAAAAATGTAGAATATTGTTTTTCAAAATTCTGAAAAATTTCATCAACTTTTAAATTTAGAATTCTTTTTTGCTTATAAATTGATTAAGAACTTCCATTGCCTTGCTTGTTAAGTTTATGCCTATAAAATTACCAGCATTATTTTAGGCAAGGGTTCAGGGAATAACTTTGAATAATTAGTTTCTCAAATTTCTGAAATTTTACATCAACTTTTCAATTTAGAATTCCAGGAATCGAATTCAATTTCTCTCCCATTACGTTTTTAGGGTGGAAACACAATTGTAGCCTTTATCTTTGTTTTAAGATATTAACCTTGAAAATCGGATCATTACAACGAAAGATATATTTTTTTTTTAAAAAGCTTAACTTTAAAAATTTCCACAATTTTGTAACTAACGGACTTTTCTCCACTGGTAGACTACGCAGAGCAATGAACCAAACAAACAATTTCTATGCAATTTTTCTAATTTCTCGACTAAATTAATATTAAGATTGTGGGGCTTGTGGTGCATGTAAAATATCAAATGAAGTATCATAATAATCATTGTTTTCCTGACATTCGAAATAGGAAAAAAACAAATTAAACCATGCATGCATTCATAAGATATGGGCTCATAAAACAAGAGTTCTAATATTGCCGTTATCTCAGCTCAACGGTGCTTTAGGAACTCAATTTTATTAAATTTTATTTTGGATACATTATTTCTATTGTCTGTGAAAATTTCAGCAATATATATTGACCCACTAAAAAGATACAAATAAAAACACACAAAAAAGGTCATCTGGAAGCGCGTCCACTTGGACGCTCGTGTGACCATACTAATTTACAGACAGTACCCTTCATGTCGTTTTACAATCTGCGCGGCATGAGAGTCAAACAATCGACAAAGTAGGACGCGCGGACGAAAGCAATAAGTGGACGCTCGTGTGTCCATTCCTATAAGTTTTCTTGGTTCTCAGGATGTACATACTTCCAAATGGACGCGCAGAAAAAGACTCGTGTGACATTAGCCTTAGTCTTCTTTAAAGAGCTCATAAAGTTTTAGAAAGATCTTGTGGAAAATTAATTCCAGTTTCTAAAACTGGCCTTAAATTTTCAGTGTCGGCATTCCTTGCTGAAATATTGGTAACTTAAGTCAAAAGTCTGTTTTTTCATTCAAAGCCAGATATTCTTTTGAAATAAAAATTGTAGAGCGACGAAAAAAGAAGACATTAAACAGCTAAATACAAAAGTTATCGAATCAATACATTTAAATTGGCTCAAAAAATTTTTTTTTTTGGCTCGAGCTTTTTTTTAACATTGCGTAATAACGGTCTTTAAAAAAATAAAATAATTTGCTAAAAATTATCAACACAAAAAAACATAAAGCTTAAGAATACTTTTTCTTTCATCTCAATAATGACCACTTTCCACAGAGATATACAGCTCTTCAAAAAACACTAAAAAAAATAAGGGAATTTTTTTTGTTCCCTTAATTTTTGTGCCTAGCGTACATACATATATGGATCAATTCTGATATTAGCGATAATAAAACACGGCTACTTTTAACTAACTTCTTACAGCAATTTCGTTTTAACTGTTTAGAGCATATACCAATTAATACGATCAATCGAAATATTACCTTTCTTGTTTTTGTGATATCATCATTATTGTCTTGTCGCTCAAATAAATTCTAGACAAGACAAATACAGCACGCGGTGTTGGAAAAAGAAATCCATCTAAGCAATGGAAAATAAACTACAACATGCAAGATAAATTGGTAGCTACATTAAAACTGTGTTGCAATCGATACATGTCACGCATTTTCCGATCGTTATAGACCCTTTTCAAGGTTTCAACATATAATGTAACCATATTATTTAGCTTTGATAAATAAACTTACAAAAAACGTACTAATAACCATGATTGATTATACTTAATTCCTTTGATTTACCTTCAACAAAGTTATCTTGACATATTTGTTGTTATAATACCTCATTTATCAATTCTTTTTAGGCTTCAACGACTGTGTTTATTCAGCAACATACATTTTATCATTTTTTACTTTGAATTAGCTAAAATGTCTGCTATTTCTTATCAAACAATTTAAAATGCAAAGAAAATTTCTTTTAACGTGATAAAAACAATTTAAAAAAAAAAATCATACATTACTACTTTAAAGTACTATTTTGTGATAAGCTACTTTTTTTACTCACCAATCGCCATTCCATCAGTAAAGTTATGTAGCCCATCGCCCATTATGATCATCCAAGCAACAGCACTTAACGACTCTGGCGGTGAATGAACGTGACCATGTTTATGAGAGTGCCCGTGATGTGATGACTCGTGTTCTCTGAGTATCACAGTAACTGTATCGTTTCGTACTAAAGGCTTATCTTTTCCACAACTTCCACCGGTTGTTCCATCGGCAAGCGATGTATCGTCTAGATTCGTTGATATTGTGTTACTATCAGGAATTCGGTGGTTCAAATCGGAAATGGGTGTGTAGTTTTGCGACAAAAGGCTCTGAGCAGTTTCATTAGCATCGCCGTTATCCCTAATGCTGTTGTTCTTTTCAGCGTTCAAATCGTTGCCTTCAGAATTGGGCAAATGTAGCCAAACGTCGTTTTTTGTATCCATTGCAATCTCATCATAGCAATAAGGATATGAACTGTACTTTGATTTACAGAGTTTGTCACCGGCAACGGAATTATTAATTGATGATTCCGGATCACGAACGACCTTTGCGCGTGATGGTTGTTTATCTTTTTTGGCATTGCCCTTTCGCCACTCCGATATCATTGTCAGTCCGTGCTCGGTGATGTAGAAAAAAATAATACCACCCATGCAGGTTAACCCCTTATACACCATATTGGACTCAGATTGGCCTGCAACAGACTTTAAATACGGTTAAACCTAAATCTTGTTTTTCATTGGTGTTTACTTACGTGTGGCAATAAATGCAGAAGGGCATCACCTGTCATTGTACCAACAGCCAAAGAAACAAGATACTGTATTATATGTTTATAGTACCTTGAATCCATGAATGGTATTATTGCGACACCAATAAGACCCAGAAGTCCACATGCCAGCACTGACAAAAAAGAGTACACCCACACTGTAAAGAAAATATGATTTTTAATTCAATTTCATAAGGCTCATTGCAACTTACCGTAAAAGAATTCCTTTTCTTGATTCTCCATTGTGTGGAATGAGTTGTCACCAAACAGAAATGAACTGTTTATACATCCTGACCTTTCTAGAGTCACATTCGATGCAAGTTGATAAAGCAGCACTGGGCACAGATTTATTAAATCATCTGAGTCTAAAAATAATGATTCTTTTTCATTGGACGGTGGAGGTGATTCTTTGCAGGGAATATTTGAAAACGGATCACTCAAACATTTATGACCAGATTTTGTATTATGATCTTCCTGATGATGTTGTTTTATACTATCCACAAGTTGATGACTTGAAGCACACTATAAACAAAAATTGGATTTTAATCACAAAATAATTCACTGCACCAAACAAAATTTAAAAAAAAAAAAACTTACTGATCCATTTGAAGCTTTTTCTTCTAACACCTTGTAGAGTCCAAGGTTTTTTAACATGCTTTCAAATTGGTTTATATTGATTGTATCATCTTCCTGGCCATATTCTTGAAAAATTCGCTTCATGAAATCATCTGTTATTTCAGGTTTATCATGAGCCTCCATTGCGTTTGTGTTATGAATTCCCGCATGGCGTTTACTTCTTGATTCCGTCTTCGACGATGAAATGTTTTTTCTTCGGCGTCTTGACTTATCGTAACCATCATCAGTCAAATGATTTTCGTGGTGTTGAAGACCAAAATTTCCATAGCTGCTGGTTCTACTGTTAATATCACTTCCATGGAAGACTTTCGAATTCAGTCGAAGATTAGATGATAACGGTTCAATGTGTTCTTCGCAGGGTAAGTGCTCTGCGCAAAGCAGACACACAACACAAACAGCCATAATATGACGAGCCATTGCTTCGTCTTCTCACGTCGTCGTCTCCGTTCAGTTTCAACATACAATTTATTCAAGCGAACTCTATTTGTTGCTATATATGCCTGTCTGTCCAGCTATTTAGTGTGGCATGTATGCCAACTAAAAAAATCTACACAAGATAAATCGAATACAATAAAAATTGATGAATTGACCATTTTTGTAATTTATATCAATTGGTTTTATATGATTGTACTGATTTATCACAAAAAAAAAATACTGTTGCACATCTCCATTAAATGAACTTATTTTGAAAGAAGAATTAGACATCATTAGGGTTTAAATTAAATTAAATTTTCTGAAAATGTTGAACAAATTGCATTAAATATTTTTTCTGACCGATAACAAAAGTTCAATAACAGAGTTTGGCTGGGTCATGTATACAACCGATGGACTCAACTGTGACAGACAAAATTCTTTCCGTTTTTTTTAATAAATGCTATGCAAGTCAGGTTAAATTTGAAACACCATATGCAATTACATGTACCTTATTCACTTGATGTAAAAATTTACTTGAATTTATACCTACTTTTTGGCGACAGTGTATATGTACATATTATTTTTTTTTTAAATTAAAATACATATTGTATTAAACATAATAATGTAGATCGAGTTCGTAAAAGTAAAAGTTCGGCAACACTGCCACATTCAAGTCGCATTTTTGCATGCAAATGCAGTCTGTTTCAAATTGTGTTTACTGTTTTAGAAGCGCTGATGTTTACTCTGCGCTTCAACCTTAAGTATTTTTCGGAGAT
Source organism: Epistrophella euchroma (assembly GCA_947049315.1). NCBI lineage: Eukaryota > Metazoa > Arthropoda > Insecta > Diptera > Syrphidae > Epistrophella > Epistrophella euchroma. The sequence continues at coordinate 15,254,161 of OX346247.1, read as the reverse complement.
ACTACCTCTTGCGAGGAAGTGACAAATCCTCCAAGAGTATCTCTTGTCATAGAAAAGTGCCGCTCACCTTAGCCGTTCGGATTCGGCAATAAACTGTAGGTCCCCTCCATTCCTGCAGACACGCACACAGGAATGGTTGAGAGTTGTAAGTCGCTAGGCCCTGGTTCTTTATGAGCTGTTTATGTCACCAAATTTATTTATTTTTTTAGATGTTTACTCTCAGTATTGAAATTAAATTTTGCCCGAAAAGTACATAAATCATTTTTTACAATTGCTTTAAGTAGTGATTGAGCATGTTTACTTTTACGAACTCGGGGATACTTGCAACTTGAACATCACGAACAATTATATTTGAGTCGTCAAAATAACAAATTCGCAAATTAACAAAATCAATGACATAGTTAAGGAAAAATTATGATAAAAGTTAAAAAAAAGTTTCGAGAAAATTTAAAAAAAAATTAGACGATTAGTGGACTTTTTTTGGAAATGTTAAATTGTTCAAAACCTCGAACATTATTGAAATACATATGTATGTATGTATATCAAAATTCCAAAAAGAAAAACAATTTCCTTGCGCCAACCGCCAAAATGTATATTGTGTACATATGTTGAATAACTACTAATCAGAACTTTTCTTAGAACGTGTGAAATGAGCTCTTAGTTTTTATAAATAATATATACATATGTACATATATATATGTATTTTTTATAAAGGTATAGGTAATGCTGTTATCAATCACATAACTACAAATGTTTTTTTACTTCGTTAGAATGTTTTCAAGAAAGATAAGAGATTTAACTTTTCTGCTACGAAACTAAAAAAAATGATTTTTTTTAATTTAGTGTTTATTGTTTTTTTTTTTTTTTTATTTCAACTGTTCCTTTCCTTTAGTATTTTTTGTTTTGATATTGCATATCTAACTAAAAAATGCCTAATAAAAATGTATTTACAAATTTGTATTATTTATATGATTCTATAAGAGATCACAAATAAATCTCAACCTTTTGAAAAGTCGCTTAATAACTCGTATTTGTTGCTATTTTCAAGAAAAGTCGCAAAATAACCTTTATTCAGACCTTGGGTCAAGGTCTGAGAGAAACCTTTATTCTGATTTTTTATTATGTTTCGGTCAACAAGTGAGATTTATCGTTGAGAGAAAAAAATAAATCTCATCTGCAATTTTATCAATCAGAATGTCTCTTAGTATGGCCTTTAGTTTTTTGTTAGCACTGCATGCTGAAATGCAGCTTATTAGGCTTTTTAGTCATCATCATCAAGTTTCCTGACATATTTGCTTGGCGACTGATTTCAAAATTGAAAGGGAATTTTCATCTTTAAATTTTATTTTTAATGACAAAAAAGGACAATCTTGGGTCAAAAAAACCTTAGCGAAATTTAATACCATAAATTAAAAAAACATAAAAATCCGTTGCTCAGTTTAGGGGGTGATCAGTCGCCAGGCAGGCGCCAATGTAAACAGTTTTCTTGACCAAAATACCCATTAACCAAAAATGTAATTTCTCTTTACAATCTTTTTTATTAAAAGCACCTTGTCCGGCCTTTTTTGAAAGTTCTGAAAAAAAAAAAAAAAACTTTTTTTACCAACTTTTTTATTGATTTTTTAGAACTACTGGCACTTCCTAGATCACGAATATGTATTTTTGAAATCGCTTGGTCGCTTAGTTTAGCCGCAAATAGCATTTAAAGATAAAAGTCGCTTTTTCATATAATGCGATGCATCAATTGAAAGGTGGCACTTCCTAGATTACGAATATGCATTTTTGAGGTCGCTAGGTCGCTTATTTATATTATTCAAATTTTTTGTTCGAATTAACCATTTTTTATTTATTTTCTACGAAAAAGGTTAAAGGTTGACCTTTTCCATTAATTTTTTCGTAAAAAACTCAACCATTGAGATATTTAAAAAAATAAAAAATAAATCTCAACCGATAACCGATATTTTGTTTTTCAATAAATAAATCTCAAACCGTAACCGAAATCTTCTTAAAGAAATGTGGTAACTCTCAGAGAGAAACCAATTAAAAATAAAGGTCAACAGTTATTTCTGATCTCTGGATTCTATGTATTAGAGTGTAAAATTGTTACGGCAAGTTAATACGACCCATTAATGTGCTTTATTTTGCTTCGAAAATTTACATTAAGCATTATGTTTAAAAAAAAGAAGTAGTTGTCTAGTGCGTTAAGCGTGGGTGCTCCATTTGGCATGATTTGGCTATATTTTAACCGATTTGTGTGAAAATAGAAGAAGAAAAAATTTAATCTTATATGTAAAAACAAATTATAATCAAATTAATCGATAGGTTTTTATTTTTTCTTTTAATTAGTTTTAACTAAATATTGTAATTAATAGCTGATGCTAAATAAAAAACTAAATCAAATCAAAAAACCATTAAAAGATCAAAACACTTAAAAAGATACATAATTGATTTTTTAAGTTCAAAAGCATACAAAATGATAATTTCCACATTATAATGTTTTGTCATATTATGCAATCTTATTTTCGCGCTTAAAAGGCAACACTTGTTCAAACAAACAACAGAGCTCTTCATGTTCCTTGAGCGGCCTTCAACTCCCACATTGAAGTTAGAATAAATTAACTTTATACTTATAAGGTTAAGTTATAATTCCTTTATGTATTATATCAACATTGAGAGGGTTCAAGTTCAATTGTAAATTCACGCTGTGGCTACTAAGTAATTAATTTATAGGCATATGTACATACCTATACGTACACGGCAATAAAAACAGACAAAACAATAATCTTTATAAAACAATACCAAATCAGTATTCAAATAGTAGAGTCTGTAGCTGGAGGTCCGCTTTGTATTTTCAACAAGTGTCACCTCACATGTAAAGTCACATTTTAAAAATAAGTTTTACACATTTACCACCTGTATTAGTCACTAAATTTGTAAGCAATCTATTATACTCTTACACGCATTCAATTTTTTAAATTAATCGATATTCAAATTCAATCACACAATACATACCAGCAAGTTAAACAATGTCAATGTCAACAGATAGAACACGAAAGAAAAACTGCCAATCGGCTAAATGGATAAAACCTTATACAATATGGTGTACTTGCTAATCTTTTACAAACTACAACGCAGAAGAAATTTATTGACAAAACTTTAAATAGCAAATTGTGATTGTGCCTTAACAAGGAGTACATTAACAAAGGACGATTTACGAACAACCAGGATTAGAGTCATAGCACGAACTGATATCGATAAAATATTGCCTAGAGACTTCCTCAATCGGCAGCAGTCATACAACAACACACTTTGCTAATTTATTGTATTGGTTCGTTTGCTGTTATACAACAACCAAAAATATGTACAATCAACCTAAAGTGAAGCACAAACGCAAGGCAATTACCAAATAAATTAATATAAATTGACCAATATAAAAGGATTTAATTAAATGAAGATAAAGATTTTTGTGCATGTATGTTTATATACACCTACTTGAGTTATTTGTGAATTGAAATACTAAAGACAACTAAATTACCGTCTCGCCGTTGATATTGTGGTCGCTAAAACAAAACCTTTGTATCTGCTGGCATTCCGACGAGAGGTTTGTTAGTTCTTTTGAATTCCAGCATAGATCGAATTACATAAGAAAGGCTATACGTACGTACGGTATATACACAGATTTCAATACTGTTTGAATTCTAAAGGAAATTGGAGTTTGTTTTGTTCTACTTTGTACACATTTTTTATTCTAATGCGATAGAAAAGTTGAGATATATAATTTAATTATATAGCTTTAATGTTATTGACTTAATTAAAAAATACTCACATAGAAAGTCGGCAAGAATATCTATTTGATAAAATGTTTACGCTTGCTAAAATTTAATAGGGTTTGATTATTAACAAGCAGTGCTATCTGGGTGAAATGAAACAAATTACTGACACTTTTCATCAAACAAAACCTTTGCCTTTGTTGACGAATCTAGAATAAACTGAATTTAATCATTTGTAATAATTTGCATAATTCAAGACGCTACATAGAAGGATATGTGATCTCTACCTACATACATCTCTTTTCGACGTAGATTGTTTTTATTTATAGAATAGAGACAATTAGGGCAATCGAGATTTAAAACCCTTTAATGAGTTTTAACAGACTAAAACTATTTAAAAAAAAAAAAAAATGTCTGGAATAATTTATTTGTAGGTAAACTTTTTAAAAGAAGATGGAAAACAACGAACTTGAATATACAAAGGTACCCCAATAAGAATAATGCTAGATACGCTTAAATTGATTAATGTAAAGCAAAAAATCTTTGTAAATGTATTATGTTTTATTACTTAAGTAAATATTTGAGATATGAGGGCGAATCCCAACCTTATGAGCTAAGAAATAGTTGTGATTTCAGACTTCCTAGCTATATTGTAAACTATTTAACTCACTTCCTTATGAAGCAAAACATGAAACTGCAATGCAGTATAAAAGAGTACTTTATCAACAAACTAATTACAATAATTATAATAAAATTACCTCAAGTCTATAATAATATGAGTACATATTAGTTTAGAATTGTTTACGGCTTATTATCTGATATTATCAAATGAGGAATTTTAATATATTGACTGCAATTTAAACTCTTCAATCACTACTTCCCTTCTATGATCTAGCAATCCCAGAGCTGTAAATAAATTTGTTTTTTTATAATCACTAAGCACAAATCAAAATAAAATTGCTCTTTTACGGTTGATAAATGTGAAACTTAATCAGAATAATGTAGCTTCAACTTAAACATAAAGTATGGTGATCAAAGAATACTAAAATAAACCCTGTATAAGTTAGAAATGGGACATTCAATAGCCCAAAAAGAATACATTCAACAGGAACTCGTTCTCTAAATAGCAATTTCTCAACTGAGAAATTTTAATCTATTAATCACCATTTCCCTCGTTTGATATAGCAATCCCAAGTATAGTTATCTTATTTTTTTTTTTTTTTTACAAAAGTCCAAATTTTGTTCGATAAGAAAACACACACAATTAAAAAAGTTTATTTATAAATCAAATTTACAATAAGAATATTGAAAGCCATTTTCTTCAAAATCACTTCGTCTAAATACTGACTTCTCAAATTCCGGAGCATTAGCAAAATGCTTCCCACCTTTCCAACCATAACTCATAGGATCTTTTGGAATGGTCACTTGTATGTCGTAGTAGTCTGGTGCCAACTTTTCAAGATCTTTTTTCAGCCGAGTTAAGAATCCTGGAAAAAGACAACTACCTCCAACTACAACAACATTTTTCAAAAGTGCTGAATGTGAACATCCTGGGCAATCGTTTAAAGCATCCAATACAGTTTCTGGAATTCCCATTTGATTTATTCCCACATCGCATGGATTAAACAAAAGTTCAGGAATAGCAAAACGCTCATTGCATATATTAATACTCTGTTGGCCAGTTGTATTTAATGAATTATTGTTGATGAAACCTCTTTTGAATGTTGTAAAATCAGGTAAAATGTATTCCACTTTGTTCTTGAAATTAGCTTCAACTGATTTCGATGCTGCTGTCATGTCTTCAACGAAATTCTCAGAAACAAAACATATATCTTCTTTTATCTGGTTAACCACATACGTTTCATCCATCATGTTTAAATATCTATAAGAAACAAGCTCTTTTAAATAGTTAGTCAGCACTTTGCCACCAACGTCTATTCTTTTTATGGCATTTTTAACTTTTTTTCCTTTTATGTAGGGAACTACATGAGTAAAACTGTATCCAACATCAATAATTATACAATTTCCAGAGCAATTTGACTCAAAGATATAGTTGTAAGCAGCCAAATCAGATGTTGGTGTTCTTGCTATTGCACCACAATCGAACTCCTCAAACAGTATTTCTGTCATCACTTCTTGAATGCTCAGAGGATTAAATAATGGTTCCGTTATAATCAAAGTATTGTTGGTTAACTTGATGTTTGTACAATCCGAACTGAAGATATAATCCCATATTGTTTTTTGAGCATCCCAGTTAACAAGTAGGCCTTTTTGGAAACAAAGCATATAAAACAATCCAGACGTATCTATGCAACTTTCAATTTGTCGACCTATGAAGGCCCTGCGTCTTTCAGATTTGACTTTCATGATACAATTGGGAATGATTGTTGGTTTGTTATCTGATGCTAGGCCAACTTTGGCTGCATAACCTCCATTGTCTAGAACAATTATCGGCATTTTGTTTGTTTGGTTTGTTAATTCAACAACAAGTGATATCTGTTAAAAGATGAGACGAAGGTTATTCCCAGGAAAAACAAATTAAATTTATCTTCACGAATCTCACTTCCAAAACTGACCGTAAAAAGAAATTAAAGCAAGTTACTTCTTTTTCAAAGTTTCACTTAACAAAAAAAAAAAAAATAGATGAAATTTGAAAAGATAGAATAGGAAAATAGAAAAAAGTGAACTCAATAAACATTGGTTACAAGCTCATATTAATGGAATCATTGACGATCTAAGGAGTTCCCAAAATTTTAAGTGGCAACATGTTTGCTAAATAGGAAAATCAACATATCTCATGAATGTTGTTTATTACATATAGACAAGCTAATTGAAACACACAAAGCATGGAGAGAATTCCTTCCTTTAAGCCGAGATTTTATACAATTATCTACGTTTTTTCAAACTCCCCATATTTTTTACTGACTTTTTGCAAGCCACAGTCCATAGAAAAATTTCGTTTCGCATCAGCAGCACACTAAAAAATAATGTTTGAGAAATCTGATATAAGCATTGTATATATGTATACAATATATTATTTTGAAGAAGTAGAGCAAATCTATCAAAATTTTATGGAAAACGAACAGGTGTCCCATAACTTTTCAACTTTCGTAATCTAAGAAAATCTGTCAAAAGCTAGCTTCTTGGGAAGGTGTAATTTTTAAGAATAAACATTATTTTATTCGACATTAATTTGTTTAGTATGTATGATGTACAACCGTTGTCACAAGAAGAAAGAAGTTAGAGATACGACATTATTAATTATTTTTATTTTTTTGTATTTACAAGGATCGAAAAAGGAGAATGGGCGGTTTAGTCACATTGCTGTAACACTTTTTGAACTTTATCATACGAAACGTCACAATAAATGCAACTACTTTTTGTATAGGCATACTGTATCTATTTAAGGGACTGTTGCCCGCCAGCGGTATATCTTTGCTAGCACAAGTTGCATCCCACTGTTGTAACACTTTTTGACATCATAGGAAATGGTTAAATGTTTTTCTTTTGAATGGGCATCAGTCTGTATCTTGTGCGGCAAAGTATTATAGCCCATCAAAGTAACAGTTGCCCTTCACTATAACTCTTTTCTTGCACAAGTTTGCCTAGTACACCATTTTTTTTTTTTATAGAGGATCAATTTTACTGTCGAATAGTGTTTCGCGAAGCTTTATCATTTAGATCTTTATAATAAAATGATAATTTTTCTTCAAACTACTTTTACACTTGAAAACTTTAAAACTGTGACGAAAGCACCTTTTCCAATGATTTGTGATGGGCTAAGTTTGAATCTGGTCTCCGGTTTTTGAGATTTAGGCTCTTCTCTTTATCAATTGTTCATCTTTTTCAGAATGTATCGCCATGTTTAGATCGGTAATTTTCAATAAAATAAAGGTATGCTATTAGTTGTGAAACTTGTAACTGTTCTAAACACCAAACAGGTGTTTTTCCCATAGAAAACATGTAAAAACCGAAGCCTGCGATGATGCAAGTCTTAACATTAATGTAAAATACGTAAATCAGTTCTAATGTTGAACATTTTGAATGCAACTACAACAAATTATGTTTGCTATCACATGACAAGAAGAGTCTTTCGAAAAAGGGATCATCTTGCTGTTCGTACATAACTGATGGCATCTATTTTAGGGCCTGGTGAATACTTTGGTCAGTAAGCGCCATTTAAATTCAGTTAAATAAGTCACAAGTTCTTTTCACGAACACTGTAATACGAGTGCTACCACCAACTTTCTATTCTATCATTCAATCAATACGTTCAATATTCAAAAATGATGGTGGGAAAAACTTTGCAGCATTTCTGTGAGTATGGTACTCCAAAATACAATAACTCCTTTCACCGTACTAAGTTTCTTGAGACTTTTTTTTTTTATAAATAAAGCATATGCAAGTGAAATTAAAGCAAGCAATTTCATGTACACAAATAACTACATATTTAGAAACTTATTTGAAATCTTCTAAACTGTGGAGGTTTATTCTTTAATAAAACAAAAAACACGTGACGAAATCAGATATTCATACACCTGTACCTATTTGTTTCTATAAAAAAAAATAACTCAATTATTTATTAATTTATAAATAGAAGACAAATATTTCGATATTATGATTTTTTTTATGTGCCAGTATTTTAAATGACTTAACTAGAATGAACATAATTATGAGCATATTCATAACATACCGGCATTTACAAAGCCTTCGACTGGGTTTCTGTGACCTCTCGTAGGTCTCGTTTAGAAACAGTATACAAAAATTTATTATTTTACTTTTTTATTTTCTTATTTTAGTACCTACCTATATACCTACGGAATAAAGTTAATTTTTATGTAGAGTTTTTTTTGTAATGATGTAGGTACCTTTTGTAATTTTTTTTTTCTTCTTAATTTGGTGATTTTTGAAAACTTTTGCTAGGGTTTCATATAGCTTATGTTGTTCAAATATTTTAATGTACATTCATTAAAAGGTTTTATCAACAAAATAAAAATACAATACAATTTTTGAAATTTTTGCAATAGGTATCACCTGAATGCAATTTTTCCCAACATTTCACAAATATGTATGTAAAAAAAAAGATTTTTTGTGGAACGTACGCCCGAGCCGCTTTTTCCCATTTTTCTTCCATTTATGGTCGGTTCATGGAAAAGCGATTGTAGTAAGATGTGCAAATTACCTACAATAATAATTTTCAAATATAATTTACATAGAAGTTTACCTTAATTTGTTTCAATGTCCTGTCCGCATCAAAGCTTGAGATTATTTTGGTGCTAACGATCAGAATAAAAAGAAAATTTACTAGGCACTCGGTAGGGCCATAAGCTACAACACCAAACAGATACACGCACTTCAAAGGGAATAGAAAATGTCTCCTATTTTAAGTTTTAATTTTAACCCTGATGTAATCACTATATTGGACCAAGTACAAAGTACTATTTTTAAGAGATTTGGATATAATTAGTTTTTCAAGCAAATTATATATATTTAATAATAATCCTTTTTTATTTTATGACCGAAAAAATCGTACAAGCAAAGCAATTCCGCAGTCCACAGCACAAACCAACCAACTGACAGTTTAATGAAATTTGACATGGTGGGCAAAGTGTGGATTGTGGAATCTGTTTGTGACAGCAAATCAAAAACGCATTCAGAGAAGATGTAGTGATGTTCTGTTCAGCCAAGCACAAAAATATGTCGCATTCCTTTTAACAAAAAAATCGATTTGTTTAGAAGAAAAAATCGATTTTTCTGGCCTTATTGCATATTTCCGTGCATCCAGAACTTCCACCAAACGTCAAAAACTGTAGATGTAGGTCCCCTCCATCCCTGCAGACACATTTTTGGTGGCGTGAGCGCGACAGCTCATGGAGAACCGGCCTGTGCTTATGCAACTTTGTCACATAGCGATATAAATTTAGGACTATTTTTGTAGAAAAAAAAACAATGAAAAACAAAAACATGCTAATAGAGATAGAAAAAGCGTGGAAAAAATTGAAAATTTTAACAGATTTACATCGCACTCAATAAATATCATAGGCGTGTTTTGTTAAACTAGTTACTGTGCCGATTCTGCAATGTTGCACATTAAGCTCATAAAGTACTGAAGAGCAAATGTGCTATTAACTTCTGTTGGTAGAATTTGCATGTGAGAATATGTCTTAATATGAAGCATTTCTCACATTAAAGGCTTAACTACATTCAAGACTTTTTGCAAAAAGTACAAAAGTGAAAAACTTAAACATGCGCTAGAAATGCCTGTGTGTGAAAAAGCTTGCGAAAATTGTGTTTGATATGTCATTTTTTCTTTCAACGTGAAACCGATGAAGAGGAAATAGAGCACTACACTGCGATTCACTGCGGATGCAGTTTTGCGGATTCCATATGATCGCCATGATTGTTTTTTTGTTTGGCAGTTTGTTACAGTATAGGTACCGCTATTTTTGGTTGCGGGATCGCAGTTTTCGTAAAATTGTCTGCACTGTGCCGCTACGGTAAAATAAAAAAAATTAGGGTGTTTTCATAAACGTCTGACTAACCGATTTCTGCAATTGCAAAATTGGTAAAAAAAAACATCTATTTCTTATAGGTAAACATTTTACTGGTTTGATTTTAATAAGTATTTTTAAAATACTTAAAAATCATGAGCTAAAACATATATTTACATTTAAAAAAGTAGTTTTTCATTCGTTTTTGTGATTGCAGAAATCGGGTAGTCAGACTATTATGAAAACACCCAACATCTACAGGTGTTTTTATTAGATTTTCAATTTTCAATCCAAAAAATAGTTTTTTGAAAATTTTGCTATAGCAACACTATTATAAAGCTTACCACTCTCCACAGTTTGTATGCCAGAAACATATTTTCTTGCATCATAAACTTATTAAATTTTTGACAAATTTTTAAATTGGGTTAAATTAAAACAGTTTTCAAAAGCTTTTTACTCTTAGCCCTAAACATACACAATGGACACACTCGTAATATAAAAGGTTACTACCACTCACTTTTACTGTTGTATGTATCGATGTGATTCTAAACGGTTTTTTTCGAATAAGTTCTTTTCAACGCAAATAGGTACATATTTCCAAATGAAACATGATTATGATGAACCTTTATAGCAATGGATCTTTTTTTATTGATATGACTTACTTCCGTTTGAATTTATTAATTTAACTTTTCACTACCGAAAAATTATTCAAAGTTCCAAGTCCTCGATTTAATTTGATTCACTTAAAAAAAATAGATTAGGTAGGTACACTGATTTGGAACTTAAACACGTAATTAAACTCAGTCGAACATTTCGGCCGTACACTTCGGTAACCCCAGACTGACTAATACTTTTGATGATTGTTCATATCGAAACACAATTCACATCAAAAGTACAATGCTAATTAATATTCCACTCAGATTTTGTGAAACCCTCATTGGCATCAAAGTACTGCTAATCAAAATTAAAAACTAAAATCAGCCCCTCCAAATGCAGTTATAATAATACAAGTAGAAAAAGTAGTTCAAGGGCACCAAACAAAATAAAATACGTGAATTATTTATTTCCAATGTAACATCAAGATAGTGTTATCAAAACATTTATTTTAATTCAAAGTAGTATTCGTTTTTGCGCTCTCATGTCTGATGGCATTTATCAAATCATAGTTTACTAGAAACACAAACCGAAGTCCTGCAATCTGCAAAGAAAAAATCAGTTAAAACAACCAGGAAAGACACCAAAAATTACCGTTGAACTCACCTCCACTACGCAATTGTTAGCCAAACGCGTTTTATTACCACACAGCAATGGTGAACCATCAATGAAAATCGGCCGTTTGCCCTCGTTAGAAATAAAAAAGTCTCCATTACTGCGTAGCTTTATGGTGCCTTGTTTGCGGGATACCTTGCAGGCTGGCCCTTCAAGCGACAAGTCAACATCGACGACAACCTCTTTTGCATCACGGCCGAAAGTGATCTCCTTGGAGCGCATGAGATAGCGAACCAAACGACCTCGAAGTATGGCCAATGTTTGGCCATCAAATTCAGGTGTGACGCCAGCTCCAGTCAATGAGTCTACTAAGACGTTCCAACGACCCAATTCGTTCTCGAGCTGGCGTATTTCTCTTTTGTTACGTCGGTCTGCTAGAGCAAGTTCTACCTCAATCGCATCATCTTTGTTGTCGATAAGCTCAGAGTCTAAGATTAGTTCCTCTGCATCAGAGAAACTTAGCGGCTGGTCATCGTTGAACAGAGGCTTTACTACTTGATCGGCAAGTAGTTGATATTGCTTCATCAACTGCCAATGGTTTTGAAGTGCTTTGGCAGTTCTGGCAGAGAAAAATATCGATGCATTTCTGTCTAGAAGTTCTTGGAAAGTTTCCAGCTTTGGATTATCCGTCTAAAAAGACTTGAATCATCTACTAATTAAACTCAAATAGAAATGATTTCTTACGCTTTTAATGCTTCCCAGAATTTCTTCTTCTTGAACAGTGTATAATGCTCGACTCTGAACGCTTTCAACTGCCTCCGGATGAAGATTTCTCATCGCCGCAACAGCTATTCTCGATATGGGCTCCTCATACAAAAGTGTATACCATCTGGCTTGTAACTCTTGCAAAGTAAACTTGCATGAAAATTTTGTTCCCCGATGAACCGTTCGCAAATCATTTGTTTGCTGGATTCCTATGATCAAAGCTAGATCATCAATAGGTTTCCATCGCCCTAAATCTTTTGTTGCGATCTGATTAGGTGGGCGACCAGGTTTTTTCGACTTTTTGCCAGCCTTAAGAGCTTTCCGCTTCTCAGCAATATGTTGACCAGGCAATGGCATTATTGTTGGAGTTGTTAGATTCGGTGCGTTGACTGAAGCAATATTCGGAGATGTGTCACCGCTGGGAGTGTGCACTGCCGTCGCCGCAGTATCTAAATTGGCAACTGTAGTCACGTAGGATTGGGATTGAGTTCGTAGACGTCCAAATCGGCTCTGTTGAGATTGGGGAAATCCAATACTGTATTCGACTATCTCGTCGTCGAATCTTTTGCGTTTAATTGATCGAGATGAACTGAAAAAAGCGAAACAAAATATTTTTATTGTTGTAGTAGGCGATGAAATGTAAAACAAAACCTTCTGCGTTTTTGATCGTTTTGAACTTCAATAGGAAGATTTTGCATAGAAGACGAAAACACTTTAGAAATTTCAGATTTAGTAGGCTCGCTCGATGTTTCCATAGTTTGATTTGAATTTAATGAATGTTTTTGAGTTTTTGTTTGTCTCGAAATTTGAAATATTTCGCTTTTCCTACGAAATATACATCTTTCAAAAGTCAAATATCACTCAAAATTGAAAATGGCTGCTTGTCAGCGGAGGTGTGTTCAACTTCACGTTCCGTATGGCCGCGTTCAAAAATCTGAAATTTCAGAATGGCCGCGTTCAATAGAAAATCTGAAATTTCAGAGTCTGAAAATTTAGAATTTTTTTGGTTGAACGCAAAACAAATCTGGGGACATACGAAAGGCCCATTGCCCACTAGGCAAAACTTTTTGTTGCTAGCCCCAGCAACTTTTTGTTGCTCCCAATCCAATAACATTAGCTTATATGGGAGATCGCTCACTAGGCAACTTTAACGCCGTGTCCAGCGTAGTCACGGTGCGTCCGTTTATAATAAAATGAAACCTTTATTGGTAAATGAAGATGTCCACTGTAGACACGATATTGCGATCAATGCGTTTGGTGCGGCATCTCCGCATCGCACGCATTGTTTTGAAAATCAATCTGGTTTGATTTTGGCCGCATTATCGTAATACTACGTTTTCACCGCAATTTAATCTCGTTTAGATTTCATAAATCCCAAACAGTGTTTTCACCAGAAAAAAAGATTAAAAAATAGATTTATTTTGACAGAACCTTTCAAAATGCAGATGGTGGGTCATTTTTCTTATGAAGTGGAGGTGAGATGGCAAGTTTGCTTTAGCAGCTTGTATTGCGCTGAATAGGGGAATAGGTCTGTTCGAATTTTACCTATGAAGATTTAAATGAGATTTATTTTAAATCTTGATTTGAGGAGATTAAAATTTGTATGGTAAATCACGGGATTTGTGAAGAGATTTGTGGTAAATCTACCTAAATCTCGGTTTAGTGGTCGGTGAAAACGTAGTATAAGGAAAGTTGACGGCCGGAACCATTTCACATTGAATTTATTGTTTAAAAAAAAGTTTTTTACACAACCCGCATAAACGCATGTGGTATATTGTACTGGACACTTTCCGCATTGAACGCTAATAAATGCGGTTTGCACGAGAACCGCATTACCAGAAAAATCGTGCGCGTGTTTAGGCGGGACAAGGCGTAAGTTGCCAAATGAGAGGCTTTTAAAATCTTAAGCCTAGTACGCAGATCGCGCTAAAATTTATCTTCCATACAAATTTCCTCCAAAGATAAATTTTAGCGAGCGGATATTTAGCTAGGCAGTACGCAGTTCACACGCTAAATTCAAAAAGTCTCCACTTAATTTAGCGTGCGAAATAATGCTCAACGCATTCTTTCACAGATAAATTTTGACATTTGTACTTTAGCAAACGATTGTAGAGATAAGAATTGTAGAGATAAAATTTAGTTTAGCTTGAACTACATACCTGGCTTTAGTGAAGTTATTTTCATATTTATTACGGAAAAACGTGTTTCGACTACTTTCCAATCTCCACACAAAGAACTCACACAGTAAAGCCAGGTACGCAGTTCAAGCTAAACTAAATTTTATCCCTACAATTATTATGTCTACAATCGTTTGCTAAGAGCACAAATGTCAAAATTTCTGTGAAAGAATGCGTTTAGCGTTATTTCGCGCGCTAAATTAAGTGGAGACTTTTTGAATTTAGCGCGTGAACTGCGTACTGCCTAGCTAAATATCCTAGCTAAAATGTATCTTTGGAGGAAATTTGTATGGAAGATACATTTTAGCGCGATCTGCCTACTAGGCTTTAAAAAAAAAAAACAAACAATCCAGATTCGTTCAATTCACGACGATTGCAGTCTGTGTTTTGACCCCGAAATCTGAAATGGTTGAATCGAAAACCATATTAGATTTGTGTACTGTGATTCATCCCAGCTTGCCGATGCGTTCCTTGATTGATGGGTTTCGGGTTGGAATTTGTTTGTGTTTTCTACTTGTATGAACGCACAACTATTTTCGTTTTATTTTGCAACCAATCTCTGATATATATTTTCTTTAAATCGAACAAAACCACGCTTAAAACTGAGTGCACTTTAAATAATTGTTAAACACTATGTGCGTGCAATAATTGTTTACCTTTTTGCTTCAAAACTACTGTCAAACGGCACACACACAATCAAAAAAAAAAATCGAATTTTTTACAGATTCATTGCAACTAATGTCGTTTTTCTTTCAGCCAAAAAAAATTGATCCCTGTGAGGGATTTTGATCCCGGACAAGTTTTTGCATTTCATTCAACCAAAAAAAGTCAATCCCTGACAATTCGGGATCAAAATCTCTGATCCCGAATTAAAGAGAGATTTACACCTACATGAAACACGCACTTGCACACACACTATTTATAAAACGTCATTTTGTGCTGTTGTGTGATTCTGCGATTCTGTGATTTTCTTTTTCATTTGCATTTCGTTTTCCATTCTTTGCCTATCAAAATTATTTTTTGCTTTATTAAATTAAAACTATTTTTGACAAAATTAAATTTGACATCCCACACACACATTTGCAAACAAAAAACAAATCCAATCTGTGTTTCTTTTGCCAAGAAAATTCGTGATCCGGGATCGAAATCCCTATTTGCAAAAGAAAAACGACATAAAAAAAAGAATCGATTTGAAATTGTTGCATGGAATTCGACATTAAACAACCCTGATCTCTTCTGTCTTGTTTTATCCATACAATAAAGTTTAGCTCGATGACAACTGTGTAGTAAAAAAATATCGAAGAAAAATAAAAAAGGCAAAGAATTTCTTGATTTAGCATTCAAGTTGTGTTTCTAAATTTTTGGATCACTATTCGCAAAGAAAGAAAAAGCTTCCTCCTGCAAGCAAATATTGACTTGTTCACAAAAGAATAAAGCACACGCACAGTAAAAGAACCAAGAGGAATCCACAAATGAGGTGAGTCCTCCACAGTTCCTTTGTCCATAACAAAATCTAAAAAAAAAAAACAATCGATCGAAAATGTTCGCGTCATGTAGCCAAAATTTTGAAGATAGTCCAATTTCGGACAATAAAATGGATATATCAGATGCCACGACATCTCAGGAGGAGTCCACGGGGGTTTCGCCCATAAACGACAACATCACATCCGATAATTTGATGACTCAAAATCTCAATGAAGTGACTATTGTCGGACTAAGGGGAGAGGATTTTAAATTTGATAATTCATTGCTAACGATAAAAGGGGGAGAAAATGGATTTCTAGATAATGACACACTTGTTCCGAATGTTTTACGCCTTGGACAAAAACCACACACTCACCAGGAGAAAAACACAAATGGGTTACGTAGTGAACTAGTCCTGGCTAATAGCCACCCCCTTATGTCACCCACTGCTACTGATTCCGACTCAGAAAATAGCCACCATCAGAATCGAAAGAAAATTTTTAATTTCCCAGATGTTGTCCCAGAAAGCGAACAGATTATGACAACGCCGCTGATGACTAAACGAGTAACATCAAATACTGTGTCTATTGTTGAGGCGAAGAACTCGCTCAACACAAACCATTCCTTCGCCAAGCTTAGCCCCAAGAACCGATTGAGAGTCTCCCCTATTCGCGCACACAGTCCGGATGTGATTAGTAGCGAATCGGAAGCTGAAGTGTCGCAATTTCAAGCTGCTGTGGAAGCCAACTACCAATCGGTTGCTTTGATAGCAAAGGCTCCAAACCGTTCTCTGCCGAAATTTCTTAACACTCGCAAGGAATTCAGCAACGGGATTTCCACACCAGAGCACAGGCTCTCGGATGATATGTCGTCGTTGGACTCTATTTCCAACCACAGCTTCGACGATGACGACGATCTGGAACACAATTTGGCTTCCCTTAGTCCTTCAAGTTCGCTGATAGACGGCCTAAATGATGACCGCGATGATGACTTCCCTGAACTAGACACACCAACAAATCTCCATTCCACAGATCAGATTCCTTTCTATTCGGCAGCAGATGAACGGCGTGATTCCAGAAATTGGCAGAAAATAACATTGCCCGATGGACGCACCCGCGAGATAGATATGAAGGTAATAGAGCCATACAAACGGGTGCTCTCTCACGGAGGCTATCTCAAGGCCGGTGGTCACAATGCAATAGTTATGTTTTGTGCTTGCCACTTACCAGACAGATCTCGGGCCGATTACCATTACGTGATGGACAATTTGTTCTTATACGTTGTGAAGACTCTTGAGCAACTGGTTACAGAGGATTACGTTTTGATATATTTACATGGTGGATCAAGTCGCCGCAATGTTCCACCGTTCCCATGGCTTAAAAAGTATGTAAAATAAGTTTCAAATATCTTTTACATAATTTTTGAGATTTTTTTTTTTTAATTTCTTTATGTAGATGCTATCAACTTTTAGATCGAAGATTAAGAAAAAGTTTGAAGAATTTATATTTGGTGCATCCCACATTTTGGTTAAAATCAATTGTCTGGATGTCACGACCTTTTGTTAGGTGAGTTTTCTGTATTTTAATAGTGAAGCAAGTATATCGACCCCTTTCCGCAAAATTATCGTAGAAAACATTTTCATGTTGGCAAGTAAAGTTAATTATGTCATTTTTCCTGTGCATCATAAGCAATTGGACCTTTTGTCGTCTGCCGAAAACAGTATTGCTAATAATGTTCAATGCTGAAATTTGGCCTAATTGGTTTTGTTGCTGAGCAAACAAAAACCAAAATGTCGCTTAGGATACTTTTTATTTTTGTCGCTTACGATAATTTGGCGAAAAGGGCTCATGAAGAATAGCTTTAAGTAAATTTGTTTATAACAGCACATAGTATATATTGTTTTGAGGTCTATTGATGCTTGAACTTGATGTTTTAAATGTTTCGTGCCTACGTCCAACTCTGTATAAAATAACTGCTAGAAATTAAAAAACAAAAAAACAAAACATGGGGCGCAAATAATTGTGCGCGCAATCTTTCTCCTTTGATCGGTATATTGGATTATGTGAATCAAAAAATTAAAGATTCTTTGGAAGCTATAGAGAGAACAAATAATTAACGTTATTTAATCAAGATTTATTTGTTCTTTCTATAGCTTCCAAAGAATCTTTAATTATTTGATTCACATAATCCAATAGATTATGGACCCAAGATTCAAGCAAATAGAAAAGGTCAAATAAATAATTAAAAAAAAAAAAAAAAGATTTATTAAGAAATGGCAGATATGCGAATAGCTGTTATCAAGCAACTAAATAATGAAAATTACCAGCTCTGGAAGTATAAGGTAGAGATGCTGCTTACTCGGAATGGATTATGGCACACAATTAAAGATGATCTTCCAACTGAACCAACAAATGAATGGAAAAAACATGATTATCAAGCTCGGATTGCTCATTGAAGATAATCAAATCCTACACATACCAAATGCAACATCTGCAAAAGAAGGTTGGAATGCACTTAAAAACTATCACGAAAAGTCAACATTAACAAGTAAAGCAATTGTTTTTAGCAGTGATTGAGCATGTTTACTTTTACGAACTCGGGGATACTGCAATGAAAGCTGCACAAAATAAATATTCAAAGAAAAAGTTCTGTATCTTTTGTAAAAAGTCAAACCATGAAAAATCCGAATGTCGAAAATTTTTGAAATGGAAAGAAAATAAAAATAAAAAGAACAATTCTGGAAATCAAATGAGTAAAGTTGCATTTGACGAGTCATCTGAATTTTGTTTTAATGTAACAAGGGAAAAGAAATTCCTGGATCATAGACTCAGGAGCAACATCCCATATGTTCAGTAATCGATCGTTCTTTAAACGAATTGACATTTCAAATAAAAGTAATGTTCGGCTTGCTAAAGTTGAAGGAATTGAATCTTGAATACTTGAATGTATCAACAACAAGGAAAAAAATATGAGAGTACCAGTGAATGATGTCCTGTGCGTACTAACCCTTGATTGCAATCTGTTATCTGTCAAAAGACTTGATAATAAGGGATTAAAGGTATGTTTTGAGAAAAACAAGTGTAACTTTACATCAAACGGAGCAATTGTGGCTGTTGGATGCTGCCAATCTGGATTACACACTTTGTCAACCAATCATCGGGCATTATCAAGTGTCGATGCAATGGGTCACAATGACAATTGTATACACACATGGCACAAACGCTTTGGTCACAGGGATCCTAGGTCAATTGAAAAAAACTGGTGTTAGCTGAACTTGCATACGGTATAAAAATCAAGAAATGTTGCGTTAAAGAAGTTTGCGAAACATGTGCTCAAGGAAAACTAGTTCGCACACCGTTCCCAAAACAATCAAAATCAACTTTAGACTTAATACATACAGATGATGGTGGGCCTATGCAAACTCTGACTCCTTGCAAGAAAAGGTATATTTTTATTTATATAGTAGATATACAAGAACTTACCTGCTGGCCCAAAAATATAAATTTATCAAGGAATTTATAGAAGAAATAAAAACTAAATTCCATAAAAAACCAAAAAAGATCCGATCTGACCGAGGAGGTGAGTACATTAATACCGAAATGATAAATTATTTGAAGCAAGAAGGCATCAAAATTCAATATACTGCACCATACTCTCCACAAAAAAACAGAGTTGCAGAAAGGAAAAACAGAACCCTCATGGAAACGGCACTCTGCATGCTATCCGGAGCAAATTTACCAAATGCTTACTGGGGGAAAGCAATTACGAATGCGTATAAGGGAAATAACACCATATGAACTTTGGTTTTCACACAAGCCAGATGTAAGTAAAATTTTCTCTTTCGAAAGTAAAGCATTTGCGCACGTACCAAAAGAATTAAGAAGCAAATTGGACTCAGCAAGTGTCAAGCTAACTTTTATAGGTTACTCAGAAGAATCGAAAGCATTTCGTTTACTTGATACTAAAACTAACAAAATAACGTTAACTAGAGATGTGAAAATACTTGATGGAAACTTTCAAGAGGTAAATCAAGAGAAATCACAATTATTAAGAACCCATAAAGAAAGTGAAGTTATTATTGAAATTGAAAAAATATGAAATTCGAAAGAATCAGAATCAAAATCTTAAAATCAATCAACGAAAGAGCAAAGTTCGATTCAACAAATATTGGAAAGTGATCAAAATGAAACCCTTGAAAAATCAGAATTAAGATCTTCAAATCGATCAACAAAAGGCCAGCCTCCTGGTAGATAATGAAGCATCCGCTAAATTAGCTAAGAATTCGATTGCTATAGAGCCAAGTTTATTTCAACAGGCATTGGAAAGTGATTTTGGAAAAATTCCATTTTTTATTATTTGATTCACATAATCCATTACGGTATAGGTATGAAGTCTGGCTGAGCAGTAGGGGGAGAGTTGTACATGTTTTCGTGACAGTGAGTTTTTCGGGTATTACCTTCTAACTGTCCGAGTAAAACATGTAATTCATGTCAAAAATTGAATTGATTTATGAAGGTTTTTATAACATAAATCCTTTGTTACTTTTAAAATATAATGGAAAAACAAATATATTTTGTAGAAGAACAAACAAAATGTTTTTTGTTTTGCACTTTTGATGTTTTAATCTAATCTTATCTAAGTAAAAGTAAATTGTGTGTTCCATGAGAAAATACCTTGTCTTAAACATTTCAACATTTCGTTGTTCATGTTCTTTTGATAAAGTTGCCCAGATAATTTAAGTTCAATGTCTTCTGCCTAAACCTACTACTTCCGACTCAAATTTAAAATAATTGCAAAAAAAAATTGAAATTTCTCATCTGATAGCCAGCGGTCAATTCAATAAAAGAAGACAACTTTCACAAACTTGTGCTCTTTTATAACACCATAGACAAATAGCCTAAGTTAAGGGGTATATTAATGATCAGGCGGTCGTAATGAGGGCTCCACGGTCACAAAGTTTATAAAAACTTTCAACAAACTCCCGATCCGATGCACATTAACGATAGAACCTGCATGCTACCGAAATTTGTTGTGACCGTCTTTACGACCGTCTCAACGTAAATGTTCCACATTGTTGCTTAATGGCAGGTCAATAATTATAATTTCTTTCCTCTTTTCAGCTCAAAGTTCTGGCGCAAGCTAGTGTACGTACAAACTTTAGATGAGTTAAGCTTATTGGTAGCAGTTGAGAAAGCGGCCATACCGGACAAAGTAAAACAATACGATGCAAAACGTGCATAAGAGTTTCAAATATTCTGGCTCGACAAGAACTCAAATTGACGAAAAAAAAAATAAGGACCAGGAGTACCTTCACTTTATTCAGCAACGAGCGGCCATAAGTGCGCAATATCAATAGTTGCATAACAATATGTTTATAAACTTAGTCTTTCTTTGTACGTTTTATTTTATTTTTTATAATTGAAAAGAAAAGTTTCCTAACGAAATTCTTAAGATCTCATTTCTGCATTGACGGTAGCTTTTAAATGGACATCATCGTATTATTTTAAATAATTTCATTATACATTTTTATAATCTAATAAATTCTCATAGTTTTATATTTCCTGTTTTCTTAATAATTTTGTGATATTAAATTGAAGTATTTTGTTATTTTTAGTTTAACCACTTTGACTTGTGGATTGAAACATTCCTAAGCATTTAGAGCTTTCTTACTGATTTAATTTTAATAAATTCGTTATTTTTTTTAACTGTTTCGAGTGAATGATGAATTTGGATTAGAATATATTTATGTGTGCAATTGCATTAAATATTATAGAGTATACGTATTCACACATTTAGATTTCAAGATTACATCGAATATTATGTAGATTTTATAACAACACAATAAAAAGATACATAAATGTATGTAACGCAAAGTATTTGAACCATAATTGTAGTTAAATTTATTTAATTTAAATAATAATCATGTCTTAGATGGAAAAGTCAGTAAAAAGTGTTCGGCTCGAAATAAACGTAAATTAATTTTTTATTTTATTATCAAGAAAACAAAAAAATATTGATCATTTTAGTTCAATTTCTATTTGTATGTATTATACCTCTCAAAGTATTCTACTGTTATTATTTATAAAAGAAAAATATTCTAGCTAATCATTTAAGATTTTTTTTTTTATAAAATCAAAAAATGAACATAGAACAAAGCGTATTATTTTACTGTTAAGGAAAGACAACAGCTTATTTTTATTTGCTATTGCTTATCGAATATATTTATGAATGAAGCGCTAAATAAAATTTTACAAATAAATATATTATTATACCTACAAAATTAAATACATATTAACATAATTATATTTTATGTATTTTTAAAGAAAAGTAAAATGACCACCAATTTCGTTTGATCTGTGTGTAGCAATAAAGATGTGTACAATGTATTAGCTAAAGTTATTGTAAAATATATATTTAAAAAACAAATGCCTGAAATAATGGTAGCTCCGTAGTTTTTTGTTATTCGTTTAATCTAGTCCCTCCACTAACTATTGATGGTAACTAAAGTAATGGTCATGTTCAAGGTACTTCTACTAACTGAATAGGAACAACATTTTTGAGAGTAAATACAACCGTCGTTTAATTCAAATCGACGCGTGTTGCTTAAGACTGATAGTGTGTACATTCCGAGTGTGGTTTGTCACGCTTTTTTTGTAAGTGGCTTTTTACGAGTTGCTTTTTGCCGTAGGGCCACTAGCCCGGTATGGAAAAAATTGACTCGTGACAACTTAATGCCTTGTTAACTGTTGAATTTTGAACAACAACAACAACTTAAAGGTGCTACCACCAATTGCTTACGAATTAATTTTTGGGTATTTTAATTCGTTTTATTTTTGTTTGGCTAGAGATATAGCTATTTCAAGGGGTGCCAAGCCCTATCATCAGTCTCCTTTATAGTGGTGCTGAGCTTTAATCCAATTTTATTTGAAAAACTTTCTACACATCATGCGGTATTTGAACCCGGGTTGTTAACTGATAAGTACATCCAATATCTGTCGATTTTTAAACTAATATCATAATCGACCATCTCCCTTAATTTATTCGCTTGTTTTCTTGAGATGGAAAATATTTGAGCAACTGTGAGATGTATTGAGATTTCTGAGGATGCGCGGACCGAAGATCTCACCAACCTAAGCAGCATGATCAATTAAAAATATTATTTTTTGTTTGTTTTTATTAAAATTTATTTTATTTATTTATCTAGAATATAAGTTGAGAAAAAATTATATGTATATTGTACTTCAAAGCTTAAATCACATAGCTTTAGAGTTTTCAAGTATTTCATCGAATAACTCGTCGTTAGCTTTTATTAGTTCATTAGGTTTTGATTTTTTTTTTTTAATTTTATTGAACTAACATTTTTCTAAATAAAATTATGAAAATGGTATAAAAGCAGGCAACTCTCCCAGCTGCGGACGCGTCCTCTTGGGTACACTGCTGGCGGTTATTACCTCTTCATCTATTTCACTATCATCACCAGCGCTTTCATCAACTCCAACACTGTTATTTATTTCTGAAACTTTAGCTATCTCACCTAATTCAATTGAATCCTTCAACCCAGCAAAGTATCGAGAGCCCAAAGTTGGTTCTTCCAAGACCTCTATCTGTTTACTGGTAGCAGCATTTGCAAGTTCTTCTACGGAATAGCTTTTGCTTTTTTCAGTATCAATAATTTTGTTCGGCTGGATTTCTCTTTTGTTATTTAACGACATTTGTTGCTTCCTACAATACGGACACTTCAACTTCTCGCATTTACCCTTTGTCTCCATATCTGGACAGACAAACTCATGTCGTTTATTACACTTATCAGGCGAAAGAGAAAAGTATAACCAATTAAAGTAAACACGAAATAATTAAAAAAAAAATAAACGAAACTATTTACCTTTTGCGCAAGTTTACAAAACCCTTTTAGGAAGTCAATGCATATTTCTGCCTTGGGGCTGAGCTTTTTGTGCAAATATGGACAATCTTCACGGACACAGCATCCTTGCAGAAAAAATTTACAAACGGGCATTTTGGACAGTGATACATTGTGAGAGAGCAAACACGACGTGTTAAGACATTCTCCACGAAGGAATCTACATAAAAGAGAACAGAGTAGTGTACGTGGGCTCAAAAATAACGACTCACCTTGGACATATGGCAACATGTAATTTGTCGTGAACTTTCATGCATTTTCCTCGCTCAAAAGAAGCACACTTTCCCACTCGTTGAAATATGGGGCAGAGAATGTTGGTCTTGACGAACTTTCGCGACAGGAGATTGATACTTTTTTGCTTAGCATTACTTAAATGGTTTCGGGTCAAATGCGTGTCAGTGCGCACTAACACGTTCTTAGAGTTGGCAACATAGGTCAAGCCACCGATATCAATACGCCTAAGTGACTTCATCTGGGTAGTGGATGGCTTAGTGGTAGCCACTCTGGTCAGATTGAAACCACTCTTGTCTAAGAGGTATTTGGTTCCTCGAACGAAAATAGCTCGTTCCCCCGTGGCTTTCTTTGGAATAGACGTATTGGTAGGCCGAACTACTTTGGAAACATCTTTTCGTTCAAGTTTGTTCCGGGTGGATTTATACAGAACTCCATTGATATTGAGAAGTTGTAGGTTCTTAGAAACATTTGGAGTAGTTTTGAACGGCAACTTGGAGAATCTCACAATATCCGAGTTTCTGAAAAATAGGAATGCTAGGAAAAAATTTCAAAGGATAACTCTTGATCGGTTACCGTTTTATAAATCTCGAAATAACTTTTCTCGAAAGCGAGTCCGAGGACCTCCTCAGAGCATAGCGTCCAGTAAACGAAGTTTTTCTCTTTCGGATAGGTATGCTGGCAGTGAGAATTCTACGGTCAATTTTGTACTTTTCTTGGGGGGGATTACTGGCGACAATATCTGGTTTTGGTTTTACACTGACCGTCATCTTGGGTCGGATAAGTTTTCTTAGACCGATTTTGACCAAACCAGGACTAGGTGTTCGACAGGGTTTCATCGCTGTAGTGGTTGTTGTTCTGCTGGCTGGATTCATTGGCACTCTGACAATTTTCGTTCTCGACTTTGATATGATTTTATTGGGCAGTAAAGCTGCAGAAGAGAGAACTGTTGCTTTGTGATCTAACAGCTGGTGCTCTGATGGTGGTATAATGGCAGGAAATGGCTGAATTTTTGAACGATTTTTTTGTATAGTTTCTTTGGCTAGAAAATTTGGATTAACATGGATGGAAGGATTCAATTGGGCTTGCAGAAATTTTGGATTTATATGCGTAGGAGGAAGTTTGTTGAAATTTGGATTGATGAAAATTGTCCTTGACGATGACGTAGCATTGTCAATAGGGAACATTTTTCTTTTTGTAATTGAATTGCTGGGCTTTGTAGTCACAAGAAAATTATTGTAACTATGTTCAGTTCAGATAAATAAGTATAAATTTAAGGGAAATTAATTTCAAAGAACAAAAATAATAGAAAACTTTTGTATATAAAATCTACTATAGTACACTCTGACGTAGACACCCACAAAGGAAAAAAACATTCCTAATTGCAATAATTTAAAATCTAGCAGATTTTGACAGTAAAATAAAAATGGCGTACAATTAGCTAATACACAAACCGGATATTAATAATATTTTCTTATTGCAGGCTCCGTTTACACGCTGACTCTACAGGAAATACACTGCTGCCCAAAAGTCAGGTACAACGTTTAAGCCTTAAGCCTTAACTACATATGCCACTTTTTGCAAAATTACAAAAGTAAAAATATTTTTTTCCAGCTACCGCAGTTGTTTTGTGAGAAATAATATATACATTTTATTTTTAAACCAAAATTAAAGCTTTCTGCATCATTTTTATAAGTTTTCCTGTGAGAAACACTATCCCAAAATGAGTTTGAAAATTTTCACTTTTGTACTTTTTCACTTTTTTGGCTTATGTAGTTAAGGCTTTAAGACTAGTACGCAGATCGGGAAAATACAAATTTTATCTCTACAATTCTAATCTCTACAAAAACGTTGGAAAAATCGCGCAACTCCGAGCAACAAAAAGATGCGCAACTAAAAGTTGCCTAGTGGGGGGTCTACCATATAAGCTATAAAGTAATTGGATTGGGAGCAACAAAAAGTTTCTGGAGCTAGCAACAAAAAGTTGCCTAGTGGGCGATGGGCCTAAAGGTAAGACCGCACTCGACGGAAACGCACTTCAGCGGAACTGCACGGCAACAGAGCTTCACGAAGCGGCAAAATATTATTTGCATGAAATTGTATTAGCTATATCGCACTAAGCGATAACGGAACGGAACATCGCGACATTAAACTACAAAGTTGTTTATCAGAGCAAACTTTGTCGGGTCGGTGCAGTTCAGTTCCGTTGTCGTTAGTAGTGCGATATAGCAAGTGGTGCGTCGCAGTGCGTCAAAAATTATTGAATGTTTTGTTTTAGTACAGTGAAATACAAAATGGTGGCCGTTCTTTGCATTTTGGGTAGGAAAAACATTTCTTATATGTAGAAGAAAGTTATGTGAGAGGAAAACTTTGTTTTCGGGCTGATTTGGCCGCCATCTTTTTTGTAGTATTGTAGAAATTCAATTGCCACTAACTTCATGATTTGTCGCTTACCGCCATATTATTCACTCGATACATCCAGATTTAAACTTAAATCCAGATGAATTTACATTGAATTTGTATAATTTACATCCAGATTTAAGCCTTAAGCCAGGTATGCAGTTCAAGCTAAACTAAATTTTATCTCTACAATTCTTATCTCTACAATCGTTTGCTAAAGTACAAATGTCAAAATTTATCTGTGAAAGAATGCGTTGAGCATTATTTCGCACGCTAAATTAAGTGGAGACTTTTTGAATTTAGCGTGTGAACTGCGTACTGCCTAGCTAAATATCCTCGCTAAAATTTATCTTTGGAGGAAATTTGTATGGAAGATAAATTTTAGCGCGATCTGCGTACTAGGCTTTAACTACATAAGCCAAAAAAGTGAAAAAGTACAAAAGTGAAAATTTTCAAACTCATTTTGGGGTTTCTCACAGGAAAATTATAAAAATGATGCAGAAAGCTTAAATTTAGGTTTAAAAATAAAATGTATATATTATTTTTCACAAAGCAACTGCGGTAGCTGGAAAAAAATATTTTTACTTTTGTAATTTTGCAAAAAGTGGTTTATGTAGTTAAGGCTTTAAGTTTTAATCTAGTGCCGAGATTTAGCTATTTCAGCGAGTGAAGTGAGATGACTCGCCTTACTCGCCGACTCATCTCACTTCACTCGCAAAAGTGATTTAGCTATTAAAGTGAAATGAGTAATTTCGAATTTAGTTTCGAACACATGAAATGTCATAACCAAAGACTATATTTTATTTTGTTGTCTTTGGTTTGTTTTCTTTTTGTGATTTGAGGTTTCAATTTTATCATATTTAACAAAAATAGTGTATCATAGCAATTAAATAGACAACAAAATTGAAAAATAAAATAGGAAAACTAAACTAAATAAATGTGTGATTTTAGTGTAAAGTGTCTTCTAAATCTTTTTCCAATGTTTTGTAATTGGAACTTCCTAGTATGTCGATGAGGTTCTCGATGGCGATACCTAATTTTTTTTTAAATTGAAATAAACAAAAATATAAACAACAAATTAAAAAAATGTTCATGAAGTATTTTGTACTAAATGTGTATATTTATATATAAATAAATCTAGTGCATACATAAATGTACATTTTTAACTATACATTGTTGTCTTGCAATTTCATTTCACAAACGTGCGTAGGATGTGTAACAATTCCTTTAGAAAAGAACAAATACTAATGCAAAAGTATAAATTTACCAACACATACATCAAGTCACCGCTGAAATATCCGGCGAGTAATCTGACATTTCATTTCACTCGCTCACTCACTCACTTTTGCTAGCTAAATCGATTTTCAGTGAAAAGTGACTCATCTCACTCACTCGCTGCGGTTTCGAATTAGCTAAATCTCGGCATAGATGTATTGAGTGAATAATATGGCCGTTACTGTAGCACTGCTGCAGTTCAAGTGCGGCATATTAAAAAACTGCCGCGGTGTGCTGTGTAGTGTCGCCCAGTTCCGCTGAAGTGCATTTCCGTCGAGGTTGCCTAGTGGGCGATGGGCCTAAAGAGGACAAACTGCATCAACATCATAATTTCGAAACATGTACTAATAAACATTCCCGAACACTTCCCATATCCTCCACCTTGTCCCAAATTCTAGCAGTATTCGCCATCTTTTCCACCATTATCTGTCACTCAAACTGGCACAATTCTTTCTTTCCGGTAAGCCATGGTAAGGAAAAGTTATAATTTTTTCCTCCTTCGTAAAATATCATCAAATAAAGTTGAAAATTCATTAAAAAGGTTAAAAAATTAAAAATATATTATATTAAATTTTATAAATATAATTAAAACAATGCGATAGTTAATTCATTTAAGTTTTAATCTTGCAACATAAATGTACATAAAACTAAAATAGCCCACCATGTGCAAAGTGACATTTTGTCGATTTGGGTTCCATGTGTGGTGTTTGAAAATTTTCGACGAGAAATTTTACTTTTAAGATGAATTTTCCACTTAAAATTTATTTTAAATTTAAGTTTTTACTAAACAAAAATTTTATTTTCAATTTTAGCCTTTCCAAAGATTCGTACAGACAGGCCGAATTGCCAAGTGCTCAGCGGGTCCCTTAAAGGGACGCCTCATCACTATTGTCGATGTTATCGACCAAAATAGGGTAAGAAAATTGCTTTTAACTAATTGACCACGTCTTAACGTAAAGAGAAAGAAACATCTTTGTGATGAATACGTTTTATTGATAGGAATTGCCGACTGATACATATATGAAGCTAACAAAACTTAATTTCTGATTGTTTACTCAGTCAATTACTAGTTGAGTTTTCCTCTTTATTTTTTTCTAATTCTTGTTCGTCACGTTTTTTTTTTTTGGCAGGTACTTATTGATGGCCCATTGACTGGTGTACCACGTCAAGAATACAGGCTTAGCAACCTTCACTTGACGAAATACCGCATCAAGTTCCCGTTCACAGCCCCAACCAGGATTGTGCGCAAAGCTTGGGTGGACAATGAATTGAAGGCCAAATGGAAGCAGACGCCATGGTCTATTAAATCACAAAACATTTGCAAGGTATGTTTACCAGTTCATTCAGTCTACTTTTAAAATATAACAAATTGATTTCTGTGATGAATACGTACTTGATAGGAAATGCCGGCTGATACATATATGAAGCTAATCGTCCTTACTGAAAAAATTTGTTTTCCATTCATTGTTTTGTTCGTCATTTATGTCCCCTTACTAATTTTTCTTTCGTCTTGTATTTCAGCGCACCCGACTGAATGACTTTGACCGTTTCAAGCTGAGGTATGCTAAACGCCAAAGGAACAAGCTTCTGACGGTTGCTTTTAACGCTCTTAAGAAGAGGACCAAGAGCGACGGAACCACACGTGTTTTGAAGAAGGACAGACGCGAGAGGATCCTCAAGTTGAAGGCAGAAAAGAAGGTTGGCGGCAAGAAGTAAACTGCACTTTTTTTGTCAATCCCTTTTTTATAAAGCCTTAAAAATAAATACTAAAAAATTGAACATTTGTATTTTTTTTTTATCGTTACTAATTTTACTTTGCCAAAGTAAAGGTGTGCATAGGACTATTTCCCCTATAATGGAACACTGGCTTACAAAAAAGTAATCCTCAACTGTGAAGAAATCGTTGAACTTAAATTCGTGATGTAAAGTTAATTACAGTTTAGTCCCTCGATAATGTAACTAATTAAAACAAGGCGTTTTCGGATTTAAGAGGGATTCACATTACTGGAACGGTTTTCAACAAAATCTACTTACACAACTGGCAAAAGACACTCCTTCATCGCAGCTGCATTCAAAATCTTGAAATATGTCCCGACAAATAACAATAAATCATCTAATATCGCACGCAAAACTAAAAAAAAAATTATAGAGGTGATATCGCACGCAAAACTAAAAAAAAAATTATAGAGGTGACAATGTAAATTTCTAGCGTTTCACATTTTAGAGAAATTCACATTATCGAACGACTACTGTACTTGCTGAAACTCAAATTATTTTTGTTAAATTTAATTTTCTTTTATTTACTTTTTTTTTTATAAAAAAATAAAAACTGGATAAAAAACCAAATTCCCTACTAATCGAATGCTTGTTTCTTAAAGCCGAACATATTTTCCTTTCTGCGTTTGTATAAGTTGAAAATCTGGGAACGTACACAGTTTAAAAGCTTTTTTTTCCAGAAAGTGTTCGACTACCGGGTGTGTTGGGAATTAGGCAACTGTACACTATTATGCATAGACTGATTTGAGCTGAAGTAGACTATCTACAACATTAAATAAATGCTTATTAGGATGAAGGGTGTAATTTTAACTCAAACATTTCCTGTGATAACAAGAACAAATTTGTGTGGTGGTCTTAAAAGTCGGGCTCTCCAACTAGAATAAGGTCAAGTTCTTGCAGTTTTTTGAACACCAATTTTAAGAGCAACAAATGCGTTTGAAAATGATATACGTGGAGTAATGTTCCATTCTAATAGCATCAAGTTGAAAGGAGGATAAAGCAGGCAAAATGCTTACAGGCAAGTTCTTGAAATAATTTTTGGATTTAATTTAATACAAAGACATTTTTAAATTCTGTTTCATTTTTTTTAAAAATCATAATCAACTATGTATGTGGTGTTACTTTAACCTATGTCATTTAATGCTTTCCATATATTAATTGCCAATTATTAGGATGATTGTAGCCCAAAAAAATGGGCAAATGTAAGAACAAACTCATGTGTTCTTCCTTTAACGCCATGGACACCTTGACCCAGTTTCGTAGCCATTCAATCATCTCCTCGTTGCTTAGGTTACTTGGATTCAAACCCCTAATAAAACAGGCATATCGAATCGACTCCTGTGGCATATTATGTACATCACCCTCACGGGTAATCGCCAGATCCATAAAATGAATAATGAAAGCAAGTTCAGCCATTCGATGTCGTCTAAAGAATCCGCCCGGCAAGCCGTACATCAATGCAAGCAGTTTCTAAAACAGATACGTTAAAACAACAAATAAATGCGATCACTACTTACGATATGTTTGGAGCTCAGGGAATTAAATTGATACGGTGGCTTTGAAAAGACCTCCTTTGCTTCCAGGAGTTGTTCCACAGAAGGATGAAAACCACTTCCTAAAAGTCCTAGAATATTTTCTATTTTTTCATACTGTTCGTTCTTTTTCGCGCCCTTTAAAAGTGCCTGCAAGCATCGCAACACTGCGCGGTTGTTGCTAAGCCTTTCGGAGAGAGCAAGCTGTTGGAATTCAGACTTCTGCTGTAGTGTCCAGAAATGGGAGCTCAAAAATGTCCGCGGGTACATATAACTAGAATGACAAAATTATATTATAATCTAAAGAATTGAGAACATACTTACGCAAGAGGAAAAGCGACATAGCCAACCATTGGTAGTGATGAAAGAACTATTGCCGGTGCCACTTTGATCATGTCTCTGGGCATTTGCATATACAGTTCAAGTTCTTTTCGATTGAGTGCCTTTGGCCCTTTGGGAGAGTCATTGGCAATGCGGGATATCTTAAGGTATTTTTTCATGTCTGAAAAGAATTCCTTCATGCCATCAAAAAATATGCGATACACATTTACAGCTGACGGGAAATTTTTTTCGAGCACTTTGTCATAGTTTTTCACGTAATCAAAGAACCGACTCAGCATATAACCTTTAACATTTTTACGAACAGTTTCTCGAGAAAGCTTACTGCCGGGCTTGGGTTTTGGGGCTGGTGGCGGATTATTGTTGCTGTTGATAAGAGTTGATTATTTGTTGATAATATTTTTCAACAATTATTTACGTACCTAGAACATTGACGAATAAGTTGAAGTGATGAAGGAATCGGAATGAACCGGGAATCTGAACCGCACGTTAGACGTGCGATTCTTAAAGCCAAAGCCATATTACGCAAACTTAAAGTCCATACATTTTTTATTTTTGATCATAAAAAATATAACTTTATTCGTTATCTTCCTGAAATTCGAGGAATTTTTAAGCTGGCTAGATTAGATGTAAGATGTTTCAGATGCAGATGCGGCTGTCAAAGTTGTCAAAATCATGCGTTATGTTCGTTACGTTTTCGGAGTAGAGCCCATAGAAATTGGAAATCAAGACTTCCAGTGTTAAGGATCGAACAGAATGCAGCGTTGTCGCCCGAAATAAAATTAATGTACCATATTTTATGAAAAAAATACAAATTCTTTTATTTTGTTGAAAAAACTGTAATCAATTTTATAACGGGTCTAATACCTACAACAACAAAAGGTCAAAGGAATTCATTTTCTCTAATCGTGCATTATAAACAAAAATATGAGTTTTTGTCCACTTTTTATGGAATTTGACCAATTTTCATTAATTTTGATTGAAATTTGCTTAATTTTAAGCAAAATAATGGAAATAAAAAAACATGCCAAATTGAACTTTTTTGTGCCACGAACCCCTTCTAGCTAACTGTTCTATAGTAACTCTTTTTTATGTTTGGCCACTTTGGTCGGATTATCTTTACGTCTTTATCTTAAGGGCTTAAAAAAAAATTTGCGAACAAACTAAATTAAATCTTGTTATCCGCGATCCCATTCTCACAATCTGAAATTCCGAACACAATACGAAAGCCACCAAATACATTACTGGTTATACAAGAAATAATAGAAATACAATTCACACAAAAGCCCAAAAAGTGCGTATACGCCCGAGTGCATCAATAAAATAATAAAAACAATATTTAATAAAAGTTGGTTAAATTTACCTACCCAATACCCGGCCACGCCTGTTTTACTTTTGCGTTAGATACAAAATTCATCTCATTAAATAGGATATCATATTATTTGTTTTTAGAATCTTTTTATAAAATATCTAAATCAAATACAAAAAATTAAAAAGAATTTTACCTTTACGTAAATAAAAGTAAAATTACTTTTGTAAGAAAAGTGCTCCTCCACCAATTCAAGCATCCAGGTAGTTAGATTTTTTTTTCATAAATAACGGAATCCAAAAAGTAAATATTAAAACTTTTTTCGATAATACATACCTAATCATTAACAAAACCTTATGAAATATAATCAAAAAATTAGATGTGGTCAATAATTATTAGAGGTATGAACATTTTTTGATATTTTTGCATGTCTTGCAAACATACTCATAGTAAGTAGGTATACTCATAGTAAGTAGGTATATCGACAGCAAAAATATCCACCGTATTTAAAAATGAATAATTTAAATTTTGTGCCATAGTTACGGTCTTAATAGTTTAGCAAGATAGTCCATATTACAGTTTCCAGTTCAAAATGGTTTCAAAAGACACATTTTTCGATTAACCAGTTTATTTTAAGATTTGTTGCAATTGCCTTAGAATATTAACAGGCACTAAGTTTAACTAATAACTTTAGAATATGCACGGATGGCATGATGAAAAAAACAATACTTTGTTTATTGGAGCACGTTAATAATAATTTTTAACTTACAAATTTAATTGTAGAAAATAAACAAACAAACATAATTTATCTACATATTATCTACATACTTACGAGTATGTTTGTACATATGAAAATTTAAAATATTGTCAATCAGTTAATTATATGTTTGTATGTATGTATTATAGTGTCCATAGGTAGGTACATTTAATGTACAATCCAAGAAAATTGGTTGAGAAGCGTGACTCCTACCAAGTAATTTAAGAATAATTTTTTAAATTTTATCTAAGCTACCAAAAATAGCAATCTGAATTAAATTAAATAACTTAATTTGATGGCACAGATCATGAAGAACTAGGGCCTAGTGACTAACAACTCTCAACCATTCCTGTGTGCGTGTCTGCAGGAATGGAGGGGACCTACAGTTTATTGCCGAATCCGAACGGCTAACGAGCGGCACTTTTCTGTGACAGGAGTAGGTACTCTTGGAGGATTTGTCAATTCCTCGCAAGAGGCAGTAGCAGTTTTTTCTTTTAAATAAATAGGTGGCGAGGCTGGGGATCGAACCTTAGACCTCCGGCATGACAGTCCATCGCACTAACTATCACGCCACGGCTACTACAGCAATTAATGAATTAATTAAAAAAAAAAAATCTTATCACAGCAAACATAAGCGTATATGTAGCAAGTTTTTGTTAAAAACTAATATTTTAAGATTTTATTACACAAATGCATATTTTCAATTGTTCTTTCGCATCTTTAAATTGCAAATATTTTCCAAAGTAAACGTAAAAGTAAATCTGTCATAGTTAAGAAGAAATTCTTTTTGGCTTATATACCTATTTCGCTTGTGTATTCTAAGACACTCCAAGCAATGATTCCTTTATTTTCGTTAGTTGGAATAAATTGCTACGAATTTAAATATATTCTATTCTCATCTAACTACATTGGAAATATATAATGTATGTACATATACCTACTAAGATATCCTTTCGTAAAAGTTTGATGGTCAATGTTGTTTATCAAAACAAAAAAATGCATTATGATAAAAAAAAGTTGTATTCGCTGAACAACAATACCAAATGTGTACTTTCATATTACATACCATACCAATACCATGCTTGTCGTTATAAGACTCTCTGGCCACTCCGCGCAGAACTCAAAAATCATGGAGCAAAAGCTACTGAAATCTGAAACACCTATGTCGAAATGTCTCCCACCCGCGTTGACTCAGTTCATTCTCAGGCACCGTGCGCTAAACATATCTGATAGAAACGGTTTTGTCTAAAGTTTAATAATGTTCGTCTCTGAAAAATTTGCAACTTAGCTAGTGGAAATTATTAAGTGTGGTCGCAGTCATTTCTACATTTAATCCTAAAAAAAATGTATCTATAGAAGTAAAGATGTAATTTAATTTAATAAATCGCATTTTCGTGCTTTTATTATAAATTACGTAGATAAGGTGACCATCAATATTAGAATTGGTTTTCTCCATCAGGAAATGTGTCTGTAGAAAAGAATGTACCTAGATATAAAGTGAAATATCCTTGAGATATCCTTATCTATAGTTTTTTGTTGTTCTTCTGTAAGTTTCTCTGTAAGTGTTGTATCTAAAACCTCGGATGAACAAGGTTATGAAACAAAAGTAAAAGTGAATAACAAATCTCGGATATAATGTGCAAACGAAAATTTGAAAAAAAGTAAAAATACATAATGTATCGTATAGTATAGCAGGGATACAAACGGAGAAACGGTTAAAATAAGAAAAAAAGGAAAAAACAAAATAATTGCCGTGATGCTCGTGTAATCTTACAATCTTTACAATAAGATAAGTATACTTGCATAGAAACGAAAAAAAAACACTCTGTTTCAAATGAAAAATCAGAACCAGAAAGAGTCATCCGAGCTTCGCTCTTCTGGGTCTGGCTCTGGCTCTGGACAAACCCCGATAGCTGTATTTTTGCCTTGAAGATGTTATGAAAAAAAAAATAAATACAAATGCGAGTATAGAAAACCTCATCACAATACAACCTCCCGGCTTCGGTTCCTTGCACATTAAAGGATGTGTGTACATGTTTGATGCTTTTATCTAACCTTCTATGGGTACACATAACATTTCAAGGATACATAGACAAGAGCAAAATTATTTGTTGGAATACCCGCACTTTTTGTCGCTCTTATACCTTTTTTTTTTATCTCTTCTCTAGAGTGAAATGTCGAGTTAGAAAGATGAGTCCTCTGTATACTCGTAGTTTGTTGATGCTTTAGGATGTTGTTGTTTACTCAAAAGCGAACTGTCATTTTAATTACTTTCAAGGAGGTGACAACTGAGAAGGACATCCATGGAAGTTAGTGCAAGATAGCTATAAATGTATGATTTTTAAGGTTCCACATACGCCACAGTGAACCGTTTTATTTTCATTTTTATTTTAGCTTTGATTTACTTCTGTCGTCGCGTCACGTCACTATGGTGTAGTTTTCTTTGAGAACTTGCAATTTCGTGTGACTTTGTGCCTTATATGACAGGATGTTGAACATGCTAATGTGAAATTAATTATTTATGCAGCGAGTTTTTTTTTTTTTTAAGGGTTGAGGTGTCATTTTGTGTGATGCCATGATGTTTCCACTAAAGGGTGGAATGATAATCAATATTTATTATCAATCAAACCCCTAGTAAGGCCAATTGCCAAAGAGTGATGTGTCAATGGTAATGGTTTCAACTTTCAACAAGTGTTTTTATTCTACATGCACTCATACTGTTACATAGTTAATCTGATTACTGCTTTAGTATTTTTTTGTTGTCTTTCTAGAATAAAAGAGGGATATACCTACATACATACATACATTATGGTTCTTTGACTTTAGTTTGGTTGTGTGATCGCTTAAGTTGCAAACTCATTAATTAAGTTTATGTTTGTGACATTTAGCTAGAGATAAAGATAATGGCGCTCATATCATAAACAGTTTAACTTATTAGTTTATGGATATTATGAAAAAGCTGTCAGGGTTATTTATTTGGGTAGGTAATTAAAAATTCAGACAGGCCGTGAGAAATCCATTGAAAACATTTATGAGACAAGCTTTGCTTCAACAGAAAATTAATTTTAATTCAATAAAATACCTTCTTTGAGTACGCCGATAATTTTAAAAATTAACAATTTATATAAGCTTTGTTTTTTAATAAAAAGGATATTTTGGTGAACAGGAGATAAGACAATTGAGTATTTTTAATTTGAATTTTTCATAATTGATATCAAAATTTACATACATATGTGTATGGACAGTACACGCATAGAGATGCTTTGTGTAAGAGACTCAATTCAACAAATAAAATATTATCATTCAAGTTTTGGTGCAGATATGAAAGGAAAAATATTTGGGTGCTGTAAAAATGGTTGGCGGATTCTCAGATTCGGTAATTGTCATTTGCGATAACAATCAACAATTTTACTGCGGAAAAATGGTTAACACATCAGTTTACTAAAATAACTACTTTCCTGTACTTTTTTCGATCAGATCCATATGTATATACATATATATACATATTTGTCTTTGTCAATAGTGATTTAGAACGAGTTTTTATGCAAAATAAATATCCTTTCAGATAAACCATCCTAAGGAATCTTTGTTATGGAAACATTAAGCTATTGCAACAAAAATGAAAATATAAGCTACTACGTAGCCACCCTTAACAATCGTTACAATCTCTTGAAACAATCGATCCAAAATTGAAATTTATTTTATACGTCATCGATTTTATCGCTATCTTCAAACGATGAGCGCTTTGTGCAGTACCAAAATCTCAACCAAAAATTTCTGATTTCTCTGCGATATCTCAAAAAAGGTGGATTTTAAGCTTGAAACAATATTAGATAACAGCAAGAATATACAACAAAGTTCAAAAGGATAGCTAAGGATCTCTTGAATGAAATAATTATATTTAACCAACCTTCTGCTGTTTTTAATTTCAAACCTTTTGATAATTTTAAACAATTTAGCTTCACCTTACTTAAATTGTGTCCCATATTTAATAACGACATTTATGATACTAATGACTAGGTTGACCAGATCTATACCCACGAAAAAGAGGACACCTCAAAAATTGGTAACAATGGCTTCTGTTTTTTGTTCTCGCACTGGAAATGTGCTGACCAATTTTTGAAATCTGGCAAAATGCATCTCAAGAACTTATGACTGCAGTTGCAGTCAACGGCGATTACACCTTCCGCTGCAGACACCTGGTCCTCCAATTTTGAATGTTTTGGAATGCGAAATTCTGTATAATATTTCTACATGAACTCCCAGATTGTATTTTATATTTGTGTTTTTTAGTTTGTAAATGCTGGTCTTGATCTGTTTTTTCCTTGTTGTTGTTTGCCACAGAGAATTCAAGAAGGGCAAAAGACAATTAATATGTTGTTCATTTACATTTTTTTTCCTTGAACATTGGGCATAATTTTCTGCAGATCTTCGTTAACGTACATTTACGCGTTGGTATTTTGTTTCTGTTTAGACGATTGTTAAAAAAAAACAAACAATAGATTGCATTGTGAATGAGCTCATTAGGTCATGTTCACACCAGAAAGATACAGACAATTTCTGAATTATTGTTGAAAAAAAAAGTTTTGTTATAGTTTTGTGATGTCGAAAAATTTACTTAACTCAGAAAACCGAAAAAGAGGACAAATTGCCTGTTTTCCCAAAAAGATACCGGGCATTTTAAAGACAAAAAGAGAACATGTCCTCTGAAAAGAGGACGTCTGGTCAGCTAACTAATGACGCATCATTAGAAGCTAGCTTCTCAAAACTTAAGATTATAAAAACATATCTTTGTTCAACAATGACCCAAGAGCAATTAACCGGTTTTCAATATATTTCAGTCGGAAACACACATTCTTAATTGTATTGTAGAAAGCGAGAAATTGCTACAAGATTTGCGAAAATAAAATAGCACAGAGCAGCATATTAGTTTCAAAATTTTGAAAACATGTATTTTGTCGAAAGCCTTGAGCTGTAAATCACTAGGCCCCAGTTTTTCATGAGCTGTTGTTCCACCAAATTTATTTATTTATTTTTTATTTTCTTAAGGGCCCTACACACGATCAATGCTCATTGACAATAATTTTTGTGGATATTTTTTGTCAATGAAAATTGATGAAAGATTGCCATCACACGTATCAATGATTATTGACAATAATTAAAAAAAAATTCCTTCAGAATTCGGGAAATTTAAGACGTAAATTACACATTACTCTTATTTACTTTTATTCATTATTATTTGTTTGCCTTTAAGTACACAACACAACCACCATTGAGAAAAAACTTTGATACTGCCATAAAACATCAAAATATTGACAGTTACATTGATGAAAACCAAATTTATTTTGGTTCTCATCAATGTGATGTTCATTGACAATTATGACATTGAAGAGCCTACGATCGATCAATATTGGCCGCGTTCGGGGGCTATGCAGATAGGCTATTTGAGATACTTTAGTATCGGATATGTTTTCGAACGAACGGGGTAGGTTACCTATCAAAAATCAAAACAGCTGACAAAAGTTTATTTATTTTTTCCCAGATCTCTGCTGTGTCTTCAAAAACGTATGTTGTGTCCTTCCAATTGACAGATATATTCATTTTATTTATTTTTGCAACAATTTGTATAGGCATTTTTATGTTTAAAAGCCAAAAAACAACAACAAAAAATAAAAACAAACAACTACTCAAGCGACACCCGAAAACCAAAAGTCAGCTGTAATCAGCTGTTCCTCGCAAATTGCGCGTCGTATAGTTTAGTATCCCGAAAATTTTAGGATAATTCAATTCATTTTATTAAGTCTTTTCTTTTTCTTTACAATGAATACATTTGTCTTTTTCTTACACTAAGATATATTGAGAACTGTATAGTATGGCCCTCTTGTTTTAATGACATATGCTTCTATGTTGCTGTACTATTTACACGTTTAGAGAGCTCTTGCTCATGGAGCTATTCACAATTATTTTGACGTTTTAGTCGTAATTTTAGGATAGCTTTAGATTTGTTTTTGACAACAGCTGTTTGGTTCATCAGCTGAATTTTCCTATGGCATTACAACAACACAAACCTATCCGGATAGGTTTGGCTTGCCCCCAGAACGCGGCCATTCAGCGAAAAATGACTGCTTCAATAAATATTGTCAATAAACATTGATAGTGTGTAGGGCACTTTAAATATGTATAGTAGTATACTAGCTTACCCGGCAAACTTCGTTCTACCTACTACACCTAATTGATTAAATTATTAATGTTCCTTTCGAAAGTCGAGCAAGCTCCAATTGTTATCACGACTTTCCGACTTTTCCGGCCTAATTTTCCAATTTTTATCTCGGCAGTGTGTTTATCTGGTTTAATACAAATCCAACAGAAAAAACTTCATGCAAATCGAATAATGTTTAGCAAAGTTATGCGCGTACGAAAACAATTTAATTTCGGAAATTTTGAAGTTTCAAGGCGTTTTCATCATTTTCGTACTTCTTCGGTCGAATTTTTGGATGATGTTTAGCCGAGTTATACGCGTACGAAACACAAAAAAAGGATTAATTTTTATATATTATTGGTCTTATTAATTACATTTTTGGCTGTTTAAACTATGTCTAAGTATTTCGAAACAGTCGGAAATATGCTTTATTTAATAAAAAAAATATTGCATTTCTCAAGGTTTAGACAATAGATTACGTTGTCTAAAGCAAGATAAAACGAAAAGTCACTTTAGGAACAATTAGAAAGGTTTTTTAAAAACTTGGACGGCTGTCTAAAGTTAGACAATGTTTATTAATACGACCATAAGATTTTATGGATGTTTTTTTAAGAATTGTTCTTTTTTAAAGTTCATATACAAAAGCAATAAGAGTTATTTAAAAAGAGGCAACATTTTTGTATGGTGCCTTCTCTTGTATTAATTATTTCTTAGTAAAACGATAAATTCATCAGGTATTAACCATATAAGAGCATCTTTCGTTTATGAAGTTTTTATAATATATACATGCCTTACTCCTACAATTCCTCTTTAAAAAAAAAAAAAAAAACTAAAAACAAATTTAAAACG
The DNA here is from genome assembly GCA_947049315.1 of Epistrophella euchroma. Lineage (NCBI taxonomy): Eukaryota > Metazoa > Arthropoda > Insecta > Diptera > Syrphidae > Epistrophella > Epistrophella euchroma. The sequence goes on along the minus strand of OX346247.1, from coordinate 15,213,700 downwards.
ATTAGCTTATCCATATACAATAGAAAAGCATTTAACATCAAAATGTCTCACAAGCATCAAACCGAAAACTTTTTGACATTTTGACATTTCGACATTTAATAGCATCTATAACTGTTGCCTATATATTTGTCCATACATATGTTTCAGCTAGCTATGTGTTGTGTATACCGTACTAGAGAGACATAACAAAGAGAAATAAATTTGAAAATTAAAAAAAAAAAAATAAACCCCGTCGTCGTCGTCGTCGTAACTCTATTTATACATCCATTTTCTTTTCTCATAGAATTTTTCTTTGAAAAATTATCTTTTACTAGTGGGCTTTCGAAATGTGTGTTCATCGCCTGTCAATGGCTTTTGAATACGCCTTTGTTTTTAAAAATTATATTCTCTATTGTATTTTTTTTTAAGTTATTCCAACTACCAAGTATCATAATCAGATCTCAACATGCACTTAAGAGTATAGCTTGTGTAACGCTTTTTAATTTTTATTGTGAAAACAATTAGAATGTTATTTTTGATTTGTTTGAGCAATGAATGCAACGGAAAAACAGAATCACACCTGCATCAGTTGAAGAAGGATTAATAAAACAAAAATAATAAACAAATCAAAGATTATTTTCAATTTGAATGAGAACTTCGAAATACATCGGAAACAAAATGCCTATCAACATATTAGATGTGGATCATTTCGCAATAAGTGCCATAGTCACCGGTGCCATGCAAATAATATTTTTTATGATCAACTCGGCGTTCCATATGGATAAACTTACGGATTTTGCCGGTGGAGTAAACTTTATAATTATAGCTCTCTTGACATTCTACTTGGGCCAAATCGACCGACCTTCCAAGGTGAGTACTTTAATTATTCGTCACCCGCAAAAGCACACATCCGATGCAGTAGTGGTGGTGCAATTTTAAGTTATTACATACATATTCACATATTCACATTTCCTTCTTGTGTTTAGTACCCCAACGATAGTGCAACGCTATCGGAAATCAATCAACCTCTAAACTAGTAGTCGTAGTCGGTAGCCTCCTGACCGTGACCATGAAAGGAAATTTTAAATTTGTTTTCTTTTGTTTTCAAATTCAAGAAAATTACTCTATTAAGCTGGCCAAATGCCACTTGATAATATCAAGGTTGTCTACCCCTTTTTTAAAATAAAAAAAAAAACACATTAAACTATTTCTTAAGGACTTTCTTTTTCAAGAGTGTTCTCTATAAGCTGAGTAAGGAAGAGCACTTATTCATAAATGAACTTCTCCAGCTTACCTCCTATAAAAAAGCATTTGTGGCAATTTAAATTTTTTAAGATTTTTCTTGAAAACTTAGGCCACACATTGAATTTCCTTCTCATATAAACAGATAATCATTATTTAAGCCACACGATAAATCAACAATATTTTTTTTTTGTTCAAGTTTATTAGTTCTTAAGGAGAAATTATTTTTGATTCCATACGAGCTTAAAAATAAACAAGAAAAACAATGTGTATAGTATCAAAAAATGTTTAAAATAAATCAAATGCACGATTATTACATTTATGTAGATGTATATCACATTTTTTTTTTTTAATTAGTGAAATAAATTTGTTTGAAAATGTATTCAAATGTTTACTCTTGCTATGAAACCTGAAAATTGGACATATATATTTATTGACAGAGAGTTTTTATTGTTTTTTTGTATTGTTTTGTTTGTTATTTCAGTCATATGACAGCCGTCAGCTGATGATAACAATTTTTGTTTGTCTCTGGGGTGCGAGGCTATCTGGATATTTATTGTACAGAATCGTAAAAATTGGTCGTGACAAACAATTTGAAGATACACGAAGGAATATAATACGATATGCAATATTTTGGACATTTCAGGTAAGAAACTAATAATTTGTTGAAGAATATATAACTATACATGAATATTTTTATTAATGATGGTAAAGAAAATTAAAAAAAAAAAAAAAAAAAAAGTTCACGTTGGGCGCCACCTAAGAAGTTAAGTGTGTGTATCAACTTAATACAGTAATACATTCATCAGCATATAAACCTTTTTGTTTTATTTAATTTTTCTATTTTTGTCAAAATTCAAGAAAATGGGGTAAGAAGTAACTCTTAATTTATTTAAAAACTATAAACTATCAATTTGTCACTATGAATGGTACACTCGAAGAGCAATGTTTATTTCTTTATTTCATTGTATTTGATACAGAATATCTGAATAACTTTGCTATGGTCTTTGTTTGTAGAAAACAATTAATAAAAGAAAAGAAAAGGCTCCACACTGGGCGCCATCTACAAAGTATTATATTGTTGATCCACTGTACACATTTAGCTTGGTCTTTTTAAATGTCTTTAATTTTGATCGAACCATTTCCTTAACTTTTTCCATTTACATAAAAATATCAAAGATCATGAATCCCTGAAGAGGACATTTAATATGATTTTTGACACATAATACTAAAATTTTGTATTTAAACTTTTGTTCCAAGGATGAATTCATGCATTTTTCATTACAAATGAGAAATAACTCCTGGAAATATTTTTAGATATTATTAAACTTTAACAAAATCAAAATTCAAGTAGAAAGTATGAATGTACGTAAGTACATTCATTTGTGTATACGAAAACTATTTTCAACAACATGTAAAACATTACCTTGATTCTATGTCACAAAACTAAAAGGAAAATTATTGTATTCACTGATGAGTAACTTGCGACGAAAATAGCATGCAAAACAAATCAATGAAGACGATGCAACCCCTAGGGTGCACCTAAAAGGCTTTATAATTTCCTATCGGTATCACACGAGTGGCAATCAAAAGTCAATCGATGGGGTGGGGTGGGGAGTTGCTTCTGTTGTTTCATTTATTTTTATACAGCACATAGATAGATATTGAATTATATGATATCTCCTGTTGTGTTCAATCTGCATTCATTTCAAATATAAAAACGTGTGTAGCACCCCAAAGAAGTTCCCTTTATGGCGCCTAACGAACGTAATTATGGTTCATTATTTAAACGTATAACTTATTTCTGTGCACGCTCGTAGGACTCTTTTGACTATGTACCTTTTTCTCCTTTGACGTCCTTATGGCAATACTCAAGAAACTCATATACTTACATATTTATTTATATAAAATTGCAAAAACCAAAAGCATTGCATGTTATTGGTGGTAATCACGAAAATTGCATGTTTTTTCTAAGGTAGGTAAGTTTGAACAATCGAAATAAAAAAAAAAAAACTTTTGGAGATTAATGAGAAATTTAGCTTGAAGATGCGAATTGAACGTTAACACTTTCCTTGGTGATGGGTTAATTTGGGTACATACCAAGTGAAACTTTTTTTATACAATTTGGTAATTAACTCATCTTCTTTATGCAATTAGGCCCTTTCTTTGGAGAGTTTTTAGCAAAGTGAGTATATAAATTTGTAACGAATATCGGCAAGGGCGTACGCAGGATCGATTAGGGGGTAGCAAACTCACATTTCATTTTTATTATTTTTTAAAGCAAGATATCGGCCGGTACAAATAAACATAATAGACTAGTAGCCCGTGGCGTAATGGTTAGTGCGTTGGACTGTCATGCCAGAGATCTGGGGTTCAATACCAGCCGCTTCCACCTTAAGTTTTTTTTCGGAGCTACTACTTCTTGTAGTACTCCAAGAGTATCTCTTGTCATAGAAAAATGCCGCTCTCCTTAGCTGTTCGGATTCGGCAATAGACTGTAGGTCCCCTCCATTCATGCAGACACGCACACAGGAATGGTTGAGAGTTGTAAGTCGCTAGGCCCTGGTTCTTCATGAGCCATTTGTGCCACTAAATTTATTTTATTTATAAGAGTTCACAGCAATTTTTGGGTGTGAAATATAGCAAAAATTTAATGATGCAATAAGATAGGTCTTTAATTTCTATCCGCAAATATGCAGGTCTTGCAAGTTGTGGTTGGGGCGTTGCTGCAATAAAAATGCATTTCTTTCTGAAAGCCTAGATAAAAGGTATACGATTAAAAAACTTTATATAATAAAAAAGCTGAATACCATAGACATGATTCTGTATGCAAGACGCACTACAAAATTGAATTTTCAATGGGGTGTCCTGCTAAGATGACGTCAGCTTAGCAGGTCAACTTTCTCAAAACTACAGATAAACGGTCCAAGAGTGGATATATATTGATAACTACTTATTTGCTAATTAGTTACGAAAAATCTTTTCCTGAAAAAAAAATCGTATGACTAAAAATTGGTTCTTGCTTTTAAAAAATGACCTTGATTTGAAAACAAATAAAAATAATACCCCACGATTGTTATAGATTAGGGCGAATCCTTGTAGTAACTACATGCCAAGACTAAAACATTAATTTTAGTATTTTAAGATCTCATGCTTTCTTAGAATAAGCTACCTACTTGAACTATAAACCAAAGTTTTATTTCTTTTGTAAAAACAAAAACTTTTTTTAAATAAAGTACCTAGATAAGTACATAACAACTATGTACGACTATGTTACTATGTATAAATCTAATTTGATGCAATTTCCACGAAACATGCCAATTTGCCGATTCCAACCCGTTTATCAAGACACATTCGTTGTAATTTATTTTTTGGAAAGACCTTGCAACAGGTTAAATTTTGGCAATGTTTTTATATAATACAAAATGGTACTGGTTTTTGTGACTGAATAAATTTAAATGTTTTTTTTCAACTAAGCTTGTGAATAGGAACTTGAAACTTTCAAAGTCATATTTGTGGGATGTGATTTCAATCTTCTTTAGACTAAATTACACACATAATTCTAATATACTACCTATTTACATACATATTCATATGTACAACATAATGTACGTTTGCTGACAAGATTTATCATATTTAATTTATGTATATACACTTTTGAATTTTTTTTTACAGGCAGTGTGGGTGTACGTTGTATCACTTCCTGTTATAATAATAAATTCTCCACGTCACTCACAACCACATGCTCCAAAAACTATGACAACATTGGATTCAGCTGGTTCCGGGATGTTTGTTGCCGGATTGTTAGCGGAAACATATGCTGACTTACAAAAGTTCTCATTCCGCCAGGATCCGGCAAATCAAGGAAAGTTCTGCAATGATGGTAAGAAAACTTAAATCAACTCCCCTGAAGTTTGAAGGTTTTCCCCCGGTTTTTCTCAATAAATTAACAAACGTCAATTTCATATTTTGAAATTAAGGTATTATAGTGTAAAGCATACATACATAATACTCGTAGTAAGGGGAAAGTGGGAGATTTGGTCAAATGTGAGACATAAACCATCTGTCACAATATTTCACCGCCAATGAAATTATTTATTTATTTATTTCTATTAGGTATTTTTAATGGATTTACATATTTTAAGAATTCCTTTTAGTCGGAGAGAAAAAGTGTGTAGGCAAATTATATACTATTCAGCTTGCAATTTTTAACATTGTTGACTTGGATTCGACTTATTGTCTAAACTAGGGAAATATGGACTGGAACAGCTCATACCTACCAATATTATGGGTTTTTTCATTGGTAAATTTAGATTTCAATAAAAAAATTGATTTATTTTGTGGCGAATGTAACACAATTTCAAATTGATTTGTTTTTGTCACTGTATTTGTGCATTATAGCTTCTATGTCAATATTCAATTTATTTACATGGCGATTAATGAGAATCCCCACACTGCCGCGACGCGATTATTCACTGGCGACATGAATAATCGCGTCGCGGCAGTGTGCGGACTCTCATTAATCGCCATGTAAATAAATTTTGATTGCGGAAAGTGTCGCTGTCGCGCCGAACGTGTCGCGTTGGTTTGGGAGAGCCTTTATGCTTTAGACTTTAGAAAAAAAAAATAATTGTGAAGTCACTGGAAGATTCACAATGAAGAAGAAAGATTCAGCTCATCTATTCTACAGAATAGCTATAAGTAATGTCTGCAAAATAACGATTTCGGTTTTTCTAAATTTTATCAAAAAAGTTCGGTTTTTAATGTTAATTCTTATATAGTGGTTTAATAATTCGAAAAAACACTGCGATAACCCCCAATATATGTACATATTCATTGTAGTTTTAGGAACACAAGAGCGAGTCAGTGTTGCCAAGTAGATATTTTCAGAAATCTGCAATGGTGACGAAAAAATATCTGCAATGCAGATATCTAATAAAAAAATGCATTTTATAAATAAATAAATATTTTTTCTCAAAAAAAAAATAACAAGAAAATTAACTTAAAAATTCAATAAATAAAAATTAAAATTAACTAGATCACAATGTAAATGTTACTAATTTAGATCATAATTTTTCATTATTAGTATTTAAATCATACATACTTAAGTTGAATCTCCAAAGCATATCTTTATTAATCTTAAATTCAGTGCAGTTTTTGTGGTTTATTATAATAAATTTTTTGGAAAGAAGAACTTTACTCAGTAAGGATGCTTCCAATTTATTTCTTATTTTGGTTTTATTTAAATTGATTTGCGAGAAAATGCGTTCACCATTATCGAAAAAACTATTTTTTTAAGAATGGGAGAGCATTCATTTTCATCCCCTCGTTCAAACGAAAAAATTTCATGTCGAAAATTTTCGAATGACATTTTTTGATCCACAGCAATGTCAAAAAATTTTAAGATCTTCTTGGTCTATTACCTTCGGAAAGAACTTGAAAAGGGAACCAATTGATTTATTTCTACCGATAACAAAGTAACGAGGTTCAATCAGATTTCTTTTGCTCAACCAGTCAGCCGCTGTCGCCGTTTGAATTTTGTTATAATTTTTTGTTTTGAAAAACGAAATCTTATTTTGACAGATGACTGCGTTCGCTTAATTTGATTTCATGATTAAAATAGAACTGAATGCTAACAAAAATGACAGCATATAGTACCGATGAATTGTTTTAAAAAGAACAAAATATTTTTGTAGGCATCTTATGTAGACAAAATCTGCAGTGCAGATTTGTAGATTTTAAAAGTCTGGGAATGGATAAAAAAAATTGATAAATCTGCATCCTTGGCAACGTTGGAGCGAGTTTATGCGATCCAGTCGTGTATTTTACTTTCAGAGATTACAAAAAGCACTTGATTCAGTCAATATGAACAGGGCTAATTGCTGCAAACTACATGATATGACATTATTATAGGAGTGTTCGGTGAGGCTGTTCCGAACAGTTTGGAACAGTTTAGAACAGAAAAGGACAGGTTTTTGCTGTTCAGTGAGAAATTTTCTGTTCTAAACTGTTCTGACTTGCTGTTCAGTGAGTCTGTTTGGAACAGTTTAGAGCAGGATTTTCTGTACTTGCCTTTGAGGTAAAACAACTTAGAACAGAGATTTGTGAGAAATGTCAAAATCAGTTGTTGTTCTGTTCTGTCCTGTTCTGATCTGTTCTGACTATTTCTTCACTGAACAAAGCTAATGTTATCAAAATCATTTATACAATGAGCAGGATAAATGAAATTTCAAACACATAATAAAGCGGCCCATACATACAACACAAGTGTGTGCACCGGTGTCATGACACCAGTGTGGCCTTCCGCCATACACACACCACATTTGAGTACACTGACACCAGTGTCAACACAAGTGTTGTGTGTATGGGCCGCTTAAAAGTTCAGTGAACTGGAATAAACGCCTAAGCCAATAAATGTCTTCAATCGCCAACCTACAGTGCCAGCCTAGTCGAAAAAAAAAATGATTTATTTCTCAACTAAAAAAGGAAGCTGCAATATCTGCAAACCATTGAACTCGTGTTTACTCATCTATTCTTAATTTGCATGCCAAAACGGCTAATAAGGTGAAACTTTAATTAAAACCAAAAAAAAAAAAAAACAAGTAAGAAAATAAACCAACACCACACTGTTGCTTGGATTTAAGCTCAGGCTGAGGCTGACGGGCTAGTCAAAACACTCTATCTATGTATAAGTAAGCGAATTGAAATTTAATTATCTGTGAAATGGGCTGTGTGATTAAGCTCATGGCACCGCTGCCACAGCATGCATTTATCGATTCGATTTTTGATTGAATTTTAATCTCATTATACAGCAAAACTGCCAAGCTATGACGGCAAACAAACATGGTAGTCCTGTGGTAGTTTTATGTCGTAGGTGTTTGGAATACCTATGTATACCTGCACCTATAGCATATTTCTTGTCAAATCGCCCATCTCATAGAATAACGTTTTATTCAGAACGATAATAATGAAGATCGTGAAACTATATTATATACCTAGGTACATATGTACGTACCTATACCTTAGGTATGTGCAAATATTTGTGCTAAAGTGTTCTAGAAACTGCTTTGTATTCGTCAATCCTTTTATCGTCCCCATAAAAGGGGATGGCATGCAAACAAGCTTGTCCCAGATGCATCCATTCAGAGCTCCCATTTTAATCCTGCTCCTTTTGCTACAGGTACATGCTATGCACTGAAAGCCTGCATTGCACTATATTTAAATTCACTTGTTTTAGGATTATTCATTCACCATTCCTTTCGTCATCTCTCTTTGGACCGCGCTTAGAATTGAAAACTGAGTGACGAGTGACAACGCGGTTCTATTGATAAAACAACTTGACCTGCACCAGAATGGTTGACATTCAAAGCTCGTTCGTGTATATTATGTACACACAATAGACTGGAGATATGTTGTGCTCATTAGAGCGGAATGCACGTGCGAATTATGAGAATCATACCATATCACCTATCACCATATTGTTGCCAACTAGGAATACCTACATGATGATCAAAATTCTGTTAATGATAAAGTTGGAACATGATATACTGAACCTTTAAATAAAATAAACCTTAGTGAGCTTAAAAATTGTTTTAAAGTGTAGTACCTACCTATACGAATAAGGTATAACGACGCACGTATTTAAATGGGATTTGAATTTGATTTCAAAGAATTATGTCATCGGGATGATAAGCTATATTCTATAGACACCAGAGACCAGAGTGTGCTTAAACTTAACACGCAGTTACTCACTCTATTTTTTTTTTTTTTTCAAATTTAAATTGTTTTAAATTTCTAAAAAATAAGTGGATGGTTGCAGGAAGTTTTAATAAATTACCCTCGTACAAAAATAGTTTTTGTGAGTGGATGTAAGTGTTCTAATCAAAATAATTTCAATTTGGAGTTCATGGTAGACAACACTCAAAGGAAGGTATGTTGATGAGGTTTCAGGTCATTAAACTACTGATGATACAGTTTCTTACTTCTGAACTATGTTACAGCGTTATATTTATGTTGCATCTAAATACATCAGAATATTGAGTCATATCTCTGCTAATTTGTTATCCAATCAAAGTCAATTTAAAAAAGAAATTCCCCACCGTTTGACATTAAAGGCCTTGTCACACAGAACGCGGTCCGGCGGTCTTTGTAAAAAATTACAAACAAAATTTGCCCGTCGCGTTCTTTCCTTCCATGGTGAAGTATTGACCGGCCCGTGCGTCGGCCCGCGTTCTGTGTGACACGGCCTTAAGAATAAGCATAACGGGACGGTCCTTATATCAGGTACTATTTATTACTGGTCACTATACGCTTGTTCGATTGTATATGCCACATATAGACTTAAACGCCGATTTGATAAAAAATATTATATACTGTACGGAATGAGAAAATTGGCCTCGAACAAAACAAAAAAATCAAACCGAACGAAAACTAATGATTTGAGCTGTAAAGAGGCTGAGGAAATAGGATTTAAAAAGCTAGTTTCCGATTTTTATGAAGACAATCCCACTGAAAATCGAAAAAAACTTATCAATTAAGCTAGAAAGACCTGCAACGGTCAAAATTAAGGCAAAAAAGGCTACAATTTCCAAAGGTAGTAGGAAAACAATTTTTTTTTCGAAGATTTTTTTAATACTACAAATTCTATATACTACTAAAATAAATCAGACAAGTAGAAGACTTAGCACTATTTTATTGGACTTGTTAAATTATTGATTCAAAATAGCTTTTAACGGCCTTTAGTCCGTAATAGAATTTGTATTATAGAATTTGTATAATTAAAAAAATCTTCGTATATAAACATTTTTTTTTCATTTGCAAAAAACATACGGAATAAAATTTAGATAGTCTTCGGTTACAAAGCTGGTCTTCAATTACAACTCTGCCGGTCAGATCACTAGACGAAGCCAATTTACTTGCTGGTAACTCTTCGTTGAAAGAATCCTGCTGTAATTAAGGCCATAAATTTCTGGGAAGAGGTTTTCACCCTCGCAAGGTTGAGTAGAACTGAAAGATTTCTGAAAAGGTGTCCCATTCCCACGTTGGTAAGGCCATTGCTAAGGCCTCACCTTAAATTTTATCCGATCATTAATTTTTGACAATAATGCTAATTTTCTCTGTACTTAACGTACATCAAAGCTTAAAATTTAATCAGAATTTTAATCGACTAAGGGTCACTTGCACAAAACGAACGGATAAATACATAAAACTGAAGATAACTATCCCAGTTTATATAAATAAATAAAAATTTCTCGCTTTTTAATTGCACGAACGAAAAATAAATAACAAGTGGATAAGAATATTTTTTCAGAATCATCAGCACAACAAACACAAAACACATAACACACAAAATAAACAGACTCTAACGTTTTGACTTGCTTTGTCGTAAGAAATTCTAAAATTTGACGTAACAGCTATTAGAGTTTAAATATTTATCCAGAGAACGAGGAAAAGATAACATGATTTGATTCAAATCAGTCAGATAGCTTTAATTACTTATCAATCAGGAGTTACTGCTGTCAAAAAAACTTCTGTGCAAGTGGCCCTAAGTTCATCAAATTCAGATGTAGGTAAATAGTATTTTCGAGTGGGGAATTAAACACAGATTTGAAATTAATGCTTCCCAATGCGCAATTATCTTTTTATGATTGTTATGTTTGCATATAGGAAGAACCACAAATGCGTGACCAAATAAAATATTATATTAATCGCTCGGAATTGTAAGTCCCCTCCATTCCTAAAATAGCAACTCATAGGAAATAATTGAGATTTATTAGTGAAAAATATAAAACGGTCAAACTGTACCTGGTACACAGTTGCACCATTCAAATATTGATGATTTAAGGTCGTACATTTCTGAATTTTGTATAGGTACATATTTCTTTACGAATTTGTTAGTTATGTTTTCTTCTAAGTTGGCAATATTATTTAACATTCCTACATAAACCTATTCATTTATATAATTCTATATTCGTTTATTTATCAAAAAGGACTATGGAGCATGTCAAGGCATCCAAACTACTTTGGAGAAGTAGTCATATGGTGGGGGATATTTGTTGTGTCGCTTAATGTTATACGTGGACCTGAATGGGTGGCTATAGCATCACCAATCTTCACCACTTTTATCATTCTCTTTCTGTCAGGCATACCATTGCGAGAACGTTCGGCAGACGAAAAATACAAAGAGTAAGAACGTACATAAAATATTTATTATCGCAGATCAATTTGTAAAGGGATTTCTCTAAATTATTTACAGCTTGATGGAGTACCGAAAGTACAAGGCATCAACATCTCCACTCATACCAATTCCGCCGTCAGTTTATGTCGAAGTGCCAAGTGCGTTGAAATTTATTCTATGTTGTGAATTCCCCCTCTATGACACAATGGATATACAAAAGGATCTCAGCCCATACTCCCTATCGATGGCACACTCCCATTCGCACATATAGCAATCAGTTACCCACAGTGGGAGCGGGCAGCATGGCCAACTCACTGTGGGCCACCAGGTTCAGAGTTCCAGTAGTGGCTTACATCAAAATCAACATCAACATCATCATCATCACCATCATCACCATCATCATGGACATCATAGTCATCATCACCACAGCAGTCAGGATATAGAGAGTGGGTCTGGCACTGGAGTGGGAGGAGGAGCGAGTTCTCGGAACACATGCGTTAGAACAACAAGTAATCCATATCAGAATGGTGGCAATTACATGAACACATACAGCTACGAGCACCGGGAGATAACAGACGATGAAGATGACGAAGATGATGATGGAATAATCTATATGCCTGGCCCGTCAACGTCAAAGCAAATTTCACATCATATTAATGAAAAGAAGACAACACCTGTCGAGGTGAAAGAAAACAGTTGCTATCCACCTGCTCTTGAAGCAACGACGACGGCGACGACGACGACGACGCCGACGCCGACGCCGACACTGACAACGTCAACAGAGCTCCAAACCGAACCCATTCCTATAAAAAGCGAAAGTTTTATCGCTAAAGTTGAAACCGAACAGTATGTTAGCCCAGATGGCGCTTCAATAACAGTGACAACTATTTTGTGATTACATTTTGTAGACAAATTTTGTATGATTAAATATTTAATCGCAAAAAAACAAAACAAAAAAAATGTTCGAATGACTCAATTTTTTTCAAGCCATATCTGCCATTCATTCTACCTATAATATTATATTATGAATTGTTATTAAAAATTTAAAATTGTTATAGAATAAAATAAATATATATTTTAAATTTAGAATAAACGGTAATTTAAATATTAAAAGTGTACATTTTTGTATAGTTAATACATATTAATAATTATGAACAAAAAATAAGGTATAAGTTTACAAAATAGATTCCAATTCATATATAGCATACCTACTTTCACATAAAAAAATAAATTAACAAGATTCTATTTGAAAAATAAAACAAACAAAATCTAACATTTTGAAATAGCTTAAAATTAGAATTTAATGTTGTTATTTTTGTATAAAAACAATCTGTACGCTTTGGAATAATTGCATGAATGAATTTAATGTAAATGATGTTACAATTTTCAGAACGTTTTTCTTTTTTATTTGTCGAATGAAATCAATTATTAAAAATAAAAGACCGAAAAAAAGTTTTTGTAAAGCAGATTAATTAAGTTTTTATTAATATTAAGGTCAGGTGCAATTTTAAAATCGCTAACTGCCTTCAGATAGCAGTTATGTTAATTCAAATAATATATTACAGTTATTGCATTTTGAAATAAATTTTACCCTCAAAATTAATCTTATACTCGTACATATCGACAATTTCTTTAAACCAGGTCGTTTTTGTGAACACTTTAAAAGTAAGATTTCAAAATCCTACAAAAGTATTGTTATTACAGGCATTGAGCGATATATATTATGTACAATATAAATAAATAAATAAATTATTCAAAGTTCTGTGTTTGAGCCCCAGAAGTATTTATTTTTTTTCTTTATACCTCCAGTTTAAACTAGATGACACACCAGTGGGGTTGCGACTTAAGATAACAAAATATTAATTCTTAATGTACAAAATCTTTATTCCTTCTATTCTTTCTAAAGCATGATACACATTATCGGTCATCACTGCAGTTCTTACGGATGTCAATCATGCTCACAAAATATGTTTGAGCAAATTTGCGTGTCAAAACATCATTCAGAATGAACACTCTATCAGTCATAAGTCAAAACTGTCATTGCTTTTAAAAAACCTTTATCTTATACAGCCATTTAGTTCAAACTATTACAGAAAATGAAATACACGTTGGGCGCCACTTAAATGCATTCATAAATAAATAAAACCAGTTCAATGGATCATTATAATTTTTAACATTTATATAAGTATGATGTGCAAAAGGAGAAGTTAATGTATTATTTTAATTGCATTCCAAATTAATTGTCGAAAAATTCCCAAATTAAAAATATGTAGGTATGTGAGCAGTTTATTATTTTAAATACTCCTTCACTTATTTCTAATTCAGCTTTCATTAAACTCGCATACATAATTTGAAAAAAAAAAAACCTGTCAGGTGCAGCAATGCTTCCATTTATAAGTATAAAATGCGAATGACTGGTTGTTGTATTATTTAAATTAAAAAATATTGTTAATAAACTCTATAATGTTATTTAATATAAACTTTAAGATAAATTAACCTGAAAACTATTTACATAAAAGTGTAATATCAATATTAAGTATCATCAATACAAAATTTAGAATTTAAAATATTGTTCAAAATATGACGTGCTCTTAAACTTTATCACATTCAGAGAATAATGTATTTTATTGTATATTGTATTGTAGTAAATTCCATTGTTAAATTCCAATGAAAACATATCGACCTTTTGAATGGAACTTAAAAAACTAAGGATGTAAAGAAAATATATACAAAATGGACCAGAAATCGAGTATTGTCACATTAATTTTGTCAAGTTCCCTTTACTATTTAAAAAAATTTATATATTTAATTTACCTTTAAAATGTTGTGTTATGTAATAATTCTAAGATTATGATTTCCACTGAACAATAGTCAAACTAAAATTTTGTAAATACATACATACTTTCTTATTATTTTGGCTGAGCGTTGTTTGTCAATTGCATCGCATTATTAGCTTTATAAAAAAATGGTAAAGTGAGATGTGTAAGGCCTTCTGCACATGAATCGTCGTGTCATATAGACGCGTACAAGATTTGTAATGTAGCGACGATTCCACGACGGCTAGTGATGCTTCTACACACGAAACGTCACGTCATATTCATAAATTTTTGTATGTATCTAGTAAATAATAATCCAAGCTATATACAAGTAAAACCCATTATAAGCTGCTGAGCAGTCGTTTAAATTTATACTGTAACAGCCACTTTGATTTAAAGGTAACTGATGTTTTTAAAGAGAAACTGTTATTTTTATATTTTAAATGTTTTTAATTAAAATGAAACTTCAATGCAATTTCTTTTTGAAAACTTTATTTTCTTACATAAGAGTGGTTAGTTAATAAGCGATCTCATTTTTTATACGTGTAGATATTTATTATCATAATCCCGTACAAGTATGGCACTTATACAGGTTTTACTGTTTTTTTTTTTTTTTTTTTTTTTTTAAGAGCAATCGGCAAATGATTTAAAATTTAAAAACTCACCCAATTAAAAACGAAAAGAAATATCCCACCACAAACATTTGCGTTAGTAGGCTTATAATTTTGGTATAGGTAGATGAAACAAATTCATAAAATTACAGTTAACTTTCTGTATTCCAGAGTACAACTAGAGCATATCTTTTAGACAAGGGAAAAATAATAATTTATGGCAATATTATATAAAAAATTAGTATAAAAGTTAAAAGATAAAAAAAAAAGAAAAAGAGCTTTACTTCTCTCTGTTAAATTATTATTCAATAAAAGTTAATTTAAAATTAATAGGTAGTGTATCTATTCATTTTTTTATTCAAATTATAAATCCTATAACTGAATACTTACCCAAAATTTATCTATTTATTATAATACATAGTTAATAAAATATTCCATGTATTCATATTCTTTAGCTTTCATTTATGAATAAAAAAAAATACATGTACTTATAAAAAAATAATGCTCAAATTCTTTAATTATTAGAGTTCATTTTTTTTTTATAAAACTTAACCTTACAATGCGCCTTTAAAAATATTTATAACTCTGTTACTTAATTATAACCTTTAACTAGAATCCTTCAAAATTTTTCAAAAACAAAAAATTCTTACTATGTATATGAAAAAAATTACCACGGATAACATTTTTAAGTAGAAAATGTAAATATTTTAATTTTAACAATATAAATTAATGTAGAAATACGTTTAATAATTTAATAAACTAAATATTTAAATAGTTTTATTTGTTTTTCTTCATGAGTACATTGTAAGTAGATAAGAGTTGACACAAGCAAATGGGTGCGATTGTTAGCTTTTTACACGGGTTGAAATTCTCTTAAAAGCTTGGAAACTGAGAAAAAGTACGGGAATGCAATTTTGTGTGAATAGTGCATTTATTTTAACTTATCTTTTTGAAAAATCGGAAATCTACTTTTCGTTGATGTTAAGGGTGCGAAATTATGATTATTTTAATGTCAAAATAAAGCTTATTTAATATATCGGGCCAAAAATAAAATTAAATTCGGCCCAACCTTTCTCATGAAATAATTTTTATTATTTCAATGATCCATTGATAAGGTAGTGCAATCATTGAAATAATGAAAGTCAATTTATGTGGAAGGTTGGCTCCTTAGGCCTTGTGTAAATTAGGTTAAAATCGCGTTAAATTTTATCCGAAGATTAATTTTTGACACTAGTGAGGTAAATGTGTATGTAGAAATGTCAAAACTTAATCTCGGATAAAATTTAATCGACATTTTCAACCAATTTGCACACGGCCTTAGCTCAAAAAAAAAAACTCAGGAGGTTTATTCTCTAATGCGCTGTGGATCGCTTTAGGCCGTGTGCGAATTGGTTTAAAATTTCGATTAAATTTTATCCGAGATTAAATTTTGACATTTCTACGTACAGATTCACCTCACTAGTGTTAAAAATTAATCTTCGGATAAAATTTAACGTGATTTTAAGGCCGTGTGTGAATTGGCTTAAAATCGCGTTAAATTTTATCCGGAGATTAATTTTTGACACTAGTGAGGTGAATCTGTACGTAGAAGTGTCAAAATTTAATCTCGGATAAAATTTAATCGTAATTTTAAACGAATTCGCACACGGCCTAAGTTTTTAACTCAATTCGCACACGGCCTTAAAAGCGAAACCTCATACTTTCGACCGTATTCGCTTTTTGTTTTGGTTGTTTTCAAATGCGAACGAGGATGAAAATGAACATTCCAGTTTGACAGTTGACAGATTTGTTTTTTATACGAAGATTTTTTTTTTAATAATACAAATTCTATATACTACTGAAATAAATCAGCCAAGTAGAAGACTTAGCACTATTTTATTGGACTTGTTGAATTATTGATTCAATATAGCTTTTAACGGCCTTTAGTCCATGAAAATTTTTTGGCGTTTCGTCCCGGCGATCTCACTTGGACTCCGGATTTGTTTTTTTTTTTGGTTTGTTGTAAATTTTTTTTTTTTAGTTTAGTTTAGTTTTATTTTTTAATAGTAACATTCGGCCCTATCGAGGTAACCGTCGGAGCGGAATTCTCTCCGATTTCCTACGAATCGGAGACATTTTGCTTCGAGGTAGTTCTTCGAGCAGTAAAATGTTACCTCTATAGGGCCGATTAAATTGGAAAGAATTTTCGCTTTCCATTTTGGTTTAATAGAAAGCGAATAGTTTTGGGGAATACGAAAATGCAAATCCGCACGTATTTGAAATTACACCACAGGTCAAAGTATACATTGAAATATGTAGGTATTTGCATTAAAAGGACACAATTTACGCGAATTTTTCATTCAATTAACCTTAAATTATTTTTAAAAATCTTCTTTCGAGTAGGTATTTATTTTTGAAATTCTAAAGAAAATTTAAATTTTAATTTTAAACGCAATTTCAAACAATATTTTCCCTCAAATAGATAGCAGAATAGAATACAATCTTACACCCGAACGTTTATCAGAATAGGGTTGATAGAACAATAATTTACTTACACAATGGTTTCAATAAAACGACCCTGCCCCAGAAGAAGCAATCAGTTTTAATTGTTAAGGGAGAAGGGAAAAGTGCAGAGAATGCTAACGGTACATTTAAAAAACGGCAACTGAGGAGTGACTTTTTCAAAAGCACTTAACAGTGATTCCTCATGATTTCAATTTTTACCAAAATGACTCTACAAGCTGCCCTTTTTTATTTTCGTACAATCCTAGCTAACGATGCGAGAAAACCACTTTCATGCTAGAGAAGTAGGTACGAAGCAAGAAAAAAACATACAACAAAAGTAGTTATCACGCAAGAAAATTATTATGCGAGCTAGAAAACTATTATGGTAGAGAACGTTTCAAAATCTACATCAGGGAAATAGAAAAAAAAAACAAGAAAAAATCTACAATTCCTTAAAATTTATTTCTTCATGTTGATTTTTTTTAAACAAAAAACATCCATCACAAAGGCTCCTTGACCCGAAGATTACCCATGCGAATTAATTTTTGGAGCAGTTTCTTTACAAACTGTCTGTGCTAAAAACTCAATTAGGGTGCGAGTTGGTCTGCCAGACATCCCACTGCGAAGGTATTGAAAGTCTTTTCCACTTGTATACATGACATTCGTTGCATCCTGCAATTAATTACGTAATAAGTTACAAATGAAAAATATTCTCTCAAAATCTTATCTAACTATATGCATCCATTGTCCACATGGCACAAATTGTCGTAGAAATGCAGCTGCTTTGCAGGGATTTCCTCCACTTCCTATGCCATAGTTTTGAACATCACTAGCCTGAGAGTTAGTCACTTGTTGACTATAATAGTTCCACAGTGGAAAACGCCACACTCGATCGCCGGTGTGAAAACTCGCATGTTTGATTTGTTGCCAAAGGATTTCCGAGTTAGTAAAAATCCCACAAGCTGCTTCATCCAATGTTTGACGCATAGCGCCCGATGTGGTGCCAACGTCAACTATAAACTTTGGACAAAAATGTTGAGCATAAAGCAGGGCATCGGCCAGTACCAAGACATCCTCATGATCAGTGCCCTGGATTTCAATGGTCTTGCCGTTACTGCATTTCACTACATCACCGGGTCGGAAAGCGTTGCATCCCATGACATTTTCACACAGAGGTATAAGAGCTCGAATGTTCACAGGCAACCGAAGTGCCGAAATTGCCTTGCAAGTAGCCACAACAACAGCTGCCCCAGTCATATCGGCGCGCATATGCTTTAGTTCTTCTTTGTCCTTTAGGTTAAGTCCGCCGCAGTCGTAAGTTATTCCCTGTCCGATCAAAACTATTGGTCTTTCGTCTTTAGCTCCACCATAGTATGTGAGTTCTAGGAATATTGGGGCCTCGCAAGAGGCTCTTCCTACCGCTAGAAAACCATTCATTTGTTGACTCTCAGCCCAGCCCTCAACTTTCACCTCAACATTTATGCCCGACTTACACAGTACCTCTACAACTTTTTCGGCGAAAGCTGTTGGAGTAAGAAAGTTTGCAGGTGTCTCTTGCATCTGTCGAGCAAAATTTTGAGCTGCGGCTTTTTGTAAGCCGATTCTCCATCCGTCTAAATCACAAATTTCATCCTTGTGAGTGAAGAGTTCAATGCTTGGTATTTCAATACGTTTCTTAGTATCCTTGAGCTCTTGGTAAGCCCAGATGCCCAGGGCTGCTCCTTCTCCAGCTGACTCGGCATGTCCACATGTCTCCACTTCAATTCGGTCGATATTCAATTTGCTAAGCTTCATACAAGCCTGTGCTACAGAAAGTCTTATTGCTTCTTTGCGTTCGTCTATCATTTCATGTGAATTGTAACCTAGACATTCCTTACCGAGTCCAATTACTGCAACCGCAGAATAATAGGGAATTTTCGTCGGTTCAACACAAAAGAGAATTCTAGTTTCTCCCTTTCTTGGCATGGGGCCAGACATCCGTAAAACCTCCAACATTCTGCCTTCGGTTTTCTTTACATTATAACGCCATGCCGCCGGAGTGAGAATACCATTATTGGTTTTATCTTCTGGATCAGCATAAACACCCAAAACAAGTCCTCTTAGATTAGGATCAGCACAAATTTCTGTTGCCGGCAATTGTAGCAAATGAGAAATGGCTTGAGTAGCATAATTTTGAACACAAGGTCTAAATTTTTTCGTGGAGAACGGATTTAAGAAACTTCTTATATTATTAAACATGGTGACATGACCAGAATGAATTTATTCCAGGAAGTAAAAATCTCTGTTTAGAATGTTTTCTTGCGAAAATATAAGTTTTAATGATTAGTTTTTGATTGGTAAATACAAGTTTCTAGATTTTGTAGTTTTGATGAAAATTTTTAAAAAGGTTAAAAAAAAAGTAAGGTGGTGGCCTTAGAAATCATAAAGGATTATATAAATTATAACTCCCAGCTTAGTGGATCTATGAATCATCATAAAAGTCACATTGGATCTATGAATCATTATAAAAGTCACATTTGCTTCCATTATTCAAGTTGTTTTTGATAAAGTTGCTTAAGTAGCTTTTTTTTAATTGGTAAGGGAACGCTTTGTGTTAAAAAAATCTGAGATTTTTATTAAACATATTATATTTCCTCATTCCGTTCATCGGTTTGATTGGTTATCACTACCGTTTTTGTTAATGCCACGATCCATTCAATTCTAACTTTGTTAAATGGAATCACACGCCTTTTTTTAAGCGATATTCTTTTAATTTGGGCAATTTTTGTACTAGTATACCATCATTTGCCATTTTTTGTCTGGTAAAGAAATCAATATTGAATTAACCTTGAAAGAATCCATTAAAAAAAATTTGAAGTAAAATATATTAAAAAGCAAATATGTATTTGTAATAACTGTTTTTGTTTTGTTCTTAACAAATTAATACATTCTTATTTCTAATAAACTTAATTCGTTTATTTTTTAGTCCCATAGTGTAAAAATATTCCATAGACAATATAAATTCATATAAAATGTCATACCTAAAAGCGTTTACTTGGCAAAAAATGAGAATTTGTATTAAAATCTATAAAAATTGCGGATTGTTTCTTTGAATTTGATTGTGTTTGTTTTTTCGTCTAAAAAAAATTGTATTCGATAAACTGCTTAAAAGCTAAGTTTTGTACAATTGACAAGGGATTGCAAAATATACATACGGTATACAGATATATAATTTATGTAAATTGTGGTTTAATCACCCAGCGATACTGCTCTAGACAGAACTATGTTAATATCATAAGGAGGAAAGTTTTGTAGAAGTTTTACATTCGATCCAAAATCATTTTCTAGTATTTGCTCCCGTAAGGTTCTAGAGAAGTTAAGAGCAATCAGAAAAAAAAGTTTAATATACATAGTTCGATGTTTGAGTTTGACTTACATTATCATCGCACAGCAGACTTTTATGAGATAATCAAATCGATTTTCATCGGAAAATACAGAGTCCCAGATACGAACAACATCTGGCAGTGGAAATTCTTGTGACAGTAGTAGAGTTATCCATCTAAAAACAAAAAACTTTTTTAAGCTGATGAAAAAAACAAGCAAATAACGACCAAAATAACCTAAAGCTATAATACTGTGGATGTAATTCTTGTTCCTCCAATCTATCATAAACGTCTGGATCTTTTTGTTTGAGCATAGTCGATAGTTTCCCCATCATATGTTTTATGCCACATTCAGAGTCATCCAGAGTTTTTATAAAGAAATCACGGATTTCAGCCATCAGTGATGTAAAGCAGAAAAAACAATCGGCTTCGGCATATTCTGTAAAGGAAGTATATATAAATCATTAAAAAATCATAAGAACCGAAAAGCCAAGAATATTGATCTTTTGTATGTAAAAGCGTACCACGATATTCTATATTGGGATCGGATGCCATTACATAATAAATAGGTCCAACTATCTCATTCATTCCTTGTACATAACCTTGTCCAGGATTTAACTTTGCATACAAAAATAATATTCGTTGGACAACTTCCCAGTGCGCTTCTTGACCTTCTTCCATCGCTTCGTAGTTTTCGCTGGAACGCTTAGTGATGAGATTTATCTGAAGGTACAAAATTTATAAACGTAAAATCCACTAATAAAAAAATTAAAAGCAAATACATAGTTAAATTAAATAAATAAATCAGAAATTCAAAAATAATCATTTATTTTATTTTAGATCTGAAATGGATTTTCGTAAAATAAAACAAAATTACAACCATCATATTGGATGTATACATGCATAATAATATTGAGATAAGTGCGTTCAAAAATATTGGGTCTGTAGATTCCTTTTATAAGAGAGACTTATCATAATAGGGTCTTAGGCATATGTGATAGGCTATTGTGAAGCCCAGTCCCATCTGTTAGTTTCGCAATAATTTTTCAAGAAGCAGAAAATATTGCCAAGGTGTACAATATATTTTCTTAAAAGTTCAGTGCGTTTTCGATGTTAAAATTAGCGTTGTTGGTTGAACTCTAGCGAAGTTTGGTAACCCCAAGAGATGTCAAAAAACCTGGGTTTTTCGATTCTCAAAAAACACCCTTGGCCTTCGATTGTGTTGATAAATTTTTAAGCAAGGCAAAATTTCTATATTCTGATAATTAAAACTTAAAATTAGTTTTAAAAATGAATAAAAATAACTTCAAAAATTTCCATTTCTTTTCTTATTTATTTTTATTTAATTAGTGTACCATTTTATTAAATTTCCAATTCAAAAAAAAAAAATAATCGTGAATGTTCAACAAACTAAATGCTTTCACAACTTTTTACTTTGGCAGTTTATTCGTCACCTCAACTTGCCCCAGCCCACAGCAATTTTTGGGTGTGAATGATAGCAAAAATTCAATGATGCAACCTATCATAGGTCTTTACTTTCTATTTGCAAATTTGCAAGTCTTGCAAGCCGTGGTTGGGGCGTTTGCAGATAATGCTGCATTGAAAATGTATTTAACCTACAGCACTTAAAAAATTATATTTAATAAAAGAGCTGAATGCCATAGCAATGAATATGAGGGTCCAAGACCCATTAGGTGAAGCCTTCTGTATGCAAGACGCGCGTAAAAATTTATTTTTAAGTTCAGGGCGACTCTAGATCTAAAAAAAACAAAGAATTTGATTGTCAGGGTGAGTTCAGCGTTTTCAAAAAACGCTTTGGGTGACCCCAAGGTGACTTCATGACTCAACGAACAAACCTATTATTAACTTATAGGGTGTAGGTGTGACGTATGAGCTATCCAAACGAAAAACTTACCTGTAAAACTATCAACGTAAGTAAAATGATAATGTTAATGAATGTCAGGTAAAAAATTAAGTGCTTCAAAAAGCACAATCCTTTGCCTATAAAATCTTAATATAATTTTTCAGCAACGTGGGATTTGACTGTATGCCTAGCCATATCATCATGTATAAATTTTGAAAACAACGTTTCAAAAAACAATATTTATTAACTTGATAAATTTTGGCACAGGGTAGTCATTTTTATAACAAGTCAAAAGACAATAAATAAATGTTATTTTTTCTCCTATGGACTTATTGCCCTGTGGAAATATTTAAATACCGACTAACTAATTAGAACTTCGACAGGTCATAATCATACAAAAAGTAAAAGCAACAAGTACATAACTTGACAGACATTAATAATTTTATCGACTTACTTGCTTGGTTTTCAAGAGAAGCATGAAGTAATCAACAATTCATTTATCATTAACCTAGGTAGATCTTAAACAGTTCTTACCTTTGTCATGCCAAGTCCTTTGCGTTCAACATTTGCTGAATTCAACACAGACGGAACAACTCGTTGATGGAGCCTTCGTTCCCCTTTACTATTTACAACAATTTCACATGGATATTCGGTTGGTTGTTGGAAAAATGATATGTCTGGACACAGTCGGCGGACATCTTTGTCGATTTGCAGTAAAAATTCGTTGTCATTGAAAAATGTATTCCAAGCACTTTCGGGACCTTCGCTTAGCGGATGGTCATGGCATTCGTTCATTTTAATTGACCCTGGCGGAACAACTAGTTCATCAATAAATTGCCTATAGAGAGCTCGCTTCTTAGCCAATGTGGATGTCCAAGAGCATTTGGACGATCCTAAATAACCCAGTAAAAGTTTCCAACAAAGTGCTCGAAAGCCATTTACATCAGGAATGCCTACACATTTGAGATAACAGGTATGAATTACACTAAATTTATAAATTATTGTTAATGTTACTTGCCATGAAAGCATAAATTCCGCAGATTCTTCATGTCCAGTTCGTCTTGTGAGAGGGCATCTTCAAACTCTTTGACTCTGGAATATGGAGTGCAGTTTTATTTTTCAAATAATTTGGAATTAAGTAATTATGGTTTTTATTTATATGATAAATTTAATACCTTGCTTTAAAAATGGACATTTGTTCCTACTTATCTTGTCTTTTGTTGATTTGTATTTTATTTTGTACAAATAATTTTGATGGAAAGCAGCTGATTCGATTGGAAATTCGGAATGGAAGTTTCCGAATAGAAGTTTGAGGGACAGTGCTCTCTCTAACTTCCTTTGACGGTTGTGTTTCAAATTTGTAAATAAAAATTTACCACGCCTAGAGAAAAAAAATTGGGTATTCATGTAAAGTCTTAACTACAGACAACTTTTTGCAAAATTACAAAAGTAAAAATATTTTGTTTCCCGCTAGCGCAGTTTTTTTTTTTTGTGAAAAAGAACATACACAAATTTTTTTAAGCGAAAATTTAAGCTTTCTGCATCATTTTTATAAGTTTTCTAGTAAGAAACACTATTCCAAAATTAGTTTGAAAATTTTCATTTTTGTAATTTTTAATTTTTTTTGCCAATGTATGTAGATAAGGCTTAACCCCCCGGCTCCACAAGTAATTTTTATTTCTTTCTTTGTTTCAGAAATAATTTTAGAAGTATTTATTTCTGCGTTGAGTGGGCATTTTATTTCATAAGATTTAATTTGGAATCATGTCGCGAGAGAAAACACCGGACCATTCGCGCTTTTACTACACGTACGTCGCGTTTCGAGCTCTACCTTTGAATAGCCAAAAGATCATTAAGTTTTTAGAAAATGGTTGCAAAACATTAAACTTAAAAATTTATGTCCACATTTATTTCTTCTACGAAGACAAAATATAAATAAAGAAATGTATGTCTAAAAATAAAAATTTTCTTGACATAACTGTCCTCCACAAGAAATTTTGACTACATGACACTATCTTGCAATGGTTCATTTCAAGTGGAGTCCCAGGGTTAACGGCGGAAATACCCTTTATGATAAACCTCAGAAACGAGATAATTTTATCTCCGGAGAAACGATCTGTCAAAATGTGTATGGGAAATTTTGATAAATTTATTTCACCAATTTGCTGCGGAAAGCGTAGAAATAAACCTGATATACTAAGGCCGTGTGCGAATTCGTTTAAAATTTCGATTAAATTTTATCCGAGATTAAATTTTGACATTTCTACATACAGATTCCACTCACTAGTGTCAAAAATTAATTTTCGGATAAAATTTAACGCGACTTTAACTGAATTCGCACACGGCCTAAGAAGTGTCATTTGATGTGACATTTGGGTAGGTATTTATCAGAAAATTTCTCCGCTAGAAGTCAAAACAAAACCAATTTTTATCTTCATTTATATATATTTTTATTTACTGCGACAAAAAATTATTGAGCACGTAAATCCGAAAAATATTAGTCTCAGCTTTTTGACATAGCAAAAGTGAGGAATCTCACTGAGGAATTACGTTCAGATTTCTGAGATCTCAGAAATCTGAACTTGCTAAATCAATCTAACTCACCCCCAACCGTAAAATAAATTATTTTATGTTGTCTCTAACTTCCTTTGACGTTCAAATGGGTAGATATGTGTCCTCTATAACCTCTGTCTATCAACTCCTACTCTCGACCTCCCCGTGGTGAACGTCGGGTGCCTAGTACCTTAACTGAAGATGGGGTTCCAATCCCTGTGGACGGTTTAGGTGGCAGCAAATGAGAGAGGGGGGGAGAAGTGTTCCCACTAAGGCACTTCTCCTTTATCCAGGCGGCAGCGGAAGAATTCCCCAGATGGAATCAACGGTGGCGTCTACAGTTCCAGTCAGGTTGAACTACTTAGTGAACACCTTATATGGGCTACTACGACGTATTCGTAGCTCAGGCCTATAAGGAGCGGTTTATCCGGCTCCCCGTCCTTGGAGTTATAATAAGGATCTGGTCCTCCAGGCTAGGGGGTTGTGCGTCGGGGTGACTTCCCTACCACGGAAAAAATGTCGGTTCCGAAACGACAACAAGCCTCGGATATGGATGATTTTAATGTTGACGACCCCAGCAAACGAAACAAGGACAACGAATTTCGGATCTGCACGTGGAATGTCCGGACCTTAAACAGGCCACGTGCAGCCGAACAATTAGTGGAGAACCTGGATAGGCTAAAGGCTGATGTAACAGCCATCCAGGAAGTGCGATGGGATGGAGAGGGCATACGAAGGATGCAATCGTGTGACATCTACTTCGGCGAGTGCTGCAAGGAGCAGGGTCAGCGGCTCTTTGGTTGTGGTTTTGTGGTAAGGGGAAGACTTAGGCAAGAAGTCTTGGGCTTCAGAAATGTAAGCGAGCGCCTGGTCACAATCCGCATCAAAGCAAAGTTCAAAAACATCACGTTGATCTGTGCCCATGCCCCAACGGAAGAAAAGGATGACTCAACCAAAGAAGAATTCTACGATCTCCTCGAGGATACGTATGATAGGTGCCCCAAGTACGACGTCAAGATTATTCTTGGCGACTTCAACGCCAAGATCGGAAAGGAGGGCATCTTTGGTTCGATAGTCGGAGGACACAGCCTGCACGACAACACTTCCGGTAACGGACTCAGGCTCATTGATTTCGCGGCGGGGCGAAATGTCATCATAGCAAGCACTCAGTTCCCACACCTCAATATACACAAAGGGACCTGGCGGTCTCCGGATCAACGAACCGTCAACCAGATTGATCATGTTGCGATAGACGCCAGACATGCTTCCAGTATCCTGGATGTCCGAACGTTCCGAGGTGCCAACATAGACTCGGATCACTACCTAGTGGTAGCGCAAGTACGTATGCGGATATCCATGACGCCACAACGACGAGCGAATGCTGTAAAACGATTTAACGTCGCGAAGCTAAAATCGCAAGAGATAGCCAGGACTTTTGCAGACCACGTCTCTCTTAAACTCTCAACAAGCCTGCCACAAGCATCATCTGTAGAGGACCAGTGGAAGCACTGCCAAAATGCCATCAAAAGTGCCGCTACTGATGTACTGGGTTTCACTAGGCCACCACAACGAAACCCCTGGTTCGATGAAGAATGCAGACTGGCGCATGAAGCAAAGAACGAGGCCTACCAAGCCATGCTGCAGGCTAGAACCAGAGCTGCTGAGAGAGCAGCCCGGGAGCTCTACGGGCAAAAACGAAGGGAGGAACGCCGACTTCTCAGGAGGAAAAAGAGAGAGCATGCGAAGCGGGCGGTCGAGTCTATTGAGGACTGTAGCGGCAGGGGTGATGTTCGGAAGTTCTACCGAAGGGTGAGGCAAACTACCCAGGGTTACAAGGCCAGAACGGAAGCCTGCCGAGACGAGAGTGGGAATATGGTGGTAGACACACAGTCGGTGCTGAGGATCTGGAAACAACACTTTTCTAGACTGCTAAACGGCGAAGATGGCCAAAATTCCGCTGTAAGACAGAACACTCCATTCAACCTGGACGATGATGGTCAAAACTTCCGTCCACCCGACCTAAATGAAGTGCGGTTAGCGATAGCCAAGCTTAAAACGTACAAGGCTGCTGGTGCGGATGGCCTGCCAGCCGAGCTATTCAAAGCAGGGGGAGATGACTTGGTAGGGAGTATACACCAGCTTATCTCCAAAATTTGGTCGGAGGAAAGTATGCCCGATGAATGGAACCTCGGTATAGTGTGCCCTATCCACAAGAAAGGAGATGCTCTGACCTGTTCCAACTACAGAGGTATAAGTCTCCTCAACGTCGCATACAAAATCTTGTCATCTGTACTGTGTGATCGCTTAAAACCGTTTGTCAACGATCTGATCGGCCCCTATCAGTGTGGTTTTAGGCCCGGCAAATCAACCGTCGATCAAATGTTCACACTCCGACAGATTTTGGAAAAAACCCAGGAGTTTCAAATCGATACACACCACCTCTTTATCGATTTTAAAGTCGCATATGATAGCGTAGACAGAGACGAGCTATACAGGGCCATGGCGCATCTCGGCATCCCTGCCAAACTCGTCCGCTTGTGCAGGATGACGATGGAGAAATCTCGCTGCTCCGTCAAAGTCGGCAAGAACACCACCGAACCCTTTGATGTCGAGAAAGGTTTGAGGCAAGGCGACGCGTTATCATGCAACCTCTTTAACATCGTACTTGAAGCAATTGTACGCAACTCGCAAGTCAACAACAGTGGTACAATTTTTCAAAAGTCCGTTCAACTACTTGCTTATGCAGATGATATTGACATCATTGGAAGAACGAAGCGAGCTGTCACTGGTGCGTTTGCAAGTATTGAATCGGAGGCGGCGAAAATGGGTTTGGCTGTTAATGAGGACAAGACGAAGTATATGCTATCATCGAGAAAGGAATCTCAACATCGTCGACTCGGGCAAAACGTCACGATGGATAGGTACAACTTCGAAGTTGTCAAAGACTTTGTCTACCTGGGCTCCACTATAACATCGCAAAATGACATCAGTGCAGAGATCAAACGAAGAATTACTCTTGCCAATCGCTGTTTCTTCGGGCTAAGAAGGCATTTGAGTAATAAAGCCCTCTCTCAAAGAACCAAGGAGACCTTATATAAGACCCTTATCATCCCGGTCCTGCTGTATGGGGCAGAAGCATGGACCCTGACAAAAACGGATGAGAATCTACTTGGGTGCTTTGAAAGGAAGATTCTTCGGGTTATCTTCGGTCCAGTATGTATCGATGGAGTATGGAGGAGAAGATTCAACAACGAGCTTTACGGGCTTTACAGCGACGTCGATCTGGTCAAAAAGCTTAAAATACAGCGGCTAAGATGGCTGGGACACGTGGAGCGTATGGACACCAACGCACCAGCCCGACGAGTCTTCGAATCTACCCCTGACGGTCTGCGCAGCAGAGGAAGACCCCACCTTAGGTGGCGCACACAAGTGGAGAACGACCTCAACCAACTTGGAGTGCGTAACTGGAGGCAGCTAGCTAGGGACCGAGCTGGCTGGAGGGGCTTGTTGGTTGAGGCCGTAGTCCATCCTGGGCTGTGAGCGCCATCTAAAGTAAAGTAAGTAAGTAATGTTGTTGTTTGAGTTTTTCTTTCTTTTTTGGGTAATTTTTTCATTAAGTTTGGAGCACTTGTTTTGGGGTAATTTTTGATTTTTTTTTAATTTCTTATTCAAACTTGGAAATTCATCATCAACAGCGAGTTGAATTTATGTCGAATTCCTTTTACCAAAAGAATTCGATTTTTTTTCTTTTAATACAAGGGATTTGCCCAGAAAAGTCAATTTTTTCTTCTAAACAAATCGATTTTTTTCTTAAAAGAAATTCGACATTAGTCTTATTTGTTTTCTATTTTTGATCTTATACAGAGTGTATTGATGAGATGAAACAAAATACTATAGCGTGAGGTTGGCTTGGAATACAAAAAATATCGTATGGAGGAAAAACAAAAAAAAAAATGAACAAGAAGACAAATATCTATCTATTCATTATTTTTCTTTTTAAAATAAATTTGTTTTATTGAATATTTTTTTTTATTTTCATAGGTACTTAAAATCAAAAAAAAATATATATATTTGATTTCAAAATTGTATTTTATTAGGTACTTATTACTTACATTATGTATCTTTACCTACCTACAACCTTAAGTGTGGCCATTAGGGCCTAATTAAACAAAAGATTGAAATCAAATTAGGGAAAATTATTTTTTTAATTTTTTTTCTCAAAAACTAGAAGACATATTGGTACTTAAACACAAATTCTAAAAAAAAGCTGAATTTATGGAATTTGGGCCGTGTGTGAATTGAGTTAAAATCACTTTAAATTTTATCCGAAGATTAATTTTTGACACTAGTAAGGTGAATCTGTACGAAGAAATGTCAAAATTTAATATCGGATGCCGTGTTCGAATTCGGTTAAAATGGTGTTAAATTTTATCCAAAAATTAATTTTTGACACTAGTGAGGTGAATCTGTACGTAGATATGTCAAATTTTAATCTCGGATAAAATTTAATCGAAATTTTAAACCAATTCGCACACCAGCCTAATTCGCACACGGCCTTCATTTCTGATTTGAACTTTTCCAGTTTTAGATTACCTCCCATTAGGAGTTTTTTACTCAAAGCAAAGCAGGGAGCAGTAAAAGTAAAACTGTTATTTCAGGACACTTCAGCAGAGCGCTCAACTTTTGTTTCTTTTTTCAATCAGAGCTAATCAGAGTGCTCCATGAAGACACACTAAGGCCGTGTGTGAATTGGCTTAAAATCGCGTTAAATTTTATCCGAAGATTAATTTTTGACACTAGTGAGGTGAATCTGTACGTAGAAATGTCAAAATTTAATCTAGGATAAAATTTAATCGAAATTTTAAACGAATTCGCACACGGCCTAAACTGACCGAGTAAAAAGCTGAGCGCGGCAAACTTCTTACAATTTTCATATGGTGATTTGACAAATCTGATCATACTCTGAGATTTCTGATAATACTCTGCTCAGATCAGAGCTTCATTTTTTAGAAAATTACTCTCTTTCAGTTGTCCTATTTAAAACTTTGACCTAAAATTAGTCTAGAGGTTATATATATGTACCTGTATTCAAGACTATTTTAGGTCACTATTAAGCTACATATATATTTTTAAGGTATGAACAAAAAAACTGATAGATATTAGATATAACTTAAATATTGTGTGCAACAAATATTATTTCCTTAACTTAACATAAATTATAACTTTAATTGAATAATGAGGAAAAGGAAAGTACTTTTTTTTTGTTGTGTATAAAATGCCAAAGTTATTGTAATATCCAAATTATTTCCGCCAGGGTCATCCGAAACTGACCGAATATCATCTTATTTCCTCACAAGCCTAAACAAAACAAATAAATATACAATAACATGTATCTTTGGTAATTTGTTTTCAACAAACCAAATGGAAATATCTTGACGATACACCATTGCAATGTTTTTCTTTTTGTTTTTTACAAATTTTTATCTGATTTCACTTGAGGAACGTCAGTAGAAGAATCTAAAATTAAATTAAAATTCTCAGTGCTGTTGAGTCGTGAATGTATGTATGTATGTATATACTGTGCTGTCTTGCTTCGACTTTAATAAATTTTACTTGAGATTTCCATTTCGCTTAAATTTTTCTTGGCGCTCCTCCTGACGATTTCGCTTTCATGTGTAGCAAGAAAATATTGAATAACGTAAAATAGCATGATCCGTCCTGCTCCTGAAAAGCCATCTCCTAGACTTTTCTGCGATCATAAACTTAGACGAAGTCTATGCGATTTTTCATTGAACCATAGGCATAGTGGTGTTAGGTCGTGTGCGCGTAACTGTTAGTGCGTGATTCACCTTGTGCTATTAATCTTTTTGAATAAATTTTCTTTATTTTATAATAAAAATGTTTTGGTGTGTTTTTTTGTTAAATTTATAACCGCAAGACATAAAAAGATGTCGTCACTATCGTACAGTCGGCCACCCTTTTGGTCCAAGTTTTATTCGTGCAGTGGTGAAAAGGATAATATTTTGAAACCACCCCCGCATGTATGGGGTTGTCTTCCAAAGAAGCGGCACACCAAAAAACGGGTACATTTCATAGATGAGGTACATATGTCATATACAAATGTTCATAAGTAAAGTGCTGTTAATTACGCAGGATTTATAATTTTTTTAAATTTATAAGTAACATTTGCAATTAAAGACATCTTTATAATGTTTCACTCGATGTTTTGAGCGCATCAAAGTGTAAATAAATGACCTGAATTTGGTGGTTTGAATTTGAAAATGTTTTGACAACTTGTGCGTCCTCATTTAATAACATATTGATAAATTATATTATATGTAGTTTATTTGGAGACTTTCCACTGTTTTATTTTTGTAAAGTGATGTTAATCTCAATGCAAAAATATATATATTTGAATAAAATATTGATAATTATTATTTTTTTATATATAAAATTTAAGATGATAATAATCTAACTATGTAATGTATATTATTTCACTCCTTTAAATTTAGTTTTTTATCTCCGTGATTTTATTTGGGTAGTACCTACATAATTTCTACATTGAACAAGATTTATCATTAGCAATATCGGGAATTTTAGCATTGTATTTATAATATGGGCTTAAATAAATATGTCTTTTTCAATTAGGTTCAGTTCAGAAAATGAGATCTTTCAATTCTAACTTCCCAAAAATGTGAGAAATTAAATTAGAATGTCCTAAAATTTTATAAATGCAATTTTAGTTCATAGGTAGGGTTTAGGGTGTCCGTTATTTCCCAAACTCTTTTTTTTGGATCGGCCAAGTTATAAATCGAAAGTTTATGCGCTACGAAAAATTTATTGACCAAACAAAATTTTGTTCGATGTCATTAACCCGTGCCTGTAAAGCCATACATTTAAAACCGTTAAGTATCAAAAAAGGTAAAAAGTAAGAATTTGATATTTTTTAAAAAATCGAAATAAATACAAAAAAAAAATGTTTACATAAATTTTGGAGTATATTTTTTTAAAAGAACTATTAATATGCAAAAAACAATAAAAAAAAATTGAAACAGCTGCCGTTGTTGAAGAAAAAAATTAATTAACTCAAAAAACGGGGAAGAAATTTAAATATTTAATAATTTAAAAAATTAAAATAAATTAAAGGATTTTGTTTTTCAGAATTTTTTATTTTTTTTTATTAAAAGCTGTATTATTTTATAAGAATCAAAAAATAAAATTGGAATAGCTTGTTTAGTTTCAGAGAAAAAAAATAAGAGCTGAAAAGGTGAAAAGTACACATTAGTGAAATTTTTAAAATTCGAAATAAATTATAAATTTTTCTTTCTACATAGATTTTTGGATGTGTTTTTTTTAAAGAAATAGTTGAAAAACAATAATCAGAAAAAAAATTAAGAATAGCTACATTTTTTCGAGAGAAAAAAAATAAAACGTAAAAAGTACAAAATCTCCATACAAATTTGTATGGCAAATGTATGGCTTTACAGGCACGGGTTAATGGCATCGGCCAAATTTTTTTTGGTCAATAAATTTAAATAAAAAGACTTTGGGAAATAACGGACACCCTAGTATACATAAAATTTCATTACTCTATTACTTTGCATCAATCACGTGTTAAACAAAATACTGTTAGGTGTTCGAGTCCCAGTGACGGCAAAAAGATTTTCAAAAATAAAATTGAACATACTAAACACCACTAAACGAGTCTGTTGAATGGCCTGGCGACCGTGAAATATCTATAACCCCAGCCTATAAAACTTGGTGGTAGCTCACTAAAGTTGTTGTTCTTTCATTCAAACCTTCAAAAATGTTTTACCTAATACTGAAATTTTTCCCTACTCGTTGTACTGTGTTTGGGGGACTTAAAATACTCTAAAATTTTAATTGGACAGTTTTTGCAGGCTTTTCAAAAGAAGACATTACAACAAAATTTAGTGTAGATAAAAGCAATTTACGCCGTGACGCCGCTGTTACTATTTAATGAATTATTCCGAAAACGGTTATTTTTTTTTTTTTAAGTATTAAAATATTTTATGGGAAGTTTTATAAGTTAAAAATTATAACATTTTTCGTTAACATTTTTAACTTCCCATTGGAAGTTATTGTAATCGGTCAGATTTGTGAAATTGAACATTTTTGACATTTCTCGACGTTTCGAGGTATCTGGAATCGAATTACATTGTTTTTAGAGAGATGTCTGTGTACGATATACGTTCGTAAGTTCGGAAGCTTTTTTCGCCGACGATATATCGAGAACGTATAGAGATATCGACTTCAATTGAATTTTATTTTACAGATAATAAGGCCATAACGTGCAGAAAGGATTTTTAGAAAAATTCAATTGGCAGTTTTTTTTATTACAGTAATTTAAGAAAAAGTTGTAAAATGGCTTGTTTTTCGAATATCTCTAGAACAAATAATGTTTCCAACTTCGGCCTGGTTTCAATTTATGCATAATGTCGTAGTAAAAAATTGGTAATACTTAAAAAAAAATCAACCAATATTTTTTTTTTTTTATTAAAAAAAAAACCATTCAAAATTGTTATAAAAAATATCAAATATTTTGAGAATACATAAAGATATTAACTTCGGGTTAATTTTATTTAATACACAAAGTTATAGTTGATAATTTATAGAGTTTTTAAAAAAATCCAATTAACGGTTTTTTTCTAGGCCAGCAAAACTACTAAAAATTTTAAATTGTTTGTCATGTCATGTCGCATATATTTAGAGCAATTTACAGCTTGCTTCCTACGGGAGTGGCAATAAAGGAGTTAGGGCAACTAGCCTTACACCAGTCTTGCCACTCATGCGGTGAATGTGGTGAGTGTCATTTGAATCTGTGATGGCCGTTCCTCCACAAGATCGATAAAATACTCTTGTGGTAGGGAGCGACCCTCTTGATTCACCCCAGCCTTGACATAACAGAGCAAACTTACACCATAACCACTGACCTATCAAACCCACCCACCAGGCGTTGTGGGGAGCCAATTGCTCCTCCGGGCATGGTATAGGGGGAATGATCCACTCAGTGGGGGTAAAGGAGAGGAACACGCCCTCAAATGACAGCGGTGACGTAACCTCTCCTCAACCCGGTATCAATGCTTCTGACGACAGCTACTGGAACCCCCCCGTTAGCCTTAAGCAGCTGCTTGCTGAAATCTATCCCCTTTAACGGGATATGTCATGTCATGTCTTGTTTTTTTTTTTGTTTTTTAGCATAGGTTTCCTCTTTTTAACAGGGTATCACAATGGATCTACATTGATCCTAGTGTGACGGTAACAAGATCAACTGTCAGCCCACTAACCTAACCTAACCTAACCTATTTAGAGCAAACATCCTTCCCTTGATTGCACAACTGATAAGTTTTTCGAAGGTTTTTAATTGTTGAT
The DNA here is from genome assembly GCA_947049315.1 of Epistrophella euchroma. Classification (NCBI taxonomy): domain Eukaryota; kingdom Metazoa; phylum Arthropoda; class Insecta; order Diptera; family Syrphidae; genus Epistrophella; species Epistrophella euchroma. The sequence continues at coordinate 15,179,219 of OX346247.1, read as the reverse complement.
TTGCTTATAAAAAATAACATCGGGTGTCGAGTTCAAAGGGAATCAATTGGAAATTATTAGTGTGGGTCAAACCGAGCCTCTTTTTTCTGTTGAATTGACAATTAGGCCTGAAAAACTACTTTGGAGGGCTTTTGACCCCTTTGCGTTTAAGTATATGAGATATCAAAGCTCTCAGAAATGTGAACTCATTGCTAATTAGTTAGAAATGTAAAGAAAAGAATTATTTTAATATGCCAAACTTAGTATTCTAGTAATGCTCATTAACTACCAACGGTATTCAGTATGAAAAAATTATGTTAATATGTAAAAAAAAATAATGTAAATTATTATGCCAAATACGTCATAAACATAATTGTGCTTATTGTACTAAGTTAACATTTCATATGTATGTACATAGTTACATTTCCAAAACTATACCATTTATTTAAAAATAGATAATAATTCTATGTATGTATTAATATCAGCAAATCTTGCCAAATCCATAGATAATTTATGGCTAACGAATGATATCATTCTTTTTGATCTTAGCTAATAAAAAAAATTAATAAACTGAAATATATTTTATGGATCTACTTTGGAAGGAAGCGGTTGATTTAATAAACTAAATCTTTTATTAAATTGGACATAACAAAGTTTATTTCTTTTTTACAATGATTATTTCATTGTTTATAAATGAACAACAAGCTACTTAATGAATTTTCTTCTCAATCAGCTGGCATGATGTTTTCATCGTAAACAAATTGGCAATCATTTCGCTTCTACAAAATTCAAATAAATGAAACAGAGCAAAATTACAGTAGAGGGTCATTGAATGATGACAACTAAATGTAGACCAATGCATTATGTTGTATGTCCCATAAAGAATTCACAAACAAATTAGTCAATTGATTGATTGTACCAAAATAAAACATTAAGGACCCATACTCTAGTATAATTACATATTTAAAAAAACAAAAGAAACACTCTTATTCGGCAATGAAAAAGGATGGCAAAATCAGCATCAGCACCGACATCGCCACGCCATATCTAAAAGACGAAGAACAATTTGAGGAGAACAAAATAAGAGGCAACAGTATGTGGACTGAAAAAAGAAAAAAATCCGTACATCGTATCAGAACTTCAGATCCAATGCTTGTTGTAGATTTAAAATTAGTATTTCAGCAGCATTCAGTTCGAACAAATCGTTAAAACCGTAAAGTGCCGCCCATAAGATAACTATATAAGAAAATTCTTGGTGCAATTTTAACAATTACATATTTACATAGTTTCGAATTCGAATTTTCGTATTTTATCGTTCGATTAATTTGGACATTTCGTGTGATTTAGCGCGCGAAGGTTAACAAACGGGCAATCAAAAAATGAGCCCCAAGTTACATGAATTCGTGGTGATTCTTAAACGCGATGGACCCGACACCCCATGGGGTATTCGTTTGGTTGGTGGGAGTGATCTGGATACTCCTCTCATCATAACAAAAGTAAATCAATCTTAAATTATTGTAATCTGATATACATAATTGCACTGACTTAGAGGCAATTTATTATTTCGCAACAGATTTTCAACATGAAAAAAGACAAAAAAAAAAAAAACAGTGACAGTGTTTTTCTTCGATTTTTCATCAGTGGATTTAATTGTGTTTCACGTAGCCACTTAAAAGAGCTCGCGGTGCCAAGTTTCCTCGATCCCATTGTTTTAGTTTTTTTCCTGGCACGGAATTTAAATGTTTTTGCGCGCCGTTTCTTAAAATTACAAATATCTGCTAAAACATTTTACTGTTGGAAATTACAAGCAATCTATAGCAATCAATGTCTATTTCCGGTAAAACATGAAGTCTGATGTTAAACGATCGATGGGCCTTTTCAAAAGGGAGGCGTGAGTTTTGTTTATACAGACTGAAACGCACTCATGCAACATGCATTGGATACTAAATTTGTTGTTTTATGTGTAATTAAATAATTTTAATTATTTCGTTAGGTATGCCCTCATCCATGGCCTAGTTGGCGAAAAAATGAAGGTCTCTTTCGAATTGATGCTATTATATGCAGGGAGTGTACACAAAAAAACTACACGCACCCGTCATATGCTTTTTTGTTTGCAATTAGTCAGATTTATGTCAATAAATGAGTCGAAGACAGCACAACATGTTTATGCTGTCCGTTATTTTGACAGAAACACATGTGTGTGTTTGGTCAAGGTATAGCTTACGAATTATTATCTTTTACATTTTTAATTTTTATTTGAAGTTTAAAAAGTAGATGTATTTTTGAACTTGTGATATTTTGTATGTTTGGAAAAATTTATTTTATTTTTTCAAAAATTTAATGACTTTCATATTTTTAGTTTTTTTTGTTACTTATGTCGAATTCCTTTTAAGAAAAAATTCTATTTGTTTAGAAGAAAAAAAAATCGATTTTTCTGAACAAATCCCTTGTATTGAAAGAACAGTCTGATTCGTTTTACGAATTGTCAAAAAAAAATTGATTTTAAACTAAACTTACAATCTCATAGCCTTTTACATTTTACAAGATCTTTATTAACTTACAAAATGTCCTTGACATTTGTTTTGAAAAAATTCATTAATCGAATTAGGGTGATTTATTTTTAACATTGGGTAATTTTCACCTGCCCGAATGGTGCCATATAAAATGAATCATTTTTAAAGTATTAACAACATGTGTTCTTGTAACATCTTGAGGAAACTATTTTTTATACTTTGGTATTTTTAGAAACTTTATCAAAACTATTTATAATTTTAACATTTAAATTGCGCATTGTTTATTACCACTCTCTGTCACACTGTGCAATAAATTGTATAAAATATTAAAGGTTGACATTGAGAAATTAAATTTTATTTATCTACGATTTTAATTATACTTTGCTGAAAAGTAAAAGTGATGAGATAAATCATTTTGGTGATAAATAATTACTATTTTAATTGAATTTAGTATCATTTCTTTCATTAGTATTAAGACTTTATTGCATATACCTATATGTTGAATAGGTTGATTTGGAAATTGACAAGGTATATAATTGAATACAATCAAAAGACAAAATTATGTTATTTTCTTCCGCGATTAAAAATAGGTTGGGCAATTTGATCTAAATTCGTTACTAGTGCGGGATAGTTTTAACAAAAAAAAAAATATAAAATAAGTCTACAGTCTACACCATTTAATAATCGTAAAGTTCGCGCAAGATTAGTAGGTACGTATACTACAAACCAAATCCTTCTTATTACATTTTCGAAAGACCCGACTCCACAGCTCCTGAGTCGTTTAAAGTATATGTAGTTCTTGAATTCCCGGACAATTTTTTTTTTAAAGATTTCTATTGACTAAAATAAAAAAGTTTCCTGTTAAAAAAAAAATTTCGTAGCCTTTTTAGTGTACCGACAATGACACGCAACAATAATGTATTCATATACAGCTAAAAAAAATCCTCTGATTTTTATTAAAAAACTAGCTGACCTGACAGACGTTGTCCTGTCTTAGCTATGAATTCGAACTGGAATATATAATTAAAAAAAATGAGTACCTACTTCTAGAGGATTTACCATCAGATGAAGAAGAAAATAACCAAATGTTATGACCATTTAAAAAAAATATATAGCCAAACGTGTTATACACTAAATTTATATTTCCATTTTTGTCTTGTAATCTATTACATGTGGATATAAGAAGAGAGAGAGAGGTAAAAAAAAAATTCTTTATTATTCTTTGCCTGTTTTTAGTTCCTATGTATAATATTACAGACCCTTTAAAATAAATAATACAAAACTAACATTAATGAAGTCACTGTGGCGTATACGTACTTTTTTATTAGCATATATTAGTTAGACTTAAAAATCTGTACATCACAGCTTTACAGTTCATTTTATATAATCAGAGTTAAGTCAGATTTACAGGATTTTCCGGGCAAATTTTCCATCTTTCGGCTTCGTAGTGTACTTACCTTTTTTAATACGAAACGAATACAAAAAAAAAATACCTATGTATAAATTGGATAAAATAATTTAAATTCAATTCAAAATTCTTTCGTTTTGTTAAAATTGAAAAAAAAGCAGCAGTAATTTGTGTACTATTGGACTTATTGTGAGAGTCTATTCTATTAAATAATCAATATAACAACAGTATAAATTAAGTCTATTTAAATAATCTATTTTTAATAGAATCTCGCAATAAGCTTCTGTATTAATGCACTACTTATCAATGGTCAATGTAGAAACACTTCAGAAAGTATGTAATTTATTGTCATCACGACTTACCGACTTTTCTGGCCTAATTTTCTAATGTTTATCTCCGTAGTTTGCTTATATGGTTCAATACAAATCCAAGAAAAAAATCTTTATCCAAGTTGGATGATCTTTAGCCGAGTTATGCGCGTACGAAAAAAAAACTAATTAAGAAAGTTTGAAATTTCAAGGTGTTTTTACGATTTTCTGATTTTGACGTTCGAATTTTCTAATATTCGGTAAAATTTAATTTTAGCTCCGTTGTGTTTTAATCTGGTTCCATATAAATTCAACAAAAGAATTCCCAACCAAATCGGATGAAGGTTAGCTTAGTTATGCGCTTACGAACACAATTTTATTTTAAGGTGTTTTCACGATTTTCCAAATTTTTGGGTCTAATTTTCTGATTTCCAATCAAATTTTCGGCTCCGTTGTGTTTTAATCTGGGTTAATACAAATACAAAAAAAATCCCCGACCAAATCGGATGCTGTTTAGCGCGTACAAAAACAAAAAGGGATTCATTTTTATATATACCTAATATAGATTCTGTACCATTAAATGAGGGTGGAAGGATATCTTGGTAAATATCAATTATGTACATTAGAAAATGAAAATTTTAAAAACTAAAATGTTGGTCGCAAATTCTTCGACGGGTGATGTCCGTTACTTTTCTAAATTGTTCCTCGTTAAATATGTTCCTAAGCTTTAAGAATGATCTTGTTCTCATATAGAAGAGAATATTTACGTAAACCAAAATAAATTTAATATTTTTTAATATCTATATCTTTTATATATAAATAGCCTTAAATAAATTTTGTGGTACCATTTGCTCAAAAAGTATTTGACCGATTTCGATAAATTTTATATGGTTGGAAAGCCACAAGCCACAATTGCGGAGATGTGCAGAGTATACTTGAGACACGCGTTTACACACTGTCGGTCATTTTTGTTTTTGTACTGTCGAACACTGTGCAGTGCATATTAAAAACAAAAAATAAAAAGAAATGTTTTTCTCCTTCAGTGTTTTTAAACAAATTGTCAGTTTTTTTTGGCCGAGTTTCGGCCACCGCCACGGGACGATAGTATCTTATAAATGATGGCTTAACAAAAAAAAAAAAGAAAATAACCACCGCATGGAAAAATGGCAAGTTTTTGGTAAGTTTAGGCGAGGCCCTGGCAAGTTTTCGGATAGAAAAACATGGACGAGGAAAACATGACAGATAGGGGTCTCGATGAGAACATTTATTTAATAAAGTACTGGTGAGGTTCTTGATTGTAACTATGTGAAATCATTTAACGAAAATTAATGAAAACGAGATCTTATTACATCGTAATAAAAATCTTTGTGTGTTAATTAACTGAATTTAACTGACGTAGCAAAAAGGTTCATAACTGGCGAGGGCCTAGCGAATGCCTATATAGTAACCCTTGCTAGTAACTATGAAAAAGTTGCCAGGGCCTTATTGAAAACTAGATTCTTTTTCCAGGCGGGCCAGGTAGAAATTTAAAAAAGCAGTGTATATCGTCCCTAGAAAAACTCAACTTTTTGATGTTTAAAATTTTCAAATATCATTGATACTCATCGATAATATATCGTATCTTTAAAGCTAAAAGAACTTCGGTCGCACCGATTGCAATTTGCCATTATTTCTCTGACATAATCTCTCTAAATCAAGTACAAACGAGTACATCTATGTTAATAATAATTTCTGTGTTTTAAAATAATTTTTTAAACAAATTCTCTGTGTCCTGCCGTATGTAACGAGGGTGTCAGATATCAAAGAGATAAACAATATTTTTTATATTTTTATTTTTTGAAAACAAAATTTTGTCTATAGAAATAAAGAATCATAAACATAAAAAAAAATAAATAATTTGTTGATTTTGTTTTTAAAAAGTTTTTGTTTTTAAAATTTGTTCATAGCAAAAAAACATTTGATTGGCTTTTAATTCTTTAAAAAAATATATCATTCACAATCCATTCTCAGTCAGAATATTAATTACGTGAAAATATTTAAGACACATTAATTGGCTCACCATATTTCAGCAATGCCACGCCTACGTCAGCGATTTTTATTTTGACAATCAATATACTTACCCGATAAATCCAGATGCTAATGCATTGTACATATGTACTTTTGTGGAAAAAAAAATCAAACTGAAATAAATTTTAATTACCCATCAACCATTTTGGCTGTTGGCACTTTTATTATATAGCCGAAGATTTATTTTTGGAATAAAAATAAAAATTTTCGAAAAATACCACATTATACAAAAAATGCAATTCAATTATTTTGGCAACAAAAACCAGTGCAATACATAATAAATTACCTAACGTTAGTGCTAAATTTTTGACATTTCCGACATATTCTAAAAATTCTTTTCAAAATATGAAAATTAATTGAATACTCTCCCGTTTGAATACACACATAGGTTCAATTAGGTAGTCCAGCATATGGAGAAGTTCTTCGAGGAGATATTGTTACCAAAATTGGAGAGTATGATTCACGTGACATACGTCACTCAGATGCTCAAATGCTATTTCGCACAGCAGGAAACGAAATAAGAATTGTGGTGTCAAGGTAGAGTGTGTAGAAATTCCTATGTTTCACCTTTAATCTTATTAATTTTTTTTTGTTATTTTTCATATTCAGGGATAGCAAAATTGCTTACACACAGGGTCTGAGTAATGAATCTTCAAGGTGTTCATCAACCATCCCACCAGTTAGTCCCGTAAATACCGGAAATACACCTCATAGGTAAGAAAAAAAATAGTATATTCAGTGTAAAATTCAAAATAAAATGTATAATGTATTTAGAGGGCCATCACCATTTCTGCCAGGACCTGGTCAATATGACAGGGCAATGCATTCACCAGTGAACACTCTGCCACATACAGTATTTCCAAATTTGAATGAATCTGGTGGATATGTCCCACCATATCGTCCAGATTCATCAGCATCACAAAGATTTAGTCCGATGCCAACTAGAGACCATCAACAGGATGTTAAAGAAGAACAAGCAGCTATTGTAAATCAGGTAAGCGAGTGTTTTCGAAATTTTAAATTTCCAAAATGTATGTGGAACAAGTTTTTGAATTTTTTCGGTTTTTGTAAAAAACAAAAAAATAATTGCATATTTTTTGGGAAGATTGTTTAATATATGGACTCCCAAATGTATGGTTTGAATAAGAACCAACTTTATATTTAATTGCTTGAATACTGTAGAAGAAAATACTCAATTCAAACAGTTTTTCTTGTGAAAATATTTAAATTTTATTTGGCAGTATCAATCGTTTGAATTTTATGCTCCTAAAAATCTTTTACTTTATGAAAGGTTATGTCAAAAGTGTTAAGAGTAAATTTGTTAATAAAAACAATTTACGTGTTAATTTTTTTTAACATAATACAGGGTCGTCCAAATTAATTTTTCGATAAAAAAAACACAATCTTAAGAACAACTTCTGATTTATTTAATCGAAAATAAATATCACCCTGATAAGGTCTTCTGCAGTTCAATTTTAGGTAGTTTGTTCATAAATTTCGGGAATTTAATATTTTATTGGATTTTGGAAGATTTGGTTTGAGTATTCTGCCCCATTTTTGAACGAGAAGATGTACAAGCTTTTTTTTTTTGTAATCGATATATTTTTTAAATTATTTAAAAAATCTTACGTTTAATAAATAAATTTGAGATAAATCGGAATCAATGTTGTTGAATATTTCTGGAAATATAAAAGAATATTTGATCCATGTTTGAGGAATATTTGGTTTACTTGTTTTTTTTCGCGGAGAGAATTTTTTGAAAACATATTTTTTTCGAGAGAAAATTATGATAGTTTTTTTTTATATAGGTAAATATATTTTTTTCATATTTGGAATTATTATTGAGTGAAACCAAATTTTCAAAACACGTTGACATTTTTTTAGGACAAATATTTTTCTTTACTTGTGTGCCTTATAATTCGTGGACTATGTTTTGAAGGATGCTTCCTGGAGATTATTTTTAGAACAAAAAAAATGTATGGGGGAAAGTTCTATCTTCCCTATTTTTAAGTTTTTAAGAAATTAAAAATAAACTTTTTATATTTGTTGTTTGTTTTGTTAGGTTAATGACGCAAACAAATTATTTATAGTTAAATACCCTTTTTCCGGTTTTTTAATTGAAATAGTACTGAAAGTTGAAAAGTAGTACTTACGTACTGAGAAAATTAAATAGTACAAAATTCAGTACAATAGTAAGCCCCTTTTCCAGAGCTGTAAAAGACTGCAGTAATTTGGTAATGCAGTTAATAAAGTCGCAGTCAATTAACTTACCTATTGAATGTAAGTTAATACTGTAAATAAGTACTTTAACTGCAGTCAGTCAGTCAATTGACTGCAGTTAAAAGACTTGCTGACTAAAAGTAAAATCATCGCAGTACAAAGACTTTTCACTGACTAAAAAGACTAAAAGCAGTTAAAAAGTACTGCAGTTATAAAAAATAAAAATAAATTTGATGGCACAACAGCTCATGAAGAACTAGGGCCTAGTGACTTACAACTCTCAACCATTCCTGTGTGCGTGTCTGCAGGAATGGAGGGGACCTACAGTTTATTGCCGAATTCGAACGGCTAACGAGCGGCACTTTTCTGTGACAGGAGATACTCTTGGAGGATTTGTCAATTCCTCGCAAGAGGCAGTAGCCGTTTTTCTTTTAAATAAATAGGTGGCGAGGCTGGGGATCGAACCTTAGACTTCCGGCATGACAGTCAATCGCACTAACCATATCACGCCACGGCTACTAGTCACTTGTTGTTACAGGGTGACTTAAAAAGTTGTTTCGGCAATTTAACTTTTCATATTTTGCAACTTTAGTTTTCTTTGCGGGGCTTTGCGGGACAGATCCTTAAATGCGGGACATTTTGCTGGACAATTTATAATGCGGGACAGACATGTGAAATGCGGTACGTCTGGTCACTATAGGATAATACCTCTGTTCGCTTACTTTCCAAAACTGAAAATTTCTACCAACTTCAGTCCCACTGTTCTGTTATAGTATTCTTAAAAAAAAAAATTAAACAGGCTCAAAATTGTTAGGATTTGGCAGTTTTTGAGAACCAAAACAAGTACGCGTGTTTACTGATAGCTAGGTTTAATTTACTATCGTGAAGTGAGAACATTTAAGAAATATTTATGTAGTTCGTTTCATATCATGCATTTTATTTGTTTGTAATTGTACAATATGTATGTGTTCCAATCGATAAAAATAATGTTAATATTCTTTCGTTCTATGAGTCTTCGAACAACAGTTATACTAATATCTCATTTACATTAAATTGATTTTTTTTACAGGCGGCATAATTTCTGATATATCATAGAATCTCAATTGGCTCATGCAAATTTTAACAGAAAAAAAAGATGATATAGGCACACGCATTGGTCTTGATCAAAATTCGGAGGAATACTGACTGAATTTAAATATATAAAATATTAACATTGACGATATGCATATATTCTATAAATATCTACTGAATAAATAAATATAATTATTTTGGGAAGAATTGTTTCAACACTAAATCAATAAATTGATTTTGGGTTTGAAACATTTTATCCTAAAAATTTTTTTCAAACTTTTTAATATAGTAATTCGTTTTTTGGTTTTTGATAAATGTTTGTCATCGTACTTTCTTTTGATTTATGCATACATTTTACATAATTTTATGTTATATTTACAAATTTGTATATAAACCAACATGAAACAATAAAAACAAAGACTGGAGGAACTTGCGGACAAAGTATAACTTGCAGTCCAGTTAATACAAATTTTCATTTGGAAAAAAATTAAAAAGTTTTGAAACTTGGCAGGCATGCACACCATTTATAGAATTAAATAGTTCCCATGAAGTGGCAAAAATATGTAACATGTCGTTTTTTTTTTGGTTTTTGATAATTATGTTTGTTATTGTACTTTCTTTTGATTTCTGTCGCTATTGTGTGCACTCTTGACGCGTAAGCAGCGTTGCCAACCACTTTGGGCAAAATAATGCCACACTTGAGATACAAAGATGCGTTTTTCAATAAAAAAAAGCCTCACCTATTTTTTTTAATTAAACAAACAAAAACTTTTAAATAACAAAAAAATCCTTTAAAAAAAAATTAAATAAATCACAATACAGTGAAAGCTCCCTTAGCCGGACAGCGACGGTCGTAACACTTTTGTCCGTCTAAGGGAGTTGTCCGTCCAAGGGAAAAAATAAAAAATAGTTATTTAGGAAATGTATAATATACAGTGGCATCATGAAACATTTTTGCACCTACAAGCCATGAAATTCATTCAAACTAAAAATGAATATGAAGATATAAGAAAAAAGATACAAAAACAGAATACAGCTGCAGCAATAAAATCCGTTATGAATTTGATCACAGACAGTAATTTGGGGAAATCGCATCTATGTATGTCGCTGTAAACCAGAGGGGGATCGTTTTTAATGCAGAATAAATTTATGTTAAATTATTACTTAAAAAAATGGTTGAAATTTACATACTAAAATAAAGTTTTTGTCCGCCTAAGGGAATTTAACTTAACAAATCGTGGTTAAAATTCTTGTCCGCGTCCGGAATAGGGAAGTGTCCGCTTAAGGGATCATAAAATGTATAGAATTACGTCCAAGATCAACGGTCGTGAGAATTTGTCCGCCTAAAGGGATTGTCCGCTTAAGGGAGTTGTCCGTAATAGGAGCTTTCACTGTAAAAATATTTTTAGGGAACATTAGATAATTAAACCTGTCATACATATTTTTTATATTCAACAATAACATAAGGAAAATGCAGTGTACGCTGTATTATCGACTGCTTCTAAACGAGTTCTGAAGGCTCTAAAATCGCCATTCCCTTCAGCATCAACTGTTGACTCACTCACAAGGAAATCGCAATAAAATTTGTCTTGATGACTTCGATGAAAAAATTTAGATAGTTTTCGCGAAAAAACTTTAAATCGCTTGCATTTAACGTTGAAGAGTTAACAGCAATGTATGCAGTCACTTTTCTTCCCAAGTCTATCTCTTCTAACGGCAAAAATTTTTCTTTGGAAAATTGTGAATAGTTTCGAAGGGGGATACACATTCTTTTAGAAAATAGTAATATATAGATAAGAATTATTTTTTGGTTTAAATTGTTTTAGAATGTTTTAAGCAATAAATTAATAAATAAACAAGAACAAAAAAAATTTTAAAAAATGTAGTTTGTTTGAAATGAAAAAAAAGCCTTTTTGAAAAAAATAAGCCTCAAAGCCTCAGGCAGTGAAATAATGCCTAAAAAGCATAAAAAAACCTCAGTTGGCATCGCTGCGCATAAGCATCAGCCTAGAGATACTTAACATATTGTTATCTACCTATGTAAATCAACAAGATAACAAGATGAGTCACTTAAAGCGATAAAAAAAAACAATATTCATATCTCATGCATTGAGGGATTTAATTTATTGTGCGTTATGCTTAACGAGACTGCAATAATTCTTGTATTATGCACATAGCATTATAAAGATTGAAGATAAATGACAACAGTATCTATATTATATCTGTTATCAAATTTAATTTTTTTATTTATGACAAAGTTGTTGATTAATTTTGTAGTACTATTTCATTTAAACTTTTTAAAAAAACGAGATACCAAAAATTATAATAAAAAAAATTTAATTCATAAAGTTTTAATATTGTATTTTATTGAAGAAAATCATTTGTTTGCCCATGTCCATGTACCTACTTATTCAAAAATATTTAGCTTGACAACAACTCTGGATTTATACCTAGTCAGACTTTTTTTTTAAATGTAGGCTTAGAAATTGAAATTAAAGAATGGCATGGATATCAATATAATATCTTTTACAAAAAAAAAAATTAAAAAAAAGTTAAAATTATAAAACAAATTAATTTTTAAATTCAATATTTTGCTATTCAGAAGCACCTGATTACAAATTTATAACAAAACCGGTTCACCTGTTCAGAAGATAAACGAAAATAACTCAGTAATAAGGCAATTTTCTCAAAAAAACATCAAAACCTTAAAAAACAGTTTCGGCTATTTTATGTACGAAGTTTAATCAAAATATTTGGGGCAGTTTTTCCTGAAAAATTGAAAAAAAATCTTAACATTTCCTCAGTAGCTTACCTGTTCTAAATAAAAATTCGAATTATTTTCTTATATAATGAATAAAATAAAAATGCCCAGTCTAATTTGAAGGAAATTGGTCCACCCGTTTAGGCTCTAGCTCGAATAACAGTAGACGCAGACACGCAAACACCGACAGATGGTATGGCGAAAACCATTTTTATAACCTCGATTTTTTTTGCAAGAAAACAAGTCTTACCCTATAGACAGTTGAGTAATTAGATTTTCTGCCGCACTGGGCTTTAGGATCTTCGTATGTATATCTTAAGAAAATATCACAGCTATTTGCGCAGCGGCTGTGGAAATGTTTTAAAAAATTATTATTTTTAAATTGAGCCCGCGAGCTCCTTAGACCTTACCGCACCAACTTTTTTAAATCGACATAAGCAAACTCAACGTGCAAAAATAAAAATTGTAGTAAAATTTATTAAAGATTCAATAAAATAAGAAAATAGTGCGTATACGCCCGAGTGTACCACTATTTTAACTGAATGAATCTCATATCTTTTTTTTTTAATAAATCACATAATTTTTCATAGTTGAGACTATTCTCATAATTATATATGTATATATGTATTTATTTTATATAGTGCTCTATGGTCTAAGCCTTCTAGAAGTCGAAGGTTCTTCCTTTGAAATTACTCTTTATAGTTTCAGTTTTTTATTCTTTTAACTTTTTCTTATTTGTTCAGTTTTAAGCTTTTATTTTTTCAGCATTTATTTCATGCTTTAAAACAGCTACTACAAAGCTTCAAAAAATTGTCTTAGCCTTGCCGAAGAATATATATTTTTCTCATCAACCAAAGCCATTGTAGAAGAAAAGATTCATTGCATTAAATGATGTCAACAAATAATAATTTTTCCTATTAATAATGGAGCTTCGAGACCAAAGAGATCCGAACGCGCTATAAGATTTACTCTGATTACCTACTAAGTGCCTGTTTACATTGTATTTTTGATGAAGCATGTTTTCGTTCATCAAAATGTTCCTCGTGTTTACATTATAGAGAAAAAATCCTTTCATTTCAATCTACCCATCCCTATCTCACACCCTTAAAAACCATGTATCTATCACTCACACAAAAAAAAATTCTTCATTCTGAATCCGAAAACATTTATTGAAACTGGCGCATCGGCCAGTTACTGGATCCTTTAAAGGCGACGAATATGGAAATTTTACTTCTCTGAAATTTCTCCAGAAGGAAGTAGGTATACCTACTTGATTTTTTTTGGAAAAATTAACCTGAAAAACCTTTCCAAACATCAGTTTCTTCATCTATTTTACTGAGTTATTTTTTCTGCTCTGTAGGCTCGTTATTGACAATTATTTGAACAAAATCTAAAATCTTTATTTTGGAATCAGCAACTTCAACAAATATCTCGACTTTCCTATCGATTTTCAACTCAACATCACCTTTCATTTTATGTCCAGTTCGTCTACACTTTTGGCCAGAAATGAGCAATTCCCATTGGTGAAAATTTGTACATTCAGCCCTATTCTGCTATTCGATCCGATCGAAACTTTCGATTCTCGTGAAAGTTTCATGCAATTTGCCTTAAATTATATTTTTAAATCATTCAATCTTTAGAGTGCAAATCTTAACTGATATTTGTTTTTGAAATTCTTAAGAGAATCTAATTGTTTAAATCCTGTTTGTATCGAAATTTATACAAAATTTGAACCAATTATTTCCCCCCGACGGATAGCAGAATACAAACTTTCACGTGAATGTTTAGCAGAATAGGGCTGATAATAACGAATCCCACCAAAAACATTTCATGTAAAAAAAGGTCGCCAAGACTTACTTGCACATAACGCTTTCGCTGTGAAAAAGTTATGAGATCTCATAAAGAGCCAAGCCCATAACTCTATAAGGCCTAATTCTACAAGACCTAAACTCTACCAACCCTACATCGTGGTCAAAAAGTATGGCTTGGCCGTTTCGCAGCCGAAACACAGACACTTCCATAGATATTTGGTAAAATTATGTCTGTCATCTAAAAGTTTTATGAAACGGCCAAGCCATACTTTTTGACCATGATACACCTAATCCTGAAAATTTGAGCCCTCTAGCTCTATCCAGACCGAAGTTATGAGGGCTTGAAAATCCGACGAAACGTTACGAGAAAATATAGGTAGTGCCCGCCGTTCGTTTTGCTCGTCTTGGCAGGGGGCACCACCGTGCCCCTAGATATACAATAAGATGCAAATAAAAATTTTTTCCTAAGTTTGCAATTTTTTTGTCTATCAGGACTAGAAAATTAAAATCTTAAACGCTATTGCTTTGAACCCTGAGAATATAGGTGTAGGTGTTTGCAAAATTTGACCATGATATCCTTAACTGCTTTCAAACTAAATGTCTTCTTGGGGACACCCATTCTTAATTTGTTTTATGAAAACACTTATTTTTTTATAAGAGACCGTTTAAAAAAACAAAAAAACAACAACATAATTTTAGAGTTACAAAAACAAAATGTATGCACGTACATATGTATGTATGTACTTTCAAACAAATTTTTTTTGATATCTATTTAATTATACTGGTGTGTGATGTTATATTAATAAAGCATATGTTTCAATAAAATGTTTAAAAAATTGGTGCCGTCATAAAAATATGGCAGCTAGAAAAATGTTTGACCTATTTATATTATGCATACATAATGTACATTTACATATATTTTTGTATAGATAAAATATCATAACTAAGAAGGCTTTATAAATAAGAATGGATGTACATTTAAATAATTTAGACATATCCTATTTTTTATTTAAATTGATTTAATTATCATTAATTGAGTTAAAATTGTGTACCTATGTATGTGCATGTAAAAATACTATCAATATACTTATTACCACATTCGCCGATTCATCTTCTTTCTGAAAAATACTCGGTCAAGGGCGGACAAAGCATAGAGTTGTCTTATTCACATATGCGATACTGACCTAAACATAAATAGTGTCATTCATTAAATTTGAAAATCAAGGATACCTCGCACATTAAAAAAAAAGAAAAAAAAACTAAAATAAAATCAAGGTGTTTTATATTTACCTTTTCGCCAAACTGTATAACGTGCAGACAGAGTAAGACACCCCTACCGATTTATAATCATCATCTAGATGAAAAATGGCATCTACACTTTTATGAGGTGTCCCCACGCACAGCCTCTCTAATAGCTTCCGTTCAAGTGTGTTGTTTTTATTATTTCAATTTTCTTTTCTTTTTTTTTTTTTGAAATTCAAAAACACTGTTTTCAACAACAAAAATGAGTTCAAAGTATTTCGTTTTGTTAGCCTTGATAATAGTGAAAATTGTCTCCTAAGGCTAGGGAAACAATATTTTGCGGCCAAAGCTTTTGACCGTGATGTTTTAAGAAATCGAAGGGCCCAAGTACAATATTCTTACCAGCAGCGGGACACTGACTTACGCAGTAATTTTGAATCTATTTTCAGTTGGCATTCAATTAAATTATCCCTCAAGATCATCATTGTTTTTGATTTTTCATTGGAGGAATTCGTGGTACAAGAAAATAATATATATTTTCCAAAATATCTACACATCTTCACACACAGATTCACGGTGTTTTTCCTAATGTTTGCTTGTATAAGTTTTCTAAGCTTAAGTATATAAAGATCACTATTAAACTTATTTCTATATACAAAATCCAATAAATATTTTTCGCCATTGGTGTAGGTTGTTGGAAGGTGATATGTTCCAATACCCCCTCTGCATCGTCGTCCACCCCCAAGCGCCTATATAATTCAGTAATAAAAACTGATTTTTGTTATTTATTTTTTTTTTGCCTAATATACATTGGAAAATTATATTTTTTGCTGCTCGAAACAACAAGCAAAACATTCTGATGTTCGTTTCAATATTCAGTTGCTTTCGGAAAATTGTATAATTAACATCATCTTTTAGTGAATAATAATTCCACACGATCTCGAAGTGAAATTTGTTGAAATTTCAAAAACAATTAATAAAAACGATTTAACTTGTAGGTTTAAAATAAAAAAAAAAAAATAAGAAAATAAATTGTGCAAATTATTGTGATTTTTTTTTTAATAAAATTTTTTAAGGTGTAATTTATTTAAAGTGATATTTTTATTCAATTTAAGGACGTTTTTGATCAAAGAGAAACAAAAAAAAATTAACAAAACAAATTAAAAATGGAATACGTTCAATTCAAAAATGGCACCCCTCACTACTACAGAGATACTCCAGACTTTAATGAAGCCATCCAATATCAAGTAAGGATTAACCTACTTACAACAACCTACATACTAATCGAATATTATTCAAAATCGATTCAGTGAATTTCGAAATACATCCATCTTATTCGAGAAAAACATTTTTGAATACAGAACTGTATGGAAAATGTTTATATAACAGTTTTTTTTTTTTTTTTTTATTTAACGCCTTCTGTTGACTTGTTGGACAAACAGTGTTAATTCTTTTTGAAAAATAGATACGAAAATAAAATAAAGCACCATCGATGACTAATTAACAAACTGTTCCAATTTGTTCGCACAACACACTTCGTTTATTCGTTATTGTTCTTTTTCCATGCGCATGATCTAAGTATTTAGTGAAACCTAATAAGTTTACGTTATAAGATAATTCATTTTATTTTTATTGAAACGAGGGATGGCGCAGAAAATTAAAAAGAAAAAATAAATATTTATATTCGACCACCAGAGCGAGGGCGAGTGAGAGAGGAAAATTAATTTTAATGTTCACATATTCACATACCGAAAATACTTGCTGATTTATGAAAACGTCTTAATTTAAATGCTAATGAAAGGAAACATTGCGATCGCAGTGACATTGATATGCTCCGATCTGGTGGTTGAAAAATTTCATTTCAAAATGCTTAGAGGAATAATTTTATTCAAAATGTCAAAGGACTATAATATGTAGACTGTTGTTTGGTTGTGGGATGACAGAATGGGATCAATATAATTAATGTGAATTAGCAGGAGTATCTTTGGTTTATGATATTTGAAAAATCAATAAAAGTCATATTTTTTATATGTGAAATGAAAAAATATTAACTCTTTATCCAAAACTGAAACAAATTAGCCAAGAACAAAAAGATTTTGTAGCACTAACTGAAATTTAGAGTCATAATAGTTTTCTCCTATGTAGCCTTTAGAACAGAAACAAAAATTTGAAGCTTGAGAATTCAACTAGTCTGATGTTCTCACTTAGAATCATCAAAAATCAAACCCACCAGTAAAAAGAATCTAGCTTTTAATGAGGATTTAGAAAGTTTCAAATAAAGCGTTTTTCATTTTTAGTTCAGATAAGAGTTTGTTCAGAGCAGAGCACTGAGTAGACTCTGAACAAACGGAGTAAACTCTGAGCAGAGTATGTTCAGAGCACTCCGATTTAATTATGAAACACACCTGAGCACTCAATTGTCATATCTGTCAAATAGAATAGAAAAATAGAAGAAATATCAATGAAAGAAACACAACATTTTTGTTTGACAGTTCGGGCTCAGCTCTGAACTGCTCTGAACTAAAAAAGAAAAACGCCTATAGTAGATACTAACAAGGGGCTAGCAAGAGTTAATATCAGTGGCGTAGCTAGCCCTTTGGGGGCCCTGTATAAAAAATTAGGTACATCCTAATAACGTTTTTTTTTTTTTTAATAAACTAAAACACTGCGTGAAAATATAAGATCAGTTTAATTTAAGTTGGTACAAACATACATATATCTATTTTATAAAATTAAAAAAAAAAAAAAACTTTGTATCAAAACTTCTCAAATTAACACTTTTATTTTGGCAATTCATTCATTAAATCTTCCATAGCTGAACAAGATTTTAATTTTTCAAGATTTTCGGCTTTTATGGACAAAATTAATAAATCCGATAACCGTTCCTGTCCCATAGAAGTTCTGAGGTAAAAACAAGAGAGCATGCAGTGATAACTTCCAGAAAACTAGAAGCAAAGACTAGATATTAAATTAAATTACAAGTATTAGCAAGTTCTTTTGTGGAATGAATTTTCTGAATTTGGGATTTAAAACAGTTTTTTTTTTAACTGACAAGTCTATTTTTCAACCAGTCTTCCTGCTACTTTTTTACTATGTCCCCTTTCACACAGGGCAACTGAGTTGCCGGCAACAATTAGTTCATAGGCGAGAAGGGCAGAAGGGCAGGAAGAAAGAGGGGGAAATGAAATCTCCCCGGTCAACAAATTCAGGAGATTTTTTTGACGTTTCTCTTCACACTACGTTTGTGTGCGTTCAACCAAGGTAGTTTAAAAGGAAAATAAAGAAAATCTCCGGGTTTTTGTTGCTTGCTTGTGAAAGGTACAAGAGATTGTTAAGGAGATTTAAAGAAAACGTCAAAAAAATCACCAGCAACTAGTATCTTCGTGTGAAAGGGGACTGTGTCATTTGAAAACGATAACAATTTATCTGGTTCTAAGACTTCGAATATACTACTCAGATTATAGAGGCTCTGAAATCTTTTTTTTAGTTTGAGTAATCAAAATATCTAAGCACCAATAATACACATTGACTATCGAAAAGCCACATGTACAAAAGTTGGTTATAAGTACATTTTAAATAATCGACCTTGTTTCTTAAGCAATTGTTTTGTTTACACTTTCTTGTCGGGTGCTCTTTATATTCAAGGGCCTCTATATCTCGGAGGCCCTAATATATCGGGGGCCCCGTATCATTGATACAGCTAATACAGCGGTAGCTACGCCCCTGGTTACTATCCTAACTAGATAGTACCTCGTCAGTTATGTGCTATTATAAAAGTATAATTTTGAAAATGATTAACTTTTCTTTTTTGTTATTGTTAAATATGCTGGTACATATACACATAGGTACGGGATAATTCTGATGGAATAGAAAAACTTGTTTTTATTAGAATTTAAAAAGTTTTCCCGTATAGATTTTCTAAGCTAGGCCTTCGACAGTTAAGTACTATTTTGCCTCGAGAGATTTTAAAAAAACTATAGAAAAAAGTTGATTTGATTTATGAGATTCCACCGTGGGAATAAGATACAAACATAAATACATACGAGGTTACAAAAACAACTACATATACATATGTAGGTATCTCTACATGTCAAACATTTTATATTAAAGCAAACACAGTCCCAATTTTTGTTGAAAATTGCATTGCTGAGCTCTTTGAGCTTCTTAAAAAACCCAAGATTATGGAGAGTATATCACATCATACAGTAAAAAACTACTTTTGATTTTGTGCTAACAAGATCAAGTATGTATTTATTATTTCATTTGATTTTTTTGAGGCTTTTGCAGATAAACACAAAATCTCTATTTTTGAAAATTCAAATATTATTTAATTCTTCTGTAAAATTATTTTGGAAAAACGAAAAAGCCGTCGACCCCATGTGGATTGATCTTAATTTCATCAATGAAATATTCAATTTCGGAAGCATAACCATTAGCTAAAAAAAAAATTAAAAACAAATTAATAAATAATATTACATTTATGTATATTTTTTCATACACAAGTTTTTCAATACATACCGAATCATATTACAACAGTCAAAACATTATTGAAAACATTTGTATTAAGTTAATGCTACACATTTTTGTATTATGTTTAAAAATTTTGTATCTGCTTTTACTGCTTATTACAAAAATGCGATCATTTTTATGGGATACTCGGGCGTATACTTAATATTTTTGTTTGCAAATATTGATATTAATTTTTAACATTTTTTAAATTGCAAAACCGCCATAATGCACAATTATTTTTAAATAACATGGTGTATTATACTGTATACTGTATACAATATACATAATACATAAATATCACATTACTTTTATAAATTACAAAAAAGTAAAAAGAAAAAAAAAAAAAAATATCAATTGAATAATTGATTTATTATTTTGTCGTAGGTTCCTACGTATGTTCCTACGTATGTAAGTACACGATTTTGGATTTGAACTCTACGCTTTGAACTTCAAAAAAAATCGCTTTATTTAATGTTTTGCATCGGGTTAGTTTAAAACATTTGAGTTTTGACAGAAATTTGTAAGAATTTTCAAAAAGTTACCAAAAACATCCTTAACCTATACAAACAAAGAGCTTTATTTCAAAATTTCTTTTTTGGGTTGTTTCGTCTTTGTGGCAGATTGGACGATGGTAATAGAAAATTAGATTCATTTCTTACATTGTTAAGCCTTTCACCAAATTTGTCAACAAAATGAAAAAAAAGTGCATTAGCAATAGGTATATAATATGAATAATTTTGTTTTCAAAAGATTTCCTAGAATTCAACTTGACGATAACAGATGAGTTTTTAAACTAACTTTGAAAGAACATCAATTTAGAACTAAAAATATTTGTCTGTAGTCTGTCTGCACATACAACGTCTCCATGCAAATAATATATTACATAATAATACAAATCACATGTTGAGATCTAATAGGAATAAAGTAACAACAATTCAAAAGCATGATTGATTTTTATATGGTTAACATAATGATGTCTCTAACATCCTAGAAGGTGATGCACTTTTCACTCGCCGGCACTTAACTTGAAATACAATCCTCCCGAGAGTCCCACATGCACTCTGCATGTCTTCATCCTTCCCAGATGTACATTTAAGTCGCTTTAGTCCTTTTTTTTTTCAAACTTTATTACTTATGGGGGCTCTATCTCTATTATGATTCCCTATAAATATAAAATCTTTAATTCGTATATAAGATTTCATCACTTAAAGTTCGCCTTTGTTTTTAATTTCGTAACAATACGATTCTCATCTATCTACGATTCAATTAATCAAATAACCCATTTCATAAGACCATCATAGCTACAAATGCCATCTATACTTACTTAGATTCTTATAAGTCGAGCCAAATAAAAGTAAGAATTTTCCCATCCATATAAATTATCCCCCTCCACAATTTGGATTGGCGCCCGTTAACAGCACACAAATTGTGTGATCGTTGTTTATTTGTTTCTTATAAACAAAAAAAAAAAGCAATGACGATGTACAGCTGCTAGAACACGAATTAACAAACAAAAATGAAAACTATTTTTAACTTCCATCGGTGGCGGCGGGAAGAAGCGACTAAGACCGTCATCATCCATCTGATCTGCATAAGCCAAGGAACACATTCTGATTTGTATTGTGCAGTTAAGTTTATCAACGAAAATAACCAAACGACAAGAACACAAACGACCGTCAATACTGAATGACAATCCAACATTAAATGAAAAAAAGAAAAAAAAAATTCCTTTCTAATAAAATATATTTAACTTTATTTAATTGAACAATTTCCTAAAACCCTATCGTCCCAAACAAGATGAATCATTTAATATAGACGCGATAAGTTGTTTATCCTGCAGAGCTGCATTGACCTCCTCTTCATCCCACTGAAGTTGTACTTTGTTGAGTCGGGGCTCTTTGCGACGAATGACTCGAATAATCCCACGAGTCTCGACAAGATCGACACATCCTGCAAACTCAGCTTGGTCAACAGCGAGGATGTTCCTTTTAGAGCAGACACGTTTGTAGACATCATGAAGGCGCCCAATCGTTATGTCCTTGTTCTTTTCATTCTTAAGCATCAGCATCAAGCAGCAGAGAATGATTTTTTGTTGTAGCGGGAAAGATTCCTCGATATCGTCGTTGAGATTTTGCGATGCGCCATAAACTTTATTCAAGACGCTGATTACTTGAGTAACTTGAACTGGTTTTTGTTCCTGTTCGGGGCGAGTGTCTATGCCGAACTCAGAAAGGTTGAGGTTTCCTCCGGTTTTCTTCTGCTGCTCGGCAATTTCAACCACACGACGTCCAATGTCAAGAGCCCGACGAACATCGCCACTTATAGCCGATACTTTGGCAGCCAAAAGTTGGATGGTCACCGGAGGGAAGATGTCAAGAACATTTGCCTCTTCCAGGCGTGATTTGAATATGTCAACTATTTGCTGCTTGGTGTAGGGAGAGAAGTGCATCAGTCGTGGCTTGAGCTCGCACTTGGCATTGAGTCGCATCAACATTCGATCCGTTAAGTCCAGGCTGTTGGCAATGCCTATGAGAATAATTTTCGAGTTCACGATTGATGGCCACTCGAAGATGGTGTATAGGACAGACTGTTTCTGGCCGCAAAGTTGGTCGATCTCATCGAGAACCATTAGAATCACCTTGTGATTAGATGTTAGGTGTTTTCGCACAGCAGCTAGGTGGTCCTTTTCTGTTCTGCCAGCCACCTTGAGATTGAGTTCAGTACATATTTTCTTGTAGATGCTGCCGATTGTCGAGATCGAAGTGCAGTTGATGTAAACCTTTACGAATTTCTTCGCAAACTCTTCAGACTTTAGAAGTTTTGACAGACAAGCAGTCTTACCTGTTCCAGGTTGGCCAGACACGTACAAACTGCCCGATTTCGCACCATCCATGTGTTCCAGAAGGAATTCCCGTAGTTCTTCGAGTTCCTTCTCTCGTCCGGGTAGGAAGTTTGTTTCGGCACTGTTGAGGACACGTCGTGCATTCTGGAATTTATTTCGTTTCGCTTCTTCAACTTGTCTTTGTTTTTCCTCTGCACATTCATCATCAATGCTCAACCGATCGAGAAGTCTCGATGGACTTAGCAGGTCGTCTTTAGGTGATCTCTGTAGTCGGCTTTGCTTTGGTGGTGAAACACCAGCGTTTCTTAAACCATCACCAGAAGATGATTCGTCACTGTCTGATTCTATTACAACTTTTCGTTTAGATTTGGGTTTAGGTTTTGATTTGGGTGTCTTGGGGCTTTTGAGAATTTTGGGAGTAAAATTCATGTCACGATTTTCTATTCCTTCGTCGTCGTCACTGCTATCGATGATTATTGTTTGGTTTCTCGTTCGCCACTTGGTTGGAGTACTACTTACACTACTCAGTCTTGTTGATCTGCGAACTGTGGACATGGTTAATGTATTTTGATGAGTTATTCTTTTCAATAATGTTTCATAAATAAAAATGTTTATTTTCTGTTAATTTAGGCGCGAAATATGAAGCAAAACTTGCGTTTATGAATTCTTTTATACTTTTGATTCCAGAAATGGCAGCTACTAGCCGCCAGCACATATGTTTTTGACAACTATTTGATAGTAGGAAAGTCGGTAGCGCAGTGCGCTAATTCAACTGAGCAAAACATAAGGCTGTAAACACATGTATGGATAGATGAAAATTAATGGCCGCGTTCGGGCAACTGTCAAAAGTATCTGATTGGGTGCTGTTTTTTAATTTTTAATGATGAATTTCAATGATAGCTACCTATAACTGGCGCCTAAGAATCATTATAGTGATAATAAAATACGGCTAATAAAGGTGCAACCTAAACTAGATAGGTATAATTAAATTTAAAAAAAAGAGATGAAATTTACAAGCCTTTCAAATATTTAAATGACTGTATAAAGCAAACTTCATTTAAAGATTTTGAAGCCTGTTAAATTGTTAAAAGAGTATTATGAGATCAGCCATTAGTTAATTATTTAATTATATTTTCACAAAATATAACAGGATTTTAACTTTTAAATGGCGTGCCTATTTTGTATGGAACAAACGTCACTTTAAGATTTAAAAGCCTATTGAATAGTTAAAAGGGCTTTATGAAATTGGCTATTAGTAGGTATCTGAAGGCACGAAAATATAGCAAGTTGAAGCTCTTTTTTAACTTTAGTATTTCACACTTCTGTCTGGTGATTTGGATAAAAGATCGATACTTTCTCTCTTTCATAAATTACAGAGTGCTAATATATTATACAGAAATCACTCCAATGGAAGAATTTACTGTGAACAAATAACTTAATCTTATTATTCTTTTCAACTAGTTTCTATTCAAGATTGGGTAAAAATATGGGTATACAATTATATAAAATATATTTGGTAAATCTAATTTAGAGTATATATGTATAATGCATGTACCTACCTATATGATATATCTAAAAGAAAAAAAAATTTTGCCAAGTCATACGAGGAAAGACTTTGTGTATTTGCGTGTTCCGCGTATACTCCCTTTTTAAATCGGGAACAGAAAAAGATTACGAAAAGTTTTCTCACTGTAAATTACTGTACAAAAGTAAAATCAAACATACCTATATAATATTTTAACAGAATAACCCAGTGTACAAGACTTGTTAAAACTTCACAATTACTTTAACTTATGTTTGTATATATATTGTAGCAAGAAAACCTTGCATTATTTTATTGTGTTGAAATTCTTAAGCAAAAATACATAGACCTTCTCAGAAATTCCAAAAGTCCAAACTGAAAATATTTTTGCCAAATGTTTTCGAAAACTCAAATTATATAAACATCCAAAAATAACTAAATTGGAAAGCATATTTATGTATCTACATTATGTATATGTACAAATATTTTGGAATTGAATCATATCTGGGTATTGTTGTTCTTGGACAGAAGAACAATTTCCTTTTAATATTCAAATTGATTGAAACAATTAAGTATAATTACATTGTAGATTTCTATTATCTGACTTTATATACAGTAAAATAACTTATTTTAATTTGATACGAAATACCAAGACTTTTTATGACACAGAGTAAAATTATCTATTTAAAGATTCTTATATTGAGGGAGGGGCAAATTGAAAAGAAGAAAATAAATAAATTTATATTTATATTTATAGAAAGCTTTGGCAAAATCGCGAATACAACTACATGCGCTAAATAAGTTTGTTTTTCGGTCCAAGGTTATTTATGTATAAAATTAAACTTAATGACAAAATAATATAAAGCATTTTTGTTTGGTTTTAATGAAATATTTGTACATATTTTTCTTCTATTTTTTTTTAAACAATTTTAGCCATACCGAACAACTCCACTGGTTCTTCCCGGTGCTAAAGTAAAGAAGGATGCTCCAACAACAGATTCTTACTTGAGACACTACCCAAATCCAGCTGTACGTGCCCCACCCAGTCATGAATACAATTACAATGATGTTTTAATGAAGCAACGTGTTGCTGATACAATGTTGCACAAAGTTGTTGGCAAGGACGCCGATTCCGGAAGGGTAAATAATAATCGGTAAATACAAATCTATAGAACATTTTTTCATCGAATTTGTGTTATATACTTTGAAGGTCTTTCATAAACAATTCAACTCACCAATTGGCTTGTACTCAGATAACAATATTGAAAACACAATCAGGCAAACCGTTCCGTAAGTTTCAATTTGATTTTATTTTTTTCCTAAAAAATAAACAATCTTTTGAGCTTAATACAATAATGTACTATAGTTTAAAAAGAAATTTTGTATAATAAAATTAAATTGAAAATCAAATTTATTCAACTAGATTAGTAGAGTATGTTTAAGCTTAAGCTTTGTATTTTAATATTGTATGGCTATATTACAAGCTTGAGCTTAGGAATCAATGATTTCGGTTTTTAAAAAAGCGCTCATATTTTAAAATCATGAGAAAATGTTTTAAATGAATATCTATACATAAATCTTTATTAATTTACTTTTGTTTCTTTTTTAAAACAATTTATTTATATCTATATTCTTCTTTGAAAAATAACTAAATAATAACATAAGTGACAGACTATGGTGTAGTCCTTTACATCGTCCCTTGCCATCAAAGCTTGACCGGTAAAAATAATGAAATAAAACTTTTTTGCTTTTCTATTAGTTTTTTTGTTTCTTTCTTCAAACTATAGTTTCTTTCTTAGTTTTATTTTTTCGTCATAATCACGGTTATTTTTTCTTCCTTTTTTTAAAATAATCATCAGCACCATAATATCGTTTTTCTTGACTATCTAATTTTTTTTATTTTCAAGCATTATCCCTTCTTAGAAAATATTTGGTGAAGTTTTCAATCATATATTTGTTATTAGAAAATCTTAACTTCAAAAAATACTTTCAATTGATTAAAAAATGCTTATAGACTCGTAAAAACATAAACACAAACAAATCTTATATTTTCAAAATCCAAGCCAAGACACACAAAACGAACATTTCGAAAACACACAACAGCAAAGTTTTATTTTCCATAGCATGCGCCATATACAATACACTCAACAGTCAAAAAAATGTGTTGAAGAAAAATGTTATCCCTTTTATCTTTGTATTGTTTGAATTGTTGTATTTGATGTGCTTTAAGTGTCAATTATGTTCAGATATATGTTAAAGTTTATATTATATATGTATGTAGATAAGTGAAGACTAGAAATTGTACATTGGAACAAAAAATTAAAGTTGACCTAATCGGACTAAAAAAATAGATATGTTCCTTTCCTAAAGGCTGAACTATTTTCAAGAATTTTTGCAAAAAGTGAAAATTGAAAAACAGAAGACATGCGCTAGAGATGCCTATGCCCGAAAAAGTATACGAAGATTGTGATTGACCTGTCAATTCAGCTTGATTTGACAGTTCAAACATAACTTTTTCGCACACAAGCATCTCTAGAGCATGTTTTCACTTATACTTTTGCCACTTTTTTTTTTACAAAAAAGTCATAAATGTAGCTCGTATGCCCGGTTTCACAAACATTTAACAGGCTTTTAAATTTTTAAATGTCGTATTTTGTATGGAACAAACGTCATTTAAAGATTTAAAAGCCTGTTTAAAAGTTAAAAGGGCTTTATGAAATCGGCTATTAATCCTGAATTCACACGGATTGGAGATTATGATTTAGTAATTATTTTGTCTCTTGTATGAATCCAGTATTACATTTGGCAGACATTTTTTTGTCATGAGCCATCAGTGACAGAAAGCCATTCTTGGTCATTACATACAGCAAAAATGGTATAGAAACACGTGCTAACACAGCTCGATGACAATTTTAAATGCCAGTGTTGCGTTTCTCCACAATTGTTGGAATATTACAAAACTAGAGTACCAGTATTAAAAAAAAAAAAAAAAAAAATCATTTTAGTCAGTCTTCATTACTCTATTAATTTCAAAAATTAAACAAAGATTCAGTTATATTCATAATGAAACCCTTAGGGGCCAGTTATAACTATCATTGAAATTCATCAATTTAAGATTTAGGGCACTTAATAAGCAAAATCAGTAATTATTTTGATGCCAATGTGAAGCTGACGACTCAATTAATATTTATTGCAAAAAACAAATTTAGTTTGGGTCAAACCTTCCACATAGATTGACTTCCATTTTTTCAATTATTGCACTACCTTATCAATGATCATTGAAATAATAAAGGTCATTTCATTAAAAAAAATTTAAATTCAGTCCAACCTTTCTCATGAAATAACTTTTCTTATTTCAATGGTCATTGATAAGGTAGTTCAATCATTGAAATAATGAAAGTCAAATTATGTGGAAAGTTGGACCCAAACGAAATTTGTTTTTAGCAATAAATATTAATTGAGTTGTCAGCTTCACATTGGGTGATCTGATATGAATAAAAAGGAGCACCTGCTCAAAACTCAACTTTTTCGAGCACGTGCTCCATTTGGTATGAATAAAATACTTGAGGAGGTGCTCAACGATTGAGCATCCACATGTTTAATGAGCACCTTCTCAAAGGTAAGTACCTACTCAATTGTTAGATATGAATAAACCAAAGCACGTTCTCCATTGAGAGGAGCACCTGCTTCTCATTTGCGGGCCAGCTCAGTTGGTTGCTCAACAATGAAGGAAATAGCGTTTTATCACTAAAATACATCTTTTTTTTAATATAAATGACGATATTTAATTATGCCTATGCTCAAACACATTAAACTTGATGATCTGTTTAATAGGACTCGAGACATACCAACAGAATAGACCGAGAGCCCACAGCAATTTTCGGATGTGAATGATAGCAAAAATTCAATGATGCAATAAGATAGGTCTTTACTTTTTATTTGCAAATATGCAAGTCTTGCAAGCCGTAGTAAGAACGTTTGTAGCCCCAGATAAATGATATAGAAGACTTAAAAAATTGCATTTAATAAAAAAACTGAATACCATAGAAATGAATATAAGGGTCCAAGACCTCTTAGGTTAATTTGTATAGTGCATCTTGCATACAGAAGGCTCACCTAAAAGGTCTTAGGCCCCCATATTCATGTCTATGGTATTCAGCTCTTTGATTAAACATAGTTTTTTTTTTTTAATGGTATACCTTTTATCTGGGCTTTCAGAAAAAAAATGCATTTTTAATGCAACAACGCCCCAACCAATAATATGAAATAATATGCAGGTGCTTCTTTATTGAGCACCTCCTCTGATTCTTATGGAGCACCTTCTCTGAGTACCTACTCCATTTTATTCATATCACCCATTGGCATCAAAATAATTACTGATTTTGCTTTTTAAGTGCCCTAAATCTTAAATTAAAAATGTTCAATGATGAATTTCAATGATAGCTATAACTGGCCCCTAATATGGAATCTTCTGTTTCTATCAACTTACAAAAGCTTCATAAATAAAACCCCAGACCGGCATTGCCAGTAAAAGTTAAACAAAATGTCGGGTTTTGCTTGGTCAGTATATATGTAGAAGAGTTACTCGTCCATATAAATTTCCCTAAATCATTTATTTTTGTGTTGTTAATTTGCTGGTGTATTTGTTTGGGATTTTGTTGCTCCTTGTGAGAAATGAAGATTGCTTTTGACAAATCATAAAATGTCAAAATCTTAATTATTCATACCCTAATACACGTATTTGTGCAAAATGTGTAATACACACCATTTTAATTATATCTTCAGTGCATCTGAAGATGCATCTTTTTGTATGCATCTTAAATCTCGCCTCAAACATACAACATCATCACTTTTTTAAAAGTACATCATAAAATCTTGTAAAATTTTCCAAATGAAATCAAATTTAAAACTACTATTGACAGAATAATATAGTTATATTTTTTTTGGCTACATATGTACGTACGTAATTTTGATTAAGAATTAAAATTAAAACCTTTAAAAAGTACTAATCTAGAGGAAACAAATCAGATGTTTTTTTTTTTAACTATTTTTTTTTTGTCTAAATTAAAAGTAGTTAAGTATAAATGAAAAAGAATTTTGCTGCACAATTAATATTAGAATTTTCATCGATCTATCTTTCCTGGAACAAAAACATAAAATCCTGGAGCAACAAAAACAAAAACAACTACAAGAACAAGAACAACGAAATCAGCGCCAACAGCAACATCGCTTCCATCGCAACTGAAAGACGTTTTAAATCAAAAGAAATATTAAACAAACAAAAATTAAAAGTTTTTCCTGTACCTACCTACAAAATGTTATCCCAAATTACTAACTATTACTCAATAATATAAAAACCCTGCGAGAATACTACTTCTATGTGAATAAGCTTTTTTTCGCTAATAATATTGTAAAGTAGAAAAAGAACATTAAACAAAAAGCCTTTAGGCCAAACGTCAATCTAGCAATTTCTTGTTCCGTTTGTTTGTTCATAAAACAAAATGAGAGCAACAACAAATTGACAGTTTGGTACGTATGGCCAAAAAATGCATAAAAGCTTAAATGCTTCGCACATATACTTATATATTTAACAATAAAACAATTATTTTAAGCATTAAAAAAATAACCATAGGCTTGAATTTTGGAATATTTTTTTAAACTTTTACCATGAGCTCACAATTTTATGCGTTGAACCAAATTGTGATTAATTCTATTGTTTTTATAAATTATTAAAAAAAAAAATAATTGTGATAAAAAGTTCCTATAGAAAATTTTACAAGCACAAGATTTATATATGTATTATGTATTATTATTATTTTTCATTTAAACATACATATACATATGCATATATTTTGAGATAAGACATTTTGAACTTGCATAGATATATTTACTTCTCTTTCATCGTCAATCATTTTATAACATTTTATTTTTAACCACTTAAACATCAATTTTAAGAAAAAAAAACCTTAAATTAATTCTAACATATTGTGCACATTTTCTCTCTCTCTTTCTTCACTTTTTTGTTGGCAATTTATAAAAAAAAAAAACTATACTGAAACAATTAAAAATAAAAAATAAACAAAATAATATTTAAAATTGATTCACATAACAACAAACCAACTTTACTGTTAAATCAAATTCAACTTTTGATGATGGATGATGCGATATGGACTTCAACTGAAAATGAAAAACATTAATTCGAATTTCAAAAAAAAAATAAAAATTAAACAAATCAAATCAAATGACAGTTACAAGAAAACACTTCAATATGATCCATCGAAAAGTGAAACATACAGAGCAATCCAAGAGGAAGGTTATGGATATGGTGATAGAGCGTCTGAATTATCGCATCCAGTGCAACCAAAGGTCTTCCATCCAAATAGATTGGTTCCGGGAAAGGTAAGATCGATGTGCTTAGTAAATGTTTTATTTATTCATAAACACAAACAAACAAAAGACAAAAGCACAAAACTTTAAACAAAATAAAACTGACAAAAGTAAAGTTTGTCGTTTATTTATTTGACGTTTGTTTGATTAGTGGGCTATATCTATATGTTTAAAAATCTTGATGTACCTAAAACTGTCCTGCAGTGCATATTGTTGTGTCCTAAAATAAACAAAAAATATAGTTTACGTTTTTTATGTTAAACATATTTTTAGGTAGAACTTAAATATTGATAGTGATTGCTACTAATACTTTGTATTTTTTCTTTGTTTTTTTTTTTTATAAAATTCACTGACTTATGATTTGTATTTTTATAGAAACCACCTTCCTCGCCCCACCCAGCGCCAGTTCCAAGTGCCTCGCCGTACAATGTAAGTAAATGAGTCCTTTTATTTAGCCTTGCCTAGTTTTATTTTATATAGTTAACTTGCAGTATCTCTGTTCTTTTGCTTCCCAAAAACTGTTAATTTTTAACAACTTTTTATTAATAAAATTTTTTTTTATTAGAACTTACAATTAGACAGACGTATTTTTAGGGCCTGATAACCTGATAAGAGACTTTCAAATCAGTCGTTTTCTCTAGTTCAAGGTCACTCCTGTCTTTTTTTTAAACTAAGATCCCAGAATTCAATTCAATTGGCTATTTGGAGTCATGCTTTTGAATTGTTTTTTGCTTTCTCATTTAATTTAAAAGTTCATTTCAAACACATATCGTCGGTTTGGAAGAAAAACGACACAACTCAACAAATCTCATTTTTCAAAATAGGCAACAGAAAATTGAAGAAGAATTTGAATTTCAATTAATCTGTTAAAATATTAAGACCACGCAGTGGCTCATTTTGTTTCAAATTTTGTAGTTCCTAAATAATTGTTTATTTGTAATTCGGTAAAATTGTATAGATTAAAAAAGTACGCATACGCCCCAGTGTACCATCGTTTCATTAAGTCATCATCTTGGTTAGAAATTTTTGATTATTTTGGTCTAAAAGATTGTTTTATTTACTTGAAATAGACAAACCTAATCAGTTTCGTTGTTTCTATTATTTTCTTAATAAAAAAAAATATAAATTAAAAAAAAAAACTCAGTATTAATTTTGTTTCTTTATTTTTTTTTACAGGTGGTAAACTCACATGATGATTCAATCCGCCAAAGTGGATCATTCAATCGCTTGATGTACAGCGTTCTAGGAACAACCGATTACTAGAATAATCAATCATTTTAAATTTATAATTTACATAATTACATAAAATATAACTAACATGAACACAAAACCAAGAATTGAGAAACGATAAACTAAAAAATGTAGCATTGAATTTATTTACAGGAAAGTAAATATAGAAATGAAAAATGTTTTACTGATGATGTGTTGGAAACCTGGAGTTAATTAATTTATTGTATTAAACAACAACAAAAAAAAAAACGATTATTAAACAAAAAACTTTTCTTTATAGATAATAAAATTTAAACAAACGAAACATTTTTTTTTTCGATTTTTACTTAATTTGTTGTTTTAAATTGAATCAAATTACAGAGATATATTATTTATTTTTTTATAAAACTTTAATTTATAATGTGTATACAAATAAAAATAGAATACAAAATCTATTTATATAAAAAAAAAAAACTTATTGAATTTGAACGATAAAATAAAGCTTTATTTTTAATTAATTTATTAAAATGTAGGTCTTATATTTTACTTTTGCTTTGCATTAATGTGTATATGACAATAGAAAATGGGTGAAATCTAGTCAAATCGAATAATCAAAAATACAATAATTGGGAATAGATGTTATTATGTAATTATCTACTTAACTACTTGCAATTCAAATTCGTTATTAAAATTTTTATTATTTAGAAACAATTTTCAATAAAATTGAATTAAAAAAAAAAACTGGAAATGCTTTTTACTTATAGGTACTTATATATTCAGACAGGTGGCCACCATGATATTTATCTCTTGTCATGACAAAATAAAGCCTTATGTTATCCATTCGATTGCGATTTCTAAGTCAGCCCCTTGTTTTCTATGAGTTTTCACGTCACCATATTTTAATTAATTTATAGGATGAGACAAAGATCTTTAGCTTTTAAAACTCCGTTTGCATTTGTGATATCGTTTCAGCCATATTTTACATGAAAATAAACTTAAATCAGCAAAAAGTTTTTGAAATATCGAAACGAAAGCGGAATTAAAAAAAAAAATCATAAAATATTTTTTGAAAATTTTAATACATATTATGTTAAAATGTTAATAAGGTAGCTTCTGTATACCTACATGATGACAAATCGTCGCCCGAGTATAGTTTTATCGTATACGCCATTTGAGCTTTTTTGGGAGATCGTGAAACTTAAACGTTTGCATAAAAAAAGAAACAAACCGATAGAATTTTTTGTATTTTTAATAGAATATTATATGAAATATCTCCTTTTGATTGAAGTATTCTAAGTCGTTGAGTTTTGGTTTTCAAATCATAGAGGTTTTTCCCTAAAATCATTTTGTCGCATACGCCTCGAGAATGAGTACTTTGTTAGCACCCCATACACGTACGACAAAGTAAACGCGTGGAATCAAGTGTGAAGTGGAGTTAAATGCAATAATTTTAAATTTAATAAAAAGAGAATTTTCAAAAGGTTTAGATATTACTATATTTAAAAAAAAAAAATTTAAATACACACATTCTTAAAAAATAGTGAAAATTTTAATGAGTTGATGACTAATATACAAGGGTATATGGTGATTCGCATGAGGTGTGACAAAAAGCTAGAGCTTGCAGGTTGGGTTGAGGTAAGGTAAAAAATTAATGGGAAGAGGGGTCTATTTTCCCCGTTTAGCAGGAAGAGGCAATTTTCTAAAAAAAATCGAATTTTCTAAGAAAAATCGAAAAAAATTAAAATGAACAAAAATACCTAAAATATCATGCTCTCCTTTTTTGTAAATCCCCTATTTCCATTAAGAGAGTATAGTAAAATAGATAGATATCGTTATTTTCAATTTTTAACAAAAACTAAAAGAATGCAACTTGCATGAAAAACTTGCATGCAAATTGCATGAAAAACTTGCATGCAACTTGCATGAAAGATTTGCATGCAACTTGCATGAAAAACTTGCATGCAACTTGCATGACAAACTTGCATGCAACTTGCATGGAAAACTTGCATGCAACTTGCATGGAAAACTTGCATGAAAAACTTGCATGCAACTTGCATGAAAAACTTGCATGCAACTTGCATGAAAAACTTGCATGCAACTTGCATGAAAAACTTGCATGAAGACTTGCATGCAACTTGCATGAAAAACTTGCATGCAACTTGCATGGAAATCTTGCATGAAAAACTTGCATGCAACTTGCATGAAAAACTTGCATGCAACTTGCATGAAAAACTTGCATGCAACTTGCATGAAAAACTTGCATGCAACTTGCATGAAAAACTTGCATGCAACTTGCATGAAAAACTTGCATGCAACTTGCATGAAAAACTTGCATGCAACTTGCATGAAAAACTTGCATGTACCTTGCATGGAAAACTTGCATGAAAAACTTTCATGCAACTTGCATGAAAAACTTGCATGCAACTTGCATGAAAAACTTGAATGCAACTTGCATAAAAAACTTGCATGGAAAACTTACATGAAAAACTTGCATGCAACTTGCATGAAAAACTTGCATGCAACTTGCATGGAAAACTTGCATGCAACTTGCATGGAAAACTTGCATGAAAAACTTGCATGCAACTTGCATGAAAAACTTGCATGCAACTTACATGAAAAATTTGCATGCAACTTGCATGCAACTTGCATGAAAAACTTGCATGCAACTTGCATGAAAGACTTGCATGCAACTTGCATGAAAAACTTGCATGCAACTTGCATCCAACTTGTATGGAAAACTTGCATGCAACTTGCATGGAAAACTTGCATGAAAAACTTGCATGCAACTTGCATGAAAAACTTGCATGCAACTTGCATGAAAAACTTGCATGCAACTTGCATGAAAGACTTGCATGCAACTTGCATGAAAAACTTGCATGCAACTTGCATGGAAAACTTGCATGCAACTTGCATGGAAATCTTGCATGAAAAACTTGCATGCAACTTGCATGAAAAACTTGCATGCAACTTGCATGCAACTTGCATGAAAAACTTGCATGCAACTTGCATGGAAAACTTGCATAAAAAACTTGCATGCAACTTGCATGAAAAACTTGCATGCAACTTGCATGAAAAACTTGCATGGAAAACTTGCATGAAAAACTTGCATGCAACTTGCATGAAAGACTTGCATGCAACTTGCATGGAAAACTTGCATGCAACTTGCATGGAAATCTTGCATGAAAAACTTGCATGC
Source organism: Epistrophella euchroma (assembly GCA_947049315.1). NCBI lineage: Eukaryota > Metazoa > Arthropoda > Insecta > Diptera > Syrphidae > Epistrophella > Epistrophella euchroma. The sequence goes on along the minus strand of OX346247.1, from coordinate 15,144,174 downwards.
AACTTGCATGAAGAACTTGCATGCAACTTGCATGAAAAACTTGCATGCAACTTGCATGAAAAACTTGCATGCAACTTGCATGAAAAACTTGCATGCAACTTGCATGAAAGACTTGCATGCAACTTGCATGAAAAACTTGCATGCAACTTGCATGGAAAACTTGCATGCAACTTGCATGAAAAACTTGCATGCAACTTGCATGCAACTTGCATGAAAAACTTGCATGCAACTTGCATGGAAAACTTGCATGAAAAACTTGCATGCAACTTGCATGAAAAACTTGCATGGAAAACTTGCATGAAAAACTTGCATGCAACTTGCATGAAAAACTTGCATGCAACTTGCATGAAAAACTTGCATGCAACTTGCATGAAAAACTCGCATGCAACTTGCATGCAACTTGCATGAAAAACTTGCATGCAACTTGCATGGAAAACTTGCATGCAACTTGCATGGAAAACTTGCATGAAAAACTTGCATGCAACTTGCATGAAAAACTTGCATACAACTTGGATGAAAAACTTGCATGCAACTTGCATGAAAAACTTGCATGCAACTTGCATGAAAATCTTGCATGCAACTTGCATTTAAGTTTTAAGTTGCATGCAAGTTTTTCATGCAAGTTGCATGCCAGTTTTTAATGCAAGTTGCATGCAAGTTTTCCATGCAAGTTTTTCATGCAAGTTGCATGCAAGTTTTCCATGCAAGTTGCATGCAAGTTTTTCATGCAAGTTTTCCATGCAAGTTGCATGCAAGTTTTTCATGCAAGTTGCATGCAAGTCTTTCATGCAAGTTGCATGCAAGTTTTTCATGCAAGTTGCATGCAAGTTTTTCATGCAAGTTGCATGCAATTTTTTCATGCAAGTTGCATGCAAGTTTTTCATGCAAGTTGCATGCAAGTTCTTCATGCAAGTTGCATGCAAGTTTTTCATGCAAGATTTCCATGCAAGTTGCATGCAAGTTTTCCATGCAAGTTGCATGCAAGTCTTTCATGCAAGTTGCATGCAAGTTTTTCATGCAAGTTTTCCATGCAAGTTTTTCATGCAAGTTGCATGCAAGTTTTTCATGCAAGTTGCATGCAAGTTTTTCATGCAAGTTTTTCATGCAGTTTTGCATGCAAGTTTTTCATGCAAGTTGCATGCAAGTTTTTCATGCAAGTTGCATGCAAGTTTTTTATGCAAGATTTCCATGCAAGTTGCATGCAAGTTTTCCATGCAAATTGCATGCAAGTTTTTCATGCAAGTTGCATGCAAGTTTTTCATGCAAGTTGCATGCAAGTTTTGCATGCAAGTTTTCCATGCAAGTTGCATGCAAGTTTTCCATGCAAGTTGCATGCAAGTCTTTCATGCAAGTTTTTCATGCAAGTTGCATGCAAGTTTTTCATGCAAGTTGCATGCAAGTTTTTCATGCAAGTTTTCCATGCAAGTTGCATGCAAGTTTTTCATGCAAGTTGCATGCAAGTTTTTCATGCAAGATTTCAATGCAAGTTGCATGCAAGTTTTCCATGCAAGTTGCATGCAAGTTTTTCATGCAAGTTGCATGCAAGTCTTTCATGCAAGTTTTTCATGCAAGTTTTCCATGCAAGTTGCATGCAAGTTTTCCATGCAAGTTGCATGCAAGTTTTTCATGCAAGTTGCATGCAAGTCTTTCATGCAAGTTTTTCATGCAAGTTGCATGCAAGTTTTTCATGCAAGTTTTTCATACAAGTTGCATGCAAGTTTTTCATGCAAGTTTTCCATGCAAGTTGCATGCAAGTTTTTCATGCAAGTTGCATGCAAGTTTTTCATGCAAGATTTCCATGCAAGTTGCATGCAAGTTTTCCATGCAAGTTGCATGCAAGGTTTTCATGCAAGTTGCATGCAAGTCTTTCATGCAAGTTGCATGCAAGTTTTTCATGCAAGTTTTCCATGCAAGTTGCATGCAAGTTTTCCATGCAAGTTGCATGCAAGTTTTTCATGCAAGTTGCATGCAAGTCTTTCATGCAAGTTTTTCATGCAAGTTGCATGCAAGTTTTTCATGCAAGTTGCATGCAAGTTTTTCATGCAAGTTGCATGCAAGTTTTTCATGCAAGTTGCATGCAAGTTTTTCATGCAAGTTGCATGCAAGTCTTTCATGCAAGTAGCATGCAAGTTTTTCATGCAAGTTGCATGCAAGTTTTTCATGCAAGATTTCCATGCAAGTTGCATGCAAGTTTTCCATGCAAGTTGCATGCAAGTTTTCCATGCAAGTTTTCCATGCAAGTTGCATGCAAGTCTTTCATGCAAGTTGCATGCAAGTTTTTCATGCAAGTTGCATGCAAGTTTTTCATGCAAGTTTTTCATGCAAGTTGCATGCAAGTTTTTCATGCAAGTTTTCCATGCAAGTTGCATGCAAGTTTTCCATGCAAGTTGCATGCAAGTTTTTCATGCAAGTTGCATGCAAGTCTTTCATGCAAGTTGCATGCAAGTTTTTCATGCAAGTTGCATGCAAGTTTTTCATGCAAGTTGCATGCAAGTTTTTCATGCAAGTTTTCCATGCAAGTTTTCCATGCAAGTTGCATGCAAGTTTTTCATGCAAGTTGCATGCAAGTCTTTCATGGAAGTTGCATGCAAGTTTTTCATGCAAGTTTTCCATGCAAGTTTTTCATGCAAGTTGCATGCAAGTTTTTCATGCAAGTTTTCCATGCAAGTTGCATGCAAGTTTTCCATGCAAGTTGCATGCAAGTTTTTCATGCAAGTTGCATGCAAGTTTTTCATGCAAGTTGCATGCAAGTTTTTCATGCAAGTTTCATGCAAGTTTTTCGTGCAAGTTGCTTGCAAGTTTTTCATGCTGGTTGCATGCAAGTTTTTCGTGCAATTTGCATGCAAGTTTTTCATGCAAGTTACATGCAAGTTGCATGCAAATTGCATGCAAGTTTTTCATGCAAGTTGCATGCAAGTTTTTCGTGCAAGTTGCATGAAAGTTTTTCATGCAAGTTGCATGCAAGTTTTTCATGCAAGTTGCATGCAAGTTTTTCTCCCCTTCAATATGATTCTTTTTTCTTGTCTCAGCCTATCCTACATGCTCTAGCTTTCGTTACACCTTATTAACCGACCGTTCGCTATGTCCGTGTCGGTGCGTCGTCGATGCTAACCGGCGACGCCCACGAGACAGACAACAACAATGGAGGTATGCATTTCAAGTCACAGTCAGGCATTTTTTGGTTGCGCTCAGTCGTGACAGTGTCGCGGGCTTGCGGATGTCGCCTGTTTGATCCGACGCCGCCGGCCGCCGGCCGACACCTCACCGACAGCCTGCGTAAACTCTAAAAGTCGCCTTGACTTTCATGTTTTTTGCATTTTTATGATACGTAACGCGTACGCTGAAATAATTCTTCGGTTTCATTTGAAATTTTAGGCGTTATCTGTTAAGCCTATACACGTACGACAAAACAGAGTTAAACAAAAAATATACCAAAAATACATGGATATTTTGTCGTATATGCCAAAATGTGGCGTATACGACAAAACAAAACTAAGGGATGGGTTATTATGTGGATATACGATAAAATGCATACTGAGTATCTCGGCAACAGTAATTGATAGGCGAAATCTGATCACAGAAATGGAAAGAGGACCTTCGAAAACATAGTACTGCATATCCACAGTACACATATAGAAGGTAATATCTTCCGAGTTTTCATTTTGTTCAGTTCTGCGCATGTCTTGTATTTTGTTTTTGTAAATTGTAGACGAGGGTCACTGCGATTCGGAAACACTTTTGTTTTGTTTTTGTTAATTCTGACAGGCACTGTAATTTTCGAAGATGCGCAATATATTACCTTCAATATGTGTACTGTGCTGCATACCCACTTTAAAAAAAGTGCATTTTGGCGTTTACGACAAAACAATTCTCGGGCGACGAAATCGCAATCGGTTAAACCATACCCGAGAATATCGAAAACCAAAAAATCTGTAAAAAAAAATTTTACAGACTAAAACCAACGGAACGGTTTTCAAGAAAAAGAAAATATTCTTAAATGGCTAACAAAAATTTTATGGCCGATACCATTTTTTTTTTGCATACAAAATCAAAAAAAAACAAACGACACAGAATTTCGAGTCCAATTTTTTCATCTTTCCTATAGCGTAAGTCAAGAACAAGTTTATGCGATCTAGACGTGTATTTTATTTTTGTTTGTTTAACTGTGCCTAAGATTTTTTTTTTACCGAAAAGGAAAATGTGACATGATGCTTATTTTTAAATAAATATACATACTTCGAACAACCTTAATTTTTATTTAATTTTATTTTTTATTCTATTGGTTTTTTTTTATAATTTATTTAAACTAAATTTACACACACATTAAAAAATAGTAAAAAGCGATTATATGGGTGAATCACATAACCTATCCGAAAAGTTTTGTCAGACTAATTTTTCGCATAATTTACATTTTAGATCCTATAGACCGACTTTTGAATGTCTACAGCATCCAAATTTGTTTAAATTTGGCAGCTTATTGTTGATATTGATGGAATTGCTGAGGTTGATACTGTTGTGCCTTGGTGTATTCTTGTGGCTTGAGCCCACCTTGTCCTTGAGGTTGACGCAAAAGTTGTTGTGGGGCAGGAGTTGGAATTTTAACAACAATATCAGTTGGCTCCCGGATAACTTCGGCCTTGAAACCTTCTTTAGGATCAGCAGTGTATTTTACAGTTCGAATGAAACCATCCGAATCGACAACCGAGTAACTACCCTTTATGACTGAACCATCACGAACTTCCTTGCGATTTTGATAGTTGGTAAACTCGTCATCCTTAACATCGAATCCAAATTGGTATGATGAGTTTTGCTATGAAAGACAAAATGTAAAGAAAAACTGGTCAGTATAATAACAATATTCATTTGAACCAATTTTATCAGTTGCTATGTAAGAAAAGCTTTTATACTACTAAAAAGACCAGTTGGTGTCCTAAACAAAAAAGGTGCTGAACGCACACGGTATAAGCATCACATTGAGATTTGCTGTTGCTGGAGTTTGCAATTTGCGATGTACACAAACAGCACGTCTAACTGGTTCCAAGTGAAAGTAAATCAGATCAAATTTTTCTTATTTTATATATGTACCATAGAAATAGTCACTGACGTTGTCGCCAGCCAGATTATTATGCAATCGAAACCTAATACTCAGTACGCATGGTGAATTTAAACACGATCCGTGTACGTGAGGTTTGAGTTTTGAAAGACACACCACCTGGAAGCGTTTCAAATTACTATAGCCACTTTATATTAATAGCTTGTCCAAGTTGGCACTTTCTTATCCAGATTTAAAAGTTTAAAGAACTTATATGTATGCAAGGGTATAACCGTTAAGCATCACACCCACTTATTCAAAAAACCAGTCACTCTGGAAGAAGGTCATAAATGAATAAGCGGGCAACACTTTAACAATTGCATTTCAATCATTTCATTTTCATTTAGTTTGGTATTTCGAAAGGTTGCGACGAGTCTTGAGGGCCGGAGGGCAGGCGGCTCCAATCCAACAACTGTCTGCTCCGAAAGTAGGTTAAGGCAGTTCTTTGGGTTGGGCTCATTCACTACTATCACACAGAGAGGAAAAGTTAATTCGAAACTATGTTGATTGAGGTTTTTTATTAGTTTTTGCCGTTTTTCTTGATTTCATCCATCTACGAAGACAAGAACGACGACGACGCACGACTGTGCGGTTTGGTGATTGTGCAATTTTGTTTCCTCACCTATAAATGCAGGTTTATGCTTCTAAACAAATATGGACTGCAACCAACACACTACCTAACCTATGGACGTTTGCAATTGAACTCCACTTTCATAATTAATGCGATCAATTTTCGTCTGCGTCGGTCGCCTTGTCTATATAGATACGCAATTCTACATATTCCTTTACGCACGCACGAGATTGTGTTGTGTAATATGCCTTTGCGATCGGTTTACATGATTAAGTTCAACAAACTCGTTATGAGTGGCTTTTTTGGTTATGAACAACTTGACAGGAGAAGGAATGTGTTAAATTGTACCTAGGTACATTTAATTGGATATTGTTTGGTTATTTACTGAAACCAAATATTTGCTTTAAATACTTTATAATAAAGGAAAGATTTTTTTATAGTATAATCAATGGTATAATTTAATAAAGAAAGGAACTTGATAGGTACTCTAATGTTGTACAAAATGGAAACTTTTAAATCTTGGTCATGTAACCACAGCTTTGTGTTTAGATGCTTCTCAAAATATGGAAGTATAACATATTATTAAAGTTTTATATACCACATTATGTTAATGTTGTTTCGGGCATACAAATAAAACATTGAACAGGATTTCAGTTTTAGTAACATTTTTGTTGAAAATTTGATATTTGCCATAATACTTTGGTAATAATATCCATTGATTGACCTACATTTTTTTCTATATAACAGTAGCTTTGCAGTATAGAGGAGACAGTTATAACAGTTATAAAACAGCGTATCACCATTAAAAGTAGGCGTACATTAACTGGCTTCGCGTGACTTAAGGTGCCCAAAGTATATATCCACCAGCGGCGTATATATCCACCAGCGGCGTGGTAGAGTAGGTATACTTTTATAAATGAAAACTGTTATAATTTGACATTTTCTTTAGCCACTTCCTTGCAGTATAGTTGTGAGCAACTAAAGGCGATACGAACTAAGGAGATATCAGTTAGAGTTTCCCCGAGTTCGTAAAATTAAACTTGCTCAATCACTGCTAAACATAATTGCAGTGAACACAATTTAAAACAGACTGCATTTGCCTGCGAAAATGGGACTTGAATGTGACAATGCTGCCGAAGTTGTACTTTTACGAACTCGACATTTATGTAGATTTGAAGCTGAAAACAGTCTGCGTTCTGCGAATACCGGCCAGGGTTACAAGATATCTGAGTTCAACAGCTCAATTTCAAAATTTGTGTAACCTGTACAAGTAGACCAATCTTGCCAAAATAATTTGATTTTTTTTTTTTTAGATTTCACGTTTCATTCAACCAAAAAAAAAATTAATTTTTTGAAGTTTCGCTCTAAAGTGAGATTGATTCTTCAAGTCTCGATTTCAAGCTAAATTTACACCTGAAAAGTACACAGACTTGCACAAAAGCCGAAGCAAAGTGAAATATACCAAAACTTATTTCTGTTAATAAGACATTTCGTAGCATTATTTACTTTTAATAAAAAGGTTGTGTTTAGTTGGAGAAATTCACCATCACGATTGATCTGAAGTCTAACGCCCAAGTCTTGTCTTTATGAATATAGTTGGCTCCTATTGAATCGAAACTTCTAAATTATTTTCAGCTTTTTTCGTCAAATAGTGCAAAATAAAATTTAGTATGATGAAAAAGAATCAAACAGGTTTACTTTCTTCAAATTCTTATCGCAAATTTAGAAAAAAGATACCTAACCCAGTTTGCGATAGTATAGCCCAAACTGACAACCTTGCGCTCGATAGTAAACACGTTTGCTGTATAGCTAAAATTATTGCTTTTTTTTTTATTACAATTCAATTGAATTTAGAGCTGAAAAACTAGGTGACTGATAAAGTGACAACAATCTGCAAGTTTTTTCAGTAAAAATGTGCCTTTCGGCCGCTCTCCTATAATGTATACTTGAACGGTTAACAACCATAAATTAACAAACTACATATCAGATTATAAAACTGTCTGACTATAAAGCTGTGTGCAAATAAAAACATTTAAATTTTGTATCAGAATGTAGGAAGTATCATCTCAACGAAACAGCAACATTATACGCCAAGAAAATGCTCTTAACATCGCTTAAAATATAGCTGTCTTTCTATTTTCGCAGATTATGTTGATTTTTAAGCATCTATACTTCAACTTAGTTCATCTACTTTACATTACATCACATCGTATTATTGGGTTTATTAACCTGGCATAGACTTTCTTTAATCGTTCAACACCAGTGTGTGTGCTGGCAATGCACAAGCTCAAACCAATTGCATGCAGAAATAAATAAATTCAAATTTCCGGAAGGAAACTTTATAGTGGATACATATTGACTTGTACTGAGCTGTTCCGCCGCCACCACCACCGCTGCGCTGCTGTCTTAGCGGTCGTCGTAAAACTGACCGGCGCGCTATGTGCATGAGTAAAAATTTGGCCTTTGTTTTGCTACATAAGAAAACAAAAAATCCATTTAATACCGTTGAGCAGTTTTCTTTACTTATTCCTTTTTTATCAAGTTTCTTCATTGCGCATTAATGGCTTGTCTATATATCTGAGATTCAATGAAGATTTTGCGATTGGACTTAAACTTCGTTCCAATGCAGCTATTTTAAATGTTAAACATCAGCCGACGACTGCGTTGTTTTTTTTTTTCTTTAACAAATTGATCGATGTGATTTGTGTTTCTAATGATTTGGAATTTTGCCTTTGTCTATAGAAGTATTTGATTACGATTTGCTAGCTGTGTTCATTATCTACGACCTTTAAAGCTTATTGTTATATAAGCATTAAATGGTCTTTAAAAACTTCGATGCTACATTAATACAACATTTATTTATGTGTGGAAATTTTTCTTCTAATACCATCACATCTCAAAATGTTGAAGCACTTTTTCAATAGGTATATTGTTTTAGGCGTACTTATTTTAAAGTATTTTTAGTTCACCTTAGTACTTCAATTTCAAAAAATTATTCCCAATCAATTTTGATCCTCTTTAATAATACAATCATTTTATGCAGTTAAAAGACTGCAATACTTTAAGACTGCTTGAAGTCTTTGAAGTCTTTTAAAAGCATTTTACATTGATTGCATTCTTTTACAGTCTTTTGACTGCAATGAAGTCTTTTAATTGCTTGAAGTCTTTTGACAACTTGAAGTCTTTTGATTGCTTGCAGTCTTTTTATTTCTTAGAGTCTATTAATTGCTGGGAATAAAAACTTTTTATTTGCCACCAATTTTTTCAACACAAACCGTTACAGGCATTAAACACACGTGTTGTGTTTTTCAACAGTTGAACATTTGTTTCAAGTTGCGCGAGCAAGTAAAGTCAATCAAATATTTCTGGCAATAAATTTCTAATTTTACTAACGTTTTTGAAAACATACAAAAGAAGTATTGGATGGGCTAGTAAAAACGCATAACTAATCAATGCAAAAAACAACTTTATTGAAAAAGAGGTGATCACTGATAACGCAACTTCGGTAGTGTTATAGGAAGTTCATCATCTTCTAAATCCAAAAGATGATGAGCTTATGATATTGAGTTCAAGTTTCTGAAGCAGATAAAAGTTTTTCAATTAAAACCATTGATACTAAGTAGTAGCCCGTGGCGTAATGGTTAGTGCGTTAGACTATCATGCTTTTTTCAGGGCTACTACCTCTTGCGAGGAAGTGACTTATCCTTCAAGAGTATCTCCTGTCATAGAAAAGTGCCGCTCACCAGACGTTCGGATTCAGAAATAAACTGTAGGTCCCCTCCATTCCTGCAGACACACACACAGGAATGGTCGTTGTGAGTTGTAAGTCAATAGACCGTGGTTTTTTATGAGCCGTTGTGCTACCAAATTTATTTATTTCTTTACTAAGCACATCGAAAAGGACTCTGACGATGGGGTTTAGTCCCCGTTAAAAAGCTATAACATCATCAGCCGTTATACTTTTTGATGGAGCGTACAAATAGAAACCCCTAAATCTATGAGCTACGTTTGGTACCAAAGGTACCATTTCTTTTATGAACTTGCACAGTTCTTCTAAATTACACTACATTAAAACACTAAATTAAAACAAAATGATAGAAACATAATGACCGTGGCATTTCATGCAATGTCAATATTTCCTACTCTTCAATAATACGTCAAAATTTGTATACCAAATTAACCAGAGAATCCGATTAAGAAACAATCTCAAGTGTAATACTGCAAAATACACAAAATTGTATGGCAAAAACCCGCTGCAAAATGCCTTAAAATACATAAAAAAAAAATAAATTTGATGGCTCAATAGCTCATGAAGAACTAGGGCCTAGTGACTTACAACTCTCAACCATTCCTGTGTGCGTGTCTGCAGGAATGGAGGGGACCTACAGTTTATTGCCGAATCCGAACGGCTAACGAGCGGCACTTTTCTGTGACAGGAGATACTCTTGGAGGATTTGTCAATTCCTCGCAAGAGGCAGTAGCCGTTTTTTCTTTTAAATAAATAGGTGGCGAGGCTGGGGATCGAACCTCCGGCATGACAGTCCATCGCACTAACCATCACGCCACGGCTACTACGCCTTAAAATACATACATATGTATAAACTTTCACATTTTGATTTTCAGTCATTTAGCGTGTTTATCAAAATAACGCCTGTTGAATTTAAATTTTGTCAAAAAACTGTTTCCTATAAAATTCCAGATTATCCAATTTACCCATCAAAGTCTTAAATAACTTAACCAACTTCCTCTTAAATACATAAATCCATTATTTAAAAAAAAAAAAAAGACTCACATCATCGTATTCTTCATCCTCTTGTTGTTGCTTAAGTTTTGCAGCTGAAGGTTGATATTGAATTGGTTGTGGACGTGGACGTGGGGCTGGAGCTGGTTGCTGTTGCCGATAAACCACTTGTTGAGGCTGCTGATACTTCAAATGAGATTTGGCAATTGATCGAAAACCTTCTTTGCACTGATAAAGAGATTAAAATTAAAATACTTACTTGTTGCTGTTGCTGCTGCTGTTGTGGTTGTTGTTGCAAGTAATCCCTTACGGATGGCGCCACATAGGCTTGTGCATTACGCTGTTGCTGTTGTGCCCTTATCTAATGTAATGTAAAGGTAGGTACATGAATTCATTTTTTCATCCCCTTTAAATACCTTAAACAGTCATTACCTGTTCCTGTACATTATCCTTAACCCTGATTTGTTGTCCAGGACTAACATATTGTTGTTGTTGTTGTTCGTTTTGTTCATAAATAGGAGTGGCTTCTGGATTTCCACCAGATGCTTGGGAAGATAACTGTTGATAGTATTGCCTTAGGTATGCAGGATCAACAGCTTGTTGTTGTTGTTGTTGGGCAATTACACTAACCCCCAATAGGGCACTAAACACAACAATCACTTTTTGGAAAGAACGCATTTTGTTTCGTTTAAAATTCACTTTTTTCTCACCCACTCACAATATAACCGTCACAAGTTTAAAAGGGCCTCTTTGCAAAAAGAGGAAAAAAAAAGAAAAAAAAAATTATATCTATAAGCTAAGCGCACTATATTGAATATTTCAACCGACCGAAAGCCACTCAGATGTGATCTGCCGCTTGGGTATTGGCCTTTTATATGAGGGTTTCGATCGATTTAGCAAAGCCCCCCAGTTTGGAGTACCACGGTCTTAAGAGGTGGCAAGTACCATGCATTAAGTAGGGGGTAATAAACCCACAAGATATATATTTCTCATACTGAATCTAAGTCGGTAAATACTTTCGTTTTGTCTGCACGAGGTAAGATTGCTCCAACTGACATGACGTCAGTCTTTGGAGGCATTGTATGATTGTGGAATAAGAGGTGGTAACTTCTCCTCATTTAGTCTTTTATTTCTTTGGACCTGTGTGATAGGTAAAGGTACCTATTCTAATGTGTTCTATACTTAATTATTGTTTCATTTAGCATGAATTGTATGTTTTGAATGACTTTTGTGGCTTTTAGCTGATGATAAATCTGAAGAATATGAGAAATTTGTAGATATTTTATGCTCAGTAATTTTATTACGGCATTGGATTCATTTTCATTTTTATTTGTTTTGTTGCCGATAGCCTTTTCTGACGTTTATTGAATAATTCAGGTAAAACGTGTACTGGATGTGGTGTACCTACTTTAACTCTTTTTTTCCTCTTACGTATAAATGATCATCTATTATTATATATGTGGGTATGTAGGTATTGTGTTAGCGTGACTTTTGGGTTTTTGAATTTGAACTTATTTGGTTGTTATATGATGAGTTGCAAATGTGTTACATCAGATGAAAGGCTATATACCTATATTTTCTTCGCATGGAATGATGCATTAACATTGCAAAGCACGCATCAAGTGAGTATTTATTTTTTTCAATAAACCATTTAGCTATTATAAAATGAAACACTAAAGAAGTATATCAATTATCAACTCGTTAGGCACGAAAATTTGTTAATATGGGAAATTGTTAGTATCTACTTTGCGTAGCTACATATTAAGCAGGAGTAGATAACAAGCATTATAAAAAATAACATAAAACTGTACTCAAAACACACAGACAATTTGAATAGCATGGGAATCCTAAACCTATTTTTTCAGTATCTAGAGCAGTGAAGCTAGTATTTAAAAAGTATGTGTATCGTTAACTGAAGCACCGAATAATTGACAAACAGGGCCAACCGTAAATAATGAAATCATAGTTTTTTAAATTTGTAAACGTAAATAGGTACTGTTAAACACGGCCTTTAGAATCTTAGTTAATTAAATTGCTTGTTTTATTGATGAAGGGTTGGGGTTGAAATTCTGCTTGGGTCAAAATTCTTTTGTCAAAATTTTGCTTTCAGAATTCTGTTTTTCAAAATTCTGCTTTTTAATATTTCCGCTTTTCAAAATTCTATTTAACAAAGTTCTGCAAATAATAAAATTTTATTATTTTCAGAATTTTGTAAAACAGTGTTTATTGAAATTTGAGTTGTGTATTACAATTTTATAAATAAACTTTAGGTATTTTAAATAGAAATAATATTTTTTTTAATTTTTTTATAGCTTCAAATTTATTCTGTTAGAAAGCTTAAAATCAAGAACAGAATCATTTCTTGGAACGAAGAAGAATTGATGAAGCATATTGTATATGATCGCTTAAAAGTGTTGGTCATGTGATAAGGTTTTTAAAATCTCAATAAAAAAATACCTTATTTACTGTCAAACCTGAAGCAGATAGAACCAAAAAAATGGAGAAAAAAACAGAAAATTTAAAATTATAAAATAGAAATAAGCCTAAGCCAAATAATATTTCTTTAGAAAACAGTTAAAATATCCTCTAGCTTTGCTCAGATTAGCTATTATTTATTTTTATTTATTAAAAACTGACATTTTTTGTTGTAAACTTCAAAATTTTTAGTTTGCATTAATATTGGTAATAAATGTTTTTTTTTTTGAAAAAGCAGAATGAGCAGAATTTTATTCTATTAAATATTTATTGTCAGCACTTTGAAAACCAAAATTTTGAAAAACAAAATTTTGTAAAACCGAATCGAAAAAAAAACAGAATTTTAAAAACCAGAATTTTTGCAAGGCAAGGAAGATTTATGAAAAGCAGAATTGTGACCCGCTTCCATTAACGAAATGTTTTTAGGGTTACCTACCTATACTTATTGAAAAGGCAATTGGACTACTAAATAAACGTAGTAGCTTGAGCATGTCAAATTATTTGGACAATGACTAACTAGAAAAATTATAATATACAGGGTGTTCGGTATAAGGTGCACCAAAAAGCTAGAGTGAGTAGCTTATGTAAGAAAAAAATCATTTTGGAGGAGGTCTATTTCTCCCCGTTTAGGTAGAAGGGGCAATTTTCAAAAAAAAAAAAATAGACTTGAAACAGAAAAAAAAATTATATAAGAACAACGTAAAACTTACAATGTGATGTTATGCCTTTATGAAAAGAATTTTAATTTTCATTTAAAAATAAGTTGTGTTAGTGAATAGTTTTTGAAAAATTAATTTTCAAACTCGAAGTTTTGAAAAAAAATATTTAAAAAACAAAATTTCAAATTGATTTTTTTTTTAATTTTACATAATTAAGTACTGATTTTGTTTTCAAAATTCAGACTGCTTAGGGTCGGTCTTGTAGATCAGGATGTTCGTTAAAAATATTTCTCTTATACATACATAGATCATCGCTTTCTCTTATCAAGTAAAAATATGAAATTCGTTTTGAAATTATTTAACTGATTAGAATTCTGAATTCATTTAAGTTATAACAAAAAAAAAAAAATCGTCACAGCGGTTTTCGAAAAATATTTTTATTGCTAAAAAATTGGCTTAAAATAAAAAAAAAATTATTAAAAATTAATGAAGGTACAAACAATGATAAACTTTTTTTTTTAAGTATATATTAAGTTTTTTTAAATGAATAGTTTAAAATTTTTGAAAAAAAAAATTATGTGAATTTTTTTTTCAAGTTCACTTTTTTTCAAAATTATGTTTAATAAAGAGCCACGGTTTTTTTTTTTAAATATTCAATGCTCTTATAAATTTCTAATTTATTGAAAATTTATTGAAAACTATATGTACAAATCTGTTTTATTTTTTGAGAAATAAAAAAACAAACAGTGGTATGCAAAATAAAAAAAAAATAACTTGAAAACAAAAAATTTGACTTTGAATTCCTTTTAATTACTCAAAAAAAATGCATTTAAAGAATTTGGTTTTCAAAATCAAATTAAAGAATGGAACATTTGCTTTCAAAAAAGATGTAGCACATCCCACTGTATGTTACTTTCGTTCATTTTTAATAATTTTTTTTCACTTTTAAGTCAATTTTTCAGAAATTTTTCTCCCCGCCTGAGGGGCTGGGGAAATAGAATTGTTTACCTATACATTTTTTTAAATCTTGAACTACATTCTGACCTTAATTAAGGTGTACCCATTTCGAATACAAAAAAATGCATTATCACTAAATTCAGTGCTCTAAATCATTAAATAAAAAGAAAAATATACAACATTTTACAAAAGAAATTCACATTTTAAAGTGCGAAAATTTCGAAAGTTCATGCACATTATAGAGACAACGATGTAAAGTTTTGGCGGTTCAACTTTAAGAGAAATTCACATTATCGGTAATTCACATTATCGAGGGACTAATGTAGTAAAGTACTCCAATTGGATCCACTTGGGGAGACAAATTGCCATCAGGTTGGCGCATGCCAAAAGAAATCAATATTTCAAATCATAATTCCAAATAAAAAAATTCACAAAAAATATCTACTAACTAAAAACACCAAATAACGCGGAGTGTGGATTACAATCAACACAAATTATCGAAAGAAATAGATCTCGAAAAAATTATTTTTGTACGAATTTCGTGTATCTTTAATTGAATATGGCTGTTGGCAAGGTGTAGTTCATGTTAATGAGTGTATGGGAGCAGTTTTAAGGTCATGTATCTTATTTTCTTCTTTTTATTATTTTTAAAATTATGAAAAAAAAACAGAAATCATTAAAGTTTGATTTTAACTAGGTGTTCGCTTGGTAAAATAATTGCAGTAATATATCGTAACGGCTCAATTATTCAAAATGTAAGGCAAATGCCAGAAAAATATGAATGCGTATTAAAAGGTATACCAAAAGCCAATTAAATGGGCCTTACCAATAATTATCGGTATTCTTAAAAGTTAGAAACCATTCCTGCTTACATTAAAATTCATTTATTTTTTGTTATAAAATTTAAAATATTAACTATTCAAGGAATGCATTTTTGGTTAAACAATAAATTTGATGACTCTAAAATCTCTTTACTCTGATCAAACAGAATCTGCAACCCGTATCTCCATTCAAATTTCTTTCTACAAAGCTACTTTTATTAAATTAAAAAAAAATATCCTAATGTACCTCTGGCTTCCTTCAAGGATTCTTTCACTCTAAAAATATCTCACACTTTCTGGTACATGCCAGATAAACATAATAGATCAAAAAAAGGATCCTTCGTATATCTACATCTTTGGTCAACACACCGGTCAAACCGGTTTCATAAAATTTAACAAACACCAAAATAACTAACCATCATACAATTTTGCATAAATTTAATGAAAAACAAAATCAAAGTCCGAGCAATGGGAATAATATTTTTATTCTATCGTGCCCAGCAAAGACACATTCGAAGGACCTCATCCTTTATATTGTAATCTTTTTCCTTTAGTTATATATTTTTATGGGAAAAAGGGGTTAGAATCAGAGACACATCACAATGAGGGCCTTATCTCTATCTGAGATGTGATGTCTTCCAACACATAAGTGACCCTTTTCTTAAGGAAAAAATACATCTATGCTTTAAACCGGTTCTGGACATCCTTAAATTGAATGACCTGCAAGGACATTATCCAAGGTAAAAAATGTTGCACAATTATTATTCTTTATATCGGTCATAAAACGCACACAAATGATGTCATCCCTATAAATGGTTGCATGCGAGGCAAGTCCGGTTTTTTGGACATTCATTTGATGCATATGCAAATCATCCTATAATGACCTACAATGCATGTCTCGCAATCGCAACCCTTTACCCTTATAGCCTCACATAAAGCAAACAACCCTTCGCCGCACTGCGCGCTACGCCGCTGTACGTCTTGACACTTTATTTGATAGTAGAATTATGGACAAGGACATCTTGGGTCATCATTACAACTGGTTTCATTAGTGATCTTCGAGCATGTACTGTACATATATGAAATGGGCTTTCTTTGTGCAAACGATGACCTTTAAAGGGTGGAAGAGGATTTTTGTTTTCTTAAAAAACCGGACTGGCCAGTTTTTCGTGGGAATATTTTCAAGTCAAAGATTTTGCTATAAGGATGTTGTTTAATATTTTTCATGTGACCTTTCGTTTGGATTCTTACAAATATAGAATACAAAAAAATTAAGGGTTGTGTGGAATTGCATATAAAGTTTAATCCGTACGCTGTTCGTGTCTTTATCGGTGTGATGTTTATTATCTTCTAAGTTAAGAGAGAGTGGACTATTTTATATACATTTTAAAATTTTGCATTTTAATTATGTGATCTGCTGTGATAATATTCGAAGATCCTTAAAAGTCACGTTCGTCATAAGGACGGATACACACTTAATATCCGTCACTTCATTATAAGCGCCTTGTTATTTCACAGAGCTCCCTGGGCAAGGTCCCAGTAATGTTCACCGTAGCCTCCTGTCTTATCAGCCCAAATTACCTAAATAAAGAGAAATATGGATCATTAATAATTATTTTTTTTTTATTTGCAAAATGCACAAGTCATCAAAGTCATTCATTTTCTTATTTGAACAGGGAATATTTGAAAAGGTAATAATTTAGAATCTCATTTCCGTACTCTACATGAAAACATATTTTCATATACTCGTATATTTTCTATGCAAATTTTTATAATTTGCATAAACAATATTTTTTATTATAATATATGCGTGCACGAAAGACTTGATAAAATGAATTTTTACTTGGTCCTTTTTAAGTGTAAGAGTTAAAGAAAGTAACGGTAATATACCTACCACGGCTATACTTTTTCAATGAATTTTGTTGGGTTGTATTTTCTCCGCCATTGAACTTATAATTGCAATCAATTTTTTTTAATGACATAACCATAAGCAAGTGCATTTTTTTAACGAAAAAAACGCAATGCACAAAGCTATTCGATAAGAGCCACTTTAAAGTGCAAAACAAAAAAAAAATAATGGTTCCGGGTAATTCGTTATATAAATGAACATTTAATTGCTATATGGTTATGTATTATGACCAGTTAAATAATGGAAGAACTAATCAGCGATCAATCATCCATTTTATTTAACTTTTAATTATTTGTTTGTGTGTAGGTATTGTTACAAATATTTGTGTTCAATAAAAATGGAGCGATGCGCCCAATTGGCTGCTAATATAAAATCATAGGTATATTTTACTATATTATGTACATTGTACATACATAAATGTTTATCTTGAGAACCAAGAAGGTAGTATACGGCAGGGAAGTGGAAACTTTGGGATTTAAATTTTTTTTTTGATTTTAAACTACACAGTATTTGGACATTGTCAGACATATTTGAAATTTTCAGATATGCCGTTGTTTAAGACATCTTACAATTGCTCACAATTTCTTTATTGGACGAATACGAGATCGAAGTGGTGCTATTTCTTTATGACTGATTAGTGACTTCGTATTTTTCATTTCATGAGAATGAAATAGAAAATGCAAATAAATTGGGAATAAATTCGATTTTTTTGTTAACGTCTATGTACTTTATCTCGCTTCCACTTCATTGTAAGAAAGAGATGGCCAAGTCAGGCAGGATTTTTTAAAATTTTTTATAAAAAAATTTGAATTTTTTTAAAAATTTGTTAATTTTTTTTCCATTTTCTTTTGTGAAATCTCTTTTCTCAGTATTTAGTTTTTGTTTGGTACTTAAATACTACAGAATCTAGTGTCGAATTCCTTTAAAAAAAAAATAGATTTTTTTTTCTAAACAGAATAGTTTTTTTTTCAATAAAAGGAATTTGTCCAGAAAAATCGATTTCTTTTTCTGAACAAATCGATTTTTTTTATTGCAAGGAATTCGACATAAGTTTTTTTCAGTTGGAAAACTATTTATTTATGTCAAATTCCTTTCAGAAACAAGAATCGATTTTTTTTTCTCAACAGAATCGAACAGAATTTGTCAAGAAAAAATCTACTTTTTTCTTCTAAATAAATAAAAAATTTTTTGATTGAAAAAGTTCTAATTAATTCTCCAACGAGCAAATATTTGTGTTTTGTTTTAGAGACTGCTGAAAGTCAATTTTAGTTTGTGTCTGAACCAGATAAGTTTGATTAACGTCAAAAGAACTCATAAGAAGCTGTGTTAACCTCTGGCCCCAAAAAGTGTCTAGTTTAAAAAAAAATTTTTTTGTAAAAGATGACCAATTAAATGACCCCTATATAGAAAAATTCTAAAGGGTGGTCGTTTTAGATCGTCTCTTCGGGATGGTCCCCTTTCAAAATTTGAAAAAAAGGATTTATTTCGGACAGCGTTTATTGGTCCCCATTTTTAAAAACAGATTTTTTCGATAATTGTGGGTGACCAAAAAATTTTAGTGGTCATTTAATTGGCCATCTTGGTCAAAAAAAGTAAAAGAATTGGACACTTTTTGGGGCCAAGTTAACACAGCTCTCATAAGAAACTGTGTAAATTTATTTTCGGTGCATTTTAAAAAGCTGCACATCTGTTTTTAGCATTATTCAAATGTGAACCCCGTCATGGAAAACGATGGACAATGGATGGCAACCCATCATTCGGAAGTCCAATTATTGTTTTTCGTTTCAATTGAATTTGCACTAGTTCTCTGTAGTAAACAAGTCGAAAAAAAGTTGTAATTTGTTTGACAATGCCTGTCAATAGATCACAATAGATCAACCAATTTGTTTGTAAGCAATTTATCTTCCAATCGTGTAAGCTTACAATGTATTCATCTGGTGATGGCGAATAATTTTGAAAACTTTGAATGCTGTTAAGAATACTGTTTTGAGTTTGTGTGTGTATCGGTGCATATGTACGTATGTTCGTCCGTGCGTCCGCTGTAAACGGGTGGACCGATTATATTTTTAGTATGGGGCATTCACGTGATTCCCTAGAGGAGAAATTCGAAATTATTGTTTTCGAACCATGTCTGTTTGGATGTAAATGGTTATAACTTAAGATAATAAATCTAACTTTATAGACAATTTTAAATTTGAAATTTTGGGAAACTAGAAGAACAAGGCAATTTTTAAAAAGCAAGAATTAATATTGAGTCATACATATTTTTTTCAGGATGCTTTTTCAAAGATTGAAGTAAAAAATTATTTTGATCAAACTATGACTTTATCTAGTAATTTTATGAAAAAGGGCGTACAAAATCAAAATTATTTTAATGCACAAAAAGATTTTTTTTATTGGCCAATGCTTAAATGTAAAAATAGAAGAAATTAAAATTAATTCAAAGTAGGGGTACAAATTTCAAGAAAAAAAACGTTATGATTCAATTAGAATATAAGTTACTAAATTGTGAGAGGTCATGTCCTTGTCTATCAACATATTTAGTTTGGACCATTCCTAAAAACGTCAATATTACACACGTATTCAAAAGCTTTAGTCTTATTTATTTAAACCAAATTAAAAAGTACGTTAACAAAACGGAACTTGCAGAGTGTTGTTTTTGTACTTGACGACCATTAATCTTAATACATAAACAAATTGATCATTGCGCAAAGTAAGTCAATCCGTTGCTAACTCTTGGTCTAGTCAGATAGCTAGCGACCAATTAACTTCAATTCCCCTTTTAATTTAGATATGTACAAGGTTTGAAACTTTTGTCACATATCTCATCAGAAAGATTTTTAAATAAGTAAGACCTAATCTTTCAAACTGAAGTGTAAATCTGTTTGCGTGCAAAGTTGCATCCATTTACCGATGAGAGGTCGTCAAAAAAACCATTTCTAGATCTTACTCAGTTAAGTTTAATCCTATAGTACGCTGTTGATGCGAAACGAAAGTTCCAATACAAAACTTACACAACGAAGTCACAAACGAAAAATTTCGTTCTGCTTTTCGTTCTGCGGTACGTACGCTGTTCGATGAGCGAAATTGATAATTTTTGTGGCAGATTATTTAGAAAGATTATTTATTATTTCGCATCAGCAGCTAAGCTTTACAAAACATCCTGTCCGTCGAAAATAATAGGAGTGTTCAGTGGAACAGTTTAGAACAGAAAAGAACTGTTCAGTGAGAAATTTTCTGTTCTAAACTGTTCTGACTTGCTGTTCAGTGAGTCTGTTTGGAACAGTTTAGAGCAGGTTTTTCTGTACTTGCTTTTGAGGTAGAACAACTTAGAACAGGATTTGTGGGAAATGTCAAAATCAGTTGTTGTTCTGTTCTGTTCTGTTCTGTTCTGACTATTTCTTCACTGAACAAAGCTAATAATAAATAAATATTTCATCGGAGTTTTAGGGCCACTGGCTGAAATGAAACTGAAGCACTTATGTTCAACTTTTTTCTCAGCGTGAACTGTAACATAAGCTCTTATGTTGAACTTAAATATTTAAGTTTTGTTTCAGCAAATTGGACATTATACGTTGAAATGAAATGCTATTTATTTCATGCGAGATTTTTCTTTTCATCTATAAAGGCTGATTTCCAATGGCGCGTTGGGCGTCGCTTTGACAGATTTCTCTGTCAACGCGAAAGTCCACACATAGCAATTTATGCAAAGTGTTTACAATGACGCGTTGGGCAGTAATGTTACGATTTGGCACCTATTAGCATGTACACAAACTAACGTAACATAAGCTACCTCAACGTTCAAGTTGAAAAAATCCAACTTCAGTGCGTTTTGACAACTCAAATCATTTCAATTCCTTTCAACAAAAAAAAAAACGATTTTTTTAGAAGAAAATATCGTTTTTTCTGGACAAATTCCTCCTATTGAAAGAAAAAAATCGATTTTGTTTAGAAAAATAATCGAATTGTTTGTTGAAAGGAATTCGAAATTACAGTTATGTAGGTTCATTTTGACTTTCAGGTTCTCTGCAAGTCGTCTGTCATGTCGACGCGTTCGTAAAGCTTGTAAACGTATACGTAAGCGTCTCTAACGCGAACGCGCCATTGGAAATCAGCCTTAAGCGTCTCTAACGCGAACGCGTCATTGGAGATCAGCCTTTAATGTTATGATTTGGCACCTATTAGCATGTACACAAACTAACGTAACATAAGCTACCTCAACGTTAAAGTTGAAAAAAATTAACTTCAGCGAGCGTTTTGACAATTAAACTAATGTTCGAATTCCTTTCAACAAAAAAATCGATTGATTTAAAAGAAAATATCGGATTTTCTGATGGACAAATTCCTCCTATTGAAAGAAAAAAAATCAAATTTGAGACTACAGTTATGTAGGTTCATTTTGATTTTCAGATTTTCTTCAAGTCGTCTGTCATGTCGACGCGTTCGTAAAGCTTGGAAACGTATACGTAAGGGTCTCTAACGCGAACGCGCCATTGGAGATCAGCCTTAATACGAAAATGGTCAGCATCAGCATTTTCGTAGTATTTCGAGGAAGCTTTGGGGCCAGTTTACAACAACGAACAAAATTTTGACAACTGGTTTAGGAAGGATAACTTACCTGACCTTTGAAGTGATTATTGTCTCTTTTCTCGAGTCTTTTTTGTGCCAATTCTGGCCAGCTTAATACATGGCCAAATACCAACTCCTGTGGTGATTTGTACTTCACAAAAATATCACTAATACAAATAATAAAACAAAAAAAGAAAAATATGCTTATAAATACCATTATAAAAATAAAAATCACAAAGACTCACTGATAACGCCGCCGGCTAACAGTATTTAATTCATTCGGGACACTCTTTAGCTGTAATTCATTATTTTTATGATTATAAAAATTATTTTGATCGCTATTACGAAATGATTGCCTCTTCTCTGGTGACATTATATCTATTTTCAGTTGCCTCTTAGCCTGGGATTTACCACTTTCTTCTATGTCTTGCGGCTTTCCACTTGAAATAACTTGTTGCAAAGGTTGCACTTTCATTGCCACTTGATATTCACTACCTGTTGCATCATCATTATTATTAATTACTGCCTGATTATGGTTTTCATTATATTCCGCATCATGATAAATATGATGACTTAGATGCACTGGGTTAAGATATCGAGTAAATCGCACAGGTTTCGATTTAACTCCTTGAAGTACATTTAAATTAATTGTTTTTGAGGCGTAGGTTGGGTAAAAATTACCCTCATATCTGTAAAGAGATAAATTCGCAGGAACTTTTGGCAATCGATTTAAATGAGGGAAATTATTTGTTGAGACTTTTTTATAAAAAACTAAAATTAAAATTATTTGCACTTTAAAATTCATAATCAAAACTTAAAATTTATCTGTTGCGCGGTTCACAATGAAAAATGTCCAACTGAAAAAAATAATTCTCTGCCACTTGCTATATATAAGATACAACAGTTAAAAAATCAATGGCGGTTAGAGAAAAAAAAAAACAAAAAAAAAAAAACCTTAAGTTCAATGGTCCATGGGGAGAATAGAGTAGCAGTTTTTGTTCATAATTTCCGCATGGTCACGGTCTTATCCCATTGAATTGGCAAACCTCTTATTGAATCTGCATTTTAACGGATAACTTTTATATCACATAACCCAATTATTGTGGTTACCCCGAACCAAGCTTCTCTATTCCCTTCGAAAGTTCGTATTTCAACAGTTGTTGTATATTCATGGACTATTTCTGAATTTTACACATATGCAAGAAAATATTCCTCACCCCTTTTTAACGCTTCTTATAAGAACTACCATAATGACCATAATGAGCTCTGATTGGCCAAGGACTTGGATGTGATTAGAATTTCTTTCATCTTTAAGAAATAACTTTACTCTACAACCCTCTGATGTTGAAGGATTTTCTTGCAAGGACTTAATTGTAAATAGATATACATACAACCCTTATAAATAAATTTTACATATAACAATTTAGGGATATCAAAATTTGTATGTTGAAGATATTTTAATTCTCATTCAACTTTTGAAGTTGATACAAGAATAACTATTTTACGATATTACAGAACATTCGCATAGATTGTTTTATTTAAATTTCAGAGAATTTTATTTAAAATATTAATTTTTAAATTTAATAATAAATTATTTCGATTATTTTTATTTTTAAACAGTAATTTATCAATATTTTTTGTGCTTATTTTTTTTATTAGATTTGAAGTGCTAAGTTAATTTTTTTAGGTAAGTGTAACATGTGGTTTAGAAATATTTGTTTGTTTGTACATTTTATTTTAATACTCCTCCTCCCAATAAATGTGATTTCAAAATTATTTAAAAAATACGTACATATTTCATATGAGAGAAATAGCGCCAAACAAAGTGTTATACTACAATAAAAAAATTATATTTCCTTATTTTGGTTGAAAGTATTTAAACTAAATGTGTTTTAAGTTTTAAATTTTAATTAGATGTTTGGAGTACTTACTCGTTATACTTCCAACTCTTACTATTCTAAACGCCTTTAATATGCTGTTCCAAGTTATATTTTCGGAGTCTTTTTTTGTTCTTGATATCGCAAAGGACTATAGATACGAACTCTCACATTAGAGTTTACGATGATTTGCAGCTTTTTTCTGTTTGGTATGTTTGATAAGAACATTCAATTCTTGTTTGGCAAATGAATGTTAATTAGTAATTTTTGGAAAAGAATTCAACGTAAGAGGGTTAACATGTTGATTTTGGGTTTAGCTGAATAACTAACTTGAGGCTAGTTGCAAATTCCTGAACAATTAACCACAACTGGCTTTTATTTAAACTGAATTTTTCTTTTTTTAAACCTTTTTCAGAGTGTGTCTATCCTTATTTATAAACAGTTTCTATTGATTGTCTAACATAGGCACTTAAATTGGTTTTCCAAACCTATTCTAAAGTTGGTATACGTTCAATGAAAAAGTAAAACTAATTTCTAGTTTGGATTTTGAAAGTTAACTTGAAATCAATAAAATGTTCATTGAATATAAACGTTCACTCTAATTCGTTGATTCATTCGAAATCTACAGATTACCACTGAGTACAATATAAGGTCGTGTTTAAATATCTTTTGGAATACGTTTATAAATAAGGAAATGTGCAACTTTTAACACAATAGCTATAGACAATTGTCCAAGAGATTCCTAAGAAAAGCTAATAAATATGACTGGAATAACAGTTTTTTACTTATATGCTTACTACGAATATGATTCAAAATAGCTGACTTAAACCATGTTTCTACCGAAGGATTATTTCTGTTTAAATTAAATAAATCTATTTGGTGTTTCCACCACACAAAAAGATTGAAAAGGAGATTCATTTTGACAGTTTGCAGATGTTGTTTTTATTTTTACTTGCGATATAGGTACTATAGGGAAAGTTATGAATTCGTGCAAAACTCGAACTCGAGATAACAATCAAACTTGACATTGCGATGATAGAGAACACAAAAAAGTGGGTCCCGCAATTTCGTCTGTCTGTCTGTATGTCTGTATGTATGTCTGTCTGACCTCGGCCTACAGCCTAAGCAACTGAAGCGATTTTCTTCAAACTTGGAGTATAAGATTTTTGGGTGATTCCCTAGAGAGGAAATCGAGGTTTTTTTAGCTCAAAAAATAACGGTACCTGCCATACAACCATTATGAAAAAAGTTATTCATCTCAAAAACGGCTTCAAATTTTTGTTTGTACTAGTGGTGGTATGGTCTACATTTTGGTGAAAAAAAAATTACCAAAAACCGTTATTAAGGTTACCTGCCATAGAACCGATTTTTTGATTTTGGATTTTCTCGTTGATCGCTCAACTCAATTTCAAGAAATTTTATATATAAAAAATCATTTTTTAAGAAAACCCCTTCAAAGGTTTTTCCGTAGCTTGGCTGTCTGACATGATGGCAAACTTGGTTAGGATAGTTCCTTTCGAGATAACGTTCTACACATTTTCCGATTGCGTTAACTTCCGCGTGGAAAATACTAGTAGACTGCCCCATCGGTAAGGAATGTTTGGTTCTTGGCCTGAAGATTCCTGTCCCAGTCCCTTCACTTGTTCTCGACCCATCAGTGAACCACTTGATAGTATTTGTTTTAAGAGAGTAGTTCACTAGCCTAGCCACCTTTTTTTTGCTACTTAATTCGTTTGAAAGTTTTTCTCGAAGATATGCTTCTAAATTATGCCATCTCTTGGAATGTCAATATGGTTTGTTACTGTCGACTTGCTGATCGAATTTGCATTTACCCGTCCCAGTACCCTCCATTGCGGTCAAAGGTTAAAATTACTGTTTTCAATCATTACCAAATGCCAAAATTGAAGAATAGTTATTTAGGCCCATAATGATATAAAACATATACTGCCTTATTCATTAAAAAATGGTTATTTCAGCTCTTGTGTTCAGGCTAATTACACCATGGAATAGGAATTTTCCAGACTCAAACTAAAGGCAATTGCTAACTACTCCATTTGAGTCCGAAAAATTCTTATTCCATAGTGAAATTTCCCTGAACACAAGAGCTAAAATAACCATTTTTTGTTTATGAATAAGGCAGATAATATATTATATTCTACAAAAAATGTAAGACATTTTTCTATTGGAGCTACATCGGTTACATCGGCGTCAAAAATATAGATTTTTCGTATACAACTCTTAAACGATGTATCTACTTTGTGTATTAAAAAATTTGTGAATTATGTAACGCTCTACCAAAAAGCATTAATATATTTATTTCTCCTAAGAAAAATCCCGTTTTTTTCCTTTTTGTAAAATTTTTTAGTTTTTGTAAAATATTTTATACTTTTTTTCCATAGAAAATACATACGAATTTGTTTGCTGACAATACAAAATCTAAATACTACTGAAATAAATCAGAAAAAAAGAAGACATAGCATTATTTAATTGGACTTGCTGGTTTTTAAAACAGAGAAAAAATATTTCGAAAAATCAATATTTTCGACAAGTATTTAGTTAGTATCTATAAAATAAATTCATTTAAATATTTTCGCTTGGATTATGTTCACATGCAGATTGCCCTTTTTTAGCCATAATAAAATACGGCTAACAAGTCAATCGAAAACCCGTTATTTTAGGAAAATCAAATTTTCCCCCTTTCCATAGGTGAAAAATTTTGAATTTCGATAGATTTTTTCTTCTAGCATATTGCGATCATTTTCAGAAATTTGTCTGTACAATGTAAAACATTTAAGACTTTGCCTCAAGCCCTTTAAAATAATACAGTGTGTACGTATACTGCAAGATCTAGAAAAAAAATTAAATATATCAAGTTGCATCTATTAAAATTGAATAAATATGATTTTAAGTCCCAGTTATTTATAATTTCACTTCATACAAACATACAACTTAAACATTTAATGATATCCCTTTATTTATGAAATATCATTTTATTATTTTCGTTCGCATAAATTTATTTATTTTATTCTTGTACTCTTTAAGATAAATATAATTTTTAAATAAATATTCACTCAATATCTTTGAATTTTTATCACTTTTCTTGAACAATTATTTTACTCTTTTACACAATTATAATAAATAAAATATTTAAGTAATAAATAAAAATATAATTAGTTTTGCACTAATCATTCATGTCCGCATTGTTCATGCGCATTTTTGCAAAGTCCTCAAATACGATGTTATCGTCATCGTCTTGGTAGTGTCCTTTGTCATAACGATGCTGTTCAATTGACTTCATTTTCTTCATAGCATTGACACGTTTCTTTTCGACAGTTCCTGTTGAAAATTCAAACATACATATAACAAGAAATGTCTTTTTAAAAAAAATTGTAAATCTTACCTGGGGCTGGTGTCAAAAGTTTAAAAGGAACGTCCGTCTGAATTTCTCCACCCAAAGTGCCCAAATTAAGTTTAACTCGTACTGAATAGGATATTACAATACCAATTGCGTCACCAGTCGATTTGCCATCCTGTACCATTGTCGAAGAGGCTAAATTTACATCTTCATCCTTCAAGTGTCCATCGAGTGCAATACCTTCGAAGATCCACACAAATAAGTCTAATTTTCATATTAAATTTTCATATAAAACTCACCATGACGATCTTTGTTGCTTGAAGCCAATGGAACCAGATAGAATGTCTTATTTAGATTAGCTCCTGGAGTAATTGGACAGCCCTCTTTTGTTTCTAGAGATGCGACATGTTTGCTGAACTGAGCATTGACCATTGTGATCTCAGTGTGCTGAATAATGAATACCTTGATGTTTTGCACCTTTTTCTTCGAATTATTGTTAACTTGCATTGTGGCTGCTACTTTCTCTCCGTGATAGTAGATTTCCCTGTCCAAAGTTACTTCTAAACTAATCTTTCCATTCGAGAACGTGAAGCCCTTGCTAACCAAGGAACTTGGCAGCCGCTGTCCACGAGTTGGTGGAGCATATTGGAGTTTTTTGATTACCAAACTGACCATGCTCCTTTTATGCTGGCGATCATCCTCGGAGTCAGCTACATAAGCACGGATTGTGTATTCGACTCCTAGTGGCTTACCATTGTCATCACCTTCCTGTTGCAATGTAACTGAGCTTGGTGAGCAGGGTGGAAAATGGAATGTGAAGGGATACGCATTAGCACCCAGTTTTCGCACAAGTTTCTCCTGCATCGGGGTCATTTCCATATTGGTGTTGACCACAGGAACAATTTGGTCACGGCAGAGAATCATTTCTTTCGAAAATTTGACACCCATGACTTCATCTTCCTCGCGTCCATAACGATAAGTCGTTACCAATTGCCCGAAAACTTTGCGATTTTTCAAATAATCTGGATCAACAACAATTACTCCATCAACAGGATCGATGTAATCCAAATGATCGATGAAATCACGGCGACCCAAATAGAAGCACACTTTTCCATTAGGAGTAGCTTTTTTGAATACTTTCACTGATACAACCATTTTTGAGACTGCCTTCGACACTAATAAAATAAAAATCCAGAAAACCAAGAAACAATAGTCTTGATGGGAACTGGCAGTTAGTAGATAATTGGATTATACCGACTATGAATTAAAGCCAAACTAAGAACCTGCGCACGATTTTGTACTTTTTTCGTTCTGGTATTTTTTTTGTTTTGTCGGTCCAAACTCTATCAAAAGCTACACCAGCAATGCAACCACATCAGAGTTGCAGACTACCTTATATACCTTCGCCACTGAAAGGGTTTCTTTCCCCGTTTTGAGGGGACAACCCGGGCTCGCGTAAATTGAGGCTAAGTGGATTTGCTGCTGTCGTAAGAGCGGTGTCGAACAATGACACACGCACACAAATGGGGAGAATGCTAACATAAAGAACGTATAGTTGAAATGCTAATACCCTGTTTGTTGTGTCCAATTGTTTATAAAAAAAAAAAAACAAAGACAACTTTCTAGGGTTTGAGTTAAGAAGGTAGTACAATAAAATGGGCAGAAGACTGTCTTTTTAATAACGGTTTCGTAAAAGAAAAAAAAAATATTTAAAAAACTAATACGTCAATTTAGCAAAACACATACGAAACAGACAAGTCTTTAAGTTGCGCAATTTTTATTATAATGAGTTACTTAATTGCCCAGAAAACTGTGCGTTTCCCATATTGATTGATAAAAAAATCTCACGCTTATTTTTTCTTTCAATTTTAGTAAAGTTTCCAATGAAGTAGTTTACTTAACCTCGTTTTCCTTACTATATTTTTACTCTTAAAGTTTTATTTAGCGATAAACTGAAATAAAAACATTGAAACTATGTTTTTATTTCAGTTTATCAGTTAGTTAAAGAATTTTAAATTAAATTTTATAATTTTGGCTAAATTTTGATATAAGAAATACAATTTTAATTTTGCTCAGTAAAATAACAGCCGTGTTTTCTTCAAAAGTCTATAGCCAGGAACAAATATTTACACGCAAACAATAACAAAGTTTTATATTCCCTTTTTGTTTTGTAGGCAAATGGGTATAATTACAAACAGTTTTTATTTGTATTGGTAAACATTTTTTGCGTTGGCTATACACTTTAAAGAAAACACAGCTAATGTTTAATTTCTAGAAAACAAGTTCATCTATTACTCAATTGTGACAAGTTTTGATGTAGCTTAAGAACTAAGTTAAGAAAAAGGGAGTTAGATGAACCCCACCGATTGTTGTTAAATATTTAATAAATATTTTTGTACAAAGCATGTACAGGGACGGATTAAGACATGTAGGGGTCCGTAGGCGATTTAAGACTCGGGGCCTCCTCTCTAAACAAAAATCAATTATTTTCTATTTACAATTATCAATTTATAGTTAAGTTTTTGAAAATCCACACCTTTTTTTTCTTCAATTTTTTTCTTCCGTCATTTTATTTTTTCCGGTTCGAACGCTATTTGTATTTGTATTTTTTTCATTTAGTGCCAGTTGTAAAATCGTGGGTTAAATGCTGATCCGTGGTTCAGGATTTTTAATTCACCGATTTCGGCGGATTAACTGAGGTTTAGCGATGTTTCAGGCATTTACTTCGCTATTATCAAATACTTTAACCTTAAACCATCATAGTTAATCCGCCAAAATCGGTGAATTAAAATTGCTGAACTACGGATCAAAATTTGAACCACGATTGTACAATTGGCCCTTATTTTTGGTTTTTTTTTTTTTTTTTTTTTTTTTTTTTTTTTTTTTTTTTTTTTTCCTATGATTTGTAATTTTCAGTGTTTCTTAAAGAAAATGCATTTTAATGCGACAGTTGCGATTTTTAATTTAAAAATTGTTCTAATCAAATTGGCAGTAGTAGCCCGTGGCGTAATGGTTAGTGCGATGGACTGTCATGCCAGAGGTCTGGGTTCAATACCAGCCGCTTCCACCTTAAGTTTTTTTCCGGGCTACTGCCTCTTGCGAGGAAGTGACAAATCCTCCAAGAGTATCTCTTGTCATAGAAAAGTGCCGCTCACCAGCCGTTCGGATTCGGCAATAAACTGTAGGTCCCCTCCATTCCTGCAGACACGCACACAGGAATGGTTGAGAGTTGTAAGTCGCTAGGCCCTGGTTCTCCATGAGCCGTCTGTGCCACCAAATTTATTTTATTTAATCAAATTGGCAATCGTGGTTTTTAATGATAAAATCAAGTTTCAAATTTACAATCGTATGGTTTTTAATATGGCATCTGAAATTATCAACATGCCAAATTTATTGACGTGTCGTCTTGGAAAAAGAACTTTTTCATTAATTTTAATAATGAAAATTGTCATTGTAACACCGTTTTTTGGTTTTGGGTGTACAGAGACCTAGAGGTAGGAAATGTTTATAAAATAAAATGCGAGCATATGCAGAGAGTCCCAAAAGAGTGTTCAGACGATATGCGATCAAAGTCGCAAATGATGATGTAAAAATGTCGCAGAGTCGCAAACGTACGCGACTTTTATATGCCGTCGGCTTGTAGCTTAAGATAGTTTGGCGAATAGGTTTCCAACAAATAATCAGCAACCGATTATTATGTGTGTTTGATATCTTTTTCCAGCAAAATGTGTAAAACCTGTCAAATTTTAAAATAAGTGAAAATTCTTTCAGAAAGGGGTAAACTTCTCAAAATGTTATAACAAACGCACAGAACCACTTTTTGTACAAAACCTCACTTTTTTGTGTATGGCGCCAAACGGTAACATAAATCATTTTTATTTGTGCGACTTTAAATTTTTGACTACATTATTATTTCATATGTTCAAAAAAATTTCTAACAAAAATATGGCGAGATAATGCCGTTATAGTCAGAAAGCGAAGATTAAAATATATTTTGTTGATAATTTGTGAAAATTTGAGCTAATTTTTAAGAAATTTCAAGTTACCAAATACAGCAATTCGTTGGTATTTGCTATAATCGTTTTACTCGATGTCATAAACCTTTTTCTACGAAACCTAGGAAATCGATTCCTGGAGATTTTTTGATATTTTCTTTTGATTCTGTAAAAATCTCTTGTTCATTTAGCACAAGAAATCTAAATCGGATTTGGTGAACGCCCACAAAACAGTAGGTTAAGTTTTACGACGAATTTGAATAAAAAGGTACACAATAAGAGAACACACAAAGGAAAAAAGGCGATAACTCTGCATTTTTTTTTTCAACCTCAGAAATTTTATATACCCCCGCCCACGTGCTTAAAAATCGCACAGAAAATCATAGAGTTTCAAAGTAAAGGAACAGACCCAATAATTCTCAAATTCAATTTATAATTTTTTTAACAAAAACAAAATCGATTTTTCTGGACAAAATCCTCCAACAGAAAGAAAAAAGTCGATTCTCTTTAGAAATATAATCGAATTTTTTGTTGAAAGGAATTCGACATTAAAAAAAGTAAGAACCAATACACCTATGAATTTTTTTTTTTTTAAGACGCGCGGGGCCCCAAGGCACGGCTAGGCCCCAAGGCACGGCTAGGCCCCAAGGCATTTGCCTTTCTTGCCTTAGGCTTAATCCGCCCCTGCGTGTTTGATGATAAACTATTGAAAATTCAAGTTCACTATCTCATGTATTATCATATTTTATTAATTAAATAGAATGCATTTCTCTCACAGTTTATAATAACTATTTAATACAATGTGAATGTTTATATTCAAGTTAGTGGTTGAACCTTAAACCATGGTTGAACCTCAGTTAATTCTCCCAAAACGTTATTTGGTTTAAATATTTCGAAGTATGAAATTCATTTGAACAACTGGCCGTAAGGTTGTCTTCATGTTGAACCGTTACGAGTAACGAGTAGCAATGAAATCACAGCTTGAGTCGCATTCGCAGCTCTTAATAATAGGTGTTCTTCTAATTAATTTATCATTAAATAAAACAATAAAATAGAAGAAAATATAATATTTTAAATTATTTTTTCAAACCGGGAACAGTTGATTGGTTTGTTCCACATCATTTAACACATTTACACCAGCAAGTTTTTTCCGACGTTGCGTGTCGTTTGGAATTTTAAAACGTTGCCTGAATACCTCACGAACTTGTACGACAATATTGGAAAGTTCTGAAAAATTAAATTACAGATATTTCAGGAGTATGTTGTTAAATATTATGAGAACAAGCAACTAAAATGAGCAAGAGCATATGCTATTTTTTTGTTTTCGATATCACAATATCGACCAAAAAAAGTATCGAATCACATGCAAGTATGTAATTATGCTATTTCTTTTATTTTGAAACCTGAACAACAAAACGAAGGTTGTCTATAAAAAATAAAAACACACAAAGAAACTACGGTACCTATATAAATATGTACCTATATAACCGAGTTTTATGGTTTGATTTGGGGCTATATTGATTTTTCATCGATTTTTTAATTGAAAAGAAACAAATAAGCATTGAAAAAAAAAGATAACTTGCATACGTTAAAGAAGCCATTGATGTGGCGATTGTATTTTTTTAACTCAAATGCAATCCGTAAATAAAATTGATTACATGTTCGACGCACTAAACAGTTTTCTTTGGTTTTGTCATTCAACACTAACTGGCTAGGCTATCTATTTGTAAGGAAAAGAAAATAAGAAATAATTAAACTACTTACAGAATGTTTAAAAAACAAACGCGAAAATATGTTATATTAGGCACCACATTAAAGGAAGGGTGGATAAGCAATTAAATAAAACAAGTATTAGTTAGTTCTTAATAAGATTAAAGATTCCTTAATGCATAAATGATTTAATTAAAGAAGACAAGACAAAGGCCATATCAAAGGACCTTGGTTAATGGCGGAAAGAGCTACAATAAACTTAACACTAACATAATTTAGTTATAAGATTACATTTATGGATTTAAAGTTTCAAGTTTTATTTTAATTATTAACTTTAAATTAAAAATTATGCATACTTTTTTTGTGAGAAAATATCAATATTATAATAACTTTTTAAATAAAGTGGAAATTGTTCTTATGTAGGATCACCACTGTAGATTCTGAATACTGCAAACAAATTTATCTTATTGTAGTAGTTAAGTTGATCGTAAAGTTTTGGGAGTACTTGAGCAAAAATAAAAAACATAGCAACATGTTGCACATCGCATATCATGCATGGCACAGGAACTGGAAGCTTAAGATGTGCGTGAAGTTAGCATCGCCATTTTCGATTTTCGTAAAAAAAAGTTGTCCTGTGGTGACATTCTGTATGGGAAACTATTATGTGCTCAGTTTGTGCTGCCAATTTCCGAAGAGACTAAAAAAAAACGCAGTTTTTGGAGCTAAAAATTAATTTTTTTCGACGCGTGAAGTAAGCACCGCAAAAAAAAATGTTTTGCAAATATTTACAATTTCGCAAATTTTGCAGATAATATTTTTTACAAAACTACGATTAAAAAAAAAAAAACATAAACTTGTGCTGTTTTTGTGCTCAGTTGTGCTACTTGCCAGAAGAGAAAAAAACTTTTGCACTTTTGCAGCTTTTAAAACCGAAAATTCACTTTGCGAAGCGTGAAGATAGTATCGCCATCGCAGTTTTGCAAAAAATTTAATTCACTAAATTTGCAAATTTGCGAATTTGAAAAACTATTAACGGCACAACGCAGCTCAAATTGAGCATAATACAGCACAGCCTTAAGATTTTGAAAATTGAAAAAGGCGTTTGCTAACTTTACGCTAAGGTGCTTCGCATTATTTGCGTCTAGTCGTAAAAGTAGCAAATGTACGATTTTTTTTTCTCTTCGGTTCTTAGTATTATTTTTTAAGCACAACTTTAAGTTTTAAGAAAAACTCAATTTAAAAAAAAAATTATTCTGAGTTGGGCCGGCAGCACAACCGTTTTTTTTACGAAAAAGTTTAAGCTTAAAAACTGTTTAAAATTAGCATTAATACAAATCGATCGATTACACTTTTTTGACATTGTTATGACACCAACGACATAATACACCATTTCGTTTAAGTATTTATCAAAAAAAAAAATGTAAAATACTAGGTGCAATTTTTTTCTTAAATAATTTGTATACATAAATTTGTGTAAAAAAAATTTAAGAAAAAAAAATAAATACGCCACTTTGTTTTAATTCTTTATTATTGTGAAGTTCTAAAATTAATTTCGAAAAAAATCTAAAAAATATCGAATTTTCAAAAATTTTGATGTTTAATATTATTTGAACTTATTGGAAGCTCTTAATTGAAAATAAAAAAAAAAAATGGTTCTGATCCAAAAATAAATTAAATTTTAGGAACAGATAATAATTTAGTTATAAGCTTTATTTTGGCATCAAAATAAAATTAGATTTTGCTTCACAAACGTCTCAAAATTTAAAACTAAAATGTTCAATAATTAGTTTGAATAAAAGCTGCTGGCTTCTTTAATACGTCACCACGTTTGACCGCGCCGAGTTCCGTCACAGTTTCTTTTGGATTGAATTCACCGCGGCCTGCATAATAATAACTTTTGGTTTTCCCGAATAAGCTACTCAAAACTTATTAAAACTACTTGCGAGATCTTGCACTTGATATACAACATTTAAATAGATAGATTTTAAGAAATACTTGGTCTTATTAATAAACATTGTCTAACTTTAGACAGCAAGTTTTAAAAAAACCTTTCTAATTTTTGCTAAAGTAATCTATCTTTTTATCTTGCTTTAGACAACGTAATCTATTGTCTAAACCTAGAGAAATGTAATATTTTTTTTATTAAAAAAGCATATTTCCGACTGTTTCAAAATACTTAGACATAGTTTTGCTTGTATTAAATATCTCAATTCGCTTTAAATAAATAAATTGCAAGCCATAGTCGACAACAGTTGTAAGGGCTGTGTTTTAGTTGTGGTTTAAATATTAGATAACCAAAATTTTATATTGCATACTTTCAAACCTTCAACCACTAATTTACTTTGATTGTATACTTTCAAGTGTTAATTTATATTTCATACCCAAACCATTACCGTTTCACCTAATATGCAAACCATTTGAAACAGAAACATAACCATTGTCCTCTTTTATTTACAGGTTTTATACGCAGATTCATTTCTACAGAATGTCTACAACATTTGTCACCCCCGATCGTCATGGCTATAATGTTAAATGGTCACCATTCGATAGTAATCACCTTCTACTGGCCACTAGCCAGTTATATGGCCTTGCAGGCGGTGGAACTTTGTTTTATTTAGAGTTGCGATCCGATTCTGAAATTGATGTGATTTGTAAATTTGAGTGGTCGGATGGATTGTTCGATGTTGCATGGTGTCCATATATGGATAGTGTAGCAGCAACAGCATCCGGAGATGGAAGTCTTCAAATCTGGAATCTCGAAGAAAATGAAAAGTCTACAAAACCCATGGCAATTTTAAAGGAGCACAAGAATGAGGTTTACAGCATCGATTGGGGCGAGCAATGGAATAATCATCAAATTTTAAGTGCCAGTTGGGACGGATCGATGAAATTGTGGGATTCGAATCGGTTGAATTCGGTGGCTACCTATATGGGTCATTCTGATTTGATTTATTGTGCTAAATTTTCTCCCCTTTTAGCGAATATCTTTTCTAGCGTAAGTACTGATGGGCATTTAAACTTATGGAATTCTTTAGATTTTACAGGTAAACCATTGATGAGTGTGCCGGCCCATGTCGGTGAGGTCCTAAACTGTGACTGGAGTAAGTTTGATAGGAATGTTCTGGTAACTGGTGGCTCAGAAGGCGTTGTACGGGGCTGGGATTTAAGGAACTTGAGGCAGCATACCTTTGAATTATACAGTGGCGAGTTTGCAGTGAGGCGTTTGGCTTTTTCGCCCTGTTCTCCAACATTATTGGCTGCAGCGAACTATGATTTTACAACAAGGTACAAAATAACATTTACCTAATTGCTTCCGCAGTTGTGCAATTTTATAGCTAAAAAATTTATTATTTTTTTTATAGGATTTGGGATCTTGGTCTGAAGTATGATGCCATCGAGACGATATCAAAGCATTCAGAATTTGTCTACGGTCTTGACTGGAATGTAAATAATCCTAATCAAATTGCCGATTGTGGATGGGATTCCGTTTTGAATATTTACACACCAGACTCACTTAAGGATAAGATTAGTAATTAAGTTTAATTTATTATTGAAATGTGATAATTGTAGAGGTAGCTTTTGAAATGTGATTTTTGTAATGTTATAATGTGATATATGAAAATAGTTAAAGTTGATTAATATGTGAATGTGAATCAATTAAATTGTATACCTAATGATTAAGAAATTCAAGAAAAAATTGGGAAAAGAAAATTCTATAGCGATTTTACTTAAGTTCGGAGAATCACATATAATGTACTTGCTATCGGTAATTTGTATGGAAATTCCATTTTTTTTCTATGATGGCGTCGCTGATTCCCGTGGCCGTTTTTTAAACCCATTCCCTCCAAGATTTGATAAAAAAAAAACACGAAAAAGCAATGACAAAACAATACTAATTAAACAACATCAGTTTGGGAATTTTTACTAGCAATTAGGGGAAGGTGGTCTAAAATGGGCCCCCCCTAAGGAAAATGTCCCAAATATTGGAAAAAACTGACATTCGAACTTAAATGTTATAATCTTTTCAAAGCTTAATCAATAACGCTTACATTTTTTCGCTTAACGAGTTTAAAAAGTTACAAAAAGTATTTAAAGTATTTAATTTTAAAAACGTCTTCAAAATCCAACGATCAAAAATAATGCAAGTAAACCAACTAGGGAAGTTAACCAAAATCATGAGTGAGTCCAAGCATACGTGATTCTAAAAGCAAAATATAGTCAACGAGCTCCTTTTGCCTTTTCCATTTGCTTGGAAAAGGTGGACCCTTCTGTAAGCCATTTAAAAATTTTGCTCTTGTTGGCTGCTCGTCTCCTCAATGTAGTTTTTGAGACTCCGAATGTTTTGGATACTTTTTTCCAGCCTATTTGTCTTTTGATAATGCGTCCTCAGTCCAGGATTGCCTTTCTGTAGATTGTTAATATTTTCCAACCATTTTCACTATAAAAAACAATTAAAATGTAAGAGTAAGTATAAAATAGCACACTATGCCATTTTAGCGGAGTGCTTAGGAGGCCATTTTGATAAGATTTAATTCCGAACAAACTGAAATAATATTAGGCCAACTAATTTCCATATACTTTTGGATATGGCTATAGAAAGTTTGACCTGTCATGTTTAAAACATTAGCTTGAATTGGCTAATATTTCGTGTATGTTGGTACTGCCAGATAAACTGAAGAATTGTGTCCACAAAACCTTCTAATTCTGTTCGATTCGATTGTACGATTTCTAGCGAGGGGCCATTTTAGGCCACCTTTCCCTATAAGGAAACAGTGTTCACAACTCGGAAATCTTCGATTACACTTTATTAGAATTTTTTTTCTTGACGTTAAGACTACGCCTTAGATTACATAATACGATTTTTTCCCGAAGGGCTTAGCTAAGAGGGGTCAGTTACTGCCTGAACAGAATAGAATGCTGCAACTGGAGCCGGAAACGGAGCTGCAAGAGATGAAGAAAGAAGTGTCGTACGTTCTATTTTTTGAGCGCCCACAATGCAGCTGTATAGATTTAAAAGCATTTTGAAGAAAAACAAAACACTATATTCTTGTGTACAAGCTCAGAATTCACATTTTTAATTTCCAATATTTTTCCTTTTAATCAATGATTTTTGTCGCAACCACAATATTTTTTTCCGGTGTAATTTTTTCTTCATACAATTTGAAACATCAAAATTGCTGGACGTGGAAAGTTAAAAGTTATGGTGAACTCTTCCGTCTACGGCTGCAGCTCTGTATGCGGCAAAGTTGCGTTGTGTTCGCAACATTGAATTTATGTGTGTATTTAATATTTTGACAGCTATTCCAGCTGCGTCTCCAGTTGCTGCTCCGTCTCCATTCTGTTCAGGCAGTTATAGCGATCAGGAAAACGAATTAGGTAAAATTTACAATGTATTGGGTCTGTTCGTTTACTGCCCAAAACAGCCAGATTTGCTCCAATTTTAACGAACACAGGTGTTATCATTCGTTTTGAAAAACTATTTTTAAACTAATCGATGTCAAATAACTAAAAGAATTTTTTGGGAAATTAAAATTTTCAATTTCTTTTTCTTAAAAATGTATTTAATTATTTTCCTGCTACGAATTCGTTTTTCGTGCCAATTGTTCGCTTTTTCAAACAAAATGGAACAAATCGAAAAGGTTTTTCGTGTGGATTTCAATACGGAATATTTGGCGGTAGGCTTGTCTACGTGAGTAGACTGTTTGCTATAACCGACCATGTTTCAACTTTCCTGATATATTTTCCTCATCGGTATAACTTGCCTCTAAGCCCCTTAAATTTTCGCGGCTTAAGTGCGAAAAAAACCGGCGGCGTAAAAAACATAGGTACTTGCTATCGATAGTTTGTATGGAAACTACATTTTTCGCTATGATGGTGTCATTAATCCAGATGTTGTTTTTTTTCGACTGATTCCCTCTTGGATTGGAACTGTTCTGCGGTCAAAATTGTTTCTGTTAGTTATAAGGTAATTAGTACCTACATTATTAATTCTGTAACTCTCACATCGAAAAAATCAGACGAGAAACCCTGAAAAATGGAACAAAACTCATGTGTTTTGTTTCAGTTTTCATCGTTTTTCAACCAATTTTATGCATGTGAGAATTACGGAACGTAAGCACTGAATTCCGTTTTGGTTGAGGTTGTTGGGTGTAGTACGAACTTAACTAACAAAATGTGGGTAGTAATTATTTTGAATATAGGTTCCTTAAGTACATATACACAAATCAATCAATCGAATTACGTCCTTTTCTCTTTAAATTACTTCAATTAATTTGATTTAAAGCAAACATTGCTAAAATGTATCTCAACTTGCCTTACGCTAATGCAAAATTTAAATCTCGAACGACGACGTCTGGAAAGATCTACCTACGTTCTTTTTAAATAACCACAAAAAAAAGATAAAGACAGGATGGACAATCAACATCCTCAAAAACTCCACGGCCTTCAAATCTGGTACAAAATCAAAACTAACTACCAATTTTGGTGCGAATCTTCACAGTTCCCAAAAGTGTTTCTCAGAAATTCCTCTTTGCACCTGGAAACAGTGATGGGACTTTATAAATCCCACACCGTCACTTAAAAACAAACATCCATTCTGGGGTGCTCCTTCTGTGCTGAGATTTTTAATGTCAGAGAGTGGTTGGATCAAGTATAGTATCCAAAATAAATATTTGTTTTTGGATTGGATAATATACCTGACAGGAAAGTGGGAGATTCAACACATCTAATTGAAGGTTTCGTCAAAAATAAAAATTGCTATAATCCACAAGGATGTAGAAAGGTATCGGTAGAGGTATATATGTATGTTTATAAAAAGAAGTAGTAGATGTTTATCAATCTTAACTCGGCAACAGTCACAATTTACCTTGTAATTTCGGTCAAGATGCGAAAGTCGGACCTAAAACAAATTTAGACTTCCTTTATGTCGAGGTTTAATTTTTTGAGCGCCTCCTTTATTAAATCACTCATCTTAAGGCTACTCCGACTCTCATAGAATGCAAAATTTACAATATAATTGCATGGACATGACACGGAGCTACTCGGTAATTTTGCAGTCTAAAGTCATAATTAATTGAGAACATTTTATTACCAGCACGGTCCGCAAAAAACACTAACAGACGCGTCATGAAGTTTATCGCAAATCGGCCCCAACTCTACCCAAGTTAAGTAAGTTTCTGAAGAACCACATAACTAAATGCTTAACGCTGCTGAGGCGCGGTTTTAAGGTAGCCTGGCAATAATTCACCCGCTGGCGTTTTAAGCAAATTTACAAAAAAAAAAATATTATTAGCTCCCGTTGGAACTTCGGCTTCGAATTGGCAGCAGACCTATTGATTTGCTCACACACACACTCCATTTGAGGTGGATAATATTTTAAGGTCTTATTAAAATTCAAAGTTTATGATCCTGTTTCCCACTCAATGCCAGCCCACTTGACCGAAAGATTGACCGACGACGCCGCCGATGGATGGAGCGAACGCTTTGGCTTACCTGGACGACCGACGCGACGCAACATTGGCTTTGTCTTTTTTTTTCCATGCTTGAACGAGTTTCCACGAAATCCGTGAAAGGTCGTCTCGGACAGTCTATGTTCTGGGATGTGCGCGATGCGCATTTAATCTGGTGTGCACATCCGTGGTTTTAATAACCCCTTTAAGCCAAAAATTCCACATATTTGACGTTGCTAAGTGCCAAAAACTGTTAATGATTCTGCACGCGCTTAGTCTGTTCGGACAATGAAACGTGGCATCAGGAGGAGCCACAGAAATAATAAAAAAAGAGGAAAATGATTGCCATTTTTTTTTTCTGAACTTGACTTTGATGATCGTTACTGATGATCATGGTCGTTTTTGTTATTGTCCTTTTTTTGCATCCTGACGCTGAATCTCCCCTCGGCAAAGTGTTCCATTGCAAATGCCTGAAGCCCAATCCAAGAGAGGCGTGTGACTGAGGCTATAATTCGTTTCGTTTAACAAAACAAAATTGTCGATTCATAATGGCAATGATCCGTTGCCGTCCTTCCGACAGAGCTTCTATGGAACTCATCTTCGGAGGCCGAACTGGTAAGGCGATTAAAATTAGATGATATGAGAAAATATTGTGAAGTGATTTGGTGTGGTTTTTTTTTTCTGTTGGTCTTGTTGGAGTGGCATTCGCGGTCTCGTTGCCGCCATTGGTTTTGCCGCCTTTGATTCTTAATTCAAATGGCTTTCGTGGCTACTTTTTTTCGAGGTTGATTCCTTTATTGGAGTTGTTGGTTCCTTTGTTATCTTGAATACAAAGGGGAACTTGATGAGCAAGTTATTGGTACATATGCGTTCACGTCTGCCGTTGCATGTCGGCGGCCGGCGTGGCGTGTCGGTCGGGCGTTTGGATCTGGCAAATTATGATTAGCTATTTCTTCTAACTATTATGGAACCTTGTTTGATCAAACCGTATTTTGGGCTTTGATTTGCAAAATTTTGTTTGAATATGTGTGTTTTAAAGTATTAGGTAAGAGGTATACCTACAGATATTCATACCTAACATGAATTTTTTTTTATGCGGTTAATGCTAAACTAGGTGATTCATATTTCGGGTGTTCCTGAGAGTGATAACTTGTTATAGAAATTCTTTTGTACAAGCTCAGAATTCACATTTTTTAATTCCAATATTTTTTCTGTTAATTAATAATTTTTTTTCGCGACACAAATAACCACAATATTTCTTTCCCATGCAAACAGTTTTTTTTTCTTCATACAATTTGAAACGTTACAAATGCTGTATGTGAAAAGTTAAAATTTGGCAAACTATTCAGGCTGCGGCTGCAGCTCCGTATGCGGCTACGATAGGCGTTTTTCTTTCTTAGTTCAAAGTTTGTT
Source organism: Epistrophella euchroma (assembly GCA_947049315.1). Classification (NCBI taxonomy): domain Eukaryota; kingdom Metazoa; phylum Arthropoda; class Insecta; order Diptera; family Syrphidae; genus Epistrophella; species Epistrophella euchroma. The sequence continues at coordinate 15,102,582 of OX346247.1, read as the reverse complement.
CAGAGCAGAGCACTGAGTAGACTCTGAGCGAACGGAGTAAACACTGAGCAGAGTATGTTCAGTGCACTCCGATTTAATTATGAAACACACCTGAGCACTCAATTGTCATATCTGTCAAATTACATGGAGGCTCCGTCTGCTCGGTTATTTTATTCTGAGCTCATGGAGCATGCTCTGAACGCGCTCTGAACGAAAAAAGAAACAAAAACTCCAAGCTCTGAGCGCTCTGAACTCAAAAAGAAACGCAAAATTTTTGTTTGACAGTTCGGGCTCAGCTCTGAATTACTCTGAACTTAAAAAAGAAAAACGCCTGATGTGTTGTGTTCGCAACATTGAATTTGTGGGTATTCAATATTTTGGCATCAATTCCAGCTGCGGCTCCGTCTCCATTCTGTTCAGGCAGTTAAGCGCGGAGAAAACTGTGTTACCGACGGCGTGTCACGTGAATTACATACTTTTTATCGATAGTTGTATGTAAACCTCATATCTTTTTATGATGGCGTCACTCTGATCACTCATTATCACACATTATCGATCACGTATGACAGTCGGCTGACTGTCAGTCAATATCAAAAAATTTAGTTAGCATGAGCTTGCCTGGAGTTTGCCTGACAAACCAAACGCAAGCCACGATGATAGGCTGACTCAGTGTCAGCGTAGAAGGAAACTGCTTCCTCGTTGTCCATTATTATTGTGTCATCTATAGAGTTTCGATAGCGATTGTCATCCTTCTCATCAGCTGATTTGGGTGACTGGTGGCGTTGCTTTCTATCTTCTTTGCCAAGAGTATTAGGTATTTGTCCAGTGGGATTATGTTGGCTTCTGTGTAAAGATGCTCGTTCCTGCAGTATTTTCTCCGCTGCCGATCAAAGTAGAGTCCGGTGCAAATCTTTAGTAATTTTCTTTCGAAGATTAGAAGTTCCTTCATTGCTGTTTTGGGTATCGAGAACCAGACTGGGAAGCAGTAGCTGATGACTGGCTGCAGGAGTTGTTTGTATAGGTACATCAGTACTTTCATCTGTTGACTTAGTCCCGCATTTTTCTTCATCAATAGATGAAGACGGTGGAAGGCTTTCTTTAGGACATTCCTTGCATGTGGGTTGAAGTTTGACAGCTCGTTGAAGTGGATCTTTTGTGCTTCGTTTGGGTGCTATAACGGTTGCATCGGGGAATTAAGGGCTGATGTTTCTGCAATTGGCTGCACTCTAACTACCTCTGCGGTTTAACCGTCTCCTGCAGCATATTAACTCCAATTTTGAGGTGTTGAAACGGATGCCCCATTTCTTGTAGAAATCCTGGAGTCTGTTGATGTGGTCCTCGACTTTCGGACTGCAACTAGTAGTAACATTGATGTGGCATAGGTGAGCGAGTCATCAGATGTCATTATGTTGTAGAGAAAGGGGCCAAGTTTTGAGCCTTGGGCAACTCCAGCTCTGATGCTCTTCATTGTTGATTTGCAACTTTCCAATTGAAAATAGAAGTTCCTGGAAGAAAGAAAAGAAAAAAGAGTTTTTATTAGTGGTGGTGGGTAGATGTAGTAAATGTAGTTTATGGACGAGGGCTTCTATCTATACAAATTGTTTTATTTTTCAGTTATTGATTTTGTTATAATTTTTCAATCTGGCGCTCCTAAGTATTTCAAATAATAGGTTTGTTCGTGTACTGTCCAAAGCTACGAATTTCTATACGAATTTTTAGCGAAAATAGCTCAAATTTCATATAAAAAAATTAGTGTAGAAATTCGTAGTTTTGGACAGTACACGATACTGTCGAAAATGTAAACTATCGATGTTTAAGCAACACTAGTTAAAAAAAAAAGAAAAAGTTGCCTTTTTTGCCAAATAAAGCGTTTCAGCGTATTTTTTTGTCTGGAAATGATTTAATGAGAAATTGAGAATGAAGTACTTTTATAGTAAACCTGGCTCTGGCTCTGAGATCTTAGCACCTCATTAGTAGGATATTCTCAAAAAACTTATTTCATCTTAGACCCATCGCCCACTAGGCAGCTTTTTGTTGCTAGCCCTAGCAACTTTTTGTTGCTCCCAACCCAATTACATTAGCTTATATGGGAGATCGCCCACTAGGCAACTTTTAGTTGCGCAACTTTTTGTTGCTCGGAGTTGCTCGCGGAACTTTTTTCCCGGCAACTTTTTGTTGCTTACCCTCGCCCACTAGGCAATTTCCGAGCAACTTCCAGCAACATTTGGGAATTTCCCAACATTTTTAGCAAATGAGAGGTTTTTAACCCGAAAAACAAGTTTTATTTTCACACTGAACGAAATTTGTATCGTAACACTGATCCAAAATACAAGGTCAATTTAACATTTAAATTAAAAATACTGAACCCAAAAGTTGCTCGGAAATTGCCTAGTGAGCGATGGCATGCAACTCCGAGCAACTTTTAGTTGCGCAACAAAAAGATTAGAATAGAATCCATATATACCTTGCCTCTGTATTTGCTTCGAAGATTTCACTTTCCCGCTTGATAGGTGTCTAGCTAAAAAAAAAAATTTATCTTTTTTGCCTTCCACAAAAAAAAAATATATTTTTCACCGTTAAGACCGGAAATAATTATCTCACGTAATTCAGTGGATTGCCGCATATTGACGTTGTTCTTTTTTTTTGTTATTTACAGGTACCTACGCATCTAACGTTAATCAATAAGTTATCTATTTTTGTTTTCGATCGCATGCTGTGCATGGGAACTTATATTAATAGAAAGTGATTGTATCCACCCCTAAATCGTAGATGATATAAGTATACGCAATGTGGTCAACAAGTGGTCATCATCAACGGAAGTAAAAAGGAAATCTTTACAAATCAAGTGGATACTGTTTCGTCATCTGTAACAAAGGTTGCATTGAGATTCTTTTTAAATAAATGTAAGGGAAGATTTTTGTGAAAACAATGATGGTACACATACTTGTTGTGATTAGATAGAAATATGATACTTTATCAAAATTCAAAAGGGAAACCAAATATTTCAAAGCAAATATCTACATTGGAAATGAAAGATCAATAACCGCGCTGTTTGTATTTTTAGCAAGTTCTAAATTGAGAAATTATCTACTATACCTAGCTAAAATAATATGGTCGGAAAATATGTACATTTTATAAAGTTTTCACGGCCACGGTATTTTGACATGCTTCATAATGCAACAAGTCTAATTAAATATACAGGGTGTTCGGTATAAGGTGCATCAAAGAGCTAGAGCGACTAGGTAGGTTGGATTAAGACAAGAAAAAAAACTTATGCTAGGAGGGTCTATTTCCTCCCGTTTAGGCGGGAGGGGCAATTTTCTAAAAAATCGACTTGAAATAGAAAAAAAATTATTAAAAAACAACAGTAACACCTACAATGGCATGTTATACTTTTTTTTCAAAGTCAGAAATTTATTCTTTTATTTTATTTTATTTTATTTTTAATTCGAGTTACTAGAGACAACAGTTTTTGAACTAAAATTTTGAAAAAATAATGAAAAAAATTGTGTTCAAACTAATTTTTTTCAAAATTTTACGCATTTAAGTAAAAGGTGTGTTTTTAATATTCGATGCTTCGGTAAATTTCTAGTCAATTACGGGAAAGAATACTGAAGTGTCCTTTTGTTTTTGAAAAAAATTAAAAAAAAGGGAGGGGAAATTTTCTAAAAAAAATGACTTAAGACAGAAAAAAATGATTAAAAAGCAACGGTCACTATTAAAATAGCATGTTTTATCTTTTTGTAAGGCCAAAAACCTCTTCTTTTATTTTCTTTTTAAAATTAAATTTTGTTTAGTGAACAGTTGTTCAAAAACTAATTTTCAAATTTAAATTTATGAAAAAACAAAAATTATGGTTAAACTGATTGTTTTCAAATTTTTTTATATAATTAAGTAATATTTTCGTGTTAAATATTTAATGCTCCCATCAATTCTCAGCCAAACCCTAAAAACCAGATGTCAAAATGTTTTCTAGTTTTTGAGAAAATTGAAAATAACAAAAGTAAGTTTTTCTTGAATTTGACTTTCATCGGTTATTTCGTTTCTCCAAAAATTCTGTTTCCACTTACTAATTAAGTAGTAAAGTAGATATGGTTATTTTCGAATTTTCTCAAAAACTAAAAAACATTTAGGCATCCGGTTTACAGTGTTAGACTGGAAATTAATAGGAGCATCGAATTTTAAAAATATTTTGAAAAAAAATTAGATTGAAAACAATTTTTATCATTATTTTTTCAAAGTTTTGAGTTTAAAACTTAATTTTTCAAAAAAAGTTTTCTCTAATATAATTTGAATTCAAAAGTAAAAAAAAAAGAACGAGCTTCTGGCTTTAAAAAAAGTATAGCATGACATTTTAAGTGTTGCAGTTGTTTTTTATATAATTTGTTTCCTATTTCAAGTCGATTTTTTAGAAAATTGCCCCTCCCGCCTAAACGGGGTAAATAAACCCCCCTCCAATACGATTTTTCCTTGCACCTTATACCAAACACCCTGTATAACGTTATGTCTTCTAATTGGCTGATTGTAGAAATTATATTGCAAACAATTGCTAAATCTAACTTTCTTTCCATCTAAAAAACAAATCATATTTTTTCGAAAGGATTATTGATGTCCTCAATTCAAACTTCAAAGCCATCATTGCAAAGCATTGCACGTTAAAATTGAAATCTACACAACATAACGTCAAATTTATCCACCTTGCCACTTTTCGATCGGCAACTTTTACTTTTAAATTGTGGGAGATTGACTTCCAAATTTTGTTCTCTCACTATTTAACTTGATATTTTAACGCATATATTCTTGACAACTACTTGTCCACTTCAAAATCCCAAGATCCTTTTATTTTTTGTCGATTTGAAAACTTGCCCTAAATAGTACATCCTATATATTTATATTTACCTAAATCTCACGTAAAAATTGTTGCATTTTTACATTTTTTGAATAACTCAAAAAACAAAGAAGTCACTTTTTCAAAGCCACACCAAAAAACCACCTGAAATTCATAGTTTGGTTTCTGGGTTTAAAATGTACATATTTTGTATTTTTCAGCAGTTTTGAAGTATATAGTCGAAGAATTTATGCAACTTGACATTCTACTTACTTAATAAACATTTTGTATTTCATAATCTTATAGATGTTATTTTATTTTTAAATTCTTGTTACTTGTCTTATTAGTTTTAAAAAAATCAATATCAGGCAGCAAATTCAAGTGATTTAAAAAAAAAAAACAGGACATGTTGTTAAACGATTGTCTTATTGTCAGAAAAAAAAATGAACAATAGGCAATTGATTTCAAAAACGTGGGTTATTGTTGTTAAATGCATTTTCGACAGACGTTCGTATTTAAAACTTATAAATTTCTATTCTTAAAAAAAAGAGCACGTGCTTTAAAAACTAAACCTTTGCGTGCACATAGTAAGTTTCGAATTTCAAAAAAAAAAAAAATTATAGTCTAGAAGGTAGTGCTGTTCTGAGCAGATATTTCATTTAACTATTATATTATACTGGCGTAACGTGAAGTTGATATAGCGGACTCGATTTCTCACAGAAGTGACAGTATACAGAAGCATTCCCATTTTTTTCTTCACAGTTATACGTACTAAATTCTATAGCTAATCAGGAGCAGCTACATTGGCATTGCAACAATGTTTAGCGTAAGAAATGCTCAAGAAACAGTTTTTTGAATTTCATACACTTCATTTGAATTTGACGGATATTCTTTTGAATATTGCTGATAAGACAACAATTATTCATTAACCCCGTTCAGCGTTTTTGGGTAAGCAAATGAATTTATCTTTAGTGATCGGCTCAATTCAAAGAACTATAGAACCTTACTGCCCAGACTATAAATACTCGATTAAATTGCAAGGGCAGCGTTTAAAGTAAAGTATCTATATTCGTATATTTATTTTTTGTATCCTTTTGCCTTTTTCTTAAAGACCTTCACACATCCTATTCCTCCAAACTAACTCATCTGCAAACATGAAGATATTGCTAAAGTATTGTCGGTAAATTTGTTATAAGTGCCATCTCCCTACTTAGGGTTTACCGTAACAAATGTCTCACATATCGCCCACTCCTCAGGTTTCTAGATATTTCTAGGATTTAAGTATCTAACACGTACTCAAAGTCAAAGTATGATGCACTTGCATAAAACATGTTTCATATTGTGGGCCATCGGGCACAGCAGGATTTCGATGCGGCATTTTGCAGAGCCTGCGAGTCTACTCTTCGAAACCCAAAAATACAATACGACCGACATCGGCACGACGAAGATGTGCCGCTTGTGATGTTTTCAAATGGAACATCCTTGCTGAATAATTTTTATGCACAAAGCGTAACGCCTCCTAATTGTTTATTTTTTTCTTGTAAGGTTTGGAACGAAGTTTCCAGCAATTTCATACAAACCTTTAATAAATGAAAAAAGGAAGAAATGGCCGGATAAGGAAGATGATATTTCGCATGTTTAAACAAAAAAAAAACTAAATAAAATCAATGTCAGTTTACATAAAGTTTGCTTATTAAATAAAAGAATCCCGTTATAAACCGTACCACGAGCGAACGCACAGTTCAGTTCAAATGTCACACCTTGCTCTCTTTAGCCCAGGATCTAGAAATTAATTCGAAAGGCGTAATATTTTATAGCGATCTGCCAGAAAGTAGATATCGGGTTTCTAAGCCCCAAAAGCTGGAATGAATGCTCCTACTATTCTAAAGATACATACATATACATACCTGCAAAAATCGAAAGACAGACAAGTGTTTGCGTAAAATGCGTCCACGGTAAGTTCGATTGAATGTTTAAGATACGAAGAAGAGAAGCAGTATAAAGTGTAGGTTTTTGAATAGAGTCCTTTTTTTGGCGATCCGCAAGAACATCGTTATCATCATGTGAGCGGCATGTCTGATCGTATCATGATCATCATCATGGAAACGTACTTAATCGGCTTAATGTTGAGATATTTTATTTATAACACTTGAACGGAGGAGAGTAGTACCTACATATATACCTATTACCTATACCTAAACTCTTATGGTTGTCTTTCCGATTGAGGCAGAACTCTTATAGGGTTCGGGGAGGTGCAATCGGCTATTTTTGTACCAAGATAAATCTGCAGACCCCATTCACATTTCACAATTCGATAAAAATCTCTGCAGGGTTGGATAAGGTATTATTTTTCAAGATTGCACAAAGCTTCGCGTGCTGCAGAATAAGGATAAATCATTGCCAAAACAAGGCAGCGAGCGTGTTTGTGATGGTAACTAACAGAATTATGAATTTGTATACCAAAAAAACACTCCTTGGTTAGCGAAAGTAAGTAAGCTTAAAATGTTTGTTTATTTAAACAAATATATACACATTTAATATAGATACATAACATACCTTATCTATATAAAAATGAATCCCTTTTTGTGTTCATACGCGCATAACTCGGTTAAACATCATTCGATTCGGTTGCGGATTTTTTTGTTGGATTTTTATTGAACCAGATTAACAAACAACGGAGCTGAAAATTAAAAAAATCAAACGAAAATCAGGAAATTCGACCAACAAAGTCAAGAAATCGTGAAAACATCTTGAAATTTCAAAATTTCTGAAATGTATCGTGTTTGTACGCGCATAACTCGGCTGAACATAATCCAAATTGGATGGAAGTTTTTTCGTTGGATTTGCATTCAACCAGATAAACACACTACGGAGATAAAAATTAGAAAATTAGGCCAGAAAAGTCGGAAAGTCATGATAACAATTGCCGCTTGCTCGACTTTCGAAAGGAACATTAATAATTTTTATCAATGATAGGTGGAACGAAGTCCGCCGAGTCAGCTAGTATATACATATGTATATAGTCCAGTTAATAAAGGTTTTCACCTCGAAAAAAAATCCAACAGTTTTGAAACTTGGCAAACTTATTAAAGAGTGGGCCTAATGAATAATTGTACAAAAGTCCCCAGTAATAATCCGAGGCGAGCTCTAGCGGCAGGTAAGTGTAACATGTTGTCTTTTTCGGTTTTTCGTATTGAACTTAGAAACTGTTTTTCCTTTCAAAAAATTATCTGAGACAAAAAAATAGCTCATAAAATTTTCTACAAAATTGACTATGACAAAATTTTTCTTATCTGTCATATTTATAAAGTTATAAAACTGAAAAAGACAACATGTTACTTTCCTGCTGCTAGAGCCCGCCTCGGATTCGTGGGGACTTTTGGACACTTCATCGTTAGGCCACTCTCAATACGGGTGCCAATTATCAAAACTGTTGGATTTATTTCCAGGTGAAGGCATATTTTTTCGTTCGTTGACTGGACTAATATAATAAATAATCATACAAAAAAACTTAACCCAGAAATAGATATTAGAGTAGGAATTAAAAACTAAATTATTGGGAAAATATTATTAACTAGCAGGCCCGTACTCGCCTTGCTTCGCATGTTTAAATAACTTTTTGAATGTAAAGTACTTTTTTTATTTGTTTTTTAATATTTTTATATTTGAATACCTGACATCTCGAACAATTTATCACTTCTCTTTTATATTTTAACTGTTTTTTTGGCAAACTGTATTCGATTTTGAAAAATAAGTAGCCTATGTCCATCCTCATGTTCCAAGTTCTCGCTCTACCAATTCTCATTACAATCAGTTAGGTATTTTTGGAGATTAATGGTCGATTTCATAAAGATTTAAAAGGCGTTAAATTTTTAAATGACGTATTTTATATGGAACAAATGTCATTTAAAAATTTAAAAGCCTCTTAAATGGTTAAAAGGGCTTTATGAAATCGGCCATAAGAGGAACAAACAGACAGACAAACAAACTTTCATATTTATAGTATTAATAGGATTTGTTAAGGGCACTGTGATTGATTTCGTGTTCAACATTTTTAAGGTTCTTAACAAAATTGACACTACTATGATGGACGAACTGGCCAGGCAAGGATCAGCCCTTCATAACTCACTTGCGGAACGAGTTAATATTCCCCTAGGGGTTATGAGGGGCAATTTATTCTCAAATTTCCTAACAGAATCCAATCGAAGGTGGGGCAGTCTGAGCAACTGTATTATATCTAGGAAGATGTGGCCCACTTATAGTAAATCCCGAACAAAAGATCTAATCTGCAGATCAAGGCATGACATTGCCAGGATCCTTGCAACCTGCACTGGGCACTGGCCAATAGGAGAACATGCGGCAAAACTGGGCATACCTTACAATACTCACTGTCGAAGTTGTGCGGATCAGCAGGAAAAGGAAACAATAGTTCACTTCCTCTGTAAATGCCCTGCTCTAGCCCAGTACAGAGTAAAATTCTTTGGACATGCCTTTTATGACGACCTTAACGAACTTTCCGAAATAAAGATCAAAGACTTGATCTCTTTTCTTAATGCAACAAAATGGCTTTGAGACGACGAAACGGTAGCCTTTGCATCGACCCCCTTCTGATCCGCTAGACTGCTAGTATGCAGACTTCGAGTCTGGAGGGGACACGGGCAGGGTAACCGTAAGCTTGTAGGATGTAGTGACTAGTTTGACACTAAAATGTCTGACACTGAGCGGATGGCCTCCCGCCAGCTTCTACTAAACTCTTCCATTAATAGGTTCCAACGAGTTTGGTATCAAAACGGTGCTTTTCTGCGCTAATTGGGTCAACGAGCTAGTTGTTCGTTGGCCGCCATTTCTACCTACCTACCTACCTATGATGGAGAAGTCCAAAAATGTGGGTTTAGGCATACGCATACCGGCCTTGGGTCCGTCGTCCGTGCATCCACTGTAATTTTAGCTAGAGCCTTAACGGGTAGATCGATTTACTTCAAATTTGGTACAGAGAATTTGTATGTGATTACCTAGCGAAGAAATTCGAATTTTTGATTTAGCTCATCACATGTTAAATGTGCAATCAAATGAAGTTTGTCCGTTTGGTCTCGAGGTACCTATTTGAGTTGAAAAACATTTTTCAAAAATTGTAAGCAGTTTTTTTTTTATGAAATTAAGTAAATAAATACAGACATCTCTCTAAAAACTATGAATTTGGATTCTAAATATGTATGTACATATCTCAAAACGTATATATAGGTACATAATGTCGAAATTTTTTATTCGAAAAAATCGGTCTATATTCTGGCTTTAGCTTTCGCAACTGTGCGCACAAGTTGTTTTAATAGCTAAGTGTAGAAGGAGTTTATACCACCTGATCTTGTTCAAATAATTTTATTAGTTTTATGTTATGAAATAAATAAATTGACGCCATTCCTTCTTCTAAAATGTTATTCTAAGCTCTACGAAATCTTTGATCGAAACCCCTCTACATACCTACCTATTTTCTTAAAAATAAATCAAAATTTGCAACTACATAAGTGCTTGTTCCATTTTGTTCGTTCATAAATGATTTTCTTATTTTTTATGAATAAATCTGTTCTTATTATTTTTTTCATTCTTAAAATTCAGAGCAGCTTAAGGTCAAAATAAAAATTTATAAATAAGCTTCGAATTTTATTCTGGATCTCTACTTCCTGATACCTAATTACCGGTGTATAATATTGATTTTATACCATTTCTTCTTCTGGTAATCAATTTTTTTATTTTTCTTATTTTATTATTTTATTTAATGCAGAAAGTTATTACCATTTCTTGGTATTAATTACTACTCGCTTATATTCACAATTAACATTTTCTTCAACAAATAAAAGAACACTGTACTTCATCCTGCCTTTTCTACATTTATCTACATTTTGCTTTACCTGTGGATGAGGTTTTAAAAAATGTGCCCGCGTCTTTATAAAACAGAGGGATATTTATTATTGCTTAACTGCTATGCAATAAAAATTCGTTGTTCACACTTACGTAACGCTGATCGTTATTTTTTCGCTGGCCTTTGAATATGACCCTGTAGTTTTTATAAATGTAAGTACAATTATTGTGCATAACTATGGACCATCCCTTGTTGCTTCTATCCCATTAATGGAAATTTTTGCAAATAAAAAAAAAATATTCCTCAAGGAACTGCGTACCTATACCAAGAGGTAGGTATACTAATCGTAGATTTTTATAACTTTTTTTGTTTCTTAAAAATCTGAACAAGAAATTTTGCAAGAATGAAAAAGAAAAAAAAATGAATTATGACTCTTAAAACTGGACAATCAAAACTGTTGCATAAATTTCCGACATACATATACATACCTACCTTTGGCTATAATTCGCAGAATTAAATTAGGAAAAAACAACAAAAAGCGTCAACATTTTAATCTTTATTAGAGCAGAGTGTCTGCCTATATGTGGGCGTTTTTCAGAATATTTTTTTTTACTTTGTCCATATGATTTTTTTTTTTTCGAATGAAAACACTGTTTACCTACTTTTATGATAGGCATTTTTGTTTGTTAATTTCGTGTGCCGTAGGTAATTAGCTTACGCATAAAAACTTACAAAATTCTTCGAGTGTGAAAAATAAAAACAAAAAAATAAATCATTTCCACAAATCTCACACGCAAAATCCTACAAATATGAATGTACGTCATTAACTTTGCCATCTTCGGAATGCGAGGCACAAATAAACACACTTTCAAAAACAAATTACGCGAACACCCAAAAATAGTCTGCTTTATAAAGAGCCCCTGCCTGCAGCAGAGCAGTATGATGGCACTATAACTATGTCTATCTATACACCTTCCTTAGAGCCCGCCAGCCCACCACCACCAGCAGTGTTTTATGCCCGATCACATGCCGAGCCAAAAATACCCCCGCGCGTCTATATTTAACGCGCACTCCAAGACTTAAACTAGATACATTTCATTCATGACACAAATTGCCCATGAGAATCCCAAAAATACCATCCAATATTATCCGAGAGGCATTTTATCTATTAATAGATTAGCGTAATAGTACGACTACGACCGAGCAACGTTTGCTTTTTTCTAGATACTTTTGCTTGCTTGGGCGAAGAAGGAAGACCAAAGCGATGAAGACGCAGCGACAACGAGATGGAGGTGCGTCAATGATGAGCCTCGTGCTCTGCGACACATAGGTGGGTAGTTGCGGTACTGACGCTGCTGGTTTTTGTTCTTTTATTGTTGGTTGGAGGCGATTTAATACAAAAAATGCGCATTTAATAATTTATTGTTATTCATGTGGAAAAATGAAAAATACAATCACCCACGAATTCTTTTGAAATTCACAGCACAGATGTATTATATGCTTAAGCAGCAGTCAAAATGCCCCCCACATTCATTTTGGAGATGCTCAAACGTTTTATTAACTTCCCGACGCGACGATTGATGTGATCTTTTGTTGATGAGAACTAATTGGAAATTAGAGTGATTTCAGGTGAATTTTAATCGTTGATGGATAACATGCACGACAGGTTGACTAACATAAAAAATACGGTAAAATTCTTCCTATAACAATAATTTAAATGGTTATTATTTTGATTAAACACTGTACTTTGTTAGCAAGGTTTTATAAACTTCCCATTGGAAATTATTGTGATCGGTCAGATTTGTGAAATTGAAGACTTTGACATTTCTCGACGTTTCGAGGTCTCTGGAGCCTGACTACATTTGTTCGATATAAAATCAAATAGTTCGTAATTAAAATCACTCAAAAAATCGCTTTCAGGTACAGTGGTTTGATGGGTATTTGGACAGCGTTCAACAACATTGTTTTTAGAGACATTTCTGTCTACCATGTACGTTCATACGTTCGGAAGCTTTTTTTTGCCGACGATATCTCGATAACGCATAGAAATATCGACTTCAAATAAATTTTATTTTACAGATAATAAGGCCATAGCGTGCAGAAAGGATTTAATGAAAAATTCAATTAGCGGTTTTTTTATAAAATTATTTAAAAAAAAAGTTGTAAAACGGCTTGTTTCTCAAATATCTCTAGAAAAATTAATGCTATCGACTGAAGCCTGGTTTCATTCTATGCATAATGACGTAGTGAAAAATTGATAATAGGTACTTAAAAAAAATCAACCCACAGTTTTCTTTTTAAATTAAAAAAAAAAAAAACATTTAAAATTGTTAAAAAATATCGAATATCTTGAGAACACACAAAGATAATAATAATTTTAATTAATACACAAAGTTATAGTTGATAATCGGTAAAGTTTGTACAAAAATACAATCAGGTTTTTTTTTCTAGGCCAAAAAACTGCAAAAAAAAAAACTGCTAAAAATTGTTAAAAAAACACGCTTAGCCAAAAGTCAATAAGCTTCTAAAAATCAAGGCTTTATTTTTGGATATATGTATGTAGGTCCATAGTATCATAACTACTTGAATAATTATTAATTAATATCTAGAATAATATTAATTAATATCTACTTATGTTTTATTGCATTTAGCTTACAATTTTTTTTAAAATAATGTCAGAAAAATATATTTTCAAAACATTTTAATCTAAAATGACATTTTTTAATATAAAAAAAGTTAAACACAAAATAATAGTCAATTATATCTTATTGTGCATCAATAAATTGTCCAATTATTTTTAGCATTTTCTATATTGAAATGTTTTGAAAATATATTTTTTTGAATTTATTTTCAAAATTAAATATTTTAAAATTTTATTAGATATTATTTAAATTTTTATAATTTTAAATTTTTTTATAATTTTAAATATTAAAACTATAATAAATTCAATAAAAACCTATTTTGCTTTTAAATAAAATTGTTATATTTATCTATATAAATTTAAATTTACATGAAATTAATAATAAAAATTTTAATTAAGATTTTTTTTTTTTTGTACGTACAACGTTGTCTATTTTAAAACAATATCTATATATAAATAGCCTTAAACCGATTTCGATAAATTTTATATGGTTAGAAAGCCACAATTGCGAGGATGTGCAGAATGTGGGTCATTTTTGTTTTTGTATACTGTCGACAGTTTTTTTTTTTTATTAAAATTTTTTTCCTTCAATTCAATATTTTCAAGCAATTTTTATATGAAATTGAAATTGAAAGTGTCGAATTTCGACACAAGGCGATACTGGTTATCAAAAAAAGGCCTAAATCCTCCCTCCTAGGATTACAAGATTTTTCAACTTTTTGGGACATAGTTCCATCATGGACTTGTGTCCTTAAGTAAAGGCTTAGAAAACTAATTTCAATGTCTAAGTTAGACTATCGTTGAAATTTTTTATAAATAAAATTTAGAAGTTGGTTCAGCATCAGCTGTCTAAGGTTAGGCATTATGTATTTACTTCTGGTTTTCAAAATTCTGTAGGTAAATTCAAAATTGCAGGATTCTATAAATGTGCCAGAATCCTGTTTCTTAAATTCTGTAAGTACCTACATCATTTCCACAGTTTCCCCCTCGAATTTCAATTTGACAAATAATTTTGGATTAACTAAACATATCTATCTTTCTTTTTATGTGGATACAGCTTAAGATTATTTTTTTTTTCAATACCAAGAAGAAAAATCCATATACATATTATATATATATACATACCGAAAAAGTATTTACTACCATTTCAACGACCATTTTATACGATTTGCTGTCTGAAATCGTTTCGAAAAAGTTCTTTGTCATAAAATAGCGATCCAGCCAGCCAGAACACAAATTTACGTATTCTAAAGTAACTAAAAACCAACGAAGAAATTTTCCTGCTGCGTAACCAACAAATTGGCCACATTCATTATAGAAGATAATGTTTGTGTTCAAAACCCTGGCACTCAAGGTCTTTCACAGGAATGTGCAAACCAGACAATTATCAGAAAAAAAAAAACACAACCAAATAGTATCTTTTTCACGGTGCGTTTACTTACTGTATTGTAATTGCGTTTACATAGTTAAATCTTGGAATTGGTTTTAGAGATATCTGTATTTACTGTCTCACCAAGCATTTCACCAGATTGGTTTTGTGGAGAGCTGTTAGTTTGTCTGGTCACGCTAAATTAAGAAAAAAATGTGATGATTCTTTGATTTTTTAAAAATAAATTTTAAGGAGTAGGAAATATGCACGTTATGTTAAAATTTTCCCTTCAAAATGGTTATATATAAATAAACATGTCGAAATTATGTATTTAACTCTGTTAATGGGGGATCAACGGACAGACGAAAAGACAGTTACACACAAGGAATTTCTAACACACTTCTTACGTATTTTCTATAATCTTAACGTCAGGTTTGATCGAATTTCCGTGTTAGATTTTTTACGAATGCTCAACATAGACTTGGTTTTATGTTTTATTCTTTAATACAACTAAATGTCGGCGAACACAAAATTGAAACACTCACCTTTTGTCTGGTGTATAATTTATCTTTAAGTTTTCTCGTTTAATAATAATCGCATGTGTACCAATTTACTTCCGAATTAAGAAAATACAAACACCAAAAATTTAATGGATGTTCAAAAAAAAAAAAATCGTTGCAACCCCATCTTGTTACATGGATTTTGTATGACAAGGTTTATAAAGCAACGTCTTCGTTAAAAAAATAATCTGGACACGTTTAGCCTACAATTAAGATTCTGTCTTAAGAGTATTAATTATACTTCACATTTAATAACCTTGCACCTCAAATATGCCCGTATATCAATTTAAATTTAATAAAGATACTACCGCCCTAAAGTCCACATGGAACTTTGTTTTTGGCCCTCTGATCAACCGACATATAGCGGCACGACCAACCGGCATAATGTGGTGAATGTGGAGGATTTCGTAAAGATTAAATAAAATTATTAAATACAAAACAAAAAAAAAATAATACGCACGATTTACCCCAAGTTGTACAGTGGAGAAGTTTATAAAGGATTTATTATTTAAAACCAAATTGAGTTCACCGGTGAAAATAAAATATAAAAACGAAATTATACTCTTTTGGTTAAAAAACTATAAAGTGGATCAATAAAATTACGATATGTTTCATTGCAAAAAAATTATAAGTCAAAAGTAATATAAAAAAGTATTTTTCTTTGATTTGTTAACATAAAAATAAAAACAAAAAAAAAATTATACAGTTTCTGGATATAATATTTTAAAAACTGTTTGGAAGAACTCAATTGCAAAATTAGAACAACATCGGGGAGCCATTAAAAAGATATACGGAATAATCCAAAAATAAGGCAAAAAAAAAATAAAAAACATTTCCGTTAGGTCTCTAAAAATCTTCAACTTAGTTTTCTACTTTTCTTACAATTACTTTGGCAATCACAGGTACAAAGTTTAATCGAAATTGTTCGAACCGTTTTCGAGAAAGTTAAAAAAAAATAAAACGAGAAAGTTGCAAATGACAGACCTGTTCTAAATGAGCTGAATCAAAAATTTGTTGGAGAGTTGAATGAAACGGGAATATATTCCCTCTTCTCCCGAGTGGAATACAAAGTTTACGAAAACAAAGTTATTTGTTTCCAAATGAAAAAAAAAAAACAAACTGTTGTCAAAAGTTATTTTTCTAAAGGCAAACGATTTTTCGTTGTTCGAAGTTTGAAAATGAAAACAAAAATTCTCCAACAATTTTATTTCTTAGTTCTCGGAAATCTCATCAATCTCTTTAAAGGCTCTCCCAAACCAACGCGATTAATCGCCGCGACAATAGAAAACAATAACAACAACTTGTTGTTTTGTTTGACAACCATGCGTTGTTATTGTTGTTCTTTTGTCGCGGCGAATAATAGCGTTGGTTTGCGAGAGCCTTAATAAATAACGTAATTCCTTGCGAAATATCTTCAATTATAGCCTAGTACGCTGCTGAAGCGAAACGAAAAATCGCATAAAAAAATAAAAAAAAAAAATAAAAAACGAAAAATTTTGTTCAGTTTCTCGTTATGTGGTACGCGATTCCTTGAGTGAAATTGATAATTTTAGCATATTATTTGGAGAGGTCTCCACACTTTTTTCGCACAGAATTAAATACCCGGACCATTAATTGTGTACGAAAAAGTGACATATGAGCTTGATTCGTGTTTGTATTTGTTGTTTCTTTCATTAAATTATGGCTTTTTAGTGCCTTTGTGCATGTGTCAAAAACTTAGGAATCAAATATTAGATTTCGCCTGCTCAATTTTTGACGAAGCAAAATTAGTGAAGGCTCTTAAATAAAAACTTCACAAATTAGAGCCTTTTTTCTTTATGATGTTCTATTGCTAGAACCATGAGTTGATTTAGTGTTGACTTTAATAAGGCTTTTTTCCCACTGTACGCCGAACGGCGACATGGATGTCGTCCATCTTCTTCGCAAGACCTTATTTCCTGCTGTGTTACTTCCATTGAGATCGAACAAGATTTTCTTGATGTAAATTATTAG
Source organism: Epistrophella euchroma (assembly GCA_947049315.1). Lineage (NCBI taxonomy): Eukaryota > Metazoa > Arthropoda > Insecta > Diptera > Syrphidae > Epistrophella > Epistrophella euchroma. The sequence goes on along the minus strand of OX346247.1, from coordinate 15,085,356 downwards.
GTTAAACAATTAATCAAGAAAAAATCTGCCATTTGGTAGCGAGAGCATTAAAAAATAATAAAAAAAAAAAAAAAAAAGTTTTCCGCGTTCTTTTTTTTTTTTTGTTGTGTTGTGTTGTGTTGTGTTTGATTACTGAAATCTTTGCCGAATTTTCAAAATAAACCGGCTCGACTGAGAAAGTAATTTCTATTTATTCACGCATTCACGTTGTTTTTCGGTCGGTTTATTGAATAACCTTTCTTCTTTAACGTCAACTCGACGTATTTTCGTCATTAATCAATTGTAGTGGCAGGGTGCGTATGTGAGAATATTTACATACATAACATGAGGACGACGATGATGACGACGATGATATTGATCTGGCGCAATTTTATGCAAATTTAAATCACATTTCACCGGGACCGGAGACTTATAATACCTAATTGCGTGCGCCTTTGTTGTGTGTTTGTTTGCTGTGACTTGTTGTCATGCAAATTAATTTTTGCCACATTTATGACATCGTGATAATGAATTGTAATTGTCAAGAGATAAAAAATGATAATGGTTTTGATCTTACGGCATTTGAGTAGATTTTGTCAATTAATTTTAAATTTAATTATATTTGAAAGATTTGACAGATATCAATCATGCACGTGGTTTTGTGAAATCCATAGGTGTCCCAAAAGTTAAAAAAAAAAAGTGAATATATTATTATGTGAGTCTCTAGGGGTAAATCTCCTTTTTTATGCAAATTTGTTAGAAAGATAAGCATAATCTATTATAGGGACACAAAATGATTTTTTTTAATTTCATCGTTTGATTTTATAATTACGAAAAAAAAATTAACTTATCACCTTTCTTCGTTTGGTCTCATGCTCCTCGGTATTTCTGATGTTTTTTTTTTTTAGTTTTTAGTAATTGCAGTTAATTTTATTAAATTACTGTTTTCGGCTTTTGGAGTTGTCTATATTTTTGTCCATTATATGTCTACGCTTCGTCTTTTCGGGGCACCACCATTGGCCTTGAGTATTGTCTACTTGAGCTCCTATTTACTTGCTGTATTTTTCGTTAAACCGAACTTTTTGCCCCTTTATAATGTTTTGATTTTTCATCAGTGCGACCTGCGGTTGTCAAAAATTGTATGCTTTTAGACCTAAGTCCTTAATTTGCTCTTGCTGGTGTGGTACCACGAAGAAAATGCTTTGGTTTGAAACGTCAAGCAGATACAAATGTAGGTGCTGTTGCTGGTGGCAATGTGTTTGCGAAATTTTTGCTGGCCAGCGTGCTGTTTGCTGTTGACGGTGCTGGTGCTGGTTTACTGCCTGAACAGAATAGAATGCTGAAACTGGAGCCGCAAACGGGACTGGAAGAGCTGTCAAAAAGTGTCGTACGTTATTTTTTTTACCTGCCCACAATGCAGCTGTACAGCTTTGAATGTATTTTGAAGAAAAACAAAAGAATATTCTTGTTTACAAGCTCAGAATTCACATTTTTTATTTCCAATAATTTTCCTTTTAATAAATAATTTTTTTCGCGATACAAATAACCACAATATTTTTTTCCGACCCAAAAATGTGTTTTTTTTTTCTTCATACAATTTTAAACGTCAAAAGTGCCGTACGTGAAAAGATAAAAATTGGTGAACTCTTCCGTCTGCTGCTGCAGCTGCTTATGCGGCTACGTTTAGTTGTGTTCGCAACATTGAATTTGCGAGTATTCCAGCTCCGGCTCCAGTTCCGTCTTCGTCATCATTCTGTTCAGCCAGTTAATCTGTTTCACGCATTACTTTTTGGTGTGTTGCGATAGTTTAATAATTCGATGTATAAAAATATCTTGCACTTACGTAGTATATGTATTATTGACGTATGTATCAGTGGCATGGCGTGGATGAATTCAAATACAAAATTCAATTAATAATCCGAAGAAATGCGTGTTTTTTGTTGACATAAGAAAGCGCGTGTATTGAACAGACAGGTGTCACGCTCTCTGTTCAAAACCCACTTTCTTATGCGAAAAAAAAATAACATACGCATTTCTTCGGGTTATTTCGTGAATTTTGTATGTGAATGAATGATAACGGAAGAAAAGGAAAGAAAACAAATTTGCTCCTTTCAGCCAGAAATTTCATAACCCGGCATATTTTGGGTTAATTTGCTCTGTTATCGCTTTGTCGCTTTTTGGGGTGGATATGTATGGAGTTAGGAATAGATGGGGACAGTCATTGATATGTGTGTGTGTGTGTGTGCGTAGAGTAACGAAGTGATAGGGAGAGTAGTTGAGATTTTGTTTACAGGTGTAAGGAATAAAAAAATAGAGGTATGTTTATTCATAAACTTTATTGAAAGGAAAAATTTCAAAAGGTAACTCGATAGGAATCGTCTTATATGGATGCCACGCCACTGGTATTTATACTTTGTTCAATTTTTTTCATTATGGGCATATTTTGGTTTTGGTTGATTGACTTTTCAGATGTTTGTGAGTTATAAAAAATAATTTTACGAATGTTGTGGTCCGTTATCGCTTCCGAGAAAATACGAAAAATTTCTTTTTAAATATTTTGTCTCAATTAATGTTCTCTGATTCGATTCTGTGACACGGAAAAACCCCTTTTATCAATTTAAATCATTTAATTATTTTGAAAAATATAAATGTATCATTTTCAGCTATCTCAATGACGGAAACTCTTTAATTACTTCTGAATAAGTGGTTGCGGTTTTCTGCGGTATTTTGTCATTCAGTATATCTTTTCAAATAACGTTGTCTCGAGCCTTTGTCAACTTGTTTAAGAATTCTTTATTATTTTTTTTGTTTAAGGAAATGTCTTTATATAATTCGGTATAATGGTATAGTCATCATTATTATGCGATTTATTTTGTTTTTAATAATTTACGTAGTGCATGTGTTTTCTCTGAAGCGTTAATAATAAACTAAATATAAATGACAAATATGTTATCATTCCAAGAAAACATTTGGGTTGTTATTTATTTTCTGAGTCTTATAAGTTGATCTATTGCTTGGACTTTTTCTAGTTCGATGTCATTATACAATATGTCTCACAAACTTATTATTTTTTTTTTCAGAAAAACACATTTTTCTACATTAAGTTTGAGTTTATTAGTCATATAAGCTTTAATGGATTTGTCTATGTTTCTTGTATTTTGTTCAATGATTCCGAATTAATCAGGATATGTGTATATAACCTACTTATGTATATATACATATGTTTAAATGGATGACATCATTTAAACTTCTACATTTTAAAGACATTTTGGGATCATGCTGAAATCAATTTTCTCGGATAATTTCTTTGAAGATTACTGTTACTATTTTGTCTCCAAGTAAGAGGCTTCCAAATATGTACAAATCTTTTATTTTGAAACTGATTTGTCAATAATTCACAAGACTGAATATCATCCGATTTGCAAGGCGGTTTTTTAGTTGTATTCGTATTGAACAAGGTAAACTCACTACGGAGGCGAAAATGGAAATTTCGACCGAAAAAATACACAATTTTCCAATTTTTGGCTCCATAAAGTGTTTAGTTCTAATCCAGAAAAAAAATACTTATGCAAATCAGATGTTATTTAGCCGAGTTATGCGCATATGAACAAAAAATACGGATTAATTTTTGTTTATATAGCATTTGAACATTGAATTAACCTAAACGCAAATAGAATTAACCCAAACGCAAATATATATTTAACCCAAACGCAAATAGAGATCTAACCCGTACTTCTTTAATCTTAAGGCTGATTTCCAATGGCGCGTTCGCGTTAGAGACGCTTACGTATACGTTTACAAGCTTTACGAACGCATCGACATGACAGACGACTTGCAGAAAACCTGAAAATCAAAATGAACCTACATAACTGTAATTTCGAATTCCTTTCAACAAAATATTCCATTTTTTTTTAAACAAAATCAATTTTTTTCTTTCAATAAAGGGAATTTGTCCAGTAAAACTGATTTTTTTTTTCTAAATAAATCGATTTTTTTGTTGAAAGGAATTCGAGCATTAGTTTAACTGTCAAAACGCACGCTGAAGTTGATTTTTTTCAACTTTAACGTTGAGGTAGCTTATGTTGCTTATGCTTTTCGTAACATAATACCCAACGCGTCATTGTAAACAATTTGCTTAAATTGCTATGTGTGAGCTTTCGCGTTGAAAGAAAAATCTGTCAAAGCGACGCCCAACGCGGCATTGGAAATCAGCCTTTATGTATTTTAGCGTCGTCCAAATTCAAGATATTATCGTTTAAAGATGTGTCGCACTTTTTCTGCAAGTTTTTGAAGAAAAAAGCAAAACTTGTTGGAATTGCGTTTGAGTTAATTCTATTTGCGTTTAGTTTAATTCTATTTGCATTTGGGTTAAATCTATTTGCGTTTAGGTTAATTCAATGTGCGAATGCTATAAATAGAATATGAAAGAGAAAACGTAAATTTGCAACTGAGGATAGCAAATTAAACAAAATATATAATGACCTAGCAAAACTAGGAAATTCCGAATGAGTTTTGCCACACAATTGTAAATACTCAATGAATGGCTTACAAAAACCACAGCAAAAATTCACCTTTGGAAAGTGTTATCAATAACCGCAAAAAAAAAACACAGAAAGCCATGCTGCAATGAAAGGAGCACCAAACACAAACCTGATTTAGACTGAAATGTCACTTTTCTGCACATAAATGGTCAGCGTTATTATACTTCTGTATGAAAAAGAGCAGCAAACACTTCTCCAAATAATCTGCTACAATCACCAATTTCAAAAATTACTGCAAATCGTACATAGCAGAACAAATTTATAACTTAAATTTTGAATCCCTTTTTTTATGCCACTTCTGACACCATGTGATTAAGATTTCTGGATATTCAAAATTGTTGCACAGAATGAAATCTGGGTGGATGCTGACATGGTTTTTTTTACCAGATCGAAAAGGGAAAACACAACACTTGTTTAAAAAAAAAAAGTGATTGAATTCGCGGTAATCACTGTAACCATTAAAGTGTGTCCATCAACTGGTTTAAAGAGGATAATCTTAGCTTTCATTTGATATTTCTTTTATAGAAATCCCTCATGGAAATATGTAGTTTTTCTTGGTATGAACTTAAAAAAAATTGTCCGACCACTGATTTTGTAATTGTTTAACCCTTGATCTATCTATCTATTGATGTTCATTTTTCCAATAGATAGATGAGATAGATAAGTAATATTAGTGTCGCCTCCTATATAAACTATTTTTATAGTTATATGTAAAACAACTGTTCTGCATCCACTTGGCTCTCTTTTGTGCTTTCATAGTCAAAAAAAGTTGCAGATTAGAAAAAAAATATATATATTTTTCTACCTCATGCAACCCATTTTGTTTTCAATTTGTTTAAAAATTATCTAAAAATAACAACTTTTTTGAAACCATCATTTATAGAAATAAATTTAAGGTTTATAAACAATTTGCCCTGACATCACATCAGACTCTAACAACATTGTCCACACTTACTGCTGTCTGCCGCCAAATAAACAATAATTTCCGAATAATTTAGGTTCTTTACAGTGTGCAGTCCTTTTTTTCAAGTATTTTTCTAAAGGATAAAGTCAAGATCAACCCCTCTTGTAGATCAACAGAAGCACGTCGCGTAGGTCTACATATATTATATCCTTTTGGTAAATATTTAGATAATTTGCTTTCCCAACTATGGACAAGGATTCAAACATGTGTGGCGGCAACCTTTCTGCATATTTGCACTCCAAAACCATGTCTTGGTCCTTGTGTCTTGACTAAAATAAATATAACTACCGAATTTAATGTCTACATCATCTATATCCGAAGCTATTTCATGCCCATTTAAAGTGCATTTGGCGTCATGTTGTCCTTATGCATACATTAATACTATTATTGTTAAAAAAAAATAAATAAATTTGATGGCACAACAGCTCATGAAGAACTAGGGCCTAGTGACTTACAACTCTCAACCATTCCTGTGTGCGTGTCTGCAGGAATGGAGGGGACCTACAGTTTATTGCCGAATCCGAACGGCTAACGAGCGGCACTTTTCTGTGACAGGAGATACTCTTGGAGGATTTGTCAATTCCTCGCAAGAGGCAGTAGCCGTTTTTTCTTTTAAATAAATAGATGCGGCGAGGCTGGGGATCGAACCTTAGACCTCTGGCATGACAGTCCATCGCACTAACCATCACGCCACGGCTACTACACTATTATTGTTACCATTTTCAAAAAAAAAATATAGTAATTGGCCATCTGCTTCCATGGATGCGTGTGTTCCATGATAAGTTTTGTAAACTTAAGACACTCACTCACTGTGGTATCGTAATCACAGCATTGCACTTATTGCGTGAGAAATTGAAAACCTTCTACACTTTTGTATTAACTTCGATCGGCGAGATCACAGACTTTCAGAAATAAGATATAGCAAGAGATTTAATCGCATTGTATTGTTAAATCTTATAGACATAATCTCAATGAAAGACCTTGAACACATATGGATAAATATGCATGATTTTTGGTTCGGGCCAAAAATAAAAAGTTGTCTGTGGATTTATACAGAAAGGATTCGGTATTATTTTTACTCCTCCCATGCAAACCACATTTCGTGTGTTAAACGTGGGCACTTAGTGCTCAATTGTGGTGAACTTTTCCACCAATATTGGGATAACCTGACAGAAATTTATGTATTTATTTTAACCAAACAGCAGATGTTGTAATGTGATCTGACTCAGACAAAAGAGTGTGGGTAAAATCAAATTTAAATTAAATTTGATAAAGTTTATAGTAACCACAAGTTAAGGCTGATGATTGTTATTGATTTAGTCGATTGAATGCATTATTTTATTTTGGCTTAGAGAATTTATCAAAAATAACACATATACGAAGAAAAAAGCTAATTTTTGGAAACAAAATCCTGGATAACTTTATTTGTATGGCTAAAGAAGTTCCAAAAACTACCCTAAATTTAGACTATTGCTACAAATTTTTAAGACAGAAAGAGATTCATTTAAAATATTAATTTTACTGTAGCTTGTAATTGGTTTTTAATTGTTAGCTGCATATTAAAAATTCCATTGGTTCCCATTCCATCCCATTGGTTCCCTTTGAAACTCGACACCAGATGTTATTTTTTATAAGAAAATTACCAATTAAAAATCTTCGAAAAACTTATCAGTTGTGCAATCAAGGAAAGGCTGTTTGCTCAGAATATATGCGACACGAAAAATTTCAACAATTATTAGCTGTTTCTTTTGCAGTTTTCGTTTGGCCTAGAAAAAGCCGTCAGTTGAATTTTTTTTCAAAAACCTTATCAATTACTAATTATGGCATTGTGTGCAGACTAAAATTATCCCAGAGTTGATATCATTGGTTGTTCTCGAGACATTCGAGCTGAAAAACATTTTTTAACAATGTTTGCAGTTTTTTTTGCATCTTTTTTGGCCTAGAAAAAAACGTTAATTGAATTTTTTTACAAAATCTATCGATTATCATTATAACTTTGTGTATTAAATAAAAACCCGAAGTTAATATCTTTGATTGTTCTCATGATATTCGATATTTTTTTAAGTGTTACCAATTTTTATTATACGCCATTATGCATAGAATAAAATCAGGCCGAAGTCGATAGCATTATTTGTTCTAGAGATATTCGAGAAACAAGCCATTTTACAATTTTTTTTTTAAATTACTGTAATAAAAAAACCGCCAATTGAATTTTTCTAAAAATCCTTTCTGCACGTTATGGTCTTATTATCTGTAAAATAAAATTTAATTGAAGTCGATATCTCTATGCGTTCTCGAGATATTATCGGGGAAAAAAGCTTTCGAACGTACAAACGTACATGGTACACAGACATCTCTCTTAAAACAATGTAATCCGACTCCAGAGACCTCGAAACGTGGAGGAATGTCAAAATTTTCAATTTCACAAATCGGACCGATTACAATAGCTTTCAATGGGAAGTTTAAAAATAAAACAAAATATCCTGAAATAGTGTAAAGACACAAAAGTTAGCTTATACAATCCTACACATACAAAATTGTCACAAGATTTTGAGACATGGCCGCTGGTAGAATTATAGATGCGTTAGTTTGTTTTTTTGTGGTTTTCCTAGTAAACATTATCCATGTTGAAAAACCGTAAAAAAACACAATTCATTAAGGTATTTCATTTTATTCTCTGGATCCAGTAAAATTAAAGACTTAAAGAATTCAGACAAGGCTGGAAAGTTTTTTTTGACGCCTCTTAAGCATATCCTTAGAATTATGCTAAATTTATTATGCTTTTGAATTTGTGGGTTGATTTCTCCAATAAAGTATTGGTTATTGCCTTAGCAGTCTAAGCTAATCTAAGACAAAAAGTGTTAAAATCCAGGACTTAACGGACACAATCTAAATTAAATACAGACACTAAGGGCCATTTTCTGAAACGAAACTTAAATATTTAAGTTCAACATATAAGAGCTTATATATCACAGTTTAGGCTGAGTAAAAAGTAGAACATATGCGTTTAAGTTGAATATAAAAATATTTTAGTTTCGTTTCAGAAAATGGGCCTAAAACCCGGAAAAAAATGTTTCAAGAAAAAATGAAAAAAAATGTATTATTTTGTTTTTTATTTGCCTTAAAAACTCTAAAGTTGCAACAGGAAAAAATGGGCAATTTAAGAATAAATAAGTTTAAAATCGATTTAAATTTTATCCGGAGATTAATTTTTGACACTAACAGAATTTTCTTTTGATCGTCCGGAAGCATTCCCAATGCTTCTGAAAGCGTTCGTTTGGAGCAAGATGACAGTCAATTCTGGATTTAAACAAGGAATAAAAACCAGGAGCACGAGTTACGTGAGCAACATAGTTGGCAACAACGTTAAGCTGACCAGATGGACCAGACATGTATGTATAATATCATAGTCATACCTAATCTTATATTGTATTGTTTTACGTGTGCAATGTAGTTGGCAATCACGATATGCTGACCAGATATATAAGTATAAACCACATCGAATATCGTCAGAAGTCATACCTAATCTTCTATCAAAGAAATGTACTATTTTCTTATCTTGTCAACTGTAATTCCCGTTTGTTAATCTCTTATCTCTTTAACTTTTACTGCTATCGTAGATCTTTTTGAATTAAATTTAGTCTTAAGTTGAATGTTAACTCATGCACACATGCTAATACTTTAAAAAATCAATATCGTACAATGTAATTTGCAAAATGCAAAATTGTGAAATTGGTGTCAAACTGTGAACTTAGCGAAGCAGCTTCTGAAAAACGTATAAAATCTTGTTATTGTGAATTTTTTACTGCTTTATAATTAGCCGTTAATCAGTCGTGAATTAGTTGTGACATTTTGAATTTGTCGCTTGATGTTTTCTATGTTTTTTTTTTGTCAAATTGTGAAATTGGTATTAAGTTAGCGAAGCAGCCTCTGGAAAAGGGGTAAAAACTTCTGATATTAAATGATTTATTGCCATTCATCAGTCGTGAATTAGTTGTGATAATTTCAATTTTGTCGTGCGATGTTTTCTATGTTTTTTTTTGCAAACCCCCTGGAAAAGAGATAAAATGTTCTTATATTAAATGGCTTATTGCTTAATAATTTCCCATTAGTCCTGACTTAGATTTGACAATTCCAATTTTGTCGTGCAAAGTTTTCTATGTAATCTTAACGCCTTTAAGTTGTTGTTGTTGTTCAAAAATTCAATGAAATTGACGGAATAAAGAATGGTCAAGTCCAATAAACTGACATTCTAGTGTAAATAATACAATAAATAATAATATTTAATTTCTATGTTTTTGTTTGTGCAAAATTGTCAAATTGGTTTCAATTTAGCGAGGAACACCTGGAAAAGGGTTAAAACTTCTTATATTAAATTGGTTATTTTTGTTATAATTTTCCTTTCGTCAGTCCTGACGAACGTAAATTGAAATTGTGACGATTTCAATTTTGTCGTGCGATGTTTTCAATGTTTTTTTTTGGAAAAAAATATATAAAACATTGGACGACGGCTAATTATTATAAAGCAGTAAAACATTCACAATAAGACGTTTTCCGTAGGCTGCTTCACTATAAGTTGACACCGGTTTCACAATTTTACAAAAAAAAAATATAGAACGGCAAATTCAAAATTGTTACAACTAATTCACGAATAATTTACGGCTAATTACCCAATCAATAATTTTTCGATCGGCGAATGCTGTCTCGCTAACTTGACACTCTTAATATTTTTCGCCATGTTTAAAAATAATGAAAACTGAAAAGAAATACAACCAAACACAAACTTCAGAATTTTTGCAAGTTGTTTGTTTGGGATTCCGGTTCGGAGAGTTCAGGACAGTTCTTTTGGATTACCAAACAAAAACGCTATAACGAGGCGAATCTTTATCCTGTAAACGTCAAAATTCAAATTCGAAATAAAGAGGGGGATCAGAAAGTAGAAAATCTTTGAAGGGAACTTTTGCATGTGGTAATTCGATTACCATTATGTTTTTTTCTATATAAGAAAACCTAACCTTTATACCCTTTTAGAATATTCAAACGATTAATTGCGATAAATTCATGAATACCTAAAAAATCCACCCTAGTTGGAGAGACTCGAACCACAACAATGATGATGCCTGATCTCTATAACGAATGTGTTTTGTTTACCCTAAGTGATCTTATTTGCATATTATTTATCATATACACCTTTGTTAGAGGATCGTTATCGCTTATTCATCAAATTGAAGATTGACATCAATCCACGAAGGGTGGTGTTAATAATGAGTTTCCTGTCAACTTGTCATAGTGTTTTTTTTTTAAATGATTTTTTTTTTTGCTTATACTTTTTGCAAAGAAGATTATTGCTGAAGCAGAATTTAGCTGAGTCCTAGCGATTTATACTAACAAATAGAAAAGGTCAAATATGTCACATAAGTCCATATTCATTTAAGCGCCCTTGTCTCCTTCCTCATCAAATGGGCACAACAACTTTATTAAGAAGCTGACCAAAACATTGAGTAACAAAAAATAAAAAATAAAAAAAAACATAACGATGATGTGAAAGGATTACTGCAAATTAAACATTAAATGACGGGAAGCCGCATGGGTGTGTGTACTGGTCAAGGATGCTAAACCACTCCGCTGCTGTCCACTGTGCGTGGCGGCAGATCATTTGTATCTTTTTAACAAAAGTGTGTAAGCCTACTGCATACCTCTGCGGGAATATGGACAAAACAAATTCGCAATCATACAATCAATTTCCTTGCTAGTATATAATCCTCTTAGCAATTTTTTTTTATTTATTTTTTTTTATTCATCTAAAAGGCATCAGCATCCAGCCTTGCTGGGTTTGGGTTTGGGTCCAGCAGCGCATGGCAAATTATACCGGTTGTGGTCATTGAGATCATATACATATACCTACTCGGGTGTTTCCAAATGAGGATAAAGTTCTTTCTTTTTTTTGTTGAGTCGATTTGGGCGCTACAGGTTATTAACAAAAGGTTTTAGTAATTTTTTAGCAAAATCCATTTTCGCAACATGACGTCTGTCCGATTCGAGATGACAGGAACTGATTTAGCAGGATTTCAGTAGTAATAGGTACACTCGTCATCTAAGTTGGTGTGCACAGAGCTACCACGGACAGCTTCCAAATTGATAAATTGATACATCGAAGCAGTTGGAGTGACAATTTGAGAATCAATTGTTGTGATCGAGATTCGAAAATCTATTATGATAGTTTTTTAGTTTGTAATTCACCCTTTTAGATTTAAAAAATTAATTTAATCTTCTCGTCTGGTTAAACCTGTCGATTCGCACGTGTTAAACTGTGATTTCATCATTTTGAATGAAATTCTTTGCTTTCCAATGTTGCAGCTGTCTTTTTGTTGAGATATCATTGACCAAACATTGTTTGATGTTTATGCAAATCGCAAACGACAAGCCATGGATGGAAGAGCTGTCAATGGAGACAGACTGTGCGCTGCCGCAAAAAGAAAACAAAAATTTTATATAGAAAAGAAAAAATACTGGGCTTCTTCTAAAATCATGATGATGTCTGCAGACATTTATGCATATATGCAAATCCTATTCTAGCGAGGCGCTCATCATGTGTCGTGCGACAGACAAGTGTGCCTGCCCGTGCGCTCGGTCTGGCTGGCTGCAAAAAGAATTCTTCCTTTTAAAGATTATATCCATCAAGCTCCACAAGCTATTAAGGTTTGTAGACACCATCTACATCGCACACGGGCACCACCACAACACATTTTTCAAACAAAGCATTCTTCTATTGAATGAGCCTGATTTTGCATTCATTTCATGTTTTCTGCTGGCTGACTGCTGATGGAAAAGAGTTGGTGTGTCGTTTTAAATGAATGAATATGAAAACTTGAGGGTATATAAAAGGTCGCAGGGAAGAGAAGAGAAGGAGGTGTTTTAGAATTTGGCCATACTGCCATTGGAGAATTTCCAAGAAATTTTGTGGTGATGTCTATATCATAACGCATGAGGTCGATCGCACTACCATTCAAGAGTTACAGTCACCCGAGAGATATATTAGCATAACAGAGCGGATGTGCATTTTTGAATGAAGAAAAAAAAAAAACAAAAATGAAGCTTAACGTGAAAACGCAGGCAAGAAATACGTTCTTAGTCATACCATATCAATATTGTCACATGATTAACTTCCTCTGAAGAAGTGTGACAATGCAAAGAAAAATGCACATTTGCTAAAAGAGGGTCATTAAAAATGATGGGGGATTAATTGGCCAGTAAAATAAGTCTTCTTACAACTAAAAACTCAGTTACATTGGATTTTATTTCATGGCATTAGCGTAGCAGATGTGGTGGTTGATTTCTAAATTGGAGGCGCTGCCCTTAGGACTACTCTGGACAGCACTTTTTCTACGCCCAGTTTCTACTGGACGCTTCCCATGGAACTTAATGAGATAATTAATAGTTTCTCAATCCACTAAGCCACTAAGGTAATAAAAACTCTTTCCTATCCTTCTACTCCTTCAAACTTACTTACTTACTTTAGATGGCGCTCACAGCCCAGGATGGACTACGGCCTCAACCAACAAGCCCCTCCAGCCAGCTCGGTCCCTAGCTAGCTGCCTCCAGTTACGCACTCTAAGTTATTATACCTGATAAATAAATAAATTACTCAAAAAAAGACAATAAACTTTTAAGAAACGGTCCCTAATATGGGGGCAAGACTGCCCTATCAAAGTTTATTAGGAGCAACACAGTCTTTTTCTTTAAAATGCAACCTAATTTTAAAAGTCACAGATATAAGGTGACTTCTTCATCTGCTCCATCTCCAGCACAAGCTTCTAGAGCCCACCCAGGGCACATTGCGCATTTAATCTACCCATCAGATGGATCGATTTGAAAAAAAAACTCCAAGCAGAAGATGCAACTCCAATATGGAACACTAGTGTACTCATCTTCACTTTCAGCAAAATTCCTTTTTGGAGCCTGTCACTTACCTTTTTTCCCGGCTTTTACGTTGACTTGCTATTTTTTTTATCCGCCACCGGACAAAGGTGGTTTTTCCTGACCTTGCCTTTCCCTGAGAAGAAAAGTAACTTAACAAGCTGTTTTGGAGAAGATAAAGTGAAAGGCTGTTTAAGTTGATGGAGTGCTAGCTAGAGCAGCTAGAGCATCAACGAAGTCTATGTTGACATTGTTTTCATTAGTAGACATTTTATAGCATATTGACGTCGCGTCTTTGGCGCCGTGGCCAATTGAACATGAACATGCCAATTGGGTGCTTTTAAACTTCTTGCAATGAGGAATAGTCCATTGAAATGTTACATCAACAACAACATTTTATACAGGACAAATTTTTTTTTATGGATCTGTAGGTTGGATCAGTGAGAGTGTAAAACCGAGATTTCGGGGTTGAAAGCCCCCCCATTCGGCCGCCATTTTGGAAAAGGTGGCGTTAAACGCCCTTCGCAATATCTTGAGAACCGTACATCGCACAAACAAAATTTCAGCGTATTTATAAAGAGAATTTAATTCTCTAAAATTTATGTTAACGCACTTTTTATCGTAAAATTGAAAACAAAAAAGTTATAACCAAAAAATGATGAAGGTTTTCAGAAATTTATCTTAAAGAGGATATAAAATAAATAAACAAGAAAAAAATGATATTTTTTCTTGGCAATGGTCATCTTTTTTTTTGGTTATAACTTTTTTGTTTTCAATTTTACGATAAAAAGTGTTATAACAAAAATTGTAGAGAATTAAATTTTCCTCATAAATACGCTGAAATTTTGTTTGTGAGATGTATGGTTCTCAAGATATTGCGAAGGGAGTTTAACGCCCCCTTTTCCAAAATGGCGGCCGAGTGGGGGCTTTCAACCCCGAATACTCGGTTTTACACTCACACTGATCCCCCCTACAGATCCATCGAAAAAAATTTTGTCCTGTACAAAATGCAAGGTTCGGCCAAAATTGTGTAACATTTCAATGGACTAGAAGGTTTGGTGGGCACTTCAGTGACTTCTACCAAAGATGTTTCATCAGATAATAACCTGTTGGTTGTAAAGTAAGCACATATTTAAGCATAGGGGCAAGACCGCATAGGAGCAAGACCGTCCATGTGCGGTTTTGCCCAATTCAGATCTTACCCGAAGTTTCTATGATTTTTTTTTTATGTCTCCTTTCTTTCACAATAAATAATTTTCAATATGCACTTTCTAATAAACAAAAAGCAAAAGTTAATGATTTACATTTACACAGCTTACATTTCACCCGAACGATACCGTAACTTCTTGACGTCTCAACTAAACTACCTCATACTGGAAGAAATGATCGACCATACCAAAAGCTAAGTGTTTTTTATTGTGTTGCCATTTCCATTTTTTTTTTTCATACAACATAGTACAAAAACGGTATTGCCCCCATGTGCGGTCTTGCTCCCACTTCCCCTATCTACATTTTTTTAAATCATTTCATCAGTTATTTGTTTTGCCACTTTTTTAATAATTTAAAAAAAAAACTATTTCTAATAAAAACAAGATGTGTTTTAAATGTTTAACTGCTACAAAAGCGAGATACAGCTTTAGTTGTTAATAAAAACCATTCCAAGGATATCAAACTTGGCCTTAATTAAAAAATTTAGTACGTCATTTTCAGTTAACAACGGCAGTATTCCTTTAGAAAAAACCCAGATTTTTTTGAGCTTCTACCAACAAAAATAGTTTACTCATATTATGACTCAATTCAGTAACATCCAGTTCCAGTGTATTATCACGCTGCCAAATCTTCTTTATAACCTTGGAAAATGGCATCTTCCAGGTCCCTCTCTTATCGACAGAAAATCAGTCAAAAGTTGACCTAAAATCTGCTTCTTTAAATAAGTATATGTAAGTTTCCAAATTGCACTCTTAGAACTTTGATAAACAAAATTTTGTTTTGATTATAGGTACTGAATCACAATTATGGCATATTGCCACTTCATCTGGATAAATTGTCTTTTTTAACACAACAACATTGTATTGTTCGCGTGTTCTTAACGACTTTTAGATCAGATCCTTATTTTGATTACCAGATAAATTGCGGCAGCAAGTCCATATAATAAAAAGGATTAATGGCCCAAACTTGGCAAAGATATTTATCCAAAGATTGCCGCTATTATTTTGCATATATACATACTTATATGCATTTAATGTAAAAATATTTACTATACATATGTACAGTGCTGCCAAAAACATTCCGGATTTTTTCCCATAGTAATGATTTTCTACCAAGTAGAAAACTAACAACTTTCCATAAGTTTTTTTAATAATTTGTTAAGAGTATGAGACAAGTTAATAATAACATAACCTTAAAATTTTAATTCTACGATGACAAGAACAATAAAAAAATTATTTTATAAAGTTACTCAGTAACATGCCTGTGCAAAACTAACCGGATTTCAAGAAGATTGCGAGTTTAGATGTTAAAGTAATGGTTTTTTCGAGTCTTTTGACTCAAGCCGTAGATTAAAACGTTTTTACAAGTTGAGAGCTGTGTAAGTTGAAATTATATAGTGCATAAAATGGCTAAAACACTTTATAGCAACGCGATTCGATACGAAATAATAGAAAAGTTTTAAGCCGCGTATAAAACAAAAAGTAATCGCTGAAATCTTAAAAATTCCAATGTCAACGGTTTGCGACATCATTAAAAAATTTAAAAGTGGAAAATCAGTAGAAGCAGATCATTTTGGTGGACGCCCGCGCAAAACAACAATTAAAACTGATAGGCGCATAAAGAATTTCGTGCTTAAAGACCCTTTTGCGACTTCAAAGACAATTTGTGATGAACTTAATCTACTCATAGGGTCAAGTACGGTCAGGAAGCGTTTAAGAGATTTCGGTCTTTTTGCATTTCGACCAGCTAAAAAACCTCTTCTTACTGCTAAACATCGGTAAAAAAGGTAATCCGTAAAAGGTATTTGGGAAAGACCTAAAATTCCTAATCAAAACATTTAACCCAGGGTTGAATTTGCAAAAAATCATCTTAACCGGTCTTTAAGCAAATGGAGGAGTGTGCTTTTCAGTGATGAAAGCAAATTTAACTTATTTTACTCCGATGGTGCAAGGACAGCGAGGCGCTTAAAACGTACGCGATTAAAGCCTGCAAATGTACTCCCTACAGTAAAGCACGGTGGAGCCTCGGTGATGGTTTGGGGCTGTTTTTCAGGAGCAGGCTGCGGTCCTATACACTAAATCACAGGAATTATGGACCGTTTCCAATATAGGGACATTTTGGAGTCAGTAATGCTTCCATTCCATACGCAGAGGAAGAAATGCCTCTGCGTTGGGTTTTTCAGCAGGATAATGACCCCAAAAATTCTTCAAAGCTGCTAAAAGAGTGGTCTGCAACTAAAAATATTCGTGTCTTAGAATGGCCATCTCAATCACCCGATTTAAACCCAATAGAAAACTTGTGGGCCGTTTTAAAAAGGCAGGTTGGAAAAAAAAGCACACGTCAACAACTTCTCTTTTTGCAGCTTTGAAAAATGAATGGCAGAATATTCCTGCTTCTGTTTTCGGGTATTTAATCCAGTCAATGCCTCGCCGATGCCGAGCTGTGATAAAAAAATAGGGGTTACTGGACAAAATATTAAATAAATAATAAAAGTTAATTGCAAAAAAAATGAAATCCGGTTAGTTTGTCACATTAAAATTTTGAATTAACTTTAATTTTTTGAATGTTTTTTTGTTTTAATGGATAAAGTTCCATGGTTTTTATTTCAAATAATAAAATTGTTCAATAAAAATGGGAAAAAATTGCAAACATTTGATTTTTTCATTTTTATATCACAAACACACAATCAATGCAGTTTACCAAAAAAAATCCGGAATGTTTTTCACACCACTGTACATATGTACATGTACCTGATGCCTGATGGGCATCTTTCATCAGCAACCATCTGCAGGAGTATCAAAGCCAGCCAGCGTAAGCTTCACCGGATTTCATGCCGTAAACAGCTCCTTGCTTTGCAACTGATGCGCAAAATATCAAACCAACCTACCAATATACCCTTCAAAAGCCCCTTGGGGGCAATCTAGAGTCCCAGTTCTCAATTTGCTACCAAATTACAGGTAAATGTGTCCGCAGTTGGTAATCGCATTCTAATTACGCTTTATGACTGTGATACGAATTAATCACACAAGGCCCGGCCAATTACTGTCTTTTTCATATGCGCGGAATATGTTTTTAAGCATCAGTGTGGCAGCGTAATTAAGTACGAGTGCGGTGTGATTTTTCACATCTCTACCAACGACGTGACTGTCTCCGGCTTCAATCACATCAGTTGAATTCATATGCAATAGAAGTCGGGGAGTGCCTAGAGGCATCAGTCGCAGTCGCAATCGCAGCCGCAAAAAAAAAAAAAAAAAAAAAACAGCCGTAGCAACCTCACACTTGTCTTGTTAAGGCGGGGACAACAGCAGCGAAATAAAGACGCTACACGCGTAATAAATAAGTTCATCATTGGGCGAGTGATACGTGCTTATGTTGGAATTGTTATAAGGCAGGAATCCGTTCCAAACAAGGTGCCGAAATTCTACACGAAATTACGTTCGGCAATCAAAATTACGTATCATTAGGACTAAATCAGGAACACCAAGGCTATAATTTTTATATTCCTAATTATACCCATACATTTGGTCCATCGCATGAGCTTAGCTGAAATTGCAAAACTATCTTCCATTCAATATTCGTTGGCGAGTTACAATGAGTTAGGGAATGTTTTGTATTAATAATAATTATTGTAAGAGAAAGCTTGATAAACAGATCAAGAACTTCGAGTACGAAGTTAATTGGCTTCAACTACATTCTGCACGCTTGACCCACCCTCAATTTAAAATAAAAAATAAAACTGCAAACTTAAAAAAAAAACTTATTTCTGTATGTAGGATATATTACAAATTGATGACCTCCTTCAAGATGAAGGCAGGTGCATCTTGCCAATCGTAATCTCGACGTGAACTTAAGTGCGAAGAACATTAATTTCTTTTTGTGGCTCGCGGACCCATACCGTTCCCAGGAATACATACCTTCACTCGTATTTAACGGACTTTTTGCCAGTGGTCGTCCAATCATCCATGTTGCACGCGAAAGGGTCGGATAATTGCGCCTGCGTTCCATTTATACATACCTATACATGTGGGTAGATTGTTGGGTACCTTCTTCTTGGCAAAAAGGTGCTGATTAACAGTGTTGTTATACAAATAACGTAAAATTTAACCGAACTAATTTTTTTTTTTTTTGATGGCCATATATTTTTTGGGTTTCACTTTGAATTAGGTTTGTAGGTACCACAAAATTGCTCTTGTAGTGAAAGTTTCTTCGAGAATTTTAAATATTGAGTGTAAATTGTGTTTAAACTAGAGCTTAAATTGAAAAATTATTAAAAATCAACATAAATTTATTAAAAAAATCTCCTTAAATTGTTTTGAGAGCTAAAAAAAAGTAAACATCTGATTTCTTCAACTAATCTTCGTTGTGGAAAAAAAAAATATTAAAATCGTAGAAGCGGTTTTTTTTTAAATTAATTTTTTGTATATGAAATTTTGTAAAAAATTTTAAGAATAAAAATTAGTACACAATTTTTTAGTATTTATTTATGTTGAAATAAAAATTAAATTTCGAAAAAAATTATCAACCCGTTTTTGAATAATCGAATTTTCCATTAAAAATTTTGAAATTTTTTTAAAAATCCAAAAATTGTTTTTTTGAAAATTTTGATATGCAGTATGATTTCAATTTTTGTGAAGCTTTTTTATAAAAAAATTAATTTAAATCGGTTAAACACATAATGAGATAGTCCAAAATAAAGAAAATTGTTCTATGAGAGGTACTCTTAATACTGGCTAATTGTAAATTTTGTTTTTGGCAGATCGTAGACCATACTAATATTAATATTTAGAACAATTTTAATCAAAATTTTAGGAGTCGTTTTCGAGAAAATTTATATTTTCTGTAACGGTTTTTAAACATTTATATGGAAGGTACCGTTAATTTTGACTAAAAAAAAAATGTTTGTTCAAAATATTTTAGGAAATGTTAAAGAACCGCCTGTTACCAAGTTTCATGAAAATCAACCAAGTCGTTTTCGAAATATTTGGTTTTCAAAAAAAAATTTTGAAACTTTTTTTAAAAATCCAAAAAAAACATTTTTTTTGAAAATTTTGGTATACAATTTTATTTAAATTTTTCAGAAGATTCTCCTTAGAAAAATTATCAAAATCAGTCTATTCCTTTTCGAGAAAAACGAAATTAAAAAAATGGTTCTATGGAAGGTACCATTTAAAACCACTTTTTGGAAATTTAATTTTCACAAAAACGTAGCATATAACTAATAAAATTTTTTTTTTAGAAAAATCTGTCGAGCCATTTTTGAAAAAAAAAAAGATTTTCCAAAAATGCTAAAAAAAAATTATATGGCAGGTACCGTTATTTTTGGTCCTAAATAGAAAATGAAAAAAATGTGTCGGGGTAATATTCCAAATACGCTTTATATAAAGTTTAATTAAAATCGGTCCATGGGTTTAGTTTAGATATAGGCGAGACAGACAGACGGAATTGCGAGACCCACTATTTTCGTCTTCCCTATCATCGTAATGACAAGTTTGATCAGAATCTCGAGTTCAATTTTTTTACGAATCGAAAATTTGCCATATAGTACCTAATATTATAATGAAATTGTGTTCGTACGCATATAACTCTGCTATCATTCGATTTGCATTGAGATTTTTTTGTTGGATTTGTATTAAACTAGATTAAGACACAGCGGTGCCGAGAAATGAAAAACTCGAACAAAAATTAGAAAATTCGTCGGAAAATCGTGAAAACATCTTGAAATTTCTGAATTAGTTGTATGTTCGTACGCACATAACTCGGCTGAACATCATCCAAATTGGATAGGAAGTTTTTTGTTCGATTTGTATTGAACCAGATAAGCACACTACAAAGATAAAAATCGGAAAATAAGGACGGAAAAGTCGGAAAGTCGTGATAACAATAAACTGCAAATTTTTGTTTTTTTTTTTTTTGTTCGAATGGTCTTTATATGTATATCTAGCGCATCGACACAAAAGCTTATTACGAAAGTCTATTCAAAATAGAATAGTCAAATAGACTTAGTTTATACTGTTGTTGTTTTAAAAATCTTATCGTTAATATTTTTTTATTTGATTATTTCAAATTTGTATTAGGTGATTGTTTTATTCCGAACAAAGTCTCTCAATAAGTTCAATATCCCCAAATTATTGCTATTTTTTCAATTTTAACTTTGAATTGAATATTTATTTTTTTATCCGATTTACATGGGGATCTTTTTGTTGGATTCATATTGAAAAATGTAAATACACTAACGGAGCCGAAAGTTAAAAATTTACTCGAAAAATCCGGTAAATCGTGAAAGTCATACTTTCTGAATTGGGTTTTTGTTTGTACGTGCATAATTCAGCTGAAAATTAACCGATTTGCATAGGATGGGACATTGATAATTTAATTAGTCTTTTGAAAAATGAATAACTTATTTGTTTCTATTATGCTGTAGAATGTCAGGTAGCTCTTCATATAGGTATTTGTGGTTCTAGAAAAAGCTTAATACATAGAAATTATGAAATTATGATTTCACCTTTTCGTCAATGACAAGAAACAAAAATTTTAGTGGGATAAAATTCGCAATAGATTAAAATTTTTTTAAAAAACAAACACTGACTTTATTCACAAGACATAAAGAATTTTGGCTCAAAATATATCTAATTATATAAAATGAACTGTAAAGCTATGATGTATACGGACTTTTAAATCTAACTAATATTTATGTATGTGATAAAAAAGTACGTATACGCCACAGTGACCCCACTAATGTTTATTTTGTAGTAATTATGTATTTTAAAAGTTCCGTAATGTTATACATAGCTACTATAAAAGGGTAAAGATTAAAGAGGATTTTTTCATCTCACTTTCTTCTAATATCCACATGGTAACATGTTACAAGGTCCCCCAAAAAAAATGAAATATGAAAATGTATCAGTGTGTAACACGTTTGGTTAGAATTTTTGTCTTATGGGTCATAACATTTGGTTATTTCCTTCTTCACCTGATGGTAAATCCTCTAGAAGTAGGTAGCCATTTTTTTTATTATCTATTCCAGTTGGAATTTTCTGATAAATGTTAAAATGTTTACGCTAATTCAAAATTTTTCGTTGAGGTCGTAAATTCTGAAATCGAAAAAAAGGTGCAATGATTGTGGGTTGCATTCTTTGTTCTTTTTACGAATATTGACTTATATGGTGAAGGCATTTATTAAATCGAAATTAAAGTTAAAAATTAAAAAAAAAATGCATTTTTTCTCAAAAGGGCGTAAATTTTATTTTAAAAATAACAACCCTGGTAGCGTGTCCAATTTAGCGGTGAAAATAACGCACGACAAAAGAACCTTCGTTGTAATCATTTATCGCATTTATTTTGAAGGTTAATCGCAAGCGACGTGGTGGCTTACGCGGTTTGAGTTCGCAGGCTGTAGAGCACTGCATTATATTAAGCAAAAGGCAAGACTCTCCTTCAACCCGCTTGCTGCGCCAGGTGAGTATTTGTTCGATACAGAAAAAAAAAAAAAAAACAAACCGGAATACTAACTATACGAATGGAATTTCACTGCTTCTCTTCGCTCGCTATGCGAACAAACCATTATACGTGCATTGTCCTTTGACGAGCTAACGATGAGCCGCGTGCTTTATGCGAAAATTTATTGTCCCATATGTGCCGATGTGGAAGCCGCAACTGGTTTACCCCAAGTCTCTGTTTTTTTTTTTTTTTTTTTTTTTAACTGAGTGATGAGCGAGAGTGCATTATAACCCAGGCTCCAAGTAGGTATATCTTTGGAGTTGTTAAGATGAGTTTGAAGTGCATACATTATTGCTCTGCTGTCTTGGGCGAGCTTGAAAGATCTTGATGCGAATTTAGTTCACAAAAAAAATAATAAAAAAAAAGAAAATATCCATTGAGCCATAAAAAACAACAATATAAAGTCAAATTGAAGGCATGTGGAACATAAATTGTTCAGGGTGATCAGACATTCGGACGTAACCATGAAAAGTAACGTTCACTATTTATTATATTGAAAGTAAGTTGCAATGAAATCAAGAAAGTAAGTAACACAATTTGCAAGTTTTACGTATATGTAGTATATACATACAAAAAGGTGGTTCCAGAAGCATGTAGATCTTATCACTTTTTCGATATGTCATCGCCAGAGCAAAAAAAAAAAAAGGAAAATTTTTGCAGGTGACACTGTAACACGGTGTAATCTTATAACAAAATATTTAATTACTTGAATGAATACGAGAATCCTGTAGAGAAAAGATGACAGTTTTGGGTATAATTTACAGAGAATTTTTCACATTTTATAACCAATTTGTCATAGGTAATTTGTCATCAAATTCGAAACAAAAGAGCTGATGTACGAGCTTTTTTATATAATTAATATAAGTTTTGTACATAATTTGCAGCTTCTGCTCTAAATTGTTTATCGGAGATGCTTCCTATCTTTGACAATAAAAAGAATTTTTCAGAAATTGATTATAACAGCTTTTTTTCAAAAAAAAACAAAAAAAAAACAACCAACCTTCTGGTCTGACAAAATATGGCTCAGGCGTTTTGTTGAAAAAATAAAATGGCGGGACTTTCTTGACTATTCTTCACCAAGTCAATTAAAGAAAACACTGGAAAAGACAGTACATAGCTTTACACGGTTTTGAACCAAAGCAAGTAGAATTCAGTCAAAGGTAATTTTTGTCGGTGAACTCAAATCCGTCATTCGTTTTCGGCAATCAGCAATCAGCATGAGTTTTCGAAATATTATCGTTAGGAAAAACGTAAAAAAGACTTTTGACAGATTTAATTTGAATTCTAAATTTACATATATGTTACTTTCAAAAATCATTTAAATTTTTTTGAAAAAAAAAATAACCTCTCTTGTTTATTTTTCATTTTCTGAAGGGAAAACGATGACGGATTTGAGCTGACCGCCCGGAATTATTTCACACAAAATATGACTTGTGTTCAAAAGTTTATTGATATTTGTAAAATTGTGAAAATTTTCGAAATTTGGAAAATTAAAAATTTCCAAGTCCAGTTCAATTTACTAGAAAATAGAACTGAATTCTGACAAAGTCATTAACGAACATTAAACATCAAAAAGAGGTCCCTAATGACTACCATGAGGTACACCTGAATTAATAAAATTTTAGATGGTCGGTGGTATCTTAAAAAAAATAAACTTGGTGGCACAACGGCTCATGAAGAACTAGGGCCTAGTGACTTACAACTCTCAATTATTCCTGTGTGCGTGTCTGCAGGAATGGAAGGGACCTACAGTTTATTGCCGAATCCGAACGGCTAAGGTGAGCGGCACTTTTCTATGACAAGAGATATTCTTGGAGGATTTGTCACTTCCTCGTAAGAGGTAGTAGCTAGCTCCGAAAAAAAACTTAAGGTGGAAGCGGCTGGTATTGAACCCCAGACCTATCGCATGACAGTCGGGCTACAGATTGTTTGTTATTAGACTGATAAAAAAAAGTTAAAAAAATCAAGTTAAAAACCTAAAATTCTTAAATAAATAAATCCTCTCGGGAACCAGTATTTACTAAAATTAATTGTTTCTTTTTTCGGCTTTGCTCTCATTCGCATAGGTCCACCTTCGTTACAATACATGCACACTACCTTGATTTCTGTCAACTCTGTCATTTCGAAATAGCCTAAAACCTTCACAATTTTCTAACCGCGAAGAGACATAAACGTTAAAAACTTAGAAATGGTAGACGTTAAGGTCTATCCAACATAAATTGGCAGTACACGTCTTATGGGAGAGCTTTTTCAAAATCAGTAGCGCACCATATTTTAGCACCATACTAAATTGAAAGAACTCCTTCATAAAAAGTGTTTGTCCGCCCGTAAATTTCTGATAGCATCTGACACAAATACTACGTCCTATCGAGCGCACATCTGAGTTCGCACTGAATTGCTGTGGCCTATGGCTGCTGCTGCTATTCAACTTCAACCCCCATAAAATATTGATGTGCATTCAGGGTTACCCATGTCCATTTGGCAACTCGTTCAGATTTTTTTCCTTGTGTTTCTGTTGAGGTGCTTTTGGTTTTAGAGCTTTAAAAAAAGTTTTTAATGATGAGGGTTATCGTAGAGTGTTTTCATCTTTTGCATTTCGTTTAATGTGTGGAAAATACGTTGAAATGCAGTTACAAAATTTTAAGCTGTTTTCTTTGAAAGAGTATTATTTGCGTAGATTTTCGTAGCGGTCAATTTATGTGAAGTAAAGTATTTTTATGTAATTTATTTTTTTAAAAAGTGTATTTTTTTTTAAGTTTTGTGCAATTTATGTTTTTAAGACGGGTAGTTTTTTAAGAATCGTTTGTAAAGTTTTTTGAAAATGTGTGTGCAATAAATTATAATTCAAGTAATATTTACAAAGGTTAAATAAAAGAATAAACATTTAACCAAAGTGTATATTAAAAATAAATTTAAGAATATTTCAAGTGTTGACTGTTTCTTTTGGGCCTTCGTCAGTACCAGACTTCTTTTCTTCATCGTCCTTTAACTTGTGCAATTTGTATTTTCACTCGTGTATTTTTCAAGAGGTGTGTTTTTTTTTAGAGTTTTGTTCAATTTGTATTTTTAAGTCGTGTATTATCTTACCTCATGGTGGTGGGGAAAAAGATAAATGTGTTTTAATTTATATCAATAAAACAATTAAATGAAAATTTCTATCCAAAAAAAGGCGGTAACCCTGCATACCATTCTTTCATATTTGGGTCCATTCAAAATAAACAATACGACAACCCTGTGAGAGCTTTAATAAAGGACAGATTTATGCAATTCACTATAGCCAGAATGAGAGGCAAACGTCCTATCTTGCCTACACTGCCTTTTTTATTTGGATAAGGTATAGTACCTTTATCAAAATAAAAAGAACGGCATATAAAATAAATAAAAGTATTTGGAAAAACCTCTTCCTTTAACGATTTCAAACTAATTTTGTTTACTTATTCTAAGAGCACCTCTCCCATCGCTAAAAATCCTTTAAAATCATTAATATTCCAAAAACTCAAGGTTTCATAAACAGGACTGATCTACTTTCAAAACAAACTCAACCCTTTCTTTTTTAAGGATAAAAAAAATTCTATGAATTCTATTCTTTTTTTTTTTCAAAGAGTTAAAACAATAACTTTTAAGAAAATATTAAAATAAAAACACTCATAAAACACAAAATTAAAAAATAGAATACATAAACAAATATCCTTTTGTAAAAATTGCTCTACTTTTTCCTTTGAATATTATTTACTTTCGTTTAGAATTCTGCATTCATGTCGCGTCGTCGTCGTCATAAAAACATTTATCTTTTTATTACTTCGCGAGCAGAGTGGTGATATTATGAACTCGTTAACCCTTTTAATGAAATGTCACCATTCAGAGAAAGTGACATTGGAACAAGATAACCAAAGACGTTATTGGAAACAGTTCTACATACAAAAGGATTAAAAGTGAAGCCGATATGAGAGGACAAATAATATAATATTGGTCACAAGGGTTTCAGGAATTATTTATGGAACATGTTTCACACTTCAATAAATTTATTTAAATTTCGCTTTCTAACCCTTTTTCGTTTTAAGACATGTCTGCACATAGTGAAATACAAATTAACATGCCAAGTTCTAAATACTTTCACCATCCATATAACCAACAAAATAGAACACATCCATTACAATTAGAATGTGTCCTTGAGTCCTTTTGAATGCGTGTCGTCCATAGAGAAAGTGTTGTTGTTCGTTGAAATACTCTTCTTAATAGCTTTATTGCTTGTTTTCTCTAATTATGGTTAAACTCAGTATTCAACTTCGGGCGAAAGGATAATACAACACAAAGTAATCCTTTTGATCCATGCGGATGATTTTTTTCCAGCTAATTTTAAATTAAAAGGATTACACGATCCATTTACCAGGTATATCTGTAACAATCCATCCAAGTCCTAACAGCGTTTTTGTCTTGCCACTCCAGCCGCGCCGCCATTTTCACTTAATCCTTTTTCAAGGATACTTCGATGTGTATGATGTTTACATTTGTTTTGCTTCGAGGCGTGGTGTTTATCGTTAAAATCAAAATATTGGCAAACCCATTCTAAATATCGAACGCGCATCTTACATATATTTTTTTTTTTTTTTTGGTAATAAGGGATATTTGCATTGGTACCTTGAAATAATCTTACAAAAGAATATAACATTAGGAGTTTTTAACTAAGGACTTTATGACACCATTTCGCAGTTTAAAATTCCACTGAATTCCATCGAATTATACCGAAGGATGCAACTAAAACGTTGCGCTGCAAGGTTATGCGATGAAAGGAGGTAATAATGAATGTGTTTTTTTTTTTGTCGTCGTCGTTTTTTTAAGGATACGCGAGTATTTTGCGAAAAAATATAGCTAACTCTAATGGTTTTATGATTATTTTTTTTTTCTTTCATTTTTTGATTTTCAAAGAACCCTTGTCCTTGTGAATCCTTTTCTTATATGAAGTCAACAACTACCGACCTAAGTGCCAAACAATCGCACTTAGGTCGGTAGTTGTTTAGCAAGATGAGTCCTTTTTTTAAGAATGGCAAAAAATTATGTTGTGGTAGCATTTTAGGGTTTTATGTTCCCTTTTTTTCGTGTTGTTAAAACATCGTTAGATTCCTTTGTGTTGGGTAATAAGTCAGTGGTTATATAAGTTCCGCAAATAATGATTTCTGGTTTATTGCCTTTGGAGTTCTTAGTAATGGGATAAGCCTTTCGCTTAACTCTTTTATGATTGGCAAATTTGTGAGCAGATTTTTTTTTATTATTGGAATTCCATAGAAAAGGGTGAAGAAAATATTTTGTAAGGGTTTATTTTCTAAATTGCTTAAAGGTGCCGTCAAGGATATTCAGAAAATTTCAATTTTTTCTCCTTATTTTCAAGGATGACAAAAATGTATAAGTTTCTATTAAAAACAACACCAACAATAAGAAAACCACACATCAATAGACCAAAAAATGACCCAATTATCGCCCGAATGCCCTAAAAATTAAACCACCGACCTCTGGTCGGTAAAAACTCACAACACGACTAAAGAAACAAACAAAAAACAAACAAAAAAAAGCAAATATTTGCATGGGTCGTTCATAGTACGAGTAGTTCATAATTGTCCAGCTTGTAAAAAATAATTAGGCCAAAAAATGAGAGCACTAAATATGGATGGAAAATTCTAATTTTTTTTTTTTGTTCGAGGGCAGGCGGATTATAATGAAAAACATGGACTTCTGAGAAGGCAAAAAGATTCATGCTGTTTTTAGCGTCACGCGATTTTGTTTTTTTTTTTTTGTTTTTGAAAAATCTGTTTTTGTATAAATTTTTTGTTGTTTATATTATTTTAGTTTTGTTTGCCTGACTGATGGTCTGCAATAAAATATCCAATTTCGATCATAAAACGATTCTTACGTAAGGTCCATTATAGTTTACCTTGAAACTATTTTCGCAAAAACGAGAACAATAAGGTCGGAGGACAGAGGAATTATGATTTTTTGGGCACTTATCTAGGTTGGCCACATAGTTTCGAATTCTAGATACTTACGCAATAATCATACTTCCATGGAATTGGGATGAAACAAAAAATCACATAGTTTTGCTTAGAAGGAACACAAATATTCCAATGGCATAATTCTGTATATGTTGTGTGCATTTGTCAGATCACTTTTGTTGTCAAAATATCAAGCTATACGTTATGTATTATCATAGGAAATAATATTTTCCTATGTGCATTTTAAAAAGTGTGCCTTCTTTTGTGTGTGAATACCAATTTTTAAGGAGAAGTGACCTTTTTTTGAATTCGCCGCAAAAATCCGTAAAACTGGTCTCACACTGTATATACAAGGACTCTGAAGTTGTTGTGATTTTTTTTTTCGTAAAATGACATCCTATCGATTTAACACTTCGAGTGAGAAAATTGGTAGGTTCGTCAATGATTCAAAACAAAAAAAAACACATCTGCATATTTTAATTTTGCATACTTTTTTCGTACGTAGTGAAATTGTATCTTTCTTTTTCGAAGGGTTATTATGTTGGAATGAAGGAGCAAAAGGAATCTTATACCTCTTTAAAGTTGAAAGGTAATTATTACTGAACGATGTGTTGCCACTTACGAACTGTAAACGAGTTAATGAGAACTTTGTTAACGTGTTTTAAATTAACCACCTTGGTTTGGTTCATTTACATGGATATCACTGCTTATTAGAGAAGACTGTATCATTAATTTTGTTTTTATTTTAGTGGCTCAAAAAAAAGAAAAATAATCAGAGAAATAGCACCAAAGAAAGGCAATGTTTTGAATATTAATTGTTGGCAATTTTTGCGATGGAATTTTTACATGTTTTTGCTATAAACCGAATTCCTGGTACGCAAATTTAAAACGTGATTAATATATGTACAAGTACATACCTATATAAGATTTATTTAACCTATGTACATATGTATATGTAAATATCTACAATTCGTGAAATAAATTTTTTTTTTAATTTTTTTTTTTGTAAAAATATTATCGGTTCGGAAGAAAAACGACACAATTCAAAAAATTTTATTTTCTGAGCTAACATTGCATTTTTGTGAATCAATTGCAAAATTACCACACTTTAATGCAATATTTGGAGCTTAATAAGCTATTCGGTGATCTTGATATTTTAACAAATTAATTGAAATTCAAATTTTCATTAAATTTTCTGTTGCCTACCTTGAAAAGTGAAATTTGTTGAGTTGTGTCGTTCTTCTTCCGAACCGACGATATGTAAAGGTACTGTTTATGCGGCTCTGCAGAGTCAAGACAATCCTCCATTAGGTATACTTCACGCATCCAGAGTTTTTTTTTTTTTTTGTATTAAAGTCACACGATTCACATTGATGCAAACTTAATTTTAATAGTGATCAAAATGTTCCCATTTTCTTCCAAAAAATTAATCCAGAGATCAATTTTAACAATAGTGCTGGTTGACAGATTTATCAGTTTAAAGAATTTTCCTCTCAACAAATCCTTTGTTGGGTTAGCATTTTTATTTAAGACTTTATTATGTTTTAGGTTCCTAGCGTTGAAAGTCTCAAAAGTTCTCGTGAATATTCTTACTTCTAGGGCAAGTATTGTATTCGTGTAAATAATACATGCTCGTGAAGTGAAGTGAACAATTTGACAGTGGAGAAAGTGAATACATATTTGACCATATTTATCGCTTGTATACAAACTTGCAAATTCGTTGTGAACGTTTGACGTTTAAAACCAAATCAAAGTGTTCCCGTACATTTTGCACGGGAATTAGTTAACCGCTCGTGAACGAAAACTTCACTTTTTCTCCAAACGGATTCATGAGCACGTTCACACAAAAATGCAAAGTTGTATGGTTCACAAGTGGTATGTAGGTACTAGGCTTAACCTTCTGCGAAAATATGAGGCACAGAGCATAAAAATAGAATATGTCGAAACCAACAAGCAATATAAAAGGATATGCAAAGCAAAAAAGAAAGCTCACTTTGAAAAACTGGCATTCCAGTTAAGCCAAAGCAGAGATTCGGCTGAGTTTTGGTCATTAACAAGAAAATTATCTGGAAATTATACTTCAAAAGATACTGCTATCACTCCGGTGGAAAGATTGCGTGAACACTACACCTCCCTTTTGTACTTGCCGAATCAGATTAAATGGAACTTTGCACAGCCTCTTGTCAAGGACGAAATTGTAGATAAGTGGAAGAAGTTAAAATGGTACTGAGTTCTGAATTCTAGCTGAGTTTTTGAAATACAGCACAGATACTTTAAAAGAAAATTTAACCAAAGCGCTGATCATAATTTTCAATTTTGGAACTCTACCTGAGCATTTTTATGAAACTTTGATTTTCCCGATATATAAAAAGGGTGATCCGCCGTCTGATCTGACTAACTACAGAGCCATATCATTCTTGAACTCAACGGTAAAAAAAAACGCTAACAAAAAACTCAGTGAGTTTTAGGCGGGATTTCGTGCTGGTTATTTGACAGTTGAAAACATCTTCGTACTTATCTATAGCTCAAATGAAGTTGAACCAAAATCAAAAACTGTTCACATTGCTTGTGGATCTTAGAGCGGCTTTTGATACAATAAACCGAAATGCGGTGTTCTATAAGCTACACAATTTAGGTTTATCCTCGTAGTTTGTCAGAGCCCTAGAAAAACTTTATCAACAATCTACGCCATATAAGTATTGTTAAAGGAAAGGAGCCTTCAGAAAAACTAGAAATAAACCATGGAGTTAAACAAAGCTGCAATCTTAGCCCTCTACTATTCGCACTCTTTTTAGATGATCTTGTGGACTCACTTACATGTGGAGTAGAAATTGGCAGCACAAAATAAACTTATCGCTGTTAGCTCGAAATAACCCCTAGATATATGTATTATCTTGAGTCGGACTTACCATCACTGTTTAACTCATCGCTAAAACAACATGCTGATTATTTATCAAGAGTATGGTTAAAATGGATGAAATACGGCTACCAAAGCAGATTTTGCGATATGCAGTGCAAAAGAATATACTTTTTGCCAAAAACTGGAGTAAACTAGCTGCAGATTGTGGTATAGTGCTGAACTTATCGGAAGTTAGACAACTGATGAGAATGAGAGATACTCTTTTATTGAAAAAGCCCGTGAGTCAACTTTATTACTCGAAAGTAAAGTATAATTTAAACGAAGCAAATTACTTCAACAGCAGTTTTGTCATGTATTTTGATCGGAGCAATTTTCAAAATAAGAGGAGAATTAATAAGCCTTAATTATTCACCGCATCGAACCGAATGAACTGGCAACTGTGATTTATGCAACCTGCATGAGAGAGAAAATATCTTTCATTTCATTGGAGTATGCCCCATGTTGAAGGAGATAAGACGATCTTACTTTGGAAAAAATACTCTTGAAATTAATGAAGTTTTAAAGTATCTAAACGGGTTGGACTGGAAGATTCTGTTCAGCTACTATCAAAAGGCCAGCGCTTATAGACGAAGAATAACCACAGAAAGCTTTTAAAATTGGAACTGTTTGGTTTTTATTTTCCCCTTCAAAAGACTTTAGTTATAGGTTAAACATTTTAAAAGCTCCGAATGCAGTAATATTCCATAAAGATGCTCAAGAATGGCTCTATTGAAAGAAAGAGAAGGAGGCTATTGCCCTCAGTATTGGGGGCAGCAGGATGGTTTTCTCTGCTGCCCGCTTTGATATTGATGGATGAATGACTGACTTCAATAAATATTTGATTGAATTGAGACTTTTGAATAATATATATTTTAAAGTCGTCACTATAGTGTCTTTGTCACTTAGGCTCCTACAAGCCTCACTTACGTCTTCAATATAGCTAAAAGTCATGCCAAAAAAAGAAGGATTGTCAAATCGTATGCGATTAAATTTTATATTATGATTTACTTCCTATTTTTTTTGACATGTGGGATAGTTTGGAAGGGCTTTAAGCAAGTCATTGCCTTTTTGAATTCAATTGTAATCATTTTTGTTTCCATATAAACTTATCTTAGCTTGAGTCACTTTCTATTATTTATGCAAATTCACAAAAAAAAAACCCAAACGTTCATCATAGTGCAGGAAAGATAAACTTTTTCGTTGAATGGAATGCAGGAAGTGTATACGATAATAACGGAAGGTTTTGATACGCTGAATTCTCAGTATATTTGAAAGCAAAACTCGGGAAATTTAGCTTTACTTCATATTATATGACACATAACGAATTTGTTTCAAAAAAAAAGGTTGAATTTTTATCAGTTCTAAGTTAATTGGATGGGTACTGCCTCTTACTAAGAATTAAAAAAATCCTCTAACAGTATTTCCTGTAATGAGAAAGTGCTTCTCACCTTATTTCCTTTATTCCTGTGGACCTAGAAATGGTAAGAATTATAACGGCCATATTATTCACTGAATACATCCAGAATAAAACTTAAATCTGGGTTTAAATCATACAAATTCAATGTAAAAATTCATCTGGATTTAAGTTTAAATCTGAATTTAACGAGTGAATAATATGGCCGTAAGTCTCTGGGCCCTGGTCCCTCACGAGCTGGCCACGCCACCAAAATGTATTAACTTCCCGAAGGAAGTTATTGTATTTGGTCTGATTTTTCGAATCGTAAATTTTGTCTCTGAAATCTGAAACCATCATTTTATGAAAGATAACGGTGTAGTGTGTGTACGTAAGTTCGTACCTTCTTACAGTATTTTCGAGGTTAAGTATTACAACATTTTAATTATTTTTATATATTTTTAAAGACGATGCATAATTGTCTCTAAATTTAACTTTCGTACTTGTTATTCAACGTTGGAGTCTTTAAATTAAGCAAGAATATCCGTCTTAAACGTGATTTTCAATTTTTAAAGTCTAAAATTTTATGAAAAATTTTACAATTTTGAAAAACATTATTCGACAAAGATATTTCACAACCTCTAGAAAGTTTTAATATGTTTTGGCGGAGTAAATGCCATAGGAGAGGCAAGAGGGCTGTCTTAAAGCTAAACATTCCATTCAACCACATTAGGTACAGGTGAACTTTGACAAGCTATAACTTAAAGATGAAAAAAGTCCCAGAGATCTTTAATACCTCATTTTGTAGGTATTTTGATTATCTAAAAGTTTTTCAATTGCATTTTGTTACAAAGTAAAATCCAGGCGAGTTATTAAATGAAAACAAAACGAGCAATTGTTTCAATATGGCGACTTTTTCCTAACCCCTACAAAATAACCAGCTATATTTCGTTATGACAACTTTTTTCTGAAAAACTATAGCTGTACGAAAAAAAAGGTGTCATGAAATTACATAAGCTATAACTTTTGCCCTCACATTTTTTTTTTAAACACTGATAGTTTTTGAGAAATTTTCAAAAAAATGAAATTCAACCCTTTTCACCGTAAAAATGTTTGCCTCGGTCCAAATTTAGGGTACTTTTTGGAAAATGCTTAAGATACACAAATAAACACCTCCACCAAAATTCAGCTTTGTCGGAATTTTTTCGAAGCGAAATTTTAGTTTTCCTGGCCTAATTGTATATATTGCTCAATTGAGTCTAAAGTTATTGGAATTTCTATTGCTATTTTGTGAATTAACTTCTAAAATTATTTAAAAATTGCACCGCAATAAAATGGAGACTTGAATCAATTTTTCAGCATTTTATTTAGGCTCCATAAGACTAACTTATGTTTAACTATTTCTTAAGGTTCAATTAGGTGACAATATAAATAATAATTCATGCTTGAACTAGCGTTGAACCTCAATTAATCTCCCAACATTGAAATCCGAAATTGTCGTAAAACAATTCTAAAACCAATTTAAATCTATTGCAATAAAGAATTTCACCATTTTTAACTTTTTATGTCACACTATCAATTCTTGGCTATAATGCTATAAAAGAAAAAGAAATATTCAAACATTTTTTGCAAGAAAATATTCTTTCTCCAAAATAAACCAAACGAGAAAACATATTAAAAAAAAAAAAATATTTCTTCAAGGAAAAATCGTGTATGGATTTAACTCATGATTTCCTGTTTAAATATATAGTTTCGTTTTCTTGACCAGACGGCATCACGATGAACTTCCATTCGACTATATTGACAGACATATAACACGAAACACGCCATTAGCTCGCACTCTAAAGTCCAGTCCGAACTCAAATAAAAAAAAACTTTGTCTCTCTCGAATACAAGCTTAAAATGGCAATAGGATAGGATGACCAGTCTAGAGGGCTTAATCGTGTGGTGTTATCTTATACACCAACAAGTCCGTTTGTAAAATAATCGTGACCCACAAAAATGAGCAGAGTAGTTTATAGGGTGTCCTCGTCTGTTGTTGTCTGTGAGAAATTAAAAGGAAAACAAAGCAACAAAAAAAAAATAAAACCTTGCTATAATCCAAAGTGACGATGATCAGGCCATCTCACGACTGACATCGATCCCAGTGAAAATAAGCGTGCCAGCGGGCACAAAGATATGTGTTGTTGCTTTACAATCTACAAAGCCTTCCTATCTGGCTACTGAGTCAAGACCGTGGTGGTGTAGATAATTTATGCAGCAGTTCTTGAGTTTTTTTTTTTTTTTTGTCGCGTCTTCTGTTTTTTAGTTTAATCCACGACAGCTTGAATGGAAGAAGGTATTTCTATATATAATATGGAATGGAATGATTGGTTCATCCCGGATTATCAGGACCAATTTTTATCAGGGTTAGGAGGCATACACAAGTTGGTATACCTAGGTCTGTCAATAAGTTGCATCGTATCGCATCGTCCTCTGTTGAAACGTGAGGACAGCTCTTGAACTGCTTTATAGTCAATTCGATTAGCGAAGTTATTGTGTGCATTCAAGCTGAATACACTGGTCACGATTCTCTAAATGGGCATACCTACCTATCCGTATGAGTAAAGTAGTAAATATTTCTCCTTATAAACCAAGGCTAAATCATTTAAGAAACATGTCGAAATTAAATATCCACCAGGGAGTAGTCTACACGCATTTGAGTGATGTGTTTGTGCATCGTCATCATCATCAGTGGAGTCTTTTGATTGAGTTAACCTTGAAAACAGTCTAATGAGAACTCTCTGTAGATTATCATTAAGATGTCAAATGAGTGAAAGTATCTAAGTCCAAAAGGACTTACAAAATTATTACAGCTTGACAAAAATTAGAATATTAAAAGGTGCGTATCTATCAATGTTTAGGTTGACTATAATGAAAAATCTTACAAAAAAATATTCAAAACTAGTTAACTTTCAATAACTTTAAACTTTATTTTAAGGAATGCATAAATTCAACCCTTTAATAAATCAAAAATGTGTTTCTAGTTAAAATGAATGATTTTGGTGCTGGTGGAGCCATCTAATCGAACTTGTATGTCTTTCATAATGCGTCTGCTATTATAAAAGACAGCTAGCTATAAGCTATGAATCACAATGAATACAGTGAAATGTCTGCGGTTGGTGATAATGACAGAATTCTTCGCTAAATGATTCAATTTTTTTTTTTAATTTAAACGGGAAAACAGATTTTGCATTTAAACGCACAACGTTTATATATCCTTAAATTGATGACTTAAGTAATGTGTTTGAGGCACAAAATTTTTTATCTGTCTTATGGCAAAACGTAGTTTTTCTATAAATTTAGTGATTCAATCATTCAATGTATGGTTTGAGGAATTATCAACTTTTTTTCGCGCTAAAACTGACGGAAATGGTATATGAGACACTCTACGAATTGGAATTACCTTTAAAATAATTCTTAAGTCGAAAGAATCTGAAGTGAGTTGAATTACTTATTTTAAGATATATCCAATGATAAATTTACTTCTTCTAAAATAGTATGTTTACATTCCGAACAATATTTAGATATCTAATATCAATCAACTCTTAACCCACTTCTTGATGTATTATTTTTTTTAGTGATGTTAAATTGTAACGATTAGCTGTCACCATCGGCATAATCTTGTAATCTTGTAATAATTTAGATATTTAAGAGTTCAGACATACTGATTTTATAAGCGTTTTGTGCATTAAATGAAGAACTCACAGTTTCGTCATTAGAAAAATTCCAAAACTTCTGCTAAATTTA
The DNA here is from genome assembly GCA_947049315.1 of Epistrophella euchroma. NCBI lineage: Eukaryota > Metazoa > Arthropoda > Insecta > Diptera > Syrphidae > Epistrophella > Epistrophella euchroma. The sequence goes on along the minus strand of OX346247.1, from coordinate 15,049,184 downwards.
ACGCAAAGTAAAACTGTATTCACATAGGTGTGTAATGAACTGAAAAAAGTATTTCGTTTCTAAGTTAAAGGTACAAAAATAAAGTCAGCAACTCGCATTTTTGATTTCTTTAAAGGCATAAACGAACCAAGTCTGATAATATTCAGTTTTAGAAACTGTTTTCCACAAAAATAAAATTCTAAAATTTTATAATATACTATAATTGTAAAATTCTTTAAAAAAATAAATTTATTGTGTTTGTTACTTTTTTCAAAAATATTATTTTCTTGAATGAAAATTTTTCGAAGAAAAAATAAACCAAGTCATATTTTTTATTTTATTTTTGTGAATATTTTATAACTCTAATTAATGGAAGTTTATTAACTTAACTTCTAAATATTCGAACTCCATTTTTCTGACTTGGTTGGATTACGCATTGAGTCCTCCATATTTTTAAATTTGAACACATACCATTTACCCTTTTCTAGTGATAAAATCGATTTTTGAACTTCCCATTGGAACTAATTGTTCTAACTCGAACTTCGATACGATAACTTAATTTTTTTATAACTCGAACAATATTATTTGGCAGCAGCGTTTAGAGTTCAAATTTCATACAATTTTTCGCTGATAACTCGAACTTTTTTAACTCGATTTTCTCTTTAACTCGAACAAAAAAAAAATGGCGTACGCCTCAAACAAGTCAAACTTCCATTTGAAAACGAGCTATACCTTGCCTTCATACTTACATATTTGTAGGTTTGAGAAATTTCACTTTTTTTATTTGGCTAGTTTATATTTGAGAGAACTCAGAGGAATACGTATTCTCAGAAATATAAACAAAATTCCTCATTTTTTGACAGAAAAACTGAGGAAGGTTTTTTTGGATTCGTTGCTCAATTATTTTTTGTCGCAATAATCAAATAAGAAAGAAAGGAAAAGAAGGTGTTTTTCATCTTGTTTATATTTAATGCTACTTCTCTTTCAAAGTTACGAAAAAAAATTACTGAGCGCTCTAAAATATAAACTGGCCAATTAGATACCAAGTTTCGTTGCTGGTTAGAAGTTTTGAGTACACGTCAATAGTCAAGCGATAGAAAACTTATTCAAAAAAGCCTGGTTTTGGCCAATATTCTACATGGAAAGAAGAAAACGGCATTCCTATACTTTTCTGCAATAATGTTGATGAAGATCTAATTTTAATGGAAGCTGAATATGATAAATGCGGATGAAGCAAGTTAATATTACAATAAACTTCTTGACGATTATATGAAGGTAGATAACGATATTTGCACATGGCCTTTACTACAGACAAGGACATTATTGAGCTCTATAGCTCCAAATCTTTAAATCTGACTTTAATTGATATAGAAATTGATGACAACACTTCGGTAGAGGAATTTATTCAACAGACTTCGAAGCGTGTTTCAGCACATGCATTAGAAAATTTGAATTTATAATTGCAAACTTGTGACGATACAATAGATATATTTTATGTAGCTTAAAAAAATTAGAATCTTTTTTCTTGAGAAAAAAACAATCAAAAAAACAATTCTCAGATTTAAGTCACTAAATATATGCAATTAACTTTGTATATCTATAATCTATGGTGTAATCAATTATTTTTAGAGAGATATCTGTCTGATCGTGATATATCGACTTCGGGTAAATTTTATTTTAGAGATAATAACATCATAACGTGCAGAAAAAAAATCAAGCCACAGTTTTGTTTTTGTAACTCAAAAAAAAAAAAAAAAACAATCAAAATTGTTGAAAATGTTTTTCGGCCCGAATGTCTCAAGAACAAACTGATTTCGATTCTAGGACAATCTTATTCTATACCTACACATAATAACATATTCAAAAAGTGATAGGATTTCTAAAAACATTCCAGGGAAACTTGATTACATATTAAACATCTGAAAAGGTTTCCGACAACGGCTTTCTAATTTCCAAGAGTACTTGCTTTTAAAAATAATCAAGAACTATCAACGCAGTAAAATACTATATTCAAATTATATATTTTTAAATGTTTCGCCACTGAAATTTGAGCTAATGCCTAAGCGGATGAACCAATTTACAATAAATATAGTACAGGGCATTACGATTTTGATAAAATTTTGCATCTGCAATGATTAAAGTGGTTTTAAGAGTTTACCGTTTCAGATTTTAGACAAATAATTCGAATTACCAGCAATAGGGTTTTGATGTTTTTTTGAGCAAATTTGCTTATTTTCGAGTTATTCATGTACAAGCTGCAGATGGATATTTTCAAAATGCGCACAAAAGCCAACAGAAAAATCAGGGCCTATCTATGGAAGATCAACAATTTAATAATTTCTTAATTTAAAATCGATATAAATAGGTAAAGTTAACATTTTTGCTACTTTTCCATATGATTTAGAATTTAGTCGATGATCAGTTTGAATGAGAAGTTCTACATGTGACAGTAAATATGACTTTGTACTCGCTGTATGTGTCGTCAAACAGAGGCTAAAAAATTGGAACATGAAAAAGGGTAAACACCGTGTATTCAAGATAATTCAATGCTGTAAATTTTGTTTGATTTTTGGAAAGGTATTTGCACAAGACTGACTAAAAAAATAGTAAAAGGACCTTTTATTTTCGCCCTGTAGTGAAATGATTTTTGCTAGGCAGTTTTGTTAGTTAAAAACATATTTAGCGCATTTTGATTCTAAAATGCCTGTAAAATAAAATTAAAAAAAAATATTTAGCTCCCTTTTGAAAATCGCGCCCATAAATAGCCTCGTTTTGATCCCAAACTCACAATTAAAACGATATAACTTATTAATTACCTAATTCACCATCTGATAGCTCTCTTTGATACGCAAATTTCAAATTTATCAAGAAAGAAGTATTTCAAAGAATAAAGTCTTCTTATAATGAAAGCTTTCGATGTTAGGTCATTGTACTGATAGGACTCATCTTATCTCTGAGCAATTGTTTATTTCTTAATACACAGGGCTGATAAGGAAAATGTCTTTATAACAATTTTCTTTTCAATACTTTCACCCAACATTTCTTTCAAAAATCTCTAGAAACAAGTATCTCTTACTCATGTAGTAGGTATACAACTCCATCTGACGGAACAAAATGTTAAAATATTTTTCGATTTGTCTGTCACGCTGAAAACATAGAATCATAGAATCCAATTCAGAATTTGTTTTCTCCTCCTTCAGTACCTACCTACCTTCTCGGAAACTGTCTTCCTCTTTTTGCAATTTTCTTCGTTGAAGAGTTGCAAACATTAACCCAATACCGAACTTCTTATGTTCAGTCTTACTCGGCTATAATAGATATTATTTTGAAAGGAATGATGTACCTACTACGGCGTATATTTGTTGCTAAATGTTATTCATGCGTCAATCGTAAAACAATAAAAACATCAACTCTCTACAAATATACAGCACACGTTTACCACCATACCATAACCCATCTTCTTGGGCCTACCTGATTTCACCTTGACGCGAATCATCCACACATCGTATATACCTCTTTCCTTCCTTCAAAAACTCTTTCTTTTGTAACTCTATACTGCCATCAGGGAAGGGATAGAGGTATAAATGCAATATAACCAAGCCGTGTTAACCCTTAATAAAACCATAAAATCCTTCAATTTTAACTCCCTGGCCTAAGGTATTATAAGGCAGCATGACTGTCAAAGGATACGACTAGTTTATCTATTCATTGAATTCTGTTTCTTGGATAGATGAATTGCTAGAAATTTTGCGTTTGTCTCACTCATTAAGGCATTTTGGTCTGCGAAATTGTGCAGTTTATCATTTTATGACAATTTTTGGCAAAATAAGGATTTTTGAATTCTTTCTCTTTCTGTATATAGTCTTTCTGTTAATTAACCATTCGAAATAAATTCATTGTTTTGCCAAGGATATTGCGTTTACCCGTTAGAATTGAACGGTTTACTGTTGGTGATGTTTTTGGCAAAATCATTGTTCTTCTGTGATGTTGTTTCCACGAAAAAAGGCTAAGAGTTCGATCGTTTTTTACGTAACATTTTATTAACATTTTTTTTTTAAATTAGCAAAATACAGAATCCTTGCAAAATTGCGTAAAAAATAATTCGTTTTTTATAAAGACTTCGCCGAAGAAGTTTACCTTCCTAGAAATAGGATTCACACTAAAAAAAAAAAAAAAACGAAACAAAACCTCAAAAAATTGTTACCTACCTAAAAATAAGTGTTTTCCTGATTTTGTTCTTCAAAGCAAAACTACGACTCACCGAAGGAGTTATTTGTGAATATATTTGTCATGGGATTCGTCGTCCATATCGAAAAAGGGTTTACCTGGTGTTATGAGCGTGATGGAAGGGTTCTTCTTTTCGGTTTCTATTCATTTTTATGGCAAGGGTTATAACACCATCAACGCCGCGATTGTAATGGCATACGATGTACCTGTGCCTGTGCTAGAAAGGATAATGTTTCTTTTAATCCTTTTATGACAAACAAACATAAGAGAAAAAAAGATGATTTTCCAAGTTTTATGGGTGTGTGGTTTAAGCCCTTTGATGCGCATGATCATCCAACTAATAAAATTAAAAATACTTTTGTTCTATGGATTGAGGTGAGGAAAAGGATTAAATCCTTTGGGAATAGACAAAAATGACCACGAATACTTTATTTTTCTGACCAGACAGAAGCATATCTAAAGCGATTAGCAATTTTGCTAATTTTTCGGAAAATAATAGATATGTATTACAATCCTTTCGCTTTTGAATTGGGTTCATGGTAAAGAATGTGTGTGCATGACTTTGTGTCGGGGCTCAAGGTATTTGGAAGAGTTTAAGGAAAATATTTGCAAACACCAATGAACTTATTATTGTTAAAAATTTTTGACTTGTTAATCCTTTTAATTCTAGCGAAATTTCTAGATATGATTCATTCCCGTTTTTGATTTTATCTTTCAGTTCAGAAATATTTAAGCATACCAAATTTAAAATGTTATTTTTACCTCTGAAGTCTATAGAAAAATGTCTCCGTGGTGTCTATTTATATTTTGAGGTGTTGAAATTAAAAATATATACATAACAACCGAAAAATATTGTGATCGAAATAAGCACGCAGCTTTCTGCGCCCACCCAAGTTGTCTATATGCCAACTTGAATATGTGCGATAAATTTTAAATAAACAATTTCTTCAATCTTCCTCACAAAAGCAACTTTTTTGTTAGTTAACTATTATTTGTTTTCTGACGAAAATGAAATATAGAATTTGATTACGTCATTTAATACATATGTACCTACCAACAAATTTTTGGTATTATGTTTAGGTACAAGATTATTTTCAAAATCGAAAAACATTCAATTTCATTTTCACTTAAAATCGTTTTCGAAATATTTTTGTTTTTTTTTTTTGGCAAATTTATTTTGGTTTGAAAATAGTCTATAGAAATTTTCTGATTTCAAACAAGAAAACTCAACCGATATACTGCCAATATTATTTTTGAGAGAAATTGTCATGCGAGAGTGGACATCCAACTCTGATAAAGTTAATGTTTTTTTATTAGGATGTCGATTCTTTTGACTTGTATCAAAAATATCAATCTTGTCATTTAATTGCTCATAAGTCATAACACTTAAGCGCTTTAATAATTATGTATTAATTTCCTGGAAAACCTTAATTTTTGAACTTAACTATTTTTATACCTAATATCAATAGTTGTTTTCTAAGTTTAAGCCTAGTACGCTGCTGATGCGGAACGAAATTTTTTCTTTGGTCTCCAACATGACAACGAGATGCTTACGAAAATAACAACGAAAAATTACCCCTTGAAAGTGTCACCATTTGCAAAAACAAAAAACAAACACAAACGCATATACAAATCACAAAAAGCCATGTTGTAATGAAAGAAACAACAAATACAAACACGAATAGAGACCAACTGTCACTTTTCCGCACATAGTTAATGGCCACGTTCATCACCACGTTTTTGACAGATCTAAAAATTCAGTTCTGAAAAACGTAACACTGAACGCACAAAAAAGTCTGAAATTATTTATTCTGTTTTTATTATTTTTTGCACTTTAAAATCAAAATCCGAAAAGCAATACGATCAGACCACACACCAAAAAAAAAAACTAGATCAAGAACTGTTTTTTTGTTGCTTTAAGCTGTCATCTCAATTTTCAGATAGAATTTTTCATCTGAAAATTCAGAAAAAAACGTAAGAAACGTAACTAAATGTCAATCGACGTCAACTGAATTTTTATGACTGCTGGCCAATCAGAAGCTCTAAAAATGACAGTTCAGAACTGTCAGATGTGCTGTTGAACGCGGCCAATGGTACAGGAAATTAATTCTGTGCGAAAAAAGAGGGGAGATCTAATCCAAATAATCTGCTACAATTATCGATTTCACTCATTGAACAGCGCAAGCGTACCGCAGAACGAAAAGCAGAACGAAATTTTTCGTTTGTGATTTCGTTGTTTAATTTTTGTATGGGATTTTTCGTTTCGCATCAGACGCATACTAGGCTTTAGTATTGATTATGTGATTATAATAGGTGATATCAATAAATTGAGTTCCTCCAATTTCCCGAGCATATATGTAAATAAAATTCTCACTCAGTTGTAGTGTCACGACTACAAACTCGACAAAAACATTTATTTTAAAAACTCTAATGGTTTTGTTGAAAAACTTGGGGGTTTCGCCCGACCATTTTCGTTTTGCTAGTGCTCAAATTCTATGACCGTTTAAAAATTAATTTTCAATTTAATTTTCTGCACCAATATTACCTCATTAATTTCGTTTTTTAATTCCACTGTCTTTACGTTGTTTTACTTTAATTTCAATGCGTGACTGCTTGTATTTCAGCAGTACTTTTAAATTTTGAAATAATATTATTTATCGAAATTTTCACAAAAGAAAATATTTGTCGATTTTTTTAAAAAAAATTTGAACATTTTTTTTTTTTTTTTTTCAAAATAGCTTTTAACGGCATTAAGTCCATGAAAATTGGCGTTTCGTCTCGGCGATCTCACTTGGACTCATCAGTTGACTAGTGAGGGCCTTGTCAAAACGCAATTTCCATTAAGTTCAGTTCATCTTACATAGATTTCATAATGAATACCTAGTGCCTTGACGGCACTCACTGAAGTGGTGACAAAGTGGAGTGGCAGTGGCGTGGTGAATAAGTAGCAGGTGGAATTGTTAAAACCTATGTATTTAAATGATGACGCGCTCATTAAAGTGGAGTGGCGGTGCGGTGTGGTGTGGCATTATATTTAGCAGGTGGTGTGTTGCCATCACTCTGCCGCCACATATCTCAAACATGTTTAATTTTCAAGTGGCAAGTGAGTGGTTACGAAGTGGATTTTTCTTCTTTCTAAACTCGGCTTCAGTTGTGGATAGTTAAATAAATAATTTAGCTTTTTTTCGCCAAGAATTACACATTCCCAGAAAATTAAGTGTGTACCTACAAATAAGTGACATTTGAGCTTTATTCGTGTTTGTATTTTTTGTTTCTTTTGTTAATACATATGTATATGGCTTTTTGTGTGTTTTTGTTTTTTATTTGGTGACACTTTCAATGGGTACTTTTTCGCTGTGGTTTTCGTAAGCTGTCGTGTTGGAGACCAACAAAAAATTTTGTTTCGTATCAGCAGCATACTAGGCCTTAGACAGAGATATCAGGGCCATTTTTACAGTGCATACACCTACCGAAATAAGGTATTTAAGCAGATTTCAATATTAGACTTTAGGCTTGGTTTTAAAGTCTGAGTACATGGCTCTTCAATGACCAATTTGGGTGACTTTTGTGCAAATAATTTGGGTTAGTGTGCACTGAAGTATTGAGACTTTAAAAGAGTAGTTGATACTTAAATGGAAATTATTTCAAAATTCCTAATATTTATTTCTTAAAAGTTTGGCGTTCATCGTGAGGGTGCAAGAAATTTCAATAAATTAGCCTTCTTCTTAAATACATATGTATTTTTGAATTCCTTCATTGTGTTGGTCGTAACTCTCTTCAGGTCTTCAATTTTTATGGCAGCAGACATATTACAAACAATTTCCCTATATACTGAAGAAATTAAGGTATGGTGAACTATTATTATTTTTATCGTGGGAGATTAAATAAATGGGGTGTGAAGGCGAGCATTGACCAAATAATAACATTTAAATATTATATTATCACCTCATTCGGTATTAATAAAAAAAACTCATCTTGATGCTACTTTAAAGGACTTAAATACATATTATTTATATCAAAATAAAAAAAAAAGTTAAAAAACAAAGAAAATCCGAAGGTCAACGAAGCAACAGCATATAGCATCAGCAGTCAGTAACATATTTGAATTTCCGAAAAACAAATTCCTTTCAAAAGAGCACACCTACACGACAGTGCCGTAAATAAACCTATCATTGGCTTCCGCCTCCGATTATTATTATTGTTGTCTTAGCATTTTTTCTTTTTTTATTAAACAGAAAAAAAAAAAAAACAAAAATAATAATAAAACCTACCTCAGATTCGAATGACTTGAAACTTTTATTTTTTTTTTCAAAAAAAAAAAAAAAAAAAAAAAATATTCCTCGAGCAAAAAATCGAGAAATTTTCAAATTGCTTTATGTTATCCACTTTCGAGTCGCGTGTGGAACGATTTAGTCAAATTTAGATTGCCCCTTCTCCTTGCATCGTCCGCCTTTTAGCCAGTAACCAGCGTGAATCATCTCACCTTGTTTTCGTGAGAACAAAATATTTATTCGATATAAAATTTTCGACGAGCAATGGCGTGGCGCAGCGAGGCAACGGACGATGCCGACGGCGAATTGAAGGTGGATAATAGAATGATGGTGGAATGGGATATATTTTTAGGTTATTGTGGTGGCGGCAGCAGCTACGGCGGCGGCGGCGTCGAATGTGAGAAATTGAGGCAACAATTCAAGGTATAATAACAATAAAAATATTTCTCACGTGGGCATCATCATCAGCAGCAGAAGCGACAGCATTTTGGACAGCCGCCAAACGAATCACACTTAAACACACTATCAGCGTGAGTCTGAGGCTGAGCAGCGACAGCGAGCAGCTCTCTCTCTCTGCTGCTTTCCTTTGTGTAACGATTTACCTTTTGCAAAGCTGTGCGGCTAAGTCTATAAATAACGCGGAGCGGCAACGTTCTTTTCGTTTTGGCACCGGCTATAACAACACTTGTTTTCTATTTACACCTTCGCCATCGGACCATCGGGCCATCTGCCCGTTTATTGTTGGCAATTCATTGCCATCGCCACGATAGAGTTACCTGGATGCTGCCACTTCTGCCATTATAGCGCGCATCACACAACACAATTTGGTTATATACCGATCGACGAAACGATCGGTGGCGGTGGTGGCGATAAAAATCACCCAACTTACCATCCGCGGAGCGTTTTACTCACCGTCGTCGTCGATATAATTATATTCTAAATCTTATTTTTAGCGCCCGTTCGTCCACCGTTTAAGATTTTGGCCCAAGTTGTGGCCAAAATAGTCTATGCGATGCTCGCAATTTTGCTGATGGTTGATCGTTTCACCAAGGAGCACCTTATGGCTTGGATTGATCTGAGAGCGCAGCGTACCTACATATATTAATGGCAAAGGGTAGGCGGTGTGAGCCCACTTCAATGAGATATTTTTATAATCGCATCACATTCGCGGTCGTTTTGTTTATCTATCACGAACAACGATGCGATTCTCGTGATTAGTTTGTTGTTTGATTTTGTGTATGGCTTTGGCTAAGGAATGTGGTGGCGGCGAACTAAAATAGAGTCAGACGCAAGTGGAGTCCTTTCGTGGTAATTCTTAAAATAGAAATTACACGATACAACTTTTGCCAAAAATATATAAACCGTATTCTTAGAAGTTTGTTGGTCACAAGGTAGTCGTATTGCTTTTTTTTTATCATATCGTATGTCGCATCTATTATGGCATAGATTTCAAAGATCATGAGGTTTTTGCTATTTCCGCTTAGAATGAATGAATGAATCACACTTGTTTAATCGAAGTAGGTTATTTTGATAGCTTTTTCTCTCTTTAAGATCCGAACTCCAGGGAAATATTAAAAGCAAGATCACTCTCTTAATATTCACACTCGAAGAGAAGGTATTTATGCCTGGTAGAAGTCTTAGTACAAGATTAGTCACTGTGAATCATATATAGTTTGGTGTGCTACGCTCGTTAGTTTTGAGCTCTGACATTTCCCTTTCAGTGTGAATCACATTAGTCACTTCATTTGCCGTTGGCTATTGCTGCTTGTTAAAGTTGATGGTGGTGTTTTTGTGGAGTGACGACGAACGACGACGACAAATGACGCCGATCAAACAAAATAGATATTTTCTTGGCCTATCGTATCGTGGCAATTTTTCCAGAGTCATTGTGCAATATTCGCGACGACAACGCACGCTGCAAAATATTCGAGAGCAATTTTTGTTTGACTTTATCTGGTAGTGACGAAGCAAAATAGGTAGGTACATGTGTACGTATGATAACATAGGAATTACGTGGGTCCATTTCCAGAGCGTCATTTAGCCCTGAATGGGGTTTTAGGGATTTTGTTTTGAATAAATTATTATGCATGCGTCGAAATTTGAAGTGCATATCAGTAACGTTGGCTGATAGTACAATAAATTAAAGGTTGTTGTTTTTCAAACAGTAATGGAACTTTTTATTTAATTTTTTTTTAAGTTAGTTTTTATCAAATTTAACTTTTTGATTTATTTCTGACCTTTTGAACATCCTAAGTCGGTTGTATAGTTATACATCTACGCATTAAAAATAAGACCTTAAACAGAATTAAAAAAAAAATAAATAATTTAAGCCATATATGTACAACTGTACATTCATACATATGTTCGTATAAATATTCTTGTTTAGCTGAACTTTGTGGGTTTTTTTACAAATCTGTATTACCAATTAAACAAAGCAAAAAATTGCGTTTTAATTCGAACATTTTTAAAATGTGGATATAATTAATATAGGTATACCTACCTTCCTGTAGGTATAAACAATGAGTCATCGATTAGAGTTGACTCAATGTTCCAAAATTAAAAAAAAAAAAATAAATAATAAATAGACAAACACATTCTAGGTAGGTATATATATGTATACATATAAAAATCAATCCCTTTTTGTGATCGTACGCTTATAACTTTGCTAAACATTATCCGATTCAGATGGTGATTTTTTTGTTGGATTTCTAGTGAACCAGATTAACATACAACGGAGCTGAAAATTGGAATATTTGACCGAAAAATTAGGAAAATCGCGAAAGGGATCATGACATAATCTCGAACGACAAAAATCTCGAATGACAAAAAGCTCGAAAAAAAAAATGTTTGATCTAGAATGCAAAAATCTCGAATGCACACAAATCTAGAACCAACAAAAATCTCGACAGACAATATCTCGGAAAAAAAAATATTAATCTAGATTTTCTAGATTTTTTTTTACCTATTCAAGGAGTTTAAACTCAAATAAAACTCATTATATTTATTTCATCGGTTTTTGGGGACTAGGCCGATTTTATTCACTCAAAGTTGAACATAACTTGAGGAGTTTTGTTCTCAATTTGTGAATTTGTTTTTATTTACACAAAGTTGACGTTTTTAACTTTCGATTTTCAACTCTAGAGTTGATCAACTTCAGATTTTCTAACTCCCGGAAAAAGTAGAAGTTGACCGAGCAAACTTGAGAGTTTACATAAAAATGTTGTTTTGTCATTTAAATTTTGTAACAAAAGCAGAGTGCGGACAACAAAAGGTAAAAAATAAATCAGGAAATGCTCCGAAGCAATTCTTTTTGGAAATTTGCCATCAATTTATATGGGCAGTAAATGCATTCGCGATTTTCTCCGACGATTTGTCCATGTTTTGTTTAACACTAAATAACACACGAATAATATTGAAAAACTTCAAATTAATAACACAATAAATCAAAATTAAAATTGAAAATGACAGTTCTGTTTTATTTTTACAAATATCCCAGGGATATTATTCAACTGCGAAGTTGAGAAAAAAACAAGTGAATAAAAATAAATTCAAATTTGTGTTTAAACTCTCGAGTTATAGTAAACTCTCGAGTTTATCAAACTTGAGAGTTTGCCTCAAGTTGAGCAATAGTGAAAAAAATGGCCTAAGTTTATTTTTAACTTGGGGGTTTTTTTCATTATAAAATAAGTCCCCAAATTCAACTATGAAATTAGTCCCCAAATTCGGGTACTTATTATATTCCTGCTGCAGTCGTACAGTAGTACCTAGGTAATGTGAATTTTTTATAATGCATTACATTTACATATCTGAAAATTTGAAATGTAAATCTTCGAGCCACGTAAGTATATGTATATTTAGAAAACAGCTGTTGACATTTGGTATACTTGATAAATTCAAAGTTTCTTTAAATCCAAATACCTTAAATGCAAAAGAAACTGCATGCCCCCGAAACCTCGCACCAACCTAAAATCCTATAGCGTGACAAGCAGGGGGGTTGCAAGGGGTAGCAGGCCCCCCATACATACCTCACTGTTTAAACGCTGCAATTTTGTTATTTCTTTGGGGGCTTATTTCATTTTTGTTTGGCGACTTATTTCATGCGCTTTTGGTGATTTATTTCATCTTTGAATTTGGGACTTCAAAAAAAAAAATTGGGGAGTTGTTTCATTTTTGGATTGGGGGTAATTTCATTCGCGCGCGCGAATTGTAAACATTGTCTCAAAAATTACTATATTAATTCTAGATTTTTGCATTCGAGATTTTTTTTTCTAGATTTTTGTACTTCTAGATTTTTGTTTTCTAGAATTTTGTTTTCGAGATTTTTTCAATTCTAAATTTTTGTCTTATAGATGTTTACTTTCGAGATTTTTGTTTTCTAAATTATTGCTTTCTAGATATCGTTGCAAACCCTCGTGAGAACTCCTTGAATTTTCGAAATTTCTGAAATTAAATTGTGTTCGTACGCGCATAACTCGGCTGAACATCATTCAGTTTACCGTTCGATTCGACTCGCAATTCGCAATGACAATCAACAAATAACAAGGTCAATGATTGCATACACGGACAATTAATTGTATGTGGCATGTTCACGTATTAATTCGCATTGAGTTGAATTCATTTTATTTCAATTATTGAATTTTTGCGATGAAGCTGTTTAAAGCGATGTACAATTTTAAAAAAAAAATATCTATCAAAATAACTTAGCTTGAAAAGAAAGTGAAAGTAATGATTTTTTGGTGCACACACCAGCCCATACAAAACACACATTTAAATCCACCGACACAAGTGTATGCACAAGTGTCGTGTGTATGGGCCGCTTTAGTAATTGTTTTTAGAAAATTGGACTTCCCGTCTTGTACCGACCAAATCTACATGCTATATCTTATGCAAATCATCGTGTTGGTATAATTCAATCAATGAATTCAATTATTGAAATGAATTCAACTCCCTGAGAGTACATTTGTAAGTTTCATAATTGGAATGAATTAATTAACTATTAATTAGTTCAAAAAAAATTTAAAAAAACATTAACAAGGATTTTCTTACTCTTATCCAAACAGCTGGACAGCTTATCACCGTACTCTTCATACCACATATCTATACATACCAAACATTTTTGTTTAAAGATTTCGAGTGAATTTTCAGATCCCTTCGCTTCTTGTTGTTGTGGTTTGATTTTGGTTTTTAATATGTTGTTTTTTTTTTTTTTTTTAATTTTGGCGCCTTGTTATTATGTATATTTTTTTTTGGTTATATATATTACTTTGATACAAAAATATTTATGCATGTACATATATTCGTTTATCATTTCTTAAAAAATTTCCATGAAATTTTAACAGGAAATTATACTCGCTTAATCTCTAAAATGAGTCATAATTTGATATTTTTACTTTCTTGATTGGTTTCGTTTTCAAACAAAATTTCTTTTCACTTAACATATTCATTATCTACAATATCGTCTATAAAAACTATATTCGTCTATGTAAATTTTATTTTTTGCGAATAATTTTCAAAAATACATGCAAAATTTGATTTTTCTAACTTTTTTATTATATAACTTTTTCAATATTTACACTAGACTGATTCAAAAAAAAAAAAAAAAAAATGTCTCCGATTTTCAATGCCACTGCCACTAGCTTTTTAGTTAGAGTTTAGTGAAAGAATAAACCTGGTAAAATTTCAGCCGTTTAGATTAATATTTAGAGGTCCTTCGATAATGTGAATTTCTCTAAAATGTTAACCGACAAAACACATACATTGTCATCTCTATAATGTAAACTTGCGAAATTTTCGGACTCTAAAATGTGAATTTCTTTTGTAAATTTTTTATATTTTTCTTTTGTTAGTTTTGCGTGCGATATTAGAGACTTTACTAACTGTTATTTGTCTAGGTCTAGGCATATTTCAAGGTTTTGAATGCAGCTGCCATCAAGAGAGCATAACCTGCCAGTTGTGTAGGTAATTTTGTTGTCTCAATCATAGCTTCTTTCCACTGAAAAAAAGTTCCAGTAATGTGAATCCCTCTAAAATCCGAAATCGCCTTGTTTTAATTAATTCACATTATCGAGGGACTACTGTATATGAGAAGTTTTCTATTGTTTGCTTCTTTATTTTATAGCTCTTCAACCGTTTATTGTATGATTGAGACGCATTCTTAAAGGAAATTGAATGTTCTTTAAAAATGTCCCTTACTTCATATCTAACTATTGCACTCCTTCCAAAGTTATTGAAGGTTAAAATTGATGGTGTCGCCACCGCGCGCCCTTATTGTCTGTTTTTCTGTGAGTCTGTTCGTCTGTGCGCTTTAGGATATGCATGAAATTTACTGCATAGCATTTTCATGTGATTTCCTACAGGAGAAATTCAATTTTTTGTTTTAGCTCATCAAGAACGTGTAACAGTTAGATTTAAATTAATTATTTTGCAAGTAGTTTAAATGATTTTGCTAAAAATTTGTACATGCATTTTGTTTTTTTTATTTCTTGATAATGTTACAATTGATTTTGATCAAATTTTGTCAGCTGTAGACTCATCATAGTTGACCAGTGGAGGCTTTGTCAATATGCAATTTTTGTTGAGTTTACCTTATAAATTAATTTTGTGACAAAGATCCAATGTGAACGATATCCAACAAGATTCAAATTCTTAGTCGTTAAGTTGGATTTTTTTTGCCCAGAATCTTGCATTGTTTTTTTTTATGAAGAATCATACGAATTCTATAATACACTACTGAAATTATCTAAGTTGAAGAATAAGCACTTTTTAATTGGACTTTTTGAATTTTGAATTATCAATTCAGAATCGCTTTTAACGGCTTTTATTCCTTTAGCCGTC
Source organism: Epistrophella euchroma (assembly GCA_947049315.1). Classification (NCBI taxonomy): domain Eukaryota; kingdom Metazoa; phylum Arthropoda; class Insecta; order Diptera; family Syrphidae; genus Epistrophella; species Epistrophella euchroma. Next base: position 15,033,873 of record OX346247.1, on the reverse strand, counting down.
CTTAGTAAACTTTTCAATAAACCTCTAGAAAACTTGGAGCTTAGCAAAGCCTTCTCAATAAAACGAATGCCATGATCCTCCATACAATACTGTAATTGTTGATAAATATAATATTTTGTTATTCATACATTTTAATTTGTAAATTTTAGTCCAATAAACCACATGGATGACGGCGGCGGGCATTAATAAAATCCACCAAAGCATTCACTTCTTTAATAAAACTATATCGAAATAGGTTTCTAAAAAAAATCAGCATATCACTTCCTTTTCTACATTCTAATTTTACGCACAACTATGGCGCGGCACGGTGCGGCGCTCTATCATACCTAATTGCTATGCAAGTTAAAATGCCACACTCCATCGTTTGTGCTGTCGCATGCAAAACGAGCCTCACTCAAAGTCGCGTCAACTGTTTTTTTTTTTTTTTTTTTTTGTTAAATAGACGAGTCTAATAATTCTCATTAGCATTGCAAACAACAACTATAGCAAAAAGTATAAAACAAAAAAAAAAAATAATATCAAAACACCGACAGCCGCCGACACTATAAGTTGTGCCTTATGTATTGGTTAAGACTGATATACCAGTATACTGGGTAAATGGCTTATAATTTGAGTTGAATTGGTATTCAATTTTGAACTAAATTACTTCCCACATATGGATTAATATAGTGATATCTAATTTTCATTCATAGAAATATTTATCAAAACAACAACAACAAAAATCATACCTAGATGGAGGTATAAATAAGTATACCTGCAAAAAATCAACTCAAACGACCTTCCTCTAGATCTAAGAAAATTATGTGGATCATCAAAACGGCATCGGCTCGGCACACAAAGGCCATACAAAAAAATAGACCATACGAAGAGTCAAAACAAAACCACAAAACATTAACCCAGGAATGGGGCAAGCAGAAAACTACGTCGTCAACGGGACGGGGATTTTTTTTTCGCCGCACTCTCGCTCACTCTCTCCCTGTGTTGTATATGTGAGAATAATGACGAAATTGTATAGATACGTAAACCTAACCTAACCTACCTGTTTAAAGAACGTAGTTATTTAATTCCATCTCCACAACTATGCAGACAAAAATTTCCCCTATCTACCTGAGAATTTTTAATGATCATTGCCTCATCCCCACTTTTTTTTTTTAAGAAGAAAAATCAAAATTACCGCCGCACACGACACGATCACTATGCGAAACGGTCTTCGGCAAACCGAACCTCTGGCTCTGATGCTGTGTGTGTTTGCACACCGCTTCCTCAGCTCGTCCGTCGTCACCGTTCATTAGCTGTCATCGGCGGCGTTCATAGCCGATCAGCAGGAACAAAAACCAACCACCCTTACCTGACAAACACATTCAAAACGATCGTTCTCACAGATACACGATCGATGAACAACCTTGCCCTGTGTACTTCCACTTGCCGATTTGCTTTGCCTTTGCCGTTGGTTTTACGGCTCGATCGTCCCCACCCTATAGTATAATTAAGGTAGTATTCCATGAATCACGCTCCACCGGACGACGACGACGATCCGATCGACGATGACCGTACGACGGAATGCCACCGTTTTGGGTAAAGTGTTTATCAACAATAGCCGTCATCTATCTAAGTATTGAAACAAGAGAGAGAAAGAGAGAGACTGAAAAAAAATCACCGTCTATATGTCTCTGTATGTGTGTTTGCAACAACACAGCTGATTACATTATGATACGAATTCGCCGAAACTCGCTAAAGGTTCAGTGATGGTGGTGATGAGGCTAGGCGTGTGGCTTGATGAATGTAAAAGTACTTCTCGACTCGTCGATCGACAACATTCAGTCGTATTCTGAACTTTGAATGGAACAGAGCTCTAATCTAAGAGAATCATATTAAAAAAAAAAAATCTTACAATCCGTTCGTACTTATCGCGTAGGTGAAGATACTTTCGCCGGCTAAAAATAAAATCGAATACTTTTAACATTTAGTTTATTCTGAAGAGCTCTCATTCGCTTATCGGACGCCGAGTGATATACACGTCCTACCGGAATTTAAAAAAAATACTTACTAGTAAAAATAATTGTGATTATTGTTGACAATTATTTTCGCCAAACTTTAATTTAAAAACGCAAGTGGAACTAAATATAAAAAAAAAACAACAACAACAAAACTAAGTGAATTCAAAAGTGAATAAAGGATATTTAAAAAAAAAAAAAAGTTTTGTGAATAAACAAGTTTTAAAACAAAAAATAAACAAAATAATTCCTGATGGTTACTGGAGTTACTGCACCAACTGCAACAATGACCGCCAATAACATAATCGGATCTCAACCAACTATCAAGGATGCACCAGTCAAGAGTGATCGTCGGGTATGTATTTTAAATAAAAACCACCTACCCTTGCCCACAATATCCGTTCTCGCCGCCTCGCCGCGCTATTATCGATTTGGAGTTTAATTCTATATTAGTTTTGCAAATGCGTCGGTGGTAATGCAGCCAAATACGAAATGGAGCCCACATTGATGAGTTTGATCGCTCACTATCAACCTACAATTTTTTTTACAAATACAGCCGGGCACCCCTAAAATGGCAAAATAGCGTAGAAACAGACAGGCAACGACGGCGACATGTTGGTCGTCGCAAATCGCCCGACCAAAAGTGATCAACGCGCGTGGATATTTTACATTGTCTAATTAAACCAATTTGGCACGATCGGTTGGCTGTTTTTTTTTTCGTTGTATTCAAGTTGAATTCAATTTGATGCGGATACCCCGCATTAGATTTATGTATGCAAGACGCGGAGGTGAGGCAAGTTGAGTGTCTAAATAGCCGCCTCGCTGCTGATCGCCGACGACGTCTGTGTCACCATTTAAGCTAAATTGCGCTTTTACCTGACGCGATCACCGATCATACTACCGCGGCGCAATGATGTGGGTAATATTTTGGCGACGGCAAATAGTGAGGGCGTTTTTTACGTAGGTAACCCCGTACTGTATTTGGATTGCAACTTTCCGGTGCGTTAATATGTAGGTTTACTGAATTAAATTCTCTTTATACGTACCAACAATCACAGCCCGGGGGTCAGTGGCATTACAATATTTTGCAATTATGGATTTCGCGGTCATTTTTTGACTTCTCTTATTATGACCTTGTCTCGAATACTCATGAATGTGCTACAAATTCTTTAGAAAACCTATCTAAGTATGCACATGTGTATGATCTATTTTAAGACAATTTCAATTGGGAAAAGTTTACTATGCGAAATATTTTTAGAATCTTATCGGTTTGAGCGAAAAATAAATTTAAAACAATCCTCGCTATTTTCTATTTTAGTTTATATGAGCTATGTTTCGTGATATTATTCGTGTGGGTTAAAATAATCAACAATTTCGTGTCAAATCTGTGGCGATAATCTTTTATGCGTATTAAATTGTTTATTTGATTAAATATATGTCTAGAAGATGTTCCAATCTAATAAATATTTTTTTTATTTTTCTTTTACAGTCTAATAAACCGATAATGGAAAAAAGACGACGTGCAAGGATTAACAATTGCTTAAATGAGTTAAAAACTCTCATTCTCGACGCCACCAAAAAAGACGTAAGTATTTTATTTCCTCTCTCAAAAAAAAAATCTCTTGAATATCATGCAACTTGGCATCCTTTTTTAAAATGATCATTTTTGATCCACAAAAATCTATTTTAAAAACCTAAGTTCAGATTGTGAATCAAAAGTTTTTAAAAATAAATTTCCAAAACCTGAAATTCCAATTCTTCTTTCTACCTTTCCTCGCCTATCAATCTAAAATAACAGTTTTTGTTAAATCATCAATCATTACTCACTTACTTTAATTATACAAAAATATACTCAACATGTTTCTTTCTTTTTTTTTTCTACTTACAGCCAGCGCGTCATTCCAAATTGGAAAAAGCTGACATCCTCGAAAAAACTGTCAAGCACCTACAAGAACTTCAACGTCAACAGGCTGCTCTAGCTCAGGCAGCTGATCCAAAAGTAATAAACAAATTCAAAGCCGGCTTCACTGATTGTGCCAACGAAGTAAGTCGTTTCCCCGGCCTCGATCCTGTTGTCAAACGTCGTCTGTTGCAACATCTGAGCAATTGCATCAACGGCGTTAAATCAGAATTGCATCATCATCATCGGCAGCAACACCAGCATCAGCAGCAGCAGCCGCAACAACAACAGCAACAATCTACTGTGGTGGTGCAACAACCTCCATCCCACATGCTGCCATCGCCCCCCAGCTCACCAGAACAACAAGATCAGTCAATGCACTCACCAAATCCACCACAAATCATTCATTCCATCAATGGTGGATATTTCCTACCCAATGGCCTCCAAGTTATTCCAACAAAACTTCCCAACGGCACCACTGCCCTAATCTTTCCCCAAGCTCTGCCGCACAACAATCAGCCCCCAATGCTAGTGCCAATTCCATCGCGTACAGCATCGACTGGATCGGCTTCATCGCATACATCATCCAGCTATGAGCGCACTCTCTCGCCACCCACCAACATTCATTATGCGCCACCAAGTCCGGCGAATTCATACGAAGCAATGGATTGCAAGCCATCTGTCATTCATCATAATGGTGTTGCTGCCGCTGCACACGCTCGCCACCTCCAACAACAACAACAACAGCAACTGTATCAACAGCAAGTCCCCCAGCATTACAGCCCCGAAGCGGGTCCCCTATCGTTGGTTGTGAAAAAAATCAAAGAAGAAGAACAACCATGGAGACCATGGTGAAAAGTGGAATCACAAAGGTCAGGCATTCAGCAGAATAAAAAAATGCGCAAACCAAATAAGGTGGATACTAAATGCACAAACAAAAATACAAAACATACATACACACAACACTAATACACTTATAAGACTGAAACCGAAGAGTCACGCAACTCATTTGAATACCAAATTGAGTTGGTGGCGTATCAAATAAGGAGCTTGATTGGCGTTCGCTTAGTGTTTGGAAGCAAAGACAAGAATAAAAGAAACTTAGGAGCCGGATACTGATGCTGACACCTAATGTATAACATAAAATGAGTAGTAAGAGAGCTATTTACCTATATGATGTGAAGCTGAAAACTCATTTAAAATTGTGAAAACCGCAGTACCTCTGTGCTTAATTTAGACTTAAATGAATTAGAATATAAAATTTTCTGACGTTTTCTTCGATTAAAATGTTTTTCATGAAAAGTTCATTTATTGATTCATCTCATTAAAAAGCAAATCATTCTTCTTTATATTTTCACAAAAAAAAAAAACAACAACAAACAAAATTATCGTAAATTTTTAGTTTTTAGAAAATATAAACGAAGTAAAATTTTTTGAGTTTACAAAAAAAAAAAATCATTCATTCATTAAATTCATTAAAAATAATTAAAAATAAAACTCAATACATAGATACAAACTAATTGTTTGAAAAAAAAGCTCAAATCAAGCCGTTTATTGAAAGAAAAAAATTAATAAAATAATCTTGAGCTAGACTTAACTTTCAACTCATACTAAGTTATTTGATTTTGATACTTAAAAGACTCTCGTAAATCACTCATTTTTAGACTTATTCTCAAACTCATTATTCATCAGATCAAATCTCAAAGAAACTAGAGTCTCTCTTTTTCGTCACTATTCATCTCGCAAAAAAAAAAAACACTCATAGAACTCTTCAGAAAGGCAAGAATCACTACCTCAGGCATAAAAAAAAATATATATTATATTAAGCTCTGTGAAATATGTAGGTACAAATTGCTGTGAATGTATTATGCAATTTAAAATTGAATTTAATGCACAAGTCATGTAAATAAATTAAAAACTAAAAATATTAAAAAAAATCCCTTAATTTAAGTAAAAAAAAAAAAAAAAAAAAACATAATTAAATACTTATTATGAGAAATATTGACAATGAAATCCCTCAAGTCTTCCATTAGCACTAAAAAATAAAAATATTTAATATAATATTGACATACTTCATATTGATGGTTTCAATCAAATTTATATTATAAATTGTACATAAAATAATGAACTTTAATAATTATGTTAATACTTTTAATTTAATTTTTTTATTAATGTATGTGTATGAAATTAACTTTAAGTTATTTAATTTAAAAAAAAAAATCCTAAAAATAATAAAAACAAAAATTAATTTCCAAATATTTAAATATTCCCGTTTTTTTTTTTATTTCGATGGGGTGCTATTTTTGTTTTTTTTTTTCTGATAAATTTGACAGCAGCGATGAAGGTGAAAATCTGATGATAGGTGGTGTTTGAAAACAACAACAGTGTCTTCGAAACACTAAAAAATACTGTACGTGACATGCTCACCTTATTTTGGGGACACGTGATTCATTTTCGATTCGATTTGAATTATTGTTGAAGGTTGTGGTGGTGTGGTGTTGTGGTTGTTTTGCTTAAATAGTTTAGTAAGTTCAGAGAGTTCATTTTGATGGTCGATGTATGGTGTTTAGAATTTTGTTTGTGCGATCTGGATTTCCACGAAACTTATATGTGACCTTGAGGCAAGTTCTCAATGTCTACAATATTCACTCGACGACCGACACGACGCGACGATATGGTTAGAGCTGTCAAAAGTATTTGAAATTCATACTAGACAAGGTCGTTATACAATCAACACAAATAATTTTTAGATACATACAAACACGTAGTGATATACCTACATATTATGTATATGTATGTATGTTTTATTATAATTGCACACGATTAGTTGTTTATTCTAAAAATGGCTCTTGAAATAAAACGGCAACAAAAAAAACATATGATGGCAAAAAGATGTGTAGGTGATAAGATAAGAATAGAGGGGTGACCCAATAAACAGGCCTATGGTGTTACTATCCGGGGTTGTCATCGACGTACGTCAAGAAAGTTCTTTGTTTTTTTCAAATTGTTCAGGGTCCACAAGGCACTTATCACAACCTATGTACTACATTTGTACATAAATGGGCGGAAAGTTTTTTGAAGAACTAATTACTATTTTTAGATAATTCGACTTTATCGATATTTAAAACATTTCCATTGATAAAGTTGGTGCGATTATGGAAATTCGTAATTACTTTTATTTGTTTTCTAACTTTGATTACGTACGCCGCTGGTTTTAAGCTGAATAGATAAGAATGATGGCGCACGTGAGAAGTGAAACGTTTTACAAATAATTGTGATTATAATGAAAATTAGCAATAAATTGAAGAGGGTGGGAAAGGTCATTAATTTCACAATTTTCTGCAGAAAATGAAATAAGAAGTATGCTTTCTCTTGGTCATTTTTATGCGTAATACATTTAATGTATAGTAAAGAAAATTGAAACGTGTTTTTTTTTTTGTATTTTTTTTTTGATTTCAAAACATGATGATAAAATTAATCACGAATGAAGAATTTTTAGATATGTACATAGGTAGTATAAAGCCACTGATACATCAAATGAAGAGTAGTTATTTTTCGAACATATACAATATTATTATAGCAGTAGATACCGCACAGAGTAAGTATGTGGAACACTTGAAAATTCAAATAAAATTATGCCAAATAAATAAAATACAGAGAAACATCTAATTTATTATGGTTGAAGCTGTATAGTCCCCTATGGACCTAGGGCTCTGGATCTCAACCAAGTACACAGGTTCCCTAGCGAGTTTGGTCCCTACCTATAAGTGCATACATTCTGGCATTTACTTGTGATACCTGGCATTTACTTGTGATACCTGGCATTTACTTGTGATACCTGGCATTTACTTGTGAAACCTGGCATTTACTTGTGATACTTATACTGAGGCAAAACCCAATATGCCAATGTTTTTAAGGCACCGATTGTAATCATTTGCGAATTGACCTGTTCATCGGAAAGATTTTTTTGTTATAAAGAGAAAAAAATGGTTAAAATCGAATTTCCAGAATACATCAAAACAAGTTTGAATTCTGCAAAATTAAAAATTCTTCACCTGAATCAGGGACCATATACATATACATGCATGACATATCCGGGTTTGCGTTAATACCACACAGATGTGCTCACCGCGCAATTCCGTGAAAAGTCTTATACAAAATAATGAAATTAAACCAGGATTAAACGCAATTGACAATGAGGGAGAAATATCAAAATTGTTTAGTACATTACTTTGAAGTTGTAATAATGTTGGTTTTTAGTTAATTGTTCAGTCTCAAAATTAATTCATCATACATTTTAATAGGCATTTAAATAACACAAAATGTGTACAAAAAAAAAAAAACATAATGTGTACATATATATTGGGTAAGTGATGAATATTAAATACTCCCAAGAAATTTGTGTACATAACTGATTTCATGGTTTCATACGAACCAAAATGTCTCATTGAGACCATTTCAAAGTTCCAAGAACTACGGCTTCCAACAATTTAATGAAATTCATCTCAAAAAGAAACCGATGAATCAATGGAACCAAACAGCATTTTGTGTATGTATAGCATATTGAATGTAGTAGCCGTGGCGTGATGGATACTGCGATGAACTGTCATGCCGGAGGTCTAGGTTCGATCCCCAGCCTTACCACCTCTTGCGAGGAATTGACGAAACCTTCAAGAGAATATCTTGTCGTAGAAAAATGCCGCTCATATTAGCCGTTTGAATTCGACAATAAACTGTAGGTGCCCTCCATTCCTGCAAACACACACACAGGACATTAAATTTAATATTATCGTGAATAGTGTCAAAATAAAATTCAATATTTCACTCAAACTGCAATTAAAAAGTCAATAGAAAATAATATAAAAGATTCTGTTGTGAACTTGAAGATAGGTATGGAAAATAAACAAATACAAAAAAAACTTTAAGTAGCTTTCCATTTTTTTTTATAAAGGTACTTTGATTTTTATCCAAGTTGTTAGAATTTATTATGTATAAACTTTGTATTAGTAAATAATATAACAAATAATGTGATGATACCTGTTGAGCATCTATTTTATGTTTATTATACCGTATTTATATTTTCTACGTATATTTAGACATAGTTTAGAAAAAAAATATTTTTAAAACTTTGCGAAACAACTCGAGCACGCGTGTCCTCGTAAAATTATATATGTGGAATGTAATTAAGCGATAACTCTAATTGATCAATAATATGTATATACATTTATGTATGTGCGTTGGTTCTGACATTTTTCTAAGTAAAATATAAGAAAAAAATTAATAATGGAAATTTTCACACCTTAAAAAAATAGTACGTATACGCCCCAGTAACCCTGGTTTTATGTTAAACGAAATACAGGAAAAGTCTTATTTGTTTATATCTGAATAGAGGCTATTAGAAAAGGCTAAGTTCAAAGTTAAGAGAAGCCATGACCTTGGAGAGATCCGCCATTTTGTAAAACGCGAATTGATCTATATCTTCGTAACTATTGGTTTTAGCTGAAGTGTTGTTGAGATAAAAGTTTAAGAAAATGCACAAAAATTTTATTTAATATTATATGCAAATTTGTTTCTATGGCTAATATTTTTGAGGTTATGCCGTTTTAATTATTTATTTATTTTTTTTTACTTTTTTTCGCATTTTTTAGTTCGGTGGCACCTAATAAGTGTGAAGCGTTGAAAATGGCAAAGAATTAAAATTTGATAACACACCAAATAGCACTGAACCTTCCTTTGATATGAAACAGTTTCATCCAAAACTGTTGTTTCTAATAAAAAAAATAAAAATTAAAGTACGTAAAAAATATCGTCATTCAATTTCAACGTGAACCATATTATCGATATCGGGAATTCCTTATTAGGCCAGTCGCCAGAGGCAAGAAAACAGATTTTCCATAATGCAAAAATAATATGATCAAATTTTATGATCGGAATTGGTAGATGGGTTGTTTTTAAGAATACTAAAAAAAAAATGGCACGGCTGTAAGTGTTGTGCGTCAGCCATTTTTAAAAACGTGTTTTAGCCAATCGACCCTATCGAGGTAACCGACGGAGCGGAATTCTCTCCGATTTCCTACGAATCGGAGACATTTTGCTTCGAGGTAGTTCTCCGACCAGCAAAATGACTCCGATTCGGAGGAAATCGGAGAGAGTTCCGCTCCGACGGTTACCTCGATAGGGCCGAATATCTCAAGCACAGATTATAGCACACAAAATTTGTACCTTTCTGAAAGGAAATTTAATGAACTTTCTTTTTTTCGTAAAACTTTTTTTTTTTATAGAAGTTATAATTTTAGAGTTAGAATGGCTTAAAGTATGCTTTTTTTTTAGTTTTTCCCTACTATCTCCTTGACGGTTATTATTATAAAAAAAATTTCATACAAAGTTGTAAAGCATAAAATTTTCTACAAGTTTTGCATAAAATCCTTTTTTCTACGACTCATGGCTCGCAAGTTACAGTTCTCTAACTAGAGGTACAACGTGCCCTAAAATATTATAATACGGCAAATGACGATGTCTGGTTTTCTCCCATTGGAAATGTTTTCCATGTTTCATTCATTCAAGTACGGAGGTAAACTTAAGTTTTGAAAATAGTTTTCGGCAAAATATAAAGGTTAAGAATAAGTTAAAATTAATAATAGCTTTTGTGTTATATGTGGAAAAGCTTAATGTGAAAGAAATGTGGCAGAAGTTAAATAAAAGGGTGTGGTCTCTCTTTTTTTTGGCAGCATTTTAAGAGGAGATAGTGAAAAAGAGAATTTTTTTTTAATTTTTTTTTCTTACCAGTGTTTCTTAGTAAATTTGTTTGCTTGCCTATGCTTGTTTATCTGCCTAATTCTTGTAGATATCTTGCATTTCTTTACGATTACGATGAGATAAATGCAAGGGTGACAAATTAAAGTCGCGACAAGATATCAAAAGTGTAGACGGTACTTCGAATAGAATATACCTTTTTATGATGAATTTATTGTTCCCCATTATCTAATTACCGTGTGTCGCCCATGTTCTGCATTTCGGACGAAATCGAATTGAAATCGATTTTCAATTTCACGTGAAATGAAATTCCATGTTTTACAATTCGTTCGATTTCAAAAATTGCGCAATTACTTCGAACTGTCAAAATTGAAGGTGCATCAATTCTTAATTGTTTTATAAAGTAAAAAGAAAATGCAGATAAAAATTAATTCAATATTATTTGCACTTTAAACGAAAAAAAGCAAGCGGAACATAGAAAAACATAGACGAACAAATTTGCAAGAAAGATTTTACCTACATATTAGATTTGGCTGACATAGCGTGAGTACCTAACTATATGAAGTATTGTTCTGATAAATTGTTTATTCTTTATTTGTTGAAAGTTTTTACGTAAGTTTCAGATTCAGAAAACAAATATATAATTTTACTTACATTTTGCACCAATAAATCATGAAACTAACTGCAACTGGGACAATTCCACAATAATTCACAAAGCATTAAATAAAGTGGATTGAATACGTTCAGAAACCGGAATGAACCGAAATGCAGAACACCAATTTTCACTTTCGAACTTCCAATTCACAATTAGCTTTTCTAACGAATTGTAGAACAACGAATTTCACTTCCGTCATGTGAATTCACGCAGTAAGTGGAATGCCGAACAGGGGCGTGTATTTCTCCCCTGAGCGTCCTACGGGTTGAAGTCCTTTTATACAAACCTATTTATTTCGGCAACCATACTTCTTTATTTTGTTTGTCCTGTCAAAAAAGATGATGAGAGAAAACTTTAAGCTGTTTTGCGAAAAAAATGCCAATCACTTCTAATTCCAATATGCGCCATTGAGTCTACCTCTTCGGTGGTGGGGAAATGAATCAGGCCTGTTCGTAAAAATTCCCTCTTTATATTAATATAACTTATAAACCATACGTTGTAGGAAAAAAAATTACGAAACTTGTAGAAAATTTTATGCTCTACAACTTTGTACCAAAATTGTTTTTCATAATATGAACCGAAATATTAGAGAAAAACTAAAATAAGCGTACTTTAGGGCGCCCTAACTCTGAAAGTAAAAATCATATAAAAAAATGTTGTATTAAAAAAGAAAGATAATTAAATTTTCTTTACAAAAGGTGTCAACAAATTTTGTGTGCTGTAAGCCGTTCTCCAGATATTGGCTAAAACGTGTTTTTCAAAATGGCGGACGACGCATAACACCTACAGCCACCCCATTTTACTTTTATACTCAAAAACAACAAACCTAAAAACTTCAATCATAAAATTTGATCATATTATTTTTGCCAAAAAAAAAAAAAAAAAACCTTTGCCTTATCATTATTTTTTAGCTCCTTCCGGAAGATTAAACAAATACTCACATTCTAATTGAAAAAAAAAAATAAAAATGCAGTAATAATGACTGCGTAATAAATGAATTAAAACTTAACAACATGACGCAGTTTAAAACGATGAAGCTTAAAAAAAAAATCCCGAAAATATTTTTGATAAATATATGTAAACAGCTTAGGTATTTAACAGACGAAACGACTCATTATTGAAGCGTATCTAACCTATGTGCGCATGAATAAAAGAACACAATATTACAACACTGTACGTCATCGGCGTAGAAACAATAACAGCAATAATTAATGTGACATCATGGTGAAGATTGTTTTTTATGTGCAAATAATATTTGATAATGATACATATATAATTCTTCAAACTAGTAATCAAAAAGTAGAGTAGGATAAGAGAAAGAAGACAAATATTCATTTTATAACTCTTCGGAAAAAGGAACAAAAAGATAAACTTAATACATGGTGCAGGGACATAAGGCTCAGGGACATAAAGCCCAAATTTTTAGGGTCTATGTCTCACTTGAGTGGGACATAAAGCCGAAATTGAATTTGGGCGTTAAGGCCCACTAAAGTGAGACCCAAGCCCCAAATATTTTTTGTTAAAAATCGGACATAAATCCCAAACTTTTAAGAAGCATAGAAGAGTAAAAAGATTTCGCATTTCAATACAATAAACAATAACTTTTTGGTGTTTTATTTGAATGAAAAATAGGAAAAACAAAGGCATGATTACGAAAACTCATGCGGTGCAATGCAAAATAATAACGGTTTTTGTAGAGGGGCGTATAAGCAGTGAGGTATGTAAGAGGGGCCATGCTGCCCCCCTGCAACCCCCCTGCTTGGCCCACTATAGGATTTGGGGTAGGTGCGAGGTTGGGCGTATGCAAAGTTTCTTTTGCATTCAAAGAATCTGGATTTAAAAAAACTTTGAATATATCAAAATTGTGGGTTTTGATTTTATCAAATTCTCTAAAACTAGAATTGTAATTATATTTAATTAATAAAAAAAAAAACTTTGTTGGTTCTGAAATGCCCCAAGTTTTATCATTTGGAAATTCTTATTTAGTGGGACATAAAGCCCAAATTTTATTTTAGGGCCTTATGTCTCACTTAAGTGGGACTTAACGCCCAAATTCAATTTCGGCTTAATGTCCCACTCAAATGAGACGTAAGGCCCAAAAATAAAATTTGGGCTTTATGTCCCTGGTTCTTATGTCCCTACGCCTTAATACATATAATGGGGCGGTTAGTAACATCAACCATGTACATCAACCTTACGGCTTGAGCTTTGATACACTTATAGTAGATGTCATAAATATAATACGCCACGGTGTGGCGACTTTGGCAAAATATAGAGACGAGTGTTGCTGATGTCTTTCTAGGGAACCTCATGCCCGACCATGACATGACAACATAAGAGCACATCATTATTTCACCTCATTCCCTACACTTTTAAGTATTTCATTTTTACTTTTATACTTACCTACCTACATTTTTTAAAGTGTTTCATTTCTAAATGGAATAATTGTAAGAGCTAGGACCCACCAAACCAAATTTATATGTGACCATAATATTTATTTCTTATGCCTTATTTGTGAATCTATTAGCGAAGTGAAATGCTCATAAAAAAAATAAGCTTTATTTCCAGGTGTAAAAAATAAAATTAAATTAAGTACAATTATTTAAGCGACAATGAGAAAGAAATTTTTTTTCGAAAAAACGTTCATTTCGATTTTGATTTCACTACTCATTGATGTATGTATATTGTACACTAGCCGATAAAACCCGGCGTTGCCCGGGTCTTCTTTAGTAAAACCTTTGACAACCAAATATCGACCAAAAAGATGATTTAAAATCAGCACTCGAAAAATTTTCAGCTTAAAGAGCGCTACACACCATCCATGTTACTTGTCAGGTAACATTGAAAATCAGACTATTTGTATGTTATGTTATACCTACCTCCCATTACCCCCTAAGGAACGAACGACCGTGAATTTTGTTAGTAACCACTTGACAAAGAAATTAATAATTTATCAATGAAAAGTTAAATTTTTTCTTTTTTTCTACCATATACCTACCACATTCTTAAAACAAAGCATTTTTTCCCAGCAAGGGTTATTGCCGTCTATGAAGAATAATTCCGTGCCAAAAAACCGGAATACATTTTTTACCACCCCACCCATCACTTAGCAACATCAAAAAAATTTTACCACTTGTACTACCTAAATAAAGTAGGTACCTACCTATTAAAATAAAAATACATATGTAGGTAGGTATTACCTAAAAAAAATTACTCAGAAAAAAAAATTGAAAATAATTTGTATAAGGGGCGCAAATGCCCCCTCACCCCTCCTTGTGCACACCTTTGCCTCTAAATAAGTTCGATTCCATTTACCATCACCAACCACCCACCGCTAATAAACCAACCAATTTTAGTAGATTAGAATTAGATACAAACATTTTCTGCTGCAAATACATATTATACCTACCTACTCATTCCTATACCTATACTCCAATCATTTCTTACTACACTATAGAGAATACCTACCGACTGTTTATGTTTTGTTTTGTTTTACCATACCTTTCTATACACAAAAATATCACCACGATTCGTCGACGGCGAAACGCGAAACAGTCAACTCTACTCACTATCTCGCTCCCACCTACCAAGGCACATTATACTGCACATGGTTTGAATTGTTTTTTTTTTTTTCGATGAAGATTTTTTACTACCCACCACTTAATTTTCATCAAAAATTTTCCCTAAAAATAAAAAAACAAAAATATTACCCTACCTACAACAACTCTTTTTTTAAGCCAATTCCAGAAATCAGCCCACCAAAAATATGGATTTGACTTACCGTCATGTTACAAAAGGCAATTTTCCATGGCAAAACAACTCCTCCTTATAAATAATTGAGCTTGAAGTAAATGTGAATTGAAAATCTATAAAACAGAATTTTGCAAGAAAAATACCTACATGCTTGATTTTAGAAAATTTCCATACGATTTTTTTTGTGGTAAGTTTTTAATTTGTTTATTATTCGGTATTTAACAAAAATTTTCTTTTCTGCTGTATCCTATAGCATACCAGATAAGTGAAATTTGTATTATATTTATTTTTTAAAAGGGTTTTTTTGTTTGTTTGTGAGTTTAGTGCATACATACAGCCAAACTGACAAACAAAAAAAGTTACTCTTTTATATAATAGTATAGATGTATGTAGTATGTACTATAAACTAAAATTCAAGTGAATTCTTTTTTATTATTATTTTTTTTTTTTTTTTGTAATTAAGAAATTCAATTTTGCAAGTCATTTTCCTGGATGATTTTTTTTCCAAAAACATGCATATGTGTTTGTAATTTAATTTGAAATTTACTAAGATAAATAATGTGACTCAAGATTATAAAGTGTTGATTGTATTTAGTCACTGAAAAAGAATTTTTTTTATTTTTGTTATTTCTAAATAAAAATGATTTTAATATTAGATTTCCAGTTAATAAGAATGTTAGTTAGTTTTTCCGAATGTTAATTGGTAACTTAACATTTTAGGTAATTCAAAAGAATTTTGGAACGAAAACAACACAACTGAACATATTAAATTTTTGAGCTTTTCTCTACGAAAAAAGTACACTCCACCATCAATAATAAAATATAATTTCTCTTGAAAAAAAAGAATAGACCTAATGATTAAAATATATAACAATAAATATAACATATGTATATATGTATTAATTTTGAAAGAAAATTATTCAAAAATAAAAATTGATTTGACTTCAACAGAAATTGAGTATTTTACTCAAAAATCGACCATTATTTTTGAACGTCATTATGAGCTCTTGATTTTAAAAGTCTTACAAGGTTATTTTTTTAAGTTTCGAGATAATTAAAGGTATACTTTGGAGTTTACTAAAAAATAGCCTTGATTGATATTTGTATCCCTTGATTTTGTAGCTTATATCCCATTTCCCTTGATTTTGTATATTTTTTTGTATTTTTTTAAATATTAAAATATACAGGAAAAAAAAAATAACTATAAAATGAGAAAAGGGTAAAGGTAGTATTAATTTTAAGGGAAAGTATTTCGAGAAAAAATCGTTGAAAAATTCAATTTTAATTTAATTATATTCTATAATAAAGCAGCAAACACTATAAATTTGTGGTATATATTTTACGCGGTCTAAAAAAAGCGGAAGGGAATTTCTATGTTTTATGCCAAAAAAGGGCAGAATATATAAATCTAATAAATTGTTTAACTGCGAATATTTTTAAATAACAAAAAGATTTCATATTAAAAGCGAGCAAAAGAGAAAAAATATTTGCTTATAAAATTCAAGGAATTGACACTTAACATTGCTTTATTTAGATTTTTGATAAGAATGTATAGAATGATGATATAGAAAAAAAAACCCTGAAGCTATCCCTCATCCTACGAGCAACTTTCAATCATAAAAATAATTTTTGAATTGTGATCCCTGAGGTAAACTGTAAACTGCACACAAGAAGACAATGAAATGTTGTTGTTCTGCATTAATACAGCTCACACTCACTTGTCACCGCAGAGTTCACAAGGGAGCGTAAGAATTACCCATTAAATCAGAATATTAGAGGATATTCTCCTCTGGTCATTTGTCGTGACACATAGTAAGGATGGGGACCGTGAGCAAAGCTGCTGGGTTTGTAGTACACTAGTATAAGAAGTTTCTGAACTACTTTTTGCCGTAAAATCTTCGCTCCTCTCCCCTGTTTTGCTTTAATTGTAGCACCCTGCTAGTAATAAGGCCCATTGCTGGTTTTACCAACTTGTAACCACGGTTGCCACTCCCAAAAACAAAATCCTACCAAATTTTTCAAAATAACCTACCAAACCGAAGAAAAACCTACCAAAGCAAATTTTTAGGTTCTTTTTAATAAAGTTTGTAGTTACTCATACCTACATGTGTTTGTGTATTTACTTTTGCTAGTTCATGTTAGCCTTGTTTTATTATCTATGGATCTAATCAGTATCATATAAAACATATAAAACGATACGGATCATAATGACAGCCAGCGTTGCCGCTCGAAAAAAAAATTAATGTGCCGTATTTTCTGAAAAACGTGCCATTTTCATGCCACATGAAAAAACTACAAATTATTCTATTTTGTTGATAAAACTGTAATTAATTGTATTACGAGATGTAAAGAAAAGAAAATTTTGCTCTATTTGCTTATTGTCAAGAAATACGAGTTTCTGCCAATTTTTTACGGAATTTGGACATAATTTTTTTAGAATTTTGTAGAAATTTGCTTCATTTTAAGTAATCTTTAAAAATAAAAACGTGCCATATTGAACTTCTTCATGCCACCGTTCCACGGGAAAATTATCGTGTCAAAAAACACGATCGTGCCACTTCGGCTACGATAGTTACAGCAGTGTTATATGCATGAGAGATATGCATATAACACTGCATTACTCATTTATTGTCTTTTTTCTTTAGGGGCCAGTTATAGCTATCATTGAAATTCATCATTGAAAATTTTTAATTTAAGTTTTAAGGCACTTAAAAAGCAAAATCAGTTATTATTTTGATGCCAATGTGAAGCTGACGATTCAATTAATATTTATTGGGAAAAAAAATTTCTTTTCGGTCCAACTTTCCACATAAATTGACTTTCATTTTTTTCAATGATTGCACTACCTTATCAATGATCATTGAAATAATAAAAGCCATTTCATGAGAAAGGTTGGGCCGAAATGATATTTTTTTTTGGCCAGATATATTATTTAATTCATAAGCTTTATTTTGGCATCAAAATAATCAAAGGTTTCGACTTTCAAGCGTCTTTTCAATGACGAATTTCAATGATAGCTATAACTGGCGCCTTACACTGCAATTAACACTACCACTACCTTTCCATGCAAGCCACACCCATCCATATAGAGAGCCAGGATCTAAAATTATTTTGTATTACGTGTTCAAAAATTATACCGATTCAGATGAGATCGTTTTGTTAAAAAACCTACCAAATCGAATTAAAACCTACCAACCTACCAAAGATAAAAAAACCTACCAAATTTGGTAGGATCCTACCAAAACGGCAACCGTGCTTGTAACTTTTCACGTACGGCACTTTCAACGTTTCAATTTGTATGAAGAAAAAAAAAACAACTTTTTGGGTCGGAAAAAAATATTGTGGTTATTTGTATCGCGAAAAAAATTATTTATTAAAAGGAAAATTATTGTAAACAAAAAATGTGAATTCTGAGCTTTTTACACAAGAAAATTCTTTTGTTTTCTTCAAAATACATTCAAAGCTATACAGCTGCATTATGGACAGGTAAAAAAAATAAGGTACGACACTTTTTGACAGCTCTTCCAATTCCGTCATTCTATTCTGTTCAGGCAGTAAAAAAGCATCACAGTATTAATATCAGTTTGGACAGATAAAACTAAAAAAAATTGTTTCTTTGTATTTTTAAAGTGCATTACGATAAGGGTGGTGTAAGAGCCCCGGTATCGCTGCCAATTCGATGTAATTTATTTTAGATAGTTACCATCAAGTGAAACAAAATTGGAGCTGTATAAGACACTTTTTATTTTTTTTTGTTGCATTTTGAAAGTGCATTATAAAGGTATTAGGGCAGCGGTATTACTGCCAGACTGAAGTAACTCAGTTTAAACTGATATGTGAACAAAATTTAGTGTGGTAAAAAGTACTATAAGGGCCAGTTGTACAATCGTGGTTCAATATTCAAGCCGTGTTTCAGCAATTTAAAATCGCTGATTTCGGCAGATTAACGGAGATTCAACTATGTTTTAAGTAGTTCAAGTATGTGATAATAGCCAAGTACCTACATGCCTGAACCATGCTAAGCCTAAATCCTGAACCCACGATTGTACAACTGGCCCTAAACAAATCGTTCACCAGGGGCCTATAACACAACGTGACAAGTTGACAAATCTTAATCCACTTGTCCAACTTTACTTGTCCAAAGGATTCAATCTTTCATAGACTTGTTGCTTTGTGTTACAGGATTTAAGACAAGTTTTTAGCTATTCACTTGTCCTACAAGTATTTGTCACGTTGCGTTACAGGCCCCAGCTCTCGGTTTAATAAAATGTTAAGATCAAAACTGTTGTCTTTGCTAAAGGAATTCTTCAAACATTTTGAGCTAAATATAAATATAGGAAAATACCCAAAAACGTAAGACAAGTATTTAATAAAAAATTATTTTCTATTTTTTTTTAGCTTGCATTTGCAACAAAACATACCATGTATTATATTACTTCGAGAACAATGTTAAAGTTAGGTTAGAGTGGCCGTCTAGATGTTGTTGACGCACTTAGACCCCAAGGCTCCATTGTGATATCACTAAAGAAAGTTACTCATAGGAGAGTAATGAAATTAAGCAAACCATTTTGAGCTTTTAATGAAATTTGAGAGACATCTTGTGTCTATCGTTGCCAGTTCACTGGTATTATCAAAGAAGGGGTTACCGAGGTAGGTGTTCCTTCTATTGGAGAGTGCCGGACATGTACATAGAAGATGTTGGACTGTTTCCTCTTCTTCCTCGTCCATGCAGCTTCTACAGAAGTCATTGGTGTAGACCCCCAGCTTCATAGCATGTCTACCTATGATTCAGTGTTCTGTTATGACTCCAATTGTGGAGCTTATACTTTGTCTGCTCAGGGAAATCAAGCCTTTTGACCGCTTCAGGTCTATGCATGGCCATATTTGTTTAGTTACTAGGCAGGTGGTACCCTGTAACCATCTAGCATTTGTTGATTCTAGAGCATATTGTTTGAAAAGGTGTTTGCATGTAGCAAGTGGTGTTCCTATGTTGTGTCTCTGTCTAACCGTGGGCAGAAGTGTTCCGTTTTTGGCGAGCTCATCAGCTTTGCAATTTCCCGGCTGTGGCCCAGCACCCAAATGAGGTGAATGTTAAACTGTTCTGTCATCTCATTCAGAGATGATCGACAGTCGTGGACTGTGATAGAGTTTGTGGAGACTGGAGACAGACGCGAGAGATTTGAGAGCGGCTTGGCTGTCTGAGATATCCTTACAAGATATAACGTTTTCTTTGAGCCAGGATAATGCCTCTTTTATCGCCATTACTTCTGCTTGGAACACACTACATTGATTGGGAAGTCCATATGATAGACTAAGATTCAGTTGTTTCGAATAGATACCACTTCCAACGCCGTTGTCGGTCTTTGAACCGTCGGTATAGAAGTGTATCGTGCGTTTTCTTCTTGAGGTCCTTCTTCTTCCCAAAAGAATCTTGAGGGGATAGAAATATGGAAGTTATTATGGAATACCATTTTTGGGGTGGTATAGTCTAAGCGATCTGGGATAGATCTGAAATTGTCTAAAATAGTAGTATGACCAGTGTTGTTACTGATCCATTGAGAGGTGGCTCTAAGCCTCACGCATGAGTTGGCTACCACTATTTTGGAGAAGATGTCAAGAGGTGTTAGGTTTAGAAGTACTTCTAAAGCTGCTGTTGGCGTTGAGCGAAGTGCTCCCGTGATGCAGAACAATGTTAAACTTTCATACAAATTATCAAAAGTATCAAAACATTTGTTGCTAAAACTATTTTAAAAATCAACTCGAGCCTATAATCAAATGAAGAATGTCACAAAGGTTGATATACGAACCAAACCGAATCGAAATATTTTACTACAGCTATTCATATACTTATTTCCTTTAAGGACAATCGCAAAATTCTTAAGGAATTCGTCATGTTGATTTGCGAACAAAGAACATCAATCAGTTGCGAACCCACTGGAAAGTAGTTATCAGTTTAAAACTTATGCATTTCAAAACAGCCGACGACTCATATATTGTGGAGGGCCTTATTAAATTATAGCTTCTATATAACATTATATTGCTTTAAATTTACGTCATATATGTACATAAGTATATACCTATAGACAAAAATAAACGACAAAACAACTATGTATAATAATTTAATAACTGACATTGACGCAAGTGTCAAAGTCCAAAGTGTCCCATTTAAGTGGTACTCTTATCAAAATGTACTTATCACTACTTATTCCCACACTTTCAGCTTCAGCTGACCTTTTAACCGCTACTTATACATTAAAAGCAATAATTATAGCTAAAGCTATCATCATTTTGATTCATATTCTATGTATAAAAAAAAAAAAAAAACATTTCATATTGCCGACTCATTACATTCCCGTTACTCCACTCCAACATAGACCAAACGTTGAATAACAAAATTAAACAAATATGTATGAATGTACTTATACAATATAACTATGTACATACATATGATGATATTTTAATTTAGCGCCGCACGCGCTCGCTGTCGTTACTCACACTACTCGTACTTGGAAATCATTATGCGATAGCTTCACGTAGGTCTTAAGCTGTTGCTAAATGCATTTTAAAAAAACCTGATTAGAGTCCGGTTGTGTTGTGAGTTGTGAGTTGTGAGCGATAATAATAATTGAAGATTGCAGGCGGGACTGATGATGACGCTCTTTGACTTGATCACCAGTTCGGTCGGTCTCTTTATAGGAAAGTGATGCTGATTTATTGTGAGCAAAATTCAATTTTACCAACAGCATGATGCTTACAAAAACTATACATTTATATGTAGAATATGATCGTTAATACCTACAACAGGTGATCGTGAAATGGTGTTGCCATAATTAATTTTGGCAGCTTTTATAAATCGATAAAATGGCTTCCAATTTAAAGTGGCTGGATTCGCTCTCTTTTTATCATTCTATAAGGAACCTATATTTCATTGGGGAATTTCAATTAAATCGCGTTGATATTTATAATCAATGTAATTTTGGCCTTCCTTCCGATAGCATTCCAGTTATTATCAATTTGCTGCTTTTTACGAGCTTCAATATTGAGATGCAGTGTACAAGAGGCGTTTTTTCATTGTCATAAATAATTAAATTTAAATTTAAAGAAGTAAAAAGCGTATAGAGATTAAAAATATAATAATTCATTTAAATGATGCAGTGCTGGGATAACAGTGTCGGACCATTAAGCAAAGTTTTGTTTCACATAATAATATGTCCGCCACAATGGCTTTTATATACGTGATAAGTATCATGAACCGAATTCGAATTCAAGCAAGTCATGGTTGCTTTTAAGAATTGCTTTAAAGAAAAAAATAATCAGAATCTTCACGGAAATTTATATAATTTCTAAAAAATGTTGGAACGGAACTGACTTGCATTTATTGATGAATATCCTCAGAGGAAACTCGCTAAGGGAGGGTATTTCCAAGTTAGAGTAACCATTGATAATTTCAAATAAATAAACCCCCTTTACTTTGATTACTATATCCAGGCAAAAAACACTTTGAGTGTGATTTCTCGTTTTGTTAGACTTAATGAGTTTTTGTATTTTTTTTTTTTAATGTTCATGGTAATTAAATAATTTATTAATATGACGCATGATGTGCTTTGATAAAAGTATAGTTTAGTGATGGATTTTGATATGCTAAGTCTAAAGTTATGGGTAGGATTTAGATATTTTTAAGATTAATAATTATCTAAAGCTGGTTTGTAAACTATCAGTTGTGTGTTCTTAAGAGCTCCATGGATTTCCATGCAAGGCAACGAGTTATGTATACGAATCAAGAAATTTCCTTTAAAATGGCATTTAATCATTAGTGCATATTTTTGCATATTTTACTATAAATGCATATTTTGGATATTTTTGTGCATATTTGATTATAAATGCATATTTCTCATAGTTTTGCCTATTTTTATAATAATAAATTCATATATTTAGAGTATATTGTTCAAAAATTTAACTAGACAGTAAAAAAAATATCCCTTTTATTTCAGTACAAACGAACCTTTAAACTATTATCTATTTCTTTTATTCATTTCACAATCTTGAAGGCTGTTGAGTATTATGCAAAACATTATAAAGCGTTTGAAAGCATTGTCAATGGGTTCGATGACTCCGATGCAGTTGCGATAAAAAATGCAAAAAAAAAGTAATGAACCAGCCGTTATTAAAATGTCAAAAAATATTTATCAGTTTCCTATGTGACACCATCACAAAGCTAGAAAGCAGGACAACCTAAAAAAAAAAATCAAATTGATTTATATCGAATTCCTTTTACCAAAAATAATCGATTTTTTTTCTAAACAGACTCCATTTTTTTCTTTCAATACAAGGAATTTGTCCAGAAAAATCGAATTTTTCTTCTAAACAAATCGATTTTTTTATTAAAAGGAATTCAACATTAGTTGAAGATGTTGTTGCAAAAATAAATGATGCGGTTGAAGGAATTACGGGGGAAGTCATTTAAAAAAACTTCAGTGCGTTCACATTGGACTGCAATGACGAAAATTACCCAAAGAACTTTACCGTCGATGAGATTTGTTCTTTTAAAAAATGCTCAACTAACTTCCAGTTTACGTCGAGCGATCTTTTTCGTTTTATAAGACATTCTTAAGACCGAATCGGCAACGGTTTGATTTCGAAAACTTTAAGAAAAATTTTATGATCTTTGCAAATAAAACTTTTCAAAATCAGAACAATTATAAGGTAACATGATTTTATGTTATTTTCAGTTATTTAGTTTGACTAGTATCGTCCTGTCCTGTGTCGAAATTCGACACTTTCAATTTCGCAAACAATTTTTTTGAAAATATTGATATATTTTTTTTTTAATATGCACAGTGTTCCACAGTATATTCTGCAAGTATATTCTGCACATCTCCGCAATTGTGGCTTTCCAACCATATAAAATTTATCGAAATCGGTCAAATAGTTTTTGAGAAAATGGTACCACAAAATTTATTTAAGCCTATTTATTAATAGATTTTCAAACAAATAAAGATTTTTGTGTTTACGTTAACTGTGTGTTTGTTGTTTTTTTTATTAAATGTTTTTATTAATAATAAAAATAAAAAATTGAACTTATTGTTAAAGACTGAAGAAAATGTGTTTTTATATTGAACCGTAATCAAGTTAAATTGGCTTTAAGTGCATATTTTAAATGCATATTTTGCATTTTTAAGCGCATATTTTTAGATTTTAAGTGCATGAAAATCATCAGTAATGTACATAACATACCAAAAGAATAAAGTTAATTTACTTTTAAACAACATCAATTTTTTCAACCATAATAAAAAAATATACGTATGTATAGAATATTTTTTGTTTGAACGTCAAACTTATGTGTCTGTTTTTTAAATTTTAATTTTTGAAAATCGAACATTTACATCTATATTATTCACTTCAGGTGTAAATTGGGTTGAAGTGAATTTATAACCCGTTCACTTAATCCGCATTTTTTAAACCCGACAATTTAAAATTATGTCCATAATTCACTCATCAAACTCAGTGTAAAAAAATAAGTAAAACGCATGTAACTTATACTTACTTTAAATCCAAGTGTACAAAACCGGATTTAAGTGACTAAATAATATCGCTGTTAATTTAATTAGCCAGTTTAAGTTTCTTAGCAATCTGTGGAGCTGATAGAGTTTGATCAGTGAGATCTCAGAAATGTAAACTGGCTAAATTTTTATTTAACTTTTAAGGCACTCCCAAACCGGCGCGAAACATTCGGAGCGATTATTCGACGACCAAAAAATGTACCAAGATTCACAGCGCGCCAGTGTGGACACTCTCATTGATTACCATGTTAATAGATTCAAAAAGTAGAAAAATTCTTTGTCGCTCCCAATGTTTCGCGTTAGTTTGGGAGAGTCTTAAAGCAATATTAGGCGCGTTTTATAGGCAATTTTATAGCTGGCGCAGTAAAATTTTCCTTAATGAACAATAACAAAACCGAAAGTGCCGATAAATTAGCCAGTAAATTAGTGAATATAAAAGTGGACAAATAGTGTGGACTTGAAGCTTAAATGTCGGTATCTTAGTTTGTTCTTCACTCAAAAAAAGGGTGTGAACCCATCCAGAGAATAAAGAAAGGACATAAAAGTTGATATACTGTTTTATTGAACTTGTATTGCTGCTCTAGCTATGAATTACCAATAAAACGCAGCTATTGACGAATTGTGTTTTTTGACATTTTAAATATCTATTCGTACGAATAATTTTATGAGCAGTAAAAATGACAACTTGACAACTTTCGAAAAAGTTACTTTTGACTATCTCAGAAATTTCCGCATGAATGCCGTAAATATGCCTTAAAGAGAAAAAATTTCAGCGCCACTTGTTCTCCCAAAAATTGATGTCATGCTTAATTTATATAAAGTTAGCATGACACTTTTTAAATTTTGCTCAAAAATATCTTTGCGATATGTCAAAGTGCTGCTCACCAGCCGTTCGGATTCGGCAATAAACTGTAGGTCCCCTCCATTTCCGCAGACACGCACATAGGAATGGTTGAGAGTTGTAAGTCACTAGGCCCTGGTTCTTCATGAGCCGTTGTGCCACCAAATTTATTTTTTTTTTATTTTTTGATATGCCATATTGTTCAAATTAATTGCTGTGAAAAGAAAAAAAAATTACCACGACAGTGGTTGTCCCAAAAATGGCTAAAAATGGTTTTCATAAAAATTCTTCATATAAAGTTAGTATGACACTTTTCAAAATTTGGTCAAAAATACCTTGATTATTTCAAATTTGTACTGACTCTCGAAATAAGGCCAATAGTGCTCAAATTATTTTTCAATTTTAACACGACAAACTGTAAAGCTGTAATGTACAGATTCTTAAATCTAACTAATATAATGTTGATAAAAAAGTAAGTATACGCCACAGTGACTAAATTATGATTGAGGTAGTACGAATGTTGAGATGCGTGATAAATAAAACATATTTCTTCATATTT
Source organism: Epistrophella euchroma (assembly GCA_947049315.1). Taxonomy (NCBI): domain Eukaryota; kingdom Metazoa; phylum Arthropoda; class Insecta; order Diptera; family Syrphidae; genus Epistrophella; species Epistrophella euchroma. Next base: position 15,007,858 of record OX346247.1, on the reverse strand, counting down.
AAGTAAGTAATTTATTGAAAAATAATTAAAACCAGCTTTATACACAGAAAGAAATAAGTATTTAGAATGAATAAAACTATGAAATTAACGTTGCTATTAGATGAAAAATGATTGCGAAAATGAAATTTATTATCTTATAAAGTTAGCATGACATCAATTTTTAGGAGAACTAGTGGCGCGGCACTTTTGTTCTCTTCACGGCATATTTACGGCATTTGTGCGGCAATTTCTGAGACAATCAAAAGTAACTTTTTCGAAAGTTGTCATGCTAATTTTATACGGCTTCTGACTATTGCAAAACTAAGTTTGCTCTTTTTCATGATTAAGTACTAACTGACTACTTAACAGCTTTACTGCCTTTTGAAAAATTCACCCTTAAATTATAAACAAACGTTTAAAACAATGTTGCAAAATTTTAGTCGATTAAGATAATTAACATAATTTTAGTATAAGTAGTTCTTTTCAACTAGAAATTTTTTAGTAAAAAATACTAGCTTTGTTCCAGACCTCTACCAAAACTGCCAACTGTCACAATTTGGCAACAATCGATTCCAAATCCTGTTCAACACTTCATAAATTCGGCAGTTTTGGGTAAAAGGGAGCACCCATCGAGAGAGAAAAACATTTCCCCTACCTGACAATTTCTGTCCAAGAAATTTCTTTGCGCAGTAATCGGCAAGTTTAAGTTCTGTCAAAAAATGGCAATTTAAATTCAAATAATTTCAAATATGTATATATAGCTGTTGAGTAAAGGTAGCCCAAGTGTTAATTTTATTTTTAATTTAGTTTTGCTAGATGTGCAAATTTTGTATTCTTTTATCAATCTATTAATTAGTCAATTCGTTTTTACAACATTTACCTTTGGCTTAGAAGAAGAAAATGTAATTACAATTCATGAATTTCTTGTTTGAGGTACTTCTTGATAGCAAAATAAATTTAAATTTAAGAATTTTAAATTAAAGTAAATTGTGTTTATAAATTATAATAATATTTATGTTTTTAAGGTTTATTTATACTTTGCAACGTTTTTTTTTTCCTTTGGTTATAAATTTTTGAGAACATTGATAATGGTTTATCACCAGATCCATCAATGGCAACTCGTGTCGATTCCTGTATTTGACATTTAAAAAGTGGCAAAAATAATTTCCCATCAGAAAAATTTCCAGACTTTTTCGGCAGTTTTCTTCTCTCTGAGAGAATTTCATCCCACTTCTCAAATTTTGATAGATTGCCCAAAGCTGCCAAAAAAAGTTGGGAACAAAGCTACTACCTGGCTTATATTTGTATATGCGGGACCGAATTGTTTTGCATTTGGCATTACTGCTTAAGATATCAAATCTATGATAATATATATTGTCAATTTTGAAACTGTTAGAAATTAAAAATAGCTGTTCAAATACCCCCAAAAACAGCACACCACCATTACCTCTGTTCATATACTGCCCAAAACTACCCGTTTTAGCCCAAGGTTCTGTCAAAGTTCATATAAAAAAATTAAAATATGATCGAATCTAGCTATTTCGGGAAGTAAACGAAGAGACCGCATTATTAAAAACAACAACAAATACCGAAATTATTTGACAAGCAAAGGGGCCCTGGATCTGCCACTTTCTATCGGTTTTTACCGATTGGTGCGCAGAACTGGACAAAAATGAAAACGTTATTGATCATAATGCCTTTAATATTTGTGGGACAAAGATGAAACATGCTTTATCAACGATTTATCAACGATATGTCAGGGAACGAGTGTTTTTTTTATTTTACAAATGGCAGACCTAACATAGTCCTAACGTTAAAAAAAATTAACCATTGACAAGGCCTTTACTAGTCACAACTTTGAGTCCAAGTGAGGTCTTCGGAACGAAACGTCAAATTGTATGGAATAAAGGATGTTAAAAGCATCCGTATGTCTTTATTCGATAACGTATGAGAGTAACTTCATCATTTATTAAAGACTTAATTCGACCGCAATAATTGGACCAATATTTGTATGAGCTATAAGAGAAACCCTATATAGTTAGGCATGTGTCTTTAACGACAAGGATATTGGAATCATCAGTACATAATATTTCTTCAAAAATGAGACCAGCCAGGCCGTAACTGTGAATGGCACCTTTTATCGCGCCAATATAACGGACTATTTACTCCCTAACAATTGAGGCTTGTCGGTTTTTTTTTATGGCAATAAGTTCCAACAAGCTTTATTATTGCGAGAATGAACAGTTCATGTTAGGTACCGTATATCACATATCTAGCTTTTTTCTTTCAGTAAAATAGCTAAGCTTAAAAAAGTAGCCGTTTAATGATGGTTAGTTCGATGGACTGTCAACTGTCATGCTTGAGGTCTATGTTCGATCCCCAGCCTCGTCCAACTAATAAAACAAAAACGGCTGTTGCCTCTTGCGAGGAATTGACAAAATCTCCAGGAGTATCTCTTGTCATAGAAAAGTGCTACTCACATTAGCCGTTTGGATTCGGTAATAAACTGTAGGTCCCCTACATTTCTGCAGACATCACACACACATGAATGGTTGAAGTTTATAGTCACTAACTAGGCCCTAGTTCTTCATGAGCTATTGTTCCATACAATTTATTTTATTTTTTAAGATTACAAATTTGGAAGCCAACATTACTCGCACAATCGGCCAAATACTACTTGAACAAGCGTCGTCGAAAATTGTAACGTGTAGTTGCTAGCCGCAACTATGATCGAAAGTAATTTTGATAATAATAAAGATTAACCCTTAAAAAAAAAAATTTTGAAAAAAATAAGACCTAGACTAATCACCCATGGTTAGGTTAGGTTAATCGTGGCTGTCAGCACAAGTGCTTGACACACTTAGACCATGAGTTGGTCCATTGTGATACCACATGAATCAAGTACAATTTCTTCCTACTCATTGAACCACTTAAGCTTCTTACGAAGCGTGCGAGACGACTGATGTCTATGTTTGCCAAATCGCTAAGATCATTATATTAGAACTCTCCTAGATGGAGCCTACGTCTTTGAGAGAGAGCAGGACATGTACAGAGAAGATGGAGGGATGGATTCTTCCTCTTCTTCGTCCATACAGTTTCTGCAGAAATCGTTCGAGTATAACCCGAGCCTCGTCGCATGTTTGCCTATTAGACAGTGTCCAGTTATGACACCTATTATGGAGCCGATTTGTGATCTACTTAGAGATAACAAACCATTAGAGCGCTTCAGATCTAGTTGTATTGTGGCCAGATTTGTTTTGTCGCCACACAGGTGGTGATATTATTTCAATTAAGGTTTGTTTTAGTAATAGCTTCTTATTTCAGCATAAGTTTGCATGGAGCGATAGGTATACCTATATTTGGTCTGTTAGGCAAGATAGAATTTGTTGTTCCTCTTCTGGCGAGTTCATCAGCTTTACAGTTACCTGAAAGGTCTCTATATGACCCGGCACCCAGCATAGGTAAATATTGAACTGCTGTGCCATCTCCATAAGAGATGATCGGCAGCTAAGTGCTGTTTTAGAGTTTCTAGAGACAGAGTTCAGGGTTTTGATAGCGGTTTGGCTATCTGAGAAGATACATAAATCACTGTTTGATATCACGTTTTCTCTCACGTTTTATCGCCAGAAGTTCCGCCTGGAACACGCTACAATGGTAAGGAAGGAGAAAGAAGAGACTTAAATTGAGTCTGTCGGAGTACACTCCTGCACCAACCCCGTTATCAGTTTTTGATCCATCCGTGTAAAAATGAATTGATTCATCTTCCAGGAATTTTGGGTCCTCCCAGATGGATTTGGAGGGGACCCTAAAAGAAGTTCTCAAAAACAACGACCATAATTTATTTGTGGATGATAATTCGATGTTTTTCTGATCTTTGCCTTGCCCCTTCTCCTTAATTTCATTATGCATCATACCCAATTTATAAGAACACCCATAGCAACAATAAAATCATAGCTTATATTTATTTGTGTTATGATATCAAAATACAAATAAAGTTTAAAAGACCCATCACTCATCAAGTACAGCGATAAACAACAACAGAATATTATCATCCTACAAAAATCGAAGAGCCGGTTGGCTGAATCAATCATAAACTTATTTACACAATAATAACAGAATTACGTATGTACGTGCACTGTTGCAGCTAATACTGTTGTTTATGCGGCGAGTTAGTCACACCGATATTAAGCCATTAAACTGGTGTGATTTTAAGAAAAAGTTCTAACAATAGAAAATTAAATCCAAAGCTGGGTCCTCGGCAGACGCGTGTTTGGTACATCATAGTACAGAAATGGTGGGCTTCAATTTGACGCGATGTCTAATTAATCCGATAAACATCGATCACTGAGACGTAAAGCCGCAACACAACACAACACACAACAACGTGACGGTAACGACAATCTTTTTCTCTAATCGAATGGAAATTTTTTGCAAAAATTCTAGCCTTCTCGTGCCGTTTCATCGTCGTAATATAAAAATAGCACATCGGCGGCGGACGGGTGGCTATATTGTTTTGCTTGGACGGATCAAGCTATCAGTCAGCTTTGCTCATTATCATGTCAATAAATTGCACGAGCTGCTAGTGCTGGCTTGCTGCTCTTGACGTCAAATAAAATAAAAACAACAACTTAATGCGGCGGCTATCTATAGATTTATATTTCTCTGGTGGACTGATCTGCCTGCCTGGCCGATGCCGTGGTTAGCTTGCAAGTTAATTGGATTTATAGCTTTGAGATTGAGATTATTAAAAAAAAATATACATAAAACATATAATCTTATAATTTCCGATTACACGTTTTTACCGCACTCGGTCCGGATTCGATCGAAACCAAACAGGTAGCATTGTATGTATGTAATCTTATCTATTATTGTTTGACTCCGCAGTGTGAACTTTATCTTATCGTTGAAGGTTCGAAAATAGCAAAGCTTTGGGGTCGTTAGTAGCACGTGCCACGTCGCAAATAGGTACTTTTACGCCTACTCGACACTGCTTCTTATCGGTGTTTTTTTTTTTTTTATTTTTATTTTTGGTTTTTCTGACAAATTTGGATCGTGTCAAGAGTGTTGACAAAAAAATAACAATAATCGATAGGAATTGATTACATTTTTATTAAAAATTCAAATTTATTGTCTTATTTTTACAATTTTTGACAGCGAAAAAACGCAAGCAGTCTAATTGAACTCAAAGTCCGGTGATTGTCTTTGACGCACGAGATGATTATCGCTCGTTTAAACAAACACCCAACAACAGCTGTCGCGAAACCGACGACATGACATGATCAAAAAAAACTTAACTTATCACGAAACGTTGGGTGGGTGCATATTGGTCAAGCTTGCAATCATCTATAAAACGCGATTTTGTGTGGCTCTTACTTAATTAAATACAAAATTTATATGAGTTATACATATGTACATATATACATACCTTCAGTGTTGTCTCATTTATTATTAATATTTTAAGCTTACTTTAATTTTTGCAATCTGAAGGGGGGGAAGGTTTTTGGACACTTTTGACAAATCTGTCTGAATTAAAATGCAAATTCATTCAGAATTAAAAAAAAAAAGAAAACTTCTCGAGATCGTTTTGGAAAAGTTGAGTCGTGTCAACCATTAGACAAAACTAAGTTGTTCCGATCCAAGCATATTGGCTTATACGCGAGAGAGCCAACTTACTCAACTAATGTCGAATTCCTTTTACCAAAAATATTCGATTTTTTTTTCTAAACAGAATCTAATTTTTTCTTTTTAATACAAGGGATTTGTTCAGAAAAGTCGATTTTTTCTTCTGAACAAATCGATTTTTTCCTTAAAAGGAATTCGACATAAGTATCGAGCAGCTTTAAGGGTCAGTTTTACAGAGCTGAGTCGCAGCTCTTATGTTTATTTATTCATTTAGCTACAAATTTATAACATTATTAGCTTTGAGTTTGTAAATTTCTATATATATGTAAGTAATTTTTTAAACAAAATTTTGATAAATTAAAATCAATTACACTAAAATATTTATTATAAGCTGCACATGCAGCAAACAAAGGTTCATGAATGCCATAATTTGTTCTATTGAATCTTTGATTTAAAAAAATCTACAGATCTTAAGGACCGTGAATTTATGTTAATGTTGAGTTGTGACAAAAGATATTCTGAATTAATTGCTCGGATCAAAATATCGTTAATAAATAATATTTTATAAACTGTTCTTCGGTGAGTTAGAGATGGTAAATTTATTAAGGTCAGGCGTTGGTTGTATGGTGGTAAATGCGTGTTGATATCCCATGGGAGATAGCTAAGGGCATAGAGAAGAAATCGTTTTTTGTACAGATTCCAGTCTATTAATATTAGATTGGTAGCTTGGACTCCAAACACAGCTGAAATATTAAATAATCGGTCGCACAAGAGAACAGTATAAAGTTTTTAAAATGTAGGGGTCTCGAAATTCTTTAGAACCGACAAACGAAGCCTAACCTGCATTTCGATTTGTTAATGATATGATCGATATGTTTATTGAAGTTAAATTTTGAGTCCATTATAACACCAAGATCACAAAAATTACTAACTCTTTCAAGTGGTTGACTGCACAACATATAGACATTGGAAAAAGGGACCCGTTTTCGAGAAAAAGACATACACTTAAACTTTGATACATTTAGTTCCATATCATTGATATGACACCAAATAGAAACATTGTTTAAGCCTTTTTATAATAATTCAAAGTCATTATTATTTTTATAAGATAGGCGAAGCTTAGCGTCATCAGCGAACAAAAGAAGATCCGAATATTGGATTTTACTATATAAGTCATTTATAAATAATAAAAATAAAAAGGGTCCTAAATGGCTTCCTTGGAGGACACCGGAATGCACAGTTATCTTTTTTGATGTTTTATTTTGTAAGTATGACTCCAGTCAAACTAAAAACCAATTCGGGAGCCCAATGGTCATTAGTTTTTTCAGAAGTAAACAATGATTCACACGGTCAAACGCAAAATCCAAATATGCGACGTCGCGTCAGTTTGAAATCAATTTTGGCTTTTGGCAATAACATCGGAGCAAAATTCCATTAAGTTGGTTGTGGTTAATTTTCCCTTAGTAAATCCATGTTGATGTGGTGAAATAACGTTTTTAAATCTTTCTTCAATATATTGCAAGACAATTTTTTCAAATAGTTTTGGTAAACATGATAATTTCGTAATGCCTCTACAGTTGGAAATATTACATTTGTTTCCGTTTTTAAAAATTGGAGTAATAAATGAAGACTTCCACACTTTAGGGAAAACACCTGTTTTGATCGATAAATTAAATAGATAACACACAGGACGAGCTTAAACAGAAATATGACTTTTAACAATAAAGGCTGGTATTTCATCATAACCATAGGATGATGAGTCTTTGAGCTTGGAAGCATGTGCTATTAATTCATTTTCGTCAATATTCGGTCTAGCCACGTCTAGTTGGATAAAATTTAATAAAGTTTTTAAATAAGTTTCGGTGTTATCACAGTTTTTATCACAGATGTTATCATTAGTATTATCACAGGAATTACCGTTGGCATTATCACAGATTAATACACAGGTATTAGGCTTTTTATAAACGCTTTGCAAGAAGTTTGAAAACATATCACATATAGTTGCAGTATCATTAGAAGAACAGTCCTTATAGGTCATCACAGCTGGAAAGTGTTTTACTTTTCTTTTAAAATTTACAAACTCACAAAATTTTCTAGGATTCTCTGAGATTTCATTCTTTACGTTACTCAAATAAAGTTGATAACTTGATATGGTTTTTACACAAAGCTTTCTCCTAACAGAGGAGTATTTAGTGTAATCAATAGCTGATTTTGATGATAAATAGATTCTGTATAATTTAGTTTTGGTGTTTCTTAATTTTTGAATTTATCTTGTAAACCATTTTGGGCTTTCAGTTTCAGCAGGAATTTTCTTAAAGAGAACACATAACGACAGATAGTTTTTTAGAACATTGTAGAATAAGGTACAGCTGTGATCTACATCAGTTTCATCAAAAATATTATCCCAATTATGGTTCTTAAGAAGGTTATGAAATCTATAATGTCATCAATTTATATTGATGTATAGTCTAAGCTACGTTTTTTTATATAAATTACACTGTGCTAACTGCCTGAACAGAATAGAATGCTGCAACTCGAGCCTCAGACGGAACTGGAAGAGCTATCAAAAAGTTTCGTACATAATTTTTTTTTAAGTGCCCACAATGTAGCTGTACAGCTTGTGTACAAGCTCAGAATTCACATTTTTTGTTTCCAATAATTTTCCTTTTAATAAATATTTTTTTTCGCGATACAAATAACCACAATATTTTTTTTCCGTCCCAAAAAGATGTGTTTTTTTTTTCTTCATACAAATTGAAACGTCAAAATTGTCGTACGTGAAAAGTTAAAAGTTGGTGAATTCTTCCGTCTGCGGCTGCAGCTCCGTATGCGGCTACGTTCCGTTGTGTTCGCAACATTGAATTTGCGTCTATTCAATATTTTGACAGCTATTCCAGCTCCGGCTCCAGTTCCGTCTTCGTCACCATTTTGTTCAGCCAGTAAAACATGAAGAAAATTGCACAAACTTTTGAAGTGACTTAGAAGAGGTTGTAGGCCTATTCAAGTACATCATGAACCTATAATTGAAAACATTCGTTTACCCCCAAAAACCTCATTTTCCACAATTGCACCTGGTGTTGTTTGGTCGCCATCTTGTTTTTAAAGATTACTAGGTCTACTAGATCATTTCAGAAGTTCAAAACCACAGTTTTATTATTTTTATTTGTATTTGTAGTTCTTGGAATTGTTTAACCTTGAAAAGATCTTAAAAGCAATTGTTTTGTCCGCTAGCATTGCAACTTGAATCGTTTGTCGAAGTTTCAGCATAAATACATCCCAACTTATATTTAATACTTAAACAAAGGATGATCTCGCACTGAAAAACTGGGCCTACATTGCTTTGAGTTGCTCACGAAGTTTAATTGCCCAGCCAGACAGAGCTTGAAGAATTGAATCAGCACGTTGCAACTTTTTTTTGCCGGCAGCTGTCAAATATTGAATTTTACAATGACATTTCTTAATTTGCAGCACCAGGACCCATGTTCTGTAACTCTCACATCGAAAAAATCAATCCAGAAACGCTGAAAAATGGAACAAAACTCATGTACTTTGTTTCAGTTTCTATCGTTTCTCGACCGAATTTATGCATGCGAGAAGTTACAGAACATGGGTCCCGATTCCAAAATTATAACAAAATCGGTCAAAAGCAATGCGTTAATAGCAAAATAAAGCAATTTTCTAAAAAAATCTTCAAAACTGTATTTCCGTAATGCAATTTATTTTCTGCAAAAACCATAAACGCGCAGTTTTCTTACAATTAGGTACTTTGGCCAATGCTGGTATGATGTTTAATCAAAATCGGTAGAGCCATTTTCTCCAGTTGTATAGGTTTTTACAATAAAATAAAAGAAATATATTTTTTTTTTGTATTATTTTTTAGCTTTTACACAACTATTTTTGAAAATAAAGCGATGCGTTTTGGAATAATATTCGATCTTCGGGATTCTAGATTAGTTATAAATAAAATATTCGATTTTTTTCCCCTAAGCAATCACATACAAATGAAGGATCCAGGGGAAAAACGGCACAAGTGCAATTTTGTTTGAAAATTAAACTAATGATGATATTTTGTACCTTTTTTTTAGTACTATTAAATTTTTGAATAAAGTGGTGATTTTACAAGAAAAACCATTAAAAATAAATGGAAGAATGGCACAAGTGCTTCGATTTAATCTCGTATATATTTGTAGAATTTGGTTTTTATCTTTAACGTAAAAATATGAAATTCGAAAATCAAGAAAACAATCTAAAATTCGAATGTTAGCCACAAAAAAAAAAAAAAAAAAAAAAAACTGCTTCAACAATAACAACCCTGTTGTTGAATAAAGTGTAGTGTGTTGACATTTTAATAACGTGTGGCTTATAATCACAGTCAGTGATCGTACCTACATAATGGATGTGCATTTCTTAGCCATTGTACGTGCCAATGTTTGCCAATGAAGATCGGAACAGGGTGACAAAATTGAGTTACATCCTTTGTTAATATAACGACATGATGGTTTTCTTAATGTCCTTTACATTCTTTTAGTATCAAATGCTTATAAGAACCGGAAATACTCATAAGATAGCAAACACTGATAATGGATGATTTTTTTTTTCCATTTGGGTATAGGTAAGATACACAGGTACACGTCATTTAGCACGTGAACTTGATTCCTACCTATAAAAGATTTGTTTAGATTTATATAGAAAGATACAAGAAACTCAAGTGTTTTTCTATTTTTTTTTTATCAGCGTTGAATCTAGAAAAAAATAATAATAAGTGATGGGGAATTACATTATTTGATATTTTTAGGCATTGAATATTATCAGTGATTAAGTTTTAATAAAAACGAAAGATTAAGTAAAATAGTGATTTAATTTTGTTATGGAAAATTTATGAATAAACAAGCTGGGTCAAAAATCGAAGATAAAGTTAACATTTTTTTATTTGTTGATTACAATTAATTTTGGATTAAGGAACATATTTTTTCATTTGAATGGGACTTGACAAATTTTCGTGCGAATAAATCAACTTCTACACAACTTTTATGGGTTATTGTGTTGTAGCTAAAATTGACCTCTTGTCGGCACGAATTGTGGGCCAAAATAAACACAAAATTCAACAAAATGTCGCTTGAGAAAGGAAACGAATTCGAGAACTAAGTACCTGGTAAGTGGTTGTGTGTTATTTTTATATATCTTTCTAAAACTAAAAACAATGTGCAGTTTGGTATGTCGAAGTATTTCAGTCCAAAGTGAAAATACTTTAATTCAATTCATCAACCTCAAAAAGTGTTTTGATAGCTATATTTCTGCAAACAAACCTCATGGCGACTAAAAAATTGCACATTCGTGATCCAGGGAATGTCGCTTTTTTATCCATGTTTCGCAAGATACAAAATTATAGCCTTGTATCCGTAATTTTGTGATTGGAAATCTAAATTTGTTCTAGCCAAATGGCTTAGTTCCAAAGCAATATGTATTGTATCTCAGTGGAAATTTAATGATTAAATATACAAACCGGATTCCCTGGTCGGGAATCATCCATCCATCGCTATAAAAAGAACCAATTCCATCACAATAAAACACAAGATTTAAGTGGAAAACTAATTGAAAAACCACTGTTTTATTCTTATCCATCGCCCTTCGACCTTCCAGTTTGAGTTAGTTCTTCCAACTCACAGTACACATATTGAAGGTAATATATTGCGCATCTTCGAAAATTACAGTGACCTGCCTGTCAAAATTTACAAAAACAAAACACAAGTGTTTCCGAATCGCAGTGACCCTTACAAAAACAAAATACAAGACATGCGCAGAACTGAACAAAAATGAAAACTCGGAAGATATTACTTTCTATATGTGTACTGTGCTTCCAACTGACTTTCGTCATTTCATACATTTCATAGAGCAAAATTATTCTTTCGTTAAGTTTTACATAAGCTTTTTATATTATTCGAATTACATCGCCTGCAGAATTGCCAGACTCATGCAGTTCGATACACAATAGAAAAAAGTTTCAATATGGCGCGTGACGACAGCCTTAATTTTATTTTATCCTATTCCGGAGGGTATTTCAAAAATAAACCCAGATTTTTGTTTATGTAGAAGAACTGAAGGAAATCCCTATACGAATTCAACTATTTTTTCCAAGGAAAAAAATCGGAAATTTATAAAACTTAAAAAAAAAAAATTTTAGGAATCTTTTAGAAGTTTAGTTTTGCGGTGTGAAAATGTGATTTTTTTGTTATCTTGAATTTTGCGGTTTTTGCGATATTAAATTTAAATATAGAATTGACCAGTGTTAAATGAAGATTTTGAATAAACTAAGATTTACAAATAACATCGTTAATTTTTTTGTAAAAACTGAATTTTCTTAATAATTGAAATTATTGAACGCATTACGAAATTATTAACGCCAATTTATTTTGATTTTTAATTGCGAAAAAGAAATAAAATTGGTTTCATTATTCCTTAGGATTAATAATTTTCGAGAGTTTTTGCAGAAATTGGAAAAGTGAAGAACAAAAACATGTACTAGAGATGTCTGTGTGCGAAAAAGCGCATGAAAATTGCGTTTGGTCTGTTATTGCAGATTGTTTTCAAAGATCAAGCACAATTTTTTCGCCCACCAAGCAACTCTGGAGTATGTTTTTTAATTTTCGCGCTTCCTATTTTTGTTCCTCTTTTGCAAAAAGTCTTGAATGTGTTAAATTGTCTCAGGAATCGTGAAGAACTCAAATTCAAACAAATTTACAGTAATCCGTATTGTCTAATGTGAATGAAACACACTGATCGATGTTTTTGTTTTTCAGTCTATTCATTCTACGACTAAAAGATCAGCAATACTAAAGCTGGCCATAGACGATAGAGCCAAATGGCTCGGCCGAGCCAAATTGCATCATGTGAATTGGTTCGGCTGAGCCATTTGGACTTTCAGTTTCAGCAGGTTATAAATCCACCAGTCCAATTGGCACCGAGCCATTTGGCTCGATGGCTCGATCGTGAATGGCCAGCTTAAGAGTTTGTGTTCACTCCACAGACATTTTTTGCACGGAAAATCACAGAGAGCGTGATTTCTCTTCTGTAGAAAACTACGAATTTTTTGATATTGTGATCAGCTTTGGAAATGCCAATCAAGAGCATTTTATAACAGTTAATGGCAATTACAAGTGGGTGTGCATTACTGCCTGCGTATATGTTCAGTTCCGCTAGTAAACTTAAAAAAAAAACTCTAAAGCTAAGTAGGTACAAACGATTGGTAGATCTTACAATATTGTCAAGTCTGTCAGTTAAAAAATTGTCCCAAATATCTTACACACGGTTGTAACTAACAATTTTTTCTGACAATATTGTCAAAATCTTTAGGAAATGCGTTTTCTCAATCAGTTCCTTAAAAAGTTCAAGTTGAAAGGTTATTTGCTAAGGAAAAAAACATAACTGTTATATTAAAACATAACTGTTATATAATAACATAACTGTTATATAAAAACATAACTGTTATATAAAATATTATAATAATTAAGGGAAAATTTAACGCTATACGAAATTTTATGTTATTGTATGGGTCTCGGTTCACCCTACTTTTTTTAAAATCCAAAAAAAAACCGTTACTATCGTTATACTATATCGGTATTTCGAAACAAATTAAATGGTCTTAGGATGTTTTCATTGAACATAGCTATCCCATAAAAGAAAAACATTCACCAGCTCCTTGTCGTCTGGAATAAAAATGCCAACCATTAACCCTATTTTGAATTAAAAAACCATTTTTTAATTAGGACATCTCACTTAACTTGGACTCAAAGATTTTTTTAAAAATCTAATGATTGGTTATCGTTTCGAAAATCACAGCCACTGCACCACAAAGCAAAGTCCCTCATATTATGGTCCGCTGATATATGTTTATGCCGCACCCGCGATACCATCCAGGGCTGTTGGTGGCTGTAAGGCTCCGTCAGACCATCCGACAGGGATTAATTGTTTGCATCCTCTCACATGTAAATTGTATCTACCACCGGCGAACATTATAATGTAGAGATCGCATAAATGCCAGGCATCGCTTCTCCATGCATCGCAATATTGCCGTAGCCGCATAGCCATAGCCATGACTAAATTCACATGTTCCATTCTTTAATAACCACAAAAATCTTCTCTCTTCTAGAATAAGCAAAGCAACGAACACTGAAAGCAAATATTGACCAAGTGAAAAATAAAAGAAACAACTAAGATCTGCATCGACAACAAAGCCAAAACGGCAAGACGACATACAACGACGACGACGACGCATGGATTCCTTAATTAGTCTGGTGCTGCTGCTTCCACAAACCGGTGGAGGGGAATCGAAGCAAGACAAAGTGGCAGGGTGCAGATACCACATCACTTCACTCTCTCCATATGCCGAAATTGAGCAATTTGAAATTCAATCAGTAGCCCCTCCAATAGGGGCAAATTATAGCAATTCACTTGGCCACCAACCACACAGCAAGAACGGATATCGTCGTGCTCCGTATACAGCTCCATTGCCGTATATGCATAGTCGTCGTCAGTCGACCCGACCCGTTCGTCCATCGTCCTACGTTTGTTGATAAGAGGGTTTGTCTGTCGGCTGGCCAACTGCAAAATGGAAATCACAGCCCACCACGCCTGTGCAGATCATTCAGAAGGTCCTCCTCGGTGGTCTGTTTCTGGAGAGATGTGGTGCGGTCGTGAGGTATCTGTTAGGTTAGGTACAATAAAATGATTAATAGTTGGCTCTAAAAATTTTTATAATTTTGGGGGTCTCTCATATACATGCAGTATACGCGTGTAAATTCCCCCCTTAAGCACTTTATTTTTTTTTGGTAAATTTCGCACAATCGGGACAGATTTACATTTTACTTAGTGACGGTAGAGTGGCGAGGTGATGGCGATGCATGAAAGGACCACGACGCACGGTCCAACTCGTGCTTGTGATCAACCAATGCACCACGGAGCAAGGAGCACTTTCCTGGTGGTCATTTTGAAGCCAAGATCTGTGTGTGTTCTTACCTATAGCGTGAAAAGCTTTACGCTGATGTCATTTCAATGTCTAGCCCAAGGGCTACAAGCTGAGATAGCAATCAGTAACGGACGAAGTTGGAGTTCAATGAAAACCGATAGTTTTCTTGATTAATGTCTGCAACTTAATAAACTGTATTATTAGGTCAACAAAAAAAATTGATGCTTAATTAAGACATCATCTGGAGGACTGGGAGTGGTTGCTATTGCGAATTTTGTTTTTGTAAATAAAATAAACATGGTGGGGGCGTGTTCAAAGTTATTTACTAAACTTTATGTTTTACTAAACAACAATTAAATAAAATCAAATTAATGCTGCTATTAAATTATTCAACCATACAAAAATCATCAATTTATTCATATTTAAATCTTTATGGTCTTATTAATAAACATTGTCTAAATTTAGACAGCCGTCCAAGTTTTTAAAAAACCTTTCTAATTTTTGCTAAAGTAATATATCTTTTAATCTTGCTTTAGACAACGTAATCTATTGTCTAAACCTAGAGAAATGCAATATTCTTTTTACAAAAAAAAGCATATTTCCGACTGCTTCGAAATACTTAGACATAGTTTAAACAGCCAAAAATCTAATTAATAAGACCATTAGTGTCCAATTTTACTTTAAAGTGTCGTACTAACTCGATATAACACTTTGGCATTGGACAAGTTCATCACCACATTTGACAGTTCTCAACTGTCATTTTTAGAGCTTCTGATTGGCCAGCAGTCATAAAAATCCAGTTGACGTCGATTGACATTTAGTTGCGTTGCTTACGTTTTTTTCTGAATTTTCAGATGAAAATTTCTATCTGAAAATTCAGATGACAGCTAAAAACAACTGTTCTTGACCATTTTTTTTTTGTGCGTGGTCTGATCGTCTGGGACTCATATCGCTTTCCGGATTTTGATTTTAGAGTGCAAAAAATTAAAAAAAAAAAAAAGATTAAATAATTTCAGACTTTTTTTTGTGCGTTCAACGTTACGTTTTCAGAACTGAATTTTCAGATCTGTCAAAAACGTGCAGGTGAACGCGGCCATTGATAAATGTTGGAAAATGGTATGTTTGTTTTTTTTTTTTTTTTTTGCACGAACTGTCGCTACTTTTGGCGTGTTCAATTGATGGAGTTTATTAATGGGTTAATTCTGATTTCTGCTTTACATCTCATTTTTTTTCGAGGCGAATGGATTACGATTTTAGGCCGATGTATTACGATTAATTTTTTTTTTTTTTTTTTTCGAAAAAATTATTTTTTTTTGGAAGGAACAAATTGTTAAAATCGGTGTTTTGACACATCTGGATCAAGAAAAATTCAGATTTTTTCACAGTTAGAAAACCCCATAATCAAAAAATTGTAGGTATCATGCTAATTAAAAATTGTTTTTAAACTAATCATTTAAAATTGAAAATTGCTAAGAAATTTCATTCTTATTCTTTAGCAAAGTTTTCTTTTAAATAAATGATGTGTTTGTATTTATTTTTCTGTATTTACCTATCTTTTTGTTGTTCAAGAATAAGAAATCATCACATTACTGCATTTATGAGCTACCTAACCTATCCCTTCATATTAATATTTGTAATTTAATTCGCCCCAGAGAAGACCTTATAAAAACTCAATCATCAAATCAAAAAAATGCATTCATCAATTTTTCTATAGGTATACTTCGTTTCGTTGGGCTTTAGATAATTTTGGACTTTGGTTTTTGTCACGTGTTGATCGCATCGCCTTCAAAAATTACATTCTTTTAATTTTTATTTATTTATTTTTGACAACGTTGGCACTTATTAAGCGTACGGCACGCGGCGTACGTCGCGGCATAAATAGGTATTTATTTGTGCAATCATCAATCCACGACTTGTTTATAGCACGGGGCTATTTCCGTTTTACCTCAATTCGTCCCATCGCCATCGTTCACATGAAAAATATTTCATATTGTGGTGGTGTGTATATTATAAAAGTGGATGGTGTCAAATGGCCCACATTCCTTTAACTAAAAACTAGGCCGGTTGTGGCGCTGTGCGGTAGTTATAGCGGTGGTGGCGGGCGGTGCGCGCATAAAGGGAGAGGTCAGGAATTGCAAACTGTTACAATCCCCGAACCGGGCGATTACCTCGTGTTTGCTTTACCTGTTTACGAAAAATAATAAGTACCTTATTATAAAATGTAAATAAGTATTTTAAATTCATTTTTGGGCACTAGAGGCTCAGTATGTCCACAGTGCATATTGAACTGGAGCCTAAACGAGGGCTGATTTGCTCTATTTTGAATTATTTCTGAAGTTTGTTTTTGGTATGGTAGTCGCATCCTCAAGGTTAGGGTCTTTAAATGAAGCAAGAATATCAGGCTACGTGCCTGTATTAAAATCGTAATAGATGGGTGATTAAATCCGTCATCAATGTGATTTTGGATTTTTTAAATGGAAAAGTTTATGAAAAATTTTGCAAATTTCAAAAATAATGTTCGTCCTCTATAAGGTTGCCATAGGTTTTGGAGGGGGTAAATGCCATAGGAGAGGATGGAGAGGTAGGTTAGGTTAGGTTTGGAGGGGTGATAACACGGCAAGCCGCATCATCTCACTCGGATCTCAATGGATCCATTGCGCTCCCCAGGATGTAGGTAGGGTAGGTATAAGGAAGGGCTAGGAGAGGAGTTGGTTGAGATTGGGTTTAGGAATGGGGGGCCTCCCTGAACCATTTTGAGTTCTTGACGAATTTCAGAATGTTCTTTAGTGGCAAAAACGAGATGTCACCCAATTCATCGAAAAAGTATTCTCCGAGGGCTGTCTTTCTGTTTCTAGCTAGACTGGGGCATTCACAAAGGAAGTGATAGGAGCCCTCCTCTGCCTTTTCATCTGGGCACCCTCTGCATAAGTCAGATGTAGTTATACCAATTCTGTTCATGTGGGTTCCCATTGAATTGTGACCTGTTAGGATTCCAACCAATAGAGATAGTTGAGGTCTGTTTAGATCAAGAAGGTAGTCTGTTTTGTTCTTAGAAAGATCCGGCCATAGATTTCTCGAGACCCGACAGGTATCAAGTGCTGACCATCTGGCGCCTGCGGCTTTGAGGAAACTCTGGTGGATTCTACTTTTTTCCTGTTCTAGTGGCATGAACACTGAGTAGTCAGTTTGGCTAGGGTCCCTAGGAGATGACCCTTTCTTGGCCAGTTCATCCGCTATTTCATTCCCACGTATGTCTCGGTATCCTGGGACCCATCGAAGGGTGACTGTGTTTGCTGTGCCTAGTGATCTTAGCTCGCTACGACAGCTATTCACCAGTTTAGACTTTGTGGTAATGGAGGAAATAGCTTTTATCGCCGCCTGACTGTCGATAAAGAAGTCGATGTTTCTGCCTGCGAGTTCGCATGTTGCAAGACTTCTTGCAGCTTCAGAGACTGCCAGTACTTCCGCTTGAAAGACACTGCAGAAGCTTTATTGATCTGTTTTAAGAGTGGATTATCTGAGAAGATGCCTGACCCTACTCCCTCCTCTGTCTCAGAACCATCCGTAAAAACCGAGATATGAGTATCGTTTATGACCCGGTTTTCCGTCCAGAAGTCCCTTGTGGGGATGTCCGTTAGGACCACTGGGTTGAAATCAATGTTCGGTATTGTATAGTCTGTTTGAATGTCTTTGTCAATAAAGCTGATAATGGTACTATGCCCGAAGTGGCCCTCTTTCCAGTTATTGCAATGTTTCAGTCGTAGATGGAGAGGTAACCTATATCTAAAATTCTATCCAACCATATTAGATACAGAAGAACTTTAACAAGCTATAACAAACTACAACCCCTTTCACTCCCCCTTAAAAACATTAGCCCCGGTCCAAATTTACTTTTCGGAAAATGCTTATGATACAAAAATAAAGATCTCCACCAAAATTTAGTTTGTCGCTTTATAACCGAAGTAATGTTATAAACCAATTTTTCCAAAATCCTTAACTTTGTTATTATTATTGTAAGAAATCAATGAGTTACCTCTTCAAATAATAGTCTTTAACCTTGAGAGTATCGGATCCTGTGATCTACTTACTCAATATTTAAAAACCAAACGCTTAAAGCTTACACTAAATTCTATGCTATACTACAATAGCCTTGGAACATAGATACAAACTTTTTAATAGTACGTGCAAACCAAACGTTTTTTTTTTTTGTTTTTTTTTTTTTTTTGCTGTTCATCGTCGTTCGTTGTTATCAACTCGTATCAAACAATTGCTAAGAATATTCTAAGGTTATACCGCATTATCTTCTTTTAATAGAAGGTTAAAGAACCATATGACGTGTTTATAAAGAATCGCACGCGATCTTAAGTAGGTTACTGATTTTCGATGTAAAATATGATTAAACTTATGTCACGATTTTTTTTAAGAAATATTTGAATGTCAAAATGAGTTCATTAATTTTCGTACGTTATAAAAACTTTACATAAACAATGAGTGTTCTACAGTTAATGAACGCATTTCAATGTTGTATAGAATACGAAAACTTAAAGTAGGTTAGGTGCATCGAGCACAAGTAAAATTTGCACGCAAGTGTGAAAATCACGTTAATAGCTGCAAAATTTTGCATATTGCTCTGTCAACATTATGACTCATTGTTGATATATTTTAGTCATAATCACTTTAAAATTATCTATACATATATTAGGGTGTATCGAAGTTTGTTTTGGTCAATAGACAAAGGATTTTAAAATTATCTCTTCAATTTTTTTGTAGCATTAATCGTTAAAAGGTTACAGGAATTTAAAAAATCTGTTTCATTAGGCCAAAGGTCATGAAAATATTTAAAGTTCATGGAAATTATTTTTATGGCAAATTATTTCAGCTAAAATTTTGAAGAAAATAATATTTCCTTAAAACAAACTAATTTTCATTACCCACTGACCCTTTGTAATCGCCTGTCACTTTTTAACGATAAATGCCACAAACAAAATTTTCGGCATCATTTCGGTGGCAAAGTTATAAGGTTGTCCAACAATTTTTTTCTCTAAAGCAAATAAGTTTTGAGATGAATGAATGAACAAGAGCAGACTTGTGTGTGGCTAGTAAAAATGCTAGTTGATTTAAATGCAGTTGTCAAACAACAAAGCCTACATTCGATGGACATGATCACGTGAACTTCGGCAGCGTATAGTGCGTAGGTTCGATCCTCAGTGAGGCAAATAGTTTTTCAAATAAAATTGAACACATAGCCTACGGAGTCTGATGATCAGCCTGGCGACCGTGAACTAGCTATAACCCCAGCCTATAAAACTTGGAAATAGCTCACTCAAGTTGTTGTTCTGTTATTTAAACCTTCAGTTTTTGAGATATTTGTAAACAAAAAACTCCCATTTGTATGACCTTTGGCCATTTAAAAGAAATTTTTTGGCTTTTAAAAACGGTTAATGCTACGAAAAAATAATAACAAATTTTATGGATACTCGCCCCAGCTACAAGATTGCACAAAGAAACTTTTCTCAAAACTCAAATATTTTTGAGATAGTAGCAAAAAAAAAAACAAAACATTTTTATGACCTTTAATCTCTTCTAATCATTGAGGAATTCTCTCAATTTATAAAGATTCTCATTACCTATCTAACTAATTTGTTCCTTGTAAAAGTCTATTTTTCCTGAATATAAGAAATAATACACAAAACACAACGACTATACGGGAGTAAGGTTACCAGCTCTAAAATCAGCAAAGCCTGACATTAAGGAAAGTAAAGCCTTATATTTTTGAGAAAAAAGCCTGACAAATAAAAAAAAATTTGTTTTCCTTTTTGAAATTTCATTTTTATTAAAACAAAAAAAAAAATCATTCATAGATAACATTAGAGCTGCAATTTATTTTCCCCGGATTTGATTTGAAAACATAAATACAGGTATTACAAAAACAACACATCAAGATCCAGGTCGGCTTCTAGATTTGGATTTCAAAAAGTCTACATATACATACATATTTCGTTTTATTTGATAATTTTCCGAGAATCCGGAAAGTATGTTTATATAAAACAAAATAAAAACAATTTGTTTTTATTTTTTCAAACAAGTTTCGTGAAAATTTTTCTTCGTTCAATTTCACTGCGCAAATATTACCAACTGTGAGAACTAAACATTTTTGTGATCCAATTTGTTTTATTATCATGATCTGGTCCAGATCAAATTTAGTAGAAAATAAAACGCAGCTATTAATATCTAAACAGATACTATTTTAAATAAAGAAACAATACAATTTTACTTTTTGTGTACATGTATGTATATATGTGTCGTCTAAAGATACAAACCTTGTAAGTCCACTTTTTTTCAAAAATGAGATTTTAATGCAAATATCAAGTTGAACTTAACATCTTTTAAAGTCTTTAAAATGTCTTTTAAAATCACAAAAAAAGACAAAAGACAAAAAAAGTTACGAATTTTGTATCCTTAGCCGACGATATGTACATAATTATATAGGTATACTTATATGTTAGGCAATATCACTTGTATTTGTCATTATTAGATATTTTCCTTATAACTTCAAGTTTTGTTTTTATGTAACTATATGTGAGTTTTATTGCCAAACTTATAGCTAGCCCAGTAAAAGTTCCCTTACAGCCAATTTCTTCACAGAGTCCTAACTCTAGTACCGGTACTAGTCCTACAGTTAGTACTCAAATCGGTATCAACTCATTTCTTCACACAAGTACTAAGGCTTAGTCCTGCCAATTTGATACCGAGTACTAGTTAGGACTCAGTACTAGCTAGCTCCTCAAAATCAGCTAGGACCTGGTTATTATACCAGTTGTTAGTACTCAAATCGGTACCAAATGATTTCTTCACATAAGTACTAAGCCCTAGTCCTGTCAAATTGGTACCGAGTACTAGTTAGGACTTGGTTTAAGCTAGGACCTCGAAATCGACAGTCTAGCAGGTTAATACTCAAATCAGAGCAATTAATTGCATTTGGTTTCATCATTTCTTGCCTGTTTTCTGAAGAAATAGGTAATAAGTGCGTTTTTTATTAACATTGTTAATTTTGATTCTAGTTTTTTTTTGGTTTTTCAATTTTGTATAATGGGTGATGTTTTTGTGTTTTTTTTTTTTCTAATTTTATTTGTTTTTAAATTTTCATTTTTTTTAAAAATAGTCAAGACGTTCGATGCATTATCTATATAGCGGTTGCCGATTTTATGAAAATATTGGTAACCAAAGGTTTTGCATTGCATAAAAGCCAGCAAAATTTTCAGAATTTGAAGTGGCCGCTTATGCATTTTACCGATTCCTTGACTCTTGACGTAACCGGAAAATATCGTTGGCGGTCTAAACATTGTTAAAAAATGGAATTGATGATCGGTCAAATATTTCACCTAATATTTGAATTGTGCGCACACATTTTGAAGCCGGCAAAATTGGTAATCCCATTAGTAGGTCCGTGATTAAACGCGAACACAAAAACTTAATTCTAAATACTACGAAAAGTCACAAGTTTGGCGAAATCATTACAACAACAAAAACAAAATCGATATTCACATATTTTTAATAAAAAGAAATTCAATGCAACACACGACAATGTAATTATTATATTCATCTTCTAATATTAAATGTATTTTATTTATTTAACAATTTGACATACAGAAAACATAATAAATAGATCAAAGACAGGCAAATTCTGTTTGAAATTTATTCAAATCTTCACAAAAACTGATGTAAATGTTAAATAAATATCAAAATAATTTTTAAAATGCCAAAATGTTGTCAAAATCAGTATTAGACCAGTTTTAGACGTATTAAGTTCCTAGTACCGCTGTGTGAACTTAGATCGGGTACTAGGAATGTGAAGAAATGCTCAGGTACTAACTTTTCGTTAGGACCCAGTACCTGAGCTAGTACCTGGTCCAGCTAGACCGGGTTCTAAGCTAGCTTAGTACCTATGTGAAGAAATTGGGCGTTAGCCAGTAAATAACCCAGTAAATTAGTGAATATAAAAGTGGACAAAGAGTGTGGACTTGAAACTTGAATGTCGGTAACGTAGTTTGTTTTTCCCTCAAAAAATTATATGTACACAGCCAAATAAATAGAGTGGACATAAAAAGGGATATAGCGTTTTATTGAACTTATAAAACTGTTCACAAGAAATATTCTTAATATTTTCTTTAATCGCAATAATAGCTTTAATTGAATTTAAACTTAATTAATTCCTATCTTTCGTAGTCCATTGTACTACATTTATCAAGGAAAATATAAAAAAAAAATTAATATGTTCACTGCGATTTACAAGCATTTCGATTTGAACGTATTTAGTAAACGTTTTTATTTTACCGATTATATTTTGTGCGATAATTATAAAAAAGCCTGACAAAGGACAAAACCTGGCCAAAGCCTGAGTGGACGTCAAAAGCCTGACGCGTCAGGCGAAATCCTGACGAATGGTAGGCCTATACGGGAGCCACAGCGGGGTCAACAGTGAGTCTGACAGTTTTGTTTAATGAAGTTTTTGTGATGGACTATCTGTAACATTGAAGTACAAATTTTTGATTGCATGGATGAAACAAAGTCTAAAATTTTAATAATTTAACTTATAAAATGTGGTTACCAAACCGCAAAATGTTGTCATCTGCGGGAAGACTTTAGTATATTAGGACTTGAGCTTTGCACAAATCCAAGAGACGTAAAACATTTATGTTTAGTCGCAAATAATAAAATTGTATCCGTCTTGTCATACCTCTTTGTATTTCATAAATTGTTGACAGAATTTTCTTTAATTCCAATCAGCTTTTCTGTTATCTTATATTACTCATTTTTAAACAATAAAATATCGCGCGATATCCCAAGTGACCATTATTGTTTCAGTTTTTGCAATGCTTAAAGAACCAAATTGATTTATGTATCAGATATCATGGTTATGACAATATCACTTTTTAACGTTTTGTGAAACTGTTTTTAAGCTATGTGCAATTGTTTTTAAGCTGTGCGCAACAAAGTAAGACATTTCCGGGAAGTTTGGGTGATCTGTCAAAAATTAGCAGTTGCCCCCGAACTCCGTACCCAATTTTTTTTTCAATAGAGAAAAATAATTCCTCAAAATAGCTTCTCCTAATCGACTTAAACCAACTTGACGTTCAAAAATAAAAATTGTAATCAAATGTGTTAAATATTCAATAAAACAAGAAAAGTGAGTATACGCCCGAGAATTTTAAAGAATGTCATTTCTTTATAGAACATCTTGTTTATTAAATAAATCTCATTTATTTTCAGAGTTAAGATTATTTAAATATATGTATGTATATGTATTGATTTAGCTCATTTATGCCATACAAAGACTTTGTTTTTTTTTTTTTAATTTTCTCACAAACGGCTCCAACTGCATTTCAAGTTATGCAAAAAAATATGCATTGTGGATTGGGGCTTTTATATTCCTTGAGAAAATTGACTTTATTTCGAGTTATTCGAATATAGCTTTTTAATGGGTGCACCGATTTGGTTGCAACCTGATGCTTCTGAGTAGATCACATACAATATTGCGTTTTCGAAAAAAAAAAATCGAAACATAAAAAAGATTTTTTTATAACTTTTGATTTGTTTGACATTTTTTCGTTAAAAAATATCAATATTTCACTATCAACATAAATTTGTATAGCTGTTAGGTACACTATAGTTTTAACTACAAGAGCAATTCGTGCAGATTTAAAAATTGCCTTGCGTTAAGATACATAATTAACATCAGAAAATTTCTGATGTACCAAGTTACGGCAACGGCAAGCCCATCTGTGTTGTGAATACCTCTTGGGTGCTAGCTAACACCGTATAGGATGTATAATCTGAAAATCATTTGCGTGTGCCGTGGAGGAGGCCCTTTTCGATCAAAATATTCCACGCTTAATGTTAATATTTGTATAATTTCGTTATTTGCTTTGAGTTATCAGTTTGTCAGTGCGAGGTCTTTTGTTGCCGCCCGTTGACACTATATTCGTTTGCCTTTTTATCATCATTTCAGATCAGAGTAACTTCGCCTTACAGCCCCACCAGCTATGTGTAGTCATTTTAGCTCGTGGAAAAATACAAAAATTAAAGCGAAACGAAAACCACATATTGTCGTACATATATATGATGCATGCATAAGTGTGTAAAAAGCAAATCAAACAGAACAGTTGGTAGCTCTTGCTATACTATATCTACACACTTGGCACTGATAAGCGGTCCGTAATGACCTCATAATGAGATTGCAGCGCACTGTCCATCATTGTTATATTCTGTTTTGAGTAAACAAATTAATGTATGCCACAAATCACATGGCATTATTGATTTTGTACGACATCAACAAACAATTACCAAGTGGTGAAGCGTGCGTACGTGAGCTCTGTCAAATCATCAGCTTTTACATTACATACTCTGTCTTATCACAATGTAATAAGTCTAAAATATAATCAGAGTGGTCGGTGTCTAATGACGAATTTACAGTACTATATGCAAGAAGTTAGAAATTCGTCGTCGAACGCTATATCAAGGTAAAAATAAGCGACAACGATGACAACAAGAAAAACAAAAAAAACAACGACGACGAGTACGATTAAAATATTTTTTCCTGTTTTGCAAGACTAAATATGACCTAGAGACTTTGCTGATACTGAGACTGACTGATACGGATATGGAGACAATAATCAGCAAGGTTTTTCAATACCGTCATACATATCATATTGAATTCTTCTAACGTGTAACCTTATGGCCCTAATTAATTCAGACCGCACAAAAACGGGTTTGTCTATACATATAGGAGCTTCTATTCGAAACCTGTGTGTGGATCAATAAAATTTACTTATATTCCAATAATTTCCGCTTCGAATATCTTTGATAAGACATTTCCGCAAACCGTAACGAATTTCGAGTTCGAATTATCGAACATACCCTTGCTTCATATAGAACCTTCAAGATAGTTTTGATTTACCCATCTGCTATCGGACATGTTTGCTGGTCAGTGTGTGACCAGTGCTTAATTAAATAAATACGTACTAGAAACCCCACAATCAGACAAGTTTTCCGCTTAACACTAACTCTAACGGACATTGAACGTATATAAATCGATGATTATTAAATCGTACAATAAACGGGTAGCAAGGCTGCTAATTCAACTAAATTCGGACGGGTCCAATGACCCATATAATTATAGATATACCTGAACTGAACAAAAGCACACAAAAGCCAACTTACAATTTTTGCTGGCTCTGTTAAGTGTCAGACGAGACGGTTCGACGAGTGTTTGCCAAGTGTTCGTTCGTTCGTTCGTTCATTTGGTTTCGTCTCAGCCGGAACTAAGTTTCACAAGGCAAACGTCAAACGTCAAGTAGTGTGAACGACGACAACGACGCTCACGGTCAAGCTCAAGATGTGCTACGGCTGCGGATGTCACGTTCCGTAACTGAAACACTAAAGTAATTCGAGCTTAAGACCAACCACCACGTCGAAATGGCAGAATAATAGACAATATTATAAAGTGTAAGTATATACACAAGTCCAAGTCCAATGCGAAGTTAAATTTCAAATTTAAATTAATTTTTTTTTGGCAGGCGACAGCAGCGCGCCATACGCTATTAGCTATGCTAATGTCAATGCCGGCTTGGAATTCCCCAAATGCCTGTTTGTCATCTGATCGCTTGAATGCCATTTAAAACCGAAAACAAAATTGAATAAACAAAAAAAAAAAAACAAAGTCTAAAAAAAATGTTTAAACAATTTTCTCAAACTTGTTGACGGCGCGTGGTTAGTCATTTGTTTTTGTTATTCGTATATTTGTGATGCTCTTAAAGGAATTAAGGTTTCATTTATGCATTCCAATATGATATTATCTTCACAGGGCGTTTTTTAAACTTTCAATACAACTGCAAATCCTTGACAGCAATATAATAATACATAAGATAATACATATATGCAAAGTATAAAGATGTGACATCTTTGACCATTTGCGTCGTAAGATACAGCTAAGGTCTTGGAAGACTTTCAAAGCTTTGAATTCATTGATCGTTTTGACATTTCTGATCTGACGCGTGCATGGGTCTTTTGTTGTTTTATTGGTCCGATGAATTATTAGTCTGTTATTTTATTTTTTTTTATTTCTCGATCTTTGACTGCTGCTTCTTTTTTTTTGTTTTTTCTTTCGCGTGTATTTTATTTTAGTGACCATTTATTGTGACTTTTAATCGCTGGAACTGTGTGACGTCAATGACTTAAGATTATTCAAATTTCATTCTAGAAAGAAGATTTAGTTCCGTAATGTTGATTTAATTTGACTGAACAAGAATTTATATGTATATTTTTAAAGGCATCAGTATCAACAAGGTTGAAAAAATTTGGGTGAAGAATGAGAAGTCATTTTGTTTTAGAAGTATTGGTCTGCAACTGCAACCCAAATATCGCCGAAGTGCGCCGCCGCGCCACATACGCGATGTCCGCTGCCATACATTTTAATACAAATGCAAATGCATCTATCTACCTGTGGATATTTTGTAGAGATACGAATAAGGATTAGAGATTTGGTCTGGCGACAGTAATTTGAGTTGTTGATGTCTTGTAAAATGCGTAATGAGGTGTTTTAAAGATCGTAATCCGATCGTAAATACGCATTGGATGTGTATAGCGGGAGGAGAATGTGAGATAATCTGAGATTATTTGTGGTTAAATGACATTTCGGGTTTAAATATATATTTTCTTTGGAAATCTATAGTCTAAGAGGATATAAAACCAACATTCTTAAGTTATTTGAAGTTTTCATGTCATTAAAGGCATCAGAAGTTCCTAGTCGTAATTTTTGAGAAAAGATTTAAGATTCGTTGATTGCCTGGCGCCATGTGCGTACCTGCAGTTCATTTTATAACATAGAAGCTTGTCGATTTTATTGAGTATATGTACTTCAAATTGGTTTCATGTTTTATTCGAAAAGATGTATCTTACCCATCCAATGAATTACCACCCAGCCTCGTTTTTATTTTTAAACTTGTAGGACTCGTGTGTCGTAAGGTTCCTTACAATTGTTAACCTTTAATCATGAATTTTCATGAAAGACAAATTTGTCAGATATTTTCTGAAACAAAATTAAAAAAAAAAAAAACATGACTCACAAAATCTATTCTTGACATATTTCAATTCTATAGACATTAATTTATGCATTACTGGCAATGCTTCAGATAATAAAGAGCAAGATCATTCTTTCTTGTTCTTTTATCTTTTTTCATCAATAGGCGTTTTTCTTTTTTAGTTCAGAGTTGTTTTTGAGCGGAGCACTGAGTATTGCTTGAGCGAACGGAGTAAACTCTGAACAGAGTGCACTCCGATTTAACTATAAAACACACCTGGCGCACTGAATTGTCATATCTGTCAAATTACATGAAAACTGTATGGAGTTGGCCGCGCTCAGTTCTGAACGGACTTTGACCAAAAAAGAAATACAAATTTCAAGCTCTGAGTGCTCTGATCTCAAAAAGAATCACAACATTTTTGTTTGACATTTCGGGCTCAGCTCTGAACTGTTCTGAACTAAAAAAGAAAAACACCACGATTCCAGTATAATGGCTCATACAATTAAACGTCAGCTGCATTTGTCAGTTTTTTATAACGAACACACTAGGTGGGTTGACGTACTAGTCCGAAACTATACCCAAAACTAACGTTTTCTACCAGATTTAGCCCAATCCTGTTTGTATGCGCATTTTGGATAGTTTTGGTTTGAAAAGATAACTCGCGAGAGAGTAAATTACTTCCACTTTTTGTCAATTTTTACCCGAGAAATTTCTTTGGGCAGAATATACATATGTAGTAGGTTCGTATTGTTCTGTCAAAAGCCAGTGCGAAGTAAAAGAACAACAACTAAAACAAATTTTTTGATGAAAATCCATAAAAATTGTGATGCTAGCATCGCTTTAATCAACCGTGCATCGCAAATGGTTGCTGTTTTCAACGCTGAATTGAACATTAAAAGGCCTTTCTTTTGATGTTTAAATTTTGAAAAAAATCGACAGCAAATTTTTTGATGAAAATCCATAAAAATTGTAATGCTAGCATCGCTTAAAAATCGAAAAAGAAAGTGTTTTAAATTTAATTTTAATTTTTTATTATCTATTTAAGTTTTCATAAAGATTTTCGCTCAATATTTTCCAATTTACTGTCTTTGTTAACATTTTTCTCCATGAATGCTCTTTTGTTTACTTATTGGTGACGTTATGAATAGTACGACATTGGCCGCGTTCACCTGCACATTTTTGACAGATCTGAAAATTCAGTTCAGAAAAATCTAACGTTGAACAAACAAAAAAGTCTGAAATTTTGTATTCTTTTTTTTTATTTTTTTTGTTTGCACTCTGAAATCAAAATCAGGAAAGCGGAGCGAGATCCAGACCACGCACCAAAACAAAAACTGGATCAAGACAATTTTTTTTGTTGTTTTTAGCTGTCATCTGAATTTTCAGATAGAAATTTTCATCTGAAAATTCAGAAAAAACGTAAGCAACGTAACTAAATGTCAATCGACGTCAACAGAATTTTTATGAATGCTGGCCAATTAAAAGCTCTAAAAATGACAGTTTGTAGCTGTCAAATGTGGTGATGAAGCGATTTTTGGTGCAGAGCGTTCGTGTAATTTTGGATAGTTTCCCTTATCTTTAAGAGATTTTTATCCCCACTCTTCAAAATTTGACTATTTGCCATTTTTAGTCCGGAACGTACACGAATGAACACAAGACAATGACTTCATTAAAGGAGTTGTTAATCTTGTAGGTATATGTAGTATATACTTAACTAATCATCAAAATTCTCAACTGCGAGTATAAAGAAAAATCAACGGATTATAAAGGTCATAAGGTACTACATTCATATCATTACATACCTATTTATCTAAACCTCCTAAATGAACGATTATATTACTCCTTGCTTTCAATATTTCAATCTTTAATACCACCCAAAATCATAAAAACAGGCAACAGACCTATAACTTAGAAGAAAAAAATAAACATTATTCTACATGAAAAAATACTTCAAAAAATCTCAAATCACCAAGAAAAAAAAAAAAAAACTGGATCTCGCCGAGCACGTGCTAATTGAAGGGTAAAAAAAGGATCCACATGCTTGAGACAGCTTTTTTTGTTAAAGAGTTTTTTTTATTTTTTTTTCAAAACCAAAATTGAAAGTTGATACAACCGCTGGCCAACTGAAAAGGATAACTGTAACAGTAACGGAGACTATACCGGCATAAACTAATTCGGTAGCAGTTACGTCGATTAGTATTAGCAGCAATTAGCAAAGATTTGGGGTAAAGTCCCAAAAGTTGATCCTTGTTTTTTTTTTGTTGGCCGTATGCCACGTTTCGTCGTATTTAAAAAAAAAAAAAAAAAAAAAAGGAATAAATTGGAGTAAGCCAATAGGTGTCAAGGTAGATCATATGACATCGCATTGAAATTTTCCAATTCGCTGTCCACACAAAAATTAATAAAGCAGGTTCCATAAACGGTTCTTTGTTAACGAACACACACACGCGCACTCGAAGATACACCAATAAATCGAATGTTGTTTGCTTGGTCTGTGGCTTTTGTTGTTTTTGTTTTATTTTTTTTATTATTGAGAGACTGCATGGGTAATTAAACCCCAAATGTTGTTGGACGCCCGTTCTTCCTCTTGGTTCGTTCGACTAGCCCCAAAAAAAAAGTATCGAGTTTTTGGGCTTGCTTTGTGTCTGAATTGAAGTAATTTGAGCCGGGATTTGTCAAATTATCGGTTCAACGAATCTTTCATCATCAGATGGTTTCTTTTGAAATGAGTGAGGTCCGATTGCTATATGAACGAGAACGACAACGGACGCATGGATTCTTTGGTAGACAAAACGAATGACTTTCGATGAACATTTGGTTTTGAAACTTCACCTCCTCATCCTCAGTAGCTAAGCCACAGTCGACTATATAACGGTAAAGTCCTTTTTTAATCGAGGAAGATTAATTTTTATTGAATGACGGCATAGAAAGAACATTAGAATAAGCTTTGAGAAGGGGATGTATCGACTTTGAAGTCTGATACTCTACAAGTCGGCCTGATATACATAAAAATAAATACAAAGATAAATTGAATGGTTTGATGTTTTCAAGAAGAATTTTGGGAGATATTTAAGGAGCGAGAGCGATGATGCTACTATCATAGTATGAAAACCTATAAACGATTGTGTTGGAGTTTCTTGTGAATTTGCTCCAATTTTTAGTTTACTTATAGCCACTTTCTACAGTTGGTCCGTTTTATGGATCTGTTCTGTACAGAAAAGATCCGAGAAATATGTAGGCAATTGGAAGTGCCCTGAGTTAAAACCGTGCCTATTCTAAATTTAGGAAGAACCATTAAGTGAAAGCTCTCAGATTTCCATAATCTACGAACCCAAGATCTCTGTTGCAATTCATATCAAGACCAAACGCTATGCCACTGCCATCCGCGATGGGTTTTTACTTGCTCTTCAAACATGGTTTCGGTCTTTCATTTTACTTCAAACCTGGAGGCTGGGATGTGAATGTATAGAAGTCCCCTTTCACACAAGGCAACTGAGTTGCCGGCAACAATTAGTTCATAGGCGAGAAGGGCAGGAAGAAAGAGGGGTAAACGAAATCTCCCCGGTCAACAAATTCAGGAGACTTTTTTGACGTTTCTCTTCACACTACGTTTGTGTGCGTTCAACCAAGGTAGTTTAAAAGGAAAATACAGCAAGTCTTCTCCAACTTTGTGTCTTCGTGTGAAAGGTACAAGAGATTGTTAAGGAGATTTAAAGAAAACGTCAAAAAAATCACCAGCAACTAGTATCTTCGTGTGAAAGGGGACGAATCAATTTAAGCTCGTTTGATGTTGGATACATGACTTGTGTCGATTAGCAGCGAGAGGAGAGAGTTATATATGAGGCGCTTAGAAGCATAGTGGCCTAACTGATAGCGAAAACAAATGTTTATCATAACAAAAAATACCGTTATATAAAACAGTTATGTCCTCCATCACTAAATAGATATAACTGTTTCAAAAGAGATAGGCTGAGTTCCAAAATGTAGAATATCTTTTGATGCGGATGTAATGCCTTCATTTTTAATACGCATCAGCAACGAAAACTTGATGCTTTGTAGAAATATTATTACATTACATTTAAGTCTGACGTTTCGGAATGCAAAAAAAAAAATTAATCGAAGCAGCTAAAAAGTTTTTTTGGATGCGGAAACTGCGCAGTAAATGCACATCTGATGAATTTTGGAACTCAGCCATAGTATTTTATACTATAACAAATAATATAGTTTTTATCATTTTAAAAATAAGTTCAAAAATCAGTTAGGCCACTCTGCTCTCATGGCCTCATATACATACATATAGTATGTGTCCTTTAGCGAAGTAAAATTACAGACAAAAAATTACTGCACTAGCTATACATTTTTCAATAAAACACGCTTCATATTGAAAGAATTGTCGATGTAAAAAAATTTATAAGAAGCAATTATTTGCTTAGCAAGAACTTATTCAGCAAACTGTTATTTCCCGAAATTTTGTTAACTCATCATATGCGTTGTGTTATTATCTCGACGTTTATTTAATTGTCAAAATAACGTTGACAGGTATATATATGTTCAATATAGTTTTCTCCCTCATACAAAATGAATTATTCAGAAAACATTGTATTTTATTTTGATAAATAAATCGATTAAAAAGCAGGGTTGACAGGTTTAATTACGTTTAATTCTTAAACAAAGAAAAAGATTCACTTAGTGTTGAGTTGATGATGTGAGATTTGACTTCTGATTTCCCCTGAATTTTAAAATCGTAAATTTTGTTTGGTAAAAACACTTTTCGTTATAAATTCTGGACTTTGATGCGCAAAAATAAGGTTCAATGATCCCTCCAATTATTAATATTAAATTTATAATTTGTTACACCTAAGTATTGCAGGTTTTTTTTTTTTTTATAAAAATTGCACTCTCATCCTATTTTGTGAAACAATTTATTTCATAGCAGGGGTCATCGCGTCGATATTATGCATCTAAAACGTACATACATAGGTACAAATATCCAGCTAACTTGTTGCACAACTCGAACTTGTGAGTTGTGAATAAAAAAAAAAAAAACTTAAATTCAAAAACTGAATTGGCGCTTTCATTGAGGTAAACAGACAAAAATATAATTTATAAAAATAAAATCATAATAAGCAATGAACTTATGTGATGTATAAATGTATATCTTTCGGTTTCATTTGAGTCGTCCTTCATGCACTGCTGACCACACTAATACAGTCTATACATCGTGCCGCTCTGCGTCCGTCCATCCGATCGTTTTGACGTTTTGTGGCCAACCAGACTGAACGATTCGCGATCGCGAGACTATAGCATGGGTGCGTTTATTTATCACGAGAATATTCTCCTTTTCGTTTTTTATTTTTGTTTTTGTTTTGTTTTTTTTTTTTTTTTTTTTGCTGCACTTTCCGCTGAATAGAAACACAAAATCGTTCACTGAGAAGAAACCAATTCACTGATCCGCGATGATGAATACTAAAATGACCGTAAAAAGGAATTAAGGTCTAGAGACTTGCATAAGCTAGGGTGCTACGCCCTTTATCACCCCATTCGCTTGCGCTGGGAGATCTATGAATATAGAAAGACTCTTAACTATATTTTATATCAATTTTTAAAATTTCAACCAAGGTGACCTTCTTGCCAAAATCAAAAACACTCATGATGCCACCGACCGAGGCACAATGACGAAGGTGATGGACGTATAAAGTGCCAACGTTAACCGCAGAAAGCAATTAGTGTCATAAAATGCATGCCTGTGGTCACTTTTTGCGGTATAAAGGAAACCTTTTGACGCCTCCACTTCGTTCGCATGAGTTCTCACGTTATGCATATACATATATCAATCAGGAAACTTCGCAATCAATAACACTTCATCATGTCTTGACATGGAATTGGCTTCAGGTAGGTAGAGTAATGCACTTATGAGCACGGTGGTGCCAACTGCATATACAGTCCAGAATATCTCCATAAGACCAAAAGATGCTATGTGTCTTCGTTCTGTCATTAATGTTATATGGAAAACTCTGCTCTGGAACTCACACGTCGAGTAACGTATTAATCATGAAAAGCCAGTACTCTCGCAGGCTAATTAATTAATAAAACGATGCCACATCTGAGTGTCCCGTGGGCGGGTCGCTACATATTGACCCATTAGCGTCGAATGCAGTTCGCGCGTGTGTACAAAGAGAAAAACGTCTTGGTTTTTTTTTTTCTTCTGACAAATGGGTCAGCGAAGTCGTTACAAGGCGCAAGAAGGTTTTACTGATAGCATATCAACATCACCACACTCTTGGGCAAGAGTGCACTGCGGAGATTATTGTGATGTGTGCTCATTCATCAAAATGAAATCGTAAAATCCCAAGCGAAGTGTGTGTGCGCTTCCCAAAAGTCCCATACTTTACTTAAATGTATGTACAAAAAAAAAAAAACAAATGCCTTGCTCTCTTGACTGCTATAAGCGAAAAAAAAGAACGCATCACGTGCCAAATGACTTCTTAAATTAATGTCAGAAACATCTTTGGACCAATGCAATATGTCCGACATGGGTGGTCGTATACGTCTTTTTAGGGTTCACAAGATATACTTTTACGTTCGTGATGGTAATAAAAATACTACGTTCAGATTGCTTAAGGCGTTGTCGTTTATTTTAGTGCCAGCGATTTACAGAGTTTATCGTTGCCGAAAAAATTATATAAAAGTCAGTTTGTTGATTGAATGCAGGATGAAGATTCAGCCAAATAATAAAATATATAAATGTGAGAAACTCGCGTGATCTTTTAGCTAAAGAACTTTTGATTGTAAAATTAAGCCAATTTGTGAAGTACCTAATTGAAGCATTTTTTTTTTGATTATTTGTATTTAGCGGTAGGGACTGATGAAAATGATACCTATTATGTGTTCGTAACATTGAATTCGTGTGTATTCCAGTTTTCCAGTTGTATCTGCTGATCTTGTAAAGTGAAAGTCTGGTGTTTCGAGTGCGACCTGTGGGGATCATTACCTCTGAATACTTCCATTAGAGGTGTAGTATACTCTCTTCCAGGTTTAGAATGAAAAGAAACTAGGTTACCGCATTACAGAATACTAGAAAATCAGAAACCGGAATACTAGAATACCTGGAATACCAGAACCAAAATCCGGAAGAACGCAATTTATCAGAAGCTTACCCATGCTGGAGACCAGAATCAAGATCTTGAAACTTAGATTACCAGATAGTTGTTACCATACCAGAATTCCAGTGAACCAGAACCAGATTTCCAAAATAGAAAAGACTAGACCATCCATAAATTTGGTACAAGTAAATGAGTTGTTTCAAAAATTAAGATTTGCAATAAGATTTTGCAACGCTTTTCCTATGAGGTTTCGTTTTTTCTTTAAGCGGATCCAGGCAAAACCGGACAGCAAAACTTCGACTTGAAAGCAAAAACCACATCACATAAGTTTTTTTTATCGATGACTTGTAAAACAGTTGCTTGCTGTGATGAGAGTTAGTTTCAAAATTTAATGTATAAGTTAATTTGTAAATTCATAAATCATTAATATTGATCCGTATCTAATATTGGCTATTATATCACATATACCTGAAATATTGTTTACCTTCACTTAATCCGCAGAAATCGGCTAATTATAATTGCCGAATTACTGATCAATGTTAGAACCACGTTCTTAAAATAGGCCCCAACTTTTCTTGAATTTGGGTTAAAAAATTCAGAACTAAACGTCCAATAGTTTATTTTCACATAAATTTGACACCTGTAAGTATGGAATTTTTTTTTTAAATTCAGCTTTAGCAGTTGTTTTGTCTTAAAATTGGCCTGTTAAGCTCGAGTGTTATCCATAATATTTACCTTAGATAATAATTTGGCTGCAATTTTTAAGCTTGGGTTTGGGGTTTTTAAGACGATTTTCTTGACTATAAAGTGATGATCAACCCAATTCCGGGTTCCCCGGGAGACGTATTCTTTCGGGAGTAAAATACTCCGGTTCCGAATTGCCCGGTTGAATTTTTCTTACTTTCGATAGTGGGATGAGAGTTCTGAATGATCGAAACAGCCTTATTTCAGTATTTGACCAAACTG
Source organism: Epistrophella euchroma (assembly GCA_947049315.1). Taxonomy (NCBI): domain Eukaryota; kingdom Metazoa; phylum Arthropoda; class Insecta; order Diptera; family Syrphidae; genus Epistrophella; species Epistrophella euchroma. The sequence continues at coordinate 14,972,144 of OX346247.1, read as the reverse complement.
TAACTGGAAAGATTTCCCCGGGATTTTCATTTAGAATTAGGCTGAATATAATAAAATTTTAATGGCAGAATGAAGGGTCGCTTAGCAATTAACTCTTTAAAAAAAAAAAGAATCCTGGGATGTGTACTTATGTAGTTTGGCAAAAACATGAATACTATAGATGTTATAAACGTAAGTACCTACGACCCCAAGTTTAACAGTCTGGAAAGAACTCGAAGTAATTAGGAACACAATTTATATTGCGGTACTGTCAAAAATAAGGGCGACCAAAAACGCCATCACATTGAGTATGCACTTGCATACCTTTGCATTCATACGTTAAACTTCAGTGATGTTGCCTTCCAAAAAAAAAAAAAGTAGGTAAGTTAGGTATAGGTTCTCCTTATCGTCATCCGGTCATCTTTTTGCTTCAGTCCTTCCTAAAAATAAATACTTTTACGAAATTCCCGTTCAATGCATTATTTTACACATATGCCTATATGCATACCTACATAAAACAAAATACAACGTCGCGCCTCAAAGTGTTCAATCACTAGACCGTCAATCACGGATGGACAATTTCAATTTTTTTTTTTTTTTTAACTTAACATTATTCCCGCGCAGATAAGAAAACATGAATCCAGTGAAAACTGCAGCCTGTGACGCACGATCGAAAGTGCACACAACAAAAACACATCACGTGTGCCTTTTAAATCCGAAGAAAAAAAAAATTGAGATAAAATAAAATCTTAAATAACACACGGACTTAAGTGAAGACTAATTATTGCTGGGCAGAGCGAACTTGCCACCTCAAAAATGCATGCGGTGCAGCGATTAATTACAACTGACGGTGGCATGCTTTTCGACCAATGCCTCCATTATTTGCGATTACTTTACGCCGCAGCCGCTGCTGCGCCACAGCCACCCGTCGTCGTCGGTCGTCGTCGTCGTTGTCGCTTTCGTCGGTTTTTGAGTAGAAGGATCGAATGAAGAGGGCCCATGCCCCATGCAAACTACTAAGCAGCATTATGGAGACCAAAACGATCTTGTAGGCGACAACACGCAACGTTAATGTGTTGCAGAAGTTTTGTAGATCGTAAACTTCATCAGAAATGTCCTTCGAATTCATGATTGTATCTTTGAGATACTTTCTGATATAATTTTTATATCATGCAAGATTTAGAGTCGATATTTCGCACTCTGGAATTGTAATTTTAAACGACTGTGAACATGGCTGGTAATAATTTATCCTGCAGCCTGGAGGAAGTGTATAGTATAGGCCCATCATAGTCTGCAGCGTGTTTTTTTTTTTTTTGCGATCTTGACGGACGATAGCGGATTTTCTGTGCAGATTTTGACCTAAATTGAATAGTGGCGGTTGCATGATTTTGAATCCGGAAAGTAATTATTTGAGTTAATATTTGGTGTGACCATCCTCGGGCTTGAGACAGAGTATAATCTGTTATTTCTTGGAAACCATCGCCATCATCGTCTGAACACAAATCTTCTTGTTGATTTAACTTCTGACTGGCGGCGACAAAAACGAAAATTAAAAAAAAAAAAAAAAAAGAAGCCGTCCATCCGCCTGGGTGCAAATAGTGATTTCATGAGAAAAGTAAACAAAGCCTTGTCTGAACCAAAACCAACTCTGAACTAACTATACATCAGTCAGTAGTAGGTATACAGATACACGCTTCTTATATTTATCGTCATTCTCTGCCTCAAGGAAAGCGATCTCCTTGTTGTAAATGTTGTAAACTGCAACAGCTATAGGTCAGCCTTATTAACATTTCGGCTTGAGACCACGACCAGAAGGAGATGTGTGACTCAAACTCTAATTTGGTGAGTTTTGTTAACAAAAGAATTTAATTTTGTTTATTCAACAAATTAGGGGTAAGGCGGGAGAACCAACGATCGAACGAAACACTGTGTCCATGTCCAAGCATACGATCCGCTGATGATCGCCTCTAAAAAAAAAAAGAAAGGACCATCAACCAAGTGCCGCACGCCACGATTTGTACACAGTGAGTGCACACACCGTTTGCGTTCGTCTGTAAACAATATTACAGGTTTTATGTTCCCTCAGTGGAATGCATTCATATTTGGAAATTATTTGTTCTGCATAAACATAAAAGTATAATATAACTTACCTACTTGTAGTTTTGGAGGAAGTTCATGTTGTTCAAGGATTTACATATATGTATAAGCTGAGTATGGTTAAGGTTTATCAGTTTGCATAGTCAGGCTAGGAGCTGTGGTTTGGTTGCATGTTGTTCGTTGATATTTTTTAAGAACGAGAATCTTCTGCCTTACCTATATATGACATCCGGTCAGATAGTATTAAAAGTCTTATGTTTGATATTTCGAACGCGCGTAAGTACATATTAAAATTTGTTTAATTCCTATTTCCTACTTGTATTTACTCTTAAAAGCGTTTATGTATTTATATTTACGCGGTCTCGAAATCGCATCTATTGCTTTCAGTCGCAGTAAAGCCACGTTTTGTGCAAAAAAGCGAGTTTTTCGCATTCCTTTCGCATCCTTTTCGCAATTATTGAATCAATTTCTGCTTGTTCTGATTAGAAATTAAATTTTTCTATTGTTTGTTAAGCAAATTCAAAACAAAGACCGATTTAAATGCATAATTGCAAAATATCGTAAAATGGATACGGAACAATTTAACACAAGGAATTGTGTGGAACTGCTGATATGGAGAAGATGTAACTGCCGAATTAAGAGAAAATTTCTTCTTCTGATAAGGACTCTCTCTCTCTCTCTCTCTCTCTCGTCTTATGGAACAAAACAACAGCTCAGAAAAGGTTTTACCTTCCGCCTTCAAAAATGGCAAGTTTTTGCCAAGTTTATTCAAGGCCCAGGAAAATTTTCAGTCTAGGGAAAATCAGACGGGGACTGGTAAGAGGAACGTGCAATGATCCGATCTTAATTAAATCATGTTTTGTTATTACTCGAGGCAAAATATTGCATAACTGTCGAGGGCCTAACTAGTTTCCATATAGTAACCCTCCTTGATAGTTTTTATGTGTAAAATTTTCTAGAATCTAGATTCTTTTTCCAGGTGTGCTATTCTGTGAAATACCCATGATTAGATTTGTACTACAAGAGTAAATTCGTGCGATCCAAGTCGAGGATTTTGTTTTTCTTTCTTATAGCTAATAATTTCTTATATAGAGTACATACATACGTCAATAATTTTTTATTATCAAATACTTTTATTGTATGTAATTAGCAACAGTTTTATGGAAACTTTGTTTCTGCAGAAAATTAAATAAAAACAACAAAGCTGAAAAAACATACTTCGCACCTCATTTCGTAATTGTTCTGTTTTTTTTTTTTTTTTTTTTTATTTAAAAACAGAATTTTATATGATTTTATCATGACATGGATTTAAACCATCATATCACATTATTTTCTAATTTTACCAAATATTTGATCATGGTGTATTCTATAATACAAATTTAACTTGCAGTTAGTAGTATAAAAAATACACCTACGACTACAAGCTTTTTTATTTTTGATAAGAATTTTCTATATAACTGTTATATTTTTTAGAAATTTCAATTTATATGCAAACATCATCAGACAAGTCTTTATTTATTTTTTTTTTTTTTTTGGAATTTTTGGTCTGGTTTTGTTCTAGTTTTGTTTTATGTATAAAGCTGTTACAGCCAGATATTCTAGATACTTACTGCGAATAGGTAGTTGCAAGCAAAAAATTGCTCAATGGGCATTCTTGTCGTATAAACTGAGAAAGTCATATTATTTTATCGACATAGACTAACACACACACATGTTTTGTTAATTGTAAGGTATACGTGTGCGTTAACAAAATTTTCGCGTTCAGGTTGTTAAAAAAAAAAAATTTAATAGAATACGACTACACCTGGCAATTCCGTGTTCATTACTGTCACTTTTCAGTTGATATTTTGACCTTTTGACTTCGGTGATTTTGCAGTTCATTTTCAAATAAATAAATGTGAATAGGTATTTTTCGGGTAGAGATAGCTTCTTTAATATTTTTTAATTTTCTGGTAAACCCCAAAATCTAACAACATAAAGGGTGTCTCAATAAGAGTGCACTTTATGAGTTAATAAAAATACGAATTTTTGAGCGTTTTGTGTTTTTTATTGCATTGTAAAGTAAACATGGATGGTGTTCACATTGGACTTACTCTTCGGATTTTTTTGACGTTTCCTTTTGTGAAATCTGTTTTGTTAGTATTTAGTTTTTGTTTGTCACTTACCGCCATATTATTCACTCGGTAAATCCAGATTTAAACTTAAATCCAGATGAATTTACATTGAATTTGTATGATTTACATCTAGATTAAAGTTTTAATCTAGATGTATTGAGTGAATAATATGGCCGTCAAATACTACAGAATCCAAGTTTTTTTTTTTTTTCGATTTTAAAACTATGTATTTATTTAGTGAAATATCAATTTTGTGATTGATTAGGCCAGTCCCACGAAGAAAAAAAATCTCACCTGAGCACTGAGATATTTTGCTGAGATATGTGAGATGAAAATTTTTTGGATTCATTTCTCAGTTTTCTTTCTCAGCCAAAACAGCTGTTCTTTTGACAATCAAATTTAAATTTTTTTGTGGTGCGCAAGTGCAAGTGGTAAATAAATACAAAATAAAGACGGAATGTTAATAAAAACTAACATAAATTGATCTTTTTATTATTTCTCATTCATTTCAATAAGTTTTCTGCTTCAAAAATTAAACATTTAAGCAAAAGTTGAAAGTGATTTTTTAGAATTTCAGTACGAGAATTATAACACCTGAGTTTTTTACAATTGAGCAGAGAATGTTGTCCCACGAAATGATTTCGCCTCCGTCAAATTGACATTGAGCGCTCACTGAGATTTTTTCTCCGTGGGACTGGCCTATTAATTCTCCGACGAGCAAAGATTTCTGTTTTGTTTTAACGAATGCTGAACTTCAGAGTGACTGGCTGAACAGAATAGAATGACGGAACTGAAGCCGCAGACGGGACTGGAAGAGCTGTCAAAAAGTGTCGTACGTTATTTTTTTTACATGTCCACAATGGAACTGTACAGCTTTGAAAATATTTTGAAGAAAAACAAAAGAATATTCTTGTGTACAAGCTCAGAATTCACATTTTTTGTTTCCAATAATTTTCTTTTTAATAAATAATTTTTTTCGCGACACAAATAACCACAATATTTTTTTCCGACCCAAAAAGTTGTTTTTGTTTCTTCATACAATTTAAAACGTCAAAAGTGCCGTACGTGAAAAGTTAAAAGTTGGTGAACTCTTCCGTCTGCGTCTGCAGCTCCGTATGCGTCTACGTTCCGTTGTATTCGAAACATTGAATTTGCGTGTATTCAATATTTTGACAGCTATTCCAGCTCCGGCTACGTCTCCGTCTGCGTCACCATTCTGTTCAGCCAGTGAATAGGTAGTTGTCACATTAGTTTGTGTCTGAACACGAGCTCACTGACTTATGTACATATTATGTATGTCAACAAAAAAAAATGTAAGTCCAATGTGAACACCGTCATGTGCGGCTGTAATATGTAACATGCCGCCTCCACTAGACATGAACGATGTTAGTGCCTGTTTACATTGTATTTTTGACGAACGGCGCATCCAGTGAGATGGGTAGATTTTGTGTGAGTAAGAAAGAGAAGGGTTAATTCCACCCAAATTACGCCGATGCGCCAGTTTCATTAAATGTTTTCGGATTGAGCAGGAAGTTTTTTTTTGTGTGAGTGAGAGATACATGGTTGTTAAGGATGTGAGACAGGGATGGGTAGATTGAAATGAAAGAATTTTTTCTCTATAATGTAAACACGAGGAACATTTTGATGAACGAAAATATGCTTTGTCAAAAATACAATGTAAACAGGCACTTAGGATTATGAACATGTCTACAGAAAACCAATGGAGGCACAAAAATCCATGTCCATGTCATGAACAGGTTGAAGAAAACTACTTTTTGAACAAAGCATGAGCGCTGTTCAAAGCTTGGCCATGAGATTTGACGTTTCATATGTGTGAGAAGTACTGTTGATTTGAGGATTTTTTTTAGGTGCGTTCGCGTACAAGTCCGAAACTAGCCAAAACTACGATTTTCTACCATTTCGCGAGAGTTAATTATTTCCCCTTCTTGCCAGATTTTACCCGAGAAATTTCTTTCGGCAGAAAATGGTAAATTCGGTGTTCTGTCAAAAAGCTAATGGGAAGAAGAAAAACCATAACAAAAATACAAAATGGCTGCTGTTTGTTTACTTTTAGTTCTAGTTTGTTTTTTAGTAGAAGTGAATATTTTTCTTTGTTTTCATCTTATATTTTTTGATAAACCACTTAAAAAACTGAAAAGAAGTGTGTTGAGTTCAATTTATTTTGTTTACTTCAATTCTAATTAAGAATTTCAGTAAATGTATTTTAAATGTTGTGGTTTTGTTTACTTTTTCTTTTGTGTACTTTTTGGTAACGTTTAAAATCTGGCAGACATTTTTCAAAGCGTTCGTGTGCTTTTGGACTATTTCCATTCTCCTTGAGAGAATTTCATCCCCACTCCTCAAAATTTGATAATTTGCCAGTTTTAGTCCGGAAAGTACACGAACAAACCTTTTATGTTTCTCTTGCTCTGACTTATTAGTGGAATTTATCTACTAATCTAAAAGGGGTTTTCCATTGGTAAAATAAATCAATTTATTTTTGATTTGGATCTGTCAAAAACACAATTTCCCCTCTTTGGCTTTACATTGGGCAAAATAAATTGATTTATTTTTGATTTTAAATCAAATTTGCAAATCTAAAATTTTTCGGCAGATTTACCCCTCCTTGTACTAATACCAACATAAATCCAGCTGTCAGTTTGCAAATGTTTTTCGTTGATATTTCGGGTTTGAAAACTATGTTTAAAAAATGTGGAAAATAATTGCTAATAAATAAATGGTAGCAGTTTAAAATGAACCGGCAACTTTATCAAGTTCATATTTCTCTTCTAAAAGTAAATCGAGAGATGAAGATTTTTTATTGAAATATTGACATAGAAGCTATAATGCAAAATAAATTCATTTAAAATTGTGTTCCATTCGGCCCAATATAAATCAATTTTTTCATTGAAATTTAAATTTACCAATGGAAAACCCCATAACGGCATAAGATAAAGTGCCCAGTGCGAAAAAACTGGTTGTTGATTGGATTGAGGTTTAGATGTTAGGTATCTGATGTATTTCCTTTTCCTGTGGAGTCGGCGTGTATTAAGGGACAATCATATAGGTACGATAGCTGCCACTTTGACGAAAACAATAACACAAAATTTAAATTGTGCACTCTTATTGAGACCCAACATACCTATTTATTGCTTTATTAATTTTTTTTACAAAGCGTGCATATCAACAGCATATAACATTAAACCAATAAATGATGATAAGAATACCATCTAACCACAAGACAACCCTTACCTACCTTCTTATCTTACTTTAAAACAAAAATCTAAATCAAATCATCAACAATGTGTCTAATAAGCATAATAGTCTACAGTCTACACATCTCAGTCAAGCCTTCCATCTCTAATCTTAAACGGCCATACTACCTACCACCAACACCGAGCCAACACTTCAACTCTAATTGAACCAGTTTTCGAATTTACGGTGGCGCGGCGGGCGCACCGAATTGAAAATACCACATTCACATTAAGTCTGGGAATCTTCCACTGCTGATTAGTGCCATTACACTATGTGATAAAAATAAACAAATAAAAAACAAGTACATTGTTGGCGCTGTTGTTTAATGGGCCGCAGCTCATCTTATCATCAATGCCGTGCTGGTGGTTACGCGAAGCGCTGCTGGGGCATGTGACTCCCATCACAGCCACCCGTTCGTGCTCCGAACAAAAATTCAAAAGAGTGGGGATCAGACGTGATGCCGTTCGAGCACGTTTTTGTTTACTTTGGTGAATAATATTAAGTTTGCTTGAGATACAAAATAAAAACGACAAAACACAATAAAAAAAAAATTTGGAAAAAACAATAATTAACAAAAAAAAAAAAAAAAAAAACAAGTTAAATGTACAACAAAAATTTCTTTACGAAATGCTGTTGTGGCACAAAAATAAAAATTAAAAACAAAATATCGCACTCTTTGACTTCAGCTATTTTGATTTCTGACTGATTGTGTTGTAGCTTGTAGGTACATTTCACGTGAAATTCGTTATCGTAGAAACAGAAGGTCGTGTGTTGTTGACAACAGAAACTGACAAGTGTCTGTGTTCTGCGATAATGTGCGAGAATATGACAGTGACAAAAAGTAATAACTTTATTTACTTGCTTAAATTCCTATCCTGTTCCAATTGGAGCAAAGGGGAGAATGGTTTTGATATTCAAATGCTTGTTGTATTTTTTAGTTTACAGAAGATAATAAAATTAGACAGTCTAATTCCAAACGATAACCCTATCCCCTATCTGCTATCTCCCAAATAGCAACACACAAAACAGTATTATAGAAAAAATAACAACAATAAAAAAAAAGAGAGAGATAAATGGCAGCGATAATAAAGTAAAAAAGTATTGTGGAAACTTTTGACCTTAACTTATTGATCTAATTTCAAAATGTCACGAGCTTTTTGCGGAAGTTGTGGTTGTCTAGCCTGCAATTGAGTTGTAAATATTTTCGTGAGAATGATAATAATAATTAAATAAATGTTTGGCATTTGGCAATGACGCACGCAATCAGCAATCATCATTCAGCACTTTTGAACGGCATACCTTATACCTGCTAGAAATGATGATAGACTGTGTGATCGCCATAATTTTAGCGTTTAAATTGTAAATTTAATTAAGCCATGCAATGCAGGCACATGATGGTCTTTTTGGGTGTTCTTACTTAATTGATAAAAATTAAGGAATAATATGTGGAGTATATCTATTAAAAAAATATATATTTTTTTAAGTTTTGTGAATTTTGGTTTCTGGATTTTAGTTTGTATGTTACATTAACCTTGCATTTTATACAGGGCAAATTTTTTTTTGATGAATCTGTAGGAGGGATCAATGGCCGCCATTTTGAAAAAAGGGGTGTAAAAGTTCTTCGCGATATCTTGAGAACCATACATTGCAGAAACAAAATTTTAGCATATTTGTGTAGAGAATTGGATTCTCTACAATTTATGTCAGCACACTTTTTACCATAAAATTGAAAACAAGAAAGTTATAAACAAAAAAAGTGACCGTTTTCAAGAAAAATATCATTACCTTTTTATGTATTTATTTTATATCCTTTTAAAGATAATTTTCTTAAAACTGTCATCTTTTCGCGTTGGTTTGAGAGAACCTTTTTATTTTGATTTTCTACTTTAGATTCGTCAATTTCAAAAAAAAAAAAAAAGGTAACCATTCGAAAATGTTGGACGGAGTTCATGGTTTTGGTAAATTTGGGCAATCACCTTAATGTAGTAGCCCGTAGCATATTGGTTAGTGTTTTTTACTGTCACGCCAGATGTCTGCGTTCGATTCCCTGCCCCTGGCCACCTAACAAAAATGTTTTTCAGATGCTGCCTTTTGTTAGGAAGTCACAAATCCTCCAAGAGTACCTACATATCTCCTGTCATAGAAAAGTGCCACTCACCGTAGCCTTACGTATTCTTCAATGAACTGTAGGTCCCCTCCATTCCTTCAGACACGCACACAGGAATTCTTGAGAGGTGTAAGTCACTAGGCCCTGGTTCTTCATGAACTGTTGTACCACCAAATTAATTTTTTTATTTTATAAAAATACTTAATTTTATTTTGAATTCGATTGGTAAGCGCCATAATGAGAAACCTTGAGAAATCATATTTCAAATTTAACCCACTGTTCCTGTAAATTTCAATTTTTTCTTGAAATCTTTATCAAAATATATGAAGTATGAGCACATGCAACCATGCGGTGCACTTAAGTTTTAATGTTAAATATTTTGTTCAATTTGCAAAAAAAAAAAATCTTTTCACATCTACCAGTGCTAATTGCTACTTTAAGTTTCCCACTGAATAATCTTGAAATATAAAGAATAGCTTATAGCCTTAGACCTGAAAATATTGTGTCTACTTTTTATGAAACTAATTGGGCGACCAAATGAACGGCAGAGTTGAGCCTCCTCGAATTTCACACTGTTGGTCATACTTATATACAGAAATCCAAATCGCATATCCATCCTTCTCATTCCGAACTTTACAATTCCCCTAAAACTGCTATGGATGCGCAATTATGTGTGAAATATTACAGAGAAGTGTTAATGAGACGCGGAATGCAATGTAGCGAACCTGGACGCCTACTCAACTCAACATGCAAGCAATTTTCGTCCCCGATGTGTACCAGTACCAGAAGTTGGTTGCAGAAATGTGTAATTTTACACTGCTGCGTAACAGAAGTCAGTGATATGACACGCTTGACTGTATGGTAGTTCGAATGCTATAAGATTACTTAATAAGGCACATAAGGCGGTGGCGGCCAGCCAGTCAGTGGTGGCAGCGCGATGGCCAATGAGCCTTTAGCGGCAGCCAGTAAAGTCAGACCCTAGTCTCACGTCCGATAAACACAATCCATAGCTACCACACGAATCTTTGATTTGCAAATGCCGATCTAAAACAAGAAACAAAAATTTAAAAAAAAAAATTTACTTTCGCAACTGCATCTCTGGGAGCCTGTCGATGGAACATTGAAAGTGTGCATCAGCGTGAACCAGACAAACCACGTCAAAGGCTGCCGCTCTACGCTTGGTATATGAAGCGGGCTCCATATAATGGAGTTTTTGTTTTATTTTATTATTCGTAATAAAATATGTTTTTTCTTTTTTACGTTAAACCGCAGAATTATAAAATTAAATTGTTGTTTGGTTTTATTTACTTCGTAGATTGACCTAAGTGTGAAGTGAAGAGGTAAAGTATAGTAAAAGGGTAGTGGTAGCTCTATATATCTAACTGTAATGTGACTAGATAATGTTGATCTACTAGTTCCGTCTTCACATTGAAAGATCATTTAACGAATATTGATTCCAGTAATGGTACATACTTTTTTTTTAAATTGTTATTTCACTGTTCCATTTTTTTTTAGCATCAATTCTTGACTTGCATTTCAAGGAAATTGAAGTCAAAGATTGCGTCACAAACTTGCAATAGGTACCTACACCTATAGAATCATTTGAGCGTATAGTATATTAAAAAAAAAAAGAACCAGTGGCATAGAATTTAAAAAAACAGGTTCACAAATTAAAAGACCCATACAACCCCCCAAATCATTTTAATTTGTTTTCACTAAAAATTAAGTAAAAAAAAAAATAAATAAAAATCAATGAGTGATTTCTTGGGCGGGCCTTACATGTCTGAAGCCAAAATTATAAATACATAGGTACAACAAATTGGTATGTCTTTGATGTTATTGAATTTACCTTCATTAGTTTCAAATATACGTAACGTACAGTAAAACATTTTAAAACAGCTCAGCTGAAACTAAAACAATATGCCTGATCTCAAAATATTTATAAGTATATCAAACTATAACCCCAGAAACATCTTTAAACCTTTCAAATGCATTTTTCCCTTTGTCTTTGTCTTTTTTTTTTTTTAATCATAAAAAATCTTAAGGTTAGATAAATGATGTAACTGTGATAATGAAATCGTAAAAGACATTTTTTTTAATCCTAAATTATGTTGTTGATGACGATGATCCTTTTCCATACAAAAAAAATGAACTCGACTCGACGACGTGGTGGTCTCTCTCTCTTAACAATGAGAAACCAACCAAACGACTACAAAACGATGACAGGCCATTTAATGGGTCTCTACAACTCATCGCACACGCACTTTAACAAACTTGTGTTTATCTAGGGTCCATCACGTTCCAAATTCTTGAACATACATATTTCTCTGATTTATGATGTGTTCCTAACATTCCATGTCATACACAAGAGTTAACGTACACAAATTGTTGGCTTTAGAATTTTCTTTATCGTTTCTCTTGGGCGTTGACAAAATAAATCCACAAAATATGGGTTGATATTAAAAAAAAAAAAGAAGATCTAATCAGAATAAAAAAATTGTTTTTATTTAATCTGTTTTATATGTGTATTTAAAATTCAATTTACAGACTTGAGATTTCCATGACGGAAATTATGACATCCACAAAACCGTCTGTCAAGTGAGTCAACAAACGTCAGATTCAGATTTTTTTTGACTTCATAACAAAGTTGATCTTTTTTTTAATTTAAATCCTTCTTTAAAAGTTGAAATGTAATTTGAGCAATTTTTGATAGGTGACGCTGCGAAACCGGGACTAACTAAAAGTGTTAGTTTTATTAAACAAATTTATTTCGTTAATCTAGGAGATAAGAAATTATTTTTGCAAATAGAACTAACATTATTAAGGTACTCATATCGTTCTGAAAGCATTCATTTCAAAATCAATTTTTTTTATCGTTAGACACAAATGATGCTCACTATCTCACTTGCAGTTTTTATGATAACATGAATCACCACATTTTGACAGGTGCTGTCAAAGTTAATCTACTTGATAACTCATTTTGATAAAGTGCAGGGGTGGAATCGGCTAAGGTGATTTGTGATAAGTGATAGTCATCATTAACAAATTAAGTCTGGGTAAGGTAATTGTCATATGTGACAATCACATTTTTGTGACTATTTTCAGTGACAGCTATATTCTCATCACTTTCATATAAAACTACAATATTTTCTGCTTTTCTTGTTTCTTCTCCAATTGAATAAATTTATATATTAAATGAAATAGCACTACGTAAAAACTTTATATATTTTTTAATACAAAACAATTAATCACAATTCTTTTTAAAATCAACAAATTCGTTAGCAAGAATGTATTGCTTTAAGTAGGTATCTCAGAAATTTTCATGCATGTCTCGGGAAATAAATTTTTCAGATTTGTCCAATTGCAATAAAACTTTTTACTATCTAAATTATGATGACAAAACGTCAGTGTTTTTTTTAAGTGATGCCAAATTTTAACTATTTTTTTGTGATCACTTTACGCAGACGGAAAGTCAAATCCCTTATCACATTATGATTGTCACAAGTGTGATGATCACAAATCACTTTACGTAAAATTTTAGATTTTGTATAATTGAATGCTTTCCCATCAAGATCATATACATATGTAGCTGATTTTAAGATTTTAGCGTTGGGATTAATGATAACATTTCTATTAAAAATATTCGATTGCCAATTTAAGTAGATTCTCATGCAATCCATGAGTATGTGCCATTTACAAAACATCGCTGATGCAAAAGATTAAACATATAACATACAGCACGGCAGCTCACTAAACCGAAACCAACTGGATGAATCACCACCACCACGTGATGTGATGTGAGACCCATCTCTACTCTATAATATTATTATTCCACATTTCTATGATCTATCCAATTTACGGGCTTTGACTTAAGAGGGGGCGAAGAGAACCTAACAAAGGCATAATGTAACTCACACAAGTCGCAATCGCTGAGTTGAAAAAGCCGGTTACACACTCTGCCGAATTTGATGTGTAGCAGTGCTACACGCGCGGTCAGTCGAGTGCGGTGTGAGGCAACCGAATGTATCCGAATGCAACCGACCGATATCTTTTATTAATAGTTTTTTTTTTTTGTTTTTTTGTTTAGTAGATATTCTAATTTCTATTTGGCTTTGGCGCTTCACAAATAAGTAAAGCGTGCCGGTTGCATGAACCTGTAAAGTTCGACGTATATTATGTATGTATGGGTTATAGAGGATACAAAGATACATATATGTACATGTTATGTTTACGAGTGCATGCAGTGATTCTATTCCAAATTTAAAATATTGCAGGTTTTTGTGATCAGTGATGCCATTTAAGTGATTTTCATCTTCATTCATTGGAAAATTAATATTCTTGTTGTGATGGGTATATTTGGGAGAAGAAAGGTTGGGCAGAAAGCCAATTTGTAATTTTTCTTGAAACTTTGGCGACCCCGGGCCGAATTCCCGCATCGGCGAGTGGGCCATACGTCACTGAAATATTTCATATTGGCATTACTGCTCCATTTAAAATACATTGTAAAGAGTAGTGCCAATTGAAATAATTCAGTGACCTAAAGAGCTCACTGATGCGATGATTTGGCCCCTGATTTCAATAAAATAATTTTCGAATGGCGCCCAACGGTCATGTTGTAAACTATCTATAGGTATTGAATCGTATATTTAGTCTTTGTTTCCCCAAAATATAGGGGCTATATAGTGTGACAATTTTATGGATGATAATACACTTTATGCTTGACTGAATGACCAACTATAAAATCGGGGTAGTCTAGTAACGAATCAATCGCAGCTCCGTTGTGAAATGTCATAACATAACAACACCAGCTCTGAACATTAGGTTACTTTATAATTCAATGACACATCCATCGGTGACCTCTCTGATGGATCCCCGCTTGTTACTGTTGCACTTTCAACATAGGTAACCAAAAAAAAACTTAAAACTTAACTCGTTCTCAAAATCCATTTGTGTCGAAACAAATGAACATTCGAGGTGCACTCTGTGCCAAATAATCACATGAACCAGGAACACCAAAGGTTTATTTATTTTTTTTTTTCTTTTTTTCGAAATTCAATGCAAATCGGTAATATAGCTCTCAAAAAAAAAAAAAAACAAAGAACTAAGTTTCTCCCCGAATGTGAATGTGCAGATTCGGTTATCTGAAATCGAAAACGGATTAAAATTACGACACGACCATACGCCACTGATGCGTAAATTCAGCGAAAAAGCCATAAAAAAAAACAAGATGCACGAAATGAAATTCCGAAATTATACATGAAATCCATGGATGGACGCCGAATATCTGAGGAAACAGCATTACACCACTTGGCGGCTGACTCTGTGCTGTCCGAGAGCTAAACAGAAACAAAAAAAAATAATAATGTGAATGCATCTTACTGGGCTGCAATTTTTTACGTCCAATTACAAACGCAGAAAAAATGTTTCGTTAATTCCTGCTGGCCCAATGATGGTGAAGAGCATAAAATCAAGATATTCTCAAGCAGGTCAGATTTAATGGCATCACCGTATGGAATAGTGGTCGAACATCACGGACGGGTGCGGCAGCAGCTCAGCAAAGCAACTTGACGGTGGAAATTTATAAGCATAATGTCCTGGAAGCTGCAGCGAATAACTCTTTTGGCAGCGCGTTGTTCCAATTTGATGTTACACAAGACGCCCGTCATGTAAAGCCCCACCTGAGGCAAGCCTCTGTTTCTGTTCGCGTTTTCTGTATGGTGCACTTTTCACCCATGCTCTTCGACTGTTCTGGTTGGCACAGTTGGTATTTCTAATTGAATTTCTCTCGGGGGACAGCGACTACGCAAAGCCACACATATGCAACACAGCTTTACAGGTGATCATTTGATCTTCTTTAAAAGACCCAAAACCAAGAGCACGAAAAATGTATGGGCATGTATATCTCCCTGATATGACATGCACATGACCCTTTTTTGAGGGCGAATGTTTTCTGGCGATGCCAATAAAACGGTGCGCACATTACGTGAAATTACATCTCTGGCGCAAAGGGGTGTGGCATGGAGATTTCTTCAGGACCACCTGAAGGTATTAGCGCGAGATATCATCAGAAAAATTACATAAATATAATGTTGGTCAAAATATGCACGCAAACGCATATGACGATTTATGAGTAAAAGCATTTGTACAACATACATATAGATACTCTCATAAAAATCCTCTCAAAATATTATAAACACTATAATAATGTTTGCATTTACCTTTCTTGCCCTGGTCTGGTATATACTCGTACGTAGAAAAAGATTAATATATATCTAGTTTTGGTGTTTGTTATTGTTGTTCAGGAAGAATTGAAATTCATTTGAAAATACATACACATAAATATTTTGATGCGGTCAAAGCAATTTTGAGGAGAATATAATTTTGAGATGCATAAAAAAGGTAGCAAAGATCTAATAGTTTTTACACCGAACTAAAATATTGGATTTCAACAACAATATCACCAAATCTAATTAAGCCGTTCAAACCACACATAACTAGATTTTGTTCAATACCCGACAAAAAAAAATCTATTGGAATTATGCAAAAGCCCCAAAAAAATTTGACAGTCATCGTTTTCTGATATAAATAAATAACGGATCGAAGGTACATATACATATCTTTAGAATATTGTGCTCAATTTTGATATTAAAAATGTCAAGCTAAGTACAGATAGATCTTACAATATTGCCAGATCTGGCAATGCTCTGACAATATACCTGTTTGTTAAAGCCTAGTACGCTGCTGATACGAAACGAAATTTTTAGTTGGTCTCTAACATGAAAACGAAATGCTTACAAAAACCATAACGAAAAATTACCCCTTAAAAGTGTCACCACTTGCAAAAACAAAAAACTAACAAAAACGCATAAAAATCACAGAAAGCAATGTCGTGATGAAAGAAACAACAAATACAAACAAGAATAGAGACCAAATGTCACTTTTCCGCACACAATTAATGGTACAGGCAATTAATTATGTGCGAAAACAAAGGGGAGATATCTCCAAAAAAACTGCTACAATTATCGATTTCGCTCATCGAACAGCGTACCGCAGAACGAAATTTTTCGTTTATGATTTCGTTGTGTCAGTTTTGTATGAGATTTTTCGTTTCGCATCAGCAGCATACTAGGCATAACTCGAAACGTTAGGTCTGTTCCTTTACTTTAAAACTCTGTGATTTTCTGTGCATTTTACTGCCATTTTATCTTTTTTTATATGAACTTTGACAGAACGTTGCACTGAACGTTTTGGTACTAAAATGCACAGAAAATCACAGAGTTTCAAAGTAAAGGTGAATGAACCTAAGAAGACTACGTTTTAGGTTTTATGCAAAATATTTCCTTATGTTTGAGTTCTTTCGTAAATCTTTTTAATTACTGGAACGATTTTGCAATCTATGGTGCTTCCTTACAGTTCAAACAATAGCTGCGTTTTATTTTCTACGGATCTGGATCAGGATCATTTTACAACACTTAATATACAAAAACAATTCGGGATCCTGCTCTCTATTTGGATCTTTTTTGAAGATCCAAAAATGAATTCTTACTCTGGCGGGTAGATGGCTTTTATGGTAAGGTAGCGTTTGTTGTAATGCAAAGAAAAGAGACGGGAAACAACTGAAAATAATTAAGACGTAAGTAAAAAAGAAATGGTTATATAACACTGCTGTCATTGTGATCCATATCGTTTTATTTTCAAGGGATGATCCTGATCCAGATCCAAAGATAATAAAACGCGGCTAATATTGTGATTGAAATTTTTGGAACTTTTAACCTCACTTTGGAAACACAATGAGAATGTGACAGATTCTCTTCTTATAGAACTAAATGGGAAAACAATATTTTTTATCCTTCTTTCATCCCCGTACACAGGGGAGACTTTTGGGGGTGCCATAGTTCAGAGCATCAAAATTTAAACAAACCGTTCAAAGAGAGCCCACAAAAAAAAAAAAAAAAAAAAAAAAGGGAAAGTCGTAAAGTAAAGGTGAACTTTTATTTGAAGGTGCTAAGTGACATTTTTTTTAAATTCAGCTTTTTTCTTACAGATGCATAGTTTAGCCTCGTTAAATATACAACGTGATGTTGAAATCGATGTGCAGTAATCAGTTTCCTGAACAATGACACCTAAATATACTTTTTTTTTATGAAAAATCTTCTTGTCGTTTTTAGTGAACATGAACAATATGGAACGCCCCACCCCTCTGCACACTTCCTGCGCACAGGCCTGCCTTCTTTGATTTTGGTTTCACTTCGATGAAGTATAATATAGCCCGTTTCAATGTGCACTGTCCCCCAACATTTCATTAATTGGTATGAAGACCCAAAGTAAAAAACACTTAAGGCCTTTAAATTGCAGTTGAAGAGCTTACCTCCAAATACCCAGTTAACGAAACATTATTATAAATATTTAGGCCATACCATTAATGTTTAGCACTATAGTTAAAAAAAAATATCAACATTCAAGAAAATCGAGTAAAATATAAAAACAGTTTGTGGTCAGTATAACTCCCAGAAACCTAAAAGAAAATGAAACTGAGGGTCACTTTGGATAATTCAACTAATTACCTCATTTATTGAATTCCATGAAAACATCTCCGAAGCACCCGGCAGAAAAGGCTCACTGTTCATGTCTTCCATTGCGACAGTGATTGCTGTAACCAACTTTTGTCTTCCTCTTTTTTTTTTTTCAAGTGAATGTCATTGATGCTGTGTTGAATATCTTGGTTGTTTTGCTTGTGTTTTGTTTTGTTGAGAATGAAAATGTTTAAATCGAATTCGGATAACTCCCTTGCATCAAAGTCAAGAGACACATTAAATCTGTGATGTTGTCCCAAAAACACAACGTTGTCGAGAGAACATTAAATAGATGTCGCCTTGCCGCTACAGAATCTGTGTCAGACGTTCGCAAAACGATGTGTCTTGCGCGCCCGTATATGTATATCGAAAGGCTGCAACAACCAACCGATTTTATATAACATCAAATGCCTTGAATTCCAGTTGGTGCTTAATTGAGGTTGGTCGGATGTGAAGCAATACCCACAAGTGAAAAAAAAATAAGCAATGAAATATCCAAAGGACCTGTTTTGTGGTCGTGATACTTATGTCGTGGTGACATTTTTCAGGCGTGCGTGCCATGCAGGTCCTATTATATTGCCGTTCGAGTTGGAACGAATCGCAGCCGCTGCCGCCGCTCTGTTTAGCAATTATGGCTAAAAGTAATTGATGAAGAATTATTGCTCCGTAACTTTAGCATGCGGTTTAAGTGATTGTATATATAACTTGGCCCTTGTCTTTAGCACATAATTGCAATAAAGTTTAACTGGAAGAAAATTGCAACAAATTGATTCGGGCATATTACCCAAAAGTTATTAAAGAAAGACCTAAATCTTTGTTGAGACAGTTTTAATAGTGTACCTGAACCCTGAGAGAGATTCATTATAGAGTTCGACTTGTTTTCAATGTTTCTTGGCTTTTTGGCTCTGAATATTTTAAGATACCGATAACTATACAAAATGCTATAAGGCATTAACAACCTCAAGGTGGATGGCTACATGTACAATAAACAACCGATCAAGTTGTAGCAGAATGCAGAAAACCGATATTGTGATGACAGCATTGACAAAAGTTTTTAGTTTGGTCGTCTGATTAAAAATAACAAAATCAAAAACTCGTAAATGCTGGATAGGGATATTTTGCTTTTGATTTTGTTCGCATAAACCTTTTTTAAATAATAATCTGTGTTTCTATTTCCATTATTGCATTTTGTTATGTTTTGTCGCAAAAAGAAAGCTTTTCACTAAAATTATATAAAAGAATCAAATCAGCTTTTTAAGATCTTGTACAATTCACACAAATTGTTCAAAATCGTTTGGTGGCAACTCAGCTTTGTCTGGTAAAAATTGGTTTAAAGTGATTGCCGATAAATAGCCTTAACTAAATGAGATTTATTTAATAAACAAGATGCTCCATAAAGAATTTTAAATTTATTCAAATGTGGTTCACTAGGGCGTATACGTACTTTTTTATTTTATTTTACTAATTTTTTTTTTCGCATATCAAATCGATTTACTTCGATTGAAAATATTATTTTGATATAAATAATTATGATTATGACAATTATGAACAAGCTGGAGCATCCGAACAGTGATAGTGAAGGTAAAACTGCTGTTATTATTTTCTTTAATATTTTATGTCAAAGATGTGTTAAAAATTTCTGTGGACAGAAGGGGACGGCAGATTTGAAATATTTCATGGCGACAAAATACCTTAAAATGTCACTGAATCTGATATATGTAGCTGTCATTTCTAATTGACAAAATACACTGTTCATTTATTTCTCAAAACTGACAATTTCTTCAAATTATAGTTCAAAATTCTGTCAAAGTTTAAAAAAAAAAAGAAAATGGACTAAATTTGGTAAAAATTATCAATTCTCTAAGCAACTTTTAGTTGCGCAACTAAAAGTTGCTCGGAGTTGCTCCCCATCGCTGACTAGGCAATTTCCGAGCAACTTTCGGGTTCAGTATTTTTAATTGAAATGTTAAATTGACCTTGTATTTTGGATAAAATCGTTCAGTGTGAAAATAAAACTTGTTTTTTTCGGGTTCAAAGCCTTTCATTTGGCAAAAATTTTAGAAATTTCCCAAAAATTGCTGGAAGTTGCTCGGAAATTGCCTATTGGGCGAGGGTAAGCAACAAAAAGTTGCCGGGAAAAAAGTTTCGCGAGCAACAAGTTGCTAGCCCCAGCAACAAAAAGTTGCCTAGTGGGCGATGGGCCTAAAGTAAACGAACAAATATATAATCTTGTATCGTTAAATGACGGTTTTAAAATTGACATAATTTCGACGCCTTTTTGTTATATCTCACTCTCACCTCATGGTAAGAAAGATATTTCGTAAAATGTCTTGCCACTTTGGACAAATTTTTTAAAGTGTCACAACAATTTCCTTTTTGCTAACTCGCAAAACTTATAATGAGACAGTTAATCAGTTCCCCTCCTTTGAATAACTTGCGAGTTAAAAATAAATAAAATAAAATAAATTTGGTGGCACAACGGCTCATGAAGAACTAGCGCCTAGTGACTTAGAAACTCTCAACCATTCCTATGTGCGTGTCTGCAGGAGGGGACCTACAGTTTTGAAGCAGAATCCGAACGGCTAAGGTGAGTGGCACTTTTCTATGACAAGAGATACTCTTGGAGGATTTGTCACTTCCTCGCAAGAGACAGTAGCCCGGAAAACTTACGAGTTCTGTAACATAAATTTCTGTGGACTGGGTAACAACAATTGTCACAGATTCAGTTATGTCAATGTATGTCACTTCCTGACGTGAGCTATGATAACCTATGAAATAATTGGTTCGTTCCTTTACTTTGAAACTCTGACACAAATGCATGTTTGATATTCCTGTGATTTTCTTTAGACAGAAATTCACAGCTCAGTGCAATGACAGTTTGAGAGCAAATATCGTGTCGTACGTTTCATTCATAAATTTGCGTTCCCATTCATTTGCACAATTTTTAATTTTTTGAGAAAATTTAATCCTTCCTCTTCAAAAATTGATAGCCTGCGAATTTATTTTCTGGGGACAAAGCAAAGGGTCAGACCTAATAATAAAAATTATTAATCTGTACATATTTGGTCGTATTAATTAGATTTTTTACTGTTTAAAGAAACAATCTGCAGGTACCGAAACCCCTGGTGGCAATTAGGACGTTTGTCTTCGAACCAAGGTCCCTTACCGCTGGTGGGGGAAAACCCCAGTAAAAAAAGCTGGACAGTCTCGCCTACCTAGGCTTAGCTTTCTACGAAACTTCTCACCTCTGGTGGGGAGAAGCTTCAACAAAGTAAACAAAACTAAAATGACCGAACCAAAACTAATTAAATAACGTCGTATAGATTTCAAGATTCAGAATTTCTTTATTGATAGGTCAGGAATGTACATGAGTGAAAAGTTTACAAAATTATTTATTAAAAAAAAAAAAATTCATAAATACCTTTTTTTTTAATTTGTCCCTATTGGCGTCTACCGTGCCTCCACTCACATCTTCAAGTGTGATATACGTACCTACATACCTACTAAATTTTTTTGTTAAACTGAAAAAAAAAATAAAAAAAATTAACAGAATAGACAAAATTTTGCCTTTATTGAGGAACAAATAAAACATGAGAAATGAGACTAAATAATTAAGATATGTTTATGGTATGTTAACAAAACAATTTTATGTTAAATAAAATATAAAGATAATAAAGATAGTTATTCCAACAAAACAAACATAATCAGTGACGTTTATTCGAAGGTGCGCAAGTGTTCACCGCACACCCTACCAACATCTTAATTTCCATACGTTTGGCCAAAGTTCTCCAAAATACGCATTTGTCTTTCTTTTCTTTAATAACCTATCACAACATACGTCAATAAATAATTAAGATCTGTGTACGAACTCAAATAATCCTCAAACAAAAATCAGAACAAATAATTCACTTCTATTCAAAGTAACGAAAAAATTTCTTTTAACTTCAGCGCACCGCAAGCTTACGCAAATCCACATACAATATATAATTCAAATTACGGCCGTCAATGCCGCCAAAAAACCATTTTTTTTTCTCCTTGCACTTCTCTAATTACATTTTAAATTCTCATAGACTGACGACGACTCAGGTTGGTGAAGGTGAGTTCATAACTGTGTCTGTGATGAATAAATGGAATTGGTTAATATCGGAAAATAGCCTCTGGAGGGTAAACGGGTGACCCTAGGACCCCGTTCGATATCTCAAAAGATAGGTCTTGAACAGGGCTACCTTTAAAAAAATATTTCAGGGTTGCCACTTTACTGGAAGTATGATTTTTTTAAAGTCAAAGGGTGACCATGTATGTTTGTGTTACTATATGGAATTGGTTAATATCGGAAAATAGCCTCTGGAGTAGGGTAAACGGGTGACCCTAGGACCCCGGTGGCTGGTCAATATAAATAGGTTTGGCTGGTAGTGGTTGGAGGTTGTGTGCACACCCAGCGGTGTAGGGTGTGTGTGTGGGTCGTGGTGAGGGGGTGGGAAAGAGGCGGGGAGAAGATGGAAGAAAGGGGCCGAGGGGGCCCCCGGGGTGGGGGAGAAGTGCGAGGAGAAATAAAAATGGTTTTTTGGTGGCATTGACGGCCGCGACCTACCAGTCATAGAAGTGCCGAATAACAAAAATTTCCTCGTAGGGTGTTTTCCTTACTTCAGCGCACCCAGCTAACCCAAATCCACATACAAAAAGATTAAAAAAAAAAAGCACAAGAAATCGTTTTCCCTTATAAATCTTTATGCATTGGTGTTCACCTTCATCAAGCGCACCAACAAAGCCCAAACAAACAGAATGTATGTTGTTGATCGTCGCCGACTCGGTTGCAGTGAGGGATGATTTTTTCACTTAAAAAATCATCAAAAATGTCGATAGAACCGGACTAGATTGTTTATAACTTTTGATTAAGTAGGAGGATTTATTCCATAGAGGTATCTAAAAAAAGGTAAGAAATCAACCCATTTTCTGATGTACATATATTTATAACGGTTCATATAAAAAATAATTGAGGCGCCGTAAACCCAAAATTGATTATTTTTAAATCACATATATCGGTAAATGTGATAAAAAATTTCAAAATTTTCAAAAATTATGTACTACAATATTATGCATCTAACTATGTTGAATAAATAAGTTAATGGTTTTATGGCGGTGAATTTAAGAGCGCAGCGAGAAATTACGATTTTCAACGATTTCTTAAATTTCATTGAAAAAATCGCTTGACTTGACTTATAAAAAAAATTCTTACCCCAAAAATAATTGTCACTACCTTATAAAAGGGGTATCAAAAAAACCTCAATGAATTATGTATTTTATTAATGTCACAATATTACAAAAAGGCATTTAAAAAAATCTTAAATATTTCAAAAAGAATGTATTTTCAATTTTCTCAAAAAACTAGAAGACATAAAACCATTCGGTTTCTTGTGTTCGATTGAAAACTAATATATGCATTGACCACAACAAGTTAATTTAGCACTTCATTTCACAATTTTGAAAAAATTGGTCTTCATTTTTTTTTTTTTTTTTTCATTTTTTTTATGAAAATTTTAAGTTTTTATGAGAAATTTTTTAAAACTATTGACATAAATAATAATTTAACTTAAATTTAAGATTAAAGAACAAATTTCTGGCTTTCAAAACCGGTATAATACTGTAAAGTAAGTGTTGCCGTTGTTTTTTAATACTTTTTTTTTCATTTTAAGTCATTTTTTCTAAAATTGGCCATACTTCCTAAACGGGGCTAGATAGACCCCCCTCCCATAGTAAAAAAATTCTTATTTTTGACCACTCTACAAAAAAACGTTATCAAATGTTGGTGCCAAAGCTAACGTAGGTACTCTCCCCGAATGGATAATTTTAAATAGCGAACAGCCTACTAAAAGCACCACGGCACACGTCACTGAACATAATTTTTGTTTTTTGTCAATATAATTTTACCTGATAATTAAAACAGGAATACACATATCTAATTATTTTTGATAATGATCTATTTTAACCTCACAGAGCAAAACTTTTATATCGGTAGTACAGTATGGTGGTATGTTGCTATACACCATAAACTTTGTTTTAAGTTTTGTTTTGTGTACTTAGCTATCTTTACTATCTTTTCTTTGTACACCATAAGAATCTATTCAAGTTTTGTTGCCGAAAAATTGATAAGAAAAACATAATTTAATGAAGACTTTTATTATTTAGATTCTATAATGTTAAGTGTCTTTTGTCAAATGTTTTTGATTTTTTTTAATTAAATTTCCCAATGTTATATCCAGCCTTCCACTTTTGTGCACTTTAGTCTCCAAATTAAAGGAAATATATTTTTAAAAAATCCCATCCTCCAGGCAGATGCAAAAAGTTTGCGTGAAGTTTTAATCAATCAAACTCTAGGTTTTGATGAAACATAAAATCATGCGATGATAAGGAAGAAGAAAAAACTGGGTTTTAAAATTCTGCCGGTTCGAATATAGCCTTAACGGATAGGTTTTAAAAGATTGAATTATGTATATTTAATAAAATCGTTCCATGTTGTAAACTTTTAATTTTTAAAGTAGACACCCCACCCACTCAGTTAGAAATGTCAAACCCTTTTAGAACTAAAAGTATAATGAGATGAGAACTATTACCGATCGGCGGCATAATTTCATCTAATCAATTTTAATATCATTACCCACCATTTCAGCTCATTACACAATCGTTTTAGAAAAATTAAATAAAGACAGCTTGACCCCCACCTAGAACTTTGAGCGTAAATCAAAATAAATTTCAGTCAAAATGTCATTTATGTCTCATGATCAACTGATCGAAGCAAACATTAACACTACTTACACACGAACAAACATAATGTACATATACATAATTAGCATATACTTATAGCTCGCTCGTGGCATCCACCAAATCCTTATTCACAGCACCACTCGAAAACCGCTGGTGCGGCCAATGACAGTGACAGTGGCGGCGGCGGCAGCAGTGGCATCGGTGACGGCTTGGTTGACTTCTATGTGGGAGATGCTGTGCGTCCCGCGCTTTCTTATTGTTGACGATCATTATGACATCGGCTGCAGTCAGTTTAATTTTTAAAACCACCAGCGTTCTCTCCGTTGTCGTCGCACCGCCTCCTCAACGTGTGTGAGCTCCATCATTGTCTTCGTCGTCACTGTCGTCAGTCACAATTCAATTTTCGTTTTATTAATTTCAGTTTGACCCTCCCTCGTGCGTCGGTCGTTCGTTTGCTATACTAACGATGTCATCGTCCATCCACCTACATTTTCGTTTTCATAAGGTATAGTAATACTGACAGAAAGAGGAGATCTGGAGATCTCAACTTGAATGTCATGTCTTCGCCATTGTCTACATGTAGACGTACAGTACATATACATATATTCGTGTATCTTTAGGTTGACGTTAAAATAAAATGACAAACGATATTAATAAAGAAGAATTGAAATTTGTATTGAAAAGAGAACTCTGCGGGTGGCTAACTGCTTGCCTGTCACACCAGGGTCAGAAGCCAACAAGAACATCCAGCATCCTAGCTGGAAGTCAAACGGGAGTTACAGTCGTGATTTAAAAAAAAAAAAACTGCCTGTTTTATTGAAATATGTAGATATTAGTATGTCCAATTTGATTTAAACTGATGATGATTAGGCACATCCCGTTTTGATATTAAGCGAGACTTTAAGATATTTTTCGGAAACGTTCTGAATTTGTCTGCAAAAATCCGAGAATTTTTAGTAAACTATTGTTTCGTTATTAAGTACTTATAGTTCATAGAAATGTTACAAAATTTTGGCCGAACCTTGCATTTAGCAAAGGAAATTTTTTTTTGATTGATGTGGGATCAGTTTGAGTGTAAAAACGATCTTTTCGGGGTTGAAATCACTCGCAATTGCCGCCATTTTGGAAAAGCGAACGTTTACAAAGTTAGCACATTTTTTTTGAATTTTCTACAATTTAAATTTTTAGAATTCAAAAGAAAAAAGTTTATAAATAAAAAAAGAATTGAGTTTCCTACAAAAATGTGATAAAAATTGTTTTGTGAGACTTGTGGTTTTCAAGATTTTGCGAAAAAACTTTTACACACCCTTTTTTCCAGAATGACGCCCAAGTGGAGGGCATTCAAACCTTAAAAAAGCGTTGCCGCTGAACATTTAGAATCGGAGACCTTAGTCTTAGCATCCTGGATCAGATTTTTAGAAGATATTTTTTAGACAATAGGAAAAATCTCAGTCCTTAGGTGTCCAAGTCGAAAACATTTTCAAAACATTTTAATTTTCCCGTTTCCTGTTTCAAAAACGATCAAATCTATAAAACCACGCTAATTTTGTAATACATAAATAAATTCTACACCTATATTTAAATCTGGGACAGTCACGAAAAAGAAAGTTCACATTGTTGATCGTAATTCAAGACTTATACTAAACTTGCCTTAATCATTATTTTAGAATAGGTACGCCTTACCTATAGAAATATGTGAACTACCGCCATCATCATGAGCAGCAGCTGTATTTATTTGATAATAAATTCTTTTTCTATAGAATTCGAAACGATACTTTCCACGCTTCAGCGTGATCAGACTGATCACAATCTACGATCAAGCTCACGATCAATGATACCAACTTATCTTGAGACAAACATATTTGCGCCATTCCAACAAACTATACTATAAAGACACAACACGTGACCACAGATGCAGCTATAAGAGCTTCTTTTTTTTCTAAATAATTGCAGACACATAAATGAAGCCCAAGTGAGCCAAGAGCATATAGGTTGGCCTCGAGTCACAACACTTCGCTAGCGATATCGTCTCACATAGATTTGCAATCCATGATGATGGTCATGGAGCTCACTCCCTGGCATTGCCTTCATTGATGTCTAAGAGACAAATAGATCCTTGCTGATGGAAAAAATGAAGCAATCAAGACGGAGAACCCGCTCCATGCCGACATACCTGCACACACTATATTGGAGAGACCCTGACTGCGGCATGTGCAGCTAAAAGAGTAAATATACATACCACGACTAGATATGGATCCTGGATTAATGTACCACCATCTTCTTGGCACTTTTATTCAAGTAAAGTTGCCCCTTCTTGATTTACCTAAAACAGCTTGCGACAAAGCAGCCAGTCTGTATGTTAGCTTGTGTGCTATACTTGGCATACTTGGGGCCGCTGATGCGCTGAGGTGCGCTTGCACGTCTCATGATGCACGTTTCATGCCATCCAATAAGTGGGTATAACCTACCTCTGGTCGGTCGGTAGTTGCATATGGATCTCTCGCCACGATTCATGATCGGTGGTTCGTTTGGTCATTTATTTCGCACACGCTTTAACAATACTCTACCGTGTATATCGCTTTGCCTTTTATAGGATGCAAACCTGGGCATTCGGCAAGTCGTGAGACTTCTGTCTGCTGTCTTAGACCGTGCGGTTAGTTGAGGCCTTTACCTTCAACGCGCGCCGTCATCATTGGAGTGCGATCATCATCGTTCTGATCGTTGCAATTCATTCGCGGTCGCTTCGCTGGTAGTTTCGTGCCGGTGATGGTGCGGTGGCGGTGGCAATCTCAAGGTCTATTTTAGGTTCCTTTATTAGGAGCAGGTATATGGGAGCCACATTTTATTTTGTGCCCGATGACGGCCACAATCGACGTCCGGATGGACTCTAAATGGATCTATACATCATCATCATCATCAGCGACAGGGAACAGCAGCATCATTGAGGAGTAGAGTCTGCAGGTCTGCATCATTATATGCTTCGTGTGCCTGTCGCGCTTATATCTCTTCGAGTGGTATGATCGTGGGCAAAAAGTCTGGCATTCAACTCACTATTATCGTGCTCCCTAATACGATCTGCAGCAATTTTATTCTTCTCCCTGTTTTTTTATTTTTTTGTTTTGCCTGTTTTGTTGGTTTCCTTTCATTCCAGAAGTCATATAAAGGCCGTGAGAACGACTTGCGATTGGAAGTTCCCAAGGCTCGTGCGAGGTAGCGTGGATGAATTTCGTTGTTTCCCTTTTACGTCGACGACGGGAACCTATGCTAGTGGGGTTGGTTATCTTTTTCTTCGACTTATTAATTTGTTTCTCAAAAATCCACTTTGATCGATTAAGTTGGAAAAAAAAGTTGCTAGGTATACCTATAAATTGTTATAAATACTAACCTTTTTTGCAACAAATATAGAGACCAATCCTTGCATCTGAAAATATAATCTCTAATTCATAATGCTTGCTTGAGGCAGACGCAGAACTAAAAAGTGTCATCGCGCCTCAAAAACAACAACAACTAACTTTACTATGCACTGCTACAGTCGCCCGCTCTATGGGGTAACACAATACTATCTGTGATCTTACACATGAGCGCGTGCAAGTGAAATAAAATTAATTCCGAGATGCGCGAACGTAGGCATAGATGCACATCTCCGATCCGACCTCACGTTCAGCCAGGGTCGTCCTTACATATATACATAAGTTTAACATGCATGGTGATGGTGTTATTTTTATTTCTCGTAGTGTATAGAGACAGAAGAATAAGACACAAATGTGTGCACTTGTGTTTTTCTGAGTGCACTAAACATGACTTCAAAGTGCATGGATGTATCCAATCCAAATACACGTGTTTTATATGTGTGAGATTTATCTATTGGAAAAGACCTGCAAGAGTATTTTTTCCTGTTTTTTTTTTTTTTTTTTTTTTTTTCTTGAAGCAAATTGTATGGTTTGTTCGTCATATGGGATCGTGAGAAGCAAAAGTTCCCCCACTTGGTTTGATTTAAAAAAAAAAACATACAAATAAAATTCTTAAAAATATGCACACGCGAACAGGGTACTTTCACACAGCAGTGGAAGATTTCAGCGGTTGACTCAGTTGGAATATTCTCGTTTGAAATATTATTTTAAAGCCTAATCAAAATTTTGAGAAATATCACAGCCGTGAGCCGAATAAAAGACCTCCAACAGGTCTGTAAGGTCCGCCGCCGCTCCGCCAATGAGCATATTCTTTGGCAACTGATTTCGTATAGTTTGGCAAAGTTATTTTATGAAGATAAGCACAATTTCATATGAGTATGTAAGTTGTTTATTCAAATCGTATCATTCTATTTTTATTCTGCTCATTCGTGGTTATGGACTTCCGTCGTCGGTTATTTAATCAAATAAAAGGTTCAGTTCAACCTCTGTCTATCAACTCCTACTCTCACCTCCCCGTGGTGAACATCGGGTGCCTAGTACCTTTGACTGAAGATGGGGATCCAATCCCTGTGGACGGTTTAAGGTGGCAGCAGACGAGAGAGGGGGGGAGGAGTGTTTCCACTAAGGCACTTCTCCTTTTTTCAGGCGGCAGCGGAGGAATTCCCCAGATGGAATCAACGGTGGCGTCTACAGTTCTAGTCAGTTTGAACTACTTAGTGAACACCTTATATGGGCTACTACGACGTATTCGTAGCTCAGGCCTATAAGGAGCGGTTTATCCGGCTCCCCGTCCTTGGAGTTATAATAAGGATCTGGTCCTCCAGGCTAGGGGGTTGTGCGTCGGGGTGACTTCCCTACCACGTAAAAAATTATCGGTTCCGAAACAACAACAAGCCTCGGATATGGATGATTTTAATGTTGACGACCCCAGCAAACGAAACAAGGACAATGAATTTCGGATCTGCACGTGGAATGTACGGGCCCTAAACAGGCCACGTGCAGCCGAACAACTAGTGGAGAACCTGGATAGGCTAAGGGCTGATGTAACAGCTATCCAGGAAGTGCGATGGGATGGAGAGGGCATCCGAAGGATGAAAACGTGTGACATCTACTTCGGCGAGTGCTGCAAGGAGCAAGGTCAGCGGCTCTTTGGTTGTGGTTTTGTGGTAAGGGGAAGACTTAGGCAAGAAGTTTTGGGCTTCAGAAATGTAAGCGAGCGCCTGGTCACAATCCGCATCAAAGCAAAGTTCAAAAACATCACGTTGATCTGTGCCCATGCCCCAACAGATGAAAAGGATGACTCAACCAAAGAAGAATTCTACGATCTCCTCGAGGATACGTATGATAGGTGCCCCAAGTACGACGTCAAGATTATTCTTGGCGACTTCAACGCCAAGATTGGAAAGGAGGGCATCTTTGGTTCGATAGTCGGAGGACACAGCCTGCACGACAACACTTCCGGTAACGGACTCAGGCTCATCGATTTCGCGGCGGGGCGAAATGCCATCATAGCAAGCACTCTATTCCCACACCTCAATATACACAAAGGGACCTGGCGGTCTCCGGATCAACGAACCGTCAACCAGATTGATCATGTTGCGATAGACGCCAGACATGCTTCCAGTATCCTGGATGTCCGAACGTTCCGAGGTGCCAACATAGACTCGGATCACTACCTGGTGGTAGCGCAAGTACGTATGCGGATATCTATGGCGCCACAACGACGAGCGGATGCTGTAAAACGATTTAACGTCGCGAAGCTAAAATCGCAAGAGATAGCCAGGACTTTTGCAGACCACGTCTCTCTTAAACTCTCAACAAGCCCGCCACAAGCATCATCTGTAGAGGACCAATGGAAACACTGCCAAAATGCCATCAAAAGTGCCGCTACTGATGTGCTGGGTTTCACTAGGCCACCACAACGAAACCCCTGGTTCGATGAAGAATGCAGACTGGCACATGAAGCAAAGAACGAGGCCTACCAAGCAATGCTGCAGACTAGAACCAGAGCTGCTGAGAGAGCAGCCCGGGAGCTCTACGGGCAAAAGCGAAGGGAGGAACGCCGACTTCTCAGGAGGAAAAAGAGAGAGCATGCGAAGCGGGCGGTCGAGTCTATTGAGGACTGTAGCGGCAGAGGGGATGTTCGAAAGTTCTACCGAAGGGTGAGGCAAACTACCCAGGGTTACAAGGCCAGAACGGAAGCCTGCCGAGACGAGAGTGGGAATTTGGTGGTAGACACACAGTCGGTGCTGAGGATCTGGAAACAACACTTTTCTAGACTGCTAAACGGCGAAGATGGCCAAAATTCCGCTGTAAGACAGAACACTCCATTCAACCTGGACGATGATGGTCAAAATTTCCGTCCACCCGACCCAAATGAAGTGCGGTTAGCGATAGCCAAGCTTAAAACGTACAAGGCTGCTGGTGCCGATGGCCTGCCAGCCGAGCTATTCAAAGCAGGGGGAGAGGACTTGGTAGGGAGTATACACCAGCTTATCTCCAAAATTTGGTCGGAGGAAAGTATGCCCGATGAATGGAACCTCGGTATAGTGTGCCCCATCCACAAGAAAGGAGATGCTCTGACCTGTTCCAACTACAGAGGTATAAGTCTCCTCAACGTCGCATACAAAATCTTGTCATCTATACTGTGTGATCGCTTAAAACCGTTTGTCAACGATCTGATCGGCCCCTATCAGTGTGGTTTTAGGCCCGGCAAATCAACCGTCGATCAAATGTTCACACTCCGACAGATTTTGGAAAAAACCCAGGAGTTTCAAATCGATACACACCACCTCTTTATCGATTTTAAAGTCGCATATGATAGCGTAGACAGAGACGAGCTATTCAGAGCCATGGCGCATCTCGGCATCCCTGCCAAACTCGTCCGCTTGTGCAGGATGACGATGGAGAAATCTCGCTGCTCCGTCAAAGTCGGCAAGAACACCACCGAACCCTTTGATGTCGAGAAAGGTTTGAGGCAAGGCGACGCGTTATCATGCAACCTGTTTAACATCGTTCTTGAAGCAATTGTACGCAACTCGCAAGTCAACAACAGAGGTACAATTTTTCAAAAGTCTGTTCAACTACTTGCTTATGCAGATGATATTGACATCATTGGGAGAACGAAGCGAGCTGTTACCGGCGCGTTTGCAAGTATTGAATCGGAGGCGGCGAAAATGGGTTTGGCTGTTAATGAGGACAAGACGAAGTATATGCTATCATCGAGAAAGGAATCTCAACATCGTCGGCTCGGGCAAAACGTCACGATGGATAGATACAACTTCGAAGTCGTCAAGGACTTTGTCTACCTGGGCTCCACTGTAACATCGCAAAATGACATCAGCGCAGAGATCAAACGAAGAATTACTCTTGCCAATCGCTGTTTCTTCGGGCTAAGAAGGCATCTAAGTAATAAAGCCCTCTCTCAGAGAACCAAGGAGACCTTATATAAGACCCTAATCATCCCGGTCCTGCTATATGGGGCAGAGGCATGGACCCTGTCAAAAACGGATGAGAATCTGCTTGGGTGCTTTGAAAGGAAGATTCTTCGGGTGATCTTCGGTCCAGTCTGTATCGATGGAGTATGGAGGAGAAGATTTAATAACGAGCTTTACGGGCTTTACAGCGACGTCGACCTGGTCAAGAAGCTGAAAATTCAGCGGCTGAGATGGCTGGGACACGTGGAGCGTATGGACACCAACGCACCAGCCCGACGAGTCTTCGAATCTACCCCTGACGGTCTGCGCAGCAGAGGAAGACCCCACCTTAGGTGGCGCACACAAGTGGAAAACGACCTCAACCAACTTGGAGTGCGTAACTGGAGGCAGCTAGCTAGGGACCGAGCTGGCTGGAGGGGCTTGTTGGTTGAGGCCGTAGTCCATCCTGGGCTGTGAGCGCCATCTAAAGTAAAGTAAAGTAAGTAAAAGGTTCAGTTTTCAAATTATTCATATTTTTGGTCCAGACTCCAGACGCACATTATGGTTACTTAGGTTAAGTTAGGGTTATATGAATTTATCCGTTGTTTTCCCCGAAATATAGGCATGTTATGTATGTAGGTTCGATGGCGCCCCGAAAAATCCTAAATTCTGAGAATGAATTTTTCGGATGTTTGTTTATGGCAAAAACGAGACATCGCATCGCCCAGTTCGCCGAAAATCTAATCTTCCGACTTTAGCTCTTCTAGTATGTGCTATAAAAAATAAATAAATTTGGTGGCACAACAGCTCATAAATAACTAGGGCCTATTGACTTACAACTCTCAACCATTCCTGTGTGCGTGTCTGCAGGAATGAATGCAGGGGACCTACAGTTTATTGCCGAATCCGAACGGCTAAGGTGAGTCGCACTTTTCTATGACAGGAGATACTCTTGGAGGATTTGTCAATTCCTCGCAAGAGGCAGTAGCCCTTAAAAAACATTTTTAGGTGGCAGCGGCTGGTGATCGAAAGGGCCCAACCCATAGAATCCGTTGCGTCCGTTGCGGCGACGTATACAACTGACAACTCGATAAAATACACACGTTCTAATTGGAGGCGGCCCATAAGTAACGCATGCGCCGGACGCAACGCAAAAAGTAGCTGAACTTTTAAGGCTGATTTACAATGCCGCGTTGGGCGTCGCTTTGACAGATTTTTCTTTCAACGCGAAAGCTCACACATAGCAATTTAAGCAAATTATTTACAATGACGCGTTGGGTATTATGTTACGATTTGGCACCTATTAGCATGTACACAAACCAACGTAACATAAGCTACCTCAACGTTAAAGTTGAAAAAAATCAATTTCAGCGTGCGTTTTGACAGTTGAACTAATGTTCGAATTCCTTTCAACAAAAAAATCGATTTATTTAGAAGAAAAAATCGGTTTTTCTGGACAAATTCCTTTTATTGAAAGAAAAAAATCGATTTTGTTTAAAAAATAATGGAATAGTTTGTTGAAAGGAATTCGAAATTACTGTTATGTAGATTCATTTTGATTTTCAGGTTCTCTTCAAGTCGTCTGTGATGTCGACGCGTTCGTAAAGCTTGTAAACGTATACGTAACCGTCTCTAACGTGAACGCGTCATTGGAAATCAGCCTTTAACTTTTCTCTCCGGCAGGTCCGTTGACATCAGTTGTCAATAATAGACTTGTTCCATGATTGCAATGTATTGAGTGTTCTATTGTGCTCTGAACTCGTGCTGATGTGTTTTATATGCCTCTTTATTGGTTTAGTTTGAAAAGAAAATATATATTGGTATTTTGTGAATTTTTATGACAAAACGATACATAAATAGTTAGTAGAGATAATAATTTGAAGTTTGTCTTTTGGAAAAATTTACTTTATAAATTAAAATGTGTGTTCTTTTACTTTAAAACTTTTATAAACTTTTGTGTAGGAATTCACGCAAATGCACAGAGTTTCAAAATAAAGGAACACAGCTTAAGATGTCAAAACAATGCAACGGATTCATTGGGTCGCCCCTATCCATTTCATCAGTCAACGTCAAGTCGTCAATGGATCCGTTGCCGCTATGCACGCGACGGATTCTATTGGTCGGCCCCTGAATTCAGACCTCCGACGTGACCGTCCATCACACTAACCATCACGTCACGGCTACTTCAATTGAATGAGGAAATAAGCTTTAGTGAAAAATCATTGTACAATATGGCTAGCTATGACGATGTTTACGGTTTGTTCCAATTTTATTAATCAGATTGAATTAGGACCACGAGGAAAATGTCTCATTATTATATTATTTTATCAGTTTTAAAATAAAACAAGGCAATGCAAGGATGGGTCCGCTAGTTTTTCTTCTTTAATACTTTTCAGGACGACGACTTTTTTCAATATTGTTCTTTGTTTTGTTTTTTTTTTTCATAGAAATGCAATAATATCTTAAGGTATCCATTTATGCTAAAAAAACTAAAGAAAAATAATTTGCAATAATGAAAAGCCTTGGAATTCAATGCGTTCCTTCCGTCAAACGATATACATATGTAGGTAGATGTATCTTAAACTTTTATTGCATATAAATGTTTCTAGATATTTTTCGAATGCATTTTTTGTATTTTCGTGCAATGAACATAGGTATTTAAAACAATAAACATTGATTGGAACATAATTCCTCCTCTGGGCCCTCATGTATTACCCGCATTAGAACATCATTAAGACGTTATAATAGTCTCAAGCCAAGCCAAAGCAGCCCTTGGTAAGAAAACAGTATAATAACTTAAAATAAGCATCCTGATAAGTGGGCAATTCAGCACGACACCTCTTGGTTGCTGATGATGGTTATGTTGTCTTCCAGTATTCCCAGGCAGACACCACGACCACATTATATGAGTGCATCAGTATGGCCTACCTTTGTTGGGTTGTGCATACTCCATTCATAGTTAGCAATTATGGTTCACATGTTTCTTTGAAATTTGTGATTAAAGCACAGGCAAAAAAAAAAACAACAACAACAACAGAGGCCCTCAGGCTGGTGCGGCACAAGCATTGCAGCATCTTTCAAGTTCCAACACTTCGCTTGTTGGCGTAATCACAACAAAATTGTCTTCTTTTAGCACCTTGTCGAAATGCTGGTCTAATTGCATCCACACAGTCCTTTCGGAAGCTAATCTCTGGGCAAACAAGAGTGTAAATTGCAATTGAGGTCGGAGTGGAGTGCGAACTCATGTCCGGCGATATTTATGAATTTGAAGTGATTTACGTAAGTGTTATTACGATGATCGTTGTACAGGATACAGTGTTTGTCCACTAAATTGTGCGATTATGTTTAATTTTTTTTAATTTTTGAAAGCCCCAGTGAAGTGAATTCAACGAAGTTATCGGCAGTTTGGTGGCAAGATTCGCACTTAAGGTAGTTTTTAAAATTTCCCGTGCTACATGTTAACATTATTTTTCATTATCTTGTTGTTATTCATTTTTTTGTTTAATAATGTAACGACATGGCTACGAAATGTTTATTAAGAATGTGCTGGTTTGTTTTTTGGCACTGGCTCTAATTATATCTTCTTGTGTTCGGCACGAGAGCTGTTTGTCAGTTAGGACAAGTGCAGTCTGATGGGTTTCGAGGAAGAAGCTGTGTATTAATGAACTAGTTATAGTAAAAGGGATGGAAAATGCCTTTGGGGACTTTGATGTATGTACCTACCTGAGTACACATCGTATAAGATTGTGGATTCTGTGTTTACTTTTTATGTTGCTGTTTTTCCAATTTTAATTCAAGAATTTTCCCCACGTATAAGCAGGGCCGGATCAACCATATGTGCAAGATGTCCAAATGCACAGGGCGCAAAGTTCTGGGGGCGCATTACCAGGAGCGAGAAAATTTAATCTGATCTTATGCAAACAAATATATACTGCTATTTGCATTTTAACTGCAAAACTTGTTTAAATAATCCCAAAATAACATCCAATCACAACTTAGCTAAGTTATTTCTTGCACAGTAACTATAGTTTATCCAATTATTCTTGTCAGAACAGGGAAGATAGGACGTTTGCATCTCATTTTGGTTGCAGGGTACTGCATAAGTCTATCGCATGTAAAAGCTCTTATCGCGATGCCGTAGTTTGCATAATAAATCATTTCAAGTTTATTTGAAATTGACCAGCGTTACCACCTAGTAGGTAAAATTGCACAATTACGATTTTTAAAAACACAAAAAAAAAATGATTTATCTTTTTCCACATCCCCCTGAGGAAAGATAATAGGTGCGTTTTTGTAAGGGTATCCTCAGTAGTGTACTTTAAGGTGCCTCGACTCTGAAAAAATAAGTCCTATAAAAAAATGTACTGTAAAGAAAAGAAAGATAATTAAATTTCCTATTTCAAGATATTGGTTACAACACTTTTTTTTAAATGGTGGACAACACACATACTAATTTCAATCATAAAATTATTATTAAAGAAAAGAAGCCTGGTACTGACGAAGGCCCAAAAGAAACATTCGACAGTTGAAATATTCTTAGATTTATTTTAAATATAGGTACACTTTGGTTAAATTTTAATTTTTTTTTTACCTTTGTAAACATAACTTGAATTAAAATTTATTGCACACCCATTTTTAAAAAAATTTACAAACGATTCTTAAAAAAATACCCATTTAAAAAACACAAATTGTACAAAACTTAAAATAAAAAATACACCTTTTAAACATACTGACCGCGCGCTACGAAAATCTACGCAAATAGTGTTCTTCTTAAAAGAAAACAGCTTAAAATTGTGTAACTGCATTTTAACGTATTTTCCACACATTAAAAGAAATGCAAAAGATGAAGACACTCTACGGTAACTCTCATCATTAAAAACATTTTTTAAAGCTCTAAAATCAAAAGCACCTCTACAGAAATCCAAGGAAAAAAAACTGAACGAGTTACCAAATGGACATGGGCAACCCTGAATGCACATTAATATAATAGGGGTTGAAGTTGAAAAGCAGCAGCCACAGCAATTCATTTCAGTGCGCATGCGCACTCAGATGTGCGCTCGAGAGGACGTTAGGTCTATGTCAGATGTAATCGGAAATTTACGGGCGGGCAAATATTTTTTATGAAGGAGTTTATCAATTTATTATGGTGCAAAAATATGGCGCGCTACTGATTTTGAAAAAGCTCTCCCATAAGACGTGTACTGCCAATTAATATTGGATAGACTTTAACATCACTTTTAATGTTGCTTTCAAGGAGAATTTAACTCGAAATATCGTAAAATTAAAGATCCTACTAGACCTATACAAGTTTAATCTTCCTAATCTCAAAATATTCCACTCTGTTCGTACACGAAAAAAGCAACAAATGGAAATTTTAATAGAATGGAAAAGAAGAATAGAGTGAAAAAATTAAAGCTACGAAGGATTAATGTATAGTCGAATAATTCTTGCCCAGGCAGTTTGTTTTTGTTTTGATTTGTTCTTTTTTTTTAATGTCGTTTTCCACTGGTTTCACTCAGGAATACATTAATTCTGAAATCCAATGGAACAGTGCAGTTGCTTCCACTCAATTCAGAAGATTTGTTATTGTATGTGTGAATCGTACCCGATCGGAACGACATTTTCTCCGATTTCTACGAAATGTACGAATTTTGTATCATTATAGCCATTCCGATAGGCCAATCAGTCAAGTCTACGAACAAAAATTTAATGTGCGTTGAAAATGTCAAATTCGTGCTTATGCATATATGTATGTGTATCATGTGAATGTATGTATGTATGTACGTGTGTGAATATAAAAAGGGCGCTTTCTACAAATCTTGCACAGGGCGCAAGTTTGGCTTGGGCCGGCCCTGCGTATAAGAAGGGGTAACTCCCAAAATGCAATAAAAAAAGCGGCTGGGTTTGATCCACACTGATAACTTCCCATTGGTGCCCTTTAAAACTCGGTCCATTAAATTTTTTTACAAACATTATCCTGATTATGATATTGTGTGTGTAGACTAAAATTATTCCGCAGTTGATATAATTGGTTGTTCTCGATATATTCGAGCCGAAAAACATTTTTTTACAATTTTTAGCAGTTTTTTTTTTGGCCTAGAAAAAAAACCGTCAATTGATATTTTTTTACAAACTCTACCGATTATCAATTATAACTTTGTGTATTGAATAAAATTAACTCAAAGTTAATATATTTGTGTGTTCTCAGATATTCGATATTTTTAAACAATTTTTATTGATTTTTTTTATTAAAAACAAAAAAAAAAAAACCGTGGGTTGGTTTTTTTTTTCAAGTCTTGCCAATTTTTCACCACGTCATTATGCATAGAATAAAACCAGGCCGAAGTCAATAGCACTATGTTCTCGAGATATTCGAGAAACAAGCCATCTTACAACTTTTTTTTTAATTCCTGTAATAAGAAAACCGCTAATTGAATATTACTCAAAATCCTTTCTGCAGGTCATGGGCTTATTATCTGTAAAATAAAATTTATTTGAAGTCGATATCTCTACTCTATTCGTTCTCGAGATATCGTCGGCGAAAAAAGCTTCCGAGCGTACGAACATACGAACGTACATACATACATTGTACGGTACATACATATATTAAAGGTAATATCATGAGCGTTTTCATTTTTGTTCTGTTCTGCGCATCTATCAAAATCGATAAAAATTGGTGATCCAGTGCCCATATTTACATGTCAAATTTCGGTATTTGTTGTTGTTTTTAATATTGCGGTGTGAAGTTTTTGGGAGCACTCGAGCAACCATTTTTTAATTTCTGACAGTTTGAATTCTGACAACCTGCGTAAGATAATACCTTATATGTATTTGTGTACTGTGCATACATGCTCGCAGACATCTCTCTAAAAACAATGTAATCAATAACTTCCAATAGAAAGTTAAAAAAAAATTAAATAATATTTCAGTATGTTTTTATTTTCTGAAAGGGATCCTTAAGGTTATATATATGTATATCTTGAGCCATCAAAGCAGTTTGTGTCGTTTGTGTCACTGTCATAGGACATGCCCAGCCCAGCCCACCCACAGACAAAAACATTATAAAGTTCTGGTCCAAATTTGAGTTTTGGACATATTCCGTACCAACTGGCATTTTTTAACTGGTATTACATCCATTCGAATTTACCTACCTACCGCATGATGTAGAAATAGAGCATACCCTATTACAGCCCCAAGTTCAGTTTATTCATAATACCTATGCCCCGCTAGCCAGGGCATATGGTGGAAAGGTCTATATTGTACTCGTTCGTGTTCAGAAAGATTTTAAATCGATAAATGACAAAAATTCGATTACAAGGATACATACAATATTATGTACAAGTACAGATGTATATAGTATATTTTCCTCTATAGTCTATTCCCATATCAAATTCAATTAAAATTCAGCACGTGGATCAAAATAATAGCTCAACGCAAAAATCTATATCAGTTTCTTTTGACTTGTTCTCTATGGGTCGATAGCAGTGGCTGGTGCAGGGCACCCGGCCGCGGCCGGCGACACAGATGATTGATACCGGCTTTTTAGGTTTTAAAGTATCAAAATTCAAACCATATTCATTTTTATCGGAATATTTGATACATAATGGCTGTTGGTTCTAAATAGACGAAGATCTACAAATATGGTTTCG
Organism: Epistrophella euchroma; assembly: GCA_947049315.1. Lineage (NCBI taxonomy): Eukaryota > Metazoa > Arthropoda > Insecta > Diptera > Syrphidae > Epistrophella > Epistrophella euchroma. The sequence goes on along the minus strand of OX346247.1, from coordinate 14,932,281 downwards.
CCGACTAAACGTTATGTATGCCTTATGTTGAAGAAAACTGATGAAAAAACAAAAATAAAAAAAGTCTCAAATTAGCCAATGATGCTAATTGATTTGGGGCTGTAGTAGGTATAAGTAGTATAGGTATAGTATATATGTCCATTTAAAAGGGGCAGATGTTTGATATGAAAGCTTTGTTCGTGGCGGCTTCGTCAAAGTCATTTTTCAACAGAAAACCCTTGCTAGAATTTCTAGGACATACGGTAAAATTAATTTCCAAGAAATGTAAGACCGCTTTGTTATTCTCCGCAATAAAATGTGCGAGGATTTGGTAAATTAACAGTTATTAGGTACCTACCTTAATTTTCCGGTTTGTGTATGGTTTGAAAAAAAAAGTGGTAACCTTAGTCGTCCCTGTTAAAAAAATTTATTTTAATGTAATAATTATTATTTTCCATCCGTGAACAATTCAAATTCATTTTTTAACCAAAAAAATTTATTTTCAACAGAAAATTTTTTTTTTTTTTAGGGTAAAAATCACTCCCATAAGAATTACATGTAGATTTTTTTTCGTTGAAGAACTCTATACTTGGCTTTACATTTTTGATTTCTTTTTTTTATTTTATAACAAAAGAAAAATTGATATATCTACGTATGTAGGTAAGTAAGAGACCAAAATGTACTTTAAAATTTGAGTGCCAGTGAACGATTTGCCAAGGTGTTTTATACCCCTCCAAATTTTGTTGACATAGATGGTATTTTTAAACTAAATTCCATAAACCTGCCAAGTTTTATTGATTTTTTACTTTATCGTTAACGACTTAACCGATTTTTATCAACATTTTAAGTCTGAATAAGAATTCATATAGTATTTTCAAAAAAAATAATATTTTTTGGATTTAAAAAAAAAAAACAAATTTTATCTTCGAAAAATTGTTTTTTTGAAATCGGGTTAAATTCATAAAAATGACACATGTACCAATGTTTTTCTAATTAATTTCAAGAAATTTTGTCTGCATGAATTAATATTTTTTCAGGAATTCAGGAGGAGGTAACCTACCTACCTACTTGTTTAAGCAATTTAAAAACGTATTTCATATTTTGTTCGTATTCTCCAATTTATTATATGAATAATTATATAAAAACATATACTAAGTATGTGTAATTATTATCTATTATTATGATTAAATGTACCTACTCATAGTGCCTGTTTACATTGTATTTTTGACGAACGGCGCATCCAGTGAGATGGGTAGATTTTGTGTGAGTAAGAAAGAGAAGGGTTAATTCCACCCAAATTACGCCGATGCGCAAGTTTCATTAAATGTTTTCGGATTGAGCAGGAAGTTTTTTTTGTGTGAGTGAGAGATACATGGTTGTTAAGGATGTGAGATAGGGATGGGTAGATTGAAATGAAAGAATTTTTTCTCTATAATGTAAACACGAGGAACATTTTGATGAACGAAAATATGCTTTGTCGAAAATACAATGTAAACAGGCACATAATATGCATCATAAATACCTATGCATTGTACCTACGTATTACCTCATTTCAATAACGGAAATCGATATCAGCTACTACGAATGGCGCTCCGACTATGATAGGACGTCTTAAAAGCTTTTATAGTCCAACCGAAAATTTGTAGTAAAGTGAGCTCCCAAACTAAAACAAAAAAAAATGAGAGAATACAAATTTTTGTTGCACAATTTTGAAGTAACCCTAAATCTTATAAAACGCAGAAACCACGATTCTTGGCTCGCATAGTTTTGTTATACAAGTTTCCGCATATACCCTTATGTAAAAGTCAAAACATTCGAAAAAAAAATTTCTCAGAAATGTTCTTTCATGTACATATAATTTTTTTTATTTCAGCTTTAATTTAAAGTTAAAAAAAAATAACCGTATTTTTTTTTTATTTTGACCGTTAAGTACATTATGATTGTATGTACAGCATATTAGAGCTATCTTGCTATCTTGAAAACTTGAATACTAAAGCAAAAACGGTAGAGCTACAAATTCAAGCTACAATTTTTGGCATACAAATGTTAAAAAAATGTGATAATTTTTTAGATTTTTCCCGATAACTTTCATTTTATTTTAACGGACTGAAAATGAATTGAACTTAAAATCTAAATAAAAATCAATTTATCGGAAATTTTGTTTGATTTATGAATTAAGTGGGAGTTAGATAGAATACTGAGATGTAAAAATAAGAAGTTGCCGAAGTTAGTACGTTGCAATAACCAAATTTATTAAGGTCCTTTGAGTAAACATCTGAATTTTCTCCGATTGGAAAAAAAATAGATTTCTGAATTTTTAGGAATATGATCTTTTTTATTTTCATATTTTTGAGTATGAGATATCATGCTGATTAATAATACATAATGTAGGTTATTTTCATACCTATACATAGGCCGAGTTCGTAAAATTAAAACTTCGGCAACACTGCCACATTCAAGTCGCATTTCTGCAGGCAAATGGAGTCTATTTCAAATTGTGTTCACTGTTTTAGAAGCGCTGATGATTGCTCTCAGTATTGAAATCAAATTTTGCCCAAAATGTACATAACTACTACCATTTTCTTGCAATCGTTTCTAGCAGTGATTGAGCATGTTTACTTTTACGAACTCGGTGATACATTATATTATGTATGTGCACATCACCTTGTCTGTATAACGTATAAGCAGATGCAAACTACAGATACAAATTTCACACATTCAGTAAACATAAAAACACAGTAAAACTGAAGCTTTTTTGCATTCTTATGCATGTGATGCCATACACTTAATATAAAGTGGACATTAGTGGGAGTGTTTCTGTTTACATCATTATATCCAACCTTATTATTTATTAGGTTTCCCGCGACTCTACAATTTCTTCTGCCATCCGTCATCATCGACGTTCGAAGTTGGGAGGAATGCTCAAGCAAGCGTTATAAAAAAAAAACCACTCAAGACTCGACTTACGCATTCCTTATACGTACGCTTGCGCGACGCCATTCTGTGGGAAGAACTCTGTAGTCTACATTTTAAACTCATCTTAAATATGGCTTACTTCATATTGTAATGTTATGGAATTTCTACTTTGTTTTTTTTTTTTTTTTGTTACTCCTGAATTTGTTGAATAACTTTTAAATGCAAAGAATTATTATTATTAACTACATAATTATGTACATTAATGTACAACACAACAACCATGTATGTTTGTTAAGGAATAATACCTAAATGCTAGTAGTAGCCGTGGCGTGATGGTTAGTGCGATGGACTGTCATGCCGGAGGTCTAAGGTTCGATCCCCAGCCTCGCCACCTATTTATTTAAAAGAAAAAACGGCTACTGCCTCTTGCGAGGAATTGACAAATCCTCCAAGAGTATCTCCTGTCACAGAAAAGTGCCGCTCGTTAGCCGTTTGGATTCGGCAATAAACTGTAGGTCCCCTCCATTCCTGCAGACACGCACACAGGAATGGTTGAGAGTTGTAAGTCACTAGGCCCTAGTTCTTCATGAGCTGTTGTGCCATCAAATTTATTTTTTTTTTTTTTTTACCTAAATGCTAGATGATATATCCTAGAGAACACTAGGTTACAAATTGTTGGTCCATCTTAAAATGATGAAAATGTGATTTGTGTACACATTGAAAAAATATAATTTTGGAAATATCTCGACAAAAAACAAAATTAATGAATTTCCCCCTAAAATTAGTCTAAAAAAAATATATATATATTTTCTTTTAGGTATCCAAGATGAACCAAAAACTTCCAAACTTTATTATTAATATTATTGAACTAGTTAATGTTTTTAATCGTATGTAAATTCTTTGGTACGTTTTTTTTTCCTTCTTAGAGATCAACCTTCAGACAAAATAACATTGAAATTTGAAATTTATCCTGACCTAAAAATTAAACTTTAAGTAAAGTCTACTTTTAGGCATTTTAATGACATGAAATAATGGCAATATTTATGTATCTTCTTATGTTTTAGAATCATTGCATATCCTAAAGCACTTACATATATCCAATGGTAAGCAGCTCATTCATTATTACCAAAACTAGAGAAACCACAGCCACGAAAAAGGTCAGTGAACCTCATCTTATGGTACAGTCATACTTTTCTATTTAGTTTTAAAGTAATGAAAATGCTCTTCGAGAAAAGAAAAATTAAAAAAAAACTTGTTTTTATTTTTACATGATTCCTAAAAAAAATATAATCGGTAAGTTTAGGGATTTGACAATAGATCCTGATATCAAAAATTAGCTTCCTCATGAAGACAATAAAAAGAATATAGAGACAAGATATTTGTAGAATAAGAAAAATCATTTCAAATCATTCGATCAATCCAATCAGATAGATCTTCAAGTTTATTATTCTTTCCTGAGCCCTCGTAGAACTGGATATTTTGATTAAGTTGAGAGAATTCAAAATCCTTGCCTTCCTTGCCCAAGAAAACAACTTTGTTCTCAGAATCGTCAACAGACTGCAGCTTGCTTGTGCGAGTCTTTCTCACTGTGTTCCTGCAATAACATTATTACGAATTTAGTAGTCATCATCTGAGGCGGTTATTTATACTTATTACATTTCTTTCTCTAATATCGTCTTAATGACTTGAATACTCTTGGCCATTTCTTCATCTTGTTTGTTACAGAAAATCAATACCGAACAAGGGCTTATAGCAGAATCTGATAGAATGTTGTATAAATAGCTAGAAGACAAAAAAATTTATGAAAAAAATCCACCTTAAACCTAAGTAAGATCATAATGACTCACTCAGCAACATCTCTCACATCCTTTTGTATAGAAACTGAATCTATGACGAAGATGACTCCCTTTGCGGAGTTTTTGTACTGATCAAAGAACTTATCACGTACCCGCTCATGGCCTGGGATATCAATAAGACGGGCTGAAAGCCTTCCAGCCTGATAATTGCCAACATTCTCCGCAATTGAGGTGAAAGTTTCGGGAACCTTTGAATAAAGCAGCTGTGTGAACAAAACACTTTTGCCCGAATCACAAAGCCCGGTAAGAATAAAACTGCTTCTAGATGATGATCGTTTCTTGTAAATGAAGTAGATGACTTTTCAGAAGAAAAAAATAAAGTGAATCATTTTGTTAAAGAATAAGTTAGAGCGCAACGAAATATTATTTTTATTTAAAAAAAAAATTAATGGTTCGTTCTGCTTTCTTACCTAGAATAATCGATCCGACAATTAGTGCAATCAGAACCTGTGTAAAATCGACAGCATTCGCTTCTATAGGATTTTTTCCATTTGATTTTTCATTTATTCTATCCATTTTTTTAGGTATAATATTAATTTTCTTTAGCAAGGTCCAAATATTTATGTCGGCCAACAAAACAAAAATTTGACAAGAAAGATATATGACGACGGCACAAGCGTGTTTGACACGCAAGATGATTTTTGACGTTTCAATTTAAATAAGTGATGCCAAAACTACGGTTTATATTTCAGAGCACTCAGTAATTTTCCTCCGTTAAAGCCTAGTACGCAGATCGCGCTAAAATTTATCTTCCATACAAAATTCCTCCAAAGATAAATTTTAGCGAGGGCATTTAGCTAGGCAGTACGCAGTTCACGCGCTAAATTTAAAAAGTCTCCACTTAATTTAGCACGCGAAATAATGCTCAACGCATTCTTTCACAGATAAATTTTGACATCTGTGCTCTTAGCAAACGATTGTAGAGATAAGAATTGTAGAGATAAAATTTAGTTTAGCTTGAACTGCGTACCTGGCTTAAGCCTAGTACGCAGATCGTGCTAAAATGTATCTTCCATACAAATTTCATCCAAAGATAAATTTTAGCGAGGACATTTAGCGAGGCAGTACGCAGTTCACGCGCTAAATTCAAAAAGTCTCCACTTAATTTAGCGCGCTAAATAATGCTCAACTCATTCTTTCACAGATAAATTTTGACATTTGTGCTCTTAGCAAACGATTGTAGAGATAAGAATTGTAGAGATAAAATTTAGTTTAGCTTGAACTGCGTACCTGGCTTAACTTTGAAAGAGCAGGAACATAAATATAAACAAGATTTCACAAAAACATTAGGCCAGTCCCACGGAGAAAAAATCTCAGTAAGCGCTCAATGTCAATTTGACGGAGGCGAAATCATTTCGTGGGACAACATTCTCCGCTCAATTGTAAAAAACTCAGGTGTTATAATTCTCGTACTGAAATTCTAAAAAATCACTTTCAAATTTTGCTTAAAATGTTTAATTTTTGAAGCAGAAAACTTATTGAAATGAATGAGAAATAATAAAAAGATCAGTTTATTTTAGTTTTTATTAACATTCCGTCTTTATTTTGTATTTATTTACCACTTTTGCACTTGCGCACCACAAAAAAATTTAAATTTGATTGTCAAAAGAACAGCTGTTTTGGCTGAGAAAGAAAACTGAGAAATGAATCCAAAAAATTTTCATCTCACATATCTCAGTGCTCAGGTGAGATTTTTTCTTCGTGGGACTGGCCTATTTTCTATTCCTTTTTTTATTATTTCATTGACTGCGACAGCAAATAATTGAGTAACGAATCGAAAAAATTCTTCCTCAGTTTTTGACAGCAAAAATGAGGATTTTTTGTGAGAATGCGTTAAAATTCCTCCGCGACCTCTGAAATATAAACTGACCAAATGATTTTATATACTAGAGCGGTCAGTAATTTTCCTCCGTCACTTTGAAAGAGCGGTAGCGGTTACTCGAAACACTTTCTATTCCTTTTTTTCTTATTTGATTTACTGCGACAGAAAATAATTGAGCAACGAATCCAAAAAAGTCTTCAAGTTTTTGACAGCAAAACTGAGGAGTTTTTGTGGTGTTTATATTTCTGAGAATACGAAGCCCTCTGAGGTCTATGAAATATAAACTGGCCAACTATGACCTGTCAAAAGTAGGGTCTGCAAAATATCTGCAACCTACAAGTCGTCAACCAAAACCAAGTCACCTAATAAATCTCAGCTGGCTTTTTGTTATTAAATTTTTTTTGTAAAGTACATACACATATAAAACAAAATATCGCAAAATGATTCAAAAAATAGAAATGTCCTTACGAAGTTTTTACATATTCAATTCAACATTATGCAAAAAGGAAGGAGAGGTAAGTAAACCAATCATCTTTTTATGTATTATTTAAATTTTATACAAGCCAAACAAATTGAATTCGATGTGGAAAGGACGAAAACAAAATCCTTTTCTACTTCCCGTCAGACATCGAGTTGAACAACAAAAAGAACGACGTTGGACTAAGTGAAGCAATTATTAAATTCTCCAGGTAAGAAAGTAATGTTGTAGTTAACAAAAGTATCTTACATGCTTTATAAATTTATTTGAAAGTAATTTCAACACCAACAAAGTCAATAATGGGTGTAAAGCAGTTCACACCCAAAAGACGACACAAATATTTTTCGAACCCGAAAAGGATTTTTGGATGGTTATGGTATGTCAACCCTACTACACAATAAATATTCATAACTATTAACAAAGTCATTCCTCGCACAGGTGATTAATGTTCCGAAAGAAATAAAACTCAAAGACGGTGTTGAGGAAGCCGAATATAGGGGCGGAGAAGTGCACGATAAAGTCTTCCGTGCCGTTCTTGAGCAGTCTTATCGAATGTTTCGTTTATTCGCTGGAAAATTCATATCAAATATGATTGGTGATTCAGAAGTAGATCAGGCTGAGAACTTGCGTAAGAAACTAAATGACTTCTTTTCAATGGTGAGTAATAATCTTCGACCGATATTGCTATTTCAATTAAACAATAAATGGCTTTACTTTATAGTATGTCTTAACAATTAAGTTGCCATCTTGTGATATCTTAGATGCCCTTAGAACCATTCAGTATATTCCGTTGGAAAAGTCTCTGTTCTTAAGACTTCATAGTTTTATTAATATGATTCAAGCTACGTTTCCCGCCATCGAGAACACAATATTCTTTTACAACGACCAAGTTGTTTGGTAAATATTAAGTACTTCAATTAGGTCTATTGTTCATAATTTTTTTTTTTTTTTCTTTTCAGCTCGAAAATAGATCCACATGATTTGTATTGCATTCATGAATATTTGTTAGGAACTGTGTTTCCTAATGCAAAAAATATTGAACTGAGTGGAGCTGCACTACAACGTTCGGTTAGTTTGGATGGTTATCGACAAGGTTCATTTATAAATGGGCCAGAGAAGTCGGAGAATTTTCCTAACTCTTCAAAAGCCCCAAAAGTTTATCTAATGACTAAAGATGGGGATTTGAAATGTTATTACAATATCATTTATCGAGTTATGAGTGCTACCTTTTGCTTATTTGTTAATGGTGAGTATCAGTATCAACGATCGTTCTGGGCTCGTATTTCGTATTAACAATTACAAAGCGAAAGGCAAAACAAACGATACCTGACACAGACCGATTATGATTTACGATAATGAATGCATGAACATAAATTGCAAGAAAAACTTTATTTCAAAATCAGTTTAAAGTTGAGTATCAGTTTAAAAATACGACTATTGTTAAACCTAATCGAAACTTAATAATAACGAGGGATTTTCTACCTATCCCGTTTTTAAAACGTTCGTTAGTTATTAAAAAGGCTAATCAAAACTCGTTTAAGTCATGTTTTTTTTTATAAATTAGCTGAAGAGCCTCTTGACTTAATTGAAATACAAATCCTATTTTAAATAAAATGTAAACGCATGTAATTATTCTTATGACCACAAAAACACAATATCCCAAAAAAAATTAAACCCTCTTTCAGCTTGGAAAAAGCTGGAATAAGTTTGGTGTCCATTGTGCAACACCTCGCTTAACTTAAAATGAAATTCCAATTCTAATTTGATTTATTTTATATTAATTTTATTTGCAGCTACCACTGGACCAACCGATGACTTTTTCTTTGAATTGCATTCGTTTATGGGACCCCAATTATCAAGTATTGCCTCAGATATAGGAGAATCGTTAAAATCTAAAATTTCCGGTGATACGGCCTCTAGTATTCTAACGGCCGATACCACAGACGCCAACAGTCCAAAGTTTCTCTTCATAAACGAACTTAGCCTTATTCATCATACGAACATCTATGCCGACCATCGTAGACCTAAAACTTGTAATATTCCACCAAATGTTATGAATCTAATTGCTGATTTGCATGAAGAAAAAACTTCAGATAACCTAGAAGAGGTCCAGGTCAAATGCATCAATGATTATTGGATTGTGAAGAAGAGTTCAAACTGGCGTCAGTTTTATGTAATAATCTCAAATAATAGAGCTACTTTATTGGATATAACGAACGAAGCCAAGAAAATCTTCGACCAAGAAATTACAAATGCTGTATTTTTTGACAAATAAACATAATTATGATTAGAATAAATGGTGTTCGCCAATTTATGCGTTTTTCCCTTTTCCTGTTGGTTCCTCCATTCGACCCAAATGAATCTCAAGCAATTATCGAGTTTCCCACCTCGGAATTCAAATCCGAGAAACCACTGCTGGATGTGGTGTGCTTTTGTTTGATAACATAGATCTTTCGATTGGACATGCACATAGTGTAGCTGTGATCTTCGTAGATGATTGAAATTTTTTCGCAACTGCTTTTTGCCATGAAGTTCTCATCGATGCTATTTGTATTTTTATTGTTTTTATTTAATTTCATTTTGAAAATAGGTGCTCAGAAAAATTTAACTTACGTTTCAGACATGTGCAGGATACCCATAAAAATGTTTGCACTGCGTTCGTCATTTTCGAGGTCACCTCCAGATTCTAGGACGGCACCATCGTCCTTGAGGATCAAATAGCCAATTTGGTTTCCAATTTTGTCCATATCTTTTCGATAAATAAACAATAATGGGCAAAAGTTCTTTGTGCAGACTGCAGAATGCAGGTGATGACATATGACAAATATCGATAAACCAAAAACAGCTGATAACACTCTGTCAACTTGGAAAACTAATTTAAGAAGTTGCCATGACATCATTTTTATTTGAAGATTTTAGTTTTTACTTTCGATAATTTGTGTGGATTGTATGAAAAAAACACATTCAAACTTGTTTGCAAAAAGTACAAGTGAAAAACTAATGTCGAATGCCTTTTAACAAAAAACTCGTTTTTATTAGAAGAAAAAATCGATTTTTCTTGACGAAACGTTTAGAAAAAAAAAAATCGAATTTTGTGTTGAAAGGAATTCGATATAAAACATGTGCCAGAAATGCCTGTGTGCGAAATGGCCTACGAAAATTGGATTTAAAGATTTTTGTGAACTTTTGTCCAATGCGTTTCCCACAGGCACGACAGTGGGGCTTATCAAATAGATGATGTGGTACCTTTAAGGCCAGGCGCGCACATGCAACTAAGTCCCCTTTCACACGAAGATACTAGGCATTTTTTTTGTTGCGAAACGAAAAGTTATGTTGAAATGAAAGAAATGTCCTTTGAACGTAGCCAAAAAGTCGGCTAAATTCATTAATTCACGATTCAAGAATCAATTATTCCAGGTATCTCACGGGCAATATGAGGTACTATTTAGACAGCTGCTGGAATGTGATAATGAGTTGTCCAACTATTTAGACAGTGGCTAGCTGGACAACTGTCCAAGAGTGTTCTAAGGAAATCTAATTAATACGACTGTGAGTTTCCATTCAAACTATCGATAACATGTATGGAATTCATGCCGGTAACACAGTTTTTCTCCGTGCTTAAGTTAAGCACCGAAAATTCTCCGTGCTTAGCTAAACCCGAATGGGCTTAGTTGTTGCTGCATTAACCATTTTGGGATAGTTTTTCTCACTGGAAAACTTATAAAAAATATGCAGGAAGCTTAAATTTTGGTTTAAAAAGAATTGTATACATTCTTTTTCACAAAACAATTGCGCTAGCAGGAAAAAAAATATTTACTTTTGCAATTTTGCAAAAAGTGGCCAATGTAGTTAAGACTTTATATAAGCCAAATAAGTGAAAAATTACAAAAGTGAAAAATTTCAAACTCATTTTGAGATAGTGTTTCTCACTGGAAAACTTATAAAAATGATGCAGAAAGCTTAAATTTTGGTTAAAAAAAAAAATTGTGTATATTTTTTTTCACAAAAAAAAACTGCGCTAGTGGGAAAAAAAATATTTTTACTTTTGTAATTTTGCAAAAAGAGGCCAATGTGGTTAAGTCTTTTCAACAGATTTTTTCTTGTACTTTATTTAGTAGTTTAACTTTGTTATTCCTCTCACAATAAGGAAGAATAATTTGCCCTTTTCATTCTGCGCTCTTTAACTCCTTCGCCATCAAGCTTCTATTTCCCCAGGTTGAATTGCTCTCGTGTGTGATAGCCCAACGGGCTTATATGGGAGTGCGCGCTGGTTTATGTGCGCAGACTCTCATATAGTACTGAAAATTGAAACCAAACTGTTTAGTTGCATGGATACCGATGGATACCGACAAATTTAAGGCTCTTCCAAACCAACGCGATTATTCGGCGCGACGAACGAAAACAACAATAACAAAACGTGGTTGTCAAACAAAACAACACTTTGTTGTTGTTTTTATTTGTCGCGCTTAATAATCGTGTCGGGCAAAATGTTCGCGTTGGTTTTGGAAAAGACTGCAGAATCCAATCTCCACAGCATAATTGAACAGATCTTGTTTTCTGTCTGACATACTTCAAAAATAAAACAACATTTCGATGTTGGCACCACTGCTTATTAGAAAAATTATCACCATTTTGTAAAGTAGTCTTAAAACGTTCGAATGGGAAATAAGCTTACGCTGAAAATATTCTAATTGAAGAAAATAATACAATAAATAGTTTTAAATAATAAAGGATAACATTAAATAAGTGTAAGTTAATAAATATTTTACAATTTTTTAAAGCAATCTCTTGAATAGAACGTGTTTTTCATCTGAAAATACTATGTTGAGAATTTTGGGTCATCGTGTCGCCACACCCATAGGAAAAAAATCTGTGAAGCCGTCTAAAAATCTGAAAAATACGATGTTTTTCAAGTGATTTAAATAAAATATTGAATTGAAGTTATTCTTTATCAATGTGAAAAATTTCGGACTTTAAGTTAGTTTTAATTGCAGAAGATAAAGAGTGTGAATAAAGATGACGACGTCATCATCGGCAAAGTGAGATTTTTTTCCTGTGGGCTTCTGTGTACATACATACTTGGGACAAATCGATACAAATATATGAGTAATATGACTTCATTTCAAAATAATTGCTTTTGCTTAAATTCTTCATTGCATATTTAAATCGGTAAAGATTGGCAGGGATACAAAGACATAGTTCAAAGTTAATTAATTTATTCGTTCATACAGCAAACCAATTGCACTGTTAAAACTTTCTTTGGGGTCAGCTTGATTAGTTCCGTCCTCCCCTAGCTTGTTTTTATTTTTATGTATGTTGCGCTTAATACATATCTCTTTGAGATGTGTTTCAACTCGTTTTGCTTCTCTATTCTCCATTGTACCTTTGAGCTGATTGAAAAGGGGAAGTAGTGAAAATTCTGGTGTTTAATAGATTACGTCATTTTGCTATTTTGGAGCAAATTTAAGAATCAAAAGGTTTTTTCTTTTTTTGAATTTGTTATTTTAAATAAAACGTCGGTAGGTACCTATATTTTTAATGTTTTGAAATCGGGCGTGAAGAGTTGATTTTTTTCTGATTTTTGGCAACAAGAAAAAGTTCCAAACGAATACCTAAATAAGTACCTTCTTCGATTATTAAATGTTTTTCCATTATTTTGTATAATTTTAAGCTTAAAAATGATTGTTCATGCAAGGCGGTCTGAAAAAAAAATATATTTCCAATTGATGCATAAATAAAGCAAATAGGTAAATTATATTTTTAACAAAAAATCCTTAGCCATTTAAACTTCATTGGCATTAAATATTTTTATCATAGCAGAGTCAAGGCCCGAGACAAATAATCAATTAAAAGCATTTGCTATATTTACCATATATTATGCATGGTATTTCTGGATATTTTTTTTTTTTTTTTGTATAAGTAGGTACCTACCAAATTCATATTACATACACATATAACCTACATTATGCCATCCGTTTGAATTAATTATGTCTTTTTACTCTCTTTCTTTAGTGAGTACCTATATCATCTTTTGTTAAGGTGCAGTTCTTCGTGTGTAAATATCATTTGCGTAAAATGAAATCTAGAAAGTTGTTAAGCTAATTTTCAGGAGTGTCTTACTTTGACCAAAATCTCTTTTAATGTTTTCATTTATATTTAAATCCAAGGTATATATACCGCCGACATATTATATGTTTTTAATCAAAACTACATAGAGTAATGGGTAATTAATTTTGCTTAACAAATAAATTTCTTATGAGTAAATGAATTAAAAAAATTATCACAATTACAATTTTGTGTTCATACCCTCCATCGCATCGGTCAGTTAGTCTGTGCATCAGTTCTTGTACATTGAGTTTAAACCTATGCGAATCCTTCAAATTTAATACGGAGTGTTTTTATGCAATTCCTTACAAGAAAGAAGTAGAATTTGAAAATTTGAAGAATCACATGCTACTGTCAAAGGAGAATGCCCAAAAATGTCACAGAGTCGATTAAAAAAACAAAAAACAAAACCCGAGAATGGCTATGAGGATTTCAAATTCTTAAAAACTAACAGTCGTTTTTATTAGATTTGTGACTGTTCAAACAGTGTAAGTATTTTGAAACGGTCGGAAATATGTTTTATTTAAAAAAGCATTTAATTTATCAAGGTTTCGTTGGCCAAAATTAGATAAACAGTTTATCACTTTAGTAACAAAAAGAAAGGTTTATATAACTTGGACGGCAGTCTAAAGTTAGACAACGTTTATAAATACGATTATAAATGTATTCGTATGCAAAAAAAAAGTAAAATACTACGAAATAATAACGGTACAGTGATGGAACTTTGAACACATGTTCAAATTGTCATAAGAATTAAGAAGCAAAAGATTCCATAAAAATATCTGTCTTAAAAGGGTGTTTTTTCTGGGGGAGGGGAAATTACCAGCAAAACTTATTCCAAAACTGGTGCCTACGTTGATAAAACTTTTAAATAACCTTTTTAACTTTTTGTTGTGATGAAAAATTTAACAATATTTTTCAAACCTTTCATCAATAGGTATACCAGTTTTTGGAGCTGTTTTACTCGTAATAGTTCCACAGTTTTCCCTACAAAAAAAAAAAAAAAAACACTCACGGCAGGTGTTTTTTATGAACTCTTCTGATTCATTGTTTCATTGTTATTATTTCGTTACATTTTAGTTTTTAAACGGAAAATTTGACAATATTTTTATAAAAAGGCTATAACGGTTTTTAGGGTGATTGTTTCGTGTTTAATTTGAATTCAGAAGATTGGGTATTAAAAAGTACCAAATGTGTCATACATATATGCTTATATTATATACCAAGACAAATATTTCAGTTTAATAAGCTTTCACTTCCCCTCTAAGCCTCTTTTTGAAAGCGGTTTCAATATACTTTGGATATGCTTATAGAATATAGAGTGTGAAATTCCGTGTCGAGGCCCCTTCTCCGGCAAGGCGGTTTTTCGCTCTCAGTACGCATAGGTAGGACACGGGTTACATTAATAACAAGGTCTTTTGTTTTCTAGTATACGATGGATCTAACCAGAGCCCTCGTTTCATCGTCCTTTATTCTGCATCGCCTTTACCTACTTTGTTTGCTACGAAAAAACTTCGTTATTCAAAACAAAAAATCGTCATAGCCAGTCTCGGGGATAACTCTTAAAGGAAAAAATTTCGTATTAATTATCTATAATTTATGCCTTTCCAATCCACATATATGTATGTTTGGTTTTAATCGACGCTGGTTTGTTTTTATGGCATTCTCCTTTGAAAATGATTTTTATTATTTGCTTTCAAAATAACATAGTAAAAATCTGTTTCTAATTCTTATAATTTTCATTACAGGTGGCCTCTCAGATTTTATGCATGTTTGTTTTTTTGTTTCCAAAACTTATTGATAAGCCATAGTTTAAAGTTCATATGGTAGATTATTTACAAACTCCTAAATTTTCTTTTTAAGGCGTATCGATTTCAAAATCTAGTTTTAATTTAAATTAATATCTGAATTCTATCTGTATCTCCTGTTTTGATCTTAAAAACTCTACAAGAGAATCAATTGAAACTATCGTTCTAGATACATTTTAAAAAGAAATCACAAATAAAACAAATATGTACCTATGAACATTATGTATATGTAATGTACATACATGTTACTTCGAACGACCCGTCTTAGAGATTATATCAACACCAGACTTTCTCATTTGCTTCTTCAGAATAAATAAACAAAAGGTCCCATTGGTAAACTAGATGTCAGGAACAATTTTTGCCTTTTGTTTGCTTTGGGGAATTGATCAACATACAGCGAATGAATCGTAGCAAGAGATTTTTTTTAATGTGCATACATTTATACATATGTTTGTTTGTCTTGTTAGTTGTTATTTGTAGCTGGTTTATAATTGAAGTGCTGATATAAAAAAAATACCTTATTGTATATAAACTAAAATGTAAAGGAAAACTTTATGAAAAACTTAGTTTTGCTTTATTTATTTTTTTAGTAACTACTTGTTCTGCAGGGCATGGTCAAAAAAACAACAATTATATACATTCTCTTACCAAAATCGTTTTTTTTTTTAAATTATATTAATACTCAATTTAAAATAATCGATTTCTGACCTCAAATTTAAATTACGTAAGTAAACTGTTCTAATATCGATAAAAAAATAATATGAGTTCCAAATTTGTATACAGATTAAATTAATTTTAAAAAAATCAACTTACTTGGCAAGATCAATACGCATAAATACACAATGTTAAAAATTCAATTAAAAAATGTAAAAATATTTAACTTATTTTTTGTTTTTAAAAATCTTCTCCAATTTTTTAAGCACATGTGTCACAAAACTTTATCACAGTACTGTTTAATTTCCTTAATGTGTTTTTGATGTATGTCTATCAACTATCTATCATGGCGTGCGTATTATATGAACATCTGCATTTTACAAGTTCATTTTTATACTAAGTACATACATATGTATGTATGTGTGTGTTTCGCTGTACCTTTTTTCTCCTTACCTGATTTTTATTTATAAAACAGTTGAGCACGTAGATAAAATCATAGTTATTCTCTTGCTATAAATCAGTTTTCGTTAGTTGACAAAAATTAGTCCTGTAAACATTTCATGTGATATTAAAATAACTATTCCCAAAAATTATAAAAGAAAATTCGCTTGAGAAATTAAAAGAAAGAAATACACGGAACAGTGTTAAATTTTAAAAACTGCTCGTTTTCTTCTCTTTTTAAAAACTCTTTCAATTAAATTAAAAATACAAAAAAAAAACTTCATTTTTCAATCAAACCTGACGTCATTCTGCTTTTTTCTGTTTTTCTACAGATCGTGGCGACGACAAAGCGAATTTTCTTTTAATTTTTGGGATCTGCACTCAATAAATCGATAGTAAAAAAAAAATTAAAATAAAATGCACTAATTACCAAAAAAAAAAAAAACGACATAACTTTAACATAAAAATTATGGCTGACCAATTATTAAATTTTATCATAACTACAAAAGAACCATTCGAACCAGTTTTTTCCGATTGGTTCTTAAAACAAATTGAGTACAATTCCTCTTGTACATTGGAAGAATTTGGATTGTTTTTCCTCAATTTTATTCGCCAACAAACCGAAGAATACACAAGAACTCCAGGGACACCTAATTGTGTTAGTAGCCCCGTTGGAAAGACTAACATTCGAAGAGATGCCAGTGCAACACGTACGCCGAAGAGAATTTTCCCCAACAATTCTCAGCAGCAATTAACACCTGATAATCGTTTTAAAGGTGATGATTCCTTCCAATTGAGATGCACTCCGACTAGGAACACATCACATCACTTCAATGAGAATCTCAATCAGTCCAACCACAAAGGCTTCACATCTACGCCTCACAAGAGTTTGAACAAATCAAACGGCGGCAATAACACAAATGAATTTAATCGCAGCAGCAACAGTAGTGGATTCTGTTTAGGAGACTTTATTGTATCTAATTCAAGGACAAGGAAAAAACAACAACAGAAAGACTCTTCGGCAAATATATCTGATGGTAACAGCTCTGATAACAAGACTAAAAATAAGACTGAGAAGCCGAAGAAGAGAGTAGTTCCCACGCAGATTAGTAAAACAGCAGGAGCTGGAGGTCACTCCTTTAGTAGTCCAACTCTAAGCAGCGAAAACAACATTCTTAAAATGTTTAATGACGCCGAGATTGTCGACAAAGGAAAATGTTCCGTAATAGAAGCAAGAAAATCTCTAAAATCGAATATTCTAGAGATAAGTAAAGAACTTGAAGAGGAAAATCGACCCACTCTCATCAATCAGAGTTTGCGGGAAGCAGTTAAAAGAATGGAGAAGTTGAATATGGATGTTGATGGCGAAAGTGCTTTTGGAGAAGAGCCCAAAATCGATTTCAATAAGCTTACACACCGCAGGACTTTAGATTGCTTTGCTGAGATCTATTCATTTCTTATCGATGCCCATATTACTGCCAATATTTTGAGTGAGCTATCATACCTTCTGGGAATTCTCAACGCTGATAATAACTCTTCAGCTCAGAGTTCAACTCCTCAATTTTCTACGGATTTGGAATTTCATTTAGATGACAAACTAAATGTCATCAATCGTACATATAACGAAGCTTATACTGCCTTAAAATCCCTTACGAATTGCATATATTTTTCCTTGGAAGTACTTAAGCGACAGAGACATCTTTTGGCTTTATTGGATGTAAAAACCTTGAGAGTTATTTTAAATAATGATCGAATTAGTGATCTTGCTGTCGATCTAAAGGAATTTCTCGAGAAGATCGTATTTGAAAAGCAGCAATTGGAAGCTAAAAAATCCTCATATGAAGCATCATTCCGAATAAGTAAATCTTTTAATAATGTGTTTTATCAGCAAGAAAACGACACGAAGAATAACTTCCCAAATGACAAGGAATTCGGTAATTTTAAATCACAACGCGATCAATTTTACACGATTTTTAAATGTTGGGACTCAAATCATCTCAATCACACTTGGCATTTTCGAACGGAACTACAGACGAAGATTCAAATTCTCTTCAATATCAGCGACCATCCCATAAATATGGCACATTTGGCGAAATTATTTGTCTCGCAGCTGTTAGTTTCGTCTAATTACAATGAGACATCGCCCACGGACATTGGGGTCGAATTGAAGGCACACGTGGATTTACAGAAGTTCAGCAAACTCACGCAGAGATTGGTGGAACCGAGCAATTTCAGCAGTGATTATCAATTTCCAGCGAAGCAGGCGTTTTTCAAGGATTTTCTTCTTATCTCGTCATGTGTGGCATTCAGTGAACAAGTTAAAATTGCCCTGCTGGCCGAGTTGGTTCAATTAAACAATTCAACCTATGAAATCATCAATTTGACACCCAATGAAAGCACTGACTTTGTGATGGAATATGTAGTGCGTCCAGAGGTTCTATCAACGATGCAGGTGCTTGCGAAATTCTTGGGTCTACTTCATGCACAACCATTTCTATATCCTCCATCAAGCGGCTGTTTGAGCATAGATAAAAAGCAGATCGAGCTGAGGAACATGGTTCAACCGTGTTTTGATGTCATGGGTTTGCTGAAAGTTGCAGTTTCAGAAAGGAAACTACTCATAACAATTCCTTGGGTTGTGCAGTACTTAGCAATGTTGGATCATATAACCTTGCAGTTGGACTATTATCGGAATGTTCTACACTTGCTCTATGAACTCTACATCTATTTGGGGGGAAGAGCTGATCTCCTGCGCATGCGACAAACATCGGTGTTTATTCTACGAACGTGTTTAGGATGGTTTTTTGAGGGAACCAATGTTGCCGAGTCATATTATGCCTACAGACAAAATCGTACTCTGTCATTCAGTCATCTAATTGAAATGAAAGAGATCTCTGTGCTGGTACCAAATGCATTGGTATCTGAATTTGCACATAATGAAGACAAGCCAATGGTTGTGACGAGCATCAAGAAGGAAATTGAAGAAGGTATGGTAGTAGCTTTGGATCGTTGTGGGAAAGTGCAGGAGATAAATTATAATGAGTATACTGTTGATCGAACAATTGACCAGTTTGATCCAATGCTTGAGTGCATCTTGAATGTAGCTTGTCCGTTTCTATCTGAATTTCGAGTTACCATCATGCCTTTAAAGTATTCGAAGTGCGTGTCTCGCAGTGGACGCTATAGGCATGTTACACCGAAGATATCAGAAATCACAAATTCTCAGAGTCCGAAGCATCAGCCAAACCACGACAGTCAAAGCAAGCTAATAGAAGCTTTTCTGCACTCCCAAAACTTGTCCGTCCGTCGCATCATCGAATTTGTTATTGAGCGTACAACGTCGGCAGTCATCAAAGACGCCCAGATAGAAATTCTATTACCTTCAAAGAATGAAGCCAACAAGAAGGTCCAAGAATTGACTTCAACTGATACCTTGAAAGTGAAGAAGGAGATTCTGCAGATTTATTCGCAAGCAAATGATGATGCAATGGCTCAATGGAACCGCCAGCTGCAATCTATGGTAGAATCTCGAGTAAAAATGGCACTGGATGCCTTGTTGCCTCATGAAACTCCAGAAGTCGTAAAAGCTACCTGTTTATCCCTTGTTCTGCAAAAATGTCAACTAAAGATAAACGATTGGAGAACAACAAACCTGAAGAATATTGACTTCTATATCAAGGGCATTGATATTACGGTGGATAAGATCGTTAAAACAAATATGTCCAGGCAAAAACCACTGTCAACTACTCTTGAAATAATTGCTAGTACGCCTTGTTTATCTGATATCCTGGAAGATTTACAATTCTGGATGCATGCGTCATCTAGACGACCCGATCTCGTTGAAGAGGGTAAAATAAAGATGTTCCTTGAAGAACTACAAAAGATTTTCAAAAATATCCTACCACAGTCATTCTACCGCATAATCGGCTCTTCAGTTGTACATTTGATTCAGAACCTTATCGAAAATCATAGTCTCATAGTATCAAGGGATTTAATAAAAAGTTTAATTGCCATTTGGACTGTAGAAGGAATGCGTGCTTTTACACAATGGTACTGCAGTTCATCGTCGAAGAAAACAATCGATTCGAAGCAAAACAGCGAAGAAGAAGAAGACACATCATCTGAAAAACAAAATTTGTCACAGAATTTATTCTCATCACTTATAACGATTTCATTTGTTCGATCACTCAAGACCGATGAATCATTTAATAAATTGGAGCTGCTTCTTTTGGAACTTATCGACAACAACGTTATTACCATTGATCATTTGAATGAACTTTTTGTTCGTATATTTAAAGTTGAATGGAATGAACAAATTTTGAGTCGCATATCAGCTTTACTACAGACGGTATCTAGAAGAAGAAATAAAAAGCTCAAAGAAGATGATGGACGTTCGAATTTGTTTATGGAAGTTTTAGCTGATTTTTCCAGAGACATAGACTCTTTCTAGCAAATATATTTTGTTTCGGTTTAATTGAGATTCGTTAAAAAGATCTTGTTAAAAAAATAAATAAAATCAATGTATGTTTTAAATATGATTAAATGTTTTTTACATAAAAGAAATGATATTTCCGTTAGTTTCTTTTATTTGTTCGTAAGTGGATTCCTTTTAAAAAAATATTTTTTATATTCTGGTATTAAACACCCAAGTCCTTTTTTTCTAACTACTGACGTCATACTTAGGCATTTTGATCATATATGTTTTGATGATATGTGTTTTAGAAGTTCTTAAGAAAATCTAGCTGTTCAAACGATCGTTTAACTGAATATCTTAGTAAGATTATATTAGTTACTCGACACATATGTAAATTTTGGCGCAGGGTCACAAGTCCACAGAAAAAAATCACACTTGTCTTTTGACCGACCTGAATAAGTTATAAATTGCGATATAAATTTGATTGGATTGTGGACTTACGATTCAATTCTTATATTTATGTGTCGAGTAAATAAATAATCAGAATTTTATTTATACACTAGCAAACACGCTCACCTTGCTTCGCATGTTTAAATAACTTATGATTGTAAAATACTTCTGATTTGTTTTTTTATATTTTTAAACCTATTTCTGACATTTTAAACAACCTTTTCATTTATATTTCAACTATTTTTAAACTGTTGTGAATTTGGAAATCAAAAGTAGCCTATGTCCATCCTCATGTTCCAAGCTTTCGCTCTACCAATTGTCATTACAATCAATTAGGTATTTTCGGAGATTAACAGCCATATTATTCACTTGAGGTATAATTTTGGTTTAAATGAGTTTTGTAACCGTCAATTTAATCCGCATTTTTTAAACCCGACAATTTACGCTTTTGTCCATAATATTTATTATATAAAAAAACATCAAACTTGATGGAAATGAGTAAAACGCATGTTGTAAGCTGCGTAATATCAATAATTTGATATTTGTAATTATATTCCTGTAGTAGCCGTGGCGTGATGTTTAGTGCGATGGACTGTCATGCCGAAGGTCTAAGGTTCGATCCCCAGCCTCGCCACCTATTTATTTAAAAGAAAAAACGGCTACTGCCTCTTGCGAGGAATTGACAAATCCTCCAAGAGTATCTCCTGTCACAGAAAAGTGCCGCTCGTTAGCCGTTCGGATTCGGCAATAAACTGTAGGTCCCCTCCATTCCTGCAGACACGCACACAGGATTGGTTGAGAGTTGTAAGTCACTAGGCCCTAGTTCTTCATGAGCTGTTGTGCCATCAAATTTATTTATTTTAAAATTATATTCCTACTTTTTTGTTGCTTGCTTTTGTATTTTATATTTTGATTTTACGCCCGACTTCAATTTCTTTAACTGCTCTCTGAGAGTCTGTTTAAATCAAATTAAACTCGACAAGGTTTTAACCTATTTTCATTTCCGGGTATAACGAGTGAATATGATGAGCTTGGGTTTGACATTTGGGTTTAAGTTACTTTAAACCCAGATGTACGTTTAAAATCGGAATTAAGTCACTGAATAATATGGCTGTAAGAGGAACAAACAGACATACAAACAAACTTTCACATTTATAATATTAATACAATATTAATAGGATTGTAAAAAAGTTCTTATCTGTAAAATATCCTTAACAAATGCAAATATATCAAAACCGAACAAAATGAAATGTACATACATAATCGGCCCTATCGAGGTAACCGTCGGAGCGGAATTCTCCGACCAGCAAAATGTCTCCGATTCGTAGGAAATCGGAGAGAGTTCCGCTCCGACGGTTATCTCGATAAGACCGAATATCTAGGATCTAGGAAAACTGAAATCCAAAAGATTCAACAAATAAGTTCTCGGTAAAAATGGAGATGTTGGTAGGTATCTCGATTTCTCCCAAACTTTGGAGACGTAGATACTTTGTTCGAATACGAATCCTACCGTTGTTGGTATTATTTTCGCAATACCTACAAGAATTAAATCAAAATGCGATTTAAACTAATAATATGCATACGTGGTATTGCCCATTGCTCTTACGTCGCGTTTTGCATTTTTCAGAAAATGATCGATTGAATGATTATCTTACTCTTGTTTGCGTATGACAGACGCACTTTATGTAAATTCATTTATATTTACATACGAACATTTATCGTTCGGATAAAACGATTAAAAAATGTAAAAGATGCTATTTGTATAAGAAGCCGATAAATTTTAGTTAAGGCGGTATTACATTATCATATACATTTATATGGCCAATACCGTCATAAATTTGGCTACATATTTTTACATGCAACAAATCGTATGAGAATGTGCCATATTTTGGCAAACTTTCCATATTTATGTGATAGTGTATACTACCTTCAGTTTTGTTTAAATTGAGGTAAATTACACAATTTTGTATTTTTGAACTTTATCCAGCGACCAAAAAAAAAAAAAACCAACTACATATATCAGCCTTATCTTATTTAATGTGAACAAGAATTTTATCAATTCCACTTGTTTATTAAGAAAATCAAACAAAAAGTACTCATTCACTCAGCCAATAGCACAAACATTATTTGCAGAAAAGATAAGAGGCGGTAGTTTGATAATTAAGCCCAATTTCAATTGAAACACATTTACACTCACATAATCATTCGCACTCGTTTAAAATGACTCCGACCATCACGTCATCATTGTTTCTGTTTAGAACAAGTCTGTAGCTATACCCATTAAGCTATCTTGTATAATTAACATTATTACTACACATTCAATACAGTCTCATTCAAAGATTATGTAAGCGCTTTGAATGACACATTTATTCATGATTTTTTTTTAATTTCTATTTTTTTTATAGGCTAGCCAGTTTCAGATAGAGCTGAAGAGAATTAAAAGCGAAAGGAAGAAAAAAGAACTAAGTGAGTAAAATCAAAATAATATAATTATTTTTAATATTATTTTTTAAATAAAATTCCAGAACAACCAAAGACAAAAACAGCCAAAAAATCCCACTTTACAAAGAGAAACGAACGAACGAAGCACGTATTTTGACACATAATGGAGAACTTTACTCCAAAGGAGGTGAAAATCCTCGAAACTGTTGAGGACATTCAAGAACGTCGTGAGCAGGTACTCTCACGTTATAATGATTTTAAAATCGAAACCAGACAGAAGCGTGAGAAGCTCGAAGATTCGCGTCGCTTTCAATATTTTAAGCGTGATGCCGATGAGTTGGAAAGCTGGATTAACGAGAAACTGCAAGCAGCCAGTGAGGAGAGTTATCGCGACCCAACAAACTTGCAGGCAAAAATACAGAAGCATCAGGCATTCGAAGCTGAAGTATCAGCTCACAGCAATGCAATTGTTTCGTTGGATAACACCGGTCAGGAGATGATCAATCAGCAGCACTTTGCTTCGGAGACAATTCAGAGGCGTCTGGATGAACTTCATCGCTTGTGGGAGTTGCTATTGAGCCGTTTGGCTGAGAAGGGACAGAAATTGCAGCAGGCTTTAGTGTTGGTTCAATTCCTTCGTCAATGCGAAGAAGTCATGTTCTGGATCAAGGACAAAGAAGCATTTGTTACAGCCGATGAATTCGGGCAGGATTTGGAACATGTCGAAGTATTGCAACGGAAATTTGACGAGTTCCAAAAAGATATGGCTTCGCAAGAATATCGCGTTACAGAAGTTAACCAATTAGCCGATAAGTTGATTCAGGATGGCCATCCAGAGCGAGACACAATCACCAAGAAGAAGGAAGAGTTGAATGAGGCTTGGCAGAGATTGAAGCAGTTGGCCATCGTTAGACAGGAAAAACTGTTTGGAGCCCATGAGATTCAGCGCTTTAATCGTGACGCGGACGAAACTGTTGCATGGATTGCCGAGAAGGATGTGGTTTTGTCCTCTGACGATTATGGCCGTGACTTGGCTAGTGTTCAGACTCTGCAAAGAAAGCACGAAGGAGTTGAGCGTGATTTGGCTGCCTTGGAAGACAAGGTGTCAACTCTTGGCGCTGAGGCTCAGCGGCTTTGCTCGATTCACTCGGATCATAGTGACCAAATTCGTGACAAGCAATCCGAGATTGCCGATTATTGGCAGAGTCTTACAGCCAAGGCTAGAGAGCGTAAGCAAAAACTTGATGAGTCATACTATTTGCACCGTTTCTTGGCTGATTTCCGTGATTTAGTATCATGGATAAATGGCATGAAGGCAATTATATCTGCTGATGAGTTAGCTAAGGATGTTGCTGGTGCTGAAGCCCTATTGGAACGCCACCAAGAACATAAGGGAGAGATTGACGCCCGTGAAGATAGTTTCAAACTAACCACTGAATCAGGACAGAAGTTGTTGGAGCGAGAACACTATGCTGCTGCTGAAATTCAAGAAAAGTTGGCTGCTCTAGAAAATGACAAGAGTTCGCTATTGTCCCTCTGGGAGGATCGACGAATCTTGTATGAGCAATGCATGGACTTGCAGTTGTTCTATCGTGACACCGAACAAGCTGACACCTGGATGGCAAGGCAAGAGGCATTCTTAGCAAATGAAGATCTTGGTGATTCGCTTGATTCCGTAGAAGCATTGATTAAGAAACATGAAGATTTCGAAAAGAGCTTGGCTGCTCAGGAGGAAAAAATCAAAGCTTTGGACATCTTTGCTACGAAGCTCATTGATGGACAACATTATGCAGCTGATGATGTTGCTCAGCGGCGTCAAATGCTTCTAAATCGTAGATTGGCTTTGCAAGAGAAATCATCAAGGCGAAGACAGTTGTTGGACGACTCAAATCGTTACCAGCAATTTGAAAGAGATTGTGATGAGACTAAGGGTTGGATCAGCGAGAAGCTTAAATTTGCCACTGATGACAGCTATTTGGATCCAACAAATTTAAATGGAAAAATGCAAAAGCACCAAAACTTTGAGCACGAGCTTAATGCCAATAAGTCACGCATTGAGGATATTACAACTGTAGGAACCGAGTTAATCGAGAAAAAGCATTATGCCGCAGATCAGATTAACACTCGAATGCAAGAAGTTGTAGTTCTTTGGGAGACACTGGTACAAGCATCAGATAAGAAAGGTTGCAAATTGCAGGAAGCTTGCCAGCAGCAACAATTCAACCGAACCATTGAAGACATCGAGTTGTGGTTAAGTGAGATCGAAGGACAACTGTTGTCAGAAGACCATGGCAAGGACTTGACTTCGGTTCAAAATTTGCAAAAGAAGCACGCCCTATTGGAGGCTGATGTCATGGCTCATCAAGACCGCATTGAAAGCATTAAGGTGGCTGCGAATAAGTTTATTGAATCAGGGCATTTTGACGCCGACAACATCAGGAACAAAGAATCAAACTTGACTGCACGTTATTCAGCTTTGGCAGCACCAATGGGAGAGCGTAAACAGCATTTGTTGGACTCCCTTCAGGTGCAGCAATTGTTCAGAGACCTAGAAGATGAAGCTGCTTGGATTCGTGAAAAGGAGCCTATCGCCGCCTCTACTAACCGGGGTCGTGACTTGATTGGTGTGCAAAATCTCATCAAGAAACATCAAGCTGTTTTGGCTGAAGTCAATAACCACGATGCTCGTCTTGCAAATGTCATTAGTTCAGGAGAAAATCTATTAAAAGATCAACCATTTGCAAGCGAAGACATTCGTCAGAGGTTGGATACTCTGCAAGAGCAGTGGAACTCATTAAAGGAGAAATCCAATCAGCGCAAGCAGGACTTGGAAGATTCCCTTCAGGCTCATCAGTACTTCGCTGATGCAAATGAAGCCGAATCATGGATGCGCGAAAAGGAACCTATTGCCACCGGAAATGATTATGGCAAGGATGAAGATTCGTCTGAGGCGCTTCTTAAGAAGCACGAAGCTTTAGTGTCTGACTTGGAGGCCTTTGGAAATACCATCCAAGGATTGCAAGAACAAGCTAAGAACTGTCGCCAACAAGAAACTCCTGTAGTTGACATCACTGGTAAGGAATGCGTTGTAGCTTTGTATGACTATTCCGAGAAATCACCTCGCGAGGTATCAATGAAGAAGGGAGATGTTTTGACACTCCTCAATTCCAACAACAAGGACTGGTGGAAGGTTGAGGTAAATGATCGTCAAGGTTTTGTTCCAGCTGCTTACATTAAGAAAATCGAAGCTGGTCTCAGTGCCAGTCAGCAGAATCTTGTTGACAATCATTCGATTTCGAAGAGGCAAAACCAAATCAATTCGCAATATGACAATTTATTGGCTTTGGCTAGGGAGCGTCAAAACAAACTTAACGAGACCACAAAAGCCTACGTGCTTGTTCGTGAAGCCGCTGATTTGGCAGCCTGGATTAAGGACAAGGAGAACCACGCCCAGATTGCAGATGTTGTGGGAGAAGATCTAGAGGAAGTTGAAGTTTTGCAAAAGAAGTTTGACGATTTCAATGACGATCTTAAGGCTAACGAAGTGCGTTTGGCAAATATGAATGAAATCGCTGTCCAGCTGACATCACTCGGACAGACTGAAGCAGCTTTGAAAATCCAAACTCAAATGCAAGATTTGAATGACAAGTGGACTAATTTGCAACAATTGACTGCAGAGAAGGCCAGTCAATTGGGATCAGCACATGAGGTGCAACGTTTCCACCGTGACATTGATGAAACAAAGGATTGGATTGCCGAAAAGGAGAACGCTCTTAATAATGATGATCTTGGAAAGGATTTGCGTAGTGTTCAAACTCTGCAAAGGAAGCACGAAGGAGTTGAACGCGATTTAGCCGCGTTGCGTGATAAGATTCGTCAGCTCGACGAAACTGCCAACCGATTAATGCAATCACATCCCGATACTGCTGATCAAACCTATACCAAGCAAAAGGAAATCAACGAGATGTGGGATCAAATCATTACCAAGGCGACAACACGCAAAGAGAAGTTACTGGACTCATACGACCTGCAGCGCTTCCTAAGCGACTATCGTGATTTATTGGCCTGGATCAACTCAATGATGGGACTCGTGACATCTGATGAATTAGCTAATGATGTAACCGGTGCTGAGGCACTAATTGAACGCCACCAGGTAAGATTATGTATAGTTGCTAAAATTTTGTTTTAAACATATTGTTATCCATCAAAATGCTTTCAAGTTTTACCCACCAAGAAAAAAATGAATATTTAAATAATAGAAATTGTTTCATTTTGGACACAATGAGGATTGAAATCGTCAACAAAACAAAAAACAACTCATATGAATTTTTTTATTTAATTTCTCTCTTTCCGTTTGTTTCGTTTTTTTTTTATATTGCTTTTTCGTTCGTTTGCTGGATAAAATCACACACGTCACATTGCAACCACCAATTTCCCCGCAAAATAAAAAAATAAATAAAATTAAAACAAAAAACTCTAGGGTCATCGCGCCGAAATTGAATTCCTTAATGGAATCAATCTGTTGCCAGAGGTAGTTGGATAAATAGTTTTTCCTATTTTTTTTTTTTCTTCTAAAAAATATTGACACTCGACTTTTTTTTGTTCTAAAGCAATAATAATAATTGTGTTATTATATATACCTACATATGTATATATATATTTATTATCATTCACATATTTTTTGTTATAATTTTTGTAATCAGCTTTATATTTTACATTTATATATTTTTTATAATTATTGTGTAATTTTTGTCTTCTTTGTTGTTTTAACAATTCGTTTTTTTATTTAAATATATGTAAAATAATAAGACAGCAGTATTTTTTAAGACATTCAAAAAATTCTAAGCTTATCGCATTTCACTCGAATTTTAATACTAATTAAACATCGATTTGTATGATCGATCATAAAGATCGTGCTGTTTTAATTTCGAAAATTCTTCTGAACCCAATTACTGAGGCCTAGTTCTTAAGCGTGCGGTCTTCCGAGTTTCTGGGTTAAACTCGAGTAGAATTCTTAAATATATTTTTTCAGTCAATGTTAAAACTGTTTTAACTTTAACTCAGTTTTATCGTTGAAGAGTAGTGCGCGTGTGGTAAAAACTACTAAAACTGAACGATTCATGACGAAATCCGAAAGTATGATAATTAATAGTTTGATACACTATCACAAAAAATATTTCGCCTAATAACACGCTTACTTTCTATAGTCGTATAAATTAATAAAAACTTCTTCAAAAAAAATATTTACATATTTTTTTAGAGCACTTTCACTCATTCATACGTTCATACGTTTGCTGATTCCACATATTTTCTTTTTCCGACTGTTCAAGGTCGCTGCCGTTTGCATAAATTATTTTGCCCGACAAAGATGGCCAAATGATAGCGATTATCGTTTTCTTGAACCGCAATTTTGTGAATTTATTCAATTAAGATACAATTCAGCCAAATTATTATTTAAAAAAAAAACTAACAGCCTTAATGGCTGTCTAGGTCTATATATATTTAATAAGCTAGACTTTTTTTTTTTAACTTATAACTTCGTTGATTTGTATTTGTTTCCTTGTACAGCTAACATTCGTCCCGCGCCGTTGCCAAACGTTGTTTAAATATTAATGTTTCCTTCGTTTTAACTAATGACCAATGCAGTGATTGTTTTTGTATTTGTTTGCAAATCATTTTGTAATAAAGTCATACATTCAAACAATGCACCATTTCATTCATCAACAAATTTCTATAACAAAATCTCTCATTCATAATTTATCAGTGTTGTCAACCAAGCATTCATTCACTTAAATGCCTTCTGTTTCTGTGGTTCTGGACTAAATTAAACTATATAATATAAATTCTAGAATTATCCCTGTAATGTGTGTCCTTTTTGCAAATTATTAGGAGCATCGTACTGAAATTGATGCCCGTTCTGGCACTTTTGCGGCTTTTGAACAATTTGGGTCGGAGCTGCTTCAGGCTAATCACTATGCTTCACCTGAAATCAGGGAGAAGATTGACGATCTGGCCAAGACACGTGAGAATTTGGAGAAGGCATGGACCGAACGTCGTTTACAATTGGAGCAGAACCTTGACTTGCAGTTGTACATGCGTGATTGCGAACAAGCAGAAAACTGGATGTCTGCTCGTGAAGCATTCTTGAATGCTGAAGAAGTCGACTCAAAGGGTGACAATGTCGAGGCCTTAATCAAAAAACACGAAGACTTTGACAAGGCCATTAATGGGCATGAGGAAAAGATTGCAGCTTTGCAAGTCTTGGCTGACACTCTAATTGCACAGAATCACTATGCTTCTAATTTGATCGATGATAAGCGCAAGCAGGTTTTGGAACGCTGGCGTCATCTGAAGGAGGGATTGATCGAGAAGCGTTCACGTTTGGGAGATGAGCAGACTTTGCAGCAATTCTCACGCGACGCCGATGAGATTGAAAATTGGATCGCCGAAAAGTTGCAATTGGCTAAGGAAGAAAGCTACAAAGACCCAGCCAACATACAATCCAAGCATCAAAAGCATCAAGCTTTCGAAGCTGAGTTGGCCGCCAACGCTGATCGTATCCAAAGTGTACTGGCTATGGGTGAGAATTTGATTGACAAGAAGCAGTGCAGTGGCTCTGAAGATGCTGTTCAAAAACGTCTTACCCAAATCGCAGACCAATGGGAATACCTAACCCACAAGACTACCGAAAAGTCGTTGAAACTGAAGGAAGCAAACAAACAACGCACATATATTGCTGCTGTTAAGGATTTGGACTTCTGGTTGGGTGAAGTAGAGAGTCTACTGACTACCGAAGATGCTGGAAAGGACCTTGCTTCTGTTCAAAATCTAATGAAGAAACATCAACTGGTTGAGGCTGATATCCTTGCTCATGAAGACCGCATCAAGGATATGAATAATCAAGCTGATTCCTTGGTAGATAGTGGTCAGTTCGATAGCGCTGGAATTCAAGAGAAGCGCCAAAGCATCAATGAGCGTTATGAGCGCATTTGCAATTTGGCCGCTCATCGCCAGGCTCGTTTGAATGAAGCCCTTACTTTGCACCAGTTCTTCCGTGACATTGCTGACGAAGAAAGTTGGATTAAGGAGAAGAAATTATTGGTCGGTTCTGATGATTATGGACGTGATTTGACTGGAGTGCAAAATTTGAAGAAGAAGCATAAGCGCCTGGAAGCCGAGTTGGCTTCACATGAGCCAGCAATTCAAGCTGTACAAGAAGCTGGAGAGAAACTAATGGATGTCTCCAATTTGGGAGTACCTGAAATCGAACAAAGATTAAAGGCTCTCAATCAAGCATGGGCTGAACTCAAGAACTTGGCTGCTACACGTGGACAAAAACTTGATGAATCATTGACTTATCAACAGTTCTTGGCCCAGGTCGAAGAGGAAGAAGCTTGGATTACCGAGAAGCAACAACTGCTGTCTGTGGATGATTATGGTGACTCCATGGCTGCTGTGCAGGGACTTTTGAAGAAGCATGACGCTTTTGAAACCGATTTTGCTGCTCACAAAGATCGCTGCTCGTTAATTTGTGAACAAGGTTCTGACTTAGTCGAGGCTAAGAACCACCATGGAGAATCGATTGCCCAGAGATGCCAGCAACTTCGCACCAAGTTGGAGAATTTGAACTCGTTAGCAGCTAGGCGCAAGGGAGCTTTGTTGGATAACTCAGCATACTTGCAGTTCATGTGGAAGGCCGACGTTGTTGAAAGCTGGATTGCCGACAAAGAGAATTATGTTCGATCAGATGAATATGGACGTGATTTGTCCACCGTTCAAACGCTGTTGACAAAACAAGAGACATTTGATGCCGGTAAGTTTACAAGTGAACTTTTTTTTTATAAGAATTCAAAAAATAAATTTATTAATGTGTTTCAGGTCTTAACGCGTTTGAACAAGAAGGAATCCATAACATCACAGCCCTTAAAGATCAACTTATTAATGCAAATCACGCTCAATCGGCTGCAATTCTCAAGCGTCATGAGGATGTTCTTTCACGTTGGCAAAAACTTCGCGATGCTTCCGAGACACGTAAACAGCGACTTCTTGCCATGCAAGAGCAATTCCGCCAAATCGAAGAGTTGTACTTGACATTCGCCAAGAAGGCTTCGGCATTCAATTCATGGTTCGAGAATGCCGAAGAGGATCTCACTGATCCAGTTCGTTGTAATTCAATCGAGGAAATTCGTGCTCTACGTGAGGCTCATGCTCAATTCCAGGCATCTTTGTCATCGGCTGAGGCTGATTTTAAGGCACTCGCTGCACTTGACCAGAAGATCAAGAGCTTCAATGTTGGACCAAATCCATATACTTGGTTCACCATGGAGGCACTCGAAGAGACATGGCGTAATCTGCAGAAAATCATCGAAGAACGTGATGGTGAGTTAGCTAAGGAGGCCAAGCGCCAAGAAGAAAACGATAAACTAAGGAAGGAATTTGCCAAGCATGCCAATCTATTCCATCAGTGGTTAACTGAAACAAGGTGAGTGCTGACAAATATGTTTCTTTTTTCTCCGAGAAATTTGACTGTCCTTCTTCTTTGGAAACAAAAAATCTTCATTTTTTAGATATTATATGCTCGGTTATAATGGTCAAGGGTAAAATACATATTTATATATATTTATTGTAAACAGCGTGGAATATTTTTTGCAATCTAACGAGTGTTTTGCTAAGTTGCCGTGCAAGGTGAAATAATATTGAAAACAGCTTTTAATAACTTACCGTCACTGTGTTGTGTTTGACTGACATTAACTTAAGATTAAAAGTGGAACTATGTTGAACAAATAAGTTTATGGTTTTATGGCGGTAATTTTAAGAGCGCAGCGAGAAATTACGATTTTCAACGATTTCTTAAATTTCATTGAAAAAATCGCTTGACTTGTCGTGTTATTTCTTTAAATCGCCGAGTCGTTGTCCGGAAAATTTGGCTTCTGTTGAAAAATTCTTAATTTGAACAACTTAATTATAAGCTTTGTTTTAAAAATCTCGTACATCAAGTTTGATTAGATGTCCTTGGATCTGAGCGCTTAACGTAAAGGAAATATTTTAGGTACTATTTCATCGACCACTGCCGTGTTAACTAGTTGTGATAGGAATACGAACTTATATTTCGATTTATAATAAAGCTATTGGTTATTTTTTACTCACAGAAAGATTCCGCCAGACGTAGGTACAATTTTGTAAATATTTTTTCTCATAACAGCTTTTTTTGTAACAAAACGCATACTCTAGCTGTGTTGCCTAATTTGCATAATATTCATAGTATAAATTTTATTTTAATCCTCTTACGCTTTCTTCCCCCATAGAACATCTATGATGGAAGGATCTGGTTCTCTGGAACAACAACTGGAAGCCCTTCGTATTAAAGCCTCCGAAGTGCGTGCACGTCGTGTCGATTTGAAGAAAATCGAAGAGCTCGGTGCACTTCTAGAGGAGCATCTAATTTTGGACAATCGTTACACAGAACATTCAACTGTCGGCCTGGCCCAACAATGGGATCAATTGGATCAACTATCAATGAGAATGCAACACAATTTGGAACAACAGATCCAGGCAAGAAATCATTCTGGAGTGTCAGAGGATTCTCTCAAAGAATTCTCAATGATGTTCAAACACTTTGACAAAGACAAATCCGGCAAACTCAACCATCAAGAATTCAAATCCTGTCTGCGTGCTCTTGGATACGATCTGCCAATGGTCGAAGAAGGACAACCTGACCCTGAATTTGAAGCAATTCTAGATGTTGTAGATCCCAACCGCGATGGCTATGTATCACTGCAAGAATATATTGCATTTATGATTTCCAAAGAAACAGAAAATGTTCAAAGTTATGAAGAAATCGAAAATGCTTTCCGCGCTATTACTGCCTCCGATCGTCCCTACGTTACAAAGGAAGAGCTTTATTGCGTAAGCTGAATCATTTATATATATATTTTTTTATTATAGAATTTATTATTTATATGAAATTTTTATTTAGAACCTCACCAAGGACATGGCGGACTATTGTGTTCAGCGTATGAAACCCTACAGTGATACCCGCTCTGGTCAGTCGATTAAAGATGCCCTTGACTATATCGATTTCACTCGAACATTATTCCAAAATTAAGCATCCCCGACGGGATATGTCTTTGTTTAACGTTTTAACATCATAATTTTATTTTAGAATTTAAGTATTTTATGAAAGAGTCTTTATATTTATATAAAAAAAAACAAATACATATTTAAAATGCAATATTAATTCAAGATTGTCCCCGATAAACACGAAAAATATCACATACCTGCATTTTTTGTTTCTATCTAAACTTCTTAAACAGTTTTTTAACAGAAGCTACATATAATTTTATATTCCATATGTGCGCCAAAAATTTTCACATACAAATGCATTTACATTAACAACTTCCGCTAAGTTTTTGGACGAAAAGCTTCTTTTTTATTTAAAAACAAAGAAAAAAATTGATGTCATAGACAAAAACGACAAATTAAAATTTCTACCAAACGAACCAGTGTTGTATTTCCTTAAAACTATATAATATTGATACAAATTAAAATTAAATAATAAACAAAATTTTGCGAGTAGCTTAAATAAAAGAAGTAATTAATTTTCAATAAATAAATACACTACGATTTTTTCTAAATTAAATAACGGAATATTCCTTCAACCCATACCATTTCAAACAATAATGTATTTACAACTTTTTAACTGGTCCGTTAAAAAATTGGTGTTGTTCAATTAAAAATCAACAACCGGCAGCAAAATATAAAGCTAGGCTTTTTATCAAACAGTTTTTATTACAAAAAAGAATACGTATATTATAATATATTTACACGTATATAATAGTAAATTATATATTTAAATGAGCAAAACAATAAACAAAACTTCATGTCAAATAAAAGAAGTTCTGTGTTTTAATTTTTAATCTGGGGAAAGAAGACATCTTGTCGGAGAACTACCTCGAAGCAAAATGTCTCCGATTCGTAGGAAATCGGAGAGAATTCCGCTCCGACGGTTACCTCGATAGGGCCGAATGAAAGGAAACAGTTGCTTCTCTAACAAAAGCCGTCTTAGAATAAAACAAAGCGGATAGTTTTTTTTTTTTAATAAAATTGCGTTAATAACAAAAAAAAACATTGGTGATTCGTAAAATAGGCAATAACTTCAGCTTAACGGAAATAGATGGTAAACGGATGCAAATACATATTTCATTTTTCTGCAGCCCTTAATATTTCGACCTAAAATCCATGTAATGAACCAAATTCCACTGAGAATTTATTCCGAAAAATTAAAATATTGCAACAATGTTCATTACTGGCTTTTATGCAACTTTTTTCAAATGCGAGTTTTAAAAAAATAACAATACAATTTATACTGAAATTATAACAATTTTATTTTATTTACAAGAGCATACGTTGAACACTCTCAGAATACGCAGGTATATTTAATGTTTTTCCTAACGCTACTTTATCCAACCATTCGAACTTTTTCTTACTAGCCTCAGGAACATTTCCAGATTTCAGTGTTGCCCTGTAGAAAAATACCTTTGCTCCCACGCTTTCACCCCTAACTGCACTTGGATATTTATATTTGTAAAATCCACATGGAGCATTGCCATAGAAAGTAACATCCAATTGATCACCACATTGAGCTAAGAGTACTCGTTCAGCGGTTTGGCGCATAGTTTCACCTTCCTCACGCATTCCTTGTGGAAGCAAGAGCAAAGTGTGGTTACCCACTTTTTGTTCAACCAAAAGGTAAAGGGTGTCTTCCAGTCGTCTTTTAACAGATTTTAAATTATTTGTTTTATCATCGGGAGTTTCGCGAGAAGCCAATTGGAATTTCTTTGCCTCTTCTATATATGAATCCTTCAAATCCTGTGCGGTTTGTTTGGATAAAGAATCATCAAAATCTATTTCAACTTCACCTTTTTTTATTAGATCAGCTTGAATCAAATCTTTTTCATGTTTCATTTCATGGTCAGACTTTAAGCTGTTTTCGAATTCCATCTGCCAAAGGAGTTTTTGAAAATTCATTTCGATGGAGTTTAGAGTTTTTGAAACCACAGGTAATCTTTCGACGAGCACACTAGCATAGAGATCCCATTTCTCTTTGGATTGAGGTTGAGTGGAATAGTTAGCTGATCGCGATCTAATATTAACAAGACATATTTGAGAAAGTCGACGGAACATGGTGGTGCTGCTGTTTAATACAAAATATATTCATGTTATTTTTTTATGTTTGTAAAAAATTATAAAATTTATTATTACGTTTAATTTCCAGTAGCGAAAGATTTTTCAGTATGACAGATGCTGACAGTTTGAGCTGACAGGCTGGTTTCGT
This sequence comes from Epistrophella euchroma, assembly GCA_947049315.1. Lineage (NCBI taxonomy): Eukaryota > Metazoa > Arthropoda > Insecta > Diptera > Syrphidae > Epistrophella > Epistrophella euchroma. The sequence continues at coordinate 14,896,582 of OX346247.1, read as the reverse complement.
TGGGTTTCGTTCAAAACGGTTATATGTAAACTGCTCATAGTACAGGGTGCTAGGTCTAGATGATTCCCAAAAAAAAATATAAGCATTAACTACATAGGCCAAAAAAGTGAAAAATTGCAAAAGTGAAAATTTTTGCGAAAGTGTTTCTCACTGGAAAACTTATAAAAATGGTGCATAAAACCAAAATTTTTGTTTCAAAAAAAAATTGTGTATATTCTTTTTCACAAAACAACTGCGATAGCGGGAAAAAAATATTTTTACTTTTGTAATTTTGTAAAACGTGGCCAATGTAGTTAACTCTTACATGCCGCCTCCACAGGCCATGAGCAAAATGGCAGGATTATGACCATGTCTACAAAAATCCAATAAAATAAGGGCCAGTTGTACAAATATTTGATCCGTGGTTCACGAATTTTAACTCACCAATTTCGGTGGATTAACCTGAACCATCAGGCATGTAATTGGCTTTCAGTGCATATTGGAACCTTGAACCATCGTTGAACCTCAGTTAACCCGCCGAAATCGGCGAGTTAAAATTCCTGAACCACGGATCCAGATTTAAACCACGATTATACAACTGGCACTTAATAAAAAAAAAAAAATTGATGGCACAACAGCTCATGAAGAACTAGGGCCTAGTGACTTACAACTCTCAACCATTCCTGTGTGCGTGTCTGCAGGAATGGAGGGGACCTACAGTTTATTGCCGAATCCGAACTGCTAACGAGCGGCACTTTTCTGTGACAGGAGATACTCTTGGAGGATTTGTCAATTCCTCGCAAGAGGCAGTAGCCGTTTTTTCTTTTTATATCAATAGGTGGCGGGGCTGGGGATCAAACCTTAGACCTCCGGCATGACAGTCCATCGCCTAACCATCACGCCACGGCTACTACAAAAAATCCAATGGAGGCACAAAAATCCATGTCCATGTCATGAACATGTCGACGAAAACTAATTTTTGAACAAGACATATGAGCTTTGTTCAAAGCTTGGCCATGAGATTTGACGTTCCATGTGTGTGAAAGAGGTAGAAGTAGTACTGAAAAGAATTTTTGTGTGATTCTCTTGCTCTGACTTATTAGTAGAATTTATCGACTTAACTATCGACATGACATAAAGTGCCCAGTGCGAAAAACAAGCTGATTGTTGATTGGATTGTGGTTTGGATCTTGGGCATCTGTATGTCCTGTGGAGTCGGCGTGTTAACTCGTGAGCGAATATAGTCAAATTTCATCAAATTTGACTTTGAAAGAAAATGAAAGTATATGTAGGATCGAGAACTCGAGTTAGATTAGGGTCAGATTTTCGGCCCCAGACGTTTTTTGTTCATAGATTTGAGAGCTCGATATTGAGTTGAATTGAAATGGTGTTGAGATGTCATAGTCCCCTTTCACGCAAGGCAACTGGAGTTGCTGGCAACAATTAGTTCATTGGCGAGAAGGGCAGGAAGAAAGAAGGGGAAACGAAATCTCCCCGGTCAACAAATTTAGGAGATTTTTTTTACGTTTCTCTTCACACTACGTTTGTAAGGTTGTTTAAAAGGAAAATAAAAAAAATCTCCGGGTTTTTGTTGCTTGCGTTGTGAAAGGTACAAGAGATTGTTACGGAAATTTAAAGAAAACGTCAAAAAAATCTCCAGCATCTAGTATCTTCGTGTGAAAGGGGACATAATGGTGTTTCTCAAATTAACTCCTCAACCGTGCCGAGATTTAGCTAATTCGAAACCGCAGCGAGTGAGTGAGATGAGTCACTTTTCACTGAAAATCGATTTAGCTAGCAAAAGTGAGTGAGTGAGCGAGTGAAATGAAATGTCAGATTACTCGCCGGATATTTCAGCGGTGACTTGGTGTATGTGTTGGTAAATTTACACTTTTGCATTAGTATTTGTTCTTTTCTAAAGGAATTGGTACACATCCTACGCACGTTTGTGAAATGAAATTGCAAGACAACAATGTAGTTAAAAATGTACATATATGTATGCACTAGATTTATTTTTATATAAATATACACATTTAGTACAAAATACTTCATAAACATTTTTTTAATTTGTTTGTTTATATTTTTGTTGTTTATATTGTTCAATTCAATTTTTAAAAAAATTCAGTATCGCCATCGAAAGGAGGACCTCATCGACATACTAGAAAGTTCCAATTACAAAACATTGTAAAAAGATTTAGAAGACACTTTACACTAAAATCACACATTTATTTAGTTTAGTTTTCCAATTTAATCTTTTTTTTTTTTAATTTTGTTGTCTATTTAATTGCTATGATACACTGTTTTTGTTAAATTTAATAAAATTGAAACCTCAAATCACAAAAAAGAAAACAAACCAAAGACAACAAAATAAAATATAGTCTTTGGTTATGACATTTCATGTGTTCGAAACTAAATTCGAAATTACTCATTTCACTTTAATAGCTAAATCACTTTTGCGAGTAAAGTGAGATGAGTCGGTGAGTAAGGCGAGTCATCTCACTTCACTCGCTGAAATAGCTAAATTTCGGCACTGGTTTTTTAGCACAAATTTCGACTCGACTCCGCTCCTGAAGTGGAATCGAGTCGGTTCAAGCTCATTTTAACTCGACAAAGGTTTACAAAGGGTTTAAGTGAGCTTATACCACATGGAAACGTAGTATATTTTGATAATTTGCTTGTATGACAAAATTTGAGAATGCATGCTTGTCAAACCCAAAGCAAATTTTATTTTCAAAGAAGTTCTCAATTTGCACATCGTAAGAAAAAAATGTGAGAATGAGTTTTATTCGTAATAGGGATAATTTAGGTGGATTTGTGAGGTTAATATAATTTTCTACAAATTTGGAAATTTAATTCCATCGATACTTTGATATGTTCTGCCACGGTCAAAGTTCTATGTCGTTTTTCATTTGCAAATAGGGATTTTGATCCCGGATCACGAATTTTCTTGGCAAAAGAAACGCAGATTGGATTTGTTTTTTGTTTGCAAATGTATGTGTGGGATGTCAAATTTAATTTTGTCAAAAATAATTTTAATTTAATAAAGCAAAATATAATTTTGATAGGTAAAGAATCAAAAGCGGAATGCAAATGAAATAGAAAATCACAGAATCACACAAAAGCACAAAATGACGTTTTATAAATAGTGTGTGTGCAAGTGCGTGTTTCATGTAGGTGTAAATCTCTCTTTAATTCGGGATCAGAGATTTTGATCCCGAATTGTCAGGAATTGATTTTTTTAGGTTGAATGTAATGCAAAAACTTGTCCGGGATCAAAATCCCTCACAGGGATCAATTTTTTTTGGCTGAAAGAAAAACGACACTAATGAAAAGTGATGTTTCACAGCATGCTTGACGAATGTGAACAGTCAAACAAATTTGAAAATGTGAACCTCCTATTCTCTACTCCGCAGAAAGGTACTTTTTCATGTAGAAGTTTTCATCCCTGGATGGAATACCAAAACAACTGCTTTTTTGTTTTTAGCTTGGTGGCGCTTGGTGGTACTTTTCGTTTTTGTCTTGAGTTTCGTAAAATCTACAACTTCAGAATATCAGAACAAAACTGCAGCCGCTTTCTTTTTTTACTTAGATCAACAAATTTATTTATAAAAATCTATATAAATTTAAAAAATAAAAGTGATTTGAATAATTCCAAATCTTTGGACAATGGGATGTACTGAGAGTAGGGATAGTGAAGGAAACACCCGTCCCAAGTACAGGGTGTGTACCGATACTTTTTGGCTTGGTTTGTTCATTGTCTTCTGGCTTTTTCTGGTAAGTTTATGTATTATCTTGATCAAATCATTATTGCTCACTAGGGAAATTCTAATTATGTTAATTAAATTTAAAAAAGAAAAAATATTTGAGCTAGTCACAGAGTAGGGATCTAATTAGGTCGAATAAAAGTAACTTATGACTTCTAGGCTTTAATATAATTATGACTCGACTTTGAAAAATTCGTGTGTGAGGCGGTCATAAAGATGAAGAGACATTAACGAAAACTGACTAAGTATGTACCTATCAAACGTTGTTCTGGTATATTCAATGCGAATTCTAATGTTAATTATGTCCAAATATTCGCCGGATGATAAATAGCCTAGAAATAGACCCGGACTCAAGGGTACCTATTTGAACATTGATACATTTTTTGGAAATCACTAGACTTATAACAATATCAAACAAATAATGTAGGTAGGTAAGTTTATAGTTGGAACTTGCATACATACATACAAAAGAATAAATAAATTATTAAAATGATCTCATTCCATTTTCTCACAGAAAACAAGTAGGTAGTACCTATGTATATTATCTATCCTCATGCATAGTTAATGTTTATTTCGATTACTTTCTTTTCACCTACAGATTGTGATAGCAATATTTTCATTTGTTTATGGCAATCCGATACGCATTATCAATGGCTTTGATTCGTTTGGTAATACATGTGGCCTTAAAACCAACGAACACTTCAAGGAATTTCCGCTATCCGGCATGGATACATCAAACAAACCCGACTTGTTCTTTTTCGATGTGAAGGAATTACGTAAATCGCTGAAAATTTGTGTAAATCACTGTCCAAAGAGAAAAATTAGCAACGCCAATGAGCTATACAATTATTACAAGGATGAAAAAACTCAGCTCTGTCGATATGACTTTGATATGAGTATTCTTAGTCAGAATTTGCCAAGCGATAAGAATTATTTTAATATTTTGGGTCCATGTCCACCGCTTCCCATTATAGAAAGGTAATGTAAAACAATGCTACATATTTATTTTTGATCAGCTTTTCTCAAAATAAATATTATCCAATAAATATTTATACAAAACAAATCATCTAACATAAAATGCATTCTAATCTTTCTTTGCAGCTCTCCAGTGCTTCATAGATGTGTTCCTAAGGGCAGTGTTGATTACACAAAAGAAATCTATAGTCTTTTGAATACCTGGGATGTTGCTCAACAATTTCTTGGTGATATCTACTCTACATGGCACTACATAGCTATATTATGTGGCTTTGCATTAAGTAAGTCTCAACCAAAAACACTATAATCGTGTTTTATTCCACGCGTATAAACAGATTTCGTATGTCAAATACGACAACAAATTAGCTAAACTACTTATGTAGATGATAATGTAAGAAAATGCGAAGAATTTATGAAAGTCAAAAAATAACGTGTTTCAGAAATAATCTCTTAGACAAAAGTTTAATAACAAATCAATTGAATTTGAAGCAAAAAAAAAAAAAAATAGTAGGTATAATACCATAAGCAACTTAACTATAAAGGTTATTGTTAGCCTAGATGTTATTTCTTCATAGGTATTCCCTTATCCTGGATAGTAAATGTATTCAAGTTAAGAACATACACCTTGACAAATATCCATTTTTAAACTGCTCAACGACATAATCCTTGACAGACAATTAATACCTTAGGTAGGTATGTATATTTTATAAATACATTTTTTTTGTCTACGCAGATATAAATTAGAAAAACGCATCTCATATATGTAGCTACAATAAGCTTATGTTTGATACTTTACTCGAAAGTGTAAAAACAATGTTTTAAGTGTTTTGCCAATTTTTTGTGATTCTGTACAAAAATATAAATGAAATACCCCAAAAATTATTGTTTTGCATAAAATCTATTATGGCAGGGTGTAATCTCTTTCTGAAGATAAATATTTATCGTAATCAGGTGCCACCTTGATTAAGGTGAATTTAATATTCAAACGTTCTTACCAGTTTCGATCAGTTAAATTTTACAAATTTTAATTTTATTTGTCGGTTTGTACAAACTTCCGAGTTTTCGAAAATCCAAACATATTTATAAAAAGATATGCATACAAAATGTTTGACCTTACTTACTTAACTTTTTTTACATACTAAAGATTAGAATGTTTGTTAGTGTGTGGAAAAAAAAATATATCTTCCTAACATTGTCATTGTTTTATTTTACAGTTCTTTCTATTGTTCTTGTTATCATGATGCATTGGCTAACTAGAATCGTATCATGGTTGATTTGTATTCTTGTGATTGTGGCTAGTACAGCACTGTGTGGTATTCTTTGGTATGCCTACTACAATATCAAACACAAGACCGATCTAAAAGTTCATTATTCTATGCTGGAGGAGTTCATAAGGAACGAACAGGCTGTCTTTGTTCTAGCTATTCTTGCGACCATTACTATGGTTGTCCTGATTGTTATTGTATATTTCCTGAAAAACAAACTTGGCGGACTTGCAGCGCTTTTCGAAGAAGCCGGAGTTTGTATGCTGGAGTTACCAGGTTTATTGATTGCTCCATTGATTGCTTTCATTGTGCTCATGGCATTTTTAACGTTTTGGATTTACGTGGTTATGTGTATTGCAACGGCGAATTTACCTGAAAGTAGGTTGTTGGATCCAAATGCGAATGTCATAGATCACAATATAACTCTGGAAGGTGGGAAAAGCAACTCCCAAGACGACTATAAATGTGAGTGTTTAGTTAAAAAAAAAAAAAAAACAACAGTCTGTATTTAAAATGAAGTATGTACTCATTACAAGACTTTATATATTATTAGCATCAGGATAGATTTAATTGAATACATGTTTTACTCCCTAGCACTCCTCAAAATTGAGTACTTTGAAGCGAAATGGATTCGTAGTATGTTCTGGGTTTATATTGTAGGCCTTATATGGACAACCGAATTTATATTTGCCTGTCAACAATTTGCCTTAGCTGCAGCTGTTGCTTATTGGTACTTTAGAAAGCCTACAAATTCACCAACGTGGTATGCAATTGGAAAACTATTGAAGTATCATTTGGGTACTGTGGCAAAAGGATCATTCATCATTACAATTTTTAAAATTCCAAGACTAATTTTAACTTACCTTTATACAAAGTAAGTTTATTTATCAGTAAAAACAAATCTTTATGACCAAATATGTTATTTTTTGTAGATTAAAAAAAGCTGAAGATAAGGGATCTGAATGTGCTACATGTTGCCTCAAATGTTGTATCTGTGGTTTTTGGCTTCTTGAAAAATTCATTCGTTTCTTAAATCACAATGCTTATACTGTAGTGGCAATTGAGTCTATAAATTTCTGCCCTGCTGCTGGAATTGTAAGAATAATTACATACATATGAAATTATTCTAAAATAACTACTAATCACGAGTTCAACATTTTTTTAAACTTCTAGGCATGGAATGCAATGGCAACGAACGTCATTCAAGTTGCAACCATCAACAGCGTTGGAGACTTCGTACTGTTTTTAGGCAAATTGGTTGTTGCAGCTTTAACATCCCTTGTTGCAATTATTATGCTCAAAGATCGCACTGATTTAAATTTCTACATTGCACCAGTTATTATTACCGCCGTGTTTTCGTTCTTCATTGCGCACATCATTTTGTCATTATTTGAGGTAAGTTTTTTTTTCTCAATTAAAGCTCCCTAAACAAATTTTATTAATTTTGGTAGATGGTTGTGGATACCCTGTTCCTGTGCGTTTGTGAGGATAAAACAATTAATGGTCGCGGTGGTCGTTGGGCACAAGGTAATCTTGCTAAACTGTTGGGCGAAGAACCCGTTGGACCAGAAGAAGCCCCCATTCAAGTTGTTGAAATGACACCAATTAATAAGCAGCCATTTAGCTCGATGACGACAGTTCCAAATTTATAGGAACTTTTAGCAGTTTAATTTTTTTTTTAAATTGACTCATCCCAGTTGTTAGTCAACAAGTAATTTTACAGGGTGATTCACATAAGAAAAGAGGGACGATTAATTTGTAATCATTTTTTTAATAATTAGCCTCATTCTATTCCATTCCTGACCATTAAGAGCTGCTACTTTTTTTTTTTAGTTATGTTTCCTGGAATTTTATTATTGGCCACTATCGAGAATTTCGAGGGGAATTTTGTTTCCCTCGCAATGAGGATAATAGTATTTATAATTTATCGTGACCCAGCCTTATAGAGGCTTTTTTGGGTTATCCATCCATTGTTCAACTGATTTTTTTTTACAATTTTTATATTTATATAAAGTATATGTATGTATCTAAATGTTTAAGCACAAAATAATGAAATACACGAAACGTACAATTAGCTTTCATGTTTGTATATAACTATATATTGATGGTTATTTTCTCGAACAAATTTATAATAATACTTATTTATACAAAAAAATACAAATTATTTGAAAAAAGTATTTATTCTTTAAAATAGGCTGTTTCATTTTTAATGTCAAGGGGAATGTTTTTTTTTTTTTTTTGCGTGATGATATTTTCATAAAAGCTCAACTAATTGTAATGTGAAAAATAATCAACCCATTCAGAACTCATTCACGCTTTCGAAGGGAGAATTCGGAAAAAAAATTAATTTTTTTTTTTTTTAATCTGGCTTAATTTCAGGGAGTCTACTTCTAGTTTTTCAGAAAATTGAAAGTATCAAAATCTACTTTATTAGGTAGGTACTTAAGTGAAACAGGGGAATCTTGGGAGCAATATAAACGACGCGGTTGGAAATCAAATAAATAGGAACTTATTTTTATAAATAAATCTTTTTAATGTCGAATTCCTTTTACCAAAAAAAATCGATTTTTTTCTGAACAGAATCGATTTTTTTCTTCTTAAACAAGAGATTTGTCCAAAAAAGTCAATTTTTTCTCCTAAACAAATCGATTTTTTTTTTTAAAGGAATACGACATAAGTTAACCAAAGGTAAACTAAACATGTAAATAAATAGAATACTCTGCCAGTTTTCGAACACTTTTTTACTCTAACAGCCATATAATTAATTCAGCAACTTAAATCCAAGTACCATCATATGTACTCGTTATACCAGGATGATTTGAATTAATTTAAACACACTTGCAGGGAGCAGTTAAAGAAGCAAGCTACAAAAAAGTAGAAACCTAATTACAAATATAAAATTATTGATATTACTCAGCTTTTAAATGCGTTTTCATTTAAGTTTAAACAGTTTAACATGTGTTTTACTTATTTTTAATCCACTGAGTTTGATCCTATTTTTTTAGTGAATATTATGAACATATGAAAGTGTAAATTTTTGGGTTCAAAAAATGCGGATTACATCGACGGTTATAAAGTTAATTTAAACCCAAATTATAGCTGAAGTTGCTTTGGTTTTGCAAAGCAACAATCTTTTATCAATTAGGTAGATCAACAGGTTGATAAAATTAGGGAAAATTCAAATTTTGTACAATTTTTTTCTCACTTTTTTTATGTTCTTTTGACAACTTGCCCGTCACAAAATGTTGAATTAAAAATTAAATTTCGTTTTTAAAATATCGAATTTTCAAAAAAAAATTATGAATTTTTTTTTTTTAAATCCAAAATTTGTTTTTTTTTTAAATTTTGATATGCAGTATGACTTCAACTTTCGAGAAGCTTTTGTATAAAAAATTTAATTTTAATCGGTTACACGCACATAATGAGATAGTCCAAAATAAAAGAAAATGGAGGTACGTTAGTAATAGCTAACTGTAAATTTTGTTTTTGTCAAATCATAGACCATATTAATATTAGTATTTAGAACAATTTAAATCAAAATCCAAGTATACAACTTCATCATTTAATCAAAATCGTAGGAGTCGTTTTCGAAAAAAAATTATATATTCTGTAATGGTTTTTTTTTTAGAAGGAACCTTTAATTTTGACTATAAGAAAAAGTTTTATTCAAAATATTTTAGAGAATGTTAAAAAACCGCTTGTTACCAAGTTTCATAAAAAACAATCAAGACGTTTTCGAAATATTTGATTTTCAAAACAAAAAAAAAATTAAAAATCCAAAAAATATTTTTTTGAAAATTTTGGTATACAATACAATTTAAATTTTTCAGAAGATTCTCAATAAAAAAAATATCAAAATCAGCTTATTCCTTTTTGAGAAAAACGATTTAAATCAGTAATAAAATTTTTGAGAAAAATAAGATTTTATACCAAGTTTAATTAAAATCGGCCCATGGGTTTAGGCTGTAGACGAGTATACAGACAGACGGACGGAATTGCGAAACCCACTTTTTTCGTCTTCCCTATCATCGTAATGTCAAGTTTGATCAAAATCTTGAGTTAATTTTTTTTACGAATCCAAAACTACTATATAGCAAGTTAAAAAGGTATTAGTCCATTGAAATGTTACGAACCTTGCTTTTTTTTATGGATTTCTAATGAGTGTAAAAACGATTCTTCGGGGCCTAAAGCCCTCATTTGGCTGCCATTTTGAAAAAAAAAAGGTCTGTAAAATTTTCTTCAAGATATCTTTGTGGTTTTTCTTTCAGCCAAAAAAAAATCCCTGCCAGGGATTTTGATCCCGGACAAGTTTTGCATTTCTTTAAACCAAAAAAAATCAATCCCTGACAATTCGGGGCCAAAATCTCTGATCCCTAATTAAAGAGGGATTTACACCTACATGAAACACGCACTTGCACACACACTATTTATAAATCGTCATTTTGTGTTTTTTTATGATTCTGTGATTTTCTTTTTCATTTGCATTCCGTTTTTGATTCTTTGTCTATCAAAATTATTTTTTGCTTTATTAATAAAAATTGTTTTTGACAAAATTAAATTTGAAATCCCACATACACATTTGCAAACAAAAAACAAATCCAATCTGCGTTTCTTTTGCCAAGAAAATTCGTGATCCGGGATCAAAATCCCTATTTGCAAAAGAAAAACGACATTAAGAACCATGCATCGCACAAACAAAATTTTAGCAGATTTGTCTAGAAAATTAAATACTATACAATTTATATTAATAGTATGTGAACTGAACGAAATTGCGCATTTTTGGATTACTTTTCCGAAATCATCTTCAAAATTGCACACTTTCCCATACAATGACGCAATTTCAAAATCATCTCAAATCACCTCAATTTCAATGAAATTGCGAACAAAATCGCGTTTCATAACAGTTAACAATTAGTTCACAATAATGCTACTGTTTTTTTTTCTTTTTTTTATGTTCTTTTGACAACTTGCCCGTCACAAAATATATCGCAATGATGTGAGCGGATTTTAATCGTACCTTTATCGCACGGTAAGGCTATCGTGATCGCCGGCACCATCGCTTTAGGTTCGTGCAGAGAAGCTGTCCCAAACTAATGCGAATCATTCGGAGCAACGAAACTTTCACCTTTCTAAGTTTTCTTGTTATTTTCTTTCTTCTTTCTAAATTTATTTACGATTAAATGACTGTGGTCACAGATTCGCACCGGTTTGGGAGAGCCTAGCCTACGCGATATGGAGCAGAGTTCGCCATAATTTCTGAACGAGGCCATTTTTTTTTTTATGAAAACGCTGGATGGTTTGATGAAAGCTGAGCTGACAGCTGACGCTGAGTGCCGTGTATATCCCGCCGTTGCTGTCGAGAACTTGGAATCTTTTTTGTACCAATTTTTGTGAATTTTGCATTTTTTTCCTTTTTTGTGTATGAAGATGTTCACTACAGACTTAAATAAATCTCAAATGTTTGAGAAAATTCGCTCCAGTTTGCCAATTGATGCTGGTATAACTCAAAACTTGTTAGAATGTAAAGATGATTTGCTCTATGCTTGGGATAGTGCCGATTCGTGTATCTTAGTTATAAACTGGAGATTAGCAAATCTAAAGGGATTCAGTGAGGTAAAACACCAAATTCTGATCCCATCTACACCTCAGACCTTTAAAGTGGAACGAGTGGTGGCTTCAATCGAAGGGTCTCTTATTGCATTATCTGGACCACATGGGCTTAAAGTGCTTGAACTCCCGCGGCGCTGGGGATCAGATGGCCAATTCATGGACGGAAAGAACACTATCACTTGCAGATCTAACAACATAGATGATCATTTCTTCAGCAATAATCCTCATATAGAAATTCGTCAAGTACGTTGGCATCCAGCATCACCTACCGACTCACATCTTCTTGTATTGTTGTCGGATAACACTATTCGAGTCTACGATAGCTTCATTTTACGACACGTATGGCAAGTTGGTCCCCCTCATATAGGGCAGATGCACAATGCTAATAATAATACATCGACCAAACTACCTTCACCCCATTTCTTAGGTGAACAAAGTGTTGATTTTGATATTGGCCAAGCAGTGACTTCATATTCAGATGCAACATTTTCCAATCATAACATATCTAAGTGTGAAGAACAAGATGTGAACAATAGACGAAATAGTATCAACAAGGATTCGGTTTCAGGAAATGATTCAGCTGGTAAAGTAAACAGTGAAAAAGTCGAATGGCCAATTGTAATTTTAAGAGAGAACGGCAATATTTACGTATTATGTACTGGAATTGATAGTGAAAAACCACGACTTCAAGGCCCTTTAACCATACGACCCCAAACTAATGACAACTACGGAAATGACTCGTGTTCCATTCTTCTTATTTCATCGCTGCCACCTACGATTGTCATAGCGGAATCAACTGGTAAGCTACATCATGCATTATTGATGCAAGCAGAAGAACACGAATTGTCTTTCAACGAGGTTGACACTGGTCTCACAATCCATCCTTCTGAATGGACTTTGGTAGTTTTAGAAACTATTGAACTAGAACTGGGAATAGCAGATAAAATACAAGAGACAAATGCTTCATACTCATGCCCCCTTCATCTTAAAAGAGATCCTGTTAACGAAATGCGTTATTTTGCCTACCACAACACTGGACTTCATGTTGTTACTGTCAATTTTATTGCTGAATTGGAGATGTATTTAGACGCAGATATAATTTCAGATACACCACCACTTTCTAATCGGTCACGTGCGGAATATCTTGTTTGTACTAAGATCAGCACCGGAACTAAGATCAACGCAGTTCTTGGATTTGTTCTTTTGCAAATGCCATCAGGAATCGTTTTACTTTTGTCAAGTGGCGAGGTAATAAGCTTAAATTTGGTTATAGATACAAAATTGCTCATGGACCCAACATCAGAAATTGAGTCTAAATTCAGTAAAGACCGCAGAATTTCTTCCATGGACAACTCTTTGGGTATTTCATTTGTAGAACATATTCAAAATATACTCAAGCGTACTGTTACACAACCTATTATGTCACTTGACAAATCAACTCAACCCAAACCCCAAGAGTCTTATGAACTTCTTACTCAAACAATAGAAGTTCTTCGGACACAGTACATGAAAAAGCATGAAATTGTGCGTGGTGAGTTCTTGCAAAAATGTAATTCTATTAAACTCCGAAAAGAGCAGCAGAGAAAAGAAATCGAATATTTGGAAAGACAAAAGGATTCTATTCGAGAAAATGCTCATAGATTGGCTGAGCGGTTTGAAGAAATCAGTGAAACACAGGACTTGCTTTCGAAGAAATGCCAGAGTTGGATTAAACAGGCTAATACATATCTTCCGAGTAATGCTCAATCTGAAAAAGAACTCGTTGAAGAGGTTGAAAAAATAAACAAAATAACTAAAAGCATTGCAAATTTCCCCCAAAAAGCTAAAGAGAATATCAACAGACATTACTATCACACTCAAAAGTACTTTGAAAACAATAAAAATAAATCATATGATCTCCCAGAAAAACAGGAAACAACTATAAAGGAAATTCTTATGCAGATGATGGGTGAAATTGAAGGCCAAATAAAAGAAGTCAAACGGATAAACAACATCCTCAACTTGTAAAGGAATTCCTTTTGATTTTGCTTATATGTAATACGTAAATTAAAAACAAAAACAAAATATGTTTTAATTTTTGTATTGTAATGATTAAAAAGTAGTAGTAGCAATGATTATAAGTTTACCTATATATGTATGTTTTTTTTTTTAACAGAATGTCTGAACAAGAATACATTTAAATAAAAATTATATTTTATAATTCATTCTTATTTAATGGGTGTTTTTGAAGATAGCAATTTGTCAGTTTGTATTTCAAGAGGGCTCAGCGGAGTCAGCAAAATTTCCTCCCATGCACTCAAGTGAACAAACAAACAAATTATCGCAATACTGTGAAGCTGTAGCTGTAGATAGAAATGAGTGGTGTAGAAGTTGGGCATACTCTTTTCGAAATTCAAAGTTAATTTAATATACATTTTGCAGTGTTGGCGAATTTGAAATTTATCAATTTAATCAGAATAAACATTCAAAGTCCTGTTTGGTAACGTGAAAGTTCTTGTATATTTTCACAATTTGCTGTCAAAAAAACCCAGTTTGGACACAGTAAAAATGTCGTATTTCTCAAACAACATAAAATATCCCGATAAAGAATTTTATTCTTGATGGATATATTCCGAACATACAAACAGCCAAACAAAAATCTTGAAATATTGCTCAGAATAATAAACGACATTTTGACGCTCTGGGGAAAAAGTGTTGAGCCTTTAAGATGTCATTATCCTTAATGGTACTTGTTGCTAAATAACATTAAACTAACTATCAATAATTGTGCTAAGTAAATGGGCGAAATTCTATCTTACCTTTTTGTATTTTTACTTTAACAAAAAAAAAAAAAAAACAATTTCGTCATATTTCGGTTACCACTATTTATTTGAATAAAATACAATTCTTTTATTTACGCATCAATTTTTGTTGCGTTCTTCTTTGAGGGTTTTCCTTTGCCTTTTTTCATTTCAATCACTTTTTGTGCACGCTTAAATTGTTTTTCCTTGATTTTCTGTTCCAATTTAGCTTTAATAGGTTTTTTTTCTGTAGATTTTTCTTTCTGTTTTGCTGTAAAAAAAACGGGAAATTTTTAAATAAGTTTTTATTTTAAATATTAATTCCAGATTTTGTTTTAGTGTACATAAAATATACATAATGTACATGTATGTAAAAGCGATTATATGTATAACTATAAGTAAGTATTCCTTTTTTTTCCGGTCTTTATTTTGAACCGTTCCTTAACTTCCTGATTTCGACGGATTAACTGAGGTTTAACGCTGGTTCAAGCATGTAATTTGCTTTTATCACATCTTGATTTTTGAACCATAGTTAAACTTAATTTAATCTTCCGAATTGTTGAACAAGGGTCGATATTTGAACCACGTTTATACAACTGGCCCTTATAAGCTTATTTATAAGAGTCTCAGTCGTATTTATTAGACAAGTTAGACAAGTTAGCTTTATTTAATAAAGAAATAGTGCATTAGTCAAGGTTTAGAAAAATCGATTCAGTTGTCTGAAATCAGATAACTTTAGACAACAATTAAAAATGTTTATTTATAACTTATAAGCCTGTCCAAAGTAAGACAACGTTGTTAAAAACGACTGACTATATATGATAGTATCTATTTTTGTCTTGTTAAAAAATAAATGTAATAAATTTGAAATAGCTAGGATTGCTGAGATCTGTAAGATCTCAGTTCTAAGTTACTAATGATAGAAATAAATCTATGACAAACTAGTCAGGTCAACTTTATTATTTTATAAACAAATTTACAATTCGTAACTAGAACAGAACCCTCACGTTGTAAATACTGGAATGTTTTGCGGTTTCGAGTTTAATAACTAGTTGATAAACTTGTCCGAGTTTTAGTAAAAATTTATTTCTTTAGTTTGTCAATTTCGGTGTGGTTGTATAAGTAAATGAACGGGTTTATATCTTCGCTCACCATTTTCAGGAACAGGAGCGATTTTTAAGTTTTAAAAAAAATGGATAGTATAATTAATCTTACCTGCCAGTACTTTAGCAGTTGCAACTGCATCCTTCACGGCAAACAAATCATCGTAATCATCACCTTCATAAGCATGCATAGGACGTGTTGCTTCATGGCGAACTTTTTGTTCAACTCTGCTTACGTATTTCTCGCTGGATGCCTTTTTCAACGATTGCCTCTGCTTGGACGGACTGACATAGTCCGGATTTTCCCATATCGCGTTGCCAGTGAAAGAACCTTCGAATATTTTCACCGGGTTCAATACAAAACGTGGTCCCACTTCTGCCAATCCACCGTCTTCGGAGAGAATTTGGAAATTCCTAAACCAAATCCGGTTATCGAGGAATGTGAATGTGTAAACATGGTCAATGAATGGCTGACTCTTAGGATGGTGATTAGGAACTCCAAAAGTCTGAATAAGGAGTTCCTTCAACAGGGACAAATGTGGAATATCATCAAATTTCTGATCAAATGAGAGCAATGGTCGCGAGCCACGCAAACAATTACCAGTCATTTTCAACTCTCCCATTGTGTGTATGTTCTCAACGAGGAATTTTGCCGATGGACCCTTTGGGATATTTGATAGCCACATGTATAAGTCTCGTTTTCGTCTGCCTTCGAAGAGAATGGCTCTATTGCAATGCTTCATTTCACACATTTCATTAACAAGTGACAACGTTTTGGAGCGTTCCATTTTAGACTCCGGTCTGTGGTGAGGCATAAGAGTTTTGATGTCGGCCATTAAGTGGCGATCCCTGTGATTTATGCCCCGAGCGGCAAAAACTAAAACACGTTGTTTGTTTGTCCATTTTTCCTTAAATAATTAAAAATAGTTTTAAAACTATAAATATAGTACTTATTTTGGTCTTACCTTTTTGGGAATTGGGTCATCAGATAATCTTTTTGATGGAAGTGGTGGATTTTCATCTTTAGGTATTTCAACCGGAACTACTTTAGGTTTTTTCTTTATAAATTTACGGCCCATTTAAATCGATTTATTTAATTTATAATTAAAATTTGTGAATTTATTGTAGATACTACACGTGTTCCGCACACCGAAAACAAAACTGTGTAGGGTGATGTTAGGTGACAGTTGGGTGACAGTAGCCAGGGCTTACAGCTGTCATCGCATTTATGCGTTTCGGGCCTCAGATTTTATATCGAGTTCCATGCAACCAAAAAATCGGTTCTGTTTAGAATAGATCAATTATGGCGATTTCCATGCAACAAAAAAATCGGTTCTGCTTAGCAAGATTTACACGGATTTGCACGGATTTGCACACACACTACGAAGATTTGACATTTCTCAGGAGTTAAAAGTTTTTTGCCGCAGTGTTTACAAATATTCACAGTGTTTGTCGTGTATTTAAATAGATTTAAAACAAAAATATCTATAAAAATGTGTTTTATTTATCAAATAAGTGTGGATAATGAATTAATAGTGATCAACAGGTTTAATTAACTGTGAAATTAAGTGCCCAAAGTCCACTCATCCCAGCTTGCCGATGCGTTCCTTGATTGATGAGTTTAGTGTTGGAATTTGTTTTTTTTTTTCTACTTGTATGAATGCACAACTATTTTCGTTTTATTTTGCAACCAATCTCTGATATATATTCGCTTTAATCGTACAAAACCACACGCAAAACTGAGTACACTTTAAATAATTGTTTAACACTTTGTGCGTGCAATAATTGTTTACCTTTTTGCTTCAAAACTGCTGTCAAACGGTACACACACAATTACAAAAAAAAAATCGAATTTTTTACAGATTCCTTGCAGCTAAAAAAAAAGAATCGATTTGAAATGTTGCATGGAATTCGACATTAGTTTAGAAAAAAAAATCGATTTCTCTAGACAAATGAAATGTTTAAGCGGGGTATACATTAGCGATCACGTATGACAGTTTTGCTCACGACTGATAGTTACTACGTTTCCATGTGGTATTTAAGCGAGCTTGAAGCTCACTTAGACCCTTTGTATACCTGCATCGAGTTGAAATGAGCTTGAACCGACTCGATTCCACTTTACGAGTCGAGTCGAAATTTGTGCTAAAAAACCTGGGTTGAGGAGTTAACTTGAGAAACACCATATGTCATCTCGACACCATTTCAACTCAACTCAATATCGAGCTCTCAAATCTGTGAACGAAAAACCTGGGTCGAAAATCCGACACAAATTCAACTCGAGCTCTCGGTCCTGAATATAAACGTAGTAAGTGTGTACACTCTGTTTAATGACGGTGTTCACATTGGACTCAGATTCACGATTTTTTTTGGCATAAGTCAGTCAGCTCGTGTTCAGACACACACGACCGATTCACTCTGACGTTCAGTAGTCTTTAAAATAAAACACAAATTTTTATTCGCCGGAGAATTTAACTAGAAATTTTTCAATCACAAAATTAATATTTCACTAATGTCGAATTCCATGCAACATTTCAAATCGATTCTTTTTTTTTAGCTGCAAGGAATCTGTAAAAAATTCGATTTTTTTTTGTAATTGTGTGTGTACCGATTGACAGCAGTTTTGAAGCAAAAAGGTAAACAATTATTGCACGCACAAAGTGTTAAACAATTATTTAAAGTGCACTCAGTTTTGCGTGTGGTTTTGTACGATTAAAGCAAATATATATCAGAGATTGGTTGCAAAATAAAACGAAAATAGTTGTGCGTTCACACAAGTAGAAAAAAAAAACAAATTCCAACACTAAACTCATCAATCAAGCAACGCATCGGCAAGCTGGGATGAATGGACTTTGGGCACTTAATTTCACAGTTAATTAAACCTGTTGATCACTTTTAATTCATTATCCACACTTATTTGATAAAAAAAACACATTTTTATAGATATTTTTGTGTTAAATCTATTTAACACACGACAAACACGTGAATATTTGTAAACACTGCGGCAAAAAACTTTTAACTCCTGAGAAATGTCAAATCTTCGTAGTGTGTGTGCAAATCCGTGTAAATCTTGCTAAAAACGAAAGATTTCATTTGTCTAGAAAATTCGATTTTTTCTTCTAAACAAATCGATTTTTTTCTAAGCAGAACCGATTTTTTTGTTGCATGGAAATCGCCATAAAAAAATATATTTCCAATTGAAACAACTTCGATTCTGTAGTATTTAAGTGCCAAACAAAAACTAAATACTAACAAAACACATGTCACAAAAGGAAACGTCAAAAAAAATCCACAAATTTTTAAAAAATTTAAAAAATCCTGCCTCACTTGCCTGTCTCTTTCTCACCACAGAGTGGGAACGAGAAAAAGTATATAGACGTCAAAAAAAATCCAAGGAGTAAGTCCAATGTGAACACCGTCAATAATGGTTTGTCAGGCAAACTCCAGACAAGCTCATGCTCACAAAATTTTTTGATACTAGAGTGGCGTACACATACGATCACGTATGACAGTCGACTGACCGTCAGTCAATATCAAAAAGGAATTTGTCACGAAAAATCGATTTTTTTTCTTCTAAAAAAATCGAATTTTTTGTTAAAAGAATTCGTTATTTGACACACCCCATTTAAAATCCCTCTGGCGTTGAAATTATTCCTGAGAAAAAAAATTTAATAGATGATTACATATTTAAAGATATCTGTGGCCCGGATTGCGGATGTCAGTCGAATTCATGTGTCTTGAAATACCCGAATATCAACTTGTCGGGTGAGCACATAGGCACCAGAATGTCTGTTGTGGGAGCTTAAATGTTCCATCCTAAAAATTTCCACAGGCTTTGGTATGCATGCTTCCTGTAACTTGCTTAGGGCAACAGGGATACTAGCAATCGATGGAGAAAATTTGAACAACTGCTTCAGTTTCCCGAAAAAAGTGGTGTACAACTGTGTATGGGGCATTTAAGCACTCGGGCGCCGATATGATGTCTCTCAAGTTAACTCCTTAGCCAACGGTTTTGTAGTCAACTATTACACGGTGCCTCAAAAGTCATGACTAGTCTATCACACGTTTTGAAAATTAAAAAAATCGTTTTTGGGCTATTTTCGATTCGAGGTCATGTTATAACACGAGCTGTCGCGCCACCAAATTTAATATAATTTGTAACGGTTTCGAATTTAAAATTCTATTTAAATCTCTTCTGTCCCTTTTTCTCCGAGAAATCTTAAGTCAAGGGTTGAGTATATTTCAACATTAATATACAAAAAAAAAAAACAATATTTCAGTTTTTTTGGCTTCAAAAAATTCAATTATTCTTAAAATATAGTTATACTATAAAATAAAAATAATATGAGGGTTTTATACTGTAATCCTATTAGGCTAGATTCACAGTAGCCTTATTGCGAGTTTCGCCCGAACACCATTTCACCCGGAAAATTGTTTCGCCTATTGTGAGTTTCACCCGAAAAATATTTCTTGTCTTCTTTTGAACATTTATTTCAGTCGAAATGTAATGCCATTCACAGCTTTATTTCTAACGTATTTTCAGTAGCCTGACGAGAGAAAATTTATGCTGAAACTGTAAATTTCATTCAGGAGAAACTCAGCTTTTAAAATTCCGGGTGAACAAGAACTTTTATGGTGAAATATTGTTCGGATGAAACTCACAATAAGGCTGATTTTATAATGCATATACCAATCTCGATACGATAAAATATTCTTACACATTCTAGATGCGCTCGTTTTTTTATATGCAAATATTTTATCGTATCGAGATTTGTATCGTTATCGGCACTATAATGTGAATCTGGCCTTATTCCTTTATTATAAATGTGAAAGTTTGTTTGTTTTTTATTCTCCATTAACTCAATAGATACGGAAGCAAATGTAATGAAAATTGCACGACCTTCAAACAGGACGATGGGCATTAGCTATTTTATTTTATTTTCAAACTGCCTTCTATACCAATTTACAAAAAAACAAAACCATGCGCTAGAGATACATGTCTGAGAACGAAAGAACACATACAAACTATTACAGCCCTATTCTGCAATTCGATCGAAACTTTTGATTCACGTGAAAGTTTTGTTCAATTTGCCTTAAATTATCTTTTTAAATCTTCAATCTTTAGAGCGCAAATCTTAACTGATATTAAGTTTTCAAATTCTTAAAAGAATATAATTGTTTAAATCCAGTTTTGATCGAAATTTATATAAAATTTGAAGCAATTATTTCTCTCCGACGGATAGCAGAATACTGACTTTCACGTGACTGTTTAGCAGAATGGGGCTGTAAATAAAAAAAATGCGTTTGATCACTAATTTTAGATTGATTTCAAAGATCAAATTCAATTTTCTCGCTCACAGGCGACTCTGGAGCATGTTTAGTTTTTCACTTTTCGCCACTTTACACCTTGAATGTAGTCAAGCCTCCATTCTTTTGACACGACACGTTATTGGCACATAAGAGGGCGATATGTATTGTATGATCTTATGGCTAACATGATTGATAGAAACTATGTGTACATAATTTATTTAATTTAACATTTTTATTTTTAAATAGTATTTAGCTTTTAGAAAGAGTTCTCATTTTTTTTTAAATAAAATTGTACATCATGTCTAACACATAAATAATCCTTTTATGGACTATATTTATTTCTTTTGTTTATTTTTAAATAAGGCAAATTAAAACACATAGGAAGGAGTCTTTTAATTTGTTTTTTTTTTTTTTGTTTTTCATAATTTTTTGGGTTATACAGTTATATAGATATTCTATTTATAAGTTAAAACTATTTCATAAGCTTACATAATGCTTAGGAAATACTTTCTCTTTAAATTTAAGTCCTGCTTTCCACTACTTCTATTAATAAATCCTATGTGTTTTCTATCTCATACGTCTATCTTTTTTATATAATCGATTGATCATCAGTATTAGTTTTTTGTTTTGTTTAATATATTTGTCCAGTGTTGCCAGCAATTTTATCCAGCAGATACTTAGAGAAACTAATAACCAGTATTAGTTAGTTCTGCCGGACAGCAACAATTATGCTTAATGTTTTTGTTGTTTTGGGCGAAAATGTGTAGAATAAGTTATCTGCTATGGTAAAACATTTTAGTTTTTCGCTCCCCAAAGCCCAGGCGTCATCGTATAAAAATTAAATAAATCACAAAAGCACTTTTTTGGAATTCCCATCATGGAATTGCGTCTCTGAATTAAAAAAACACTTTTTTCTTCTTCTTCTAAATGAAATTGAAACAAAAAAAGAAATAGTACCTATAATACAAATGAAAACAATTAATATCCTTGTTGGAGGACACTTCGCACACAGTACAAGACCTCTGTTGACGTTGGTAATTCTTAAGCAGCGCAATTATCCGCAACAGGGTGATGTACTCTGGCTAGTTGTCATTGTCGCGGTTGCATGCTTGGCGGCTGTTCACGGTAGGCTTTCAGCTTTGTTTCCATAGCCTAGAAAAACAAAAAATAAAAATTGAAAACTCGTATGGATCAAATGTGATAGAATCACAAAATTGGGCTTGTGTTGTTAGTTTTTTTTTTACTAATAAATGGGTTTAGTTAAGCAATATATTCCATTTCAGTTTGATAAAACATTTAACAGTCGCAGCACGTGAGATATTTATTTTTGTTATCAATAAGGTTAGTAAGTAAGAATCTGATTCTCTCTTTTTTAAAGATGCAAGGAGAAAAATTTAGAAGAGAAGATAGAAAATTTCCAAATTATTCTACAATATTTAAAATTATTTTTCATTAATATTTGTTTGGAACTTGCATGACACGTGTTATAAAATGTTCATGTTCCACACTAATTTAGATTTTCTTACAGAAAATAATTTTTAAAAACCTAAAAAAGCCCAGGAGTGAAAATGCAAAGAAGAAGATTATAAACAAATAAAATTGGTTACATTGTTTTGATCATCGATGGTTGAATTTGAAGATGTGGCGGATGGCGAAGTCGATCGAAAATCGCCGCTGAAACGTTGTGCAAATCGCTTAAATATATTTGTCGAACCAAAAGACTGGTTGTTGTTGGTCGATTCGAAACACATGCTCTTTCGACTGCTACTGCTTGTCGCATTTATAATATTACTATCATCTTGCAGTGCGCTCTGTTCTTTGCAAACACAACGAAATTTACTACAACGCGGACATAAGAGTGTTTTATCCAACTGAAAGAAAATATTTGAAAAAAGCAATTTTGTGGGAAGAGAAAGAAAAACAAGATAAAATTACGTGCAGGGCATTTTCAAGGAGCAAATTAGATAATAACAAAGCAAAATTAGTCAATATAATATCCAAAAACCAGACCAATTTAAATTTTGATTATAGTACTCACATTCAGCTTTCTTAACATATCAGCAACAATATTCAACGCTGTTGTGCGGGAACTTGCAGTCATGGCGGCAGCGTTTCCATTCAGCATATTGTCTGGATCTGAAAAAGATTTCTCAAAAACATCATTCGATTTAAGCACAACAAAGGGAGCTTTTTCTTTGAGAAATAGAATCCAAAAGAATATGTGTTTAGACATTTACACACCATTAATTTACAAGATGAATAATGAATTGCTATAGAAGAATATGTTTTGTTTTTATTTGTTTTTTATTATGTTTGCTTTATATGCATTTTATTCTTATATGAGTGTGGTGTGCATAATAAATTTACAAGAGTATATTTTTTTTATGAATAAAATTTAAAATATATAATAATGCGATGGATGGATAGATGGATGGATTTGATAGATGAAATTTTTTATAAAATATTATTTCTTATAAATAAGATTTTTTTTTAAATAAAAATCAGATCACATGCGACATGACTTGGAGATCTTTAAGGCTCGCTTGGTTTGTTTTAATGATGAAATTATCTTACTTTTTAGAGAATTTTGATTATATTCATTCAACGACGACTGGCTGTTGCCTGTTGGTATGGTTGCATTTGTCGGATTACTTAGGTTTTCAGATAGAAGTGAATTTTCAGCGACGCCATTTGGTGTGGTACTGGGATATCGTGTCTTAACATTCAGTTCTTGCTTTAAATCTAAAATGACAAAAATATTTTGAAAATAGTAAAAATGAAATTTAGGTACACAAGCTTGAATTATTAAGAAAAAAACAACGTTATTTTTTTCACTACCAACACTTCTAGGGTTTGACATTTTTAATAACTTCTTTCCGCGGACGATAAGAGTGAAGAAGCAAAAAAATTTTTGGAGCACGCGTGATTAGAAACTATTAAAATTTTTATGGAAAGTCCCTTTATTATGAAGCAGCCCAAAATATACATTACTAGATCTATAGAAGATATCTTCAATTCCAAAATATGTATGTACATTATATGGCTAATATGTGAATATTTAAAACAAAATTTATTATGTTTATTCTCAGCTGAGAGTTAAAATAATATTTTCCACAGTAAATTATTAGTTCTAAACAAAATTCATATACAGTGGTGGTCTAGTATAACGAATGCCGATATAACGAATGATCGATATAACGAACACTTTTTTCAAGTCCATTAGGTATTCTATATAACGAACAAATAACGAATTTCAGAAAATAAAAAAAAAATTAAAAACAACAAATTTGAAAAAAAAACTCTTGACTGTAAATGTGTTACTATCTACTTATATGTATGTTTATGATAATTTTGAAAGATACATACACAATTTTCCATTACTCAAGTGTTTTTTTTTTCAGTTTCAAATTTTCATTCGCTTTGCACAAACGTTAAAATAACGTAACGGATTTTTCGTCGCATTTTTTGTTGTGGCTAACAAAATTTAAAAAGCGCTTTGGAATTCGATTACTTAAAGAGTCTGTTGAAAAGCTTTCACCGAAAGCAGACCTTGTCAAACCGTTTAAGAAGAAATTAGCTGAAATAATAAAAGAAAATAAACTCAGCTATATACAATTTTCAATGCGGATGAAACTGGGTTGTATTGAAAAATGCTATCAGACACTACATACGTTCACGCTGGCGAAACGAGTGCTCCTGATAGAAAAATTTCTAAGGAACGTCTTACTTTTCTCGCCTACTCAAATGGTAGCTCAGAAACTGAAGTTTAAAGAGTGAGTCATTACGAAGCTGTCGGAAATTTTGACAATTGCATCCAATATGCAGAACAGAATATATTTTTGAAAAAAAATTGATTGTAAAAATGGTTGTATTCAACCCTAAAGATTCACAGACCCAAAAAAATCGGAGCATTTTTGTTTAGTTTAGTTCTATTGTTTTTTTTTTTTTAAGAATAAATGAATACATTTGATGCCACTACAGCTTGTGAAGAACAAGAGCCTAGTGACTCACATTCCTCAACCATTCTATACCTGTCTGTAGGAATCAAGGGGACTTACGGCCGAATCTGAATGGATTAGATAAGCGGCACTATGAAAAGAGATACAAGAGATTGCAAGAGGCAGTTCTCGTGAAAAATAAACGTTTATGTTGGATAATGGATTCAATTCAATTTCACTTTTGATAAGTTGGAGTTGAGTTAGACAAATAAAATACAACTACTAAAATCAGAAAAGCAAATAAAATCACAATAAACAGGTCTGATTAAAAGAATTAAGTGTAAAGGTTCTAATCCAGACATTGATTGAACAGTAAGCTTAACATTTTAGAATAATATTTTCTCATTGCACAGTAAAATGTTGTACTTTTCAATAAAATTGATTGTTTTTTTAAATTAAATAAATGTCTCACCTCTCGTTTCATCCATTAGCCTCTGTAGCTTCTCTTGAAGCATTTCTTTTTCATCAACTTCCATTTCGAGTAAGGCATTTTTTTCATATGCCTTGTCAAGCATCGCTTCGAAATCGGCAATGCTCTCGTTCAATATTCGGTGAGCACGCTCGAGATCGTCGTTTTTCTGTTCCAATTGACGCAGGTATTGCTTCATTGAATCTCTTTCGTTTTTAACAGTTTCCAATTGTTTTTCAACATTTGCAAATTCAATTACATGAGAATCTTGTTTCATCTGGGTATTTTTGGTCATGAAAAGGTAATTATGCAATCATAGAATTTAAAACAAAAATATTACTCACTCGTAGGGAATCATTCTCTTTCTCCAAATTTGCTACTTTCAATCTGAGATCTTTGATGGCATTCTGTTTCTGTTCTAATGTTGCATCCATTTCGGCTTCCATTTGTCTGGACTGTTCAACATACTCATCAAATTCTTGCTTCACATCTGTCCATCTATAAATTATTCAATTAGAAATGCTACTATAAGGTCGACATTTTGATCAGCTTACTCTTTGTGGTAAAGCTTTGCTCGTTCTTTCCAGTATCTGCATTCATCTTCGACACTATTAAACATTGGAGGTGAGTCCATTTTCTGTGAATAAAATGTGAAGTTGTTGTTGTTGTTGCGGATTGGATGTATGTAGTGCAGTGATCCCTCGGCTCTTGATTTTGCCTATCCCAAAACTTGGAGTTCAAACTATTTTAGATTGATTTAACATGAAAATATTGTTTATTAACAGGTGATTTACAACAATTACTTAACATTAGAAGAGAAAATTTATTTGATTTTTCTTTTGTTTTTTACTGACAGATAGAGAAAATCAAAATCAAGGAGAAATGAAATCATCGTATTCTGTGCTATTTGCTTCTCTGCTCTGATACTGCGGTGCAAAACGCATGGAATACGACGCGTTAAAAATTATTGATTATGCTTTTCAAGGGAAATTCGATTAAAACTTACCAATGGAGTTAGATTAAAACTTTAAATTGTTTTTTTTTTAGTTTAAAACATGTATTTTTATTAAAATCGAAGAAAATCAGTTAAGAAATTTCTTGTGTGTTGTTTGGGATAAAATGCCATGGAAATGATGTTGCCAGATCAAAACAAATGTTGAGATTTGGCTTCACTAAAATGAATGAAGTCAGCAATTCTTTTATTTTTTGATAAAAGGCTCTCCCAAAGTCTGCTATTACACGTTGACTCAAGAGTCATTACCAAAGATACTAAGGGCCAGTTGTACAAATATTTGATCCGTGGTTCAGGAATTTTAACTCACCAATTTCGGCGGATTAACTGTGGTTCAACAATCGTTCAGGCATGTAATTGGCTTTTAGTGCATATTAGAACCTTGAACCATCGTTGAACCTCAGTTAACCCGCCGAAATCGGCGAGTTAAAATTCCTGAACCACGGATCAAAATTTAAACCACGATTGTACAACTGGCACTAATAGTTGTGTTTTGTTGAGCTAGTTACTGCGCCAATTCTGCAATGTTCCACATTAAAGCCTTAACTAAGCCAAAAAAGTGAAAAAGTACAAAAGTGAAAATTTTCAAACTCATTTTGGGATAGTGTTTCTCACAGGAAAACTTATAAAAATGATGCAGAAAGCTTAAATTTTGGTTTAAAAATAAAATGTATATATTATTTTTCGCAAAACAACTGCGCTAGCTGGAAAAAAATATTTTTACTTTTGTAATTTTGCAAAAAGTGGCTTATGTAGTTAAGGCTTAAGCCATA
The DNA here is from genome assembly GCA_947049315.1 of Epistrophella euchroma. Lineage (NCBI taxonomy): Eukaryota > Metazoa > Arthropoda > Insecta > Diptera > Syrphidae > Epistrophella > Epistrophella euchroma. Next base: position 14,869,607 of record OX346247.1, on the reverse strand, counting down.
GCGTTACTGAAGAGCAAATGTGCTGTTAATGCTGGATTTACATGTATCTTCATGCGAGTTCTGCAAAAAATAAGGGATACAAAATATAAAATGCGTGTTTGTTGGATAGAGAGAGAAGAACAAAATGCAGAGATCTTGATTATAGGAACGCAGACGAAGATTATAACGAAGACGAACATGTTCATCTTCATGGTGGTGCTCTTTCACACATTCGGTTTTTTGGTATCACTCTATCCCGCTCTACTTTTCTTGATATTTGCAGATGAAGATACATGTAAATCCATCATAACATGTTGTTGGTAGAATTTGCATGTGGAAATTTAGCTTAAAGGCTCTCCCAAACCAACGCGATTAATCGCTGCGACAAAAGAAAACAACAATAACAACACGTGGTTGTCAAGCAAAACTACACGTTGTTGTTATTGTTTTCTATTGTCGCAGCGATTAATCGCGTTGGTTTGGGAGAGCCTTAATGTGAAGAATATCTGAATGTGCACATTAAGGAGTTGAACAAAACACATCTAATGTCGTTTTTCTTTTGCAAATAGGGATTTTGATCCCGGATCACGAATTTTCTTGGCAAAAGAAATGCAGATTGGATTTGTATTTTGTTTGCAAATGTATGTGTGGCATGTCAAATTTAATTTTGTCAAAAATAATTTTAATTTAATAAAGCAAAAAATAATTTTGATGGGCAAAGAATCAAAAACGGAATGCAAATGAAATAGAAAATCATAGAATCACACAAAAGCACAAAATGACGTTTTATAAATAGTGTGTGTGCAAGTGCGTGTTTCATGTAGGTGTTAAATCTCTCTTTAATTCGGGATCAGAGATTTTGATCCCGAATTGTCAGGGATTGATTTTTTTTGGTTGAATGTAATGCAAAAACTTGTCCGGGATCAAAATCCCTCACAGGGATCAATTTTTTTTGGCTGAAAGAAAAACGACATGAATTATAAAGATATGAATCCTTGGCTGTCATTCTGTGCCGAGATTTAGCTATTTCAGCGAGTGAGGTGAGATGACTCGCCTTACTCGCCGACTCATCTCACTTCACTCGCAAAAGTGATTTAGCTATTAAAGTGAAATGAGTAATTTCGAATTTGGTTTCGAACACATAAATGTCATATCAAAAGACTCTCTTTCGTTATATAGTCTCTGGTTTAATTTGTGTGACTGACAGGTATTTGAGTTTTTAATTGTGGCGAAAATATTGTATGTTTAAAAAGATAAATAATACTTTTCATTGCAAATCAGTGGTCATTGAAACTTTTATTACTGCAATAAAATAAAGTTTACATATGTGAAAAATCGACAAAAAAGAAAGTGGCATTGTTTAAATCGTGAAAAATATTAAAAACTCTTATAAAATGAATGTCGCAGTTTTCTATATTCATCAAAAGCATCATCTTAGATTAATAAGACGGGAAATAAGAGATGCAATGAACCCCTTTGATATCCCCGAGATGCGGTTAGTGCTTTTTTTTATTTAATTTCAAGAAACGTTTTTGATAATATTCATATTTTCGTCAGATTCCGAGAAATTTACAGGTTCCCAATAAGTTTGGCTATGGATTTGGTCGAGGAAATAAGACCATTTCTTATAGAAACAACGAGAAGTGATGCTATTCCGTGTCATTTAAAGGTAAAGATTTAAATTAAGGGTTTTGAGTTCTTTGTAATGAGCTAATTATATAGGTTTTAACAGCGCTAGATTTTTTCGCTAGCGGATCTTACCAAAGACGAGTCGGACAAAACTTTTTAACCGGTATTAGCCAAACGTGTGTTTCTAAGTTTATAAACGAAGTAGCAGCTGCGATCAGCGGCCATCTGGCAAAAAAGTATATCCGCTTTCCACAAACGTCTACCGAAATAACGCGTACAAAACGTGGGTTAGTATAGTATATAATGGTTTAAATACTGACAAAAGTATTATAAGCTTTTAACTTTTTTTCATCTTTTCAAGATTTCATGAAATTGACCCGTCATTGAATTTTTTTGGCATAATTGGTTGCGTAGATGGAGGTCATATACCGTTGGTTGCCTTGAGAAATAACGTGGAGCAATCACACATGAATAGGAAGCACTTTACGTCAAAGAATGTTCAGTTTGTAAGACATAAGCCATGTCTTTCAAAATTAGAGCATTTTGTATGTAACACTTACATGAATTTCAAGAGAAATTCATACTAAATACTCGTAAGTGTTAGTCATAAAATGCTCTAATTTTGAAACTACTTGCTTAATTGGACCAATTGAAACGGATTATAGTTTAATTTAAGTCCGATTTGTGATTTCTGTAAACCGTTTCGAGTTCGACCAAAGAACAAAAAAAAATCCATACAAAAGTCATTTCGGCATGTTTCGATTTTAAAGCCAATACCGAAAATACTTTTGTATGGATTTTTTTTGGATCTTTGTTCGAATTGGAAACGGTTTACAAAAATAGCAAGTAGGACTTAATTAAAACTTAAAACCACTTCAATCACCCCAATGAAGTAAGTAGTTTCAAAATTAGAGCATTTTATGACTAACACTTACGAGTATTTAGTATGAATTTCTCTTGAAATTCATGTAAGTGTTACATACAAAATGCTCTAATTTTGAAACTACTTGCTTAATTGGACCAATTGAAACGGATTATAGTTTAATTTAAGTCCGATTTGTGATTTCTGTAAACCGTTTCGAGTTCGACCAAAGAACAAAAAAAAAATCCATACAAAAGTCATTTCGGCATGTTTCGATTTTAAAGCCAATACCGAAAATACTTTTGTATGGATTTTTTTTTGGATCTTTGTTCGAATTGGAAACGGTTTACAAAAATAGCAAGTAAGACTTAATTAAAACTTAAAACCACTTCAATCACCTCAACGAAGCAAGTAGTTTCAAAATTAGAGCATTTTATAACTAACACTTACGAGTATTTCGTATGAAGTTCTCTTTAAATTATTGTAAGTGTTGCCTAATAAATGCTCTAATTTCAAAACTACTTGCCTCATTGGGGTGATTGAAGTGGTTTTTAGTTTTAATTAAGTCCTCTTTGTGAATTTTGGAAACAAAAAAGAAAGATTCCAACAAAAAATCTCAAAGACAAAGAAACGCATTTTATTGCATTTTTGCAGGATTTTTATTCCGTGTGTTCGAGTCGACAAAGAAATCGACTGTCAAAGTTTTAGATACCCGATAATGCAATAAAGTGGGTTTCGTTTCAATTTTTATCGTTTCTCAATTATTTTCAACGATGCAGTTGCAGAACATGGGTACATGGTTTTCAATCTTATCAAAACACGGCTAACATAATTACAGTTTTATTTTGTATTTCTTAAATGTTGATTTTTTGTAGATATGTGACGCAAATTTAAAGTTTTTGGGAGTGTTTGCTCGATATTCTGGTGCAACACATGATGCGTTTATTTGGAGTGTCTCGCAAGCTCGCATTCACCTAGAAAACCAATACCGAATGGGTGAAAGATCTACGTTTTTACTTGGTTTGTCATTATATTGTTATGTTTTCAAAATGTTTACATTTATTTTTGTACACAAATTAGGAGACTCGGGGTATCCGCTGGAGCCTTGGCTGCTAACACCATTCAGAAATCCTTCAAGCCCTATGGAAGAGTGGTTTAATAAATGCCATTGCAAAATTCGAAGCACGGTGGAAAGATCGATAGGCCTATTGAAAGTGAGATGGAGGTAACTTGAATAAAAATAGTTATCATTTGCATTAGGGTTCTTCAAAAAAAATTTCTTTCAACTACATTGAATTTTGAAAAACAACAACAACTTAAAGGCGCTACCACCAATTGTTTACGAATTAATTTAAGGTATTCTAATTCGTTTTATATGTACCTTAAATTAATTCGTAAACAATTGGTGGTAGCAGCTTTAAGTTGTTGTTGTTGTTCAAAATTCAATGAAATTGTCGGAATAAAGAATGGTCAAGTCTAATAGACTGACATTCTAGTATGAATAATAAATAAATAATAATATTGTCTTTCAACTCCGTTCAAAATTTTTCCTAATTTTGTGTAGCAAATAATGTATCAGACAAAGTTTCTTAAAATTGGAAGATAATCGCGATGTAATTTTAAAAGCGCTTGTTTTTTGAAACTGTTCTGAGTTTCATTTGAAGTCTTCTAAGTGCTTCGAAAAAGCATTTTTAAATCGAAAAAACAATTTTAGAAATTTACATAAAATTAATTTCGGAACTTGCTTGAAAATTAAAAAAAACGAAATTAGTTTTATACGGAAATTTTTTAAAATAAAATATTCAAAAACTTTAAATGAAACTCAGAAACGTTTCATTCATCCAAATGAAGCAAGTATAGTTTTGAAATGACAGCGTGGTATATCTCCAAAATTTAAAAAAATTCTTAAAACTAGTAGCAATTTCCTGAGTTTGGTATAAATAAGTAAAAAATGCTGTCATTTCAAAACTATTTGCTATATCGAAATGATTGAAAATGTTCTGAGCTTTATTTAAATTCCTCTTGTTTTTTTGAAATTAAAATATTTTAAAAAATTGTATATAAAAGTAATTTCGGCAAATTTCGATTTTCAAGCCAATGTTGAAATTACTTTTATATGAACATGTTTTTAGTATCATTGGTCGATTGGGTATTGTAAAACAAAAGTATTTTCTTTTTAGGTGCTGCAGCAAGGAAAAACCACTAAGGTATACACCTGAGACGAGTGGAATGATTATTAATTCATGTGCCACTTTGCACAATATTTTAATTAAAAATAATGTTCCAGTTTCGCAACAAGAAGAAATATTAATTGAACAAGAAATTGCTGAACATCGTGTTGAAACGATAAATACGCAACACGAAGAACATCACAGAATTGACGCTTTGCGGGAAGGTAAAAACATTCAGAACAGAATTGCCCGATCCTTGTTTTCAAGAATAAATAATGTGTAAAAGCCATATTTTTTTTAATTTAACTGTTTAAATTATTATTTCATATTTTCCTAGACTATGTATACATATTCTTTTATTATTATTATACTTGTGAAAACAAAAATTAAATCTTAAATCTAATAATAAATACTTATAATTAAACTTAATTCCATTCAGTCTTTTGCTTTCATAACCACATACATGCTTGTAAAATAAAAAAAAAATTATAAATAGTTCGGTGACAGCACATCGATCAGGGCTTGCATCTTTGTGTTTGCTATTTCTTGCAGGGCTATCATTTTCTGCAGGAGTTCATTTGTTTTTTTAGACTCTTCAAGTGCCAATTCTACAACATTTGATGTAGGTTTATAGTTTAGTTTTTTTGTTGGGGCGTGCTCCACCTCTTCAGTTTTCCTTTTGGAGCAACGTGGTTCACTTTCTTCGTTGTTTTCGATAGTAGACACAACACGAACAGTCTAAAATTCAAATATGTACATTAGTTTTGTATTTATATATTAACCCAAAATTTAAAAGGAGGTACCTCAACACCAAATCCAACTTCATTTGTTTTGTTGTCGCCGGCAAAATAATCCACCCCACAAATCTCGAAAATAGCGTTCTGATCCTCATCGAGCTCGAATTTGGGGTCAACCACCCCTCCTCCAGTCTTTTGACATTCAGCTGTCAGCTGCCGGAACTTTTTCCTCACAGCACTTTTTAAATCTGTCCAACACTGAATTAAGTATAATGAGTACAAAATATTAAAAAAAAACTTCAAATACGATAATAAACTTACTTTTTGCCACTGAGTTGGAGATTTGGCTGGTCCACACGAATTAAGCTTTGCGGATAGCTCCGCCCATACATTTTCTTTATTTAAGGATCCTTGTCCACTCTTAAACCGTCCTTCCAAAAAATTATAGTTTGACTTCATGAAGTCAATCAATTCTTTTTTTTGATGGTTTGTTATTTTGGACTGAAATTAAAAAAATGTAAACAAGAACATGACGTAAGTAAATAAGAAAGATGTAAACAAAAACAAAAATGTAAACAAAAACCAAAATGTAAACAACGAAAAATCAGAACAGTAAAATGTTCATCACATATTAAATTAAGGAAAAAGGAACTCATACGTTTGTATTTATTAAAATATATATACATTATGTTCATACATATATATTTATGTAGGTAATTTTATACTAATATTTTTATAATATATACAATTATTTCATATTTTTCTTACCATTTTGCTTACAACAAGTACTCGCGCACAGTTCCTTCACAATTTGAAAGACTAATTTAAGAAAGATAGAGTAGTGCTTACCTACATTCATGGTTTTGCAATTTCATTTCTTATACGTGAATACATGTGCAACCATTTCTCGAGAAAAGAACACATACTTATGCAAACGTATGAATTTTACCAACACATAGACCAAGTCACCGCTGAAATATCCGGCGAGTAATCTGACGTTTCATTTCACTCGCCTACTCACTCACTTTTATTAGCTAAATCGATTTTCAATGAAAAGTGAGTCATCTCACTCACTCGCCACGGTTTCGAATTAGCTAAATCTCGGCACTGGTTTGCCTACAAGCTACAGTAATCATAAGCTTTTCAAAGTACGTGTGTAAAAAACCACGTAAATCGCACATATATAAGCAGCTCCTCAGTTCACTACCCCGTTCAGCTGTTGTTGCAATTCACATCTATTCATGACACGGACCTAAATTAAGCTTCGTATTCATTATGCGCGGCATCCGCGCGCACCATGTTCGTCCGCGGCAAATCATGATATTTGCCACGCATATCATTTTTTGAGAAAAAGTTGATGAACCGCGGCAGCCGCTCGCGGCAGTCGATCCAATTGACAGCTAGTAGCTAGTGCCCAAATCACAAAACAAACTACCGTCTCAACTGCGCGCGAGCAAAACCATGTTCGACCATTGCCGCGCTTCAAAAATCCATCACGAATGGATCGATGCGCGGCATGTTCGAGCGCACAAATGTTCGAGCTGCCGCGCGTAGAAACCCGGTATTCATATTGCGCGGCTGATGCGCATAACAATGTTCGTTGATTTGCCGCGCATAATGAATACGAAGCTTACAAAAACAACAGTGTAAACAAATGGGTTTTGGAGGGTGACACTTACGAAGGATTCATATCTTTATTCAGTATCTTTGGTCATAACTCTTCTCGAATGTAATGAGTGCGACAAAAAGATTGAGATGGAAAATCGTGCGGATCCGTATTTGGATACGTACGCGGAGTACGTGAAGATAATGTTAAAAAAATGCTTTTAGTACTTTTGGGAGTGTTTATTTACAAAAAATCAAGAGGCAAACAAAAACCATTTGAGCAGAAGAAGACGGTGGGAATGTTAATGAAGACAAAATTAATTAGTCGCAAAATAAAAACATTTATTTGCTCGCCATTTTTGGTATTTTATTTTTTTTTTATCTACAGAATTAATAAATATAAATACAAATACAGATACGCTCGGTGTCCTGTTCTCAGTGTTGTCAAAATGAATTATGAATACTCTGGTATATTCTCATTGCTTGAAATTGGTTTGACAGCTACAACGAGTTCTCGTCACGTTCACGTCTCGTTTCCTCGTCGCATTGTGAAACAGGCTTGAATAATATGGCCGTAAGTCTGCTATTACACGATGATTCAAGAGTCATGACTCTTTTCAAACGTAATGAGTGCGAAATAGAAAAAGAATGAGATGGAGAACCTGTGCACCGGAGAGTGGTGGGCCAAATTTTCGGTGACTCTTTTTGACGTTCCCCTTTCCATTTGCTTCATTTCTATTCGTTGCTTGTCGAGAGCTCATATGTACTTGTATGGTTTGTAGACAAAGAGCATTAACACGGACGACAAAACTAAAGAGAGTCAAATTTGAGTCATGAATCGAGATTCAGCGAAAAAAGAGTCATGACTCTTGAGTCAACGTGTAAAGGATCTCCCAAACCAACGCGATTAAACGCCGCGACAATAGAAAACAATAACAACAACGTGTTGTTTTGTCCCCTTTCACACAGGGCAACTGAGTTGCCGGCAACAATTGGTTCATAGGCGAGAAGGGCAGGATGAAAGAGGGGTAAACGAAATCTCCCCGGTCAACAAATTCAGGAGACTTTTTTGACGTTTCTCTTCACACTACGTTTGTGTGCGTTCAACCAAGGTAGTTTAAAAGGAAAATACAGCCAGTCTCCTCCAACTTTGTATCTTCGTGTGAAAGGTACAAGAGATTGTTAAGGAGATTTAAAGAAAACGTCAAAAAAATCAAAGGGGACTTTGTTTGACAACCACGTGTTGTTGTTATTGTTTTCTATTGTCGCGGCGATTAATCGCGTTGGTTTGGGAGAGCCTTAATAGCTGACTAACAATCTCTTGTACCTTTTACACGAAGACACAAAATCGGAAGAAATTTGCTGTACTTTCCTTTTAAACTACCTTGGTATACTTCAAATACTTTATTTTCCCAGTAAAGTATTGACCGTCCCTTCGGCCCGCGCTCTGTTTAGGCAGGTCAGGCCACCTTAAAAGTTTTCTAGTGGGCACCCTCCCATATAAGCTAATGTTATTAGACCAGGAGCAAAAAAAATTTGCTGGAGTGAACGACTTAAAGTTGCCTATTATTTGATTTTTCATTTCAGTGATTTTGTATTAACTGAAGAATACGCAAAATTTTTCTTGCGATATTTTCTCCGTGTAAAAGGGGTCTAAGGACCACATATAGTTCGCACATTCACATCGAGATGGCTCTTTTTCTCATTTTTCTGACATTTGTTTTTTTCGTTTTGTTCGTGTTGTTCTTGTTAGTACTTTTCGTAATTCCCCTATTTCGCAAGCAGATTTTGGTGTTGAAAGGTGATTAATTTTCCTCAAAATTTTCCCAGCAACGAAAAATGCAATAAATTATTTTATTTCAAATTAAATTAATTAATTACATCGAAGCACGGACATTTGAAAGTTTTAAATTAAACAAGAAACTTTTCCTTACAGCGCTACCCAACAGCGGCACGGGAAAAAATTACATTCCACTCTCTGGATCATCATAGGGAGGAAACTGCAACAAAGAGGAAGAAAGAATAAGAAAAACCCTATTCGCCATTGTTACTGTATTAAAAAGAAAATCTTTAAATTCTTATTTTCACTCTCGTGAAATTGATAAAAAAGCTCTTTAAGTCTAGCTTGAGCTATAAGAAGAAAAAAAAAAAAACGATGGCAGACGACGAAAACAAATCCCTTCTCCCCGGCGAGTACGATGAAGCAAAAATGTACTCGGCTGCCGGCGAAGGCTCGGAGAATCCTAGCACAGGTACATAATAAAAAAATAATCTATTAATTTTCTTCCGTCATAGTATAGAATCTGGAATGCATCACTATATCAGGAAAATGCATTCGATATCAATTTAGCTGGTTATTGAACTCTATCGCTATGAAACCCTTTAAGTGCGTTTTTTTTTTGCTAATTCACTTCTCTTTTTCGCCAATTAACTAATAGCAGTCGCAAAATGCTGGAAACTGCTATGTAATCAAACCTCACTTTCTCTAGATGCAGCTGATAGGGTCTCAAACCAGAAAAGATATTCAATTTCGTTGTATCCGATATCAACTTGGTTTGTTTTTTTTTTTGTTTTATTTCCACCAATAATATCACTCGCTTCGTCAATCGCCTATCGCATATGACTCATCGGCGTGGTACATTGATTTGTTTTTCTCAATGCGTCCCATTGTCTTATAGGTACTTCAGCAGCACTCGAATTATATTATTGTGTGCTAGTGCTGATGTTGTTCGTATTTTTTTCTATTTTTGTTCTGTTTAGTTAAATGTTTGATAAGAATGCGGTGATACTTTCAGTCTAACTCTAAGTATTCTTATCGAATTTCAAGCCCCCTGAAAGCATCATTTTCTAGATGATCATATAGGACTAAAAATATTACTCAAATGAGTCGCATAAACTTGATCATGATGATATCGCTGTTGTTGCTGTTGTAGATAAGAATAAGATAAGATCGTCCGATTTTCATTAATATTGTTTCCAAAGATATTCATAATGTATGTATTGATATCAAGATGAAAACAACTTGTATTGAAGAAATTATAGTTACAATTTGCTAAGCTTATTTTAAAACGTATATTAGATTTAACAAATAAAACCAAGAGTCCAAAGTTACTGGTCCTTTGAGTAGAATTGAAACGAAAAAAAAAAAAGTTTCTCGAAAACCATTAGTATTTTGAAAAATAAGGGTGGTATAAATTACAGCTAAGGCTACTCAACGTTTTTCTCAATATTCTCTTTAACATTCCTTACACAGAACTGATAATTTTGAAATGCATATTTACCAAAACCTAACTGCCTACTTTTTCACATTAATAAATCAATAGCCGTGCTAATAGGGGTATTCATGCAACTTTACGAAGTTTAAGATTTGTTTGGGTGTTAGTCAGATAGGCTATCCACTTATCCCAAAAATTTTCAGATAGTTTGAGTTGTTGTTGCATCGGCTGAAATCAGCTGTTTTTCAACAAGGGATTACAACAACACAAACCTATCCGGATAGCTTTAGTTAGTTGCCCAAACGCGCCCAATAGCTGCGTTTTATTATCCTCCAGATCTGATTCGGATCATATGATAATAAAACAGACAGGATCACAGTGGCAACAAAGTTCTGTATCCATCTCTTTTTTTCCTTTTGTTGATTTATTTTTATTTATTCTGTCGAATTTCTCTTTTTCAAGTTAGCCATTTACCCGTCAAAGCAAAAACTTTGCGTAGATAAATAGTTTCAAAGTATTGCCATAGGTGGCGCTCAAAAATATAAATAAAAACTAACACTGCTTTTACACTAACGCGATTTTTAATCATTGTTTATCTTTTGGTTTCCTTCTCATTACAAATATTTTAAGAAAATTAACTTTGTGCAACTAAAACGCTTTCATCTATCTGCACTCTTTACTCCACTTGATAAAGCAAAGTTCATAGAAGTAAAAGACGAATTGAATAAAAAAAATACTCGAACAATGAAGAAAAACACAAAGAAGAAGGGGCGATAACACAGCAAGGAAATATTTAAAAGCAGTCTTGTCGATCAATTAAGCTGAAAATGGAAATGCTTAGTGCTTATTCGAAAATATTCAATTTTCCCAATAGATAGCACCGAACATAAAAATACCGAAAAAAACTTAAACTCAAAAACTTACCATTGAATTAAGCTATAAATTGCAGAAATATGATGTTCACATAAATCAAAAGTTTAAAGTTTTTCTAAGAAATGATTGTGTCATTAGGTTTTGCGTTTTTAGCTGATATCTTTGGTGTTGAGCCCCATCTTTTAGAAAAATTTAAAACTGCATTCATGTGAACTTCATATTTCACTGAAGTGAAATTTTACAAAATGTATTTTTATGAAGTTTTGAAATAGTTTGTATGCATTTGGGTTTATAAGAGGGGGACAATAAATCAGTCAATTTTAAAATGTTTAATGAATTTCATGTTAGGGTTAACCTGTCCATTTTAAATGTTCGTCGGTTTGTTACGGTTTGATACATAGAACGGCCGATGGTATGATGAAACCCACTTCTCGATCATTGTATTGTCAATTTGGATTACAATCTCGAATTTTTTTTTAAACAAAACCAATACTTGCCCTATAGAGCATTAAAAAGTTTTGGAATAATTTTATTTTAAAATTGAAGGCTAAACAAAAATCGAAATTAGTTTTCTAATGCCATCCTTGATGCCATTTTAGTAAAGATTTTATAGATCCTTCTTGACGAAGAGGTTTTTTTTTTTTTTTTTTTTTAATTTCACTTACATACAGCCGTATTCTGCTAAACGTTCGCGTGAAAGTTTATTCTGCTAACGATTGTCCCAAATTTCATTGTCGATTAAAATAATATTTTAACGGTTAGATTTTCTTGAAAACTTCGAAAGTAATCACAACAAAATAAAAAATAAATTAAGGAAAATCGAATGAAACATTCACGTGAATCGAATCGATTAGCAGAATAGGGCTGATAGTATCTTAAAGACTAGACTTTAATGCAAACTTTCAGAACTTATTTCAAAAGTCATGTTTGTAAAGGACAACTTATTTACCTATGCTTTACCAATCATAGGGGCTACCGTTATTAAGTGATGTCTGGCCATTGCACTACGACTTGATTAATTACTTGAATAACAGAATGGCGTTCGCGCCTTCAAAAAAATAAGAAGTAGAAATAATAAAGTTAAGGAAACAAAAAATTTTAAATTAAAAAAATAAAATATGTATAAGTACGTATTAATTTGGAATTAAATCAGCGAAATATAAATCACAACAGAAGTCTAAAATATTGTTAGCATTATAAGATTAATTTGAAAGAAATACAAATATCCACGTGTTTTAAATTATAGAAAAAAAAGGGAACGATAAAAATCTCAAATGACAAAAATCTCGAAAGACTATATCTCAAAAAAAAAAAAAAAAATTGAAAAAAAAATTCTAGATATTTTTTTACCTATGTACATATTTAAGGAGTTTAAACTCAAATAAAACTCATTATATATTCACATTATTAAGCAAAGCTTCTTTAAGTCCAGATTCTTTAAATGCAAAAGAAACTGCATACACCCAACCACGCCCCAGCAGGAGGGTTGCAGGGGGGCAGCATGCTTTCTAAATTTTTTTTTTTGCGATTTTTTCAATCCTAGATTTTTAATTTCGAGATTTTTGTTTTCTAGATTATTGCCTTCTAGATATCGTCATAGACCAAAAAAAAAAAAAAGATTTCCTCCTTTTCCATTTTATCATGCTTTATTTAAAAAAGAGGCGTTTCTGGATGAGATCTTAAGATGAAAGAAGTTTGGGAGATTTTATTTGCGTTCACCGATACATGTAAACAGGCGTGCGTGTCAAATTGAAAATATATTAGTTCAGTCTGAGCAAAATTAAAATTAGTGTTCCTAAAAAATGACCTCGAAAGTCCCAAAAAAAAAAAAATTATGCTTTACTCATGTTTTAAATGTAATTTAAGCACATAAACAGATAGTGAATCGTAAAAGTTCGTTTTATATGGCTATTGATATATTATTATACTGAGGATTATTGTACTGAGGAACAATAAAGTACAAAATCCAGCTTGTTAAAATTTTGTTTGATCTTAAATAATTGTTTAAGTGTATTATTAATACAATTTTTGGATGCATAACTTGATCTAAAATAAAATATATCACGATTAAAAAGTGAAATCTATGTTCTTATTCTCTCAAACACTTATGATGATTTAGTACAAAAAAAAAACAAAAGATAGGACTGTTTTAAAGATTCTTAATAAGATTTCAACAACATTGACATAAATTGCTATCATCATGTGATGAAATTCTGTTTGCTCACCATATTCGGTTATATTATCTTTAATCAGTTCATATCAAGCAGCTTATTCTTAAGTTCACTCAGTAAAATACATAAATGGAGATGAATCTGTATTACAAAAAAGGTAAAATCGCGTCGTACATCATTATGCACCCTTACTTTATGGAGTGAATTGCGTGATAAATGTGATACGAGTATTCTGATAACTATGTTTCAAATTTAATCGTGATTGTGTGGATACCTGTCTTTGAAATTTCGGTCTACAGATTGTTTTAAATTTGATCGATGATAAGTATAAGCTGCATTGCAGACAAATTTAAAAAAAAAAGGCAGCTTTATCTAGATGCTTTTTTTTTCAATAAAGACTTGTAAACTATTTAGTCATGACTCATGAGCAACATAAAATGTGCGAAATATAAAGTTTATCTATAGTTTCTTAAAAGTGTATACTTTTTCTGATCTTCTACTCAAAGATTCAATTAAAATATGTACTTATATTTTTATTTCTTAAGCATTTCCTTGTTATTACCTTCGGAATGTCTAAAAAGGTTTTCTTCCTCGTTTTATTTATTTATTATTCCTGCCAATTATAATATTATACTTCCTGCCAAAAAAAAAAACTATTATTCAAATTAGCTTATCGCACTTTGACTTCAATTAATTAATTTTATTGAGAAGCGGTTGATAATAGAATTTTATTCTTTGACGAGAAAAACTATCGAGACATTTTTTTCAAATGTGAGCGATATTATTTTTTTTTTAAATAACGTTCTGTCTGAAAGCGGTGTGGTGTTGTCAGTTTACTTATGGCATAGTTTTCTTATGATATGTATATGTAAGGCAAATCATGGGGTTGCCAATCAAACTCCACCCTTTTTATTTTGTGCTTAATGGGTGATTAAATCTAGTTTTATTGCACAAAAACAAAACAACCTTCTTCTGTGAATATTTTGAAAAAATTAAAAACTGAGTTATTTTGAATATTCATTGTACTATGTATCCTTTCAGTTTGGCACATAATTAGATACAGAGTTCATGTTGTTATTTGGGCCAAACAACTAAAGATAGGATTCCATACTGAAGTAGCTCAATTTTTTCAGAAATATAAAATCGCAAATTTGTTAACATCTCTTTCAAACAATTTAGAGGAGTATTTCTTTAAATTCCGACTGAACTAAAAATTTAAATCTTAATTTATAATATAAATTAAATTAAAAGTAAAGAATTCATTTTATCAGAACTACTTTGCTTTTGCATTTAATCGGATAAATAAGTCAATATTTTCTGTTGATCTAGTTCTAGGTGCAAAAAAGAAGTCTCCCCTACATAATTTAACACTATATTACATACTCGTATATAATCATTGAAATTAACACAAATATTATCTGTTTAAAGGCGGCGTCGCCCCATCCGTGGTGTCATCAATTGGACCGGATGAATTGCCTCCGCCATACCAACAGGCGGCAAGTGGAGGTGTTCCGATGGTCACATGCCGTGTATGTCAGAGTATGATTGACATTACAACCAAACGAGAGCAGCATGTTGTCAAATGTGGTCAGTGTAATGAAGCAACAGTAAGTTTAAACAAAAGTTACAAATATTTTATGATGAATCTGTAAAATCAAACATTTTTTTTTCAGCCAATTCGTAATGCTCCACCGGGAAAAAAATATGTACGCTGTCCATGCAATTGTTTGTTGATTTGCAAGAGCTCATCACAACGTATTGCATGCCCACGACCAAATTGTAAGCGAATAATTAATCTTGCACCCAGTCCAGTTACACCCCCAGTGCCTGCAATGCCTGGCATGTGTCGTGTTACTTGTGGCCATTGTTCGGATACATTTTTGGTAAGATTTGTAATCTCAAGAATATCGAATTCTACTATTTAACGGATGAGTAACACTTATGAATTTCTTTAATTTTATTTTTTATATATGTTATCATAAAATATATAGGGGTCAAAGCAGACGAGTGTTTGTGCATAATAATGCTTTCTCGACACTCTTCACATATAGTCTGCACGAACATCAACTTGGAAAGTTTCATCCTAGTAATACAGATTGGAGCAATGACGAATCCAGAACATTTGTATTCGTGTTAAAGCCTTAATTTTACTAGTGGGCCACTCATAACCTTCCGAAATTTTCTTGCGAGTCTCCTAACGTTTTTACTTATGTTTTCTATTTTGACTTTCCTTACTCTCACGGGTATAAGCTAAATTTGATCATTCAATACAAATACGTTAGCACAAAAAAACCAAATTTGCTCGCATACCATCCTTACAAAACTGCCAACATGGATATACATGAAGCAGACGGTTTTAATCAACATTTATGCAATAATAAAAAATATATTGCTGTGCGGACGTGTTTGCATATGTAAATACAATTTTGATGTTGATTTACTTTTAGAAACATAAATGTTCAACTGTTTTTAGATATTAGACACATTATTTCTTCTTATTTCGGTGCCTGTAACGCAACGTGACAAGTCTTAATCCACCTGTCCAACTATACTTGTCCGAAGGATTCGATCTTTCATAGACTTGTCGCTTTGTGTTACAGGATTTAGGACAAGTTTGTCTTTTTTCACTTGTCCTACAAGTAGCGAAGGAGAAAAGCATACAATCAGTGTCCTTTCGATTTCGGCAGTAAGACGGACCGGTCAATTTTCATTAATTCATTAGTATTTACCTTGTCGGGTTGAAGTATTTATCTAATAAAATCCGTGCGAAAGAAGAAAAGTTCTTGGATATTACACGAGGATAGGCCATAAAACAAAATTCGTGAAAGGAAGTAAAGGCCATACTGTAAATCGTCTACAAAAGATGTCTCGAAGACCGTTTTTTATCAAATAAAAGACAAAAAACTAAATTATGTATTGAAAAAAATTTGCTAATTGTGTATTTTACCAACAATCCCGTATTTTTTTTTTTTTTAAGTTTAAAAAACCCAAGAAAATATTCTTCTGAAAAGTAGAATGTCCTAACATATATATTTTTATTTAGTTCAATACATTCACCAATGCGTTGGCCCGTTGCCCCCATTGCCGAAAAGTTTCATCGGTTGGCTCAAAGTTTGCTCGTGGTCGTGGAATAATCTTTTCAGTGCTCGGCTTTGTGTTTCTCCTTATTGCTATCGGTGCCACCATTGGAACATACTCATATGCCAAAGTAAGCAATACTTTCTATTGTTTCAACAAAATTACTTATACATACATGTATATTATTATTGTTTTTTTTTTTTTTTTAGGAACACGGAGGAGTTTTTGTCGCGTACGTTGGCGCTTTTTTAATCTCAACATTTCTTTTCGCCCGAGCGGTATATTATTTCCGCCTTAAAGTTAGTGCCATAGACGGCCCCATGTAAAATAATTAAACATATTTTTTATCATTCCTTTTTTGATATTACAAAAAAAAATCATAAATTCGAACAAAAACAATAAGCAGCAAAAGTTGTTAGAAAACACATTAATTAAATTAAAAAATAAAACTATACAACTGTTTATTCCTACCAAAAAAAAAAAAAAATAAATAAAGAGAAAAAACTTATTGTTGGTTGAAATGTTCACATAGAAAAAAATAAATCAAAAGGAAAAAGTGTATACCGTAAGAAACATGTGTTTTGTTATACATTAGACTTCTTTTTTATTATAATTAAATTTTAGTTAATTTGCTGTCCTAGTTAATAATGATTGTTTACACTTTTGAAAGATTCTTTGATGTTTGCAATTTTGTCAATTTTCGTATCCTGTCATGCCTAGACGATTTGTAAGCTACACTTTTCGAATAAGTAATTACAATGCAATTGCATAGTTTTATTGATGACTTCTTTTTTTGTATGTTTAGTTTTGATTGTCGTTTTTTTTTTTTTTTTTTTTTACTTGAATTTTGATTATTTTTAGCATGAATTATAGGTCGGCACTAAGGACTTTTCTCTTTGGAAAGTTTAGAATTTTGTAATACACAATTAAATTTTTGTTTAATTTTCTGTTGCATTATAATACACCCAAAAAAGTTATACATTTTCAAACAAAAAAAAATAATAATACAAAGTTACAATATGTTGTAATGTTTTCATTATAAACAACTCAGATCATAAACATAAATATATAGTGCCGTTTTAAATACAACAAAACTTAAATAAAGAGAAACACTCATTCTTAAGTATTGGTTCTAATACTATGGCATGAGAGTAAGTATTGCATTACAGAAATAAAACAAAAATAAGGACAACAAAAAATATTATTATTATATTATTGAACTTATACACTTATTATAATGAATACTGTAAATAAATTGAATAAAACTTAAACCAATTTTTTAATAATAATTTAGTTTAGATACTTTTGTTAAGAACTTTTTTTTTTTTGAAGAATTGATTGCAACAACCGATCAACAAGACTGTACTTCATTGTTTGAGCATTCGAACTTCTTTTTCTTCCGGGGTGTTTGACGAGTGAAAAATTTTCGGGTGAAAAGTTGTGTTGTGAGAAAGCTTGGATTAGTTTTCTCGAACACTGTTCTGATGGAATAAAAGAATACCTCTATGCCTAAACTATTCAAAAACCAAAGAATTATCCACCAAATATTTCACCGTTTATTTATAAAAATAATAAAACAAATCAATATGCAAAAAAAATATTTTTTTACGTCGCCCTGATTAGTAGAGCTCGCTTGACTTATTTATTATATACTTTAAAAAAAGTTCCTAGAATAGAAATTACTAAAATACAATACCCACGGAATAATATACGTTCTATAAATTCTTACGTATAATTAAGCGGTGGATTGCTGTTGCTCGAACTATCACCAGAACTTAAAGTCTCTGGAGTTTCTTCTTTAGCTTGAATCCGAGTAAAACTGGGATCTTTCTTTTCCTTTTTCTCACGTTCTTTATCTTTATTGTGCTTATGTTTGTGTTTATGTTTATGCTTCTTTTTATCCTTCTTTTTCTTTTTCGTCTAAAGATTTATACGATTAAATAAAAGAAATAAAAAAAACGATTATAAATTCTCTTGTTACCTTTGACGAATTATCAGATTTTGATTTGCTATCATCTTCGTGCTTGAACATTCCTGGTTCAAACCCAACCGGTCCTGGTGTGGGTAATGCACCCGGTAATGATGTTGAATTGTCTGAATAGTATTCTGTTTTAAGTCTTTTTGCTTCTCCACCACTAAAAGTTTCATTTTCTACGACTATAGCCGATTTACCATCAACCTCTACTGCGGCTTCAAAAGGTTCAACTTTAACTTCATCTTGTTCTAGTTTGATAGGTGGTTCGTCGAAAGCATCGGAAGCAGATCTTTTGATAGCGCCTGCAATTTCAGGTGGATCACGAGGGGAATCAATTTCAAAAGGTTTGAAATCCTGATTTATCGACCGAGCTTTAGGAGCAGATTCTTTAACAAATTCCTTAAACATGCCCGATACATCTGATGTTTGCAAACTAATTGGTTTCTTGATTCCATACAATGCGTAATACAAATCGACCATGTCACAACGAAGCTTTGTATCATGGGAAAGATTGTTGCTGAATGAGAAAATGGAGAGCATATGAATGACAGTTAGTGATCTTATTTTGATTCTTACTTCATATTTTTCCAAATACGCTCGACTAATTCTGGTTTATCTAGACGACTTCGTTGCATTTTCGTGAACGGTGGATTTTCAATGAGGAGACGTGCCAAAGCATGCCTTGCCGCAGGATCTGGATCTGTTTCCAGAAGATTTATCAAATGATCTAAATCCTCCCATCGACCATCTACTTTAACAAAATCCACTAGACATTCCATTGCAGCTATACGAACATCAATGTACTGACCATATGCAGCATAGCACCGATAGATTTTTGGCAACGAAGGGAGATGTCCGCATTTTTGGAGCTTTCTAATAACCTTCAGACAAGATACTGACACCGTATACTTGTAAGAGGGAAGGTGTTTTTCCAAGTTAAGTAATCGAGTGACTTCTTCCAATACAACTCTGTAAAATGGAGTTTGCGTTATTTTGTAAATCTTTAAGGATTGTGCATTTTAAACAATACTTAGCATCGGCCGACAAATTTTCAGAGGAAATGGGTGCACCTTGTAGGACAACAGAAACAACTGGAGTGATGGAATTACCCAAAGCATCTACTAAAGCAGCTCGATAGTAGTTGTCGGAGTAATGATTCCGTGTGTTGTCGTTATATTTAAATAGATCCAAAAGAAAGCGAATAACCTCTGGAGGGCAAATTCCATGGGATGTGCGCAAACCTGCATTGAAAAAGGTATTTATTATTTTTAAAGGTAAACCCCATTATATTATTTGAATCTCTATGCCTCCATGGTTTAATCCACAATGCAAGAGTAAGAAGTTCAAAGGAGAGGTAAGGAAAGGGAATGTAAGGTAAATTAGTTATAGATAGCCTCTCGGAGCCATACGAAATTCTGTATGAATTTTAGGATTTCCTTTGGTGGCTTTTTTGTTTTTGTTCAAAGTAGTTTCTGATTGAAAAACAGAACATCAAGTAATGACATATTATGGTCATCGACATTCATGGTATTTATTAGATTATCAGTCTAAAGTCTTATGATTATTGTTCAACAAGGTTGGCCAAGAATTTCAATAACTCACCTGACATCGCAACTGGAATTGTCTTCTGCAAAAAATAATGCTGAAAATTGGAAAAATTATTTTGTTTTATAATATGCGGTGCACTAAACGATCCAAAAAACTTTCGAAATATATTCAACATTGCCGGTGGACCATTCCATGATGTGACCATAGAATTGGCAACCTATAAAAAAAAAAAAAACAAAATATAGTACAAAACCACAAAAAATAGAATATAATTTTATCACCTTAGTTAAACAGTGTGCTGCCTCACACCGCACCTTATAGAAACACCTTTCATTTTCGATGGTATCGGTTAGTGCTCGCCTCGTTGCAGATGTTGGATATTTCTCAAGTGCTCCAATCGCTTCAAATTGAGCCGTTACATCCCTCTCATGCCTCAATTGAAATTGCCATTGAAAATCCGGTTGTTCGATATTCAAATCTCTAAGTAAAATCATTTCAGGATCGAGTCGAATCCACAGAACTGGTGAATCATCCATTGCTGATAAATCCATATCTACTTCCTCACCAGTACAAAGAGGAATTTTCTTCTTTTTGTTACGACGACTCTTTGAATGGCAAGTGATGTCCGACCTCACTACAGTATTCTCAATTTGTAGAATGTGTTTGAATGTACCATCTAACTCTTGCAATTGAACCAAAAGTGGCCCGTTGTATTTCTTAACACCCTTTTGATTGACTGAATCCTGTCTCACTTCCAGTTCAATTGTGTTCCTTTTTCGATTGAACACTGATGTGAGGGAGAATTTGGCATGACCAGCCGTACGTACCCACTGGTCCATAAATACAGACATATCTTTTCCCGTTACGGTGAAAATTGCTTTTATAAAGATATTTGTGGAGATCAACAGATGATGCCAGAGCCCATTGCCAATCTTGGTACTAGCAGCATTTGTGGCTAGAGCCAGCTGTTTGTTAAAGACTTGAAGTAAGAGTTCTTGTCCGATTCGGTCCTCTAACATACGTATTACCAAGTGAGCCTTGCGTCGCATTGCTTCGATGTACTTCGGCGACACGGTGTGCAAACTTTTAATGGGAAAATAATGAGGCACCTCTTGAGACTTATTTGCTACATTGGCGGGATTAGTTGTGGAGACAGGCAATGGGGCTGGAGGTTGACTACAATCGAGAATAATTCCTCCATATTGCTCTTCATAGCGCACAACAGCAGCCATTTCCTTCTGAACCCACTCACGGTATTCGTTGTTGCCAAAGCATTTTTTTGAATACAATCCGCAGAGATACTCTGCAATGCCCTTTGCTAGCCAGGTGTCCGACCAACGCTGAGTGGTTATGAAGCAGCCAAAGAACTGTTCAGCGATGGCCTTTGTCATTGCCGTTCGAGTGGCATATGTTTGGTCGATTATCGCAATAGAATGAAGTAAATGCGTAGAAACAATGCTCAAAGTGGCATATGCAGCGATATTGACATCAGTCTCATCTACAAACACTTGCTTGTAGCACGAAAATGGATATCTTGTGGAAAGAGTTTCTTCGAAGAACTCGAACGCCTCGTGCATGTAACGCACAGAGTTTTTCAGCAGCGGCATTAATAGGGGCAGGCAGAAATGGGTCACCTCGTGCATATGTGGGTCAACATAGATTTCAAAGGGACCAATGGCCAGGGCAATGTTTGGAGCACTAACCGGAGTCGTTAGGGAATAATGAAAGGTTTTTCTTCTCAAATCTGGCGTCATAACAACTTCGACCAGTTCACCGCAAGACACCGCAGTCAGTAGCTTGTCCACTGTGAACTCCAGTTTCCAGGTGCAGGGATCAGCGAAGCTGTCGACGCAAGGAAACCACAGTCGTGTAGAGTTCTCGTGACCATAAGTGAACATATGGGCAGAGTTGGGGGTAGGTGGCTGACCTTCGATTTCGGGAGGTATAACGAAGTGTATACCTCCCTTAGGGTTTTCGATTGAGAATTCGATTCCAATTCGGAGGCCACGACCCTCTTGTATCATGTGAAATCCTTCTGGTGGCACTTCGATTATAAGTTCTCCTGCGTTCACATCTGGGTTAGTTTTCTGGGCTGCGGCGAGGTGGTTTTTAGAAAATGTCTCCAACGAGCGACTAGAGAAGAATCGGTTTTCTTTATTTATCGCACAAGTGTTGTGAAACTTACGTTTTGGTATCAGTCTGGCAAACATTCATAAACGGGTCGAAGTACACGAATTTGGCTTCGCAAACGTCGTTCAATACAACACGATAAATGCGACATTGTTGGGCATTCAAGCGAATAATATGGAGATTCTCCTTTGCCGGGACGATTGTTAATTCAACGAAGCCCTATTTAAAGAACGATTTTACCTTTTTGTCCAAATTAAAATTTAAGCTAATTAACTTACGATGATGCTTCTACGCTCGAAACTTATTCCAGTAAGGCTAACAATTTGATGAGCTGTGTTGGTAGAGAAAAAAAAGCAGACAAATGTTGAAATTTAGGTGCAGAAAGTGAAAAATTTTCTACTTATAGTTTAAATGGGCGTGTTATTTCAGGTTTTGCAGTTTTTTCCACTTTCATTTTGATGAAATTTATTTATTATTTGAATTTAATAATTAGAAAATATTTTTTTCATTTTGATTGTAGCTTGTTTACATGAACTCGAACTGCATACTTTGCCCGTTTGACGTTTTTCTGACAAGAGCGTAACAGTAGAGGTTTCATAAAAATGAACCGGCTTGTGAGTTTCTAAAGTTGGAACCACAAGGAGTAGTATTAGTGTGAATGTGCTCAGCACGGCGAGATATTTCTAAAAATTTAAAATTAAAATATTTAATAGCTGGGTGACGCAGTTCACAGGCTGCGTCACGCAGCCTAGTTACACGTGATCTGCTTACTAGGCTTTACACAATAAGGAATTGGGTCCGTGTTAGATCTGCGCCGAAACCCAGTAACGAACCTATAGACGAGTTCGCATTCTGGTATAAATATTGATCAAACTGGGCTTATAGGAAAAATGCAGAAGCCTGTTATACTACGTTTTCATTAGAGCAAATGAGGTAATTTCGATGAAAATTTCCAAATTCGATTCGAAATCATCTCATTTCCCATACAAATCCACATTTGCAAATGAGGTAATTTCAACCAAATTTGCACGAAATTCGGTAGGAAATTACGTAAAAACTTTATGAACACACCCAAATGGAATCCATTCAAAGTGGAACGCATTTAATATGACAGAATTCAATGCATAAAACAACAAAAACAAGCGGTTGACAGCCTGGACTGTCAAATGAAATTAGCAAATTTATAATGAAAACACTTTTTACGTAATTTGCGAATTTACCTCATTTCGGCTCTAATGAAAACGTAGTATTAAACATTTGTGAAACCGAAAACTAAGGTCATTAAGAAGTAAGAATACTCCATTATGTTTTCTATTCATTCACTTTGAAAAAATCTAACTTTAAAAGGGATTTTAAGTATTTTGTCGATTTAGTTAAAACAGAATTTTGAATTAAATGAACAGTTAATTAATGGTGGTAGTTAAAATTGCTAAATACTCCTGAATAAATAAATAATTTTATAAAGGTGATAAGTTTCTTATTTTTATTTTAATGGAGATTGAATTAACGTGGTATTAAAATAGTTGATACTTTTATAACCTCACCAAGCAAATTCAGTGACGTAATTTTATCTGCAGTATCACACACTCCACTTTTGTATCCATGTGACCATGTTGGATAGGTTTAGGCTTTCACTGAGTATTGTGAGCTATCTTTTTTAACAAAAGCAAGATTATTGTGGTTAATCTTGCATCTTAAATAAAAAAATTACTAAAACTTATTTAAAGATAAAAACCGGATTTTATTTTCGTTTTGCAATATTTCATCTTTCATGGGAGCTGACCCACAAAATGTTGTTTGTCACTTTTGCCGTTGACCGATTCTTAAAGTTCCCTACACCACGCAAAAGTGGGTCCCGTTACAGACCCGTTCGCCCAAAGGGATTTGATAAAATATTGTTGTTGGTGTGGAACCGATTCAATTACTTTTTTCTTTTAATGCTGTGTCATTTTCGCAGTCCAAAAACTTTAATTTTGACGATCCGATTAATACAACGGATATAAGCTTTCGACTTTTTAAATTAACATATTTACATGGTGATTAGTGAGAGTGCCCTGCCCACACTACCGCGATCTGAATCATGGTACAGTCGTCAGAGATTCGCACCGAATGCTTCGCGCCGGTTTTGGGAGGGCAGTTTGTTAGTTTTTTGAGTTGTATAAAATCACAAAAAAAAGTTGATAAGGTTCGCTTGAAAAGCTTATATCTTGTCTTATATTATATTAAAAAATATATAGGTACTTACTCATGAACAATAGCTTTCGAAATCAATATCCCAACATTGTTTTGAGTTAAGAAAAAAAATAGCTTTTATTTTCTATAGAAAAATTTTAAAATTAATGGCTGATGATGAAAATGTTTCTATACCAAAAACTTTTGAGGACCTGTTTCAAATATATTCAAACTATAAACTCAATCCACTAGATATTGATAATGAAGTGTACGAAGCAATTTTACTATCCCAAATTGACTTTTGGCTAACAAAGTCACAACTTTTGAAGGTGGTTTTTACTTCAACTGATACTGGATTGGCATGGATGAAATTCAAGTTGTTAATTAAAACCATACATAATGTATATAATTTTTAAGTATTTAATGTTGTCATAGTTTTTGTTTTAATTCCAGAAAATGGAGATTGGATTTTGATGAATTTCAAGATCTTTTAAAAGATATATGTAATGCAAGGAAATTAGATATTGAACAAATTAAGGCAAAAATGACAGAAGCAGGGCCCCCAGTACCTGACCAACCTGTAGCTGTAAAATAAAATCTTTGCTTAAAACTAATTATGAATTTATGTACATTTTGTTTTTTTTTTTTGTAATTTAGTAGTAAAATAACGTGAAAGCAGTGTATCTTCATGATATAAACTACATAATATTCAAGGTCAATGATCATCCAAGTATTCTGAGTATGTAGCTAATATTCAGTATAAATAAGTATTGTAAGAAGAAGCTTGTTAGTCAATCTATAACTAGGTTTTTAGCAGTTTTCTTAACGGTTCAAAAAAAAAAACTTGATCAAGAGTGGCTAAAGTAATGGCGAACTAACCAAATCAAGCACTTCGTTTCTACCTTCAAACTACTTATATCTTTTCTTCTTACTTAGTATCTAGATACTAACATATTATTGACTAGCATATTATTGACACCGGGTCTCCACCTGAAATATTTCATAGATTACTATCTGTCACTTTCAATAGAAAGAAAGAGTGATAGTATACCATAAAATTTTGGTTGGGTATTTCAATAGCTTACTATTTCATTTGTCTCAAAAATTTCACAGAGCAATGTTATGAAGTTAAAAGAATTAAAAGAACTGATCTATTGTTAATTTTGCTTAAATCATCAAGAAAAAGACAAAAACTTACTTTTGGCACCTACAACCAATTAATTACATTCGAAAAAAACTCAAAACAAACAAAAATTGAAACAAATGTCAAAGGGAACATTGCTTCTTTATAGAATACTATTCATAGCTTTCTATGAGCAAAGCAATATGCGGCATGAAAGTATATAACATTATATGCGAAAGGAAATGAAAGTTACGATATTAACTTAATTTATAACATTTTAACAGAATTTTAAAGAATTTCTTTTTCGGACATTTGATTAGAACCTCCATTTGTAAATGCCAAATAACATATGAAAATGGGCAGAGAATAATCACCAAATAATTTTTTTTATTTTAATTCCATAAATGTATATTTTATTTATAAAAGAATTATTAATGTTTTGTGCCACCACGGTTAACTATAACCTCGTACATCTTGTTGTGTAAGGAGTTATATAAATTCTTTATATAATCATGAAAAATGGTCTCCCAGGCACTTTTTATTCCTTATATTAGTCCCCATTCAGTTTGATATTGACTTCCAGACTCATATACCTTGCGTGCTAACGATTCACAAGCATTTTCTATAATATTAAGATCAGGTGAGTATATGGTGGCCATGTCAGTAAGGGTGGATAGGGGCGTTTTCCTGCTAAAACTTAAATTCCAAGGGCCCAAAAATATCCTTGATTGCAGGGAAGCCGTTTTTAAAACACCATTGAACCTATGCTGTGGCATTCGACTAGAAAGAAATTGAAATTCAATGGTGCCATAAAACGTAATAAAACCCATACCATGACACCACCAGCATGGCTGTGATGAGGTGCGTTCTTTTATGTTACTGTGGTTAACTATGGTTAATGTGTCAAAAATAAAAGTTGATGTGCCATAGTTAAGAAAGTTACTCTTGGTAACTTTTTCATTTAGGAACGACCAGAGTTAACAATAGTTAATCTGTCAAACGAAAGGGGTTAAAAAAAAAAAACGAATTGTATTTGGAATGAATAACAAAGAAAAAAATATGATTGCATTAAATTTATTTGCAAAAATAATTATTAGGAATTCAGAATAGCATGTGTACTATTTCCGAATTAAATTTCTTTGTACTTAAGTTTTGTATAAATCGAACAGAAATAAGTGCAATTTTTTTCATTGCTTATGGGACAGAATTTTCGATGAAAAATTGACGAAATAAAAAAAAGAAGATGCCGACAGAAAAAAAATGCATCAGAAAATAAAAGAAAACTATTCCAAAAATCAAATTCGACAAAAAAACATCGATTAAATTGATAAAAACATATTTTAAATGTTGAAAACAATTCCAAATCAAAAGGGCAAAAAGTAAACAAAACATCCGCCATTGCATTTCAGCTGTGTTTGACAGATCAACTATTTCAATTCATATCGAGGAGATGAGTTGGAAAAAGTTACAAAAAGTTACTTTTTGACACATTAACTTTGGAATTTAGGAACGATTTTATGACGTCATAAAGTTACTCGAAGTAACTTTTCTGAATTAAAGGAACGACCGAAGTTAACTATAGTTAACCACAGTAACATAAAAGAACGCACCACTGTCGATCTAAAGTATGCTCTTCCTTTCAAACATCATGAAAGTAGGAAGTATATCTAGCCATCCTCAAAAATAATTTTTTTTTGCGTCTGAAACAAGCTGCAGGTCCTTTTGTACAGATCATATGTGCTCTGCAGATATCGAGGCGTTGCGTCTTTCGAAATGGTTAGGAGGTGTTTTTGTTTTTATTTTACGACGTTTCGAATGGTCACCATTAGTGATAATGCTTTGCACAGTCTGTACGCATGCTTTTAAAGCGGGTTTTTTTCTTTTATTTTTGCTGCAGAAACGTGCGAATCGGATGCGTGCGCGTGCCTCAAAATAATTCGCTTGTCAGCTGCTGTAAGTTGTAATCACAGAAGATGGCCGGCACTTCATATTCTTTCCATAGTTATGCTCATTGCTTAAGAATAAGGAAATAACTTTAAGGCTGCGGTTATTTTTTTTGGAAATATGATGAATTGATAGGCCACACTTACTATAATCCTTTATTTTGGTCATTTTGGACTCATTTAACGCTTTTGCTTTTGCCATATATCTACTAAACTTATGTCGTTTTCGATTAGATTTTCAGAGTGTTTCACTCCTTTTTGATTCCAATGGAATATGAAAAACTCCCTTTCGTAATATGTGTATCTATGTAGAAGTTAAAACTAAAATGAATTCTTCAATAATTTCAATTCCAGAACATCTCAAGAAGAAGCATTTACTATTTTAACAATTAATCCAACACATACTTTTAAAAATATGTGTGTTTTCAGAGTGCACTCCTAGCACTCTTTAATGAAATCCAGAGTGAAAAAACACTCCTAAATCATCACTCCGAACAGCCTATGGAAGGTTTTTGGAGTGTTGGGAGTGTGGATGGAGTGAAAAAAGAGTGCTAGGAGTGACCAACGGAAAACGATATTAATAATGAGTAGAAACGCTAATCGGCTTTAGCAAAAAATGCGTTAATTTTTGTCATATTTGATAGAAAAAAATAACGGTTCATTTCCAGAACTCATGTTTTTTTAGATCGAGAGTAAAAGAATGAAAAGAAAAAAGATTGACCATGATACATAACCAGAGTTCCGGGTTATTTGCATTTACACTGAAAGATTATAGGGGGTGCTAATCGGTTGTCGGGCAGTGTATGTACATATATGGGTTTCGAGATTTAAGTTTTACTCAAATTGTTATTATTCAAATAATATTACATATTTTGTATTTCGAATAATAACGATTTTTGAAAAACTTAAAACTCGAACTTCTTTAAGAACTAGTTTTACCGTTAAACTATTTTTGGAATAATTTATGCCTGTAAGCTTCTTTATATGTATTCAAAATGTGTATCTACCAAAACTTAAAAAGGCCCTTATTGCGAGTTTCGTTTGTTTATCGTTAAAGGACTTTTGTTAAAAGTCTTTCATCAAAAAATTTAAGATATCCTAAGTTGTTGCTATTATCAGATATATTTAAAAAAAGGAATGACACCAACATAAAGCTATAAAGGTGTTTGGTTAAACATTTTAACGCCCGACCCCAAGGCATTGGTTTGATAGACTTTTTTACAAACGTATAAAGACAATCGCACAATAATGTTTTTAATTTTATTGTAGTTTAATTTTTAACTAATAAAAACTTTTTTCCACTTCTCAGAAGAAATCGTATAAATTGGTGTCTTAAGTGCTTATTTGCTAAAGGATTCAACACCAATGTAAAAAAAAATTACTCATCAAAATTCGATGTACATTATAGGTATTACATAATATGAATAATATAAATAACAATTTAAGCTTAAACTGGTTAACTAAGTACAGCACAGGGAACAATGGTCATCACCTTCCAATTATGAAGATTCGTTCTTTCCAGGAGTAATTTCTTCTTTCTGTTCGCGCGGATGACGCGACTGTTGCTGTTGTTGTCGGTCGCTAGGTATGGGCCTCAAATATGTAATGGCCCCTCCTTCGCCGCCACCGAGTTCACCACGTTGTGAGTGACGATGAGGAATCTCAACCTGTTCTTCGGTATATTCTGGATGGTCCTTGATATATTGCTCATATGGAACTGGTACTGGTACGGGAACTGCTTGCACTGGATATCCAGCATCGATAAGAGCCTGAAACTCAGCTTGTGTGATTGGTTTACCATCTGGAGGTGGCAATTCTAAATGTTTAGTGTTGCCTTGTACTTTTGTCTTTTGAGATGGCTGTAGCCCAGTGCTTTGTGAAACAAATATGCTCGACTGTGAAGGGGCTGCTGACGGAACCACGTATTGTTGATAATCTTGTTGTTGATTTGCCTGCGCTTGCTGTTGAGAATTTTGTTGTTGCTGTTGTTGTTGTTGTTCACCATAATAAAACTGAACTGGACCAAGGTTTTGTTTTCCCTGGGGCTTAGACTTGTGACTGTGAAGTTTTACTCGATATTGTCCGTTGGATGAAGATGATTTGCTTGGTTTCGTAGGCGAAGGAGATGATTCGATGGCATATTGGGGTTGAGAAGTCGAAAAGGCTGTTGGAACATATTTTTTATGCTGTTGATGGTCATGACTTACAGTTGGATCAGTTGGCGAAGGTTGGAAGCCACTATATTGAACGACCGATGGAGAGTAGTATTGACTTGCTTGACCCACTGTTGTAGGTGGTGAAGCTGTTGTTGAATATGACTTTGGTTGCACGAAAGGTGATCGACTCGATAGAATAGCAGGAGGATTGGAGTGCCGATATGCAGATGGTCTATTTGAAGCAAGCAGCTTTTCAATTTCTTTTTCCAGAGATGACTCTGCCAATGGATGGTTGGGGAGTGTCCTATAGCTGATTGCCGATGGTCCATGGTAAAAGTTCACTTGCTGACTTTGTGTTTGTTGTTGAGGATGAGCTCTGATATGCTGCTGCTGTTGTGGAAGATATTGTGGCCCTTGATGAGGGCCGGCTCGTGGAGCTTGACTATAACCCGAGTATTCGGCGGTTTCTTCAGGCTTAGAGTTGTAGTTAACGATACCTTGTCGCTCTACAGGCCTAGTTTGTGGTCCTGGTTGTGAATATGAAGCTCTGGCTTGTGCTTCTTGCAGTGCTCTGGCTTGAAGCTCCTCCTCAATAAGCTTCAATAAGTGTTCCTCTTGAAGTGACTGATATTGAGCTTGTTGTGTTTGTTGTTCTTGCTGCTGCTGAGATATGTATTCAGATGGTCGAAATTGGCCGTGGGCGGAAGTAAACCGTACCTGTGCTTGCGATTGCAATTGCTGTTGGGCATACTGTTCTTCAGCAGCATATTGTTGTAGCTGAGCTGATGAAGGCTTCTTAACGAGCGTGTGTGATTTACCTTCTGCAATAGCCTTGGCTTGATGACTACGACTTGTATCTTGCAGATAGGCAAAATGCTGGATCTATAGAAAAAAAAGATACAAATTCAAATCAAAAACATACAAAACAAAACACAATGCGTGGGAAGAAAGTATACTTAAAAAGCTACAGAAACAAAATAATTATACACACTATCATAATGTATGTCTTTCTTCAGCTGACAAATGAACTGTATGGGAATCTCTCCATCGATTCACACAACCTAAAATGTGTGGCAATATAATTGCAGTTCAAAAGTATTACAATGTGACTTCATTTCCACCTTATGACAGTCATGGCCTGATGGATGTGAATGTGCCATTCGCAAAAATATTTCACAATCGAGGCAGGGAAAAGGTGCTGCCTTCATGTTTGTAATTAATTCCAGAAACGATGTGAAACGAAAATTGTCACAGTTCTTTGGCAACCATCATAGTAAAATATAGTATATGGCTGATGGAGAGGTCTTTTGTAAAACAATTTACTTAAGACTTCAAGTTAACTGGAACGATCGGTGGTCTCTATATAGTTGAGTTAAAATGTCAATTAAATATGTAAACGATGAAACCGAGTTTTTTTTTTTTTACAAATTTTATTAACACTTAGCAGCAGGCAGACTTGAGAAACATTATTTATATAATTAGATGTTACGTTGAGCCATTAAATAATTTATTGCTCATTAAAATGAATGAGATTTATGCATTAACAGAGACTTAATATATTATGTGAATTGGTATGCAAGACTCGTTACTCTTTCAATCAACGGAATTTTGAAAAATTAAATGCAACTAATATAATTAATTCATTTGGTTTAGTTAATATTTAAGCGGGTTTAAGTGATTTTTATCTTTTTTTTTCAATGGAGACTGGTGTTGTTATTTAATCGAACGTATTTTTGCAGAATACCTCACTAGCTCATTAGAAAACAATTTCTTGGTTTCTTTCAGGCCCTGCTTCACAGTATGATTAAATGACACTTAAGTGGCCAATATGGTAGATTTGAGGTTAATGTCCACAGTGAAGGCCTAAATTATTTATAAAAAATGTTTTGTACTACTTGTTTTTGAAAGCAAATAAAAGAAAACTGTGTTGGACACGAAATTCCAATAATCACAGAATCCCGAATTATAAAATCGGGAATTACAAAATCCCGAATAACATAGTACTTTTTTTGGTATTGAAAATCGCATCGTATCCGCGGTACTATAAGCCATTCGGGATTCTTTACTTTAGTAGTATCTTTTTCATGCCAGTTGTTGGTTAAGTATCAATATTTTATACATCTTTTGAACAGTTTTTTTTTGTATTTTGTCATTATCAGTGATTTATAAAAAAATATAACTCTTTCTTAAAAAGCCATATTTTTTCTTTTATTTTTTATTGTGAAAGAAAACTTAAGTTAAACAAATAACTATCCATCTTTTTTAAATTAACTTTTTTATTTGAGGGACAGTTTAAATTTTAAGATTTAAATTGATTTCAAAACATTTGAACTGCTTCCTGTAAGGTGATCGGTTTTTAAAGAGAGATATGAGAATAAGCATTAGTACTTTTTTTAAGGATTCGGAATTTTTCTGTTTTATAGGAAGTTTGTAATTCGGGATTCTGTATGGATTTGGTCACTGAAAATTTCAAAAATTTTTGTTCTTCCGGATTTTATAGCATCCCCTTTAGTTATACACATACCCACAAATTCTATAAATGCTGTTGTCAGTAATCAGCCAAGTAAAAGACTAATGGCCGATTTCATAAAACCCTTTTAACCATTTAAAAGGCTTTTAAATTTTTAAATGATGTTTGTTCGTTTTTGTTTAAATGCCCTTAAAATCTTTATGAAATCGACCATAAGCACTGTTTTATTGGACTTATGAATTATATTGATTGACAACAGCTTTTATGAATGCTATAAAGATCCTTTTTTTAAGTCCAACAAAAAATTGGATCGCCCTATTGACGATCTTGGCAAAATGTCAAGACTTAGTATCTTTGTTAAACATATGCCAATATATTTATAATCAGATTTCATGAATTTTAAATTATTGTAATAAGTATATACATAGTAATACGCAGTTGTAAAAAAATGAAAAAGTAAACAAAAACCTACATTATTCATTCATTTCCTATAATATTTAATACTGGATTTAATGTGTTTTCGCTTTGTTATTATGTTTATTGAAAGTATGTTCCTTGAAAATATTAAGTATACGCCACAGTGTTCGCAGCCCCTTGTACCTATGCATATTTTTCTCTCAAGCTACTTCTGATTCTGACCAAATGATTATTTCTCACGGTATTTATAGTTATCTATCATAAAATACATTAAAATCAATTTTGTAAACCGTGTTCAGGAATACGGAATACCATATTTTAAAGGTATACATCTTTATCGAAGAATCTATGACCATAATTTTGCATCTTAGCTAGATTTATCCGCCACCTTCGCTTAAATATTTTGTATGGAAAACAACACTGTTTTATTTATAGTTTTTTTTTTTCATAACAAGCAAACGAGTTAATGAGAATCTACAAAGCGAATATGAAAACCATATAAAAAAGAAAAATGCCGCCAGCGCAGTTATGTCGGTTGATGCCAAATGGACCGAGAAAAAATCATCTGCTTACACCATCATCACCCCTCATCAGCTTAGCTGTTGTAATCGGAGAAGAAACGTGAACTTCAAGTCACGACACCGACCTCTTGAATAATCTGTTTACGAGTATATGTATTTGTGGATATGCATGTACATATATATTTCTTTTTGTGACTTCTATTTTTGAGAATACCACATAAGATTAGCATTGCATTAACCTTTTGTCTTTTCCACTTTCACAATACAAAAATAACAGACTAGATCTATTTTGTAGCGTAACGTTGCTGATGCGACGCGTTTGTTCTTCATTATTTAACTTAATTGCATATTTGTGAGGAAAATAAAACATTTAGAGGAAATATGTTGGCGTGAAAATATTTCCCAAAAGTAAAAATTATCATCCCCGTACACTTTCCCGATAATTTGTCAAACACTCATCCATTATCGCCAATAGAGATCTCTACCAAATTGTCAGTTTCAAATGACAGCAAAAACTTGGCACAATGACAGATGAAATTGGAAAGAAAAAAATAAGGAGGGCTAATTTTAATTACAAAAATCTTGCTATTTTGTGCAATAAAAAGATTAAAATATCTTATATAAAGTATAAAAACATTTTTACTTGCATCTTTTCTATAAAAAAAGGAAAAAAACAATTCGAAATATTTATTTGCCTCCAAAATAAACCAAACAAATGGCTGCCACTTAAATGTCATTGTGCCGAGAATTTTAGTTTGACATTTAAATATGAACGAGACAGAGATATATTGCTGTTTGTTAAAAAGCCCTATTGAGAACTTCCACCAAACGTCAAAAACTCTAGATGGAGGGAAAACAAACACGCTATAGAGCTTTTTAACAAACAGCAATATATCTCTGTCTCCTTCATTTTTAAATGTCAAACAGAAATTCTTGGCACAATGACATTTTATGTTTGTTTTATTTTGGAGGCAAATAGATATTTGGAATTGTTTTTTTCCGTTTTTTTATAGAAAACCTGCAAGTAAAAATGTTTTTATACTTCATATAAGATATTTTAATCTTTTTATGGCACCAAATAGCTAGAATTTCGTAATTAAAATTAGCCCGCCTTTTTTTTTTCTTTCCAATTTCATCTGTCATTGTGCCAAGTTTTTGCTGTCATTTGAAACTGACAATTTGGTAGAGATCTCTATTGAGAACTTCCACCAAACGTCAAAAACTCTAGTTGGGGGGAAAACAAACACCACTATTAAAGGTGCGAACAGTATCGGTGTGTATTTCTATTTGTTTGTATTGTTGTTTTTCCCCCATCTAGAGCTTCTTTTTGATTAAAGAACTGTCAAAATTAGAAAGAGAAAAGAGAGAGTCAGATTCTGGAAAAGCCCAATTAAAGGTGCGAACAGTATCGGTGTGTATTTCTATTTGTTTTTATTTTTGTTTTCCCCCCATCTAGAGCTTATTTTCGATTAAAGAATAACTGTCAAAATTAGAAAGAGAAAAGACAGAGTCAGATTCTGGAAAAGCCCAATTGGTTTGCTGAACAAATACGTTCGGCAATCTTTTCACGACTTATTTTTAGTTTCGCAAAATTTGAACTCAAGATTTAAGGTTCTCCCAAACCAACGCGATTATTCGCCGCGATAAACGAAAACAATAACAACAACGTGTTGTTTTGTTTGACAACCACATGTTGTTATTGTTGTTTTCGTTCGTCGCGCCGAATAATCGCGTTGGTTTGGGAGAGCCTTTAAAGTTAAAAAGTTAAAGAAATAAATTAGTACATTAAGAAAATTCTCAAAAAACGGTACTATATGTATAATAAAAAATTCTTTCAGCTTTAAACATGGTATCAACGCAGAATTTCCCCCTCTAAAAAATATCCAAATTTCCTCAAAATTCCCTTATTGCTTTTACATACATACATAAGTCGCTTTTTTCAAAGATAAGGGGAAAGTGGAAACTGAAATATTCATCTTGGTACAATCTAAGCATACGACACATTATTTAAGCGTAATTTGTAATGCCGTACAAATTTTTGTTTCATGTTTATATTTGTTTTTAAAAAATAACTAAATTTGGTGGCACAACAGCTCATGAAGAACTAGAGCCTAATAACTTACAACTCTCAACCAATCTTGTGTGCGTGTTTGCAGGAGTGGAGGGGACCTACAGTTTATTGCTGAGTCCGAACGGCTCAGTAGAGCGGCACTTTTTTATGACAGGAGATATACTCTTAGTGGATTTCACACTGCCTCGCAAGTGGCAGTAGCCATGAAAAACATTTTTAGTGTTCAGGATACAGAGGCTGGAATTGAACCCAGACCTCTGGCGTGACAATCAAACGCACTAACCAACGGAACGGGCTACTATCTCAAGTGTTTCTTGATATACTGGCACTCTATAAGCCTTATTAATATTTTTGTTAAATTTGTTTTTACAAGATCACTACATGATTTTTATACAAAAAAAAAAAAT
Organism: Epistrophella euchroma; assembly: GCA_947049315.1. Classification (NCBI taxonomy): domain Eukaryota; kingdom Metazoa; phylum Arthropoda; class Insecta; order Diptera; family Syrphidae; genus Epistrophella; species Epistrophella euchroma. Next base: position 14,834,354 of record OX346247.1, on the reverse strand, counting down.
CAGTGAACCGGATATTTGCTGTAATGTAATATTTTACTATCTTACCTCTTGACTTTGCTCCAGTTGTGGTCCTAACGCTTGTAACTGCTGACTGTGTGGCCTACTAGTAGGCTGATAGTTGCGCAATTGCTGATCATGTGGCGATAATGGACGAATGAGAAAAGGATTTGGTTTTGGTCCATAAATAGTCTCTTGAGGTTGTTCGGGATCATCTTGTTTTTCATTGGAATATGATGCAGTATCACGTGAACCTATTTGTCGTTTATCCTTGGATTCTGATACTTCAATTTTTGTGTTTTCCTCAGGAGTAACCTTCGATTTGTCTTCCTTTTTATCCAGGCCATGTGCGCTGAGGATACCTGCAGAATTATAATATAAAATTAAGAATAATTAACGTTTTTGATACAATTTTTTCAACATATACAAATTTTAACTATTTTGGATAACCTACTATACGAGACCATATTTATAGAATTGTCGAATAATTGCCTGAATAGAATGGAAACGGAGCTGCAACTATGGAGCTGCAGCTGGAATTGCTGTCAAGTTATTGAACACAAAATATGAATCTGAATTCACAAACGTATTGTTTTGTTTTTCTTCAAAATGCAAAGAAAGCTGTGCAGATGCATTGTTTGTGCTTAAAAAAAAGATGTATACGACAGCTTTTGCAGGTCCATCTTCAGTCGCAGCATTCTATTCTATTCAGGCAGTAATATGGAAGTCTACTTTTTAACACGTCACGCACAATTTCATGTCTCTTAATTGCGTTAGTATGTTGATTATTCTAAATGATAAGGGTTGGATTTAAGGTTTATTTGAACTGCTTACAGGTGCAGAGTTAGCAGTTAGCAATTAGCAGTTAACAGTCAGCATTGTAATTTTAGGACATTCATTCTAATAAATTTTTCTTACAAATAACATATTTTTTTAGTTAAAATCATCCAAATAAAATTTGAACTAGACAGTAAACTCCCCTGTAACTTGCACGTCGAGATAACCGTCGCGTCGAAAAAGCCTCATATTATATGCAAGAGACTTGCAGGTAAAACATGCGGGGCTAATGGAAGACCCACCATTATGGGTTGCATGGCACACAAATGAACTGATCACAACTAGCGAATCCCTAGAAAAAGTACAAAGGCTCGCATACTTATGTAAGTATGTATTACTAGCCCAGGAAAATTAGACTTTCACTACGAAAAAATTCCGACAAAGCTGAATTATGGTGGAGATGTTTATTTTTGTACCTTAAGCATTTTCCAAAAAGTACCCTAAATTTGGACCGATGCTAAAATTTTTACGGGGGGTGAAAGGGGTTGAAATTAAGTTTTTCGCTAATTTCTCAAAAACTATCAGTGTTTTTAAAAAAATGTGAAGGCAAAAGTGGTAGCTTATGTAATTTTACATTAAAAATATTATGACTTTTTTTTTCGTATAATCAATAGGTTTTGAGAAAAACGTGCACAAACTTTATAGTGTAATGGATTTATTGAAAAAAATTTATTGAAGTAGCATGTTTTAACGGGCAAATATTTTTTTATGGTATGTGTTTGGGAACATCTTCACATTATAAAAAAAAAATGTTTGGGGTTGTAGGGGCTAGGAAAAAGCAGCCATATTGAAACAGCTCGCCATTTTGTTTTCATTTGATAACTCGCCTGGATTTTTTTCTGTAACAAAATGGCCAGTGAAAAACTTTTAGAGAATCAAAATACTTATAAAATGAGGTATTAACGATCTCTGGAACTTTTTTCATCTTTAAGTTATAGCTTGTCAAAGTTCATCTGCATGTAATGGGGTTCAATAGTGTGTTTAGCTTTAAGACACCCCTCCTGCCTCTCCTGTGGCACTTACTCCATCAAAACCTATAAAAACTTTGTAGAGGAGGGTTGGTGAAACATCTTTGTCGAAGATAATTTCTTAAAATTGTAAAATTTTGCATCAACTTTTGCATTTTAAAAATCGAAAATCACATTGATGGCGGTTTCAAACAACCCTCTCGTACGAAATTTGTTACCTCTCCTCAAGAATGTATTCAAGAATGTAGCCTGATATTTTGGCTTAATTTAAAGACTCCAATCTTGAAGATCCAATTACTAGGACGAAAGTTATAGCTTCGAAAGCCAACCATACTGCTTTATTTTGAATTATTACTGAAATGAAAATTAATTAAAAATAATTTTGAAAGAAGAGAAACCCGATTTGCAGTTCTACAGCAACAAACCTTGACATATTCCAATGGCATAATCAAAAAGTAAAGCTTCAAAAAGAACTTTCAAATATGTATAGTTAAGTAGGTATAAGTAACAAGAAAGAAGTGGACTGAGGCAGAAATTTTTGGGCAAAGAACCAAACTTTCCTTACCGGTGGAACAGTGTACGAGCATCTTCCAGGTGGAAGTAAATGCTATAAGTAAATATACGGAGAATTTAAAACTGCAGAAATCAAAGCGTTGTTATCATGTCAGACAGCTAGAGCTAGACCACTCTCAAAGCCCTAAGTTCATATGCTCTAAACTGAATTGGAAGTATGTGGATAGGCTAAACGAACTTGGCAAGAACAATAAATATGTCAAAATTCTTACAAATTCTGCAACGAGGAGACGCACCGGACAACTTATTAGGCTAAATGTGAGACCGTATATGTATTATTTTCTTCTTGGCTACAGTACAATTTTTGTAATGACCTTTTATAAAATTCAACTAATTTTGATATGCACATCAATTCTTTTGACGCTCCGTTTGAATATTAATTCCTATTCATTAAATAGTTATAAATTTTTGAATATGACATACATACAAAAATCGGTCAATATGGAATTAAAATACAAATGATTTATGGAACAACAACAAAGATATTTTTTTCTTACGAAATCACTGCTAAATTGTTTACAAATTTATCAGTAACCTTCAACACTACATTAAAGTTAAAGCTTACATATTTGTCTCAATTTTGGAAAACATAATGAAGAGATATCATTATCATTTAAATACAAACAAGAGTTTGTTCTTCGCAGGTGGTATTAAAAATGTATTATTTTTTATGAATAGACCCTTTTGTGATGCAAAACAGATATTATAAGAATCTAAAAACCTTCACACATAACATTTGTGAATTGATGCATGTTTTGTTGCTGAGAGTTAGTTTGAATATTGTATTCAACTTTTGGCTTTTAACTTCTAAAATAATAATGTTCAGAACTGTACGAATAATATAAGTTTTACCTGGATTTCTATACTTTTTTTAGATTGACTAATGACTATATACTAATAAAAAAAAATTAAAACAATTTTTTTCAGTTTTTTTAAATGTTTTTTGAAATGCTGATCTCTGTGAAAAACGATCGTATTGAAATAAAATAAAAAAATTCTAAGCTTCGTGTTTTTTTTGTGTTGAGAAATTTTAGCGGGTGCATTTTGTAAAATTAAATTTTGTAAGATTAAAACATTTAAAGTACTTGTTTTATTAATTTAAAAAACGTGTTTCATGCTTTTTTTTCATATTCAAATTTCCATTCTTCATATAGCCAGGAATGTATAACAGTAAAACCCGCCTAAGAGAAACTACAAAATGTCACAGTCTTTCTTTCACTTAAGCGGGCTTTTCACTTAAACGAACCCCGCTTAAGTGAAAAAAAAAATTTCACTTAAACGGATACGCTGAAAAAAAATACTTAAAGCGGATCTAAAAATTCCATTAAGCGGAGAATTAATGCTAGAAACAATTGTATTTATCTTTTATTTATCTTTGAATTATGAAAATGTAATTTTCTTTTTTAATAAATGTTAAAATACGTATGTATTCAGGTATACCTCTTGAGCCATTTGAAATGTTGTTTTGCAATTTGTTTATAAAATGTAAATGTAAACATTTGTGAAATAATCAGAAGTTCAAATGTCATTTTCGTGGTGAAAATAGTGAAGTTGAAAAATAACGAAAAGATTCAGCAAATTTTTTTTCGTTCTGTGCGATTCAATTTTTTTTTCACTTAAGAGAGTTTTTTTTTTCAATGAAAAATATAAAATTGAACTGAAAATATGTTTCAGGTATCCGGGTTTTTCACTTAAGCGAGTTTCGCTTAAGCGGAGTGTTTTAAAGGTAATTTGGTCGAAAAATACTCGGGGATGGAAAAAGTTTCAGATAAGCGGGTTTTTCTCTTAAGCGGGTTTTACTAATTATGTGTTTTATATTACTCTCAATCTTTAAAATTCAAAGAAACTTTTACTACAAGAGCAAGTTCATGCGACCCAGTCGTGCATTTTATTTTTTAAAGCGTCATTTGAATTTTTTTTAAGCCAATTAATTGTATTGGTTCGTTAACTTGTTCATATAGCTTTATTTTTGTCGGTCTACAATTTTGTTTGCCAAGAAATATCTGGTTTTAAATGAAAACAAAGGACTTTTAACTTTGGTCACCATAATATCTCAGCAACAAATGATCAACTTCCCACAAGACCTTTTCAAAGATTTATAATGATTTCTTGCCCCTCACCGTTAGTTTAAAAAAGTAAAAAAAAAAAAAGAATTTTTATAGACTTTTAGTAAATCTTTCACTGCTTTGCAAATATTGACTGCAATACTTAATTTGGTAAAAAAAAATTGAAGACGTCTGTTTTGAAATTTCAAATTGTATTATTCATTAACATTTTGCAATAATTGTCATCAAAATCAAAATCAATTTATCTACACTTTTTTTTACAGTAACAATACAAAGATATATAAAATATGTTTTTGTATTTTGCGCTTTAGGTCATAACAAAACATGAATAACATATTTTTCAAAAAAAAAAAAATCAAAACAACTTGGCAATAGTTTTGATGGTTTTTAAAAATGCATATAATCATTGAGTAGATTTATTTGTCCTACGTATTTCTTGTTTAGACACCGGCGGCATAATTTTTGTTTATGAAAACTAACAATTTATTATATCGAAAAAAAATTGTCAAAAAAAAATTAAATGTTAGAATAATCTAAAACTTAAAAAAAATATAACTTCTCACTTGAAAATTAAAGATTGAAAATTTTTTAATTAGTTTTTCTTTAAAACTCACCAATTAGTAGCCAGCAAGCTAGTAACGTTATTTTTAAACTGCCCATTTTAATCCACTCTTTGTAAACTTTAAGGACTTAACTCGATAATCTAATAAATTTTAATTATTTATTATTTTTAGATTTTACAATATTAACACATTTTTTTTGATAATCCTGGATGGAGATGTGAGATATCCTTTCCTTTTAAATATATCCTTGGTTTAAGATATTTTTATTTTTCTATCCACACTAATTATTAATTTCAAATTAATAAGCAAGATAAAAAACTCTTCACTCAACAATTATTATGGTAAGATAATTTAAGATTTTAACAAATTCACAGTGCGACAATAATAGTATGGAATTCCGGACATAAGACAACATGCCATAAAGAGACGACGGGTACTCTATAAGCGGCTCCAAACACGATTCTGTGGCATGAATCTATGTTGCACTGGCATTTATAAAAACTCAACATCGATGAGACCTTTTCGTTAGATTCAGCTTGTGTTTTTCCTGGCTTTTTGTATTATTTTTTTCTTTATTTTTTCTATGTTTCTCATACAGAAAGAGAAAGGCCATCATCTATTTGGCATGGCTCTATTGCAGTGCAGTGCTGCTGCTGGAGTTCCATCTGCAGTCGATCGACGGAAGTGAGGAGTTGGAGGGCATATATGGGCAGCATTGTCTTTGATAGCCTAGTGATGTTTTTATTTTAAATTTCCATTATTTTTCTGTCGATGGTTTGAGTCTAATATAAATCTGCAGTCACCAAGCAGCCACCGTGTTCATACATAATATAATACGACTATAGATTTTCCAATGAAGATTCCGTAAATGAAGATTAATGTGACCTGGTCGAAAAGTACCTCGGCTTCGCAATATAAGTTGGACACAATTTTCGGCCTTTTTGTATATTCTTTATTATGCATTACTTCTTACAGTCTTAGATGTACATATGTATGCGCAAGTACCAATGAACCTATTTTCTGGATTTTCTTCTTCTTCTCCAAGACACAGAATGTAGAGCTTTTGTACCATAGTTGTCGTCATGGTTATTTGATGAAGCTATATGGTAGGTGTTTAATTGGCAAAGTAGAAGAAGAAGAAGAAGAAAAACAACACGAACTCCTCTACGTGTTTCATTGTCTGATCTCGTTATTTCGCGAGGAAGTAAAATATTGTTGTAGTGAAAAAAAAATACGACAACGATGGACGACGTATTTCATCGCGTGTTGGTATGTCCCTATAAGCTCAGAGGATAGAAGTTGTAAATTACCATGTCGAATAATGCTGTGTGATTTCGAATTTGTGTAACCCTATGCATGTGACAGCTATTGAGATCTGAACTGCTATGTTGGTGGAAAAAGAATTTATTTGGCAATTGACAGGCGGTAAAACTAGTCGACCTTAACATTTAGATTAAACACTTAACTATATAGGTCTATGAAATAAATTTTGCATCACACCTAGTTCAAGTAGATGTAGTAGTTATTTGATGTTCAAATATTGGTAAAATAAAAGGGTTGCACTTAAAGCTCTTGGAGTGTTAAAGATTTGGTCTTTACATATAAAACATAAAGGTAGGCATAAGGATGCGCAGATTCACAGACCGACAACGGTATGAAAAAACCCTGACAATTATCCAAATCTGGTTATGAGAGAAGGATGACCACCCAGAAACGACACCTGGAACTATGCTTTGGATATACTAGATGACGAAATTAACTTGTTCGGGCTTCTGCATTACGTATAGTGTCTATTTTGATATTCATAGAAACTAACTGCATTTGGTACCTTTCATTTCTTGTGAATGAATCTGAATACCCCACCTTTTAATTGTTATTAAATTATATGGTAGTGACACATTCAGCAACATATTTTTTTCAAACACACGAAGAAATAAAAAGTAATGTTCTTTTTTTCATAATTTTTGTCTCCCTTCTTTAAAAAAAAAAAACCATGAATCTAAAACTTTATTTATTATAATTATTTTTTTTCGTGAAATCCGCTTCCAAACAAATTCTGATGTACATTATCTCAATCAATTAAATCTAGAGCTTACTATCGCTTGAACTGTCTGTTCTGTTGGTCTATGAATGGATTTCTTTCAATTTCCTATTCATAGCAAGCTTCAAGCAATGGGAGATTCTGAAGGTCTTTCGTGAGTTAAAATTATGTATTTTACCAGAGTAACAACCACCAGGTGGCGGATATTTGTACTTATAAAGTTTGTTAAAAAAAATATCTATCTTTTCATAAAGCAAATGACGGTAATGATAGCTGGATCTTGCATGCTGCATGCAGCACAAATTGGGTGGCGGAATTCAGTAAGCGGAAAAAAATTTTAAATGATTTATTGTTGTTTTTTATGATTTTTGAGTTTTTCTCATATTAAATGCGTTTGGTCCAGTTTGATGATGTGAAACATAGGTATTTAAGTAGTTTTAGATGGTTTTTAGTTGTTGTCCTTAATTCGTTTGCTGAAGTACGGAAATAAAATGATCTTTTTTTTAGGTATTTTGCAATCATTGAAAACAATGATATTCCCGCAATTTATTAACGAATAATGTTCTGGTATTATACCTAATTCGTTACATTAAAGGTGAACATAATGAATGAAAGCAATGATCAAATTTGTATTATCTACAATTCTACATAGTTTTGAGATAAGTTACATATATTGATAGATGGATTTGTATAAATGATTTTTATTTTCATACGGGATCTGATTTGGTAAATGCGCATCAAACGCCCTGATTTAAAGAAAATTTCTCAGTTTTTATAGTGATGTAGTCTCACAGACTTAAAACCGGGCAAACTTTTTGTCTTTTCATATTTGATAAAAACCTTAAATAAAAGTTGAGATTAATATATCATAACATAATATATCGAAAATTATTACAGTCATGAGTCAATAAGAGAATATTAATAAATTGGTCTCCACATAATATGAACCTTGGAACAAATAATTTCTTGCAATTGTAATTGTAATTGTACCGAATTGTTATTGTAATTGTAATTGTAATTGTAATTGTAATTGTAATTGTAATTGTAATTGTAATTTTAATTGTAATTGTAATTGTAATTGTAATTGTAATTGTAATTGTAATTGTAATTGTAATTGTAATTGTAATTGTAATTGTAATTGTAATTGTAATTGTAATTGTAATTGTAATTGTAATTGTAATTGTAATTGTAATTGTAATTGTAATTGTAATTGTAATTGTAATTGTAATTGTAATTGTAATTGTAATTGTAATTGTAATTCTAATTGCGTGTTAGTATAAATATGTCACTCAATTTGTTTGAAAAAAGTGTAGATTGATTCAAAAACAACAGCTCAATTATTGAATAGTTGTTATTTGTCTATTCAACCAATTTACATAATTTATACTTTAAAAACTGCTGGCGTTTAGGTTAATGTTTTTTTTTTTATTTTTATTTAAATAAAAAGATACCTACATATTTAAATACAATTTCCAAAACTAACACTGTAAACCAACCAACAAAAGAACCAACAAAAAAATTGAACAGTCTACATATATAAGAAAAGTGAGATTTTAAAAATTTGCACATACCAGGAAAAGAAAAGGAGATTTCTGCACTAATGGGTTTACTGCATATAATGAAATAAAGATGCGTCTCATCAAAGATGAGAAACCAACCTTCAACAGAACTAAAGTCTTGAACTTCACTTTCCCTGTATATGCATATGAATTGTTTGTTTTTATAAACTATTGTCTATCATTGTTTAGAGCATAACAAAAACCAAAAGCATATTTTTACATCTCTAAGCTCAACACTATAGGAAAAGAAGCGCAATGTCTAACAAAATAATAAAACAAAAAAAAAATACATAAAACTATACCTATGTGCATATGTATGTATATTAACGATGTAGAGATGAACCACCTTGGCATTTAGGATTCCAACAAAAAGTATAATCGACAATATAAAGACGACAACTTTAGTATGAAACATAAAACACTCGATGCGAGTACACTCAAGTTGCAAGAAAAAAGAGGCATACAAAAATGTGCAACACCGTCAAAAGCTAATCGCTTGCCATGGCATCTATTAGTAAACAATGCAGCAATAAATCTGAAGGAAAATATCTTTAAGATGTAAATCAGATTTTTTTTGCAGTTGATACTCCTCATCACATGTCATGCTGCCTTTATGCCATAATCATAACAAAATAAATGATGAGAGAGGAAAATGATGCGTAAAAAAAGTGAAAGTCTTTCCTCAAGTGTCCCGGTAATGGACCGTTGTGCGTCCTCTGAGGAATTATTTTTTTTTTTTAAATAATACATACATGTGTATATAATCATATACAAAATAAAAACCAAAAACTACTTATTTTATTTGAATTTAAAACTTTAAACGGTCATGTTATAGCATATAAGATTCACTTTCCTTTAAAATACGTGATTGTATTTAATGGTTATGTGGTAAAAAAAAATTTAAGTTGGAAAACGACAATTCTAAAGGCCAAAACCACAGCAAGTAGCAAAGCTATATGGGTAAATGGATGCCATCACCATCATACCAACAATCTAAAGCCACATTAATGTCCAGAGTGCATTCAAATGCAGAAACCAGAAATGTTGTTTGATGCTTCATCCGTCGCGTCGGTCGGTCGGCGCAATTGTCCCCGTGCCTGATTGCATAATTACATCAACAAGAATATGAAGGAAACAGGCATACGAGACACGATCATTGAATGTTTCATTGGTATCTCGAAGCAATGAATGCAATGGTGAGGCGGCATATGTATATGTACTTCTGTGTTTTCAATTCGTTCTTTATAACCAGGAGTATCTATTGAAATAATTCTACTGATCTTACAGAAATTAATCAGAAAAAAAATATAGGTTAAGCTCGTTTGCTAATTATAGAAGACAGAATCTTTTGGGAAAATGGTAAACGGTCAAACGCAAAGCTTTATTGCATTCATTTATACAACAATTACCAATACTTGTTTTTCGTTTTCCTCTTTTCTTTTTTAGTAAAATTACCCCTCTGTAGTAAACCCATTTCCTCTTGGCGAAGCTGGTTTTTTTTATATCAAAAGCACTCTTGGAAATACATTAATCATAAATAATTTCCTTATAAATATATTAATAATAAATGTTCCCTAAATTTAATGTTTATCCCTTTTTTAACAAAAAAAAAATTCAACCGTTTTAGCTCAAAATACTTAGGCTATTATTATACTGAACGCCTAATTCACTAATGTTGCAGGTTGCACTTCATTTTCTAACTTTAGATTTTATCATATAGAAGGTATAGATACAAAACAATAACCATGCTCCCTGTCTCTACCTACTCAAGACATCAAAGAGATTTGGTTCGCTGATTTTTATAATCGGCATAACGCCTAAAGGCACTCCTTTACCTGGTATGAAAATAATTCAGTGTTAAAGAGCCTTACAGAAACAAGAAAATGGTACTCAACTAGTTGAAAATTAAATGGTGGTTATCTTTGCCCGTGGAAACAATAGCTCTTGAACTTGTTTCATATATTTAACAATAATACATCTAGGTAAAAAATAAAAATAAAACAATCAACTTTCTTTGCCAATATTACGTTGCTCCAGCTTAAGCAACCTGTACAAACAAAGATCAATGGCACAAGCAGTATTTAGTTAATTAATTACTAATTTATATGTGCTCACAACAGTTCAGTGCTCCTTTATAATAATAATATTATACCCTCAAATAAATAAAAAAAAGTTATTTTATTTAAACTCGATACAATGCGGAAGGGGCAATATAATTGAATAACACTCGAAACTACGTCAAATTAACGAACAATCGAGATTGATGCAGTTCCCTTTCGTGCCATTTAAGCTTGGGAGAAAATTATTATCTTTCAACTTCAATTGAAGTCAGTTAAAACAAAAAAGCTTCACATTCGGGTTGATGCACGGTTTGGATATAGTAATTTTTGTTGTTTTTATTTTCCGTGCGGTGAAATTTGTTTTTATTTATTTTCCCTCTTTTGATGAATGCGATGCTGATTTTGTAAATTATTGTAGGATCCTTTGAATGTAACATATATGCAATGCATGCCTCTATTACTTAGTTTGAATGAATTTGATTAACATAAATATGAACTACTATAGACAGGCAAATAAATCAGGATTGTGAAATGAAGAAGCTACCATTCAATTGAAGGAGGAAAAACTATATGTTTCCTACTTTTTGTAATCCAACTATAGTTATAAATAATTAAATATACCGAACTAGGAATAAGTTGATCCATCAAATTCAGAAATTCTTCCCTAGTAACAAATTATTCGAAGCCAGCAAGATTGTGCACTAAGGTGCAAACTTTATTATCACCCCAGCACTTTTATTTTATGTCCTGTTCATTATTGATTATATGCGAGAAGACCGTAAATCTTAACAAAGGTTTTCCAGACAAGTTTTCAAGCTTTTGTATGTTAATTGAATCCAGAGTAGTATTTTTTTACCATTCAAAATCTTTATTTATGCGTGTCAGCTCTTTCATTTTCAAAACAAACAAAAATGCTATGTAAAAAATTATATATTATAAGCCTTTTTCAACATGTTGTAGCAAAACCAAAAACTAAATATCTATGTACATAATACAAAATGTTGCCGCTCCAGTTATTTTCAAAAGTCACAAGGTGATCTTGTTGATTTGGCTATTGTTCTTGGGTAGTAAAAACAATCATTTAAACATGCATGAGTGTCTTTAAGGTGAATTAATTCGGTACAGAGCCATATACACACTTCATTCAGACTTTCTTGGCTTATTTATTATCACATTGTTATGTTAAATATGAATATATGAATTAATTTATTGAATGCAAACCTTGTTAAAGCTCTTTTCATAAACTGTGTTTCAACTTAAAAACAAATTGGTTTGGACCTCAGCTCTTTCGTTTACTTCGTATAAAATTAAAGAGCTTAACACTCCAGACTTAATGACATATACTTTTCATATTTAACGTAGGTATTAAATTTATCACCCGAAATCATACATTTGTATATAAACCACGTATTGACAAGGCCCCTACTAGTCGACTGATGAGTCCAAGTGGACACTGGAGCGGCCCGTTAAATTTGTCGGACCCCCGATTTTCACATCACCCGTAATGAGCATGGACATAGTAACAGCAGTTTCTCTTTTTAACGTGTTCAGTCGTCACGTGAAGCTACTTTTAGCGACAGGCTGGAGGTAATGTAGATTAGATTTCATGCCGTTTTTAAGAATTTGCCCCTTCCACCATAGCAGGGAGTAAATAGACGCGGATTTTTATTTCTCTTGACATAACCTATACACGCCCTAGCATTTTGTCGCATCTAAAGGTTATATATTTCAAATTTGGTACTCCATCAGGCACAGGGTTTGACTCAATACTCACAGATTGTAGTCATGACCTTTTGAAAAACATGTGGAATGCCTTTCCGATAAAAAAAAGGTTTCTACCTCAGCTCTTTCGTTTATTTTATGTTTGAATAATATTTTTTTTTATTTAAAAATTCAATTTTTTTGTTTTCATTAATTTTTCACCAATAACACAAGAGTTAATAATTGAAAAATATACTGTTTACCTTATCGGAATTCGTTTCCGGGGAACAACTTTCATTTCTTTCCTAATAATAAACCTATTAAAATATTTAAACCGCAAAAAAATTAAACCAAAAAGATTTCATGCAGCTATAGATTTTAACAATTCAATGGATATATGCCCATATCTGATTATAATCATGAACTATGAACCGCACAAAACATAATGATTAAAACTAACCAAACACAAACAAAAGAGAAATAAATAATACATAAAATGTAAAATAAATAATTATGTAAACAAATGATAAATTAGACGATGGCTTTTGGAGATATATCTTATTTTAACCTCATTTACGTTAATCTCATTATGCAGAATTACGTGTTTAGTCACAATTAAGTTTTTTTTTTCATTTTATTGTTAGTGTTTTAACTTCCGTAGTTTTTTCTATACGAGTGTTCTCGGGCAAAAAGAAATCCACAAATTAAGCCCTTCCTTGTATAACTTATAAGTCTTTGCGATTGACCTCTTACATATATCTCTACCACAATCGCAACTTCTTCCAAGTTCATGAGGGAATGTTGTTAAACTCCATCAAATCTAGGTGAAGTCACGGTTTATTAAGTAATTACCATCAATTTTATAATTACCATTTAATATTTGTTCGTGAAGATTGACGGTTGATTTGGTCGAGTTAAGACCAAGACTTAAAGTAGGCTTGACCGGCGGCATTACACTTATGTTGTCCATAAACTTTATCAACCGAATTTCCCAATCTAACAATCGTGGATGGCAATTAAAACAGAAAAAATCTGTTATAATTACAATAATTCTATGGCACGTTACATAAGTGATTATTATTTGCAGTGTATCTCACGTCACGTCGTTGTCGTTGTTGGTTTGGTTCGTTAGGCCGCGGCCGGATGGTATATAACCCGCCCAGGTGAGATAATTGACCCGCATCGCAATCTGCTCTGTGTTTGTTTGGTAAATTTTTATCACTTCAGATGCTAATAGATCGGTTGTAGTTCATGAGAATAATCTATACAAATCCATGGGTTTGTCAGAGCAGCGATGTTAAGAGGTGGATTGCAAAAAAATAAAGTACACTTACTCACGGTGTGACTTATTCGATAGTGCAACAGAAGATTTTGTATCTCACGTTAGTTTTCTTTGATGCATAAGATGTTTGCAATAAATTTGGTGGAGAAATAGTAGGTATAATGGTTAATATATAGCAATGTTTAACTGGGAAAGGAACATATTGTATGTACCTTTGTATAAACCTTATTTGTTTATTCATAACGAAAGTAGTAGCTTCCCTTCACAAAGGAGGCAGATGCACTCTATTTTAGGAGTAATGCAAGGGGAACTGTGATTTTATCTTTAAAAAAAATTGCAAGGAAAAGGAGGATTTGCATCCAGGGGATTTTGTCTAAACTTATGGTTTAAGATTATAAACCGTAATGGACGTTGATAGAAATATAGCTTAGTAAAGTGTTCAACATAACACGTGGTTCGTCTTACAAAGGGATAGAGGTAGAAAAAAATTCCACAATGCTCAAGAATTTCGACGGCTTCAACGATAGTCTGCTAATTTTAAAGCTGTACTTTGACTAAACTTAGACTGAGGTGCGTTCTTTTATGTTACTGTGGTTAACTATAGTTAATGTGTCAAAAATAAAAGTTGATGTGCCATTTTATGAGGAAAGCGAATTTAAATAAGTTTTGTATAAAAAATAGTATTTTTAAACGCGAAACAGGCACGAAAAAGTTGAGTTTTGTTGTTTTAGTTAATAAAGCGCAGATGATATTTTGCAGAGTTATTCTTGGATAATTAGAAAAAAATTGTATGGAAGAGGGAACCCCCTTCCCGATTTTGTGAAAAGTTGACTTAAAGTTAAAAAAAAAAACATTAGAAATTAACAAAATGCTGTACAGTAATCCGTACAGTAGTCCGCTATACTGTATTCTTTAATTTGCTTTTTCATTCAAGTTGTTAAAGTGTATAGTTTATGAAAAATAAAATTTTAAAGTTAAAATTTTGAAATTGATTTTTTTCAAAATTTTTCTTTTATAAGCGGTATGTTTTTACTAAATATCCAATGTTCTTACCAATTTTTAGTAAGATTTTGAAATTTTATTCATGCTGATTATGGAATCCGCATGACTGCATCCGCAGTGAATCGCAGTGTAGCACTCTCTTCATCGATTGCACGTTGGAAGAATGAGAACACTGAACTGCGAATCAAAGCGGATCAACTATGGCGGATTCCATAATCGACATGATTAGTTTTTGAGTTATTCGAGAAAAACTTTTTACCAAAAAAATCCAAAAAACTCAAGTTTTAATGTTTTTGATAAAATAAAAATAATATCAGCCCTATTATGGTTATCAAATATCAATTAATTGATACTTGATATCCTCTATCAAATAATTGATAAATTGGTATTATGAGTATCAATTGATAATTTTAACTCGATTGTGAATACCGATCAAAAAGTTATTGTGAATGGGCTTTGATTTGACGTTTGACGTTTCGTATTTGCCTTTGGTTTTTGTGTTGTGGTGTCTAAACATGTTGGTTGAATAATGTAAGTTGTTTTTATTAAACATAATTCGCTTTTTTCCTACATTTCGTTTTTAAATCCTTGTATTTCAATAAAAAAAAACAGCAACTAACTTTTTATAAATTTTATTTTAAAGAAATTTTCTACCGCGCGGTTACTTGATGGAACTATCAACGAAGAATTATTGGCTGATAGAAAATTTGATTGGCCGCGTTCATCAGCACATTTGACAGTTCTGAACTGTCATTTTTAGAGCTTCTGATTGGCCAGCAGTCATAAAAATTCAGTTGACGTCGATTGACATTTAGTTACGTTTCTTACGTTTTTTTCTGAATTTTCAGATGAAAAATTCTATCTGAAAATTCAGATGACAGCTAAAAGCAACAAAAAAACAGTTTTTGATCCAGTTTTTTTTTTTGGTGTGTGGTCTGATCGTCTGGGTCTTGTATCGCTTTTCGGATTTTGATTTTAAAGTGCAAAAAATAATAAAAACAGAATAAATAATTTCAGCCTTTTTTGTGCGTTCAGTGTTACGTTTTTCAGAACTGAATTTTTAGATCTGTCAAAAACGTTGTGATGAACGTGGCCAATGGTATCAACATTTTTGACAGCCGTAATACCACGTTTATCAATAGAACTATTCACATTAAATTAAAAATTTACATACAATTCAAAATTCATCAAAAATTTTGATAAATGGTCAGCATAATTCCGATTTATTAATTTTGTTGATACTTATCAAATATTATCAAATATCTTGTTGATTTTTGATAGCCATAATAGGGCTGTATATTAATTTTATTTGGTTCAAACTACATTACCTCACCCAATTGAGTTAAAAATACAACACAGTATTGATTAAAAATCGAAGAAATAATAATAACAAACTTTTATTAAAACTTATTTTTGTATTTTTAATAAGAATCATAACATACGACATTTTCTACTTCCAACATTTAAATATCTTAAAAATGATTTTTTTTTTGTTTATATTTAATTTTCGATTTAAACTTGAAACCGAAGGATCCGAAGAAATAATCATTTGATTAAAAATGTGAGTCAACGTATCTTTTCTGCTATATTGCTCTCTGAAAACTTTTGAAATCTCTGTTTCGAGATTCTAAAGGCTTCCTTGCTTGGTTGGCCAATTATGGAAGCAAACAATTTGTGGCAATATGCGGTACGTGTATTAAAATTTTATGAACGGTAGTGTTCATATAATACCAGGGGTATAAAAGTACAAAATACCCAGCGGTTACCTCACAAAAAGATTGAAACTTTTGTGGGTTGAGCTTAAAACCACTTGTCAAACATTGTAAGATGAAATTAAAATTATATATTCCTACAAGAAAATTCATACAAAATATTTTCGGCATTTTTCAAGCACTTTTCTTTTTTGATTTATATTCAGCAAATACCTGTTCATCTGGCAACAATAACAGACCTGGTTGAAAAATGCTGAAACGGAAGATATTCCTCTAAGTTTTATGTGAGACCTTAGAAAAAAAGCAAATTTCTGTAACCTTGCCATTATATATATACTATACATACCTACTAAAACAAGTTTTTCCAAATTTTTCTTCTTAAAATAAAAACTACACACCTTCATCAATATCAGAAATATCACTTGACATTTTTTTCACTTCTCTTTATAAGAAAAAAAAATTAAACAAAAATATCTCTCAAAAATCAGTTTTTTTTTTTATTTGCTTTCTTGCACCAACTTGATCAACTTTAACAGCGGGGTTAAGTTAGCATAGATGACTTACCAAAAAATGGCCTTCCATGTTTTTTCAAAAATACCGTAATAATTGAGAAAAACACCATCTTTTTCCCGTTGCTTAAAAATTTTGAGATGGACTCTATATCACGGCTCTCTATAGAACTGCCCCACTGTGCGTCGGGTCTGTATTCTTTTCTACATTATGTAAATAACATGAGTTTTTCTGTTTTCAAATAACACAAAAAATTCTTTTCTTTTCTGAAGAAATTTTTTCAATAACGGCGGCACTAATATGGCGGTTTGATTATATTAGTTCCGCTATTTTATTTTTCTTAACTGAATTGTTTTTTCTATAAAGTAGAGTAATTTTCGATGAGAAAAACATAGTCACCGGATTTTTTAAAGGAATGTCGTACTTGCAGTGGTACAGACTGAAACTATTTCATGTTTATTAATCAGGCTTATTGTTAGTTTCACCCGAACAACATCCCACCCGGAAATTTTTTTCGCCTATCGTGAGTTACACCCGAAAAATATTTCATGTTCCCTCATTTTGAATATTATTTTCGGGCGGAGTGTAAGCCATTGACAGCTTAAAGTTTCACTTATCATTATTATTCGAACGACTGAATATTAAGGTGGAAAATATGAATTTCGTTCGTGCTTTTAAATTCCAGGTGAACAAAACGAACGACTGAATATTAAGGTGGAAAATATAAATTTCGTTCGTGCTTTTAAATGCCAGGCGAACAAAACATTTTAAGGTGAAGTA
Source organism: Epistrophella euchroma (assembly GCA_947049315.1). Taxonomy (NCBI): domain Eukaryota; kingdom Metazoa; phylum Arthropoda; class Insecta; order Diptera; family Syrphidae; genus Epistrophella; species Epistrophella euchroma. The sequence continues at coordinate 14,816,703 of OX346247.1, read as the reverse complement.
TTGTTTGGTTGAAACTCACAATAAGGCTGAATAATAAAATTTATCCAACGGACAAGGGCTGTAAGAGCATAGCAGCATAAAAAAAATTAATCTTCAATAGGCCTGTTCGGTCGCTCCCTGACTTGTCGATGCGGTATCTGTATGGTATTTACGGCTTTACCGAACGAATACCGATTTCGTCGTCGTTTTCTGACTTATTGGTATAGATTAAAGCAAAATTGTTTTTGACGTCCCAATAAATCAGAATTATCTCATCAGAAGGTTTATTGCGGTACATACCGAAACACTACTGTTTCTTTGTACCGAGGCTCGGTACGACACTTTTTTCCCGAACCGATTCCGCACAAGTCAGGAGGGGCTCATTAAAATGTATGTATTCAGTGAGATATCGGTACCGAATGTATACCGAGCAAACTGATCGAAACGATACCGCACCGACAAGTCAGGGAGCGGCCTTTGTTGACGTGAAAATTCCTGCAAATTTTTACAATTCTTTCAAATCCCATAGAAAAAAACGTAAATTTGGCCGTCATAACACATACATAGGTGCCTAAGCCCTTTATCTAAAAATTAGTTTTTTCAGAATGCTGCACTTATTTTAATTTTCAAATGGTAGACCTACTGATTTGTTCGATATGTATAGATTGGTTTGCTATAAAATTGTTCATACACAAGTTGCAAAAAAATAAAAGCATGATATTATACCAAAAGGCAAGTCCTCCGAATAACCCGGATGGTGCATGCAATTTTACTCACATTACAATTTAAAGTTACAAACAAAAATAAAAGGCTACACTCCCATTTGGCAAGATGCCCTTTACTTGGCATATGTCTATGACGGTGAATGTAAAATGTATAATTGCAAAAAAAAAAATTGTTAAATGGTTTGTTCACGTACGAGTATAGTATATCACAAACTCACGTGAAATGAAAAGTGAGAGGATAATAAAATCGCCAGTCCACAACAACTGGACATTGGTTGAATGCATTTATCCGGTGTGCACGGAAGAGAAAATAAAATAATGCTTACTTATTCTACATTGTCTTGGCAACAACACAACTGACAAAGAAATTGTTTATGCAATTTCGAAGAATATGAGTCAAGTTGTGTTCATTATATGAATAATAAATACATAGTTGGCTTTGAACAACCACAGATTAAATGAAAAGAAAATAAGTTTGTTAACCTTCTTCTTTATTAACGTAGAAGGGCTTACATTTATTTGTTTTTTTTTTTTCTCACATACATTAAAGATTTTAAGATTTTTTTTTGTTTAAGCAATACTTAGCACAATGATTAAGTTATTTAATTTAAAAAATGACCCTATTATTATTCTGCGGTAACTTCTGCCTTCTTTTCTTTAGCCAATGCTGTTGTTTTTTTGGAGGAAGCTGGACCTGCCTTGGAAGTCGAATTTGTTTTTGACGAAGCTGGACCTGCTTTCGCTGGAGTACTTGACTTAGTGTCGACCTTTTCTTTTTTAAGCTTTACTACTGGCGTCGATTGTGTATCCTTTTTCGGTTTTTCTTCCTCAACAACTGGTTCAGCTGCAGCCGGTGTAGACTCTTCTTTTTTGCCGTTAACTTCTTTGTTCGGTTTTGACTTTTCACTACGATAATATAAAATAAAAATGCATTAACATAATGTACATGATGAAATTTATATTTGTTCTTTTCCATTTCACCTTTCAATGTCTATATTCAGGACAGATTCATCTTCTTCCTCTTCCTCTCCATCATGATCATCAGGGCCGACTTCACGCAGCAGATCGCCCAAATCCTTGTCAACATCTTCCCACAGCTTATCTTCGCCAACTTCTTCAGTTTCTTCTATTTCTTCAGTTTCTTCGGTTTCTTCGATTTCTTCCGCTTCTTCAGCTTCTTCCGCTATTTCTTTTTGTTCTTCAGTTTTGATAGGCTCGGTCGGATCTATTGACTCCTTTTTCGGCTTAGTATCCTTCTTTTCAGCCCGCTCAGCCTTTGCCTGTAAACTTTCATCCTCTCGGTGACGCAAGAACGACTTTAAGTGACTACGAGAACTGCAATGCTGTTTAATATACGCTTCTTGGTCTTCTTTGACACTGTTATATGTACGACACAATTCACAGTAGAAGGCTTCAACTTTTTTGATAAAATGCGACCCAACTGGAACTTTTTCTTTGCTTGGTTGCGAGGGATCGTCATTTAAGTGCTTCTCTAGATCTTCATCGTCTAGATCGTCAATCTCGCCAACAGAGTCGACTGTCAAGAAGTTCTTAAGATCTACTTCCTTCTCTTCGCCTCCACTTGCTTCGCTCTGGTTGTCATTGCTACGAGCCTTGCGCTACATAATAATGGAATTTATTTTTTAACTACTGGCATTAAAACAAAGTAAAGTAACTTACCCGAATGTGTTCTAAGGAGCAACGATGTGCCTCATAAATCATTGGGCTCTTGAATGCCACATGGCAAGTCGAGCAATAGGGCATTAAGAATTTCTTCATATCCTTATGATGTTCGGACAGTTGATGCTTGGCCTTAGGTTGGCGATAATTTAACCGACACAACATACAGAACTGTGGTTCAGTTTCTTCTGGATGGTCCTTGTACTTCTCATCTATTGCACGCTGTGCAAGCCTTTGTTGAGTTCGCATACGAGCAAGGGTCACACGCTGGCGTATAGCTACTCGACGCATAGCCATCTTGTGAGTTCTTGAATATAAATGGCTGTGATACTCCTATAAAATGATTTTGTTCATTATTTGTATTAATTGGTAGATTGATCAATATCAACAGCTTAAAAGTTGACTCTTACCTTAAAAGTAACACAATTCATACGGCAATGAACACAAGTCAGCTTGATGAACGCCGACCACTTGGGTGGTGATCGGCTACGCTTGCTGCGACTCCTGTCCTTGCTACTCTCATCTTTCCGGTCCTTTTCTTTCTTATCTTTCGAGCCGGATTCTTTTTCCTTACCCACTTCCTTGGCAGAGCCCTCAGCACTCTTTTCCGAAGATTTTTTCTTACCTTCCTTGGTTGCATTGTTTTCCCCTTCATCTTCTTCACCAGTTACCTCTGATGTTTCCTTTTTAACCGACTTATCATTCTCATCATCTTTATCTGATGCACCCTCGGCGTCAGCATCCTTATCCACTAGGTCTTCGTCATCAACAGCATCATCTCCTTCGGCAGATTCTTTCTTTGCCGAAGAAGACGATGACTTTTTCTTTTTGACTCGCTTTTCTTTCGGTTCACCATCTTCACCTTCGATCGCATCCTCATCTAATAACTCTTCACCCCCTTCCTCCTCTTCGTTGTCTGATTTCTTGTCGGCGCCACGTGACTTGCTGCGGCCATTTGGACTCTCAGATGAACGAGGACCTTTACGCTTACGCAACGAACTAAGTAATAGGATACAACACAATATTGAAATGGTGAGAAACCAGAAATTCATCTAAAATCAGCTAGAGACAGATCTAGAAGAGAGCACACTATATAAATGCACAAATACATAAACAACAGTTGATCATTTTTGTATGCGCCTTTTCGCCGCACATGCAACCATCCAACCACCGATCGAACCATCAACCATAAACCATTCTGAAAAGTTTACTTTTCCAAGCAACGGTAACGGTTTTCGGTGAGGACACCTGATTATTTTTTATACATGTGTTTGGCCATTGTTTAGTTTTGGGAATTTCTCATGTGTGGCTAGAAATGTTTTTGATAAATTTTCGGATAATTGTTTTTATGTTTACCTCGTTAATCGGGCGATTTTAATCAATCGCGCACGATCTCTCTGACGTGCAAGAAGCAGTTGTCGTCGCATGATTCTCATGTCTGATGACTCTTTGCGAATTACACGCATGCCACCGCGGCTGGCTCCGGTGCCTCGCAAGCGGCTGATTGTGCCACTGCCGCGCGGGCGTACTACATAGCTGCTACGTACAGGGCGCTTTGGAGGTCCCATCGAATCATTTGCGCCGTGTCGTCTGCTGGCAGAGTCTTCTCTTGTGCCCCGACGGTAGGACGACGAGGATCCACGTCCTTGGTAACCACTAGGCGAACTGCCACGATTGCGACTTGAGTCGTTGCGACTGCGGTACGATGATGAGCCACCGGCATAGTTTGAACTAAGCCTTGAGTCCTGTGTAACAAAGGGGAGGAGGAAATTTTTGTTTGTTTGTTTTTCATTCAGTTTCGCATTCAGTTTCATGAGAGATATTTTAATTTTTGTTTTGATTTTTATAGAGAGGATGCAACATAATCTCCAATCGGCTACTAATATTAAGAATTTGATTCCTAAATGTGCGTTGGACAAAATTGTCTCAGCAAAAAATGATGCTTAACATTTCACACATAAGTTTTAGCTCAGTAGACGTTCTCTATCGAAGTTGAGCGCATTCGAGCGACCTTTGGAATTTATTTTAAAATGTAAAAAGACATGACTTGAAAAAATTGCTTTCAAAATAACGCACGCTTTATGGGGCATTTTTTTTTTTTGGGACTGATATGATTTTCTGCGTTCTAATCAGCTCTTCAGTCTCAGTTTGTTTTTGATGACGTTTTTTCTTAAACTCTTTCGCTAGATAAAGTTCACTTAGTCAAAGTTAAGGATTCGTTTTGTCGATCCTTTTTCACTTTTTACTGTGCTCAATCGAGGATTTTCACATAGTAGCATAATATATTTTTCGCTAATTATACTTTTTCTATATTCTATTTTTTGTAAACATCAAAATAAAGGTATTTATAAAATAATTGTTTATGTATAATTTAAACTAAGAAAAAGATTTTTAAGCTTATGATGAAAGTATTTTGTTTTTGCTTTAGGAAAATAGAATGAATATTCGAGAAAAGGTTTTGTATTGCTTACCTCTTGACGTGGACGCTTGCGGTCATCAGAACGGTCTCGGGAACTGTCCTGCATAAAATAAATAAATATTACTTGTTAGCGTTTAAATTAATGAATTCGAAAGAAGATGTCAAACTGTAGCTACAAAAGCTTTTAAATAATGAACTTAGTGGTGTGTTGAGTCGGAATTTATCTTGTTCCGAATGCGCTATACCACGCTCCACAAAACTAAGTTGGGTTACCATCTGTTGATTTAAATTTTTCCATACAAAAAGAGACAAAACTAATACGAAAACAGAATAGCAGCAAACGCAAAAAACTTTTGGTCCTTATGTTCAAATATTTGCTCCCAGAAGATCTAAAACAAGCATAAATTTAAACCAAAAGGAAAAGCCAGAACGATTTGCCACAACGTGGCAACGGTAGCTCTTCAATACACAAACGCAACGAGGGTTGATCGTATGCTCATTGCTCAGTGTGCAATTTCTTTAGTTTGCCTTCAACTTCAATCCTTAGGAAGGCAGGGGTGGAATCGGCTAAGGTGATTTGATTGTCAATTTTTTGAGAATGATTGAGAGAACAATATTCAAAACGTCGATCACTTAAGGTCATGGTGGGATGTACGTGGGTTAAAACAAAATTTACAAAAACAATTTGTAGGGTAACCCAGTGGACTTATGAACGAATCAAAAAATATTTTTTTTCAAATATCAATATCTTTTGAAACATAAACGAGCCAATAGCGTGATATTCAGTTTTTTATCAGCCCTATCGTATCAGATCGGAACGGAATTTTCTCCGAATTTTAAGAAATATAAGAAAGATCACTTTAATTTTTCCTTTTCAACCCCACGTTGAAATAATTTTCCGGAGGTGTAACCGCTTTATGATAAATTTGTATCATTTAAATGAAAAATAAAAAAATATTTTGTATGAGTCGGAGAAATTTCCGTTCCGATCGGATACTATGATATGGCTGTATGTCTTATAACTGTACTAACAGGCCCGTTCTCGCCTTGCTTCGCACGGCGAGGAGTTTGAAAAAACATTTTACAGATTGCAATGAAAAAAGAAATAAGAAGAACAAACAGAAAAACAAACTTTCACATTTATAATAGGTTGTTATCTAGGTACCTATATATGAAAAGTTCTTGAAATATGAATTTATAGTTTTTGTCAATTTTTTTCAAAAACTATAGGTACCTACCTGCTGATTTGTATTTTCGGCAATTTTCCGAAGAAAAAATTAATCTAGTGATTTTTTTTTTAAGTTTTTGAAAGCAAAAACGAGTAGTTTTTTTTTTTTTTTTTTTGCAAATTTTTGTAAAGATTTTTTAGCTTTAGTTTTTCATTTTTAAATTAGGAGAAACTTTAGAGAATAAACTTTCAATTTGTTTTTAGTATTAATAAACTAGTCATTTTAGTTCATTGCAGTTTATTTACTTAAGCACTCGGATTTTTTTTTTAAATCATGCTTTGCGCTTTAAGGCTCAAACCGGAGCGAAATATTCGGAGCGATTGTGCAAAAGTTTCAAAATCCTCGTCGCGCCAGTGTGGGTGTTATAGAAAAAGGTTGCAAATAAATTTAAAAAGGGGAAAGTTTTTTGTCCTCTCCGAACGTTTCGCGTTGGTTTAAGAGAGCCTTTAACAATTAAATATTTCAAGCAAAGTAAAAAAAATAATTTTCAGAAAATCGGTACCAGAATTATAACACATGTGAAATGATTTCGCCTGCGTCAAATTCCGTGCGTTCAATCTACATCTGAAATTTCAGATTTCTGAATTTTTGGAGCTTCTGATTGGCCAGCTGTCATAAAAAGTTAAGATGACTTTTGACAGCTGGCCAATCAGAAGCTCCAAAAATTCAGAAATCTGAAATTTCAGATGTAGATTGAATGCACGGATTGAAATTGAGCGCTCAGTCAGAATTTATTTTTTTAGTAGAAAATGCCTTATATCTTCGAATCCCTTTTTCAAAAACTTTATTTTATTTTCCATACTTTTAACAAAAGCAAAATGTAGGTCACATCAGCTTCGCGAAACTTAATGATTTGTATCTGCACCCCACCCACTCACACAAATTGTTTCTAGAACATTCCATTACTTTCTACTGTTGGTAAATTGGGGTGTTTGGCATTAAACACAGTGCGCATATTTGTTCCCCGAAAAGCTAACTGTATTTTTAAAACTCATTTACAGTATTTCCCGCTTGATTCCACTGACCATTTTCAGATTTTTCGGTCAATTATTATTGTACCTACTTATGTAGGTATACACGATATTTTGGAACACATTTTTTTCGGCCAATTAAGCGGGAAAATCAATTAACCGAGGTACAATTGAACGGGGAATACGTACATTAAAAATCATCAAAAAATACTTAGGTACATTTAAATTATTTTTAATAGGTATTAAAACTACTCACCCTGTAGGACCTCTTCGTATCATGGCGATTTTCATAGCGGGAAGGGAACTTATCACGACTCCTGGAGTCGTAGCTGTTGTAGCCTCCTGAAGTATATCGAGAGCTTCCGCCCCTGTACCCAGATTCATTAAAATCTTTTCGAGAGCCTCCTCGATATGACGAGCCAGATGAACGGTAAGAATTTCCACGTCCTCCACCACGACTGCTATATCCTCGTCCACGAACCATTTTTTTTAATATTCTATAAAAAAAATTGAATTCACTGCTATTAAATTACCAATTTTATTATAAAAAGAAAACAAAAATCGATTTTTAATTCAAGACAAAGCGGCACTCCATTTTGTCTCTACCTGTACATTGCGAAAATTTCAGATCTTCATTCCAGATAAACTTACATGATTTTAGATTACAAGATTGATTAATTTTTTCACTCAACTTATGTTTGAAAGTTATTTTAATAAATAAACAATATTAATTAGATTTTATAATTTAATAATTAAAAAATAGTGAAAAATAATTATGCGGCGTTTTATTCCTACTCTTTCTTCACTTTCAAAAATTATTCACATTTTCCAAAAAAATACAAATGGCGTCGGACATCGAGCCGTCAGCGTATGGTGGACGTTTTGAAAAGGAAACTGCTCGAAGCTAATCGCTAATGGCTACCCTGTTAAAAGAATAGAAGCGCGGTCGTTTGCGCGGCACTTGAAAAATCGCTCTAGGCTGTTTCATAATGCGACGAGTAAACGAGACATCAGCGTGACGAGATCTCTTCGCAGTTGTTCTCTCTTTAAAACGAATTTAAAACAACGAAATAATACATAATAAAGTATTTCTCGTCGTCACGTTGCGTCTTTTTTTTCAATTTTTCGAACTTTACGACGTGACGAGACGACGCGAATTGCTTTATTATGTATTATTTCACTGTTTAAAATTCTTTTTTAAGAGAGAGAAACTGCGAAGAGATCTCATCACGCTGACGTCTCGTTTTCTCGTCGCATTGTGAAACAGCCTTCTGTCACACGCCGCCGACTCCACAGGACCATACAGATGCCCAAGATCCAAACCACAATTGGTGCGTTCTTTTATGCAAAGATGTTTTCAATGAAAACATCTGACAATGACCAATGAGTCTGACAATGTCCTAATCGTCTGACAATGACACAAATTGTGCGTTCAGACGATTGTAAGATACCTGACAATTTTTTGTCAGATTGTCATCTGACAATTACCTGACAATGACGTTTCTGACAATATTGTCAGACAAAATTGTGTGTGCAGACGATTGTAAGACATTTGGGACAGTATTTTCACTGACAGATCTGACAATATTGTAAGAACTGACAATCGTCTGTACTTAGCTTTAGTCCGCAAAATCTCGGGAACGGAACTTGTTAACTCTGGTCGTTCTTAAATGAAAAAGTTGCCAAGAGTAACTTTCTTAACTATGGCACATCAACTTTTATTTTTGACACATTAACCATAGTTAACCACAGTAACATAAAAGAGCGCACCTCAGGGCGATCCAGTGCTGGTGCGCGCCAGAGTAACACCGAACAAACCTGTTTTCAACCTGACTATTCAACTTACCGACTCATCGCATCGTTTCCATGTACATATGATTTTGTTTTTCTGATTTTCTCAAAAATTAGTTTATGTGTCATTTTTATTTTAAAAGTCATTTTTGCATAAAAACACTATACTTTTTCTTTTCGTTCACAGGCAAAATGGATAAAAATAAAGATAAAACACACCCAGTCATTAAAAAGATCCTGGACTACGATATTAAACTCACAAAGTCATTAGTGTCCTTCCTCCTAAATTTCGTACCCTTTCGGTCGGTAAAAAATCACTGCAGGCTCTTGGAAATATCTTGCCATGGAATCGCTTGGCTGGCCAGTTGGCTTGCATTCTGCTGGCTGATAAATAGCCCTTCCTTATACAACATGCAAATAAATATGCTCCTTGGCTTGATAATTGACATTATATTGGTAGCAGTTATTAAAGCAGCCACAAGACGTCGAAGACCCACAGCCGATGTTATGCACTACGATATTGGCCCGGATAAATTCAGTTTCCCATCGGGACACGCTTCTAGGGCTTTCTTCATAGTTGGCTTCTTCACAATCCTGTATCCATTGCCAGTGTTTATGTGGCCAGCGCTAATAGTTTGGGCTTCTAGTGTTGCCATTTCTCGTATACTAACATATCGTCATCATTTCCTTGATTTATGCGCTGGAATACTTCTAGGAATGTTCGAAACTCTAGTACTCTATGTTGTTTGGCTGGGACCTGAGTTGACCAAGTCCATTATGCTGAGTCTTTCTGAAGATTACGTTCCTGGAGGAGCTGAATGATTTTCTATCTATTTTTGTGTCATGTAATTTAAGTCAGTAAATTAAATAATTATTACATTCAGTTGGCAAAATTATAATTAAAACAAAAAATTGACATACAAAATTAGCAATAATCTCTGCAATAAAATTGTTGTGTTTATACCATTCGTTTGTATTTCATTTGTTTAGAGAATTTTTTGATTTTTACATATGTAGGTACATAGGTTTAGAATTGAGCAAGATGATAATTGATGTGTAGAAAGTTGCAGATTAGTGTATCCAAATTAGCAAAATCGTCTCCACTTGCTATACAAGTACGACATGAATTTTGAAAACCCTGACTACTCTCTATCAATTCTTACGCTGAAATTATTTAAGAAATCAGGAAGGGGGTTCCCTTAGCTAGCCTACGAAATTGAAAATAACTACAACGTCAACGACACGTACACGTCAAACCGACCATGAATTTCCTTCATTTGCATGAAATAAAAGAGATCGCCAACGAAAAATTGATGAATCTTGCAAAGCGTGAATAACACGTCAGACATGCGTTAAAAAAATGGGAAGACGGGATCCAAAACATGTCCTTTGGTTTAAACTTCTAATCACGTGTTTAAATTAAATAAACAAACAAGATTGTGAGCCAATTTTTAAATAGTATCTTCTTCAATGTAAAAATATCTACATAATTATACATAATTTTATTATGTTTGTATTATGTTTATTATAAAATATTAAAAAAAGTAATGATCTCTGAAAAAATTAATCAACACCATTTAAAATGTGTTAAGTAATAATAATTTATTTCAATTCAACTTTTCTTCAATATTGCGCGCTCATTTCGAAATATCTTTTAACATGTTTTGGGAATTAGTGGTAATCCAGGACAATTCATTCTCCACACCTTCCACTATCTATCCAGTTCCTCGCACGAATGACGAGAAATTAACATAATCTCTGACAAGTGTCATCTGATTCCAGTACATATTTACCCAACGGTGATATGCTTCCTGATACTCTCTGGTAGCATCTTCATCGTAATTCTCCATATCCCCTTCTGGCGATTCTTCCTCCTCCTCTTCCTCCGCATCACAATAATATTCAATGTCTTCTTCTTCTTCTTCGTAGTTCCAGAAGTTCCTTTCGTTTTCAAAGTTTTCTTCATCATCATAGTCAGTGAAATACGATGCCGATTCATCATCATAAGACGACTCATCGTCCAATTCGCTGGTAACAATACCCGAAGTCCCACCCGATATGATGTTTTCATCAAATCCGCTGCTACCACGTTCAGTGTCATCAGAGTAAACACTGTTAGACCTTTCACTCAGAGTTGGAGATCTCTCTGGAGGAGCTGGTATCGGTACTAGAGGTATTTCTTCTGGGGGGTTGATATTTGCAGGTGATGGGAAATGTTTCACCTCTTGATCCGGATCCTCTGTGACATCACACTGCTGACTGGTATTTAAATCCTGACTGGATGTATCTAGTGCTGATGGAGTCGCCACAGAGAGAACGAATGTGGCCTTGTCTATGTCAATGTCTGCACAAGTGGCTTGACTTACCGATGGGCTCTCCTCGTTGAATTTCTCATAATCCGAATAAATGTCTTTTTTGATTCGAGCAGGTTCCTTCGAATTTATAAGTAGGTTCTTAATATCCATTAACTTCTGGGGGCTTCGCATTACATCCTCAACTGATTCTGTTCGGCTTGTGTCTAGAACTTTTTTGTAGTCGTCAAATGGATCGATTTTCTTGTCCTTTTCTTTACGATCAATAAGGAAGTCAGTGATATTTGGGATGGAAATTTTCTCACGCAATACCGACTGAAAGGGCTTTGGCGAAGCTTGTTGAATATCCTGTTGGCTACTTCGAAGTATGTCACTGTCAGCTGCAATACTACTGGCATCGTCAATGGTATTCGATGAGGGCAACTTCTGCGAGGAACTCTGCTTTGACTCCGGTGTAAGTTTATTTAAATTTTCGGGCTTATGAGGAACTAACTCCAGCAAACCCATAGCAGCTTCTCGCAAATCAACCTGGAATGTCTTGGTATCTATGGAATGGGAGAAGTTGTTGTCAACAACATTTTCTTTGTCTCCACCTTCATCGGTTCCCCAACGAACTTCCGGATCTCCAAAACAACCATATTGGGCAAAATCTCTATCAAAGTTTGAGAAATCCCAAAAATCACGGTCTATATCTAACTCAGGGAACCGCAGAATATTCATACCAGTTCCTATTTTGTCACGAATATTCGTGAATAATTCGCGATCCTTCTCCGACGAAATGAAACTAATGGCAATTCCATGGGAGCCAAAGCGTCCGGCGCGTCCAATGCGATGCAGATAGGTAACAACATCTGTGGGCAGTTCTAAATTGATGACGAGATTTGCATTCTCAGAGTCTATGCCTCGTGCCATAAGATCAGTGCATACCATGATGCGTGTCTTGAATTCTCTGAATTTTTTAAACATTTCAAGTCGGGTTTTTTGGTCTTGAGCCCCCGAGATCAATTCACAGGGCCAGCCTTCTCGTTCGAGACAATTTTTGTAAGATTCAGCGCGAGATTGTGACCCAGTAAAGAGCAGGCACTGCTTGAAAGGAATCATTCCAAAGATCTTTCTCAATGCATCCAGCTTGCGGTTCATCTCAAGAATACTCGTCTTTTGTTCGGGGATTTCGTAGACAAACTGTTTTATGCCGACGAGAAGTGTAGCGCGGTTCTCTGTGGAGACAAGCAATGGATTTTTCATCATTTTTGCTAAGTCTTTGTCGAGATCATTGCAGAATGTTGCACTACAGGCGATAGTTTGTTTTCTCGAGGGCAAAAATTGGCGGATGACGGCGAGATCTTGTCGGAAGGACTGTGAGTACATTTTGTCTGCCTCGTCAATGACAAGGAGACGAATTTTTGATGTGTTCAGGACTTCGTTGTGGATTAGGTGGAGGACCCGCCCTGGAGTGCCAACAATGGCCTTGGCTCCTTGAAGATTTTTGCGGTCTTCAGCGATTACCATACCACCGATTACACTTATGGCACGAAAACCTGTAGAACCCAAGTGCGTTTAAAATGGAGTTTGAGATTAACAGTCTTCTCCACTTACCATGACAGTACTTTCCAATTTGGTTGAGCACATATTCCGTTTGCACAGCAATTTCACGTGTTGGGACCAAAACTAACGATTGAGGTTCTCGAATTTCACTTTGGTATGCATCTAATATGATGGTGCAAAAAATCAAAGTTTTGCCGGTTCCAGATTTGGATTGGACAAGGAGATCTGGTACAAATTTCGAAATTAGTTACTGCCTTTAAAATTTCACCCGGTAGCAACTTACCCATTCCCGATTTTCCAATTGGTATGGCTGCTGCTTGGATAACAGTTGGATAAACAAATCCAGCCGCTTCGAGGCCTTTGCGAATAGGATCGGCTAAAAGCATTTTACTAAAAGGTGATACATTTTTCAGACGAACATCGTCTGTACGCTCTTTGGCGTCAATGTTGTGCGCTACAGATTGCATCTGCGAGGATCTATCAGAGTATATTTTGGTTTTAACAAAATGAGATTTTATTTTTTAATTTGCTTTTAATTATTTTCTTCTAAAATGTTTGTTCGCTTGAGAAAAGAAAAATGCAAATTTTTTAAAATAAAATGCGACTGATGTGCACGCTTGACAGTTATTTTTGACAAGTTAACTGAAATGACACAAAACGGTGAAAAAAAGATAGGGTGCTGCAAAATATATTGCGTTTTCTAATTCCACTCGGGTTCCGAATTACCCCATTTATATGCAGGATCGAAAATCGAGTTGGATTATGGTCGGATTTTTGATCAAGATTTTTCGGCAATTGAGTTGGTGCTAGTGTTGAGTTAAGGCTCTCCCAAACCAACACGATTAATCGCCGCGACAATAGAAAACAATAACAACAACGTGTTGTTTTGTTTGACAACCACGTGTTGTTATTGTTGTTTTCTCTGGTCGCGACGAATAATCGCGTTGGTTTGGGAGAGCCTTAAAATGGAATTATTAACGCTGTGGCTCCATTGGCAATATCTGAGGCAATTGCAATTTCAATAGCGATGGAAATTTATTGCTTGGGTGGGGCATTTCATGGCCTTGCAATTCCAGTCGTCAAAAACTTTACGTATAGAAATGGCAACAGCAACTGCTTAAATTTACTGTTTTTGATATAAAATTTAGTTCAATAATTTCTGGTCACTCTCCTTCATATTTTCACTTTTTGTTTTAAAATGAAGGATAAATCATTCAAAATCGTGGAGGAACCATTTTGTAAAATACGAAACGTCGAAATTTATTGCCTCGTTGATGGAAATCAATAATTGCCTTTCATCTTTCAGGCAATATTGCCATTTCCATTGCTAAAACGTCTCCATTGGCAATATTCAAGGCAATGGCAATAAGGGAAGCAATTTATTGCCTCAAAAACTGCTAATGGAGACGGGTAAGATCAAAGAAAATAAATGGCATAAAAGAATTTGTACATTCATTTTTACTGTTCGGTATAAATTTGTTTCCAGATTTTTGCCCGTGGCACGAAATTTACTAACCCATTTCCGGCTTGCGTTGCGAAAACGCAACGTCATACCCGACAACTTCTGGAAGTTAACTAATGATAATTGATAAATTTAGATAAACTGTAATGAATTTGAGAGTTAATTGAATTATCTAATCTACCTGGTTTTGAATATTTTTTCAAATATTTTTCGTGTTGATTTTGCACCTTCAACATATGAAATTTTCGAAATTTTGAGGTAGCATTTTTGAAATATTTAAAAATTTCACTAGAATTAAAATTTTTCAAAATAATTTTAACTACAGGTAAATAAAGGTTCAAATTATGTTCTGAAATAATGTTGACGCCATTTATCTGAGTTGCCTGTCTGACAGGTGAGATGAAAGCACTGCGTTGCGTTATCGGAACGCTCGCCTAATGCAGTATTTTTCTCAAATAGTTGTGTGTTTATGTTTATAATATACCATTTTTTTAAGAAACATATAATTTTTGATTGTATCCTATTTTATTTTCAGGTCAATTGTTTTTTTCAATTTTTGTAAAGTTTTTGATTTTTATCTTTTTAAAGCTTGGTTTGAGAAACTTCAAATTCATTAAGCGTATAGGTAATGTTGGTTTGGATTTTTGAAAAAAAAAACAAAAAAAATTTAAAAAAATAGTTTTTTGATTTTTTTTTAATTTAAAAAAAAAAATAATTTTTTTCGGTAATTTTATTTGCAGTTTTTGACTTTTATCTTTTTAAAGATTGGTTTGCTAAACTTTAAACTTATACACAACAAATAGATAATTTTGATCTTCATTTTTAGAAAAAAATAAAGTTTGGGAAAAATGAAGTTTTTGATTTTTTTTTTCATTTTTGAAAAAAAAAAATAAATTTGGGAAAAATGATTTTTTTTGACAACTTTTGAATTTCATCTTCTTAAGAAACTTCCAATTTATACAAAGTATACTTAAGTAATTTTAGTGTTCATTTTTGGGAAAAAAAAAATTATTTTGAAAATTTTTTGATATTTTATTAATTAAAAAAAAATATTTTTTTAGGTAAATTTTTATTTTTATCTTTGATAATTTTATTAGTTTTCAATCATCTTTTCATTACCTAGTGTATCTTGGTATATTTAATTATTTTTTCTTAAAAGTATTCATATAAAGTACATGTATTGCAAGAAGAAAATTTCATTTAATAATTTTGATACTCCTATCGGCGAGCGTTGCGAAAACGCAACACGAATTTTCTGGGAAACCAAAAGCTTTTCCAAAAATTTTTTTTTATTATTTCCTCTAATTACACAACAAATATCCAGTATGTGAAATTTCAAGTTTATATAAGTCAACTGGAACTGGTAGCCGCCGGAAATGGGTTTGAATATAAATCCTATATGAACGATACTAGGGATACAATTTATAACAATAATAAAAGTTTTTCGACATTAAAATTAGGTGTGAATTAGTGCGCTAAAAAAAAAAAAAAATTGGTTGCTCGAAGTATGCTCACCGGCGAAAGGCTCTGAACCTGAACAGTATTTTTATGACCAAAATAGTTATGAATTTGTATGTTTAAAGTCAGCTTTATATTCAAAATACACTATTGTCTCGCTTATCCGAATAAATTATTGCAAGGGGGTATTCGGATTATCAAATTATTCGGATCAATGAGTACAGGACGGGAAAGGAAAAGCGTTAGTTATTTAACAAAAAATACGTATTTCTTGCTTTTTAAATCAAAAATCCATGTATGTATTCTAATATTTCAATGTGCATATGTACTGTTTTGATAGCAAAATCGGTTCGGAAAGTTTGTAACATAAAGGAGTAATATAAACAAAATTACTTTAAAAACTAAACTGTGAAAACCAGTGTTGAAATTCGGATTAAATCGTACAGAAATCGGGGTAAGTTCGGATTGTAAAGAAAACAATGGAAACAAAACAAGGTTCGGATTAGCGGAATATTTGGATTAAAGGTGATTCGGATTATCAAGACAGTACTGAAATTATCCAAGTTGAAGTAGGTAATAATAGCATTATTTTGGACTGGTTGGATTATTATTGATTCAGAATAGCTTGGTCTAGCCCATAATAAGGATAGTAAATAGAATTTCTATTATAAAAAAAAATCAGCCCTATTATCGTATCCGTTCGGAGAAATGTACGATCGGACGATTTTTTCTGGTTACGGGAAACTTTCCACTTCTAATTTTCTGTCGGGGAAATCGGAAAGCAAATATCTTCAAACATCGCATGAATTCGTGATGCATTGCTGCCATTTGCACGAATTTGACATTTTCAACGCACATTAATTTTTATTTCGTAGATTTGTCCGATTGGCCTATCGGAACGGCTACAATGATACAAAATTAGTACATTTCGTATAAATCGGAGAAAATTTCGTTCCGATCAGCTACGATGATAAGGCTGAATATCTTTGTATCCGTTTGATATGGATGCACAGATTATAAACATTTTATAGGTCAGCAACGGCTAAAGTCAAATCAGTTCACATTAAAAATCGTGAAGTTTGCTCCATGTTAAATTATAGTTGATATGATAGCTCACAATCCAAATCGTTAAGTCTTGCTCCAAGGAATGGTCAAACAGAGCGCGTTCCGGCGGTCTTTTCATGTAAGTATTGACCGTCCCGTCGCCCGCGCTTTGCTTGAACAGGCCTTTATATGTAATAATTAAGTAAAACATGGTCATTAAAAGTAGGAAATATTCGACGCGCTTAAAAAAAACAAACTCTGGGTGCCTGATATATGTAGGTATACCAACCGGTGGGGACCCATAAACAGTCCTTTTCTAAAAAAAACTGTTATAAATTGGAATATCTAAAGTCACTTCCATTTTTTTCACAAGCAAAATTCAGACCTTGATCGTTGTTATTTTATTTACAAAAATTAACTAGGTTGAATCTACAAAAAACTTTAATAATAAACTTAACTCCAAATCAATTTTTGCTTTGCAGAACCTGCTCGCATCGTTCGCAAATTGAATCTTCACAATTAACCAAAAATCTTCGGCAACGTGAGCATAAAATTGTTGCATCTTCACTTAATGACAGAGTATAATCCATAAGTGAGGCATCTTCTTCTAAATGAACAAACGCAACTTGTAAAATTTCACAGAGTTCTGAGGATGTAGAAGTCGTTGTTGGTTGTAAATTCTAGAAAAAAAAAAATTGTTTTAAATATGACAATATTACATTTTCTTATCAATTACAACCTTAAGAAGAGCAAACTTATCAGAACTACAGGAGATTTTCACTTTCAGCACCCAGGTATTGGCATCTTGAGAGTTTTTGTTTAATAATCGCTTCACTTCAAAAGCAGTTTCAATTATTTCTTCGACTTTAGGGTCATTCCATGAAGGATTCGAATGAACTTTGGCTTCATGAAACGGTTGGCCATCTGAAAACGGATCATATTATATGAATGTTCTTAATTTTCAACTATCTTACCGTAATAACTCCAACTTTCTTCAACCAAAAACGGTACAACCGGCCACAATGATTTACAAAGCACTTCGTAAGAATTACTTAGGACCTTTTTAACATTTTCTATTTGATCATTTTTCCCACAGTAAAGTCTATCTTTGACTAAATGCACATAAACCGATGAAATCTGATTTGTGACAAAGTTAAGAATGTTCGCTGTCACTCTATTGTATTCGTATAAGTCGTAGCTCTTTTGAACCTGTGGAAAATTCTCATTAGAAGTAGGTATGATCATATACAATTTTAAAAATATTTACTTCTTTTTCAAAGTTGTGAACGCAACTCAAAAGATATCGATCTAAATGGGTTAGACATTTGTTTTCACAATCTATTTTATTTGTAGTTCTTGAATTATCTCCAATTGCTCCATTCAAGTATCTCAAGGTCGATCTAATTTTACTTAAATTTTCGGCACAATGTTGCAGTAATTTATCGCTGACTGTGATTGACATATGCTGAGTTCCATGAGACGCTACCCACCATCTTTAAATTTAAAAAGTGCATGCATATGAATTAATTACACTTAATTTTATAAAACTCCAAGGACTATTAATTCAACCTCAGTGTATCGGTTCCATATTTTTTGGTTATATCTTTGGGTGAAATAATATTTCCTATTGACTTTGACATTTTGTGACCCTTTTCATCAACTGTGAATCCATGAACAAAAAGAGATCTATAAATATATTACTAATAACAAACAAACTAATTCATAAATACGAACAATTACTTGTACGGCGAGCAGCCTCTTGCTGCTATACTGGTCAATAACGACGATTGAAACCATCCGGTGAATTGATCATATCCCTCTAAATATAATTCGGCAACTTTATCTCCATCCAGAACACTCGACCATGAACTGCCAGAGTCAAACCAAATGTCGAAAATATCTAATCCTTTTTCAAGATTTTCAATTTTGAGACTAAGTTCGTTTAATAGTTTAGCAGGTAATATTTCTTTAATTGGTTTCGTCCACCAAAAATCAATGTTTCCATCTTTTTCCAGAAGTTCAGAAATATGTGCAATGATTTTTCTAAAACAAAAATCATCTTTATTAGGCTTCAAAATATGCAATTTAGGATTTTGCTCGTACTCATTTACAATCTCCTTTCCAGATTCTTTATCATAAAATACCGGAATAGGAACACCCCAGGCTCTTTGTCTTGATATACACCAATAAGGTCGCTTTTTTACCTGAGTTATGAGAGCTTTTTTGTTTGCTTCAGAGTTAACACGAGGAAAGACGTTGATTTTTTCAATCTAGATTTGAATTTAATGAGAAGAGGTTTTGGAAGAGAAAATTCTTACCTCTTCAACAGCCTTATCTCTGATTTGTTCTGTATTAATGAACCATTGCTCACTTGCACGTATAATAACAGGCTTTTTTGTTCGCCAGTCGACGGGATAAGAGTGGCTTAATGTACCAGAAAATATAACGTCTTGGGAAATATGATCCAAAACAAGTTTATCTCCATCACCTAGAGCTTGTTTACCAACCAAAAATGATGGTGCTTCGTCAGTGTAGATGCCATTTTCATTAACGAAGCATTTCTATTGAATGAAATAAAAACAAATCCCTCGATAAATTTTATAAAAACAAGTCGAAAATTACGACTTGCAAATTTTCATTTCAGCAAGAAAATTATTTCAGGACATGATCACTTTGGCCCCTACCATTAATCAAATTTAAATATGACTTAAATATTTCAGTTAAATGAACCATAATGGAATGGACTCTAAATAATGAACCGTGGATGGTATTACCTAAATATTTACGTAGACTATAAATAATGAACCATATATCGAATTGACTGCAACAAATTGAGAATACATATAATGTATGGTTAATTATTAAGGATCCATAACGTTATGGTTAATTTCACTCCAATATTTAAGTCATAACTAAATTTGATTATTGGTATGGTACTTTGTCATTATTAGTTAAAATGTTGAAAAATATACGAGTACGTTGGTTTCATAGAATATAAACCTACGGTTTATTACATAAACTCTGAAGTTAGGTTTGATAATTTATGAATTACATATTGCAAATTAAATTAATGTCCATTTAAAGAAGTGGTAAAAAAAAATTGAGTTTAAGTACAGCATATATTTGACTTACCACAGGTAACTTGTGATCCAGACTGACAAGAAAATCTTCTGGACCATGAGCTGGAGCTGTGTGAACCAACCCAGTTCCTTTTGTTGCCTGGACATGAGTGCCAGGCAGAAATGACAGTATCTGTGTATTGTCAATCGGATGAAAATATGTACAACTTTTGAGTGATTCTCCTTAAAAAAATAATACATCAAACTCTACTTCCTTTTTAGTTCTGCTTAAGCACTTACCGGTTATGTTCTTAACTTGGGCGACTTCGAGTCCTGTCAGATTTTGAAACTCTTCAATCAAATTACTGGCAAGTAAGTATAGATTTTCTGAATCTCTATTCAGAGTAACTAGAGAGTATTGCAGTTCAGAGTTGTAACAAACAGCTTGGTTGCTAGGAAGAGTCCATGGTGTTGTTGTCCATACCAATGCATAGGTATTTTTAGTGTTATCAACATTCAATGGCATATTGTACAATTTTAGTCGTAGTACTACAGAAGGACTTACAAAGTTCGGATCGTACTCAAGCTCAGCTTCAGCAAGGGCTGTTTTTGACGATGGAGACCAGTAGACAGGCTTTAGAGCTCGGTAAACAATTTTTTTATTGAAGAAATCCAAGAATATCTTCAATTGATTTGATATGAATTCTGGATTAAAGGTAAGATACATATTGGAGGGATTGGCCCAGTCGGAGAGAATGCCCCAAGAGCAGAACTCTTCTTTTTGTTTTTGGACAGTTTCCATAGCGAATTTTCGAGCTGCAAAGGCGAAAATGAAAAAGTGTGACTATGTAATTGACTGACTCACATTTTTGTCGGATAGTCAGAGGATCTGCTCTGGACTTGGAAGAAGACATCGCCTTCAGTTCTATGGGAAGACCATGACAATCCCAACCGGGTATATAACTAACTTGTCTACCTTGAGCTACATTCTGTCGCAGGGTTATATCTTTAAGAATCTACAGAAATATTGTAAAACTATAGATAGACGTTTACTGATTCAAAATACCTTTTAAGGGCGTTTACGTTTAAAATTTTTTGGTACAAACCTTATTCACAGAATGTCCCATATGGAGATCACCATTGGCGTACGGTGGACCATCGTGCAGTACAAATGTCGGTTTGTGATTATTGTCTTTTTGATAACGGTAAGCATTAGAAAACGGTCCCTTTTAATACAAAATTATTGGTCTCTATTTAGTTCAGAAATGGAAAATCATTGAAGTACTTACCGCAATTAGAGACTTTTCGATGTCAATTCTTTTTGCTGCAGATAGTCTTGTTGGGAACTTCGTTTTTGGTAGATTAATCATACTGGTATATTTAATAGGTGTTTTTGCTGCATGTTTAATTGAATAATAACGCAGATAATTAGAAGAATTCAATAAATAATGTGATTTTAAAAGGTGGTTCATTATGCAAAAAAAAATTTGTATTTTTTTAAAGAAATTTCTTTAATCAGCTGTGAATTGTGACAGTTGTGATGTTTCCAAGAATAGTAGTAGATCTAGTAGTATAGTAGTAGATTTTCATGATGCAAAAAAACGAGTTCAGATAGCTGGCTGCGTTACTGGCCGAACACAATTGCCGCGTTCGGGGGGTACACAGATAGGCTATCTGAGATACTTAAGTATCGGATATGTTTTCGAACGAACCAGATAGGTTACCTATCAAAAATCAAAACAGCTGAAAAAAGTTCAATTAAGTACCAAAAATTATTTTTTCCCAAATCTCTGCTGTGTCTTCAAAAACGTATGTTGTGTCCTTCTAATTGACAGGTATCTTCATTTTGTTTATTTTTGCAACAATTTGTATATGTATTTTTATGTTTAAAAGCCAAAAACAAACAACAAAAAATAAAAACAAACAACTACTCAAGCGACACCCGAAATCCAAAAGTCAGCTGAAATCAGCTGTTCCTCAAATTGCGCATAGGATAGTTTAGTATCCCGAAAATTTTAGGATAGCTTTAGATTTGTTTTTGACAACAGCTGTTTGGTTCATCAGCTGAATTTTCCTATGGGATTACAACAACACAAACCTATCCGGATAGGTTTGGCTTGCCCCCCGAACGCGGCCAATAGAGATCTCTACCAAATTGTCAGTTTCAAATGACAGCAAAAACTTGGCACAATGACAGATGAAATTGGAAAGAAAAAAATAAGGAGGGCTTATTTTAATTACAAAAATCTTGCTATTTTGTGCAGTAAAAAGATTTAAATATCTTATATAAAGTATAAAAACATTTTACTTGCATGTTTTCTATAAAAAAAAGGAAAAAAAACAATTGAAATATTTATTTGCCTCCAAAATAAACCAAACCACTTAAATGTCATTGTGCCAAGAATTTTAGTTTGACATTTAAATATGAACGAGACAGAGATATATTGCTGTTTGTTAAAAAGCCCTATAGTGTAGCTGCAACTGCAAATAAAGGTAAGACCACACTCGACGGCACTCGACTTCAGCGCAGTTCCGCTGAAGTGCAGTTCCGTCGAGTGGGGTCTTACCATAACAAGTTTAGTTCAATTTATTTAAGTTTTTATTTACATTCCGTCTTTATTTTGTATTTATTTACGACTTTTGCAGTGGCGCACCACAAAAAAAAATTGAATTTGGTTGTCAAAAGAACAGCTGTTTTGGCTGAGAAAGAAAACTGAGAAATGAATCCAAAAAATTTTCGTCTCACATATCTCAGCAAAATATCTCAGTGCTCTCAAGCCAGTTACGCAGTTCAAGCTAAACTAAATTTTATCTCTACGATTCTTATCTCTACAATCGTTTGCTAAAAGCACAAATGTCAAAATTTATCTGTGAAAGAATGCGTTGAGAATTATTTCGCACGCTAAATTGAATGGAGACTTTTACAATTTAGCGCGTGAACTGCGTATCGCCTAGCTAAATATTCTCGCTAAAATTTATCTTTGGAGGAAATTTGTATGGAAGATAAATTTAAGCGTGATCTGCGTACTAGGCTTCAGGTGAGATTTTTTCTTCGTGGGACTGGCCTATTGTGGCCAGTGGCTTAGACAGCCGTCCAAGTTTTTAAAGATTGTGGCCAAAGAAACTGAATATGAAGAAATGAATCCTTCGTACGTTTCACCCTCCAAAACCCATTTGTTTACATTGTTGTATTTGTAATTTAATTTTGTGTCGATGAATAGATGTGAAATCCAACAACAATATAGCAGGGTGGTGTGAAGATAAGTACTGTGAATGTGTAAGTTGTGAAGATAAATACTGTGAATGTATGAGTTTTATACCGCCATTTTTACACATACCTTCTCATTTCTTATCTGATAGAGCTTGTAGGCAAACTCGAATGACAGCCGAGGATTCATTTCTTCATATTCAGTTTCTTTGATTGTGGCTGTTCACTACGCGCTGACGATGATTTTGTGGGTTAGATCGGTGAAGAGCTCTGGATCCCTCACCGATTTAAACTACAAAACATTCTTCATGCTTTGTTCAAAAGGAAAACGACATAAAAATGATTGAATTGAAAACCACATGAATTTCCAGATTTTGAAATTTGAACACTGCAATTGTCCTTCTGTTATGACCCTAATTTATGAAGATTTCAAATGTCACTTTTTGACATAAAAACGTTTGTTTTTTTTTGTTAAAAGATTTGTGCATCAACAAAAATGAAACTTGTGAGTAATTTTTTTCAAAAAAAAACTTTATAAATGTTGCTATATAAATAAAACAACTCCCTTAGTACTGCTTGAGCAATGATCTGGCCAAACCATGTTATGTCATCACATTCAAAGGACTCCGTATTATGCTGGATTGTGGCCTGACCGAACAAACTGTCCTCAACTTTCTGCCGCTGCCCTTCGTTCAAAGTTTCAAGTTATCCAATTTGGCCAACTGGATACCGAATCGAGAACATGACCAACAAATGGATGGTGAATTAAAAGAATGCTGTGGTCGCATCTTTGTTGACTCGGCTCCCGAATTTACTCTGCCAATGGACAAACTTATTGATTTCAGTGAAATTGATGTGATCTTGATTTCGAATTATCTAAACATGCTTGCTATGCCGTATATCACTGAAAGAACAGGGTTCAAAGGCAAAGTTTACGCTACAGAGCCAACTC
This sequence comes from Epistrophella euchroma, assembly GCA_947049315.1. Lineage (NCBI taxonomy): Eukaryota > Metazoa > Arthropoda > Insecta > Diptera > Syrphidae > Epistrophella > Epistrophella euchroma. Next base: position 14,792,869 of record OX346247.1, on the reverse strand, counting down.
TTCAGATTGGACAGTTCTTTCTTGAAGAACTCGTCGAATACATTGAAGTGGCGCCAAAAGCAAACAATGCAAATCTCTGGAAGGAAATGTTACACCTGTTGCCGGCTCCACTGTGCGATGCATTTAGGCCAAAGAAGTGGAAACAAATTTTCAGTATTAAGGACGTTCAGAGTAGTTTAGCTAGAGTCACTATCACTGGATATGATGAGAAATTGGTTTGTTTGTCTATAAAATTTAAAGTAATATGTATAACCTATTTTTAATTTAAGGATATATATGGAGCATTCGTTGCGACACCAGTCAGTTCTGGATACTGCTTGGGTTCCAGTAACTGGGTCCTAAATACTGCACATGAAAAGATTTGCTATGTGAGTGGTTCGTCGACTCTTACAACTCATCCGCGGCCTATCAATCAAGGTGCTTTAAAACATGCTGATGTTCTTATCATGACAGGACTCACTCAAGCACCAACAGTGAATCCTGATACGAAACTAGGAGAGCTTTGCATGAATGTTGGTAAGAAATGTTCTTTTTAGTATATTTTGTGTTGTGTTGATTAGTCCTGGATAGGGAAAGTAATCCAAAACTCGATTCCGCCTATGGCTGATTGAGTTCTCCATGTAATTGCTCGCATTTATAGAGTTTCCAATTTACATATTTACACAAAAACTGATAAACTTTCGAGTTTTGAAGAAATTATCATAAAAATGTCGAAACTGGAAAAAATTTGCGAACGCAAGTTCATAGTACTCCGTATTACCTTATATCACATGAAGGACACGATTTTCGGCTTTCATTCTTTTATTTGCTGAACTGTAATGTTCTCTCTAAATTAAAGCCAAGGGAAGTATTTCGCTCGTCCTTTATTCAATAGAAATACTTCAAATATTTTGAGTACGGCTTTGGACTGAATTTCATACAAATAGACAGAAAACTACAGAAATTCATAGTACGCGAATGGAGCTTATAATTCAAAAAATCTTATCTCCTAAAATAAATTTAAGTTCTCATTTAAAAAGTGTGGTTGGTATCATTTTTATTACTAAATACTTGTTTCTTTTCAGCTGTAACTATTAGAAACAACGGCTCCGCTCTAATTCCTTGCTACCCATCCGGAGTGGTCTACGATTTATTTGAGTGTCTCACACAGAATCTTGAAAATGCTGGCCTAAATAATGTTCCAATGTTTTTCATTTCTCCAGTAGCTGATAGTTCTTTGGCATATTCAAATATTCTAGCCGAATGGCTTAGTTCGGCAAAACAAAACAAGGTCTATCTTCCAGATGATCCATTTCCGCATGCCTTTTATGTTCGAAATGCCAAATTGAAACACTATAAGCATGTTTATTCTGAAGGATTCAGCAAGGATTTCCGTCAGGTTTGTGAGAAAAAATTAATTGCAATTAATTCCAATATATTCTTCTTTATTTTAGCCGTGTGTCGTGTTTTGTGGCCATCCGAGTTTAAGATTTGGCGATGCGGTGCACTTTATTGAAATGTGGGGTTCGAATCCTAATAATTCAATAATTTTCACAGGTTCGATCGTGTGCGATTTATATTTTAGAATATTGTATATCTTATTTTTGTCTTTTTTTTTTTGCAGAGCCTGACTTTCCGTATCTGCAAGTCCTGGCTCCATTCCAACCGTTGGCCATGAAAGCATTCTACTGTCCTATCGATACGTCGCTGAATTATCAACAGGCAAATAAGCTAATTAAGGAGTTGAAACCAAGTGTCTTGGTGATTCCTGAAAACTATACGAAACCCCATCCATCTGCACCACAGCTTTATATTGAACAAATAGTAATTCATATTTTAACGCTAATGTTTTTTCTTTTTTAACGACCGTCTAAATTTTCAGGACAAAAAAATTATTACCTTTAAATGCGGTGAAATTATTCGATTGCCTCTCAAGAGAAAAATGGATCGAGTCTATCTAACCTCTGAACTTGCATCGAAAATCGTACCTCGGGAAATAAGCCCTGGCGTGACAATGTCTACCCTTACTGGAGTGCTTCAAGTCAAAGACAAGGTGCACAATATCGCTCCTTGTGATGGGGAATCAGATAACAAACCAAGCACAAGTGCAAGCACAAATCTACAGCCACCTAAACGAGAAGAAGTACTCAAGAAGGTGAAATATGAATACGGAGGCGTCGATATAGATTTGTTTATGAAGAAATTGGCGCAGGATGGAATTACAGACATCAAAACCGAACGCAGTGGAGGTGTATTGACAATAAGCATACCAAGTGAAGATACGACGATAAAAATCGAGGAGAATTCGACACATATCGTGTGCGGAGGGAAACAATCGTTACGGCTGAAGTTGAGAGATTCCCTAATGCAGTGTGTTCAGAGTTTTTAAAAGAAAATATGTAAATGTATACAAATAGGAAATATACAATTAAAGTAAAAAATCGGATGCTTTTAATCTTGAAGTACATAAATATAAGAATTTAACAGAATAACAACAACTGCTATCCATGACCATAAAAAAAAACCTGCAATACATATTTGGTCAAAGAATTAACTTTTTAAATTTAAACTTTAAATTCCAAACGATACAACCAGCGTTAAGGAGGTCTTCGGATAAAACTGCAATTCACAAATTAAATCATAAAATAATTCCATTTGTTCAACCCTTTCGCTTGTTCACTGAGGGAAGTACCCTATTTCGTTGCTGACATTCCTCATAAGTCAAGGATGACAATGGTCCTTCTTTTCACAGTAAAATATTGCAGTTTTCTTTTTATTTTTGTTTTGGATAGAATTTTCAAAATAGTTTTACCATGTCTGTTATTTTTATATCCATTTGTTTTATTTTCTATGAAAATTCAAATGCTTTGTTTACACTTTTTAGATAGAATTTTGTCATTTTGTTGGAGAGTATTCCAACAATTCTCATTCAAAATTTGAGATTTTTTCTCATGCAAAAGTTTCTGGAGTTGTCGTTTTGGCTCTTGAAATCATTTAACACTTTCCTGTTTTGTTCTTGTTTTGTGTGAGTAAAGAGCTGAAAGTTGGGGAGCATCAAATTAAATTTGTTAACTTTTATTATGAGCATTTAAAACACAACGATTGGGTGAGGCGTTGGTAGGGATGGCGGTTATTGCTAAATAACCGGTTTTCGGTTTCTCCGTTTTTTTCCCTTCTATTTAAACCGTAGGTTTTTAAAGGGCTAAAACACCGGTTTTTTAAATAACCGGTTATCGGTTTTTTAGAAAAAAGATTTTTTTAAAGATTTTATATTAGGTTAATTGATTCGAACACTATGTACCTATATGTATTTTATAAAAACTTTATCATGCCGATTATGGAATCCACAAAACTGCATCCGCAGCGCAGCACATCGCTCTCTCTCTTTTCTCTTTATCGAGTTAACGTGGAAAGAAAAGAGAACAAAGTAATGCGAATCATTGCAGATCCACTATTGCGGATTGCATAATCGACATGAATTTTCACAATGTATCTTGAAATATTGCACTTCTACTGGCAAGCATTTTTCGTTTAAGAAAACTGGTGTTTTTAGAACCGATATTTTTAACTAATGTTATTAAATTCAATTGGTTCTTAAATTATGTTTCACTTTTATTGGCAAGAATTTTCGTTAAAAAACTGGTGTTTTAAGAATCGAAATTTGACTTTTTCATACAATAAATAAATTTGAATTATAAAATAAATAAAAAGTAAATGACCAGTTTTTGTTCACCCGGTTATTGGATTTAAAAAGAAATACCGGTTTTAACCGATATAAAAAATTCACCGAAAAAATCCGGTTAACCTAAATGAAAAAACCGGTTTCGGTTTAAACCGTCCCATCCCCAGGCGTTGGAGTAGTTTCTTTAAAAAAAAAAAGAACTTCAAGAATATAATGTCTAATGGTACAGTTGTTAAAGCCTTAGCGCTCTTTTATCTAATTCCCTAGAGAATTTTAATTTTAGCTCATCTATACGTACCGGGTACAACAATTTAGTTTTTATTAAATTTTCTAACGATTTTGATTAAACTTCGTACATGTACCTACATATGTATAGTTACAACCTTATGTTTTAGATTTTCTTTGGCATTTTACTAGTTGAAAAGTGTCGAACATACGAAATAGTGCAGAATATCCATTATTTTTTTTTTAAATAAAATGTCACTTTAGTCTATAGGTTTAACTGTTTAATATTGGTACTTAAAATTTAAATAAAATAATAGATGTCCGTATTCTGGATTAAAACTGCTAAATTTAATAACAAAAAAAAAATAGTATTTATTTATCTACTTGAAATTTTCGACAAGTATCGCAAAACTGTAACTGATGGGTTTTGACATCAAATTGTGAAAATTTGCAAGAAACTTCACATTACCAAACAAACCTAAGGAATCTATCACCTTTCCTTACCCCCCGGCCTTACAAACAATTTGTATTTCTTTCAAACAATGTTTTCTAAATTGGAAAAATGCTTGGAGGGCAAAGCCCTCGTTGGTGGCTAAGCAACCCCCATAGCCCCTACGTTGCTACGGCACTGTCTATAAACCTTGACAAATGCAATATTTTTTTATTAGAGCATATTTCCAAATATGTATTTCGAAATACTTAGATACTGGAGTCTAAGTTGTCAAAAATCTAATAAATAGGACTAAGGGCCACTTACACAGAAGTTTTTTTTTGACAGCAGTAACTACTGATTTATAAATAATTAAAGCTCTAACTGATTTGAACCATGTCATGTTGTAGCAAATTGCTTAATTACTTTGCGAAACCATCATTCCCCTTACATCAAGTACTTGGTGCATTGCAGAAAATAGAGTATGTACCTATGTATGTATGTTATGTAGGTACTATATACCTATAGTGTAGTTGAAGGTAATAAAATGAAATAGTCGCGACTAACAAAGTATTTGATTCAATAAAATATCCTTCCTGGATTACGTGTGCACTTAAACATTGAATTGAATCTCTTAATCTCGGAAGAAAATGGTCGCCATTGTTTTCTTTTTATTTCGTTTCAATTAATTTAAGAACTCATATCCAATGTTTAAGTCTTCCAAATGCTTTTGTTCATTTGTTTGTGTTACATTTACAATACAGTATGACAAGGTAGATAATACAGTGATGTCACGCTGATACGGTTAAATAGAATCTTTGACGTAAAAAGAACTAACTGCAGTGCAGTCCTTGAAGGGTTTCTTTTTTTGATGATTCTATTTATTTTGTATTGTTACTAGGTAGGTAGGTATGTATATTCCAACAATCATCAACAAAACCTTACCGCCTACTTTAAGTACCATCAGTAAAAGAGTAGGTGACTTGGTCTTGTTTAAAACTCATATATAGGCACATACGTGCCATTGTTCCAGAGCATTGTCGGTAGGTACTTTCTCACTCTATTGGGACACAATGAGGACATTAACAGCAATAGCAGGAGTAGAACCAACATCAGCAATACCCTAGTTCACATACGTTACAATAAAGAATAAACCGTTGTACATTAAGTATCTGCAGTTTCTTTTCTTCATCCTCTATCGTTCTTTAACTTTCCCATCCTGCCCTTATCACATTCATTTTTTTTCGGCTCATTCCAAATTTAAATAGCTTTTGAAAGTGTCTCATAATTTTGTAACCCAGTTTCGGCTTTCGGGGGCCATATTCAACTGTCTTTATGTAATTTTACTTCTCAACTCACCGAACTACCTACTTTACCTAACCTTACCTACTCCCTCTCATTAAATTAACTCGTCCCTAACGGTAACGAAATTTTCCGCGAAGGACAATGCTTGAGAGAAATAATATAGCGAAACACAACAGAGTCGACAAAAAAATAGAAAATGAAACTTTTAACTCCGAAGGTGCATCACAAGGTAGGTAAGGTATAACAAGACTTCTTTCTCATTGTCTATTCTGATATCTCACTATGGTACAATGCTGTGAGCAGCTTCCTACTCGTACTGCTGCTGAATTGCTTGGCTGTGCAAAGTGCACGCGATGGTGATGATGTCCTTGCTAGTATTCTATCTTTTTTTTTCTTTTAATATAGAAAGGGCACAAAAAAGTTAATAAAAGAAATGAGTTGTAAAGTTGATTTAACTAGTGCAGTTAAATTTTAAGCTTGACATAATTAAGGTGAATTGCTGTTGCTGAAGGAGAAAACACAGAAGTTGAGAATTGGCGGTTCGCTTTAGAAAGGGGCTCGAATGAGGTCAGGCAGCCTGGGATCGTTGGTGAGATGATTCTTGCATATTGGTTTGGTCAATGTTCAGTCAGAGGTTTTTTCATCTTTCATTTCTCATCTGAGACTCTTCTTGTTCTTTTCTGTTTGCATATACCTACATAAACGTTGCTGCTGTACCGGCTCTTCTCTAGGCCGTCCAACCATCGTTATACCTTTTAGTAGTTACTTACAAAGTATTCTCTGAGGAATCCTATTAATAATTGAGTAAGGTAATTGATATCAATGGGCTGGTCCTGGTGTAGCTATAGTATAGCTTGGCAAAGTTCTGTGTTTGGTTAATGGAAGCATGCCTTTATGGCATAGTATATCGTATTTTGTCTGAGTTCTTCGATTAATTATATCATTTGTCATTCTTCATGGTTGTATAAGTGACTTGAACAGAAGGAATAAAATAACGTTACCTACCTGTGCATAAAATTAATTTTAATCTACAAAGAAGTTTTTTTTTTCATCGGAATGAAAATGTTGTATTATTCAATGGTTAAAAAATAGGGAGGATTAAGGTCTGATGTTAAAAATTATTTTTAAAAAAATCCTCGAAAAAAAAACCCGAACAAACTGTTAAAATGGTTTGGAAGAAAATAATAATTTACAAATGAAGAAGGAAGAAAAATGACACAAGTCAACAAATTAAATTTTTTAGACCTATTGTATTTTTGTGAATAAAAGGAAATTAATAATTGGAAAAATTCCGGAATCTACTACCTACAATATTTTGGAACTTAATGAGTCTTGAAATTTTAACAGATTAATTGAAACTAAAATTTTCATTAAATTTTCTTTTGCCTGGTTTGAAAAATTAGATTTATTGTATCAGTTATGTAATTTTTTTCTTTATATTTGTTAACAAGAGTACGTACGGAAGGTGCCGGGGGGGGCAACCCCCTTAATCAATATTACTTTTCTACATTTTTTTTTTTTTTTTGAGTAATGCACAATATTGTATAGCCGTGGCGTGATGGTTAGTGCGATGGACTGTCATGCCGGAGGTCTAAGGTTCGATCCCCAGCCTCGCCACCTTTTTATTTAAAAGAAAAAACGGCTACTGCCTCTGTCACAGAAAAGTGCCGCTCGTTAGCCTTTCGGATTCGGCAATAAACTGTAGGTCCCCTCCATTCCTGCAGACACGCACACAGGAATGGTTGAGAGTTGTAAGTCACTAGGCCCTAGTTCTTCATGAGCTGTTGTGCCATCAAATTTATTTTTTATTTATTTATAATGCACAATATTAATTTTGAAAACTATTTTCGATGTTAAAATTTTTCTTTAAAAATGCTCGTCATTACAATCCAAAAGTTTTAATATTTTCTTCAAAATTAACAAAGAATACAAATTTTTGAGGTAGATTTATATACTAAATAGCAAGGGCAGTCAACACTCTAATCCTACACCTTTACAACAAAAAGGACTCTTCATTCAAAAAAAAAATCGTTTGCCAAAAAATATCATAAATTTCACACATTTTCCATTTCGACACAATTTACTAGTATTTTTCTTCTTTTAAACCAAATAGGTATACATTCTGCAATAAATAATTTTTGCATATCAAATAGATAAAACCAGTAGATACGGATCCACAGACAATTGCACAACCTCATCACTTCCCACCATCACCACCACCACCATCACCACCACTCCCCTTAGAGGCTGATGACAGAGAATCCAAAATGCAAGGTTATGTGGTTGGCGCTGTGCCATGCATGTCGTCGGGAGCAATTTTTTTATACTTTCTTTTGTTTTCTTTTTTGTTCTCCACCACTGAACATTTTAGGAATGCACATACACCAGGAATAACATTTATAAGGAAAAAGGATGGTGGAAAAAAATGCAAAATTGTCGTCGTCCTACGTCCTCCCAGCTTGACTGCTTTGCAGGAAGAAATTACGGAGGAATTATTTAATCGATTTGCAAAACGGGAGAGAAATGAACAAAATATACAACAGACCTATAGAACAGAAGCAATGGAGAAGCTCCTTCAGATTCATAACGACGACGAGACGACATACACGGGCGGGCGATACGACGGACATACTCCTACTTCTTGATGGCACGCTATATGTACTGTACTAATGTTCAATGTATGTACATATAAAAGAGGCCAAAGGACTATGAAGTGTAGGCACCTATTTGTCATCGACGGCGCGGCAGCAACTGTCAGAATGTGATGTGAATCATAAATAAATTTGTCTATGCATGATGGTGGTGTACCTAACTATATTATCATAAATGATGTTCACTGTTCACAACAGATTATGTCTATTGACGATGTTACTTTTTGTTTATTGAGGTTGATGAAATATTTTCAAACTGCCAGGATCTACATATATTTTTTGTATTATTTTACTATTCTTAAAAAAAAAATACAAACACTAAATAAATCAGTTAGATACCCACCTATATATATTTGCTTTTAAAAAGATCTAACAAATTAATTCTTAAATTTCATGCATTAGAAAATTTTTAAAACTAGAAAAATAAAACGCACGACTCGATCGCACAAACTTGCTCTTGTAGTAAAAGTTTCTTCGAATTTTAAAGATATTAAAGATAGATATTATAAGTAAATAATTTTTTTATGGGAGCCTTAAGTTTAAACTAGTATTTACATTATACATCAATTTAGAGCTTAAATTGAAAAATTATTAAAAATCAACATAATTCGAAATAAATTTATTAAAAAACTCTTCTTAAATTGTTTTGAGAGCAAAATAAAAGTACACCATCTGATTTCTTTAACTAATGTTAGTTTTGGAGAAAAAAAATTTTTAAATCGTAGGAGCGGTTTTTTTTTTTTAAGTTAGATTTTTATATATAAAGTTTTGTAAACATTTTTAAGAAAAAAATTGGTATACAATTTTTTAGTATTGCTTTAAGTTGAATTAAAAATTAAATTTTTAAAAAAATTATCTACCCGTTTTTGAATTATCGAATTTTCTAAAAAAAAAAAATTGAAATTTTTTTTAAAAACCCAAAATTTGTTTTTTTTTGAAAATTTTGATATGCAGTATGATTTCAATTTTTGAGAAGCTTTTGTATGAAAAATTTATTTTAAATCGGTTACACACATAATTATGCTTCTATGAGAGGTATATTTTTAATAATGGCTAACTGTAAATTTTGTTTTTGGAAGATCGTAGACCGTACTAATATTAGTATTTAGAACAATTTTAATCAAAATCGTAGGAATCGTTTTCGAGAAAATTTATATTTTCTGTAACGGTTATTTATATGGAAGGTACCGTTAATTTTGACTATAAGAAAAATTATTGCTCAAAATATTTAAGATAATGTTAAAAAACCACTTGTTACCAAGTTTCATAAAAATCAACCAAGTCGTTTTCGAAATATTTAGTTTTCAAAAAAAAAATTTTGAAATTTTTTTTTTTAAATCCAAAAAAATTATCAAAATCAGTCAATTCCTTTTCGAGAAAAGGAGGTACCATGTAACCATTTTTTGGGAATTTAACTTTCACAAAAAGGAAGCATATGCCCAATAAAATTTATTGATTCTTTTTTTAGAAAAATCTGTCGAGCCATTTTTGAGAAAAATAAGATTTTCCAAAAATGTTTTAAAAAAATTATATGAAAAACACGTGTCGGGGGAATGTTCCAAAAACACCTTATACCAAGTTTAATTAAAATCGGCCCATGGGTTAAAGCGATTCCACACACACACACACACACACACACACACACATACACACACACACACACACACACACACACACACACACACACACACACACACACACACACACACACACACACACACAGGCAGACGGACGGAATTGCAAGATCCACTTTTTTCGTCTTCCCTATCATCGTAATGTCAAGGTTGATCAAAATCTCGAGTTAATTTTTTTTTGCGAATCAAAAACTTGCCATATATATGTAAAAAGTAAAAAGGCTTCATTAAAATTTTAGTATAACGATGTTACAATACAAAATTCACAATCAGAGCAAAGTTTAAAAACAAGTTGAACTTTCAAAAAAAAGAGGGACCTACAATTTTCTACAGAATCCGAATGACGAAAGGTGAGGCTTTTTTAATGCAAGAGGCCGTATACCTATACCCGTGAAACAAAGTGTTCTGTTTATTTATTTTAGGTGGGCATAAGCTACCTAAATACTGTATGAAAACATATAATAAAATCTATTATTATATTTGGTAGTTTTGAATGAAAAAATAAGAAAATTATGAACCGCCTACAGTTGTCTACGGAAATATTATCCCGCCCTAGTTGTTCTTCAGAGTTACCTATCTTTTTGCTGGGAATTTTGGGACAAGCTCCCTATATAGAAATTGAACAAACAGTGTAAATCTGTAAATTAACATTTCAAAGAATTTGGGAATTAGTCGGCAGGACGGCACAATATGTTATTTTGTTCATCTAGCGGATCTTTTAGTTCAAAATCTCAATTAAAGTATTTGGTTTAAACATAGTATACAAAGATTTTTTGCAAACAAACGTTCATTGAAAGTTCATTTCAGTCAGTTGCAACTTGCAAAGTGTCAGTCAAATTGATCATTGCTTTTTAAAATAGCCACCCTCTCTCTCCCTACAAATTCAGTACTTAATTGTTATTGTTTGTGGTATACCCAATTTTTTAGACGAAAAACAATTGGGTGCCGGTCACTTGCTTCGCAAATCTTACGCAAATTTTTCGAGATATAACAAATAAAATTTAATTAAATACGAAAAGAAATGATCATCATTGCGAAATTAAAAATAGTGAAACAAAATCCTCAGGCCGAAATTATCATGTACATTATGAACTTAGAAAATCGAATTTTGCGTGGTTTTTGAATCTGTGATGTCTTTAATTAGGGTAAACCGCAAACCTTAAATAAAAAAAGGGGCTCCGTTCATTTTATAGCTTAATTGCAATTTCTTCAGAATTTTTTTATGAAAAGAGTTTAGGCTAGTTTAATTCTGAAAGTTTAGTCAAAATCGGTCCGTTAGTCTTGCAGTTAAGAAAAGAATATTGAAATTGCAAAAATTATATTATTGCATGAGGTGGAGAATATAAAATTTAATATTTTCACAAAATGACTGGCAAATTCCTTGAACATTTTAAAAGAAACAAAAAATAATCATTGAATTGTCAGTTACTGGCTGAACAGAATGATGACGGAGACGGAACTGGAGCCGGAGCCGGAATAGCTGTCAAAATATTGAATACACACAAATTCAATGTTGCGAACACAACGGAGCGTAGCCGCATACGGAGCTGCAGCCGCAGACGGAAGAGTTCACCAACTTTTAACTTTTCTCGTAAGACACTTTTGACGTTTCAATTTGTATGAAGAAAAAAAAACAACTTTTTGGGTCTGAAAAAAATATTGTGGTTATTTGTATCGCGAAAAAAAATTATTTATTAAAAGGAAAATTATTGGAAACAAAAAATGTGAATTCTGAGCTTGTACACAAGAATATTCTTTTGTTTTTCTTGAAAATACATTCAAAGCTGTACAACTGCATTGTGGGCATTTAAAAAAAATAACGTATGACACTTTTTGACAGCTCTTCCAGTTCCATCTGCGACTCCAGTTGCCGCATTTTATTCTGTTCAGGCAGTTAGTTAAACATCCGTGGTCTTATTAATTAGATTTTTGGCTGTTTAAACTATGTCTAAGTATTTTGAAACAGTCGGAAATATGCTTTTTTAATAAAAAAATATTGTATTTCTCTAGGTTTAGACAATAGATGACGTTGTCTAAAGCAAGATAAAAAGATAGATTACTTTAGCAAAAATTAGAAAGGTTTTTTAAAAACTTGGACGGCTGTCTAAAGTTAGACAATGTTTATTAATAAGACCACCGGTTTCTAAAGTTCTCCTGATCACTCGGGCGCGAATTTTAATTTGCAATTTCAAAGAAAAGATACACAACTTTTTTTTCTAATTATTATCATTTATAAGTATTAGTCATTGGTCAATTGAGTTCAAGTTAACTATTGTCAAATGAGTGCTGCGGGTTTTTTTCGTGAAATTATCAATATTGTACTACTTACTATGTTTTTAAGATTTTTGGCAAGTTTCATTTTTATTCATCAACAAATAAGATTTTGCGGTTTTTTTTGGTAAAAGACTAAAAATCTACCTGTAATTTGTATGTAACATTTCAAGTGGCACGTGTTAACGTTAACCGATTACAATGAAATCTTACACAGATTTTTTTAAAGTCAATATGAAAAAAATTCGAACATTGCCAAAATAAGCGCCACCATAGTACCTACTAAGAAATTTTTCATGTTTCAAAGTCGATGCACTCTTTTTTCATGTCGCCTCGTTATCCGTCCTTTATAATCATAATAAAGTACTTTTCAGACCCGTTTCGACTACGCTTCATAACAAAGACACTTTCGTTGTCCATGATTTAACGACAAAAAAAAACTATTATATCTATGAAAAAGTTAGAACAGGAGGTTTTCTCGTCGGCCATAAAACAAGAGAAATTCAGATTGAAGCAAAATATACATATTTATAATAAAATCTTGGGTAAAGACTACCATCAAAGACTGACAATGAACTTAAACTAAAAAGTTTTCTCCTTAAGATGATTTAGTACCAAATTAAATTTTCACGATGCTTTTTATAGTGCACTGCCGAAAACAAAACATAGTCAAAAAGATTCTCTATTCTATGTTCTGTCCTCTCTATAATAGTCTATAGTCTATTGACTTTCGAAGTGTAGAAATATAAAGAGATAGAAAAGCATCCCAAAAACGCATACAGGACTCACAAAAGAAGTCCCTCTTATTAAAATATGCGAAGGACGTGCCAATAAACTTGAAATTGAAACCTGTGAGTGAGTAGGTAGGTATATCTGATATGTCTTTGCAAGTAGAAAGTTTTGTTCTTCTTCAGTCTGTGTCGTTCCTGCGTTTTGTGACTTTTTAACTAAAGTGTCGTTTTTTTTTTTTTTCAATAAAGAAATTTGTCTTCCCAGTTGATATATGTACATGTACACTATGTGTATACAGATGTATATTTTTTATTTCGTCCTGTGGATTTTAAAATAACTTTCATTTGCTGACTGCATGACTTCTATCATTCGATATTAGTTTTTGCTATAGTTTTTTTTTATGAATGAATAGTAGAAGAAACATTCCTATTCTACACCAAATACATTTATCATTCGAAATGGTGCTTGTGCGTTTACATTTTCGGTATCAAAGGATATGAAACAAATTAAGGAATTTGCTTTCTAAATGCGCATATGTATATAGTAGACATGTGCATTTAAGACGGTGAAGTCGGGTCTTATAGACATATTTGTTCAAACTCAAAGAGTCATAAATTTGCAATTAGTACGCAAACAGCTTAAGAACTTCTCAAAACAAAGATTGATATACCCTACCAAGAACGTTCATAGGACCAACAAAATGAACATACCATACCGAAGGACATCATCAGGATATATAGGAAATATCTTAACATATTGCTCATAATTGTGCATAGCTATAAGTATAATGTTGTTTATATAGTTGTAAATATTCTGACATAAGGGCAACTTACATCTCAATGTTTTGAATTTATAATAAGACAAAATCCTATACTATATTGTATCCTTTTGAATGTATTTCTCGATGTATATATTGGGTCTTCAGTCAGGCGAAGAAGCTTTGATGATGACGTTGTACTGTGGCTCTTTTAGATAAATATTTTAGCATAATTCAATTTGTGGGTGAATAATTGAAGTGCACAATTTTGATCGATCAACTTACCAAATTTATTAAGGGCCAGTTGTACAAATATTTGATCCGTGGTTCAGGAATTTTAACTCACCAATTTCGGCGGATTAACTGTGGTTCAACGATGGTTCAGGCTTTTAGTGCATATTGGAATCTTGAACCATCGTTGAACCTCAGTTAACCCGCCGAAATCGGCGAGTTAAAATTCCTGAATCACGGATCAAAATTTAAACCACGATTGTACAACTGGCACTAACAAACCATAATTCAGCTTATTTTGGATGAATTGGTCTAAAGGCGGCAAACGCCTTAGTTTTGAAATAGAATGAAACCCCAGTAAATAAAACGTTTGTACGTTCGGAAGCTTTATTTCAACGACGATATCTCGAGAACGAATAGAGATATCGACTTCAGCCTGGTTTAATATTTTTCAAGGCAAAAAACTGCAAAAGAAACAGCTAAAAATTGTTGAAATTTTTTGTGTCGCATATATTTACAGCATGTGGCGTAATGGTTAGTGCGTTGGACTGTCATGTCAGAGGTCTGGGGTTCAATACCAGCCGCTTCCACCTTAAGTTTTTTCGGAGCTACTACCTCTTGCGAGAAAGTGACAAAACCTCCAAGAGTATTTCTTGTCATTAAAAAGTGCCGCTCACCTTAGCCGTTCGGATTCGGCAATAAACTGTAGGTCCCCTCCATTCCTGGCAGACACGCACCTAGGAATGGTTGAGAGTTGTGAGCCGTTTATGCCACCATATTTATTTTTATTAATATATTAAGAGCAATCAGCCCAACTTTTTTGTTCCTTTGATTGCACAACTGATAAGACTTTCGAAAATTTTTAATTTTTAATTTTCTTATAAAAAATAACATCGGGTGTCGAGTTTCTAAGGGAACCAATGGGAAGTTATTATCGGTGTGGGTCACACCTAGCCTCTTTTTATAATTTTTCGTATTGTACAACATTTGAAATTTTAGTTTAAAATGACGCCACCTAGAGTTCCTGTACTATCGAAGCCATTTTCGAAGATTTCTTGCACTTTTTCGAGCATTGTGATCATAATTTAGGTGATTTCTATCCTGTACCTCAAGGGACCTGAGACTTTTTTTAAAGCAATTGCGCAAAATTTAAAATAGCCTGATATTAAGGTACTAACATGATAGTACTTAACAATTTTCTAACTTTAAAGCTCTTTACTAAAATGTACTTAGTTTTAAACATTTTTTTTTAGTTAGTATCATACTAAACCAATTTCCTCAATGAAATCAAACTGAACACGCCTTAAAAAGTGACAGATCACACCATTTTCACATTTGTGATAATTGTCAAAGTGACATTTAGAGTTAGTATAATACTAAAAAGATATAGCAGCCATTTGGATATTTTAACTTTAGTAAAATGTTAACTCGTTTAAAATTTGGAAAATCCTATTTTTAGCATAGCATCATACTAAAAATGCTTTAACATCATACTAAATCGTCTAAAATGTTGCCTGAATGAATTTCAAGCAGCTTCAGGCTAGTTGAGATGCCTCGTTGCAAACATGATTTCACTACCGAGTTCCCTGGCTTTGTAATCACCAACACCAAGCATGCAGTTTTTGCATGACTGCTTATATGTATGAAGATGTCTATATAAATATGTTTTCTAACGATGTAGCCGTGACGTGATGGTTAGTGCGATGGACTGTCATGCCGGAGGTCTAGGGTTCGATCCCCAGCCACGCCACCTATTTATTTAAAAGAAAAAACGGCTACTGCCTCTTGCGAGGAATTGACAAATCTTCCAGGAGTATCTCCTGTCACAGAAAAGTCCCGCTCGTTAGCCGTTCGGATTCGGCAATAAACTGTAGGTCCCCTCCATTCCTGCAGACACGCACACAGGAATGGTTGAGAGTTGTAAGTCACTAGGCCCTAGTTCTTCATGAGCTGTTGTGCCATCAAATTTATTTATTTTAACGATCCGATGAATGGAATTCACCGAAATTCCGAAAACACTCTTGGTTGTTTTGAAGGCTGATTTCCAATGGCGCGTTCGCGTTAGAGACGCTTACGTATACGTTTACAAGCTTTACGAACGCATCGACATGACAGACGACTTGCAGAAAACCTGAAAATCAAAATGAACCTACATAACTGTAATTTCGAATTCCTTTCAACAAACTATTTCATTATTTTTTAAACAAAATCGATTTTTTTCTTTCAATAAAAGCAATTTGTCCAGAAAACCCGATTTTTTCTTCTAAATAAATCGATTTTTTTGTTGAAAGGAATTCGAACATTAGTTTAACTGTCAAAACGCACGCTAAAGTTGATTTTTTTCAACTTTAACGTCGAGGTAGCTTATGTTACGTTGGTTTGTGTACATGCTAATAGGTGCCAAATCGTAACATAATACCCAACGCGTCATTGTAAACAATTTGCTTAAATTGCTATGTGTGAGCTTTCGCGTTGAAAGAAAAATCTGTCAAAGCGACGCCCAACGCGGCATTGGAAATCAGCCTTGATTGTTCAATGGTAATAGCTCGAATTCGCTCAATGTTTTCTGATAGTATCCCTGTGGTCCTTGCAATGTCAAACTGCACATTTTTAAACAGGGATGGCCCAATGCATTTTACTGCTTAGTAGAAAACTAGTTTTTCTTTTATTAATTTATTAAATTTTACCCCGGTTTTATTAATGGAAGACCACTTTCTAATATTTTATCTTCTAACAAAAAAAAAAAAAAAAAAAAAAAACAAATTAATCAATGCAAGCATTCAAGAGTAATTAATTGATAACTTTAAGAACTGTTAAATTGAATTTTCAATTTAAAAAATATGAAATTTCAGACTAATAAATTCACCCTCGAAGGAGATAAAAATAAAAAACTAAGTACAAAATTTAAATAACCATTACCTTTCCTAAGATAATGATTTTGAGAGAAAAGCTTTCCAAAGATATATAATTTATGTCTCTCCTATTGATATAAGCCTTGCTAAGTGTTCCAAAAATTTCAATGTCCGCCATTTTATTTTATGATTGTGCACTACTGTGCGGCTGTAAAAGTCAATACAAGACCATGATCGTAATAATAATAATAACATATATAGAGTAGAAATGCCTATGAAGAGAAACTGAATTCTTGTTCTTTTCATTGCTGTTGTTTTTGTCAGCTGTCACTTTGGTAATTCCTTCGTCCTTTTCATCATTCAAAGTGATTTTCCCAAGTGAATTTCAATGCAGCAGAGGGATTTGTTTTGCCCACTTTTAAAGAATTGTGAGACTTGGGAGAGTGAATAAGGACTTTATACTCTACCCCCCATCATCTTAGTTATTTGTGTGTGTAAATGCATCCTTTTGCCTACATCAATGATCTGCTGCAATTTTCTTCGTCTATTAGTCAATGAATATGACGTTGCCATATCTATATGTATATAAAGGATTTCAAAATAGAAGAAGATGAAGAAAGGTGGGTTTAATCATGAGAATTTACTTGTAATAACATTTCCGACATGAACACTTTGGCAGTTGTACAAAGTGGCAAAGTGATTGCTAAGGACCATGTATAAGTGTGTGTGTGTGAAACAACTTGCCAATATGTTTTCTTAATTGCATCTCTTAATGGTCATTATAATAGTTGAGGCGTTTACGTGTGTATTTATGAGGAGTTATGTAGTTCGTTAGTGTGGAAGGATATGAAATATATGTTTAATCCGTTTGAATACATTTTAATTCATATAGGAAGACGTGGACAAAAGAGAGAGACGCTAATGGCTGCAATTGATTGCATTGTGTGCAGACATATAGTAATTATGCATGATTTGATTTTTATTTAATGCTTTGGCTGGATATTAATCTAAATAATTATAGCAATGACTATAACCACAGTTTGTTTTCTAAATTGTTCATTGTGAACAAAGAAGGATTTAAATCTAGAGAAATTGTCATGAATTTGCCATGATTATTTTGTATTGCAGAATTAGGTAGGTATATACTACACTTGTCAAAAAAATTAAAGGAATAGATTTGATCATTCGGTATGGGAAAAGGGTTCAATGGATCGATTTTGAATTTCACATAAAAATTGGTGGTCTATATAGTTCTTTTAAATACCTTACCAAATTAAGTCATGCAGTCAATACTTGTAAAGCAGTAAAAGATTTACAAAAAGTCTCTCAAAAGTTGTTTTTTTTTTCTTTACCTTTTCTTAATGTAACGGTGAGGAGCCAAAAAAATAATGGTTATAAAATTTTGAAAAAATGTTGTAGAAAATTAATTCCAGTTTTTGAAACTACCCTGAAATTCTCCGTGTCGCCATTCCTTGCAAAGATATTGGTAGTCAATGTCAAAAGTATGTTTTTTTCGTTCAAAGCTATATATTCTTCTGAAAAAAAATTGTAGAATGACAAAAAAACACGACCTTAAAGGCTCTCCCAAACCAACGCGAATAATCGCCGCGACAAAAGAAAACAATAACAACAACGTGTTGTTTTGTTTGACAACCACGTGTTGTTATTGTTGTTTTTGTTTGTCGCGGCGAATAATCGTGTTAGTTTGGGAGAGCCTTAAAGCTGAATAAACAAGTTATCGAAACAGAATATTAAATCGGCTTGAAAAAAATTTTTCAGAGAAAATATCAATGTTCAAAAATTAAAAA
Source organism: Epistrophella euchroma (assembly GCA_947049315.1). Lineage (NCBI taxonomy): Eukaryota > Metazoa > Arthropoda > Insecta > Diptera > Syrphidae > Epistrophella > Epistrophella euchroma. The sequence goes on along the minus strand of OX346247.1, from coordinate 14,774,312 downwards.
AAAAATAAAATTTTTGGCTCGTGTTGCTTCTTATGATTGTGCAATAACGGTACAAAAAATATAAAGCTTCAGAATAATTTTTGTTTCATCTCAATACGACCACTTTTCACAGAGATACAGCTCTTCAAAAAACATTAAAAAAAAGTGATTTTTTTTTGTGTTCCCTTATTTTTTTTTTTGACAAGAAGTTTATAACAAAGAAGTAGCAATGGACTTTGAAAGGTAATATTATAAGCTGTATTGAATAGAAATTCAAATTATAATGGAAAAAGAAATATTTTTATAACAAGAAATGACATAGTCTTTCTATAGTAAAATTATTAATAATATAAACCGTGTTGGGAGGATAAAATAACGAACTGTACGGCCTCTAAAATTTACAAAGAACAGCTTGCGTTGAAACCACAGGGGCCTTAAGAACATGCCCAACGGGATGCCCTAAGCACTTTTCTACATCTTTTACCACCTAACTTACACATTAAATATCTGGTATCCTGCAGCGCGATAAGACTAAAAGAGTCGAATTATGTTGGTTTGCCCAAGGTTTATGAAGAGCAATATATTCTCAATTTTTTTTAATGAATCCAACAGTAGGTGGCGCAGTTTAGCTAACTGTGTCATATCTAGAAAGACTTGGCCCACCTATAGCAAAACCCGTACAACCGACCTGATATGCCAGACCCAGGCGAGATATAGCCAGGGTCGTTGCGATCTTTTCTGGACACTGGCCGATCGGAGAACATGCGGCGAGGCTGGACATCCCTCACAATACTCACTTTCGTAATTGTGGGGACCAGCAGGAAAGAGAAACTGTCTTTCATTTCCTCTGTAAATGTCCCGCTCTAGCCAGAATGAGAATACAGTCATTTGGAAAGGCCTTTTTCAACGATCTCAATTCTCTCAAACTAACTTGATCTCTTTCCTCAACGCGGCAAATGGCTCTGAGATAAACGCCAGTTGCTCCTACACCATGTATCCCATCAGACTCCCTAGACCACAAGCAGGTGAAAAACGGATTTCTAAAGCCAAAAATCTACCTAACATTTAACCCGCAAATCACTCTTATATAACACCGCTTTAAATAAATAGGTCACACGAGTTATGGTATCAAAACGGCGCTCTTCAGCGCTAATTGGGTCAAGGCTGTTTCATAATGCGACGAGAAAACGAAACGTCAGCGTGGCGAGATCTCTTCGCAGTTTCTCTCTCTTAAAAAAGAATTTTAAACGGTGAAATAATATATAGTCAAGCATTTCTCGTCATCTCACCACGTCATAAAGTTCAAAAAATTGAAAAAAAGACGCAACTAAACGACGAGAAATAGTTTATTATGTATTATTACGTTGTTTGAAACTTGTTTTAAAGAGAGAACAACTTTGAAGAGATCTCGTCACGCTGGCGTCTCGTTTTCTCGTCGCATTGTGAACGTGAACAGCCTGCCGAATCTTTGATTCCACATCCGAGAGACGGCAACGACCGGCGCTGTAGAAGATTATTGGCTAAGTCGCAGGTGCACTATGGACTTTACCGCTACCTTGAAAAACTGAAAAAAAGAATAGATAAATTCATTATTTTCACAGAAATACTACCAATTTATAATCCGTATAAGTGCAGCTTTAGTTTTATCTAGTTTCAAATTTTGCACAAAAAAAAGGAAGAAAAAAATGCGTATACGCCATAGTGTCCCATCAATTTGTATTTCTTCTTCTTCGATTGAAGTATTCTGTTAATATTTAACCATGATGTCTTAGTTTCAAAATAATTAGCTGAGAATTGTTCAATCTTAAATCCAAACCTCAAATGTATTGGTTTCATAAAAAATATAAAAAAAAATAATAAAAAAAAAAATAATAAAATTCGAAATCTTAAAAAAGGAATTAATATGATGACATTATGGTAAAATATAAAAATAAATTCCGAACAACAACCGACACCCCTAATTTAAAATCGAAATTCTTTTGTCGGTTAGTACAAAGCCACAAGCTGAGTACCATACAATTTAGTATTTTATTTGTTGGAAAGTATAAAGGCTCGATTCATACAAATTCAAACAAAAACTTAACTTGTTCCCCTTATTTCCCCCAAATTTTTTTATTCCAGAGGTATTTAAGACATCTTTTTAAAAAATCACAGTTTCATAAAATATGGTTTTCTAAATAATTTCTGAAACTAATGTCCTTTAAAAAAAATATTGGTAGTGTATTTTCTTCTTAATATTCACTATGGTTTTGAATAAACTTTCCATAGTTATGCAGCTAAATTTTTAATTTTAAATCCTTCCATGTAACATGAAAATAACCCTGAGAGTAAAATTTCCAAAATTTCAACTCCCCAGGGAATTTCCCCTTATCCATTGGAAATGGATATCAATTGAATGAGTAACGTTGCTCCAAAGAAAACTAGGCCAACAGGAAGTATATGCTCATATTCCTGATTTCGATGACATGCGTACTTTATATGAAAGAATTTTAGGAATGAGAGGTTATTCTCCCTAGCTCAACAAGTTGTTTGTTGTCATAGGCACCAGGCAGTGGAAATGATGATGATGGTACACATAATAATCTTCCAAGGAACAAATATAGATTCAAACGATTAAATACTTGTATTCTGGCAAAAAATAAGAACAACGAAATTTGGCGACATCAATGATGGTTTGTACTATTTTTGTATGTTAATACGCAAAACCAACATTTTAAAAGATTCAAGGACTTAAAGGACAAGGTTTCCTAAACAATTCTCTGGTATTTTGTTCGATTGCTACCTTTTCAGTTCCATAATTCACAGTTGATATATATTTTTATTTGACCTCCATTGTTTGTGATATAGATATCCTCTTGAAGGTCCTTGACAAGCTGCCATAAGAATTTGTGTGTGTACACACTACACAGATAATAATTAGTAGATAAAGCGCATTGATTAACTTGATATCTTTTTCTCAAATATTATCTCGATTGAAGTCAAGTTGATAACTGTAAGAGTGCCATGTCAAACACACATAAGAGATAAGACGCACAGATTTAATGTGGGACTCCTTTAGCGGCAAGATTATACATCTTCAAACATCATCGCACTTAGAAGAACACAAAATGATGATGACGACGAAGGATAATAACGATGACTATGTTGATCTTGATTATGTTGCTGATGATGCTCTCAACCAACACCTTCTTAGGGACAGATTTTAATTTAAGATTTTTATACACAAAAATAGATGAAAGGATGTCCTTAGGCAAATTAATGGATGAATGGTGGGTGATTGGTATGGTTTTAGTTGGTAACCCACTTTTCTATGAGCATGCTAATTTGATTAATTAGAACAAGTCAATGCGCTCATCATCATCATAATCATCAGCATTCGAGAAATGAAGAACAAGGAGATAAACGAACGAACATTGCTTGAGTGAAGTGTGAAAGTAAAAAAAAAAATGAAAAAAGTGTAACACTGTGTCTACGATGTCTGTGAAGGAGATAGTGTCCTTTCTTGTTCAAATATGCCCTGTGGTTGTTGATAAATTAATTTCAGATGTCATGTCGTAACACTTTGCAAAACTTTTAGCTCATGTACCTATTTGAGTTTGTGTTCCATCTGTTATATGTATGTATTTACTTTACAGGGTGCTTCGACTAAGTATACACATAATTTAAGGCTTCAGATCTAGATAAATATAAAAAACAAGCTGACCCGGCGAACTTCGTTCCACCTACACAGTGCTGGGGGCCATTTTTAACAGAATTCCCTTAACGCAGTCGGTAAATTCCCTTCTTTTCCCATAAATATTTTCTTTTTTCCCTTTTTATTTCCCATAGAAAAAAAATGTAAAGTTGACTTAAAATTTAAAAAAAAAATTATTAAAAGCCAACGTGTTGTGTTATAGTTTGTTTAGAAGGTTAATATTTTTTCATTTCCTTTTGTTTGTGTTTTTTTTTTTAGATCAAGTTGCTTAAGTGAAAAGTTTTTGCCACTGTAGTTGCCACTATTTCTTTCTAATATTTAATGCAATTTTTCTTATTCAATTCTGAAAACTAATTTTTTTTTTTAATTTTTGAGAAATTAAAAAAAAACTAAAATTTTTAATTTGAAATTATTTTTTTTTTTAACTATTTACTTAATAAACTTGATTTAAAAATAATTAAAAAAGATGAAATAAATACAGAATACAAACTTTCACGCGAACGTTTAGCAGAATAGGGCTTTTTTAAGTAATTTTAAGTTAACTTTTCAAGAACCAAGCAATAATTCTGACATTTTTTGAACATTATTTTGACATGGTTTCGAATTAATAAAAAAAAAATGATTATTACTTAGCTGATGTTTTCTTTTTTGGGTAAAATTTCAAAAAATCTAAGAATTCCCACAAAATGGGTCGGTTTTCCCTTTGTTCCTTTAGAGGGCAAAATTCCCAGAGAAAGGGATTTTTCCCACGATCTCCCAGCACTGCGACCTATATATAATTAAATTATTAATGTTCCTTTCGAAAGTCGTATCAATGGCCAATGTAGAAAGACCGTTTGAACAAAAAACAATTCAGAAAGTATGCAATTTATTGTTATCACGAATTAAGATGATGTTTAGCGGAGTTATGGACATACGAACACAGATATTTTAAAATTTAAAGGTGTTTTCATGATTTTCTTACTATTTCGGTCGAATTTTCTAATTTTTGGTGAATTTTTCCAGTTTTTAGCTTCGTTGTGTGTTAATATGGTTTAATACAAATCCAAAAAAAAAAATCCCCATGCAAATTGAATGATGTTCAGCTTTAAGGTGTTTGCACGATTTCCCTACTTTTTGGGTCGAATAGATTGAAAGATTGAAGCCGGTATCACGATAGGTTTTTGGGTAAGAGAAGTGCTGAGAACTCCCCGCGAGGAATTCCCCTCACTTCGCTTACCTACAAACCTGTTGTGATAACGATCTCAATCTTCCCAATCTTAACATGGTCTAAGAAAATCGTTTGCTTAAGACAATTAGATTAAAGATTCCGAAGACAAAATTTAAGTTGCATACTTTATTCCAAGGTTTTCAAAAATGGAACTTATTTTCACGCAAAATTTAACTTTATTTTTAAAACATAATTTAAATAGTATTATATTAATTTACTACTCCATAATATTTAAAAGAAATTAGGGCCACCAAAACTACTATGGTCTAAAAAACTGTTGACATATGCGCCTGTTTGGCGACTGAACTTAACCAAAGTGGACCAACAGGGTTGCGTGAGTGGGGCGTACGAACCGAACAGGTAGTTTAAATCCTTTAAACCTTGGGCGGCCCAGAGGTACTGTCGTTTAAGAAGACCGTATCTACATATATAGGTGGCCTAAAATGCCCCCCCCCGCTAAGGAAAATGTCCCAAATCCAAATGTCCCAACGATCAAAATTGCCCGGGTAAAATGGCACACTGGTATGCCGTGATTCTAAAGGCAAAATATAGTCAAGGAGCTCCTTTTCCATTTGCTTGGAAAAGGTGGACCCTTCTGTAAGCCATTCAAAATCTTGTTCTTGTTGGCTGCTCGTCTCCTCGTGTAGATTTTGAAACTCTGAATGTTTTTAATACTTTTTTCCAGCCTATTTCTTTTTTAGAGCTTTTGATGATGCGTCCTCTAAATTTTGCATGAAATATACAGCGGTTATGAATTTTTCAAATTCTCGAAAATGACCCTATCGATTTCGACTTACATCCGTACATGAAATGCCTCAAATACTGTCTGTTTTAATAAAAATATTTTAGGACCGAAAAGAAGATTATACACAAAATTTCAAATTTTAAGAGCTTTTCATTGAGATATAAGAAAAATAGACTCGATACTCCTATTGGGCGGTTCTCCAAAAATTTTTATAAAGCGAAATTTTGAATTTTAAATGAGTAGGAAATTCGAATGTTAAAAAGAGTGGAATGGCAAGGACCTGCAAAAATTACACATGTTATTGTTCAGTTTTAATAGATCTTACAATTATTTAAACAATTTTAACCTTAAGATTCAAAAAATGCATATATTAGTAATGGGGGTGTGTCAGTGGGCGTCCTTAGCTAAAATGAATAGAAAATTGCTATTCTTGAAAGTCTGTTTTTTTTTGTATCTAATTTTGGTTTTAAATTCTAGGATTAAATTAAGAAATAAAAATTTATATACTACAGCCACATATGTAGTTCAATTACAGAAATATAGCCTTCCAATATCAATCCATAAAGAAGTTATGATTTACTTTCTCGCAACTTATTCAAAAATACTTCTCCAACTTTTTTTCCAAAGTAAATTAATGAGAAATTTTGGTCCACCAGGACACCTGAACATTTGACAAAATACAGTCTATGCTAAGTCCTTGAACCTGAAGCTGTACAACCTTAATGATGTTTGAACATTGAAATTATCAAGCTCTTTTTTCTCAAAATGAACACTATGCATATTGGAACTTGATAAAACACAAGCCCCCAGATATCCTTTTTATGCCCGAGACATTGAAAGATGTGAAGAAATTTGTCAAGATAATAGGTTGGTCGAATATTGAGGGCCATTGATACATTTCGTTCATATGTAAGGGGAATTTATTAATGGCTTTTATATTATGGGTCATTTATTTTTTAAACAGCAGATAGATTCCGAGTGAGGTTTTTAGTATACATATGTATATCATATATGTATGTTCGGATGATACAAGCATACACGACACTCTGATTCATATCAGTGGCGTAGTTGGCCATTTGGGGGCCCTGATGTATCAAAATTTTTTTGGGGCCCCCTGACTGGGGCACAGCCTTATAAGTTTTTTTTAATATACTAAACCACTTGCGCGTCAACATATAATATAAATTTAATTTAAAAGTATAGGTACTTTAAATTGGTACCTTATTTTTCTTAACTTTTTTTTCTGCAAGTTTAATGATTAAATCTTCCATATCTGAACAAGATTTTAATTTTGCAAGGTTTTTGGCTTATGGACAAAATTGATAAATCCGTTATCCGTTCCTGGCCGTTTGAAAACGATAACAATTTATCTGGTTCTAGGACTTCGAACATACTACTCAAATTATAGAGGCTCTGAAATCGTTGTAAAGTTTGAGTAATCAAAATATATAAGCAACAAAAATACATATTGACTTTAAAATAGGATTTCGGGTCTGAAATCTCCTCATATTCTGATAACTCGTCAAAAAAGTGCTTTGTTATCTTTCTCCTTTTATTTTTAAAAACAGATGTCACTTTCCAACCTTTTGATAAATATTTAAACTCCTTAAGGATACCATAATGAATTCTTGCAGTTTGTTCAAAAGGCCATTTGACCTTGGTAAATCATTATGCTCATCGACATACACTGTCACTTCCTGGTCTCGGGGGCCCTGTATCATTGATACAGCTAATACAGCGGTAGCTACGCCCCTGATTCATATATAATATGACAGAAGTGATATGGTGCGTATGTATCATTTATTTAGAAATAAATCGATGTGGAAAAATATAATTTATTATATTTTTCCACATCGATTTAAACAAAAATAATAACTTAATTAGTATGTTCAGGGAAATGAAATTTCAGAAAATGAACTCCCTCAAAAAGTGAGAAAGCTAATACAATTTTTTTTTCTTAAGAGTTTTGACAGCAAAACTACTGAGGAATCCTGTTCATGTAACTATAAGATTGATGAGGTGTCTGAGATCTTATTTTCTTGAATCTGCCTATAATTTCTTCAAGTTTTTTTTTTTTTTTTTTTTGAAAATGCGATAGGTACATTATGTTGTTTAAAGTTTTTCAAATCCGAAGGAGTCTCTTTTGAAACGCTTCGTAAGCAAAAATGGATAAATCCCGACTGAAAGTATAACAAATAATATTGATAACCAATCATCATATATAATTTTTGCCTATCAACAATTTTTATTTCTCAATATTTATAGGAATTTTAAGGCTTTTATGTACTAATTTAAATTTTTTCAATAATCTCCTGTCCTTGATTCTGTACCTTATCTTCCTCAGAACCCGCAACTCAAACCTTCATTAGAAAACCATTCAAAAAGAAAACCAATGTTCATAGTTTTTTTTTTTTTTTTTGGTTGTTAAAAACAAAAACTTTTTCCTCTCAAACCAAAATGAGATGATGAAAAATATCTTTCAAGAAAACCAATTTTAATATCTCGAAAATCAAATCCTTTTTACCATGACCTGCATATTATTCGACGAATAAGCAATTTTTAGATAAAATTCATTCCATTGAGCAATTAATATAAAGAAAAAATCATCTCCTGTCCAACTTTGATAAAAAAAAAAGAAGCTGATCAGGGTAGAAAAAAGTAAAACAGAAAAAAAAAAACAGAATTCTTATCTTAATCAAAACAAACTGATCTCAAAAAATGAAGAGGGTTCAAAAGGATTCCTTTGCCAATATAATTCTAGGAATTGTCTTACAACCATCCTTTTTTCTTTTCCTCTTCTTTTATTAACCCTTATATTTTTCCATCAAACTCTTCCTCTCTCCATCCATGAACTTAGCTGCGTAAATATTAATAAATTATTTTTTAAATCATTGCACGCACCAAAACATTTGTGCCCATCCATCCTTCTCTATAACTATACAAGAGTCACTGATAAAATTAAAAAAAAAAAAAAAAAAACTCAAATCAAAAACAAAGCAAAGCCAAAGACTATTTGAGTTTAGACGAAAATCTTGAAAGGAAATCTCCTGCCTTGGCCCAAATCAGAACGGGAAGCCATAAAGAGGTCCTTTGCTAAGATATATCTACGAACACTTGGGTAGGTAAGAGCCCAGGCCAGACCAAAAGCCAAACCAGATACCAGAACCAAAGTAGCAGACCCATCACCCTCACCCAAACAGCCCACCAACTATACCGCCAATAAAACATAGCAAATTTTCAAAAGTGTCTATGGATGGATATGTGTGTGTGTTCGTTTGATTCTCCAGATAGACGGGAAAAGTGTCTTCAGAAGTTCTTGAACGAAAAAATAAAAAAAAAAAAAAAATATTAAGACGAACGCTTTAAATAATTTCGAAGTCTCATGAACCCTCTTCAAGGAAAGGTTCCTCCTCTTTAGCTCGATACTGGTGATTCAAGAGGATGAACGTGGTGGAACGAAGTTATTTTTTAAGAGTGCAGATATTAAAGAAATAATCCGTTATTTTATTGACTTTTTCCCTTTCTTTGGTTGTTCGTTGATGAGAAAAAAAAGGCAGGCTCTATCAATTATTTGTACAGTGGGCATTATATCTATTTTATAGGAAGGTATTATTGTAAAGGCATGTTATGAGCTCAGAAGAAAATTAAACAATTCCACAAATGACAATATTTATAGTGGTCATGACCTTCAAAAAAAGGTTTAAAAATTCTGAAACTAGTTGACCTTTTAGGACCGTTTCGCTGACTTTTAGATGGCACAATTTGTTTTTATTGAAACTCCGAAAACCGGAGCCCTCTTGCATTTGTTGCTGCTTTTCAAGCCATATCGTGGTAAATCGAAAGGTAATGCTGCTTTTGCTGTCTTTTTTTCAACTTTAATTTGGTTATTTTATAAACCTTATCAATTTTTGCGTATCTATTCATGAAACCAAAACTGATGGTCAAAAATATAACATGGAAAAACAATCTTAAATAATTTTATTTGAAGGAGGGGAGAAATTATTGATCTACGTTCTACAACAATTGTAACCACTGGGTAACAATAGTATCAATCGCACATGGAGTAATGATAAAGCTGTGCGGAATTCTTTGTTTGGCGAAGGAACATAACTCCACAGGACATAAGTCCACAATGGACTTATGGCCCTTCTTAATGGGACATAATCCAGCAATTCAGTTATAAACGAATACCCCACCCTTGGGCAGTTTTGGGCAATCTGTCAAAATTTAAGAATTGGGGATGAAATTCTCTCAGTTAGAAGAAAACTGCCGAACGTTTTCTGGGCAAACATTTCTGTCACTTTTTAAACGTCAATCACAAGAATCGACTAGAGTTGCCAGGGATCTATGATAAATCATAATCAACGTTCTCAAAAATTTATAACCAAATGAAAAAGTTGTAGCAAAGTATAAATAAACTTGAAAAACATAGGTTTTATTATAATAAAAACACAATATACTTTAATTAAACATAAAATTGCAAAATTTAAATTTATTTTGCCATCGAAAAGTACCTAAAACAAGAAATTCATGCATTGTAATTACATTTTCTTCTTCAGAATTAGTTCTTCTAAACAAAAGGTAAATGGTGTGAAAACAAATTGACTAATTAATAGATTGATAAAACAATAAAAAAATTGCACATCTAACAAAACTAAATTAAAAATAAAATTAACACTTGGGTTAAACTTAGTCAGCATAGCCTTTTTTTATTTTCGCGTTCGTTCTCCGTTTGCATTTGTCAATCCCACAAAGTTATGGCTGTCACTTTTGACATTGATAGATTTCGTTAAGTTACCTATCGAGAGAACAATCTGCGAAAATCGATTTTTTTATCGCTTGACAAAAAGAAAACTTGTCATCTTCATAAGAAAAATGACCCATCATCTGCATCTTGAAAGATTCTGTCAAAGTTTATCTAATTTTTATTCTTTTTGTCTTCTGAAAACACTATCTAGGATTTATTAAATCTAAACGAGATTAACTTGCTGTGAAAACGTTAAGTATTAAGGCTCTCCCAAACCAACGCGAATATTCAGCGCGACGAACGAAAACAATAATAAGAACGTGTTGTTTTGTTTGATAACCACGTGTTGTTATTGTTGTTTTCGTTCGTGCGTCGCCCCGAATATTCGCGTTGGTTTGGGAGAGCCTTTATGCTTTGATTTAATTTTTTCAAACGAAGGGTTATTATTAAATTTGCGCGAATAAAAGGACCAAAAATGGTAAATCTATTATTCGTTTTACTTCCACCACTGACAACCAAGCTCAGCCTGTTCGCAAAAAAAATCAATAAAAGAATTCTGCCGCGCCGAATTTTGTTTTCTTTTTAATTTCTTTTAGGGTTTGTTTCACAATGTCTGATTAAAGTTTCAATTAAGCTATGTATTTGGAACTTATTCGACATTTAAAAACCTAATTTACGTTTCACAATGTCTGAATAGTTCTAAGTGGCAGATTAAACTGGCAAACAAAATATTTCCGCGTGACAGATTAAAAAAAAACAACACTAGTTTTGACTAGTGACGGATGTTTTTGTGCGTTAACCCAATTACTTAGATACTTACTTTACTACAAAAATACCACCCCTTAAAAAATAAAAATGCAATTCCAAAACGCACTAAAGTACATATTTTAAACCGCTCACATTCGCATATCCACATATAATTTCTAACTGATTTTTATCAACTTGTAGCCAAGGGCCTTAGGGCAATTTTTTTCACTTGAAGTTGAACATAACTTGAGGAATTTTATTTTCAACTTGCGATTTTGTATTTATTCACTCAAAGTTGACAGTTTTAACTCACGAAAAATTTTGTATTTATTCACTCAAAGTTGACAATTTTAACTCACGAAAAAGGAGATGGTCAGATTTTCCATTAGAATTTCGATGTTTGTTTTATCAAAATTTATTTTTGCTTTTTATATCCAGAATAAATTAATTTAGAGCTACAATGTTTCGAGGGAACTATTTTTGGTAAAGTGAGTCATCACTGCTTTGAGAACCGAAGATTTTTGAATTCTTGAAAGAACTGAACACGTGATTTTTCAATTTTTTTTTTATTTTCCGATATTTTTCCCGCCCGGTCGTGACACGACAGTGGTGCGATACTAAAAACCTTGATAATTAGTATTCTTTTTAATTTTTAACTGTCAAGAAAGATAATCCTAAAACTTATATTTCAAATTAATTACAATTAGCCAGTTCACGTTTCTAAGATCTCACTGAGCAAGCTCCGTCAGCTCCACTGAGCAGAAGGAGAAACCTGAACGAAATTTCTCCGCTAGAAGTCAAAACCAATTTCCATCTCTTTTTTGTTAATTAATCAACTGCGACAAAAAATAATTGAGCAAGCGAATCCAAAAAATGTCAGTCTCAGTTTTTTGACAGCAAAAGTGAGGAATCTCAATGAGGAATTACGTTCAGATTTCTGAGATTGCTGAGATCTCTGAGATCTCAGTAAGCTTGAGAAACCTGAACTGGCTAAATAAATTCAAATTTACAATTGAAACTGACATATCTGTCGCAAATATCCTAGGGATTTTTTGAAAAAACTATAAAGTTTGCCAACTTTTAAATTTCAACTCTTGAGTTGATTATTTGAGTAGTGAAGAAAACCAATTTTCGACTTGCCGCCCAACTCTTGATTTGTTATCAACTCTAGAGTTGGCCAAATTCAGAGTTTTCTGCAAGTTGAACAATAGTGAAGAAAACCGGCCTTAAAACTAATTGTTTGACAGAATATTTTCAATCAGCCAAAATTTATTGGAAAACTGGGATAGCTGACAACTAGCTAATCGACACATAAATTTATGAAAATTGTGAAACGCAAAGTTTTTTTTAATGAGAGGATTTATGTTGCGGATAATTTAACGGTCGGATAATTATGGCGAATTTTAATCAGACATTGTGAAACAAATTCTTAACCTGATAAATTTTAGATTGAGACAAAATCAGATATTCAAACATTGGAAAAATAAACACCATCCTACTATCTATGCATTTTATTATTGTGTGTGAGTATATAAAAGTGACATTTTCATATTATAAGATATCCTTAGGCACTATTCATCCTCCAAACTCGTTTAGTTTTTATAATGCCTTTATTCAACGTTTTATAAATATAACATTTTGGCGTTTAGAGGCATTATTAAGAGTTCATAACTTTATGAACTCGTTAAAATGCGTTTATAAATAAGGCTGTTTATGTTTTATTACGCACTTATTTGAAGGAAACTTTAACCAGTCAAGACACTGCAGCCCAAGAGCAAGTTCGTGTGACTTAACGGTGTATTTAAATGTTCCGATATGATTCAAGGTGACAATGATTGGTTTAAGTAAAGCACCAAAGTTTCCTTTTAATTTGGTCGTTTAGTATGGAACGGAACGTAGAAGTTCCGCGCGAAAGGGTGAAAAAAGACAAGACCTGTGAACTCTTAATCTTGATTTAATGTATTTTCTGTCTCTGGATGTATGCACACACACACCAAATTCACCTTAAATTTCGAATGAATTGAGTATCTATATAAGCAGAGGAAAAAAAAATACTCCAACAACAAAAGCAAAAAACTCTAGTGACACGAGAGTGAAATATATACAAAAAAAATTGATTGTAAAGTAATTTCTTATTAAGATTAATGTATTTCCGTTCTGCTGTTCCGGCTGTTTTTTTTTTTTTTTCTTTCCTTTTATATTATTTTGGAACAGGAAGCTCTGAAGCTCAGGCAAGCACCTGTAGCATTTGGCGTTTTATTTTCATTCTTTAGAAATATTCCTTTTAGGGATTTCAATGTTTCTTCTGTTGGATGTGTATGTATCTATGTATCTCTTCAAGTTTGTGAGACATAAAATATAAAGGAATAAGCTTGTTTGTCAATTGAAATCTTATCTTAAATTAAATAAGATAAAGAAGAAAACAACAACAACAACAAAAAAATAAAAATAAGGACCTATGTACCTAAATATTAAGATATAAGAACAGAGAACAAAATTAATTTCGTCCTGGGGTTTATTTTTATCCTGTGACTTAATATAAGGCTGACACAAAAATGATAAAAAAAAAATATGCATGAAATAAAGAACCTCAACTTCAGAAAATCATACACCGTTGCCTTAAGAATAAAAATTAGTATAGGTACACACATACTCATACTTTATTATACATGCGCGTGTATTGATGAAAATTTTTGAATCATGTCTAATTTATTAAATGAGTAAATAAATGGATTTGTTTGGCTTGAAAGAATTTTTACTTAGATGAGGATGAGAGGGAGATTATAATAAGATTTCTTTTCTCCTTTTATTTCAATACGGCTTTGGGCTATAAAGTGCATGGAAAAAAAAAAAAACTTCAAAAGTAGGGTTCAAAGATTGAGTTTGTTTGAAATTATAACTTTGACTTGATTGTTTGTGAACAAGATGTAATTGAAAATAAGATTTTATTTAAACACATATCCAAATTTAAAGAAATGAAATTATAAAACTCTTATTTGAATCGCTAAATTAGTCTTGCCTTATATTGGGTGAAGGATATATGAACATATATGTATGTACATTTTCAGTTAATTTTAAAGTATGTATTTAATATTTTGAGATCTTGTTTTTTATTCTAGGTAAGATAATCTAGATTTTAAATGTTAGATTAATGTTAACAACGGATTTTCACCGTCGAATCTCATTTAAAATACCTTTAAAAAAATGAAAAAAATAGTTTTTATTAGAACCTTGCAGAATTTCTGGCAAGACTTGATGTGAAGGTTGAACCAAGACCGTTATGTACCTTAAATAAAATGATTTTATTTCGTGGGTTGTTTTTTTATAGATACACATATATCGAAAATATTGTGTATTTAATATAAAAATAAATGCGTTTTGGACATCCTGAAAAAAAAATCTTATTGAAAAAATAAAATCTTCAAAAATCCAAATGTAAAGGTTAGCATGAAACTAATTAATAATTTTATAATTTAAAACATCTTTACTATATAATCTTTAACTTTATTTTTTTCTTAAATAATATGAACACGCTTAAAAAAGTGACAATTCGTGCTATAAAAAATTATGCAAACACATGTCTTTTGACATTTAAAAATGTCATATCGTGTTGGTTCGGAAAAAAAATGACACAACTCAACAAATGAAATTTTTGAACTTGCATTGCATTTTTCAGTCCAGTCAACGTAGGAGAAAATATGCCTTCACCTGCACATAAATCCAGCTCTAGCGGCAGGAAAGTGTAACATGTCGTCTTTTTCGGTTTTTCGTGTTTATCTTAGAAATAGTTTGTCCTTTCAAAAAATAATATGAGACAAAAAAGTAGCTTAGAAAATTCTCTATAAAATAGATTATGACCAAATTTTTCATATCTGTCATATTTATTAAGTTATTTGGCGCCTTAAACTGGTATTTTTAAAATTTCCTAAAAACAGCTACATTTTATATAGTCTAAGGCGGGTAGCAAATTTTGGGAGTCGATGTATAACCAAAATTCATATACTTACATGTACATATGTTAAGGTTAACGCGTTAATATAACAAATTCAACCGTCTGGCAGGTTTTTCAGCCGGGGGTGGGCGTTCGAAAACGTCTGGTATTTTTAATCAGTGCCCAATCCCTTATTTTTTATATACAGGGTGATTAGCATAAGGTGTGACAATACACCAGGGCTTAGATCTCTACTGGATCGATACAAAAAAAATAGTATGGGAAGGGGGTCTATTCCCCCCGTTTACCCAGGAGAGGCATTTTTTTTTAATTGATTCAAAAGAGAAAAAAAATATAAAAAAACAACGGTAACTCTTACAATGTCATGCTATACTTTTTTGTAGAGCCCAAATTTTTTTCTTTAAGATTTTTTTGTAAATAAAGTTGTTTTAGTGGAAATAGGATTTTTGGAGCACCAAAATAAGTGATTGAAGTCGAATTTAAGGAAAACTTACTTTTGTTATTTTTAATTTTCTCAAAAACTAGAAGAAATTTTGACATTTGGTTTTTAGTTTTTGACTAAGAATTGATATGACCATTAATATAAAATACAAAAACGCAACTTAATAACGTAAAATTATGAACAAAATCAGTTTGAACATATTTTTTAATTTTAAGTTTAAAAATTTATTTGTTAAAAACTGTTCACCAAAACAACATGTGCTTAATAACTTTATAAATATGACAGATGTGAAAAATTTGGTCGTAATTTATTTTGTATAAAATTTTCTAATCTATAATTTTGTCTCAGGTTATTTTTTAAAAGGACAAACAGTTTCTAAGATAAACACGGAAAACCGAAAAAGACGATATGTTACACTTTCCTGCCGCTAGAGCTCGCCTCAGATTCATGGGGACTTTTGTACACTTCATCCTTTATGGACTGGACTATTTGTGAATAAAAGAAAAACTATCAATTGGAAAAATACCAGACTCCACTAAAATATTTGGAAATTAATGAGCTATTGCGCGGTCTTAATATTTTAACATATTAATTGAAATTCGAATTTTCATTCAATTTTCTGTTGCCCACTTTGAAAAATGAAATTTGTTAAGTTGTGTCGTTTTTCTCCCAAACCGATACACGATATATGTCAGCTATTAAATGGTCCCATTTGAGGCTTGACTCTTTTCGAAATTTAATAAAAAATTTAATAATTTTTGAAAAAAAATGAAAAAAAAAAAACGATATTTATGTATGAATCCATTATTTTTTTTTATAAAAATTTTAAGTACCCAACGATATAATAACCAAGGCACTAGGCACTAGAAAAACTTTTGTTCAGAAAAATCATATCCAAATACATTCTGGAATCACCTTTGAGATTGCGTTGTCATGTTCGCGGTTAAAATTTGTTTTCATAAAAAGAGGCAAATTAGTCTTCATAATTCAGTTTTTTAATACACGTCCAGGAAGAGATGGATAACAAAAATTAGCACGAACTTTTTCAAAAACCATTAATGGGGTTATTCAACGTCAAGTATTGAGACTAATTCCTGAAAATTTCATGCAAATCTGAGACCATTTTTTTTACCACTTTTGGCGCGCTAAAGCGCCATTTCACCCCACAGTGCGTCCGTCGTCGTCGGCCTGCGCCGACCCTAAACGGGTGGACCGATTTGCTTCCCTAAAGAGGAAAAATTTATGATTTAGCTCATCTAAAATAGGCTGCTCTCATACAGCTTTTTCAGTTTTTTATAAATGTTCTTAAGAAAGGCTTTAACGATTACGATTTAACTTTGGGCTTTGATATTTTTTTTTTAAAGAAAATTATCGTGTTTTTGAGATATTCACGACTGATCGATTAAGATCAAAAATACTCCGAAGTTTTATTTTGATTAAATAAGAAAAAAAAAAACTTAAGTTTTTCCTATTTTTATATCTAATCATCTAATATTTTTTTTAAGGCTATGGACATTTTTGTTTTTGAAAACTAAAACCCAAAAATTAATGCTCTTATAGTGACTCAAAATTTGAGAAAAGAAAAGCTTAAAATCAAATAAAAAAACGTGGACCACCATAACCTATAGCCTACCTACTGATTTTGGAAAAAAAAATCAAGGCTTACAAAATCTCAACATCTGAAGGACTTTAACAAATTTAAATTAAGGCATACAAAAAAACCTACATAATTGTATGTGCGCTCTGCATTACCATAAAACCCTTTTAAGTTTATATGTTTGATTATTTTATTTGAGTCAGCAATTCATATTCAAATCCTTAATTTCAGACATTTCGTGCAGGCCTTGACATCATCTACTTAAAAAACTAGAAACACCTAAAAAATAAAACTTTGCTCGCAATAAAACCTAGATGTACCTACTTTTTCTCGCACTTTTTTTTTTGCAAGTAATAAAATATCCTAACCTTATTCAATTACACAACCCAAAACATTCAACCCTGCAAATCATTACCTTTTTGGCAAGGTTGTAATATTATATTATATATTTTTTTTTTCATTCTAAGATAAATTTTAACACTTAAGGTTGACGAATCCTCTAAATAAATCTTTACGATCCCATTAAACCCACGCCATGTTTAATTTAATGTATTTTCTTAACAAGTCACGCTGGTTATTCTTCTTTTTTTTATTTTTTGTAGGTACCGCATCAGAAAGCTTTGCAGGTTAAGAGAAAAAAATGGATTGATAACCATAACGGTTGAAGGTTGTATATTTAGCGACCCGTAAACCTTTGACTCGTTACAAAAAAAAAAAAAAAAAAAAAACTAAAGAAAAGAAAAATACATACCAACACGTGAAAAGGCTAAGATAATTATTTTCATTCTTCACCACTAAAAAGGATGCCTATGTGAAGGAATTACATGACAAGTTGGGTTAAAATAACTAAAGGGATCGTAACCCTAAAACACAGACAATTCAACGGTCACAACGGCCGGAAGAAGACGCGCGATGGGACTACCAACAAAACGACCATGGTGACAAATTCCATCTGCAAGGATACTAAATTAATTTCATTGCTTCGGCACGTCCTTACATCACTTTGGGAAAGCAGCGGCATGGCATGGCACGGTGGGCGCAGCGTCTACTTCGGTGTTTTGTCCTCAGACATTGGCAAATACCATACTCCCCTGGGGGTTTGGAGAATAGTCCCACGTGTATAAAATTCCGTTATCAGAAAATATTACACCGATGATGATCGGCACCGGCATCAGGCTTGTCTTTGAACCTGGCCCTGGTGTATAGGGAAAAGGGAATAGCAGGACAACTTCCTCAAAGGAATATTGACCGGAATGTTGATGAAGTGATGATGTCGAAAACAGTAAGTTCGGTTTTATGGTCTTCATCTGGGTCGGTCATGCTGACAATCCCCTTTCTTCGGCGTGACGATGACGCGGCGACGTTGCATTTCCTATTGACTAATGACTCAATTCCACTTTGGCACGAGGAGAGGAACTCAAAATTAATTATTTCATACACCAAAATTAATCAACTCAAAAAAGGGGAGGGAGGTTGGATAATTAATCACTTTATACCTGGATGCTCGTTCTATTGCTTGTAGCCAAAGTTGAATGCTTCTATGTTATATACCCAGGATGATGGAGCCGCGATTGTGGGTGATGATGATGGTAACGACGACAACACGATGGGTCGAATGACGTATCAATCCTTAGAGAACCATAGCAAGTTGAGGGAGGGTGGAGGTGGATGGATAATTGTAATGCAACACCATTACTGCTTTCACAAATATATCCCTTATAATCCTATTTCGCGGAGGGGCTTACCTAGATTGCAGATAGAGATCACAATACGATAAGGCGACTTAGATGAAGCGCGAAAATAGGTGAGAGATTATGTTAGTAATTTGCAGAAAATCGAAGGGTATTATGGGGAGTTTTTTATGGGCTCATTCAGGTTGAAAAATTACAGGATTTTCAAATTGGAATTTGTGAGACTGGTCCTCGTCAACAAACAGAGAAATTACACAAGACAGAATTGATGACAGTGGAACATCACTTTTAAATGCAAAGTAATAAAGTAGATGATAAAGTTGTAAGGCGGAAGTTAAGTTAAGATTTAGGGAAATCTCCAGTGAAGTGATTTCGAGGAAGAATGCGTATTTTGAGAATTCATCGTTGGTTGCTTTATGGAGTAATTAACAATTGAGGAATCCTAAATCAAGAGAAAATTGTATTTTCTTTAGAATACCCCTCGCTTCAGTTTTCCACATTGACACCTTATATAGAAAGATAAAATAAACTTGGAGCTTGAGAACCTGAAGTTCAAGGTACATTATGTGCGTTGTTTGAAATAAACAAAGCACTCTTCAATTAATAGCCATACTTAAATTTAAATGAAATATACGGTTATGTTTAATGTTTCAATAAAACGATTTCATAAACGATGACGTCGTGGTTTTCAAGGCTGAATATATTTTATGCAAACTTTCAAAAATAATTTAGTTTAACTTAGTATTATGTGAAACCAATAGTTTTAAACTAAAAAAAACATTGTTAAAAATAATTAAAAATAAATTGATTAAAAAATTCTAAAATATGTAAACAACCTTATTTTTTTTTAGCGAATCTTGACGTATAAATATAAATTAAATGCTCGAACGTTTGTATGTATAAAACTTTTTTTTTAATGCAATATTATTGGAACTTATTAAAAATTGCATGGAATTATATGAATCGTTAATTTTGATTGTGACTATGTTGAAAAAAAAACTGTTGGTGCCTTATTTAATAAAAATCGACCAAGTTGTTTACGAAACATAGAATTTTAGAAAATCTAAAAATTTAAACTTTTTTAAAAATACAAACAAATTATTTTTTGAAAACATATTATTATTGTTTAAGTTATTTAAACAATTTTACATAAAAAAATGAATCAGAACCAGTTGAACATTTTTCGAAGAAAACTAAAAAAAAAATATTATATGGGAAATGCCATTAATAACAATTTTTCGGCAACAAATTAAGGTTTGTATATGTATATACCTTGATTAGTTGCCACTAAATCAACGCTGGGTCTTAGAGTTATTGTTTTTTTGTAAGTATGTATAAATATTTTCCAGGCAGGCAAAAAAAGGGGCCTAGGCTGACATTTAATTTACATTGGTTTCTGTTTAAAATCTGATGCTGGCGTTTTAACTTTCACGTCATCCAATCCGATCATTTTCCTAAGAATGTACATGTACATATATAGAGTATGTTAATTTTAATTAAACAACTTATTCGGTTAATGATTTGAACCTAGGCTGGGTAATTAAAGTACCAATTTCCTGTCCTATGAAATTTCGTTGTACACCGGGGTGTATGCGTATTTTCTTTTTAAAATTTTGTTTTGCTTAATTTTTCTTCAATTTTTGTTAGCAATATTGAAATTTGGCGTACACTGGGGCGTATGCGTACTTTTTTTAAAAATTTGTTTTATTTGATTTGTTCTTTGATTTTTGTGAACAATCAAATTTAGGTACAAGAAAAGAGAGAGAGAGAGAGAAAAATATAGAGAGACAGATAGAGCAAGAATATTTACTAGAAGAAAACATACTCAATCTGCTTAATCAAAATTCAAAATGGCTATTGCATTTTTTTTATATTCTCAACTAATTCCTTAAAGACAATCATACGGCCGTTATAAATTTCAATATAGTATATGCTAACGTATGTACATATCAAATGGAACCCCACGAACGATAGAAATAATTATTTTTCTAATCTTATTCCAACCAGTCATCCTTCTTCTGTTTTATATAATTCATAATGAATTTTAGATAATAAAAAAAAAGGAACTCACTATAGAATTCCATTAAGGGTGCCAAGGTCTCTAGGGTCTCACATAATACACAGAGCGATTCAATTTATCATTAATCATTTTCTTATTTTTTTAAATATTTTTTATCGAATCCTCAATTCTCTTTTTTTCCTTGGCTGACATAACCTCGTCGTTTCATTTAAATATGCTTGCCTCCTCATGTCAATCAATTTATAGTGTGCACCTATAGTTTTTTTTTTATACTTTAAGGTTTATGTCTGAAAAGTTTCACTCAAGTGTAACGAAATTATGAATGCACTTGAGTAAAAAAAAAAAACGAACTAAAAAAACGTAAAAAAAATTGCATACAATCTGCATCACTCAATCTCTACACGCTGCCGCCCATGTCAACGACCCCTTCCGAATACACGTCAGGAATAAGAAGAAGAGTAAGAAGAATGAATGTCATTATTATGTACCTACTTGTACATCGTTCCACTGAAATTTCAATGACGACGACGACGTTGATGGTCGTCCTCCAGCTAAACTCTGCCATCCACTCCCATTTATTGGGGCAATATATTTGTGCATAACTGTACAGCAGCAATAAAAACAACAAGAAATTAGCAAAACAACATCATCAACGACAAACCCAATCGCACATATTGACCCAAATTCAATCTCACAGAACCAACTGTGCTGGTGCTTGCTGCAGTACAAGAAGATACCTACACTACTTGTTGAGCGCATCCGAGCGCACTGGAACTAAGTACATTCTCTCACATCAATCATCAGCGATCCCACGCATGCTCCTCGGTAAAATGGTTACAGAATAATACAGAACTTAGACAGCAGCAACAATATGACAAATTAATGTTCTTTCTTGGATCTTCTACAGATTCGTTAATAAATTATTATTTTTATCATTGAGACATTATGAAGAACTCATTCATTCACCGTGCGGTGCGTTGCGTCGGTCGTCATTCCTCCACAGCAAAGACCACCGTGATGCTTCTTGAATTGAAATAAACAAAACGACATTGACATCGACATCCGGATCCAATTCCCCATGGATTTTATTAATTAAAAGATAAAGTAAAGAATATAAGATTTTTTATTATGTGATTATACCTACGTATTTTTTGAGATTGAAAGATTTTGAATGGCATCATAATTCAGTTAAGTTCATTTTAAAAAATCTGTATGGACATTTGTGCATTGTTGTATCTTTGTATCAGAGAAATAATGTTATAGTACCACAGATACTCTGATAGTTTCATAGATATTGCAAGC
Organism: Epistrophella euchroma; assembly: GCA_947049315.1. Classification (NCBI taxonomy): domain Eukaryota; kingdom Metazoa; phylum Arthropoda; class Insecta; order Diptera; family Syrphidae; genus Epistrophella; species Epistrophella euchroma. The sequence goes on along the minus strand of OX346247.1, from coordinate 14,752,186 downwards.
ATAAGAAAGAAATATGATCACTTTTCAAACAATTGATGGGAAATTACCTTTACACGATTCCGTTTGATCATCATAATGTTTGAAGTATTAATTTACTTGCGTATTAGCCACCTAAAATGTTTTTCAGGGCTACTGCCCTGACAAATCCGTCAAGAGTAGCTCCTGTCATAGAAAAGTGCCGCTCAACTTAGCCGTTCAGATTCTGCAATTAACTGTAGGTCCCCTCCATTCCTGCAGACAAGCACACAGGGTTGAGAGGTTGCTTAGGTCATCAAACCCTCGTTCTTCACGAGCTGTTGAAATCTTCGACCAATTTAAAAAAGGACTTACTACATTTTTAAATATTTAAGTGTCTCTTTTAATGAAGAAATAATAAAGTTTTTAACGATTGAGACGCAAGGTGAGCACGGGTTTGCTTGTAATGGGAATTATGTATTTGCGTATTTTTAAATTTGTTTGCAAAGGATATTAATCTTAATGTACCTTTTTTTTCGCTTTTATAAATAAACTGAATTGAATTGAATTGAATTGAATTGAATTGAATTGAATTGAATTGAATTGAATTGAATTGAATTGAATTGAATTGAATTGAATTGAATTGAATTGAATTGAATTGAATTGAATTGAATTGAATTGAATTGAATTGAATTGAATTGAATTGAATTGAATTGAATTGAATTGAATTGAATTGAATTGAATTGAATTGAATTGAATTGAATTGAATTGAATTGAATTGAATTGAATTGAATTGAATTGAATTGAATTGAATTGAATTGAATTGAATTGAATTGAATTGAATTGAATTGAATTGAATTGAATTGAATTGAATTGAATTGAATTGAATTGAATTGAATTGAATTGAATTGAATTGAATTGAATTGAATTGAATTGAATTGAATTGAATTGAATTGAATTGAATTGAATTGAATTGAATTGAATTGAATTGAATTGAATTGAATTGAATTGAATTGAATTGAATTGAATTGAATTGAATTGAATTGAATTGAATTGAATTGAATTGAATTGAATTGAATTGAATTGAATTGAATTGAATTGAATTGAATTGAATTGAATTGAATTGAATTGAATTGAATTGAATTGAATTGAATTGAATTGAATTGAATTGAATTGAATTGAATTGAATTGAATTGAATTGAATTGAATTGAATTGAATTGAATTGAATTGAATTGAATTGAATTGAATTGAATTGAATTGAATTGAATTGAATTGAATTGAATTGAATTGAATTGAATTGAATTGAATATTTACCTCATTGTGATTTAACCTAAATTCAAATCAAATTCGGTAAAAAATTGAATTTCCAAATCCTAATACTTATTAAACATTTATTATGTGTCTGTGTTCCACAATCACCGCTGTCGCAGACGAAAACCACGAGTTCCTGAAGAAATTTTGAGTCGAAATACTCAAGAGGTGATTTTCTTAAGAGCAGCTTGCAGTGTACTTGCCCTTTTTTTCAATACGAAAACCATTTATTGGGATTTAAAATTGTTTGTTTTACTTTGGTATTATTTTTCACAAAAAACAGAGGGGAAATTAAGCGTTACAGGTTTTTTTTTCTTATTTGAAAGTTGGACCATTTTTATTATGAAAAAGCCCCAATGTCAGGCTGTTTTTAATTTTTTGTTTGTGATAATTTTTTTTTGTGATCAAAATTTTATGCAGCCGCAATAATCATTTTTCAAAATATCGGATTCTCCATGCCGTTTTTTCATTTCTTATTTTCGTGACCTTTTTCTTTCAGTTTTTATACCTAAAGCCCACAAGAGGTATTAATATCTGTTTTTTTTTTTTCTTTAGAACCAATTTAAAAGTATACGTAATTTTCTTGACTAAACCCTATAACATTCCTGTTACCTGTAAGGTAGATCTATCTGCATCTTCATGCAGCAACAGTTCATTGTATTTTCTATATTTCAAGATTCAACAGATGAAGGGGTTGTACATTCATCTTATATTTCCAACTGCAGGAGAACCATATCATGTCACAGCGCATGTCGAAAATCCCCAAATCCACTGGAAAGTCATATGCGAAAATAATAATATCTCCCCTTATCCAATTTACCGGGTCAACATGAAACAACTTCATCCCCCGCTGAATCAACAGAGGGTTGTTTATTTTGCAAATTGTGTCACAGAGCCAAGTGGCACGCTATATTTCTAGGATACCATGGATCTACCTACGACTATGAATATAGAAATAGAGAGGTACCCCTTTTTTTATTTGTATATATGAATTGGGGGTGTTCATTTCAATTCCATTATGTTCCCTTATCCAATTCACACACAATATTATAAATGTAGAAGAGCCGCCCGGGCACTGATGGTGGTATAACCAACAACGTTGAACCAACAACATTCCGAAGCATAATAATAATTCTACTCCGAGATTGGGTCGTCGTCGTTGTCGCCACTAATTTTGCAACACAGAAGTACGTGGTCGTTGGCCTCGTTCGCATAATAGTAGCGCGTTAGTAGCAAAGTTTTTATTTTGAAAAAAAAAAAAACTAAAATCGGTTCCACCTACCTTCTCGGCTCGAATTAATTAGAAGTTATTATTATTTGTCATTAATAGCTGGATGAAGCTTTAAAAACAGTCGTGTTTAAATTGGAGTTGAAAACTTTAGCTATATTGAGGGCGTTTTTTGGAGTCTAGTTACTTGCATTAAAGTCCACCGGTATGACGGGTTTGAACTTCGTTTAGTGTCTTCTATAAAAAAAAAATATTTTTTAAAGGTGTAGAAAAAAACTGGATTTTAACAAGTCCCTTTTAAAATTGGCTTAAAAAAGAAAAAACAGGTTTTTGAATCCCTTGGTACAAAGATCTACAAACAGAAAATTTATGATTATGTAAAACATACTCAAATACATTTTGTGTCTGTGACAAATACTTATTTTTAAAAGTGACAAAAAATCTTGTGTGTTTTAGTGTACCCCATAAACATTTAAGGATTTTTCCTAATAAACAAATACCTATCCGTAGTTAATTAAAAATAATATCTATCCTTTGAAGAACCTCTACAAAGCTCACATCGTAAATTTTGTTTCCGATAAATTTGTAAAACAAACGCGATAAGAGTTTTTTTTTTTTTGTTCAGAAAATAAGGATAAGAAAAAAATACCAGTTCTATCCTTTAACATCCTTGAAGTCCTTTTGTGCCAATCATTAATTAATCAAAGTGCAAGTGTGTTCATACTGTGTGACAGAGCAAACGAAAAAGAAATAAAATTATCTAACAAGAATACAATCTCTTTTCCGGTTGATCCTTTTCAATACTATTGTCCTTCGTCATTTGTGATACAAGAAAAAGTATAAAAAAGTAAAAAGAAAAAGGATTTTCAACTGTTTTCCACCTTTTTAGCAAGCAGCCAAGAAGAAATAAAACCAGCTACACGAAGGATTGTTGCAACGTGTGTAAGTTTAGATTTTAATTAAAAGCGACAAAAGAAGAATGAAAGTGATCCTTAAAAATTTCCTGGCTAAAGGATTGGGACGGGCTCAGGGCTAACACAATTCTTCGTGTGCATTCTGTCGACGACATGGAATGGTATCCTTGTACGCCCAATAGAAACCACAAACTGCATGTGGTATTAAGACCACCCTTGGTGCAGGACTATATACCTAAGCAGATAATGTATGTGTGTTTTTAAGGATACTTTTCGGGTTGAGAGAGGGGGGAAGGGGGAGGGAGTCGCAGAGCTGGAGATGGACGGTTGGTTAGTTGAGTTGATAGTGCATCTAACCTACCTGCCTGCAGCCTTCTTCGTTCAGAGTTTTGCGGTCACGGTTGGTGTGGGGTGTGCCAACGCTGGCTGCCTTGTGTCCAATGTATCAATGACAAGGATTCATTTTCGTTTCGCTTGTGATTTTAGACTTCAGGTTGAGCAGTGATCCTTGGTTGGATTTTTTTACGATTTTTAGTCCCCCTTATTTTTTTTTTTTTTTTTTTTTGAGTTGGGTTACACCTTCAAAAGGGATCCAGGTTGTTATATGAGATCCTGGGGAGGGGGAAATTGATTTGATTCTTTTTTTTTTTTTTTTTTTGTTTTTCCTTTGTATAATATAGTTGTGGTTGAGTTCAGAAGGCGGTTTTGCGGTTTGTTGGTTGGTGAAGAGCTTTGATTTGTCTTTCGAACGAGTTTCATTTATTGTCGTTGTCGCTGTCATCGTTGCTTGTCCAGTTTGTCCTTTCTAATTCTCCCTTTTTGTGGTTTTGTCAAAGATTGCTAAAGTGTGTATTCGGGTATATTAAAGGAAGGGGTAGAAAGGGATATTTTAATTTTCCTTTTTTTTTTTTTGCTTCTGTTTCTATGTTCTGGGTTGTTTGTTGATTTTGTAATTAACAAGCGATTTGGTAAACCGATAAAAGTCCACACTCCTGCAGGGAATGTTTATTCAGAAATCAGTGTTACGTAAGAATAAAGCAAGCAAATCAAATTAATGAGGTTTGAAGTAAAAGTTTTCAAACCAACAAACTTTTCCTTATTATAATTATTTTTAGTTGTAGGTATAGTAGCTAGGTATAGCTTAAAAGGTGCCCATAATATAAATATTCCAGTGGGGAGATTATTCGTATATTATGTAAGAAGTAAAGGAGGAATAATTAAAATAGAGAAACATGGTTTTCCGCTTAGTTATTTTTGTGTTTTATAAAATTATAAGAAACAAAGTCAGAATTCTTAATGAATTTGTACTTAAGTTTCCTTGAGGCCAGATGGAAATATATATATTTTTTTTTAATGTGAGAGTTATGCTTTTAGAAAGTAAATACCTACGTGGCTTTGTAACTTTTGCACCAAATGTCTTCATTTAAAAATCAAAAAATGGGTTAGAAGAGATCATAAATTAGAAGTAATTGAGTATAAATAGTTTTTGTTGTGGTTTGTGGATTTTATTAAGATGGAAAGCAAAGCTTAATAATAATAGAGCTGTTTTTTTTTTATATTACGGGAAGAAATCTGCGATTTGAAAGTTTAATTTAATTAGGTTTATGACAGGACTGAAAGAAAATACTTTTGTTAGTTATTGTTTAGATGCTTTAAGGTGCGTTACACTTATTATTATAGCTTAAATAGTTATAGAATTGCCAAAGCCTTGTTTATAGATTGAAGCAAATTTTCATACAAAATAAATTAATTTTTTTCACGGACTTATTTAAACCAAATATAAAACATTTCACATAAAATGTTTAGATATACATCAGACTTAAGATTGAATATTTAAATAGTAAGTGAAAAAAAAATGTTAGAATAGAATGTGTGAACTTAAGAAAAAATCATTCTTAAAAAGATTTTAAAATTAAATACACGAATAATTTCCACTTACGATCACGCTATGACTTTGAAATCTGAATAAACCTATTTATCTGATTTAAAGAGCAATAAAATAGCTATTGGACAGTTAAAATTAAAATATTTTGAAATTATTTCTTTACCAATGCGACGAACCTACATATTCGGTTTACTTTTACAAGCTTTACGAACGCGTCGACATGACAGACGACTTGAAGAGAACCTGAAAATCAAAATGAACCATCATAACTATATTTTCGAATTCCGTTCAACAAACTATTCCATTATTTTTTAAACAAAATCGATTTTTTTCTTTCAATAAAAGGAATTTGTACAGAAAAACCGATTTTTTCTTCTAAATAAATCGATTTTTTGGTTGAAAGGAATTCGACCATTAATTTAACTGTCAAAACGCACGCTGAAGTTGATTTTTTTCAACTTTAACGTTGAGGTAGCTTATGTTACGTTGGTTTGTGTACATGCTAATAGGTGCCAAATCGTAACATAATACCCAACGCGTCATTGTAAACAATTTGCTTAAAATGCTATGTGTGAGCTTTCGCGTTGAAAGAAAAATCTGTCAAAGCGACGCCCAACGCGGCATTGGAAATCAGCCTTAAAAAAAGCCAAAGTTAAAAATTCAACTTCTAAAAAAAACCGTTTTTGATATGTCCACACATTTTTTTAATATTAAAATTTTGTCCCTATTTAAACTTTTATTAGAACTAGCGTATATAATATAAATATGTGTCCGGTGTTTATATTTATGTATGTTATAAATGGATTCCGGAACCACCATACCGACTGAGCTCAAAATTTCAGGAAATCTTACGTGGAAGTCCAAAAGTGTTCCTGTGTGTTTGTGGTCAACGTTGATATAGCAGTTTGCCAACAATGCAGCAACGCATGAATTTTCCGATCAGATTTTGCTAAAAATTACAGGAAATCTTAGGTAGTAGCCGAAGAGTGTTCATATGCGTGTTTGTTTAAAATAATTTTTACAGTTTGCCAAAGCAGGAGTGCATGCATTTTTTGGTCTAATTTCAGAAAGCATGGGCCGATTTTGAAAATTGTTTTTTCTTTGAAAGGGAGGGCGTTACAACATTCACCGGGTTCCGCTCTACATATTAAATTTAATTTAAATCAGTTAAGCAGAAAGATAATATAATAAAAAAGCTGTTGGATGAGAGTTATTGTTAATAATTTCTTTGAATACAAATAATATAGAACAAATATTAGCGCACAGGCATTGTTTCAAATTCAAAATCGTAAGAAGTAGTTTTTAGAAAAACAATAATTTTCTTGTCGTTTTTTAAGCAGTTGTATCTTGTATGATTTAAACCGATATTTTTGGAAATAACAAACATTTTTGAATTTTTAAACAACAACAATAACAACTTAAAGGTGCTACCACCAATTGTTTACAAATTAATTTATTTTTAATTCGTTTTTTTTCTATTTTTGTTTGGCTGGAGATATAGCTTTTTCAAGGGGTGCCCAGTCGCCTATCATTAGTCTCCTTTTTTAGTGGTGCTGAGCTTTTATCCAATTCTATTGTGAAAAACTTTCTACATGCACACCATAGGAGTCGAACCCACGCATATCAGATTTGCTCAGTCTTAGAGGTACCAACGATATCAAATAAAAATTGCAAATAAAAACCAAAGCTGATGTTTGAAATTGAAAATGTAAAAATGTGAAATTGAACGAGACAGAAAACATATAATATTTTGTTTATATGTTTTCTGTCTCGTTCGTAAGATCGCCGGGACGAAACGCCAATTTTTCATGGACTTAAGGCCGTTAAAAGCTATTTTGAATCAAAAATTCAACAAGTCCAATTAAATAGTGCTAAGTCTTCTACTTGGCTGATTTATTTCAGTAGTATTATATATAGAATTTGTATTATTAAAAAAATCTTCGTATATAAAAACAAAATAATGTTGTCGATTTATTTATTAATGTTTTGTCATGTAGTGTGTATTCCCTTAAGAAAAACCAAGAATTGTGGGATACTACACGGGAAATATCAACCGCATTTATTAATATAAAATACATAAACTAAAAGACACAACTAGTGTTATAATTTGAATATTCCATTATTATATATAATTCATGTAGATTCAATTTAAGGGGAAAATTGAGGTATAGGAAATATATTAAATGCACGACTGGGTCGCACGAACTTGCTCTTGTAGTAAAAGTTTCTTCGAATTTTAAAGATTTATTCTAATATAAAACACTAATAACAATGAATATTTATATATGTGTTTATCCATTTACTAAATTGAAGAAAAGAAATTTGAATATGGAAAAAAAGCATAAAACGCGTTTTGTAAATTAATAAAATAAGTACTTTAAATCTTTTAATCTCATAATGAAGAACTTTATATCAATTCTTGGAAAAATGTGAATTTATGAATTTAAAAATCGTTGGAGCGGTTTTCTTGAAAAATAATTTTTTATATATAAAATTTCTTGAAATTTTGTAGAATAAAAATTTGGTATGCCATTTTCAAGAATATAATAATATACAACTAAGACCATAATTTTAAAAAATTCACCCGTTTTCAAAAAATGATTTTTCAAAAAAAAAAAAAAAAAAAAAAAAAATTGGAATTTTTGTTTTTAAATCCAAAAAACATTTATTTGAAAATATTTGTATGCAGTATTATTCAGCAGTATTATTTAGTATTAGAAGCTTCAGAGTAAAATCTTTTATCAAAATCGGTTGAGCCGTTAACGAGAAAATGGAAAATAAAAAAATGGTTTCTATCACAGGTACCGTTAATAACGGTTTTAGGTACATTTTTTTCACCACAATAATGTAGACTATATAACTACTAGCACACACAAAAATTTAAAAAAATCGTTAGAGCCGTTTATGAAATAAATATAATTTTACAAAATGGTTGTATGGCAAGTACCGTTATTTTTTGAGCTAAAAAAATCTCGATTTCCCCTCTAGGGAATCACTCAAAAATCTTATGCTCCAAGTTTGAAAAAAAAACGCTTCAGTGGTTTAGGCTGAAGGCCGAGTTACAGACAGACATACAGTCATACAGACATACAGACATACAGACATACAGACACACAGACAAAGAGACGGAATTGCGAGACCCACTTTTTTCGTGTTTTCTATCATCGTAATGTCAAGTTTGATTGTTATTTCGAGTTCGATTTTTTGCACGAATTCATAACTTTCCCTATAGTACCTATACGTATACATATCGCAAGTTAAAAAATGGAATAATTTAACTTTAAAATTAATCGCCCCCAGATTTCTCCTTAAACATCTCTTTCCCCCCCACCCCCAGATTTCTCCCCGACGATGAAAAAAACTCCTAAATCTGTTTAATAGAATCTGGTTCGAGTTACAAAATATCAAAGTCTTCATCTGAGACATACTCTCTATCAAATATCCGAGTCTTTTTCATTTGAGATGAAGCACTGTTGAACCACACCTGCCATCCATAACCAATTATATCGGCCTGATGGGGGCCATCTAGCAAAATCACCTTTAACCTGCTTTCAAACCTTTTCGTCAGAGTAAAAGCTGCCCTATCTATGGGAAAAAGAGCTGAGTTTATGTGTCTTTCGTAATATAAATACTGATGAAAGCAACCAGGTACTTTACTATATACTTTTACTTAGCCTGTGGAGTGGATGTCCTGTCTATTTGATCCTAAGATCGCTAGCTAGCATCAGTTCTTTATCATAGCATAGACCCCTATATTTCAAACACACGTAATATGTTTATTATTTATAAGATAGTCATATTTTTTAACAGTTAAACCGCAACCACACATGTCTCGTGTAGTGTGTTGTGTAGTCATATGTCGCTATCGCTCCAATGTATTTCATATGCGTAAATCCATATTTGTCTCGTGTGATGTGTTGTGGAGTGGTGTGTGTCGAAATCTATTTTTTAACGATTTTGCCATACCACGCTATGGCGAAGACATAATAAAAAATAAAAAATGTCCGTTTGTAAGACACCACGCTCGATTAGTGTACTTAGTCCACAACACACCACACGAGACATGTGTGGATCCGGCTTTATGCGCTTGCAGGTCGATATCAAGATGGATGTTGTACAAGCCGACACAATTGAAATCGAAAGTAATTTCTGTGAACTTATCAATAAATCATCTTAAAGTTCACAGTTAAAGGAAATACTCTCGCATGATCCCTATATCTCCTATATGAAAAGCTCTTAGCTTTTCGAGTACAGGAACGCGTTGAGACTCAAATTCGTGAAAATTAACACCAATTACTCATTTTAATTATCATTTGAAATAATAAAACTGTTCCCGTGCTGTTTGAACAATCATAAATTTATTTTACATGACAACAGAATTCATCAAATTTACAACTAATGATAAGTACTTCTAAATATTTCTTTAAAAAAATTAATTCAAACATAAAATTTAATTATTAAAAAAAAAAAACATTCGTTCTGTTAAATCTCTCCAAGAAATTGAAACTCATTAGATTTAAAAAGAAAGATTTATTCTAATTAAGCTCATATGTGGCGCACATTTACAAAAATTTCTTATTTCGCTTATTTAAAATCTGTTGCTTTACTTTCATTAGAAAGTACATCTCTTAATGCCAAATTAGAAATTTTATTGTCAATTTAAACAATTCTCTTGGCACAAAAGGAAACAACAAAAAAAAAAAGAAAACAAAAGACCTTACCAACTGTTGCTGTTTGTTGCTTTTTTCTTTGTACAGACAAAACCCAAATGTATTTTTACACATTTATCATTTGTCAAACCTTCATCTGTCAGCATCAGAATGCTTTCAGGTTAAGCAGAAGTTTTGAGGTAAATTTTGCGTATGCCATGGTGTTACTGTTAGCGACAAATAATATCAATCATTTCTTAAAAAGTGGTATTCAAGAAGAATATTCAAGAATTTACTTAGGGTAAATCCTTTAAGCAGTCACATCATCATTCATCTAAGTCTTATTTTTTTCTACTTTTTTTTTGTGGTATTATACCCAAAGGTATCAACATTCAGATCAAAATTGTATTTAAACTTTTTATTAAATAATTCAAATTTATATTTCGGAATGCAATTCAAGTGCCGATTAACTACAGAAAATGCTATGAAAGATATAAGTATCTACCTTTAAAAGGTTCCAAAAGGGTCTCACCTTTATGATTTATATCTGCAAACGGTCCATTAAGCTTTTACTTAGAAGATTTTTTTTTCCTAAAATGCCTGATTATTTGCTGATTTAATAAAATTGTTTTCTTTGTCTTATTATGTTTAGCTTTTCACAGGAGCTTATTGCGAGAGTCTACTCAAAATAGAATCAAAGTCAAATAGAATTAAAGCCTGCTATCGTTATTTCAAAATTTCATTTGTTAATATTTTTCTATTTGAATTTTATATATTTGTATAGATTATTTTATTTCTACAAAGAAATTCTATCAAGAATTTTGATCGACTCTTGTAGGTACAGTGAAAGCTCCTAATGCGGATAGCTCCCTTAAGCAGACAATCCCCTTAGGCGGACAAATTCTCACGACCGTGGATCTTGGATCTAAATTCCATACATTTTATGATCCCTTAAGCGGACACTCCCTTACCTGGACGCGGACAAGAGCATTAGCCGTGATTTTTTAAATTTAATTCCCTTATTATGATTATTCTTATTTCAAAACGTTTTTACAAATTCAATTTTCATTAATTAATAATTGGCCTTCTGTTAATGTAAATTTATAGTTATTCAAAAATATTCTTCAACTTAAATGATTCGAATTCGAAGCAATTAAAAACGATCTTAATCACAAGGTCTTGTTTAAGCACTCATTGAAACTTTAAATGATTAACTTAAAATCACCTTTGCGACTGAAAAACTAAAATTCCTATAATATTTGATCTTCAAATAAAAATGAAAAGGTGCCAAAAGTTTTTTCCTTAAATTATAATTTAGAACTTTTGAAAATCTTCAACATTTCATAAAGATTACTTATTACATTAATTAATATTCAGTTTCATAACAATTCCAATCTTTATGGCTTTCACTTTGTTTCTATATAAAAATCTGTACAAGTTTCCTTTCATTAATTCAATTGTCATGTCATAATCAACATTTTATTTTTGTTTATTTTTTATATTATGATTTCAGGAGCTTCTCTAAAATTTGTTCTGTGGTTTTCTTCTTTAAACAAAAAAACTCAGTCAAAACAAATTAATCTACATTCATCATCTTGCTTTTAAAAAAAGTTGAATAAAAACAAAATAAAACAAAAAAAAAAAAAAAAACGCAGCAAAAAACGCTTCAGCATGTCATCGTTAAAACAATTTAAATGTTCCCTTTACTTATCTTTCTCTGTCTAGTTCTTTGTGTAAATTTTCATTCGCCACAAAGATAAATACCCAAACATTTTTCAGAACCTGTCTCACTCCAAGTGCCCCCCAACCCATCAAGTGATGATGAGAGTCCTTGACCATAATATCCATCCTATGGAGTGCCGCAAGCTTTGTCCAAAATAACCAACAACAATAAACAAAAATAAAAGGGAAATAAAATTGAATAACTCATTTAAAAAAATAAAATAAAATAAAATGGAAAAAGGACGAATAGACAAGTGTGCTCCTTGAAGTGAATACAACATAATTACCACAACAACATTTGCTCTGGGTACTCATGCATAAATAAACGTATCGGATGTAAACGTCATATAAATACCCATTCACAGAATCTTATGACAACTCCTTGCTACCTCTTTCTGTGAGACGGAATTGGTTGCAAACTGGGATCACCAAAGCTTCGAAAAACAACAACACCAACAACAACCTATCGCATTGAACAATTGATGATGATGATGATGATGGAACAACATTTCTTATTATCATTTGCAATTTTTGTTTGAAAAAATAAGGCAAAAAATGTAAGGAATCCCCCAGCGGAAAACGGAAAGACATGACAAGTTTTTTGTTTCCTTTTTTCATACTTTCTACTCGTTTTATGTGTACGAAAAACTATGACCAAGACCAACCATGGCCCAGAGTCACCACAATCCTTCGGGACTTTTTTTTTTTTGTTGATTTGGGAAGGGGTAGTTTGAAGAATCCTTTTCTAAAGGTTGACTTTTTAAAAGATGATAAGAAAAGGAAAAAAGGTTTTAGGGAGCAAAATTTAAATGACCCAATGGGTTGAATAAGCTTGTTGGGGCAAAAAAAAAAAAAAAAAAAAAGTAAACAAAAACAAATTAGAGAAAACAGTAAGTGATGCCGTTTTTTATCCTCTGTTTCATTTAACAGATGTTCTAAAAGTTTATTAAGTACACATCGTTAAGGCAACATACAGAAAACTTAGGTCCAAGCTTTTGACCATAGCCGTCGTATTATTTGACCGCCGCCGCCGGCTGAGTAGGTTTTAAGAGATGAAATCAATTAAGTATTTCGATTAATAATGTAACCTTGTCGTCTCATATGAGGGAGACCTTATTGTGTTAGATCCGGTAGTTCAGATTTTTTGCTCAGTTGTTTATGATATTGGCCTCATGAAAAACCCAGGTTTTTGAACAAAGAAACTGAATATGAAGAAATGAATCCTTCGTACGTTTCACCCTCCAAAACCCATTTGTTTACATTGTTGTATTTGTAATTAAATTTTGTGTCGATGAATAGATGTGAAATCCAACAACAATATAGCAGGGTGGTGTGAAGATAAGTACTGTGAATGTGTAAGTTGTGAAGATAAATACTGTGAATGTATGAGTTTTATACCGCCATTTTTACACATACCTTCTCATTTCTTATCTGATAGAGCTTGTAGGCAAACTCAAATGACAGCCGAGGATTCATTTCTTCATATTCAGTTTCTTTGTTTTTGAACTCGAGCAACGAACGCAACATGGTCAAAAATTTAAAAAATCGCGAAATTTTTGCGCTCTTTTCAGTTATCGGCGATTTTTATCCTAAAGCCCAGTACGCGGATCGGGAAAAAAATTTATTTCCCATACAAATTTTTTCCCAGGACAAATTACATATGTCTCGTATTTTTCTTGAGCAGTACGCAGTTCACGCGGTAAATCCAAAGTTTTGTTTCAAACTGTCCATGTAAAAGTCTTCACCTAATTTTTCCAGACAAATAATGTTCGAAGCATTATTTTTCTGTACAAATGTTGACATTTTATGAATTTCCAGGTTTTTCTTATCCAAAAGTATATCCCTGTTTTAGTTTTTCAATATTAAAAGACATTTGGGGTTATGATCACCAAAAAATATAAAATTAAATGTGAAAGAAAGTAAACATGAACAGATTTATTAAAACAGCTGTTTTCACTGAGTCAGTGGCGTAGCTAATAGGAAGGGGTTCGAAGGGGCCCAGTATTATTGCTCACCAACTTGGTGCGACAACATTTTTTTTAGAACAAGCACGAAATAAAACTAAATTTCATAGAAATGATTCATGTATGATAACATGAATAATCAGACCTCGGGGTAAAAATTGCAATGTATTTTTTCACTGAATTTTGATATTTTTGTATTGTTATTTCAATACTACAGCCTAAATAAGACTTCTGTGAAGTCACGACAATTTCAAAACTAAATAGGGAAGTAAAGAAAGGAAATTATAAAAAAAAATGATTTCCCATACTACGCTACTGTTCTCATTTCAATTTCAAAATTTGTCTTTAGAAAAAAATGTAGAGATAAAATTTGGTTTGTCTCGAACTGCATACTAGGCTTAAAGGACTAGTTTCTCGACTATAACCTCGCTGTATACGATTTCAAAGTAATTAGGTTTCATTCAATTTGAGCTCAGCGAGCCATCTGTGTAGACCCAACAGTTTTTAAAATACAGCTATTCAAAGCTTAGCAATAACAAATAGTATAATGTGATGTATAATAAAAAAATATGGTGGTTTGGCACAAGATGCACAAGATGCACATAAGAACACTATACAGCGTGTAAGCTGACTCAAAAAAAAGAAAAAAATTGTATGGGATGGATAGTCTATATCCCCCCGTTCAAGCGGGAGGGCAATATTTCCAAAAAAAAAAAAAAAAAAAACTGACTTACAATAGAAATAGACCCTTCAAAATCCAGCGAAAATACTGGAACAAAATCTTATACCTTTTCTTGCAGCCAGCAATCCATTGTTCAATTTTCTTTTAAAATAAAGTTTTTTCAAGTGATAATCTTTGAAAAATATTACTATTATATAAAGACGAAACAAATATTTTGTTTGTCCGCGTTTTTCTCAGAAAATATTCAACCGAATTACTTGAAACAAATTTTATAGTTTTCCTTATTCTTTAAAGCATGTAGATATTTTTTATTTGTAAAATATATTTGTTGAATTAGATTATTAACTTTTAAGAAAATTTCGTACACTTTTTTGTCGAAGTTGACCAACATATTCAATTATGCTTTTAAACCTGCTAGATATTTTGCAAAAGTGGGATTTTTTGTATAAAGTCAATAGTTTTATGCAAGTTTTAAGCCCTAAAATTTGTTTACTAATTATAAATTTATCAATTTTTTGTATTTTTGCATCTGGGAATTCGATTCAATCGCAATGACTGGGTTGCTGCTTTGTTCTATTTCATTATCGTTCCGTGTTGTGTGCATTTTCTTTTGTGTATTTGCTTCTGAATCTCTGTCCACTCAATTGTTCGCTCATCCACTCATTTACATTTTTATTCCTCCTTTCATTCCACTCAATTGTTTTTTTTTTTTTTTACTAAGCACTCAAGGGGTTATGACTACCCTTTAAATGTTAAAACACAGTGCGAGCGTTTATTGGAGAGGATTTAAAGGGAGAAACCGATGTACATTGGTTTTGAATGTCCGAATATCGCAATGGGGGGGAAATATTGAGTTGTTGACTTTTTGTAACGACGACGGCCATGTGTTTGTTTTTTCATTCTTCTTAAGCGAACTAAAATGTTACATACATACCTACATATTTTAAGTATGGGTACCATACCACTGTCGTGCGTAGTGTGTTTATTTTTTTCTTCTTCTGCAGTGAACCGAAGTGTTACATAAATATACATATTTTGGAGGTAAATGGGCAGTGCATTCAGTAGAAAGCAGCATGAAAAAAAAAGGTTTACTGAAAGCAGCTGAAGATTATGAAAATGAAACATTACTGATTTCAACTGAGTGGAGTAAGAAATAAAATACAGTGCAAGCTCCCTTAGCCGGACAGTGACGGTCGCAACACTGTTGTCCGTCTAAGGGAGTTTCCGTCCAAATGAAAAAATAAAAAATAGTTATAAAAGGAAATGTATAGTTGGCATCATGAAACTGTTTCAGTGAGAGAAAATAAAATTCTATATTTGATTACGGAAAGCATTTGGAAGTATGTATACAAAATTTTTGTTAATAATATAGTAGAAATTGCGGTTAGTCTCATGGAGCATTTGATATACTTTTACCTCATATTAATAAGTATATTTAAAGCTTGCGAAGCAACGCGAGCACGGGTCGGCTAGTACATACATATTTATTAGACTGGTTCAAAAAAAAAAAAATTAATGTCTTCGAATTTCAATGACACTATCTTTTTAGTTAAAGTTTAGTGAAAAAATTAGCCTGGTAAAATTTCAGCCGTTGAGATTAGTAATATTTAGAGCTCGCTCATCGCTATTTTCTTTTTTCCATATAAATTGTATTGGAAGTTTTCCTTTTTTTTTATCTTATAACTTTTAAACCGGTTATTGTACCGAAATAATTGACACGTATTTTTAAAGGAAATTGAATGTTCTTTAAAAATGTCCCTCCCTTCAATAGATTTTGAAGTAGTATATTAACTAGAAGTTAAGAAAAATTTTAAAGAAGAATCAATTTCCTTTAAGAACACGTCCCATTAATTTCCGTACAATAACCGGTTTAAAAGTTATAAAATAAAGAACCAAACAAAGGAAAAAACAAATTACCGATGAGCGAACTCTAAATATTAATCTAAACGGTTGAAATTTACCATACCAGGCTTATTGAAAAACGAAGTCATTTGAATTTTTTTTTAAATCAGTCTAATATTTATATATATTCATTTTAAATTGATTAAAATATCTACATTCTACAACATTTCTTACAATTACAATACATGTCCTCTTAGCTGAAAGCTAACACCCACCCACACATACAAAACGAATACAAAAGACCTGGTTATAATAAAAAGGTTTCAAAACCTCCCACAATATCAAATTTTAAGTCGACATCTAGAACTATAAAGGATGATTTGGCATTTACTTTTGTTTTTCTTCTTTTTCTTATTTGTTTCCTGTGTTCGCCTTTAACTAACCACTTTTCACATTTCTTTCTTTAGTTTTGTGTTTTTTTTTGCTTTGCATTTCCGTTTGATTACTACCCACAGGAATATTGGTTGAAACGATGTCGTATCCTTGAAGGAAGTAGGTGGGCTGTATAGCTGAAGTGCTATAGTTTAGAGTGATTGCACAAACAAACAACAAAAAACCGTTCCTTCTTTCGTGCTACTATTACTAGAATTCTTCTTCTCTAACACTGCTGCTGTTGGTGCTTTTGCAATCTCAGCCAATTTTCTTTTAATTTAATAAAACAGAAGAAAATGCCAGGAATTGAGAGGAGAATTTACCACGAAGGATAAAAATATAGAAAAAAAAAAAAATATAGAAAAAAAGAGAAACGCTAAGCAGGACGATCGTTTTGTTCGTTTCGTTGTGTGCAGCATTAGAATTGCTGTGTCGCACACTTGAAACATAAAACAGGGTTCCTGCGACAAATTGGAAATTAATTTGAAGTCCTTTATCGGCTCTCACACGATATTTATTTTAAACCATCGTCCCTGTCGTTCTCCTTGTCATCGTTGTCGTTGTCGGCAACAGCATTTGCCACCGACGACGAAGAAAACGATAACGACGACTGAAGCTAAGTGCCGACATCAGCTGGAAATTTATTTGGTGGCTGAGGAGCTTTTGTAGCGTTGAATGGAATACAAATAGAACAGTCATTGGATTAAAATATATGGGCCTTTTCATTAAAGAAAAAAAAAAAAAAAAAAACTAAAGACAAGCAATTTAGTTCGCATGATTATATAGAAAAAGTCCTTGCAATTAAAAAGGGATTGCTACAAATGCATTTCGAACTCCATCAATTTCAATTAAATACTCGTATTAAATACGATTAAACTCATTATATTTTTAAGTAGATCAATTCTCAAAGTACCTAGTACTCATGTGACTTTCTGATGAACACTCAAGCAATCAAGTCATAAAATGTAATGCGCTTAAATTATAACAGAGTTATGTCAATAAACAAATCGATTTGTGAAGCAATCACTTTATTCACATTTTCAAGTCGATACCTATTACCTATAGATACTTTACCTACTTAATTTGATCTTGAAATTCATTTCTGAGAAAATCTCAACAAGAAAATTCAATTTGAAACAAGCTAGGTACCTATATTACATCAACATTACATACAACGTAGGAAAGCAAAAAGATTTTCCAGAGCGCATTAAGAGCTAGTATGTGCTTAACGTGTGGAACAATTTTCGATATTTGAACTTCAGAATCATTTCTTTCAAAAAGAAGATAATTAGGTATTAAGGAATATTTGAAATTCAAAATGTGAAAATAATATAAAAATTTATATGATATTTGATTGATATTAATATGTATTTTTTTTTTATTATAGAAATAATGTGTTATGAAATTTTGCAAGCAGATTCCTTTTATTTTAATAATTCCAAGAAGCAACAAGTGTAGTAAAATTGCAAAATTTTATTTTTTTTAGTAGATCGTGAACGCACTTTTTCTATTCCGTTGTAGCACTGCAGAAAACAGCTGACAGCAAAAATGACATTTTGGCCTGCTATCAAAATACACGTTTGCAAATCTTACACTCTTCTATTTTTCTGTTGCAATGGGGTTGAGGTATAGTAAAAGTGCAAAAGTGTTCGAAGATTGTCTTCTGTATATTTTGTTGTTGGAGTGTAGGAAAATGTTACACTTTTGCACGTTACAACGATACTAGACCTGTTGCACTGGAAAAATTAGAAAGTAAAAAATCGTCAATGTTTATGTTGAAAATAACGTAGGTTAATAAATAACCCGCCTGGAAAAAGAATCTAGTTTTCAATAAGGCCCTGGCAAGTTTTTCATAGTTACTAACAAGGGTCTAGTAAGGGCTACTATAGGCATTCGCTAGGCCCTCGCCAGTTATGTACCTTTTTGCCTTGACAGTTAAATTCTGCCTAAGCCCTGACTAGAAAAAACAGATTTATTCCACATATTTCAACTAGTGTCTGATACCTACAGTTGCTTCTAGTATGCATTGTTGACTGAAGACATTTCCTTGGCGACCCACGGCGACGGCCAGCAGGATGATACAGTTGGTGCCTCCACGAAAATTCTCCATGGTTTTAATTTCAACAGGCACTTCTCGTTGTTTGTTATGTTGATTTCTTCGAAAACGTCAGTGTACTTACCACGTTCCAGCTTGCCGATAAACTGATGGTTGGTCATTACACTACAAAGTTCTCATAGTCCCAATATTTGTGCCGTTTGTGTGCATTTACGTCACGTCAGTATAAACGCATGCAGCGCCCGGTAGTATCATCGTTTGTGCTCCTGCAGGGGTGCACTTTTTTTTGCTTATTGGGAGGTATTCAAAACACTTTTTTTTTCTTTATAAAAATTACAAAATTTCACTATATTCAATTCTTAACCGCGAATCCATTTTATTTAATTTTTTTATTTTATTACAACACACGGACCACTAAAAAGTTCTTGTGCATGCAAAATTAAATGTTCAAACTGAACTGACGTTTAGATAAATGTGTGTGTGCAAGTATGTGTGAAGCACTTTAGGTATGTTCATTATTCAGTGAGGCTGTTCGGAACAGTTTGGAACAATTTAGAACAAAAAACAACAAGTTTTTGCTGTTTGGTGAGAAATGTTCTGTTTAAACTGTTCTGACTTGCTGTTTAGTGAATCTGTCAACATTTTTGGTTGAATGGAAAGTGAAATCTGAAAAAAGATCAACGTGACCCCCAAAAAATATGTAAACATACATAATTACGTATAAAACTCGTTATTCGTTTATTTATTTTATATGATAATTAGTATATTTAAAAGAGAATATTTCATAAAGGACGATTTTCATAATTGCCTGCAGCTAAGATCTTACTATTTGACACACCGATTCAATTTTTGAAATTTGAAATTTGCACAGTTAATTAATAACGACACACACATTTTTATAACGATATACTAAGATCCCGCTTTTTTTTATTTTCATAAAATGACTTCACTATTACTTACATAGTTAGTAACTATCAAGAGCCTCATCAGTATTTTATTAAATAAATGTTCTCAGCGAGGTACTCATAGGGGCCTGTCATATGTTTTCCTCGTCTAGGCTTCCCTTACCGAAATCTTGCCAGGGCCTTGCCTAAACTAGCCAAAAACTTGCCATTTTTCCAGGCGGGAACTTTAATGCCACGTCCAAATAAAGGAATTTCAATTCCCTGTGATCAAAAAAATATTTTTCAAGGGACCCAACACTTGGTCCCGAAATAAAACAAGAAATAATCACGTTATAAGTTTGTTTATTCAGTGCGACTTTCCTATTTTAAGTTACAAATAAGAATGCCTCTCCTAAAATCTTAATTACAACAATTGAAGGCTTTTGATTTTACATTAATTTGCTGATATGCAATTCTCACGCATATGCTCGCCTCAAGTTACCCGGTAGGAACGATCGCCGATTTCCGTCGCTCGTGTGCAGCGTGTGCACTTTTTCTTGTCAGGTCAATGCCTGACCGTGATAATTAATAACGATAAATCGTCTGATTCTTCATTTTCTACATCAAGGTACGTGGTGTGTGTGTCTCTGGCCTTCCCCGAACTGGAAAACCACAAATCGCACACACTGAAGAAAATATTCAGCGAGTGCAAGAGAGAATGGATGAAAATTCAACAAGGACAAGGAGAATTTCAAAGCAACAGGGGTTGTCGCGGAGATTAAATTTGGATCAACGGCTAACATGGAGCTTTTTCAAGAGATAAAAACTACAAACTTTAAAGCAGTGTAACGAAGTTATACATTTTTCTTCATTTCCACATCATCATTCTACTAACCACCACAAATCGACCTCAATAATGTCACTTGAGCTATTATTGAGTTTTCATATTCAAATAATAACTTCCGCCAGACACTGGGTATACGGTTCATCGACATAAGCCAGAAGAAAAAATTGATGTGATGAAATGTCGGACGAGTTTTTGTGCACTTTTATAATTCACACTTGATCCTTACCAAAAATATGATAACTGAATTTAAAATTTGAATGGGAATTCGTCTTCAGCTTCAGCTTTTAAGGCTAAGCTCGCACTTGTGATTTCGACCGCGCGACAATTTAGTCGCAAGAAATAGAACAAATAGATTTCAATGCGAGTGACCGCACTTGCGACTGAGAAATCGCAACGCTTAAAAGACTGAAATTTGTTCTATTTTTCGAGCGACGTGATTGTCACAAATGCAATTACTTACATGTTTGTGACCGCACTTGCGATTTAAATTTCTGCGATTTAAAAATCGTAGTCGCGGAAAGAAATAAACATGCACGCACTTGCAATTGTCAGTCGGGCTATTTTTCAATCGCTAGAAATGAAACTTACTTACTTACTTAACGGGATCCCGTCCCGACCCATATAGTGTCCCAGCCTTGAGACACGGCAGCTTTACATGCTTCCAGTCATCCAGACCAAACGCTCTAGCATCCGCGATAGCTATTAAGCCGAAAACAGATGTGCAGCTTTTTCCAATGCAGCGAAAATAAATTTACGCAAGTTTCTTATGAGGGCTGACTATTCCAGGCTCTGCATGCAGCCTTCGCTGCACGATATCTCTATTTCTGATTTCGCTGCATAAGAAAAAGCTGCACATTTGTTTTCGGCATTAGAAATGAAACACATGGTTTTAAATGTGACTGTATACGCACATGCGACTGAAAAATCGCGGTGTTTAAAAAAATTAAACAGGTTCTATTTTTAGAGCGTTTTTTTAATCGCAACGACTTAAAATCACAAGTGCGTGCTGCGTGCACAGCCATTAAAAGATGTAGATATGTTGCATTCGATCGCGATTAAAAAACGCGCGACTAAAAATCGGAATTGCGTGTACAGCAAGAAATTGATTTTTAATCGCAACGAATTTAAATCGCAAGTGCTGGCCTATAGCCTAACAGTGTTGTGTTATTTACTTTTCTCGTGACGAAAGAAGAAGTACCAAAAAAAAAAAAAAACACTGGTGACTGAGTAAGCGTGGTGCATGTGCTACTCTAGGCAGTGAATTTATTTTGTGCCTTCAGTTTCCATTGGGTCCGGCGCGACGGGGACCTTATACCAATACCATTGTTAAGCATTTTAGTATTTGCACCTTCAGTTTCGTCATAAGACGGGGACTCTACTCCAATTATATTAAATACCGTGTCAGAAGTTATCAAGGCAAGGCAACCCTATTTTTAAAGTATATAAAATTCCTTGTTATTTAAAATTCTTTTAAGTAAAATTATCTTGGAAGAATTGAGGGTCAAATAAAAATAATGATTAATTGGAGTTCTGAGCTCTTCATTCGATTCGATTCGTTTTTTAAAAAAAAAAAAAAAAATGTATGTGTATCAACACTAAGCTGGTCACCTTTACCGTTGCAGATTAAAAAGTATATATTTATAAGTTGCTACTTAATTGCAAATTAGCTACGTAAAAAAAAAAATTAATTGATCTGTTGGTTTGAGTTAAAATGAGGTGTCCTGCTAAGTTAACGTCAACTTAGCAGGTCAACTTTTTCAAAACTATAGATAAATGGTCCTGGAGTGGATATATATTGAGAACTACTTAATTGCTAATTATTTACGCAAAAAACATTTGATCCCCTGTTTACGTTTTCGAATAAATAGGGATGACGTCATCATACAAGGACACCCATTTTCTCGCAAACCAAACCAGCGATTATTTTTTTTTTGCGTAACTTATAAGCATTTAAGTAGCTTTTAATATATATCCACTCCCGGATCATTTATCTATAGTTTTGAGAAAGTTGACCTGCTAAGTTGATTTTTTTGGAAAAAAAAATTGTGCAATACCTACTTTTTTTTAAATTTTGCTTTAATTTAAAATTTTAAATGAAAAAAAAAAAAACAGAATAAACATGAATTTTTGAAACTCTTTGTTAAGAGAATTAGATATTATTAAAAATAATTTCTGAAAAATGTATAATGCTTCAATGGGATTTAGTTTTTTTTTTTTTTTTTAATCTTTTATTTTATTCTTGATAACTCCATTCATAATACATATATGTGCATATATATAAATCTTCGTATGAAAAAGTCTCTTTATTTGTTCTTCAACTTTAGATAAAAGTCAAAATATTGCACACTCTCGAGCAAGTGAAAAAATTGAATAAAAAAAATTAAACTTTATCTCAATGTCTGAGGAAATGCATTGCCATTCCGACGGCAAAGATGTCCAGGAGCCAAAAATCTATCTAACAAAAAATTGAGACAAACAAACTTTTTCCGAGAAGTAGAACATAGAAGGATAATTCTGTTGGCAAAAGTAGATTTTTTTTTTTAAAGTTTGTATAGACCAAAAAAAATGAACGCAAATAAATAAAATAAACTTCAAACAAATTTTATCTGCAACCAATTTTCATCACATTTTACAGTGATGGTTGTATTTTATGGGTTTGCACTATTCTTGGGGTCATTTATTCTCTGCAACGAAGAAAATCCTTTGGCTATGTAATTTGTGTTGCTACATTAGCCAAAAGGACTAATTTGTTTCGTCCTTTAGTATAAATGGGCTTCGGTGGGGTAAGAGGGGTAGGTTGTGTTGGGCTGTGGAGCTAGAGGAACATTTGGATTTTCTTCTTCTTTTACTCCTTCATGAGGATATAACATGGGAACGCTTAAGTTTTCCGCTTGTTCGCTTTCTTTTAGTACTGCTCGTTGAATTTTTTTTTTAAGTGCCTGGCTTCCTTGTTAATTTTTTTTTCTGTATTTCTAAAACAGCATTACACGAAAAAGGTTTGTTAGAATGAAGTTTTTAGAATGTTTTCTTATACAGTGACAACCTAATTGCAAACGAACTCAACTTCCTTTCTATAGGATTTTCTTTTCTTTGCTTTGCTAAGAATATGTGTTACGTTGATACCGTTTTGGGTGGGAGAATTAATATAAATACTTGTGTTATGTAGTATATAGTCATGAGAAAAACACAAACAGCGGATGTGGAAGTGAAGAGTTCTCAGGAAATAACTAGGTAATCTTGACAGGCACTCCAAATGAATGGTTGTTAGGAGGTATTCTTCCACATATACACGCACAGACACTCTTGTGTTCCTCTTTAGCCCTCCCTGGCCTGATGGCTTGTTTGTGTAATGCTATTTTTTCTGTATTTTTGACTGACTTTCCTGCACAAAATCAAAGTGTGTACTTAGGAGACGAAGAAAAAATTTAAACGATTGTCTGTTGTTGGTCTCTATCTCTAGAATATCAAAATGAATCTAGATATATAAGTTAAGTATAATTTTATTATGTTAACTTTATTTATTCATTTTTCTACTCTTGTAAATATCAAATTTTTGAAAAGAACATTAAAACCATAACTTGTATATTAAATTTGATTCGGTTGATATTAAGCTTATACTGATGATGTGAAGAATTCCTTTTGAAAACACATACTAATTTAAATTGTCAACAAACTTATTCTTAAAGCTTTTCGAAGCAACGCGACCATAGGTCTGCTAGTATGAAACAAAAGGGAACAAAAACTATCGAAAGAATTTATTAATTTGTGGTTTAGTCTCCATATTGTGTTATGTTTTATTAAGTAAAGATAAAATAAAATAAAAATAAAAACTTTTGTTAAATTTTCCTTTATTTTACTAATTTGAATAATTTAGTTTCACAATGTTTGTTTATTTATTATTAAAGCGACGCGTTTCGGATCTTGCGGTGTTCGTATGTAGGATTGAATAATTATTAAAAATAGATGTCAACACTCAGTTCACTCTCTTTTCGGACTAACAACTACAAACCATTAAACAAAATAATAGGAATAAGCTGTCATAGAAAAAATAAAAATACTAAGGCTTATGATGAACCATAAAAAGTATCGATTTCCCTAAATATCTTTTGAAATTTATTTAACTTTTTATTTTTCAATTTTGTCTGTATTTTTATTTCTAAATTTTTAAACTTTTTCAATGTAAATGTGTAAAAATCGAATTCTTCGTCTAATAATTTTTAAAATTTTAATATGCACTTTTTTCTCAAAAGAAATACCTAAATCTATTTGAAAATTAAATAAAAAAAAAAAAATGAGGAAAGACTCTGAGGATGTATTTGCAATTTTTGTTTTCATGTATTTCCCTTTTTTTGCGATAGGTAGTAGATACTATAGGTAAATAAATATATGCAGTATTGCCAACCAATTTGGGGAAAATAATGCCTCACTTGAAATTAACTCATGCTTTTTTTCAATGAAAAAATGTTTATACTAAAGCCTAATCGATGAGGTCGATTTTTTTTAAACTCGATACATCTAGTATCTTGGACATTCTCCCGACACGATGTTTTCATTTTTCTGAGGACCAAAAATATCGGTACTTGCGCCATAATATTTTGTTTTGGCATTTTTATAATACAAAATAAGCATTAACAGATTGACTGTGGCGTATACTTACTTTTTTATCAGCATAATATTAGTTAGTTTTAAAAATCTATATATCACAGCTTTACAGTT
This sequence comes from Epistrophella euchroma, assembly GCA_947049315.1. NCBI lineage: Eukaryota > Metazoa > Arthropoda > Insecta > Diptera > Syrphidae > Epistrophella > Epistrophella euchroma. The sequence goes on along the minus strand of OX346247.1, from coordinate 14,727,098 downwards.
AGCAAATCTATCTTAAATTGAAAATAGCAAATGTTACTGCGTTGGACTTTAACGCAAGAGGTCTGGGTTCGATTCCCAGCCTCTGCCACCTAAACACAAAAAAGTGTTTTTCAGGACTACTGCCTATTGCCACGAAGTGACAAATTATTCCAAGAGTATCTCCTGTCATTGAAAGTACCACTCATCTTAGTCGTTCGGATTCAGAAATAAGCTGTAGGTCCCCTCCATTCCTGTAGACACGAACACAGGAATGGTTGAGAGTTGTACATAAGTCACTAGGCCCTTGTTCATCATTAGCTGTTGTGTTACCAAATTTATTTATTTTATGTGAGTTAAGTCACATTAAAAAAAAAATTAAAATGAATTGCGAATTTTATTCCACTTAAATTTTACTTGTTTCGGCACAAATATTTTTTTGTCTTGTGATCATTGTGGAGTGGTATGAGTGAGTTGGTGTTAGCATAACTTCGTTCCACTTAGAAAAAAATAAAACGATTTTTGTATACATTAATTTAGTAAGGCAGAGTGCTCAACAAAAATTTTAATCTTAAGTTCTTCCCGTAAAAACCTTATAAAAAATTAATAGAAAACTTAAAAAAAAAAAAAACGTTTCGAAAAAATTAAATGAGTACATGGTACATATTGTTTACTTAAACTTTTAAAAAATTGTAAATTAACTGTTCAGTTTTATATGCATTTTCATCATTTATATTCATTAAGTCTTCCAATGCGGTGATTATGGAGAATTAATTACCTTTTTTTGCAGTAAAATGCACTTTGCAAAAAAAGAAAAAAATACAAAAAAAAAAAAATCATATAAAGGTGAAATGTTCTTATATTTGTATGTTGAACAATTGTTTTTTTTTTAATATGCAAATGTTGAGTCCATACAAAACTGAACCAAGATAATAGACCTACCGCAACTAAAGCACAAACTGGCTCTTGAGTTAAAATTAGACCTTAACATGTAACACTACGTTTGGGCCATAGTTTTTGATCATAAATAAAACCAAATATTTACCCACCCATTTCCTAGCCCAAAGTTATTGGATGTCATAGTCGTGTACAGAACAGTTCAACTTTTTCAAACAAAAAACCTACAAACGAATTGAATTTTTTGTTACAAAAATCAAGGTACCTATGTGGTTTGAATTTAAAAATATAAATTTCATTAACACAATATTTAGCTACAACACGGTGGAGTATTCAAAAAAATAATAAAAAAAAAATAAATAAAACGCATAACGTGCTCGTATATCATTTTGCGAAAAAAAATAAAAAGTACCAATGACACTCTAACTCGTCCAGTTTGAGGTGGGTGTATATAGTGTTTGCAGATTCCAGCTGGTATAGGCTGTCACCTGCAGCACTAGTGCAACTATCATGCAATATACACTTTCGTTTGTGTGATAAAAGGTAAACAAACGGTGCACCGAGTGATAACACTGTGGACTTTCGGAAATTGCATTTTTTTTTTTTTTTTGAAAACTTCTATGGAGGTCCTGTGTATATATGGAGTTGACACTTGAATCGCATCGAAATTGATTGCCAACAGGGGGCAAGGATAAACAGAAACTATAGCAAAAAAAAAAAAAATCAAGAGAATATAAAAGACACACCATAGAAAGCAGAATGATATTTCGAAACACTCTGTGAGCAATAAATCACTGTATAATCGATTTTGTGACGATGCGACACGACAATGTTGTGACAACCTTACCACTCCCATTTGCACGCCTTCCGCCTCATAACCGAGTAAAAGAGAACAAAAAAAAAAAAAACATCGCAAAAACCTAAAATCGAAAAAAAAAATATATTTTGAGTGCTTTCCATTCAATGCTATGACAAAACAGTAGCACATTTTCATCCCGTCCCTATCTACCAATGGAAAATATTGAACACGCCAAAAATGAAGGACGACACAACAAACGTGTTTTGGCTAAAATTGAAGATGTTATTTGCGAGATTGAGTGCTCTTAATCAAATATGTATTCATATTCAGGATATGTATGTTTTTTTTTTTTTTTGAGTTACATATTTTGTTTTGTGTGTTAAAATGTTCAATTCATATGGTAATAAAAAGAAGAGATACGACTTTTGTTTTCAAATCATTTTTGTGTGCAAATGAAGTTTTATTTGCTGTTTATTTGCAAAACACGTACAGGTGTTGTGTAGATATGTTACGAGTTTTCAGTTCGATTTCTTAAAAAAAAATTATTTGCGGGGAAAAGGTATTATCTTTCAAGTTGCAACATGCTGAAACTGATATAGGTATAAAGGAAAATTTTATATAGTATATGTATTTGCTGTAGAAATGAGCTTAAAGAAATTGAATTGGAATTTGAAAAAAAAAAATGGTCAATCTTTTCCAAATGAATTGCTCTTAAAATTCTCAAAAGTTTAAAATTATTTTGTGAAGAAACGTAAATGATTTTTATATCACAGATCTTCATGTAAAATTGTACATAAAAATCCATGACAAAATCTTATAGTTAAATCTTAATGAAATGACATAAGGGTGGTTAGTTATTGAAGATGTATGTATGTGTGTAACGTAAATTGGAAAAGTCAAAAGTATACTAAAAAACACATTCTACTTAATTTTACAAGAAAAAAATATTTTTTTTTAAATAAATTTGGTTGAATCAGGAATCGTAGAAACAGTCAAAACTTTAATAAGGATATTAAAAAAAAGTACTAATCCTTATCCATCTTCAAATGGCAATTTTTATCCAAATAACCCCATAGCTTGGGTAGTGTGTTAGGCGTTGGATAATGCCACAGAATTCAAACACCCTAGACTTAGCTACCAACTGTCTTTTGCGAGGAAGTAACAAAACTTCCAAAGGTTTTATCTTTAATTTTAAGAATCGAGTGAAAATTGTTGGTCCCCTTCATTCTTGTCAACAACATACAACATCACGCACACTCAAATGGACTGTAAATGCCCAGGCCCCAGTTCTCAACAATTTGCCTAACCACTCATTTGTTTAGTGCGTTTACGAATTGAATATGTATTTTATATAGGTGACCAAGTAGTTTGTAATACCCCCAAATTTTGTTTAATTCATTCGAAAGGTAGTCCACCGGGAGAACAACACTGATTTTTTCGCATTAGTGAAAATCATCTTTTCGCCGCCATTTTGGATTTTAGTTTTTATTCAATATCTCGGTTTATGTAAGTAAGTCCTAAAAAAAGATTACAAGAAAAAAAAGTAAAGGAAAATTAAATTACCTATGATTTGCGTTAAGAACATGTCGACCTGTGCATTAAAAGCAATAGGTCCTTTTGTTATCTGTCAGTAACAGTTTTGTGAATGTGAATAATTTGCAATGCTGAAATTTGGCCTAATTGGTTTCGTTGCTGAGCAAACAAAAAAAAAAAAACAAAATATCGCTTACGATACTTTTATTTTTTGTCGCTTACGATAATTTGGCGGAAAGGGCCCGATGTTTTTGATATTGTGAATATTGAAAAAGATACAGAACAACAAAGTTGGAAAAATCAAAATTTTCAAGTAGCTCTTAAAATATCAAAATTAAAAAAAAAATATATGTTGCAAATTTTTAAGGCTTAAAATTTTCTTACAATTTTACACAAAACTGAGTTTAAAAGACTTACAAAAAGCAGAAATACAAATCAAGAATAATTTCAATTAAAAAAATCGGTGCCGTGACGTAAGGCCATATGCGTCTAAATATTGTTTTATGACGCTTTCGTAAAGTGACTAGGCCATATTCGAACAGATGGCCTTTTGACGCTTTGATGAAGTGTCATAATGCCATATTTTTTGCGAATTAAGGCAATATCTAAATATGGCATCGTGACACTTTCTTTAAGTGACATAATACCATATTACAGGAATTTTGTTTTTGACAGTTTTGTTGGACGTAGCTTTTCCTATTTGCACTATTTTCAATGACAACAGTTCAAATTATAATAATGGGAATACTTAGAACTTATAAGTGTAAATAAGATTCCCTTGGCCAAACATTTTACTCGCTACGCTATTTTAAGAAATTTAAAACACTATTTATAATCCTTGAATTTTTCCACGTGAACATCTCACATCAAATTGTGTGTTCGAATTTTAATTCACTCAAAGCGTAGTGGAATTTTACCGGCAAAATTTCTTTCGGAAGTGAACCGATATCAGTCTCCATAAAAATCAGAAAAAATCCAACGAAATATCCAATACGAAATAAAAACTTACCTAAAGAGAATTAATTTCACAAAAAGATAACTTTATTTTCGTACATCTTTAAGCTGAATTGTATGATACAAAAAAAAACTACGACAACAAAAGTTCAGTTCTTTAGTTACTTTAACAATTTCCAGCAAAGAGAACTCGTTTACCGTTCATTGTTACCAATCGGCATCCTTATTCCATCAAAGTTGCTTCATGATGCTTTTTTCCACATGTGATGTGCATTTTCAACATTTAACATCATCAACTTCATCATCATTATCATCACAATCATAATCTCCATCAACCTCTGCTTTATCTTTCTAGTTCAGTGGTGGCGAACCCACAAACTCTCATGTCAAATATATTATTTGTTTATAATTTGAAAAATAAAATTTTTTTATATCCAATTAACAAAAACATCATAAAGCATTGAAAATTGAATCAAAATTATTTTTAGATATTCCCAAATGTTAAATTCTTACTCAAAAATCAAGTATTATGCAACTTTTTAAATGTCGTTCTTATAATTCGGATTTTCTCCAAATCCCAATATTTTTTCATCAGAATCCTAAAACTATGCACATTGAACGCGTACCATAGGTTTGCCATCCCAGTCTATCTACGTAATACCATTCCACTTCCAACATTTACGATTCGTATGATGCGAAGCAGAAGTAAAGCAGTCAGTCAGTGAGTGAAGTAACAGTAGCTTCATCTGTTGAATGTTTTTCCAACAAAGTGCACACTACAGTAGCACATCCTGCTTCAGGATACATAGAGCATACGAAATTCTGCCCATCATGTATAACAACAACAAAAACAACACTAATACTGAGAGTTTGTTTTTTTTTTCTTTATTTGCAGTGCAATGCTAGTCATAATTTTTTTTTCCTCAACTTTTCAAAAAATTCAAAGAAAATTGAAACTTTTTGATGTCATGTTTTAGACGTTGCCTTGCATTCATATTTATTTTTTCTTTAGAAATTTTTCTGCTGTTTATTCTGCCAGGGAGTAAAGTTTTATAAGGGAGAAGATAGAAGTTCTGCATGCATATAAATATAGTATACATCAGCATCAGTGGATTGTCTATTCTACACTCTGTATACCGAATCCCGTAATTTTACAAACTCTTTCACATTTTAATCTAACCAAACAGTGGGAGTGCAGCATGGTGTATAGCGTTAACAGACAGCAATCTTACGCTCGCAAACTGCCATCAGCAAACAACAACAACTGGCAACGTCACAAAAAATGGCGCCCGGGACATGAAGATTCCAAAATAGGAAAAAAAGAAAACTCCTAGATGAAAAGAAAACAAGGATCTTGTTTTTTTGAGAGAGGGAATAACTTTGTGGCAAGTTAAAGAAACGACGAATAGTTAGGCTATATTATATGTATATGATGCAGTGGAAATGCAACAAAGCAAGCAAGAAGTAATGCCACATTACTTCTTTGCTTTAATTTCCTCAAGAGCGGTTTTAATTTAGAGTTTCAAAACTAGTTCATGGAGAGAATGGTTGTTTCTATTTTTTTTTTTATGTAGAAAAATTGCCTGTTTGTGTTTTTTTTTTTTTTGGAAAATAACCAGACTTGCCGTGCACTCGAGCACACCCTCCGAGCCAAAGCACATGCGGGAGAGCAAGTTACGTTTATATATAGAAAGTGAAACGAGCGAAGTAATTTTGGTCATAAAACTAAATAATTTTTTTAGTTTCTTCTTAATCTAGGCCTGCAAATTTAATTTCAAGCGAAAGAAGTTCATATTTTTAACCACAAATAACGCTTTCTTTACTTTTGTTACTGCGCTGGATATTCGGCAAAAATATATTTCTGTTTTCTTTTCAACCTTGGGCAAAGAATGTCTCGGATTTTATCCAAAAATAATTACTAGCCTAATTTTCGGGAGCCAAAAAAAAAATCGACAAGTAAGTAAATAGGGGACTATCATCTACTTATCTCAATCAAAAGTTATGGTTTTTTTTTCGGAGGAGTTCAAACTTTTTCTCAAAACATTCTTACCAAAAATCCGCTACTAAAAAAGTCAATGGAAATAGCAAACATATACATAGCAAGGCCCAATATTTGTTAATTTTTAGTAAAACAGTTGATCAAAGTAGAAATACTCTGATTCCTAAAGACTTGTATCGTCAGTTGGGAAAAAAAAAAAACGCGACACAACTCAAGAAATGAAATTTTTAAGTTAATATTGCATTTTTGTGAATAAAAGAAAAACTATGAATTGGAAAAACACCAGACTCTAATATAATATTGGTAACTTAAGGAGCTATTGCGATGTACTTATATTTAAACAGATTACTATAATTCAATTAGTCATTTAATTTATTGTTGCCTACTTTAAAAAATAAAATTTGTTGAGTTGTGTCGTTTTATTTCCGAACTGATGATATACAGGGTGATTCACCTAAGGCGTGACAAAAAGTTAGAGCGTGTAGGTTAAGTCAAGATAACAAAAAAATCGTATGTATGGAGGGTTTATTTCCCCGCGTTCCGCCGGGAGGGGCAATTTTCAAAAAAAATTGAATTAAAACAGAAAAAAAAAATTAAAACAACGGTTATACTTATAATGCCATGATATATCTTTTTCATAACATAAAATTGTCATAGATTTGTTAACATTTTAGGTTGGCTTTTTTGGTCAATATGTTGTTTAATGCAAATAAAAAACAAGTCTATTTCATCTTTTTCCAACGTTTCGTCGCCATTCACGACTCCTTCAGGGGTGTATCTATACATTTATTTTATTTTAAGTGATTTTACATAGATTGTAGTTAGTGCAGCTATTTTTTGACTTAATTTGAAACAAAATCAAATTAATTAACATAAAAATTAATTTACATGAAATAACATTACTTTACGGAACAACCAAAAATAATCACAGTAGTGTATGCAGGTACATATTGTTTTAAAAAATATCGTAAATGTTAACTAATGAAAAAAACTTTTAAAGTTAAATTGGTGCTGTCATTAACAATCTTACAAAAATGTCTTTTGCTTGAAAATATAAATTCTAATAATGAGGTTCTCCGTCTCCATGTCAAGTTCCAGTTTGTTTTAATCTCCAACGTTTTTAGGATCCCATTATCTGGAAAACCTTTCGTCGAAATGTAAATAAATTAAAAACCTATCTATCAATCTCACCGTGACAATAATCTAAATAAACAAGGTGTGACTTCTGCACTGATGACTAAAAATATCGTAATAAGTATCTACCTACTTCTTGAGAATGTCATTTGGCTTCTTGTAGATTGTTTGACAAAATGCCTCGGAATATTCCCCCAATAGACAGAAACCTTGAAAGACATGAATACAAAAAAAAAAACAAAAAACAAAGTCAACTCCTCGAAGAAATGTAATCAATCACTTATCACTACCCGAAGACATATTATTTATTAACTTTGTCTAAAAGTTAAGTAATTTATCGGTTTTGGGTTTAAGCTTCTATACTTATCATTTGATATGACTATAACCATAAATTGGTAAAATTTCTTTCTCCAAGTTTTTCCTTTTTTTTTCTTAAATACCATTACACATGACATTCTTGACACCATCATCGCTGTTTCCAATGTCAAACTTATTTTCATATCTCTTTTCGTACTACTTATGTACATACATACATACATGTATGGTAAATTATAATATGTCCTTGGAATACTTTTTTTCTGCCGACACATCTTTGGGGAATATTTGTTTTTTTCTCTTCATCAGCGTCCCTTCTAACAGGCTTATCATTACATAACAACATCACCCATTTGCTCTATAAATTAGCCAAATACAGACATATCACTGATTCACAAACAGATTTGATGCTTCTACCATCTTCAATGACAAGCCAGCCTGCCACTCATGTTGTCCTCGCCGACAAACCGCCTTTTTCTTGTCTCAACAATCTTATACCGCCAGAGCTGGCTTTCTGTCTTTGCCAAGCTCTTAAAGTGACAACATCTTGACACACAACCCAGTCCTCGTCCTTATAGACATTCCTAATTTTTGTCCTCGAACTAAAATATACAAAGTATACCGCCTTCGTCCTCCGCCGCCCTCTCTCCCACCACCTTTCTATTTCAACAACCGAAGGCGTTCGAAAACGAACGGGAAAATATAAAAATCTTTTCCTTTATCAAAATCGAACAACAAACTCACACAAACTCACGCATCGATATCTCGAAGGGACACAGAAAACATAAGCAAATTCTTGACAGTTACAAAAGATTTATAATCGAACCCTTAGAAAAGCTGTCAAAAATCCCCCCCCCCCCCCCCCTAAAAATAAGATTGAGGTATCAAACAAAGGCAGTTTTTAGGTAAAAACACTAAACAAAAAAAAAAAAAAAAACCGCCACCGCCGAAGGACGACGACGACGGTTCTCCTAGAGAAAGGTTGCCATAACTCCTGACCCCATCTGCGGAAAGTTTATAGAACTATTTCGTTAGGTACAACCGTAGCTGTTCTTCTTGCAACCGCCAGCGAGCACATTTCGAGGCCAAGAATGTGATAAAACTTTTCATCTGATTCGTTTTGCCTTTTTTACGATCAAATAGTTATACCCACTCGAGATTTAGTGCTTCTTCTGCTGTGCTGGTTGCCATTGTTTTTGTTTCTGTCATTTTGTTTTGCTAGTTTTTGGTACGTTCCATTCCTTTACTTCGGCAAGAAGACACATTTTATAGCTCGCCCTAAGGCGAATAATAAAGCGCACTATGAGAAGAGCTCCAGCTCCTTCAATAATACGAATACATTAAATTGACGCCCTTTAGCGCACCACATATGACTATGCGGTAAGAATTTTTGTTTTGTACAGAAAATAGCACCTTCTGTAATTCAGAATTCAGGGTCTTAGGTATACAATCCTAAATTGTTGACTTCTAGGGAACAGTGGGGTCAAATGGAATGTGTTACCACTGTTGCCAGTCAAGTAAAGGTCGCGTGCATGTATGTATATTATTCAAACTTTGGAAAAACTTATACCCTAGCTTCTGCTTATCTTAGAATGATTTGGATGCGCCTCCAGGGCACCATGATTCAAGTTCGCGAGCCTTAAATTTGCCTTTGAGACTTTCAATTTGATTTATTGCATATTCTTTTTGACAGATAAGATTTATAACTAACTTTTTTTTTTTTTTTTCTTGAGTGTTAGAAGTTGTGAGATAAGAATTTAACCTTAATTAGAGCAACATGTTTTGGGGAAAGTTTTGAAACGAAGCGTGCGGCTAAACGAAGTGGGGGTAATACGTTATTTTGAACTTTGATCCCCATAAAAATGTATTTATTTATTTTTTTATTTAGGAACTTCCATTATTATTTGGTTTCGTTACAAGAAAAATTGTTTATTCAAAAAAGTTTTTGGAAAATATCTTCAGAGGGTTTTTTAAAGAGCGATTTATTTGAGTTCTTATACAGATTAAATGTTATGTGAAATTATTGTAGTCAGGGATGAGATAAGTTAATCTATGAAAAGTCAAAGTTCTTGAATCATAAAAGTTAGCTTGCTCAAATGATATATAAATACATATTTAACTAAGTTTTCAGCAAAGGCACAGGACCATTTACAGGCTAGTTCCTTTATTTTGAAAAGCATATTATTAGCTAATTTCTGTACAAACCATAAAATTCTACGCGTGAGTCAAGGGGCCTTTAGGGAGAGTTTTTTTTTTTTTTTTTTTAATATCTAAACTGTAAACGAGCTTGTTTATGAAAATAAAATTTTAAATCGGAAAATCACAGAGGCAAACATTTATGGTTCCTCCAGTTCTGAAAACGAGAGGAGTTAAAAAATATTTAATCTCCAAATTTTGAGTTAAAAATATTTGTTTGGAAACTTATCTGCAGTTAATATAAGCTCCACTGTGATATTTTTAAAAGTGCTTCTTAGTATTTCTTTGTTTTATTTCCGCATCCATAAATAAAAATCATTATTTTGTTTTATATTCTTTCTCCACGAACCCTAATTAAAGTTCCTCTTTAGGTTCGCCATACTCTTTTTATGTAGGTATATCAAATCATCAACAGACATCGATAAATATTGAATAATGCAAAAAAACAAACACACCAAAGCCACAAAATAACTAAACAAACCCAGAGGCAGAAATGGAGACAGAGGCAGTTTATTTCACCAAAAACATTTTCCATTTATACACTACACAGTTACTATCGCTCTAGCCATACTTTAACTCGGCTCGTCATCGTGTATTCTCTTTGCTTTGAATGGCGCCCGGGTAAGGGTGTTCTTGATAAGTAGAACATCAAATGATATTATTTTAGATTTCGTCACCTCATCACTCTTGTGTGTTTCCCCTTTTTCCATACCCCTCCTGAAGAGTTTTACGGCAAAAAAAAAAAAAAAAATGTCGATTCAATCTACACCGTGAGAAAAACAACAATCAATTTTAAAGGTTTATTCTTGTTCATTTTAATTTAATGTTTGCACTGAAATAAACAATTTAAATTTCTAATTCCAAGAACAATAACGCTTTTGTTTGTTCAAATAGATTTAATCTTATTTATATAAAATCATTGTTCCATATTTAGCAATTTTATAAAATGTTTGTCTCAGTGTATGTGTGTAAGTGTAGGTGTCTGATAATCAAGCTCATTGCAGCTTGTAGCGACAGAAAAAAAAAAAACACTACAAGCATAAAGAATTTTATTTTTAAGCCTCTCTATAAGGATATTATACCCTTGGCAAACATATACAATCCGTCCAATCTATAAACGCCCATATTTAGAATGTCTACGAAGGGATAAGTATCACCTACACCGACTGACAACATATGGGGAAGTAGAACACTTTTGCCGTTATATTTATTCCACTAAAGAGGCAAACTTTTATGAAGTGCCAACAAGAGGCTATAAATTACTCTAATATAGAAGGACCCCTCATTGTTGCAGGATTTGTGTGCTGAGCTGATATCCTGGACAAACTTATAGCCCCACCATCACCACCCAATTGACCGACGAAGACGACGCCATATAGCCCCTATACAAATTCTCCGACGGGGCAGCAAAACCTCCATGAGTTTAGTAGGTACACCACCATACTATTTCTCTACACCCATTGATCCTTGCTGGTTAAATGGGCATTGGACAAGCAGGACCATAATAATATCACACCACACCCCAGCCCGACTACACATCAAACCTCACCTAAAACGACGAATGCCAACCGAAAGGCAATAGTTATGGGCGTTGGGCGCCATTTAAGGCGATTGGGATGTGAAAATCTATGTCATTTTTGGATTATGGTGGGACAGTTTGTGCTATGGCATTAGGTAAAGCATAATAGTGCGTGGTTTGTATGGATACGGGATATATGGCAAGGATATAAGTGAATTTAATTATGGGACCCTGGTTAAGTGGCGGTGAAATGATAATAAATCAAAAATATGTCACTGCCTGAAGTCAATTTAAGAGAAGTTAAGCAGGAACAAAAAAAAATAAAACTGTTAGCGGATATGTACGAGCTACGACAACGTTCGAGAAAGACGAATTGATGTAGAAATAATAACGGTGTTAAAACCCGTTAATCAAAATGACCAACCAAAAAGGCTGGGAACGGGAACCGGATACAGAAAGAGAAGAATGTTATGAGTTTTGTATATTGGTTTCAAGTTATATTTATTAATGTAGGTACAATCGCAAAAAATGCGGATGATGATTTAGGAATTCCTATATATAAGCTTTATAACCGAACAAGCTCATATCAAAAGCACTTAATCTTTGATGAAATATTATCACACAACTGCGGTGCGTCACGGGAAGAAATAAATTAGACAAGGCGTGAATCGTGTATTAGAAAATATATATAAAAAAAATATTGCTTTGTGATTATTAATGCTTTCGAAGGACATTGCTTAGAACAAAAATATATAAATTGGGCGACATTCAGTCTTTGTTTTTGGTCAAATTTTGGTTTACTTATTTAATTTTTGTTTTTAAAGTGAAATAAAAAATTGGACAGGGAAAGAAAGACGCATCATGGAATAAATCTGTCATTTGTTAACGTTTTCATAACATTTTGTTTCCGTATTTGCATTTGTATATTGCATTTGAACGTAGTGGGTGTTATTTTTGCGAAGCGTGACCGAAACATGTTTTTTGACGACAAGATGCAACAACGAAGTATAGCGCAGTGGCGTTAGATGCACTGCGCAGATAAATAATTTTGATGGTACGACAGCTCATGAAGAACTAGGGCCTAGTGACTTACAACTGTCAACTATTCCTGTGTGCGTGTCTACTGGAATGGAAGGGACCTACATTTTATTGCCAAATCCGAACGGCTAATGTGAGCGGAAGTTTTCTTTGACAAGAAATACTCTTGGAGGTTTTGTTAATTCCTCCCAAAAGGCAGTAGCCGCTTTTTTTCTATTATTATTAGTTGGACGAGGATGGGGTATCGAAGCTAGACCTCCGGCATGACAGTCCATCGCACTTACCATCATGCCACGGCTACTACTGCGCGAATGCCAAAAGAAAAACTTCGACTTTTACCCGGTAGTACAAACACCACATGACTGTCAAGACATCCTCCCATAGAACCCGTCTAATACGTTGCGGCAATGCATCATTTGACGTGAATAGTTGGACATTTCAGGGTGACCAAATAAATAAGTTGTTTCGTAACAAATAAATATTGACAACTTTTATTGACGGATTTGCAGGAGAGAAAAGTAGAAAGTCCATCTGCTTTTTCCATTAAGTTCGTCGCATGCGTTATCTATGGGACGCTTCTCTTAAGAACGTGTGTACTTTACCAAGCTTTCAGTTAAATACGTAGACGCTATGCATGGATTGTATCGGTCAGCCTCTTTGGTAGTTCACAATCTAAACAAAAAGTTTGACAAAAAAAATTTTTTTCCAAAAAAAAAAAAAAAATGTCATGATTCGATTCGACATGATTACAAGCGAAAAAGCTTTGATATTGCGGAAAAGCTTAACATTTGTTGAACAATTTTAATTTTCAAAGAAAAAACTGTAGGGTGCTAACTTTCATGAAAGCTTTTCTTAAAATTTCACCACCTTTTTCTTGGGTATTGAAATTTGGATTGGCTATCATTTATAGTGAAAAATATGTGCAGATCTTTATATATGTCACAACAAAAGTCAAAATACCGCCTGCAAGCTAATTCATAAATATGTAATTGAATTCCTTTTTCAATCGCGTGAATCGCTTGATGCTAATGTCATACTTTGAATGATGACAAAAATATGCAGCGGAATAAAACAAATGCAATAAGTAAAGCGAGCCAGATATGAATATTAATATAATGCGATTCGCGCGATTCAAAAGAAACTCTTATTTTTCGTTGATAGTCATAAACGTTAATTTTTGTTCTTCTTGCAGTATCATTAAAGTTATTTAATTTATTCCAAAGTTATGTCCTTATTTTATAAATTTTATTTTAATACAAAATCAAGTGAAATATTAAGCAAACATAAATGCACATTTGATGGTTTACCCTCTTCATCATGAGTGTGCCTTGTATCCCTTAATTAAATTTTGATAGCTCCACATACAGAGAAGTGTCTTGTGATGATGATGGAAAACCCTACTATCATGCATGTGACGAAGGAAATCAGTTTCCCATTTGTCAATCTAAATTGACTTCCGTGCAGGGTATCATTAGAACACAAGAGCAGCGTACCTAAACCTAACCATATACTTTAGTGTGTAAATAAAACCAACATAGTGGGTTCGTGGACGACAGTTGTATAAGCTTAAATGAAATTGTACACCATCATCGTCATGAGTCCAGTGTAAAGGATATCCGTATCACAGTTATCTACCTATAGACACCTCCTAGATCCTCTCCACTCGTTTGGCAGTGGGCTCCATGTGTACATGGCTATAAATTGCTCAAAACCCAAAACCTCCCTATACCACCCTGGCTTTGCCAACATAAGTAAGTGAGTGTGTATACAAAGCAAAGAGAAGGTATACCTTATTCCTTTACCCCGTCCGATGTGTTTAAAAGGATCTTCACTACACCGCTAGAGTAGAGCTGCATAAACATTGAAGGTTTAGTTTAGTTCAGTTTTTATGTTCTATATGAGCTATGGAAACAGCAACAGCAACAGCAGCAACTCAGAACGAACTATAAGGATGGCAATTTATTTTGATTGAGTTGACTCTGGTGTAATCTGAGCTTTGCTTAACTCTCATCGAGTTTCAATTTGTTTGCTATATAGGATTCTTTTTGCTCGCCTTTGCTCGATGTCCTTTTTCTACTTGTTCCACTCCCATTTTGCGCCCATTTGTGTCAACGTTTATCTTAGCTTTGATTCTAGTTCCACATTGCCTGTGCTTTGGTGCTTTGCTCTGCAATTTGACCCATGTCCTTAATGTCCTTTTCTACATTTTCCTATAGTGAATAGTTATATATATAGTTAAAGTCGGTCATCGTCATCACTGTGTCGCCCTTAAGCAAATAATATTGACGCTCGAGAATGCTGCTTAATTGGTAGCTATTAGAAGAAGAAACCAATGTGCCAACAGACAAATTATATAGACACATAGAAATGATAAGAGACACAGCACACAGGACGTTGCTCCTTTTCCGCGATTAAATTTTCACTTGTTTATTCTCAACTCTCTATTTTTCGTCGCCTTGGGTTTCTTGTTTGATTGTGCTGTTTCCTTGTCACCTTTTTTCTGCTTTGAGGTGATTAGTAGCACTTACAACAAGGTCCTTAAAGGACGATAAATAAGGGAATTGCATAATTACTCACTAAATACCTACCCAAATGCGTAAAATTAATTTTTTTCTAAGTCGATTCTCGGTTGGGTGGATGATGATGGTGGCAGGAGTGCCCTGTTTATTGCCTCATCGTGATGGAGGTTTCGCAAATTTGCTCATGTTCCTTGCCATGGTGCTGCGGAAATCAAGATTTATTGAGGTGATTTATTTGAATTGTTCTTTTCTTGTGCTCTCTTTTTGGTGCCTTGTTTTTGTTTTATTTTTAGAAATAATTCTTCTTCCTCTCTTAATTCCTCATAGAACAATATTGTTTGATTCGATTTATTTTATTATTATTTTTTTTTTTAGTTTTTCAATTATTTCACAATTTTTTCTATTAATTTATTTAAGAGCCAAGGATTATAAGACAAAAGCGAATAGGTCGTCATCCTTCAATAAGCAATAAATTTTATTTCTAATTAATTGGTATTTATCAAATCCAAGGTAAATATTGCAGTGAAATTATTCATTAAGGATTTCCTCTATTTCGCAGGTACCGTGTGCTTTTGTTTATGAATGGATTACTTTGTTTTTTTTTTTGTGAAAAACTGGGATTGATATTGATAATGAGTTTTGCTATTGAGGTTTGATTATTAAAAAATAAAAATCAGTAGAACAATAGGGAAGGACTGTGGATGGAACATGGAAGATTGGTGAATGCAATTTATAATGGAATTCATTTTTGAAATAATTAATTTCAGTGATTTTATTTCAACGAAATCAAAGTTATTGAGATTGTTTTAGTACTTTGTGGCGTTACGACTAGAACATTGGACTGCAAAAGAATCATTTGTCATAAAAAAAAAAAAAAGACTTCTCAGTAAGTTGCGATAGGTATGCATGTTAAGGATGTCAAGTTATGGATTCGTAACACAAAACGAACTTGCTAACTGTGCCTAATTTATAAGACCTTAGGTCTTACTAGCAAATAAATGTTTGTGTTGCTTAAAAAAAAAAAAAAAAAAAAAAAAAAAAAAAAAAAAAAACCACTTGACATAACGATGATAGGAATGCCGAAACAAATGGGTCTCGCCAATTCTTTCAGTCCGTCTTTTCGGCTAAACTAATGGGTTATTTTTTTTTTTTCAATTTTGGGACTTTCGTTTTTTGACATTTCCCCGCAAATTTTTTTTTCATTTTTGTGAAAAAAAAATACTCATTTCTGTCATAAAATATCATAAAAAATATGAAATTCAGATTTCCAAAAAAAAATATATTTGTTTGGATTAAAAATTCAATTGTTAACAAGAAACTATAGTATTTGTTAGGAGCAAAAATGGCAGTCTATGGGCTACATATATTTCAAAAAACTTCAAGTTTGATTTTATTTCAGGTTGATTGCTGTAATAACTATCAAAAAAACCTTTGTTGTATGTATCGAAAATATTTGGGTACTTATAGACTTACTTAGACTTTCTTGTCCGATTATTTTCGTTTCATACAATTCTCGATCTTTATTTTTTATTTTCTCATCATTTATCCTTTTTCTTTTGCCCAATTTTTTTTTTTATATTCTAATTCTTCTTCAATTTCATAAAGGAGACATAATTTAAAAGTAGTCTACTCTTCCTTTTTCATACCGAAAATTACCATAGAATTTCGACTAAAATTTTATTTATTTATTTTATTTACTTTTACCTACTCACAAATTTCTTCAATCGCAAACAAATCGCGAAAGTATGTCACAACTTTTTTCCATTCAAATCAATTGACCGGCAATTATTTTGCGTAGGAGAAAATAGTGTGGTGAACAACAAACATATTTTTCGAGATCGGTTTGCACTTCTGAAAAAAAAAAATTATATTCACTACCTCACAGCGTTATTTGGATGAAATTTTTTTTGGACCCAAAAAGCAATTTTTTTCCATTTTTAACCGGTTAATAATTTAGTTTAGGATAAATTAAATACCTAATGGGTTACACCAATGCAAGCATTTTTCGCTTTTGAATTTGTCCATTGAAATGTTACAAAATTTTGGCCGAACCTTGCATTTTGTACAGGACAAAATTTTATTTGATGGATCTGTAGAAGGGATCAGTGTGAGTGTAAAAACGAGTTATTGGGGTTGAAATCCCCCCCTATTTGGCCGCCATTTTGGAAAAGGGGGCATAAAAAGGTCTTCGCGATATCTTGAGAATCATACATCACACAAACAAAATTTTACCACATTTGAGTAGAAAATTAAATTCTCTACAATTTATATTAACACACTTTTTATCGTAAAATTGAAAACAAAAAAGTTATAATCAAAAAAAGAGGACCATTGTGAAGAAAAGTATCATTATCTTCTTCTTTTATTTATTTTATATCCTCTTTAAGATAAATTTCTAAGAACGGTCATCTTTTTTTGGTTATAACTTTTTTGTTTTCAATTCTACGATAAAAGGTGTGTTAACATAAATTTTAGAGAATTTGAGTCTCTACACAAATGTGCTAAAATTTTGTTTGTCCGATGAATGGTTCACAAGATATCGCGATGAAGTTTTTGGGCCCCCTTTTCCAAAATGGCGGACAAATGGGGGGGGGGGGGGGGAGGGGGAGTTCAACCCCGAAAACTCGTTTTTACAATCACACTAATCCCTCTTACAGATCCATCAAAAAAAATTTTGTCATGTATGAAATACAAGGTTAATGTAACATTTTAATGGACTAAATATAATATACGGATTAGGTTTGAAAAATTCGATTTTTTTGCATGTGAACTGTAAACTAAAATTGGAGTTCCAAATTTTGCCTAAAAAATGTTATGCGTACAATTAATATTTTAATTTGTAGGTACAATTAATACAAAAAAATGCCCCAATGATTTAATTTGTTTTTCTTATAAGAATTGGCTTTGTACCTGCCTTTTGTTTTATTTTTCTACAAATATTTTGCAAAGCTAACAACAAATTATAAAAGATTTTTTTTTTATTTTCAGAAGTTTCAAGTAGAAAAAAACATAATACATTGTATATAGCATAGACTGCAGGTAAGACTTAAAATATATACAAAATCAATCATTATGCATGTAGAATATAGTTTAAGAAAGGGAAACAATATTTTTTATAATAAAATAAAATTGAAGTTCGAAAATAATATAAACGGGTCTGTGTGAGCGCTTCTTGGACTTCATGGTAAATTTATCATGAGTGTCTTTCAAACTTTCAGTTCCTACCATCTATTTTTTGGCTCCGTGAAATAACTCTCAAATGAAACAACCCCTTAATTCAAAACTAAAATAACTCCCCAAAATGTTTTTTTTAAGTCTCCAAATTCAAAGATGAAATAAATCCCCAAAAGCGCATGAAATAAGTCCCCAAACCAAAAATGAAATAAGTCCCCAAAGAAATAACAAAACTACGGCGTATTAATAGTGAGGTATGTATGGGGGGGGGGCATGCTGCCCCTCTGCAACCCCCCTGCTTAGCCCACTATAGGATTTGGGGTAGGTGCGAGGTTGGGTGTATGCAAAGTATCTCGTGCATTTAATGAATCTGGATTAATAGAAACTATGACTTTATCCTTCAATGTCAACAGCTGTTTTCTAAATATCCATGTTACCGTAAAAAGACGTAATAATTAAGTTCTAGAATTTACCGGTAAATCCTACCTCACTGTGTATTCCTAGAATACATTCCCCATACCTCACTGTTTGTACGACGTAATTTTGTTATTTCTTCAAAGAAATAAGTACCCAAAATTTGGGGTACTTATTTTATCATGAAATAACCCCCCAATTCAAAAATGAAATAAGTCCCCAAAAATCCGATTACCATATAAGTAAATGTTGGGGATTTATTTCATTTTTTTTTTGGGGAGTTATTTCATTGGGGAGTTATTGCACGGAGCCCTATTATTCTTCTTCCTATTACCACAATCTATCTGATTTTTTATATTTTCAACAATTTTGAACACTTTTTGTTGTCCTGTAGGTCGGATTCTTTGTGGTTATTGCTTTAAAAGATTTAGAATTTCAATGCATACATTAATTATGACACGACCACTATCGTGTCACAGGCGTTTTCTTTTGGAATGTTGATTACATGGCAGAGTCAAGCACACTTGCTCAAACAGCTTTTACAACGTTCTTCTAAAAACATAGAAAATTGAAAAAAATTATGCTTTTTCATCATAATTTTGTATTTCATACTGAATATAGATTGTATTTAAAATGTTGCTTTAGATAGTATGACAATTTTGACAAGCTTACAAAAGTTAGATTTCGTTGAGATTTCGAGTTAATCTTTCACATCATGACTCCATTGGCAATATTTAAGGTAATAGCAATTTATTGCTTGGGTCTGGTATTTCATCGCCAGGCAATTTTCGCTGTCAAAAAATTTTAGTGCATAAAAGGCGACAGAAATTTTTTAAAATATACTCCTTTTGATAATATAAAATTTAAATTCATTAAATTTTTGTAAATGGTATTCATATTTTTACATTTAAATACAAAATAAGGAGAAAGCATTCAAAATTGTGGAAAACCCATTTTAAAATTTTGAACGTCAAAATGTATTACCTTGGCGATGCAATGGAAAGCAATAATTGCCTTTCGCTTAGTTTTTAGTTTAGTTTAATATAGATTTATTAGAGCTTAATTTTAGGATTTGCATCTTTTTACAACAAGCTTAAATTAGGACTTAATGTATTAGGTTCAAAAATTATACGAAAATATAAAAATAATATATAAAATCGAAATAAGAAAGAATCGCAAAAATTAAATCAAACATTATAAAGCCAGTGAAAAGAGAAGAAAGAAACAGAGATGTAGCAAAACCAACAGCAACCCTGAAAGTCGGGGTCAGTCGCAAATTAGGAGATTGAATAATGTAGAAAGACATTTTTTTTAAACCCTCCTATGTTATCCGCATTTCTCACATGGTGTGGTAATGAATTCCATAAACGAACTGTGTTCACAAAGAATTATCGCTCTGAATTAAGGCTTGAAAAATGGGGAACTATTATTTGGTTTGAACATCTGGATAACGAAAACTGGATTGCATTATAAAGGTATGAAGGTTGACGCGAGTGAATAATGTTGAAAAGCAAAATTAGAGTCCGAACTTTTAGAAGGTTGTCAAAGGAAATTCCATAAATACTTTTAGAGAATGGTGATATGCGATCATAGCGACTTAAACCAAAAATGTAACGTGCCACATTATTGAATATACCACACTTAGTTTTCTTTGGCTAACACTGTCAAGCTTGCAATATATTTCACAACCATAGGTCAGGATCGGTACCACAAGGGTTTTTGCAAGCATTTTCCTAGTGTCCAGTGGGGTAAAATTTCTAGTAGGCCACAGTAGTCGAAGAGCTTTTCCAACAACTTGCGTTATATGATTGTTCCAGCTTAAGGTTCAATTAAAGCATATTCCTAAGTTTTTCACTGTATCTACATATTCTACTTGGGAGACACTAAGTTCAATTATAGGGAAACCACTCACATCCATGTATCTTTTTGCAATGACGAGGGGGTTTAAGGTAAGACCACATTTAGCTGACCATCTACCAATCAATCCAAGTGAACTGCTCTTCTGTAGTTGCAGATCATCCGCAAAGAAGTGTTCATTACAGTGGCGTAGTACTTTTGGAACTTCATTGACATATAAAGAGAAAAAACAAGGGCCAAGTATTGATCCTTGAGGAACCCCACGTGAAATTGGCAAAAAAATTGAATACCTGGTTGCCAATAGAAACCGCTTGCCGCCTTCCAGAGAGGTAAGAAAAAATAAGCTTCACAGCTTCAGGAGAAAAATTGTAGTGCCGTTATACTGCTATGACCTGACCGGAAACCTGATTGTTTTGGAGAAAGAATCGAATTTTGGTAAAGATATGCCTTAAGTTGTTTTTGCAGTAGTTTTTCCAAAACTTTGGATAAAAAAGGAAGTATTGATATTGGGCGAAATTCGGTGTTCGCATTATTTTTTGGAATCGGGATGTATCGCCTAATGGGGAATATTTCTATAGCCATTGGCTAAGCGTCTCTATTGGAAATATGCAATGCAAGGCAAATAGGAAAGAGCGCAGCGAAACAAATTACTGCTTACGAAAATGTAGCTGCTTGGTTGTTACTTTTCTTTCCCTTCGATATCAAGAAATAAAATGCTCGAAGAAACTATAATCTCATGTACCTATGTGAGGGTGAGTATCCCTCTTCAATTCCACGCATCAATAAACTTAACGACATTTCTGGTAATTCCTTATTTTACCCACAAAATGTGACCCCGAACCTGAATACCATTTTGTTGATTTGTTTAACATTTTTGGTAAAATCTCTTCCTAATCTTGTCAAATTATAAGTTCTTTCATAGTGGTCTATTGCCACTATACCAAATGTGCCACAAATAACTATTATTAAAGCTTCAGTTTTTTTTTTCGTTGGTCAATTTTGGTCCTGGAATCCTTGGGTAAGTAAATACATATATATAAATTAACTATACATTCATCATACGTATATTTTCGGATGAAATGCCCCGATTTGAGAGTGTATCACTTTTGATCTTATATTATAACCCCTTCAGGCTAAATCTGCTCAAATCAAAAGTTACACTTCAGTATTATCCTTGTGCCCATTTCCCAGTCACCTATGTCACTCTGTTATTGTTTACTCTCACACAAGACTCTGTCGCATGTTTTGTGTGTATAATGTATATTGTTGTCTGCTGAATGGACAAAACTCCCTAACCATAAACTGCAGGATAATAGCCAAAGAAAAAGGATGTCAAAGTAAATCCTTATAGTTGTATAGCTCACATTCCGGTTAATACTTTGATCAATTTGTTGACAATGTGGTTGACATGAATCCTAAATTTAACGTCCTTCGTCCTTTTGGTTTTATACAAATATACATACACCACACACACATTTATAAGCCCTTGAATAGATAAGTTGGTTGATTCGGTATCGGAGGCAACATCGTACAAACTATACATAGTGACCATAAAAGGCTCTTGGTCCTTATTTAAATGTGAAGCCAGTTTGGTTCACTTATATTACAGCTATGATGGTTATGAGAGAGCTCTGATGGGATTATCCGGACCACTATTGCCGTTATACCAAAACTAATATTAGCTTCCTTTTCTTTAAGCTCCACAACAATAAGGACGTTGCCGATGCGGTGGCAAGGATGCGGTAGCGGTAAGGTCAGCTCAGCATCTTGCGAACACCATCTCCTGTATATTCTGTCACTTTATCTTGAATGGAACACATAAAACGACAAGAAAAAGGGTTTAGACCAGATCCTCAGATATCTTGAGGAATAAATCGCTTTTAGCACGGAATGGGACTTAAGGACATATTAATGCGCATGATGAGTTCCTTATAGCCCCGCTATACATATCACAGATCAGTACAGAATTAGGCTTATGCCTGTCACAAAATGGAGCATCCCAATTTCTTTGTTCGAATACGATATGGCTGCTGACGAAGGATTAAAAGTCAACAACAAATTAATTGTGTATTCTGTGATTAATACTTCTGCCATTTTATCGCGTTTGCTTAATTAATTACCATCGAGCTTGTGGCATTTCAGCCACCAAATAGGGGACGCACGATGTGGCAGATGTTACTTCCTTGCTTGTGGCGCCAACCACCTATGGCGGCAAGATAAATGTCAACAATCATTTGATTTAGGATTCAGGACACGGTATAGTAAACTGTGTTCGTTTTAACTTAGATGGTAATTCATCATGTGAGTTAATTAACTCAGGATGGCGTCCGCCCATCCGTTGTGTCATCTTCATCGTCATCCTTAGCCGAGTCATGATCTTCTTTAAGCGAAGGATAAGTTATGTTTGGTCCTTTTTCGTCGCAAAAGAACATTTGCCGTTAATGATGATGTTCCGTTTTGGATAAAAGGGACTGAGCGCTAGAGCTTACTTTTGAAAAGTTTTAGGGATTGAAGATTTGCTGAGCTTTTGTTGACTGAATTCTATTAACAATAAAGCTAAGGGATTGCGCTTAACTTGTTGAAATATTTATATTTGATGTAATGTTCAAAAAAATAAGACTTTTTTCTTTCTGCCTGCTTGGGACAGAAACGGATGTTCAAAGAGCCGTTAAAATACTGTAATTTACATATTTTATACGAAGGTCGGTCGTTTTAGTTATGGCTATATCTGCGTCCTAGTTTTTGCAAAAAAAAAAGTTTCAATTTGGACTTAGGTGGGATATTATTTGCCTTGGAGTTAATGTGTTTGAAAGGAAGTCAAGGGGGCGTTATTATTTGCTTTTAAAAGAAAGATCGTTGGAGAATTTGAATAATAAATGACCGAAAATAAAACCAAGTTGGATCATATGGTTCAGAGGAGTTTCAATGAAAATTCATAAAAAAAAATAAGATACTATTGAACGAGAGAATGTGTTTTTCCTTTGTGTAAAAGATTTTTTTTTTAAACTGGTAATGGATATTAGCCTAGATTATGTTTTTCCTGACAGTTATATGAAGTCAAAATGCATTAAGCGAGTGAATAATTCTAATTATTCAACTAAGCTCTTTGTTGAAGAAGAATATTAGAATTATTTTTAAGTTAAAGATTTATTTTACAATTAATGCGTTTTTCATTAAAGTTAAATTAATCGGAAAATTTAATTTAATTTTTTGCAAATTTGTATTTTTGTGTTGCACGGGGCGTATACGTAACTTTTTTTTATTATTCTAAAGGTTAATAGAAAATATTTTGGGTATAGATTCTTGGATAAATATTTTGAGAGAAAAGTGATTAAGCGATTAGGGTATCATCATACTTTTAAATGAGAATATATCCTTCGAATTCATCAGGAAAGGTTTAAAATAAAATTTTAAAGAAAATGTTAAATGGTTTATAGAGGTGTGGAAGGTAAAAATCTGAAAAAGAAAAAAATTGAAACAACAAAATATTCTAATTTAAAAACTCAAAGACTTGACCATAATATTAAAACAAAGTTAGAATTAAATAATTCTGGAATCAAAGTCATTTTTGTAAACAACAAATATTTTTTTTTTAAATGTTTATAATGCTATATCACTTAGATTTAAAATTACTTTCTGTATTTTTATTGGAATCTGCTAAGTCAGTAACGGCAAAATTTGAATTAAAAAAAAAAACGGTTTTATGGGAGGTAAAATCAGTGATAAAACAGGCTTATCTGTGGAGGAAAAGTTTGGTAGACTCGGAAGTTTGGAACCAAGTAAAAAACATTCTCATTTTAGTACGGCTTCGGAAAATTTTTCAGAATATGTGAGCTCAAATTAAACAAAGGATAAATTTATTCTAACAAGATTCTGTCAGTCGTTTCTTGAAAACTCCCGTTTTTTGCATTTTTAAATTGCATTATGGTGGTGTTAGGTTTGCGGTATAGCTGCCAAACCGACAAAATTCAGTTTGGACAAATTAAAATTATATGTGAACAAAATTTGGAGTGATTTAAAGAACAAAAATTTTTTTTTTTGCATTTTGAAAGTGCATTATTGTGGAGTTAAAGGCTGAGTTTTTTTTTACCAAACTGATAAAATTGAGTTTGGACACTATCCACGTACTAATGAAAAAATTTGGAGTGGTAAAACACGATTTTTGTTTTTTTTGGTTGCATTTTGAAAGTGCATTATGCAGGTGTTAGGGCCGCAGTATCGCTGCCAGACCAATGGAATTTGGCTTGGACACATCCAAGTATTATGTTCAAAAAATTTAGAGCGGTGTAAAACACTTCAACTTTGCTCCTTTTTTTTTGCATTTTCAAAGTGCATTATGATGGTCTTAGGACCGCGATATCGCTGAAAGGTTAATAGCATGTAGTTTGCACTGGTACAAATGCCATGCTCACAAATTTTGGAGCGGTATAAAACTCTTTGAGCAAATCGTTCACCAGATCTCGGTCTATAAGTATAAAAATTATTTTTTAAGAAAACAGCTCCAACCAATTTTGAAATTTTTCTCTGCATAAACTCACATTTTTCAGGAATTCCGATGACATTCTTTATTTGACGATAAAAACATTTTTAGTGCTTTTTTAGTAATTTAAAGAACTTTATGTTTCTTTTCCATATTTTCCAATACAAAATTATTGTTATTATTAGTTATAAATATGCTTTTAATTTAAACAAAACTTAATATTCCAAGCAATTTTAAATACAAGAGATCGAGTCCTGCATATTTTAGATAACAACTTAAAAATGAAAGTTAACTAAAACTCACAAAAATACGTAGTATTTTTTTTATTTACGTTGTGAAAAAAACCCTGAAACACAGTTTTCACTTTGTTTACTTTGTATATGTACAAAGTATTACCAAAATCGTTAGAGCCATTTTTAAGAAAATTCAAGGAATTGAAGTGGTTGTATGGTAGCTAACCATTCCAGATAAGCTACAACAATTATTCCGATTTACTGGCTGAACAGAATAGAATGACGGAACTGAAGCCGCAGACGGAACTGGAAGAGCTGTCAAAAAGTGTCGTACGTTATTTTTTTTAAATGCCCACAATGCAGTTGTACAGCTTTGAAAGTATTTTGAAAAAAAACCAAAAGAATATTCTTGTGTACAAGCTCAGAATTCATATTTTTGGTTTCCAATAATTTTCCTTTTAATAAATAATTTTTTTCGCGATACAAATAACCACAATATTTTTTTCCGACACAAAAAGTTGTTTTTTTTTTTCTTCATACAATTTGAAACTTCAAAAATGCCCGTACGTGAAAAGTTAAAAGTTGGTGAACTCTTCCGTCTGCGCCTGCAGCTCCGTATGCGTCGCAACATTGAATTTGCGTGTATTCAATATTTTGACAGCTATTCCAGCTCCGGCTCCAGTTCCGTCTCTGTCAGTATTCTGTTCAGCCAGTTATCCTCTAGGCCAGGAATCACATTAGAATGCTCTGTGCACTAAATTTGAAACAAATCGATCCACCCGTTTAGGCTTTAGCTCAAATTACAGTGGCTGAGTGGATGCACAGACGCACAGACTGACGGATAGTTTGACGGAATCCACTTTTTCACATCATCGCAGTGTTAATTTTGATAAATTCTTCGAGATTTTTTTCTATACACGAAACCAATAGGTACCAAATTTTTGTATAAACTCAAAAATGATTAAAAGCCACTGGGAATCACTAATTCAATTTCGGTATATTTTACTGAATTCTCATCATCTCAAATCAATATCTCGACGTCACTGATGTTTATAGTCAGGGTAGAAAATTTATCTTCATCAAGTTATTAAATTTTAAGTAAGCCCATCTGTTATGGTATTGACATCACCATCCAACTTGGACTCTCAAAAAAAAAAAATCCCGAAAACCGTTAATTTTACAGTCGACATTGCCTCTTAGTAACGATTTTTTTTCTTATAAACCATTATCGTTCTTCTATCGAACGTACAATCAGATAATGATCCATTATTTCGTTTCTGTTCCTGTTTGTGATTCTGTTACTCACCATTTTCTCTCGTTTAGTTGAATATGTACACAGTGACAGATAGAAAAGTAAAAGTAATGATGGAGAGGGGATTTCTTTTTGAAAGGAGCAGGAAAATGAATAAACTTGATGGGGATGAAGAGTCGTGGGAATTCTCCTGTACTTTATCATTCGATTTGCAATGTTGTTATTCCAAAAATGTCCCTTCATTATCGTATCTATTTTCCACTCTATCTACCCTTGTTTATGTTTTCTATTTACAGGTAATAGCTGCCAGATGGTCTAAAATGCTACTACATAGTGTTGCCATACCAACTAAAATTATAAAATTGAACTTTAAATTAATTGCAGCTAATAATTTCTTTATTTTTTTTTTTTTTAAATATGTATATCATTTAGCGAGTTTATAAAAAAAACTCTCTATTCCCCTTCTTCTCACTTGATTTACTGCGACAGAAAATAATTGAGCAACGAATCTAACAAAATATCATTCAGAAATTTTTTCTTATACAAAAAATTTACCATTATGCCACACACTTCTAGCGACTTGTTTATGGTCATCGCAAATGCAAGTTTCACTGGTATTCGTTTGAACTGGAACGGAAAATCTGTTGAAGTTAAGCGAATTCGCGGAATTAGGCATTCTTCTCCTTTGAACGACCTTTTCAAAATCCTTGCAACTATCACATTGTTTATTATAGCTATATCATAATTGAAGATTTCGTAGCATAATGATAATAGATCCAACTTTAAGACGCAAATGATATGGCAGCATTCCAGGTATATTCAAAGAATTTATGAATTCCGCTGACGACTTCGTATTCGTTTTCGAAGCTATCGATCAATTTGTATGAATGCCATTCTCTCGGAATTTGATTTTGAATCGTCCAATTCAAGTGATCGACATCAATACTTTTCGCTGCTAAAATTTCACGTGCGTTTAACCAATCGTAGGTACGATAATTTTGACCAATGTTCGGATATACATTAGCGATGAATTCATCTTTCATTGAAGTGAATTGGCAAATGGCAGGTGGAATCGATATTAAACGAATTTTACCGAAATCTGTCCATTTCCGATTCTCAATAGTTCCTTGGGAAACACTTCTGCAGTAGCTAATATTTGAAAAATATTAAAAAAAGGAAAACTAAATAGTTCGATTTTTTTTTAGTGTTATAAATGAAAATTAAGTAGCTTCTTAGTAGGAAAAAATAACACGGAGAAATTTATAATCAACAGATTCGCAATGATGAATATAATTTAAAGTATTTCACTCAAAAAAGCTCAGAAAAATGATAAAAATATCAGCGAGAACAAAGAATATGCTGAGCTGTCAAATGGAATGACAAATGGAAAACAAACAAACCACGATTCATTTTTATATAGATGTGCGTTCAAAAATAAATATAAATAATATAACTTTATATTTAAATCTCAATATTGGCAACCATGGTTAACATAAAACAAAGATCTTATATACAAAGATAATCAGTTCCGGCGAGAGTTCTCAACAAGGTAGTTATCAAAATTGGAAAGTGGAAATGATTTGTACCATTCGGTTGTTCAAGTCCTTTGAACAAACTCCGTAGACACATTCATTCCCTTCCTTGCCGAATTTCATTCAAAAATCCATCGAAGTTAGTTCCATAAAAGGTTTTTTTTTTTTTTTTTGAATTTCAATTCAAGTATGAAATTTGACAGAATTATTTATTAAACTTCAATTAGCATAAATGCAAATTACGATATCGAGCAAAAGACTTCGTCGTTATTTTTTCCCACTTCCAGTTGGATGGGGTTTTTTTTTTTGGTCATCAGTAGAATATTTGATCAGGGGAAATATAATTCGAAAATAGCTAGCTTTACCTACAAGATGAATATTTTTTATTTTATTTTTTACATATTTTAATGAGGGTATAAAATCGAGGGAAAGTAAGTTGGGTTGGCACCAGTTTTAAGTTCAAACTTAATTTGTCAATTTTTGAAACCGGAAGTAAGAATCTAGATATTTTTTTCAATTCGTTTAATTTTTTAACAGTTGTTGTTGTAGTTATTGGTAATTTAATTTTGTTTTAAAGAAAAACAAAATATTCGTTAATTTCAATTCATTTGGATGCAAAGATAGTAAAAGTAGAGTTCATTATGGAACATGACGCGTTTCTATTTTTCGAAGGATAAACAAAGACCAACTAAGGGTTTTCTTGTCATTTGTATTCGTTAACAATGCCATGAGGAAAAGTTTAATCTTGACATTTTTGCAGACTAAGAGACGGTTCATTTGTTTTCAATGGCTTTTAAGCTGATTTCTATACAACTGATGATGTTGAAGATAGGGGGGAATGGATGATGGGGTATGGCTATGGTTTTGGCTCATGTGCCTTGTGTGTATGAAATTTAGCAGAGGAAAGCAATGGCGGGTTTTGTATATAGCTGAGTGTTTTTGGTAGCTAACAGCAAGGATGCAAGAGGCTATACTTGAAGGAAGTTTGTTGTTTTCTTTTGATGGTGGTTTTCAAGTTTAATCAACTACCAACCTACTTTCCATTATTGAGGGGTCTGTGTGTGGGGGGGGGGGGGGTAGAGTAATGCACAACCAGATATTCTGAATCTTCTGGAAGTTAAAACAAAAACAATAGACTAGGAAATCTTATGATTTTATTTTAAAGTGGTTTTTACAGCAGCTACCTTCTATATATAATTTGGAAACTTAGAAATTCAAGTAAAAAATTTTAATATTTATCTTTTAGCTTGTTTTAAGAAATCAAGAAGAACATAATATTCAATAGAAACGAATTCATAATAATTCATAATAAAAGTAGAGGTTTATTTATACAAAATGTCAAACAATACTATTTTAAAGTTATGTTAAAAATAAATCATAAAATTTATGATGGTACAATAAAAATAATTTATAAATTAAAAATAAAGGAGATGTTAAAGATATTTACTTCGCAAAATTTGGAGATTCAATCAGTTGGTCCCAGAATTATGTACATATATTATTTTGTGTCAACACCACAACCGCACATATGCCAAAACCCCAAGCCCACATACAAAAATGCAAGACTGGGTCTTGCTTTTTTGTACTATCACACTCACACTGGGTCTTAATCCTGAGTAAAGCTTTTCATCTGATTTTAAAAGAAATAGATAAGGTACCATTAATTTTAGCTTTAATATTATTTTTGTTAAAATAACCAAGACCATTAATAAATAATAAAAAATAAAAATTGCGTATAGTTATCGAAATATACGGAGTTTTCAAGCAAAAAAAAAAAAAAATAATTTTCTAAATCCAGACAATTGTTTTAGAAATTTTGACATTTTTGCACACTAAATTTAATTCCAAATTTTAAATAACCTCTAGTGGGCTATAGATCTTTAATTTTATTTTTAAATAAAGTTGTTTGAGTGAATAGTTTTTAAAAAACGAATTTTCAAAGTCAAAATTTTGAAAAGAATACAAAATTTCAATCTGATTTTTTGTTTCAAAATTTTAAGTAATTATGTACCAATTTTGTTTTCAAAAATCTATGCTCTTATTAGTTTTTAGTCAAAAACAGGAAACCGGATGCTATAAAATGTATTTTAGTTTTTGATAAAATTAAAAATAACGGGCTTTGGAAAATGCTATAGCATGATTCTGTAGGCATAACCGTTATTTTTAAATATTTTTTTTTTCTGTTTAGGTCCCTTGGGGAAAGTTCTGGGTTCGTACGAAAAACTAAACTCGAGATTTCAACCAAACCGATCATAGAGTACACGAACAAAGTGGGTCCGCGCAATTCCGTGTGTCTGTTTATATGTGCCTATGTGTCTGTCTGTGCGTACCTCGATCTACAAATCGAACCACTTAATCAATTTTTTCCAAACTTGGAATGTAGGATTTAAGTGATTCCCTAGAAGTGAAATTAAATATTTTTTAGCAACAAAAATAACGGTACCTGCCACAAAACCATTTAAAAAAAAGTTATTTATCTCAAAAATAGCTATAACGATTTTGATACAAATTTTTGTTTAGACTATTAGAGGTATGGTCTGCATTTTGGTGAAACAAATTCAAATGCTGTTATTAACGATACCTTTTACCTTTTTTTTTACTTGTTTTTTTTTTTTTTTAATTCAACTTTCTCGCAAACGGCTAAATTTATTTTTTGAAAAACAATATTTTGAAAATAAGCTAGTGAATTTTTTAAATTATTTATAATTTTGGGTGTATATTTTAGAATACATACTCAGAAATTCCATAAGTATCTACTAATTTGTTTCTTTTAAGTTTCGCATACCATATTTGAGTCATGATTTTTCTCTACTACACTTTCACTTTCCCTCTGTTATATATACATACATATTATTATTATAGCAACAAACACCTATAGACAAAGAGGGTAGGCTTGGGACGGACTCAAAAATTTTCCGGGCCGGAGGGTTTGAAGGTATTTATCAGTGCTTCTATTTACTATAAAACTTGAAGCTTACATAACTTTAATAGAAAACTTAACTTAACATATTTTATGTATATAAAAACTAATTAAGGTATACCTAGGTATATTAATAAATTCATATTGCAAACTTTAGATATTTTCGATAGTTTTTGTGTCGTCTTACACAAACGATTCTCTCTTTATCTTTCTCTTTTACATTACCTATTCTAATTTTTGAACAACATATTTCTGTATATGTACCTTTTTTTTATTAATTCTCTAAAGTATTCTTTTTTATCACTTTTCCAGTTGTTGTCAACTTTCTTAAGTTATATTTATTAAATATTTACAAGGATCCTAACTACACATAAATGAATTCACCATAGATAATAAAAAAAAAGGACTTCATGAAGGCCACATCATATTATGAATATCTAAAACATTCAGCAAATTTTTTTATATCTATACCTACCTACAATATCTACAAAAATAATGTATTTTAATAATAAAAAATAATTTCTAAAACTTTTGTCGTCAGACAAATGAAATTCGTGACGAGACTTTGAGAACATTATTTTATAAATATAAAAAAAAAAAAACACAAACAACAAACAAAAAAAAAATGAACAAAAGAATCTGGTATCTTTCAACATCATTTCACACAAAAAATATCTCTATATACCTACCTATACCTCCCAGCCTCAAATCTTAGTTTTTTTTTTCATAAACCAAAGGAAAACTTTTCACATTTTTCAAACAAAAAAAAAAAAAAAAAAAAAATCATAATAAAAACACATCACTGACAAGCAACCATATTTTTGTTAATAATAATTTTTCTCCTTCACAAGAATTATGATACACCATAGTCTCCAGCTAACCCACCAAACAAACAAACCACCATTTCCACCGACCATCATTTGTCAACTCCAACATGTCTGCCAATTTTTTCCATATTTTCCATATTTATATGTAAAAAAAAAATATATAAATACAAAATGTGTTAAAAGGCATTCCATATTCCATTCCTTGATAAAAAATTCAAATTCATATACATTTACATACTTCCAAAAGAAGTTCTCTCTTCGAACAAAAGTAATATTGCTTATAAATTCCGGACTCAAAAAGGAAAAAAAAACCGTTAATCAACTTTCTAAAACTTATTCTCATTCATACAAGTCGTGATAAAAAGCTTTGAGTGAGGCGCTTTTGCCTGTGGGCCAATTCCTTTGGCCTCCTTATTCTTACTACCGGTCGCTTCACAACCTACGTTATATCGATTCCAAGGCTCCTAAAATATTAAACGATAGACATGATTGAGTTTATTTTGCCTTATTTAGGCCTGCTTAGTATAAGCCTAGTAGGCTCTGCCACAATAGAAACAAACCAAAACCAAAAATGTAAGCTGACACAGAAGAAGCTCAACGCTACGCCGCGCCGCCAACAAATAAAAACATTAGCAACTTTTCCCCAAAGAAGGCCGAAGAAAAAGTAAACTTATTTTGTCAACTTTTCCTTTTTCCATATCAGGAGGATGATAACAAAAAAAGTAAACAGATATTTGCTTATAACTTTATGATTGCTTGGTTTGCCTCTTGTGAATAACAATAACAACAATAACTCTGAAGTCTCTGAACTAAACACGACACGCTTACATTATCTATTCTCTGATGACGTTGCAAGAAAACAAAACTGTACAAAAAGAATCCTTCAATGGGGTGGAAAAAATCACAAAACTTTTAGCATGATTGGGTCGTACCAACTGGCTTAAAACCTCCAGTACCTTACATTGCGGTGAAGTAGGAAAAACCACATTAAAACCAATCATATTCTGACTTTTGAGCAAGTTTTTCTTATCGAAATCTTGTACTTATCTACGAAAAAAAAATAAAATATAAAAATCATTGTTGTGTGGAATGTTATAAGCTACAATTTTAAAGCCCCATTCACATGAGAGGGACCAACGAATGACGAATTATTGAATAAATGGGATTTTAAAACATACATTCTTCACAAAATTTAATTAAAATGATAGAAATGTAAGCTAGATTAATTTTGTAATACTAAAATTTTCATTTTGATTACTAAAACAAGATAAATTTGAGAAAATAAATTGGTCGTCGCGAACGATCGCAATTCGGTACGACCAATTTGTTTTCTCAAATATATATTGTATGATTAATTAAAACTGAAAATTTTACTATGTAAACATGAATCTAATTTACTTTTCTATTAGATTTTGTGAAGAATTTAGGTTATTAAAGGTTTTAAAATCCCATTTATTCATAAATTCGTCATTCGTTGGTCGCTCTCATGTGAATGGGGCTTAACTGTTATACATTTTTCGAAAGGAAATTGAAAACTCCGAACATACTTTAAAAAAACTGAATTTTGACGAAAAAACCCTATTTATGTTACGTGGATATTAGTACAGTTCACATACAATCACTTCGATCATTGCCATTATAGCCCAGGAAAATTAGACAAAAAAATACCCAAATTACAAAAAAAATTCCAGATGTTTATTTTTGTATCTTAATATTTTTCAAAAGAAACTCTAAATTTGGATCGTGGCTAAAATTTTGACGGGGGGTGGGGGGGGGGGTTTTGCAAATATCTGAAAAACTATCAGTGCTTTTGGAAAATGTGAAGCTTTGTCGGAATTTTTTCGACTTGAAAGTCTAATTTTCCTGGGTTATAGTTTTTCTTATCAAAATCTTTAGCGTCAATATTTCGGAAAATTTGAAAAATAAAAATAAAAAAATAAAATTATTCTTTCAGGAAATCAATTAAAAATGCTCTATACGAAAATTGAAGCAAATCAGTGACCTTGTTTGAGCTGCAGCTAAAATTACAGTGGAGAGTGGACCCAAAATACTAAATTTCCCATTTCATTTTTTTTGTATCCATCAAATTTTCTTTAATATGCAAATAATTTTTTTTCCAATTTTTAAGGGGCTTCTGTTTAAAATTTGGTATAGAAGTTGGTAAATTCCTTAAAAAAATGTAAAAAAAAACAAAAAAACACTTCAGGTCGGTACTGCTAAAAACCGTTTTTGCTAAAACTGAGACCAACATTTAGAACATCAGAATCGTTAAGCACGAATTAGTCGTTTCAAAGCGATTTTTTTTTCAATTTCTGCATAAATATTGTGTTACCTTTGATTCAAATCTTGGAATTTATTAGTTTTTCATGAAACCAATACTTGACCAGAAGATCCTCAAGATAAAAATGATAACCAGGTCGGAGGAAAAAGTTCTTTCCAAATCGAACACATGTATTTACCTAAGTT
The DNA here is from genome assembly GCA_947049315.1 of Epistrophella euchroma. NCBI lineage: Eukaryota > Metazoa > Arthropoda > Insecta > Diptera > Syrphidae > Epistrophella > Epistrophella euchroma. The sequence goes on along the minus strand of OX346247.1, from coordinate 14,693,064 downwards.
CGATGTATTTTTATTTTTGTTGTTGTTGCTGTTGAACAGACAAAAAAAAAAAAAAAAAAACAAATTATAAGTTCAACAAATCACTTCAAATTGTTCGTTCTTAGTATATGTAGTCGTCGTACATAATGTAGGGTGATGGATGAGTTTTGGGTTAAAAAGGATAAGGATGACGGTCGGCAAAAAAAAAGTAAAACAATATATACTGCCCCAAATCCTCAACCACACATACTCTGTCAAAATAAATCGCAACATTTTATTTTGACCTCGATTTGACTGCAATAACACAATCATGTGTTTGGACGCATACCCATGAGTATGTAGGATAGGTATACATCTAGAAGCTCCGGTGCAATTTGTCAAAACTTCATGCTTAGCACTTGGCACGACTTCTCACATTTTATTTATTTATTTTTTGTTTTCATTCATGACATCCGGGTTTCTTTATGTACATATTTGGCCAAAGGATTTGGTTTTTATTTTGGATTAGCACAGGGCGTTGCAGGTCAAAGTTAGTTTTGAGAAGTTTGAGACTTCAACAATAGAAAAAATTTTAATCGAACAGCTTAATTATGCTGAATTGAAAAAGGCAATAATATTACCAGGCTTATAAGTTTTGCTTACAAAAATACATAGGGAAATTATTTAAACCATCCAGTCGTTCCGCAAAGTCGAGTAAGCACTTTGCATTAATACAAAATTTAGGGCAAGTTTCACATTACGTACATAACGGAATAAATGGCTTTTAAAATCCCCATACTAGAACTTCAGACTCAGTTTTATGGTCTGTGTAGGTGGCCTAAGACTTGCGGACATGTTATAAAATGGAAGTTAAGTTCTTTTATAACAGGTTTTAAGGTTACATTTCTAATCAAAATTAACCATAACGAAGAAGTCAGAAAAAGTAGATATCATCATACCATCCGCGGCAGCGTTGACTGTAATTTGACATTTGAGCAAGAACCTAAATGGTTGCAGCCATTTTCTTCAAATTTAATTAAAATTTCATATTTGTCTGTGATTTTCTAGAGGAGACCTTTTTAATTTTACTCATATACAGTGAAAGCTCCTATTGCGGACAACTTCCTTAAGCGGACAATCCCTTTAGGCGGACAAAAATACTCACGACCGATCTTGGATGAAAATTCCATACATTGTATGATCCCTTAATCGGACACTCCTTTACCCGGACGCGGACAAGAATATTAGCCATGATTTATTAAATTAAATTCCCTTAGACGGACAAAAACTTTTTTTTAGTATGTAAATTTCAACCATTATTTTTAGAAATACTTTTACATATATTTATTTTGCATTAAAAACGGCCCCCTTGGTTTACAGCGACAATAGTTACGATTTCACCAAATTACTGTCTGTGATCAATCTCATAACGGATTTTATTTCTGCAGCTGTAGTCTGTTTTTGTATTTTTTTTTCTTGTATCTTCATGTTCATTTTTAGTTTGAATGAATTTCATGGCTTGTAGGTGCAAACATTTTTCATGATGCCACTATATACCATACATTTCCTTACATAACTATTTTTTTATTTTTTCCCTTGGACGGACAACTCCCTTAGACGGACAAAAGTTTTGCGACCGTCGGTGTCCGGCTAAGGGAGCTTTCACTGTAGTAGGAGGGTTGTTCCAATTCAACGATTTTTTTTTCAAATTTTCTCCAAAACTGCTTTGCCCCGACTTTGATAAATTTTTGTATCAGTAATTACTATAAGAAAAATGTAGTTTTTGCGAAATGATTTACCAGAAATATTCAATGAAATTCCATTGATTCAAATGGCTTCATCATATCACAACCTATGGTCGTGAAGTTAAGAATTTATTAGATGAAGAGCACGATAATCATTGGATTGAAAGAAATAGACCAGTTTACTTAACCGCAAGATCTTCTGACCTTACTGTTTTTTTTTTTTTTTTTGTATACGGAAGAATGAAAGAAATATTTTATAGCGACTTTAACACATTTCCGGCGGCTACCAGTTCCAGTTGGCTTAGAAACTTTTAATTTCACATACTGGATATTTTTTGTGTAATTAGAGGAAATATTAAAAAATAAATTTGGAAAAGCTTTTGGTTTCCCAGAAAATTTTCGTTGGGTTTTCGCAACGCTCGCCGAAAGCAGTATCAAAATTATTGAAATAAAATTTTCTTCTTACATGGAATTCATGAACTTTATATGAATACTTTTATGAAAAAATAATTAAATATACCTAGATACACTTAGTAATGAAAATATTATTGAATTATTGATTTTTTTTTTCAAAAATTAATATGTTTTCTGTTACTGTTTTCGGTTTTTCGCCGCCGCAATACCTATTGCAAAGTTCATGATAAATTGACAGTATTTTAAATTTTGTTACTTTTTTACAAACCTGAAAATCTTCAAAGCTACAAAAAAAATAACTTTCGAAAGTATTTCGGTTCAATTTGTTTGTTGTGAAATAGCAATTGTCGACTGGATAAAGTATATTTTTAAGAGATAAAGAAGTGTTTTGCTGCTTTTAAAGTTAGACTAGTGCTTTAGCGTTAAAGTATACTTTATGTCGTTTAAAATTAACAAAGAGTCGACTCTCGTTGTAAAAATAGATTTTAGAGTCGACTCCCATTTTAAAAGTGATTTAGAGCAGGTTTTAAATGTTTAAAATTTTGCGCCAATATATTTTGTTTCCATGATGAATATTTACTGAATGTTTCCTTCACATACATAAATACATAAAACAAAAATGTTTGCGATAGTATTTATATTCTTCGAGTCATCTGTACCTACACTGTTCTACTCGTGGAACTCCGTTGCTCCGCTAAGCGTACTAATTCAGTTTTCTGAATAAACAGTTTCTGGGGTAGCTCAAAGTTACCACTTGCTTCAAACAAAACATTTTGTAAATTACTTTTATTTGTATAAATATTTCAATTGTTTTGATACTAAGGGGTTATGGCCTTCCTCCACCTATTTATAACCCTTTTGGGTTAAAACTACGTTTTCATAATCGAATTATGGACTTATGTTCCACCGATTTAGGACATAAGTCCATTATGGACTTATCTGCTGTGGAGTTACGTCAAATTAGATTGGATACCTATACAATTTTTTTTCCAGATGCCTTATTGCTCATCCCTTTCTAGTACGAATATTTTACTAACTTTTTAGTTCCACTTTAAAGCCTACTTCGCCAAATTTTTAAATTCAATTATTCTTGGAGATATTGTGCAACTTCCATCGTCTAGCAGGGAAGTAAATTAATGATTTGCAATAGTTTTGGTATTTTTGAAAATCTTTAACTCGGGAACTATCAACCTGAATGTTAAGGTAAAGATATGAATCCTCGGCTGTCAGTTCAGTTTGCCTACAAGCTCTATCAGATAAAAAATGAGAAAGTATGTGTAAAAATGGCGGTATACAACTCACACATTCACAGTACTTATCTTCACAACTCACACGTTCACAGTATTTATCTTCACATCACTCTGCTATATTGTTGTTGGATTTCACATCTATTCATCGACACAAAATTAAATTACAAATACAACAATGTAAACAAATGGGTTTTGGAGGGTGAAACGTACGAAGGATTCATTTCTTTATAATCAGTTGTTAAGAGTCTGTAGTTTCAATTCAAGCTTTCAGTTTTTGCTTACGTCTTCAATTACTTTGTTCTTGACTTACCTTTTGTTAAAGATGACTTTTAGCTAAAAGTTGTTGGAGAACTTTGCGAAGATAAGAAATGCTTTTCAATAAGGAAATTGACAACTTTTTGTGTAGGTATATGCACTTTGTAAAGAAATACCTACGAAAAAACTCTGTATACAAGAATTATTTTTACTATCGTTATTTTTTTTTTAATCACCCTGTTTGAAAAATATTTTAAGTATATACAAAGTGGAAAATACAAAAACTATTCGAAAATCTTTTTCCGCTTTCATTGTACATTTTATCCGGAGATATTTCCTCTAGATGAAATTCTTGAATCTCTTTTTCTCGTTTTTGAATTTTTTGTTAGTTGCCCACTCCTGTGATGGTGGGCCAACAAAAGCATTGTTGAAGTCAAGGTTGGTAAATATAAAAGACCGAAAAAGGGTTATATGCATTTATCTTGTTTTTTTTTTATTATTATTATTTCTTTACCATGGTGCCATGGGAATGACATTAGAGACACAACGCCAAACTGAACTCATTTATTTGTCCAGAGTGTATAGTGCGGGAGAGTAAAGGAGGAAGGGAATGTGTACATAATATTGGAGCTATGTGAGTTTGGGGACCAAATTGAAAAGCATAGTCGAAGCACCAACGCCACCTTTTACCGTGTTTTTTTTTTTTTGTATTAGTAGCACAACAAGATTTCAGAGCGTATAAGAAGTATATAATACATGTGTGTATAAATTTATGTAGAGAAAAGTACAAAACGAAAGAAGAACATACAAAGAATTCGAGAATAAGAAGAAGGTTTAAAAAAAAAATCCTTATAAACCAGGACAAAGAAAGAAAATCTGGGTTAGTGGTGAAGTGAGTACTCTCGTTTGGTCTTATTAACCCACCAAGTACCAAGAGCAGCCAAGGCAGCTACATATATAGTGCCAAAGGACTTGGATATAAACTTTTTCCAGGATTAAAGACCGAAATTGATTTTAAATTGTTGTAATGTTGATGTGGGCATGGGTACCTATACATAAATATACAGAATGCTCCACTGAAGCTGGAAGTTAGTCTTGACTGTAAGGAAGGAGTATTGTATGAGATGTTGTGTGTGGCAAAAAATTTCGAATCCTTTTATAGAATAAAAATATGTTATATGTGTGTGCAATTTAGGATGGGAAAGGGCGTGAAATTAGAGTTCTACTCAAACGTCATCGTGTCGTCACACCAGAGCAGAGGTATGACGTTCCGTTTGGCGGAAATGAATGGAAATGAGAATGTAAGATTTGTGATGTGGGAAGGAAATGAATGATTCATAAAACTAATATTGTGAGCGCATATGTACGAGTGTGATGTGTGTTAAGAATATTATGCTGATGGAATTTAAAAATTCGAATTTCGGGAATAAGTAGCATGAGTTTTGGTGAAAATTAGGGTAGGTATAAAATATTGATTTTATTTTGAGAATATTTTTAATTTTGTGAGTTTTTTGAAGAAATTTTTCAGTATAGCTGTAAAAAAATCATTGTCTGAATTTTAATAAATAAAAATAAATTTAATGGCACAACGGCTAATGAAGAACCAGGGGCTAGAGACATACAACTGTCAACCATTCCTGTGTGCGTGTCTGCAAGAATGGAGGGAACCTACAGTTTACTGCCGAATCCGAACGGCTAAGGTGAGCGGCACTTTTCTCTGACTAGGGATACTCTCCGAGGATTTGGCACTTCCTCGCAAGAGACAGTAGCCCGGAATAAACTTAAGGTGGAAGCGGCTGGTATTGAACACAGACCTCTGGCATGACAGTCCAACGCACTAACCATTACGGCACGGTCTAGTAGCGTACATCTAAATTTTAATTGAAGAAAATAAATAAAATGCTTAGAAAATACATTCCTTATAACTACAAGTTTTATTTCTTTCAGTTTTTGATACTTCAATCCAAAATTTTCGCAGCTAATTCCTTTCATTATCAAATGTAAACGTAGGTAAATAAAAGGTTTTACAAAATTGTATTGTTTTAAAAAACTTCTTGTGCTATATTGTGTAGGTATAACCATAAAAAAAAAACAACACAAACATAAATTAGGCAATGTTAGAAGGAATAGAAGGATAGGATAGATTTTTGTTGGCAAAGTGGACTAAGAAATAAGGTTTTGATTATCTCATTAAATCCCAGGGGTGGCGTTCAGTTGAGGGAATATAGAAAAGAATGCTGCCTGGACTGGGGATCGAACCCACACATCCAGGTTAGCAGTTAAGCACTACTTCCACTGCGCCTGGGCCACCCCCATCAAAATGAAATATCTTTAATTCAAAATAATTGACATGACCAAACTACAACACGAATGGGTAAATGAATTGTTTGGCATTGTTCAATATTATAATAAATAACTTTAACGCTACCAAAATCAAGTGCCAATTCAGTTTTTTTTTTTTTTAACAATTTAAGACTGACACAATTGAATTGAAGGCACTTATTTTTCGTATTCTGAAAAAAAAAAAAAAAATAGCCAAAATTATTGCACCGCTTTAAACTGACAACTACAACAACTGTCAACAATTACTCGTTGAATGCTACCAATTAAAGTTAACTCTTACAGCCATCAAACTGCAACAGACACAAATATAGTTCCATTACAGACATCCACACAATGACAAAATAAAAACAAAACGAACCACTTTTTGATTCATTTTAACATTCAATTATATCCCGAATATGAGCTTTTGCCAATTTTCAATTGACTTTCCCAGAATGCATGTCATGCAAAAAAAAAAAAAATAAAAAGTCCATCAGAACAACAAAAATACATCTATAGGCGCGAACATCACAAAAGTCCTTGTTGCACAAACAATGACAACAATGGCGGTTTTCCGACGACGAAGCTGACTGAAACGCAGCGGAACGACAACAACGTGACTGGTGGAATGAATTTAAAACTCATCGTTGTCATTCTTTCGTAAAGTTTTGGTATATACATACATAACATTGTGTACTGCCATCAGCATCATACATGTTTTTCCGCTTCCAAATTTTTTATAAATAATCCACGAGGAATAAGGAATCCTAGTTGCTTTCGCTTTGCGACTTATGCAGTGCAAGTTGTGCCACCTTTCCTTAACCACCTCGAAAATTTGCTGCATTAATAATGCCGAACTAATTAAGAGCCGTGCCTAATGAGCATGGGAATCAGAAGTGGGATATAACGAAAACGACGACAAACTGCCTACACTACAGTGTACCTCGTTGTATATCTCTCTGTGAATTTGTGATAGCTCCCTGTGTGTACTTCATTAAGTTTTCCTTCAACAATTTCCATGAAAACGCATTTTATTTATTCAAATGTGAAAGTTTTGTTTGTTTATGTGTGTATACTTGCATCACCATTTTCCCGTTTTTTTTGTTTCTTTAATACACACAAAACAAAGCCCAGCTCTTACCCGAACCAAACGTTGAACTTAAACACTAAGCCGAATCCAAAAGCCGCCGACCTATATGTATGACATATATGTATGTGTCGTAGATAAAAAGAGAAAAAACATTGCATACTTTTTATGGCAACGACGACTTCATAGTCGGCGGGCGACAAACTATATGAGATACCGTTAATGAATGAAATTGAGGTGTGAGTGTGATGTATAGGATGTGACCAGATAGAGGAAGTCAGCGTAAGGGAGGAGATATAATTTGTTTTTGTTTTATATAATTAAAAATTTAAATTCAGACTGATGTGAATACCTGATACGTGTCAGAATTGATTGAAATACGAATTTCTCTTTTAATTTCTTCTTTTTTGCGGCTTTGATGTGCAGTGACATATCAAATTGACGAGCCTGCCGCAATGTTTTTGTTTGGATTCTGATATGGATGGATTGTTTTTCTTTTTGAATAAAGTTTGATGATCACCAAAAAAAAAAAATCAACTCATAGAACACGTGGCTGGCAAATAAAATCTGACCTTAAAAATATTGCAGATAATTTTCAAATAATTTAAAACAGACATGTTTAAGAAATACAGAATAAATATTTCTACTTGTATCGGAATATGAGACTATCTGACCCGGCGAACTTCGTTCCACCTATAATTTATTGTTATTACGTTGTTATTACGAATTTTTGACTTTTCGGATTTAGTTTCTCAATTTTAATATAATGTAGTATATGTTTATCTGGTTCAATACAAATCCAAGAAAAAAAAAAAAACCATCCAATTTAGATGACGTTCAGCCGAGTTATGCGCGTACGAACACAATTTTATTTAAAAATTTAAAAATTTCAAGGTGTTTTCAAAATTTTACTTCTTTTTACGTCGAATTTTCCAATTTTCGGCTCCGTTGTGTTTTAATCTGGTTCAATACAAATCCAACAAAAAAATCCCCAACCAAATCGGATGATATTTAGCTGATTTATGCGCGTTTATAATATATAAACTAGCTGAGCCGACAGACGTTGTCCTGTTTTAGCTATGAATTCAAACTGGAATATATAATAAACAAAAATTGTGTACCTACTTCTAGAGTATTTACCATTAGATGAAGAAGAAAATAACCAAAAGTTATGACCCTTAAAAAAATATAGCCAAACGTGAAACACTGATAAATTTTTAAATTTCCATTTTTTTGTGATCTTGGGATCTTTAGTCTGTTTTTAGTTCCTAAGTATACCATTACAGACCCTTTAAAATAAATAATTCAAAATAAGTATTAGTGGCGAGTCACTGTGGCGTATACGTACTTTTTTATCAGTTAGACTTAAAAATCTGTAAATCGAAGCTTTACAGTTCATTTTATATAATTAGAGTTAAGTCAGAGTTTGTTGTTTAAAAAAAATTGGAATAGATTGCGAGTTTTTTTTTTTACAAAAAACCAGTTCATGAAGTATGGTTTTCACGATTTACCGGTTTCTCCGGGCAAATTTTCCAAATTTCGTCTTCGTAGTGTACTTACCTGTTTCAATACAAATCGAATCCAACAAAAAGATCCCCATGTATAATTGATAAAAAATAAATATTCAATTCAAAATACTTTCGTCGTATTGAAATTGAAAAAAGAAAACAGCAATAATTTGTGCACTATTTGCCTTATTGTGAGAGTCTATTGGGAGTAAAATAATCAATACACATTTAAAATAGTCAAATAGAATAATATTAACGATAAGATTTTTAATATAACAACAGTATAAGTTAAGTCCATTTGAATAATCTCTTTTTAAGAGACTTAAGCTATAAGCTTCTGTATTGATGCACTACGTATCAATCGCCAATGTAGAAACATCGTTCAAAAAAAAAAAAAAAAAAAAAAAGGATGTAATTTATTGTTATCACGACTTACCGACTTTTCTGGCCTAAATTTAACAACGTTTATCTCCGTAGTGTGTTTATCTGGTTCAATACAAATCCAAGATCATCCCAATTGGATGATGTTTAGCCGAGTTATGCGCATTTGATTTTTTAGTAACCACATTTAGCATTGTACACCAATTGCATTACAAACCAATTATATCGATATGGGTGTTTTTCGAAAGCTCAAGATATGCCTAGATAATTTTCGATTATAATTTCATACTAGTCTTCCAATATTTTGAAAAAATAAATTGGGTATTTTCTTAAAAATTGTTCTCTCAATTGTGTCGATAAGGGTGTGCTTGGAAAACTATACAAATATAGAAAAAATTATGTAACCAGCAATCTTCATAAAACATAGGGTCCTTATAGTTTTTCAAATCCTCGACCATTGCTTATAAATTGAAATTGCCAATGTACCCATAGTGCAGTGTTTTCAAATCATTTAACTTAATGTAAATACCTATCATAAAAATTCACTGCTCTGTCATTCTTCATAAACTATCAAACTATATCACAAAATTGATCTTTGGTTTGTCTATGATGCACATTCACGTTTTAAGCTCTGAAGCTCAACTATTTGCAAAATACCAATAAACTCTGAATTCCACTTTCCACCCATATAGATAACTAATCTCAAAATTGGTATGATGACGAGGATGACTACAGGACAACGACGATGACGACGACACGACGAAGACGACGATGGATGATGATGAATCATTAAACTATACTCGCATAAACACAAACAAACAACGAACTATATATCCAGGCGGACGCATAAAGGACGACACAAAGGATAAATGTGCTCCTATAGCCCTGCGTGTCAATATTTACTTGGCCATAATAACTCTCAAAACATCAATCCCTGTTGCTTTAGGGAATAAAGATGATGGGATGACATTGGGATATACTCTAGGTCTAGATACATCTCTATCTCGACTCCGCACATTTAAACCAACCCTTTAGGGCACCTTGAGAGTTGAGAGACTATGTGTACTGACTGTTGAAGGCTTTCTGTGCATCATATTCTTCAAAAGCCGCATCAACAGACCATCCGTTAAATTCTCAATATCTCCTCGAATTCAAACTGGCTATCTATCTTCTATTGCCTTTGATCTTTTAAGTACCTGAGTGTCCTGGAGCATCACAATTGTATTCAGCATCACGTTGAATGTAAATTCTTCTTTAGGAATATTATTATTTTTTTGTTTTCTTTTCGATCAGCTGCAAAATCGATCTGCCTTTGACCAAACTTTTTTAATATACGCTCATTGGAAACTTTAAGCTTTGCTTTTTAGTGCTTTCCTTTTTTACTATAAATTCAAAAATAATAAAAAAAAAAAATCTTTACCGAAAGGTGTGGCAATTATTCAAAGAAGGAAGGTACAATTATTTCATAAGTTTTTCCAAAAGGCAAACGAAAGTTTTTAAGAAAGTATTGCTTGAAAGAAAGTTAACAATAAAAAGATCAATCGATTTGAAAATCTGAAATTGTACATACATACATAGAAACTCATTGTTTCTTTTCTAAAGTGGCAACTCTACATAAAATAAAATCAATATAAATATTTTTCTTTGATAGAACACAGAAGAATTGTTTCATGCCAATAATAAACATTCCAAAGGACTTTGTTTCGTTTTGTGGTCAATGTAATTACATTCCTTAAACTGTTGCTTGGTGATGTTTGTCTTATTTGTTTTTGTTTTTGTTTTTTTTATCTTTTTCAAAGTAATCGTTGAATTTTATTTACATCAATAAGGACCAAGGTTGTATACTTGATCCAATATATTTTGTCCAATAAACGATTGATTGAACATTTTCCATCAAGTTGAAAGAACCCATAAATACCACACGATTGGGTATAATGTCCTCTGGTTGTCGGTCTGACGTCTGAGTGTTTTATTCAACAGAATATAAAATATCCTCTCCTCACTCACCAGTCACTAAGGATAGTTGGATATTCAAAAAAAAAAAGTAAACCAAATATTCTTGTGCTGTGCTGGCTGATGCTGCTGGGTCCTGTGTAGCTGTGTGGCAGGGCAGGAACCTCCCTCGATGCGCATAATTTTATTCTCAATGGAGTCATAAGAATACGAAAAACATGTTTCTATTTTTGCAACGGAGACGTTTTTGTGGAAAAGTTTTGGTAATATTAACGCGTATGTAGGTGCAGATGGAAAAAGTCGTTGTTCATATTTGTATGTTGAGGGAGGATTTTTGCATTTTGCAGTAAATATCACGAGAGTATGAAAAAATTCCAAAGAGTTTTTTTTAGTTTATTTTCATCATTTCTGTCGCGGCCTTTCAATATGTTTCTGGTGAATAAACTCGTCATAGGAAAGCTTAAAACAATGAAGTGGGATTTTTTGGAGTAAAGCTAAGTTAAATTGTACTACGTAATGTTATTTTTTTTTTTCGATTTTCTATATTAGGTAGGCACTTACATTAAGAAATATATGAGACATTAAGTTGGTCGTTGCATTGAATTTTTGAAAATTCGCGTGAATTTTGAATTTTCACACCCCAAATTGATCTTCTCTTGGGCAAAGCGTAGCGGGAAAAAATTTTGCTCGAGAGAAGATTAATGTGGGGTGTGAACAAAATTCACGCGAATTTAGAGAGAAGATCAATTTGGGATATGAAAAAAATTCGCGCGAATTCTTTTCGTTATTTAAGTCACTTTTTACTCAATTTTTGATTAAAAATGTTGACAGAAATGGATAATGTAAAAAAAAAGTAATTCTGCGAACGGAAAAATATCGTGACGCACTTTGACTTTTGGCTGAAATTGGTGATATCCAACGATTATAAATTGATTAAGTGCTTTCCAGAAGCGTTCTTATAGCCCAAAAATCCAGTACCTAAAAGATTTCCATAGACTATTTATGCCTCTGGGGCATTTACGACCACTGTATCCATTTTCTATGAAAGAATTCAGATTCAAGCTATACCTATGATAAAAAACTAAATACAAACGGAAAAGTGTTGCTGAAAAAAAGGTTAAGGCCCATCGCCCATTAGGCAACTTTTGTTGTTGCTCAGAGTTGCTTGCCATCGCTCACTAGGTAATTTCCGAGCAACTATTGGGTTCAGTATTTTTAATTGAAATGTTAAATTAAACTTGTATTTTGGATCAGTGACGATACAAAATTCGTTCAGTGTCAAAGTAAAACTTGTTTTTCAGGTTAAAAGCCTCTCATTTGGCAAACATTTTGGAAAATTCCCAAAAGTAGCTGGAAGTTGCTCGAAAATCGCCTAGTGGGCGAGGGTAAGCAACAAAAAGTTGCCGGGAAAAAAGTTCCGTGAGCAACTCCGAGCAACAAAAAGTTGCCTAGTGTGCGCTCTTTCATATAAGCTAAGGTAATTGGATTGGGAGCAACAAAAGTTGCTGGGGCTAGCAACAAAAAGTTGCCTAGTGGGCGATGGGCCTAAGGAAGAAGAAATGAAGGCACATAAAATGGCTTTGAATTTTTCATTAGCGTATTATATTAAATAAAACTAAACAACTTGCCAAAAGCTTATGGGACCGGGACAAGTTGATTTTTCATTTCACAATGCTACAATGCTAGGAATTTCATTTATGAGTTCGCTGTGATTTTCTTTTATTTTTCGATGACTTCTTCCATCCTTCGTTAAATTAAATAAAATTCAAAAAGAATTTTTTTTCTTTGTATTCATCAACTCCAATGAACATAAATTGCAACACTAAGACCATCATCAACAGAGGATAAAGGGGGATTGTTTTGGGTTATAAATAACAGGTGCTTCATTAGAATTCCAACACTATGGAGAGCCCAGAGTCGAGTACAAAGCTATAGTTAGAACTCTTGGCATTTTATAAAGGATTTTCTTGATTTCCTTGATTACCAGTTGGGCTGTTGTTGGATCTGCTGATGGCGCTGGCTGTTTTTTTTTTTTTTTTTTTGAATTTTGCATTTTTCATTTTTGCTCATCCGTGGAATGTGAAGGATATTTCATGCTGATTTCCAACAAAATGAAATTCATTTCAAACTGTTCTGCAATTTCTAAGTAGGCAAAGGTATAGCGTATAGGTATACCGATTTCAGTGCAGAAATACATTTTCTTCCACCTAAAAGAACTTGTCACTAATATCTCAAAGCAACAGTATGTAGTTGTAGAGCAGTTGAATAAATGAGAACTTTCTTCTGGCAAAGAAGATAGACAGTTTTTATATAAAAAGAGAATAAAATGAAAAGAAAATCCTTTACTCTGGGTCTTAAGAGGTATCTCACCTACTTTTTCCCTTGTTTTGTATTTAGTGTTTTTTTTTTTTTTTTTTTTTTTAATTTCCAAAGGCACTCAGTCAGGACATGTACTGTAACTGGAGTAAGACAGGAGGTGCTTTCACTTCTGAACACTCGATTTGTTTGGCCTTTTTGTTCGTCAGTTAGTTGAAAGATGCGTTCTGCCTTTCTTCACACACAGACAGGTTGAAATAAATACAAAATTCTTGAACAAAAATATGTCAGTGGCTACACAAGGACACTTGATATACATACGATGCGTGTAAATTGTGAAAAATCCTTTTTATTTTCTATATATGTAGTACTGTGATGCATGCCGCCAGCATCAGCAGTTTCCTAACAATTGTTCGTTTATACAATTTTATATATAGCTAGGTACATAACTTTTACACACACACGATATTATGTGGCACCTTTTGTTTGTGTTCTGGCTGTTTGCAAAAGTGGCACTGGCACAGTTCAAAATTTTTACACCCCACCAACCAAAACGAAAAAAAATGGTATTGTTCGGAAAGTTTAGAGAGAAACTAGATGAATGGCACTTGGTAAGCACACATGCTAACAATTTAAAAGACAATTCAAAAGGAGTACTACCTATACTTTTTTTTATTTTGTTTTGTAAGTTTTCAAGGACGTATTGCATCCCCGTTCTTGGACAGACTTCACTTAGAAGGAGTGTTGATAAATTGTCCTTTGTGTGTGTTCCTATATAATTACTCTGGCTTAGCGTTCAAAATCTGAGGATTATCCAGAAGGTGTTAAAAAGAAAAATAAAAGAAAAAGGGAGTGCTTTTGACGGGCATGTCCTTTTCAATTTAACCCAACAAAATGGCAATAAACGTGTCGTGACCAAAGTTCATAACTTATAGAATAATTTCAAACACTCTCCAGACGGTAAGTTGATGACTTATTTTTCACTATTTTCCCGTACTCTGTTTTGATATGAGGACAGGTAAAGGGTGATATTAAGGAATTTGTAAGGATTGCTTTTTTGACGATTAACTATTTTCACGCAAATGGCGTGAGGATGTGCCATAATTATGAAGAAATAAGAAAAGAATATAGTCTCTATTTATAAGGGCTTAAACATTTTCGTGAATGGTGTTGTTGTCGGAAGAGTTAAGCTTCATTTAATAATTGAAAACAAGAGAGTAAGCAATACATCAGATAGCTCCTTGAAATATGAGTTTCTAATAATTACTATTAAATATTATTTTGTAGATTTTTATTAGGTGGTAGCTACGTTAGTGTACACAGTGATTGAATGAGTTTGGATGATATTCTTTTTAAATAAAGAAAACCGCCATTTTAGTTTTTTATATGAACTTTGACAGAACGTAGGACTGAAATTTACAGAAATGCACAGAAGATCATAGACGTTCAAAGTAAAGGAACAAGGCTAATTATTATTCATAAAAAGGCCTCCCGTCAAGGGCGTACGCAGGATTTGAGGGGGGTGGGGGTAAAGTCACATTTCATTTTATTTTTAAACAAGACTACGGTCGGTACAAATTATAATAATTGGTGAAAAAAAAACTAAAGGATATTTTTAGGTATTTTCTTTAAAAAAAAAATCTTATTTGGCTTAGGCTTAGCGCTTAGATCTATTTTCTATTTTCTAATTTTTGTTTTCTGTTTTTTTCTTTATGTACTCTCCATTTTATGACTCCATTCAGTTTTGAAAGTAAACAAGGGCTTTCTTTATTGAGATTTAAAAAACTTAATTACATGACTTCGTGCAACCAGCAATCTAAAGCGACACATTACCTACCTGCTAGTAATAAAAACATTATTTCTATTAAAAAAAACATAATATAATTTTTAAAATTGTAGAACACTGTTTTTTACAAAATTCTGCAAATAATAAAAAAAAAAACTTAAAATTTTTTTACATTTTTCAAATTTTTTTTTTTTAACTATTCGACAGAATTTTGTTAAAAAGAATTTTGAAAAGCAGAAATTTGAAAGCAAAATTTTGAGAAGTAGAATTTTGATAAAAGAATTCCGACCCAGACGATATAATATTCAGTGTTAGTCCGTTATTTCCCAAAATCACTTTTTGTTTGGATCAGACACCCCCTGTATAAAAAGTTTATACTCTGCAGTAAATTTATGGACCAACAAAAAGAACTTGGCCGAGCTCATTAACCCGTGCCTTTAAAGCCAGTCTTCCCATACAAATTTTTACGGAACTTATGAACTTTTTGCAATTTTTTTTTCTCCCGTATAATTGCAGATTTTCTTGTTGATTTTTATTAGATATATGATCCATTTAAAAACATCATTTAAACTTTATGGAAAAAAATAATCTATAGAAAATATTTTCAAAATTATTTCTTTTTGTATGTAAGAGACACAGGTTAATGATAGAATTTGTTTGTAAATACCCCCGAGTTCGTAAAAGTAAACATGCTCAATCACTGCTAAAAACAATTGCAAAAAAATGGTAGTAGTAATGTACATTTTGGGCAAAAATTGATTTAAATACTGAGAGCAAACATCAGCGCTTCTAAAACAGTGAACACAATTTGAAACAGACTTAATTTGCCTGCAGAAATGCGACTTGAATGTGGCAGTGTTGCCGAAGTTTTATTTTTGATTTGGGGGTATCTGGGGGGTATGGTTTGGGAAATAACGGACACCCTAGTGTATATAAAAGTAGCTAGTTTATACAGAAATCTACCTAAAAAATTTGATTCTTTGTTAATTTTGAAGAAAAATTTTAACATCGAAGATAGTTTTTTTTAAAATTAATATGGTGCATTACTCAACTAAAAAATGTAGAAAAGTAATATTTATTAGGGGGACCACCCCCCGCTTCCCCTTCCGTATTCCATTTGCCTCCTGTAAAGGTTTCACAGCTCTACCCACATCGCTCTTCGTTTATCGCAGCTACAACTACAATATAATTGCATCATAACAAACTGGCATCTTTATGTGATCGAATGAATCTTCTTGTCATGAAAAAATGCATTTCACCTTGGAAATTGAAATTCGGCAGTAAATTGTAGGTGCACTCCATTCCTGCAGACACGCACACATGAATGGTTAAGTGCTGTAAGTCCTTAGGCCCTGTTTCCTGACAAACTGTGACTGCAATAATTTATTTAGCTTTACGTAAATTTTCAAATTAAATTTAATATCAGGAAAAGCAAATTTCTAAAAAATAAATTAATTAGTGAAATCTGTTTTTTTCAACAACGACTCCCTCGGGTGAACAAAAAAATATTGTCAGCACAACTGTTCGCGGGTGGAAGGTTTCACTTAATAGGTGCAATTAAAATATCTAAAAAATAACATTTATTTTTACATGTATTTTTTTTTCAATCCAGCTACGGAGAATATTGATTGAGTGGGCTCTTGAAAAATAACATTTTAAAATGTACATACCTAATATACTCAAAGACCTTGCTTCACCCAGATTGTATTATAATTTAATAAAATTTCGACAGACAAACGTGACATGTGCAAGCGAAAGATTTAGGTTTATGTTAAAAAGAAAATAATTCGCAAATCCATAACCTTCATCCATAACCTTCATGGTAAAAATTCAATCAGAATTATTTATTTAGTATTCACAACCATCCACATTTCTATAAACCAACAATTTTATCTCGTAAAAACGTAAAATTAAAATCACACGACAAACCAGATGAAATTTTCTTAAAAAGAAAAACCAAAGGTTTGAGATTCAAAATGTTGAAAGGTGTTTTTTTGTATTAATTTTCAAAGCGCAGTTTCTTCCTACACTAAAGCTTTCATCATAATATTTGATTTTTTTAAAATGATTGTAGGTGTTTTTTTAAATTATGTTGATGTTCCCTATTTTTATGAAGATACGAATTTTATCGTTGGTAATTTTCTTTGATGTCGAACTGTGTTTTTTGTTTTCTTTATTTCTTGTATAAATTTATGTTTATTTTAATTTTGAATGTAATCATAATGAATCAAGAAACCAATTGCTGTATCCACGAATTTTGATTATAGTCTAAGAGCCAGTAGCAAATTTTGGGAGTGGAGGTATAACCAAAATGTATGTGCAAGTATGTGTAGGTATACAGATTATTATATCAAATTCAACCGTCTGGCAGGTTTTTTTTTTTCAGCTGGGGTTGGGGAAAAGTAAAATTTCTGAAAAAAAAAAAAATTATCATACCAAGTTCAAAATTTAAAACTTTAACTGTAATGAATCTTAATTATAAAAAATTGCAACGTCTATACGGAAATTTACACTACCTTACCATCTAAGCCATTAAATTTTGATTCTTTGTTTTTGTATTAGGTATAGGCGCCAGTTATAGCTATCATTATGGAATGCATCATTGAAAATTTTTAATTTAAGATTTAGGACATTTAAAAAGCGAAATAAGTAATTATTTTGATGCCAATGTGAAGCTGACAACTCAGTTATTATTTACTGGCAAAAAACAATTTCTTTTGGGCCCAACCTTCAACGTAAATTAAATTTCATTATTTCAGGGATTGCACTACCTTATCAATGATCATTGAAATATTTTAAAGTCATTTCATGAGAAAGGCTGGACCGAAATGAAAATTTTCTTGGACCAGATATTAATGAAGCCATAAGCTTTATTTTGGCATCAAAATAATCAAAGATTTTGACTTCTAAACGTCTAAAAATGAATCATTAAAATTTTTAATGATGAATTTCAATGATAGCTAAAACTGGCGCCATACTCGTTAAAACATAATCCTAATCCTGATCCAGATCCGTCGATAATAGATCATAAAAAACTGCTATTATATTTCAAAACTACGCACCTTCCTCTTGCGGAATCGCAAAATTTGATGTGTGCACGGGCTCTGGGATCCTAGCACCTATAATATATGGAATATTCGCAAAAAACAGTATGCAATCTAAAAAATTAGTATTTGGTCATAAAAGGTAGGGTAGTTTCAGTATTTGGTCAGGTATACGATTTTTGTATTAATTTTTAAAGATTTTTTCATGGTTTAAGATGTTTTGCACCTCTGTTTGGTCTATTTTCGGTGTACAGTGTCCGTTTTATTTTTTAATAAATAAGTGAATCAATTGAAAAACTGCGGTAAGCGTAATAACTGATGGGCAGAGTACACGTGATCTTACGTTGAAAGCTTTGAAATGGATTTTCCTATTAACAAAGTTTGCCTTACGCTGAGAGTTTTGGTTCTCACTTCCATATGCTTTCGGAATTATACATGTTCTTCTGCTCCTAATTTTCGCAACCATTTTACGATTCCAAATGAAGCAGGATCTCGCCTAACCAGACAGTTCGCCTAACCGGACAAAAATTAGGAGACCATGAGTGTCCACTTAATGCAGCTTTTACTGTATATCCTTTTTTTTTTTCAAAAGTCACTCAAACAAATTGTATAAAAAGAAACATTTTATGTGGCATTTTTTTAATTCATTTCTTTCGGAGCTTGCATAATTTTGTTTTTTTATTTTTATATTCCCTTCACGATAGGTTTTCTTAAAGTATACAATTCCCAAGTTCAGTTGATCGCAAGCAAGTTTTTTTTTTTTTTTTTCATGTTCTATGTAAAACAATCCACTTGCCATTCACACACCTTGCTCTTTCCACGAATTTTCATATACAAATAAAGATATTTGGTTTTATTTATTTTTCATTTTAAAATGATTTCGCAGTATAAAATAAAATAAGACCTTTATTACACATTCCTGTTTTGTTGTTAGCGGGCAATAAAAGATTCCCTGAAAGACTTTTATTACTTGACTCGCATATTGAAATGATTTGAAGATTGTTTTTTTTTGTTTCGTATGCAAATTCATGAAAAGGGAAATCGGCAACATGACCCAGACATTGTATACATTTCATAACCGAGTAAGTCGATAAAAAGGTATACACTCGGGGTGATTTGATTGAAAACTAATCTATTTTTGTCATTTAGTACGCTTAATTTTCAGTCCTTCTGTTCTCTCCAAAAACCATATCTATATTTTAACAAATATTCATTCATTTCGATATTTAATTTTTGCAAAGTAATGCTCAAGAATTAATGTGCCGAACATTAATTTCGCTCGCAAAATTTTTATGTCTATCAACTCAACAGGATACTTTTTCCAATGCAATTGTTGAAAACTACTTATTTGCTAATTAGTTACGCAAACAAAATTTGAATGACTTTTTTCGTTCTTGAATAAATAAGCATAACTTCATCATATTAGGACACCCATTTTTTCGCTAACCAAAACAGCGATTCATTTTGTTTGCGTAACAATAATAAGCAAATATATAGTTTTCAATATATATCCATCCACTCCCAGACCGAGAGGTTTAAACAGAATTTTAAAGAAGAAAATTCGTGCTTCTAGAAACAAATTATGTTGAAACAGCGAAAAAACGATTTTTTGGCAATAAAAAGGGAATATTTTAAAAACGTGTCGTGATAGAATATTTTTGACTTCAGATTCGAGTTCAGCACACCGAAAACCTTTGAAAAAGTTTTGTTTTTATAACAAAAAACACATTTAATTTTGTCTACCAGTGTAATTAGCAGCTAACTAGCAATTTATTTACTTTTTAATCTGCATAGGACTTAGTGACCCGCTAAGTTAAATTTAAATTTTTGCAGATTGTAAAAAAAAAAAAAAAACTCTTTTTTAGATGGAGCAGTGTACCTGCGTAAAATGCTTAGCTTAATTTGAGCGTGTCTAAATTTTGAAGAAAATTTTGTAGGGAAGCTTTGTTGCGTCTGCGTGGCGAACCTATTTACTATAGGCCTTAAGTGAAACTTCATTAAGCACATTGAGAGAAAAAAAATCAATGTCGAAATATAGCCAGCGTCATTGGACACTGACCAGTCGTAGAACATGCGGTGAGGCTGGGCAATGGGCATCCCTAAAAAAGGCTCTGAGGATGGGGACTCGCAGGAAAAAGAAAACTGTCTCTGGCCAGAATGAGAGCACAATCATTTGGAAAGGCTTTTTTTTTGACGACCTCCAATGAACTCTCCGAACTGGAAATAAAAGACTTGATCACTTCCCGCAACGCAACGAATTGGCTTCAATGCGTGAACTTTGTGGCCCCTGCATTAAATCTTCCCACAGACTCCCTAGTCCTCAGACAAGTTGACAATAGATTTCTGTATTTGCCC
Organism: Epistrophella euchroma; assembly: GCA_947049315.1. Lineage (NCBI taxonomy): Eukaryota > Metazoa > Arthropoda > Insecta > Diptera > Syrphidae > Epistrophella > Epistrophella euchroma. The sequence continues at coordinate 14,672,690 of OX346247.1, read as the reverse complement.
AGTTTTACATTTTGACCCGGAAATTCCTCTAATTAAATCACTTTTAATTCCAAATCACACGATTTATGGTATCGAAACGGCGCGCTTCAGAAATTATTGAATCACCGAGCTATGGGTTGCTTTAGGTGACCATTTTGAAAATAGTTTTTTTTTTTTTTTTTTTTTTTTAAATAAAAAAAATAAAATAAATGGCGCAAAATTTTAAACAGCCTAATATTAATGTATTAGCATGATACAACTTAAAAATTTTCTAACTTTAAAGCTCTTTACTAAAATGTTTTTAATTTTAAAAATTTTTTAACTAGTATCATACTAAATTTATTTTCTTCATAAATTCCAGCTGAACACGCCTAAAACTGTGACAGTTCTTACCATTTTCACATTTGTAATTGTCAAAGAGACATTTGGAGTTAGTATGATACTAAAAAGATGAAAAAGGCATTTGGCGATTTTAACTTTAGTAAAATGTTAAAAACATAATACGATGCTAACTCGCTTAAAATTTTTAAAATCCTGTTTTTTTAGTGCTTTTGAATTTTTAACATATTTTCAATAAAGTGAGTTCGTATGCGATCTAGACTGCATCCGGTGATTTCCAGTTTGTGTGCTTCAATAAACTCACGTAGCTTACGCTTACGCTACCTATGTGTTGTCTATTAAAACAAACGTGAGCTTCAAATAAGCACAAGCAAGCGCATTACGTGTCTCGTGTCGATGACCAGATACTTCGTATGAAAAATCCCTTACTATACCTAAAATTAGAATGCTAAAAAAAGTTTTACTTCTGTCACGTGTATATAATGAGTTGCACGAGCTCTTTTTTTTAACAAACGATTTTAATCAAGCTACGTAGAGTGTATAATATTCATCAAGGATAATCCAGGACATTTTTTTTTTTTGATTTTTTACTTTCAAGGTCATGAATAAGATATACGACACGAGTCAGCTTTACTTTTGTGGGCAAAAGTGATTGCTATTTGCAAAGGCGTTGGCTGGTTTATACTTATACAAAAAATGACTATGCTTTTCCATACCAACACTGTTAATTCCCCATGGTTGGTGATGAGGAAGATGTATTTCTTTTTGACAATTTTTCAAAATGAATTCGTATTAAAAGTAAAATTTTCGACTAAGCATCCAAGATGTAGGCAAGAGCAGAGCGGGTACCCACACCCACACTCTTAACCGCAAGCTGCTTTTAATTTTTTTTCTTTTTTTTGTTTTTGAATTTTTCTTCTTCTCATTGTTTTTATTTTTTTTGCTTTTGTTAACGTCGTCGCTCGGTATCGTCGGTCGGCTGGTTGGAGCGAGGATTTATTTAACATCCTGATTTTGAGGGCTGTTATGTCATGTTGCGCCAGGTATTTAGCATAAGTTATTTTTTGTTTTTGTTCAGTTTTGGGAAAGAAGGACTTTTGGGGAGTACATTTCATTTAAGTGTGTTTGTATAACTCTGATGATGTTGGATGTTGGATGGAATTTTTTATTTAAGCTGCCTCCTCCAACTTTTCCAATGTTGTTGAATAAAAAATAAATGAAATGGTTGGTAGGGTAGGCACATATCCCTTGTGAGTGTAGTACAGTGAGAGTTGATCCAAAAGAGTAGAAAAACAAAAGTTTTTTTTTGTTTTTTTATATTTATCTATACATACCCTACTTTGAGTTAAGCCGCAATTTCCGTTTTTTTTTTGTATGTTTTGGTCATTGGAGAGTCATGAAAGTAAAGGTGCATTGGCCATGATGATGTAATCCTTGTTGATGTGATGTCCCTTTCGCTGTTGGAGCTTGAACATTGGATGCATGTTCTTTTATGTATACCTACTTTTTGCTTGTTTGTAATTTTTTACTTAGTATTCTCCCAAAGGTGAGAAGCTGACTTAGTGTAGCCTTAAGACCTCGAATGAATTATAAAAAATTCAGCCACTATGATGGAGATGTCTGTTTGGAGAAGGTATGTATAGTTGCCTGCTTGAGTATTCCACAAATAGGCAAGTCCTTGATGGACGATTTTATTTTATATGTTTGTTTGTTTGTTTACATACATACATATATCTTGATATAGAAAGCAACGTTGATAGCGGCAATTAGATTTAAAAGAGACTTTTAAAATAATTATCACTGCTCTTGATGCTTATTTTTAAACAAGAGCTTCTCGAAGAATGGTACATTGAATTTTTCATTTACTGAACGACAGAGCAAATTTCTCTCTTTCGTTCAAGTCTACCAAGGTGAAAGCCCTCGAGTAACAAACAAAAAATTTAAATATTAAGGAAGAAAATTAAATAAATTGTTTCAGTTTTTTTTTATTTTCTTAATAAATTTTTTAAGATAAAATACAAATTATAAATGCGAGTACCTATAAAAATTTATACAATTTGTTACCACTTTTTAAATTGAAATATTAACAATATACCTATTTTCAATATTTGTAGGAAATCTTATAAATAGCAAATTTGAACATCGATTTTTATTTCAATTTTTATTAAAATAAATTTTTTTAGGATAATATTGTTTTCAACTTTAGTCTAAGTTCCAAGTCACAGGATTAAGGGGGATGGAGGGTTAAGGCCAAGCACCTTTCAGGACTTCACTTTTTGCCTCATTAGAGAAGAATAAAAAACAGCTTAACTTATTTGAAAAATAAAACTTCTAATGTTCCTGTTCTGTTCTAATCAACATCAAGGTGTGAGAAAATCTAGCAACTGAATAAGGCAATGGTTATGTTTTTAATAATAAAATTTCAATAAAGTGCACTAACAAAAATCCAAGAAAATTGGTTAAAAATTCAGTAAATTAAAAAAAAAAGTGAGTATACGCCCAGGTGTACCGCTGTTTTATCGCCATTTTAACGCCATTTTATGCAACATGTATGTTATTTTTTGGCTTGTCATCAGTACAAATATCGTCTGTTCGATTTTACATGAAGTCAACATGATAAAGCTTTTTAAAAAGAAGAAAAACTACCTGGTGCTGGTGCCTTTTTAGCAACAACAGTTCGGCAGTCCTTAAAATGGGTCATTGTTGGCAATAGATGTAGCTTAGTTAATGTTGTTAAACTGTTCTTCTCACAGCCGAATGAAATACCATAAAGATTAAGTGATCAACATGAAATTAGAGAAAAGAAACCCTTAATCGACACTTATGCTTTACTGTACATTTCTGGCGTGTAATTAATGTTTTTGATCTTGGTCTGTGAGTCTATTTAGGAATTTTATGTCTTGTGCATCTTGTGTTTTTCCTACAAGGTCGATGATTGTGTTAAATAACATATCTTTAGTATAATTGCGGACAGTTGGCGAAAGTTATTCGATATGGATGCAAATTCTGCATTATCTAATGTCAGATGTCAATGATTGTCGTCTTCCAGCAATTGCAACTCGCGACATGCTTATTGACATGAAATTATATAACATACAGTATATATAAAGTATATATATAATATATTAGCAAAAATTCGAGAGATGTTGGTTCTGAAATAGTCAATGATGAGCCCAAGTGTCGTGCCTTGGAGTCATGTACCTGAAACACATTGGACTAAAGGTTACTAAAATCTTTAAATTAAATTTTTCTATATAATAAGTCCACTCAAACAAAAACGAAACTAATCCTTTTATTTTTGTTTTTCTTCTTCTTAAAACAATCATCAACAACAAATCCAAAAAAAATTTCCTGTTGTTTTGGATGCACTGTGCAAAGTCTTTTTAAATGTCTTGGCTTTAAGTAAGCCTTTATAAAATATTGAGAGGGTGTAGTTAAATTTAAATTTGTTCTTGTATGTATTTTTGGATGAGAAATCTACAAAAAAAAGTACAGACAACAAAACAGCAGCGGGTCAAACACTATTGTATTTATCAAACTGGAACCAACCATACACATTCAAATCAAATCGGTTAGGTGGTTTCGGAGAAACGCATATACGAACACAGTGACAAGTTTGATTTAAGAAGATAACCTTCCCGTAGAGTTTTTTCTTGTAAAAATCAAATTTGTTATTGGCATTGGTTTGTTTCAATATATTAAACCCATTTTTCAAAATGGCGGTCGCTTCGTTCTTTTGAATACTCAGGCACGAATTTAATTTTAATTTTTTGAATTCGATAGAAGTGGTACTTGAGTGACCAATACAGGAACTAAATGTTCGATATCTCAGTGCACTGAAATGATTGGCACTTTAGTTGATCACTTAAGTACCTACCACTTATTTAGAAAACTGGAAAATTTATGTGCCACTTTCTCCGGTAAATACGTTTGGTGAAACTGGACCATATAACGTAGCGTAATGTGCATCAACTAAGCAGATCACTTTTTCGATTGCAGATAAAAAAGTATTAAAAATAGCTAGCTGCTACTTAATTGCTAATTAATTACGCAAAAAAAAAATTAATTGCTCTGTTGGTTTGCGAGAAAATGGGTATCCTGCTTAGTTGACGTGAACTTAGCAGGTCAACTTTCACAAAACTATGGATAAACGGTCCGTGAGTAGATATATATTGAGAACTACTTAATTGCTAATTAGATACGCAACAAAAAATTAATTTCTCTGTTGGTTTGCGAGAAAACGGGTGTCCTGCTAATTTGACGTCAACTTAGCAGGTGAACTTTCTCAAAAATACAGATAAACGGTCCAGAAGTTGGCGTTAACTTATAGCAGGACACCCAATTAATCGCAAACCAACAGATCAAAGGGATTTGGAAATATTATATTCTTTTTCTATTTTAAACTAGTATCAGTTTCGTAACTCACAGATAAAATTTTCCAAATATAATTGGCGTACGGTGGTGATAATGGTGGAGGTGTTTTATCATACTTTCCAAAATAAACTGATTAAATAAACTCATCCTCACGAATGCTAATTTCAACATAATTAAATAAATTCATGTAAAAATTAAAACAAAAAAAAAAAAAACATTGAAATAAATTGAATTTAAAATCAACACAAAACTAAAATTAAATAAATAAATAATAATAAAGGTCTTCGTGGCCAGCAATATAACGACAAAGAAAAAAAAAAAAAAAACAACAACAACATCATTATATCGTTGAACTAATAATAATAATTTTATTTTAGCCAACAAAATGTGTTTTATTTTTATGTTCGAAATTGTACTTGCTCACGAACCGAATAACCGCAATAACAAATTAAATTCCAATACATAGGCTAACCAGTAGCAGTTTGGTCACACTACAAATACACACACGCACATCATGTTATATACACGATAAACACGAAACGAACACCCATCACTCTGGCCCTCACATCAGCCACCAAACCATTGGCATTCGTTTTGGATTATAATATGCAATGCGTCCAATTAAGTAATAATAGTTAATTTTTTTTATTTAGGTTGTTTTTGTTCGGCCGACCATCAGGACCTTCAAAGCTTGTTAGCAAACACACAAAGTTACAGGCAGACAGAACAATGAATTAAATTTGCACAAGGATAATTGTTTTTGTGTATAACTAGCTCCCAATACGCCCGAGTAGGTGATGTATTCAACACTATTGAAAATAGGGTATAGTTGTGGGTAAATAAGTACACAATAATAATAATAATATTTAAGGATCGATTCTATAGTCAAATCAAATTAGGTTGAGAGTACAATTTCATAATAATCTTTTCGATTCGATTACACTATTTCACACAAAATAATTGCAGAAATATTTTATTGTATTTTACTTTGTTCTCTTTATTTTATTATTTACTTTATTTTAGGGTTTTGAAATTGAATAGTAAGTAATTGCAGTTAGTGGGAACACTGAATTAATTTAATTCAAATTTTACATTCGTTTCAATCAATTTTTTCATGTAGTCATTCAAAAATTGTGTTTCTCTGTTGAAAGGGTATAAATGGAGGTAATCTAATTTCTTATAATTGCCTGCATCGCAATTTTTTGATTCTGAATTGACGCACTTTGCCAAATGATTTCTTCTATACTCAAGGGTGCGGGCGTAGGAAATTTCTAGGACGTTCATTGAAAAGCTGAAACTTTTTTACTATATGAGTTATGAACTCCATTTCCAATCACCCATGAGTGAAACGCCCATAAAAGTTTGAGTTTATTATCAAGACAGTGATTCTCTTTTATGCGATGATTTTAAGAGCGTAAGAGTAAATTCACTTTTAACTCATAATCTAATCTAAATCAGCTGTAACAAGATTTTTATTTGGTAATTTTCTGATAAAATATAACATCTGATGTCGATGTCAAGTTTCAAAGGGTGTGGGGCACACCCAGTCAGAGATTTTTTTTTGTTTTTAATTTTTTCTTTCACTATTATATAAAGACGAAACAAGTATTTAGTTTGTCCGCGATAATCTCAGAAAGTATTAAACTGATTTACTTGAAACAAATTTTATAATTTTCCTTATTCTTTTAGAAATGTAATTGGATATTTTTTGTTTGTTATATATGCTTTTTTAAATTAGACTATTAACTTTTACAAAAATTTCGTTCATTTTTTTTCCTTAATATTATTAGAAAAATTTAATTTTTTGTAGAAAGTCAATAGTTTTATGCAAATTTTAAGCCCTAAATCATTTCTTAACTGTACCTACAAGCTGAGAAATAAATGTATGTATGTACAAATTATAGACTTATCCACTTTTATTATTTTTGCATCTACGAATTCAATTTAATCGCAATGACTGAGTTGCTGCTTTGTTCCATAATCCATTTCATTATTGTTCCGGTGGTTGTGCATTTTCTTTTGTTTATTTGCTTCTGAATCTCTGTCGAATTAATTGTTCTCTCTTCAACACAATTGTTGAGCGTTTTACTTGCGCCCCTTAAATATGAGGTGGATGTAAGTATAGATGGGAAATTATTGGATTCGTGAAAAATTCAAGCGCGAAAAAACATTCATACATTATAGTGATTGAGAACAAGAAAAACTGGGTGGCATTAGTTCAAGATGGAGGTAGAGAAAAAAAAATATGATAATGAGAAGAGGGGTCATTTCGCTGTTTTTGTATTTACTCTTCCTACAATTTCCTTCATTTGCTTAGCTTGCTAACTCCACTCATTGCTTGATTTTTTTATAACAATTGTTCACAGTAGTTACATAAGTACAGATATTGTTATTTTCTTCTTTTGCGTAGTACTTAGGAATTTTAGAGTAATTCATGGATTTGTAAAACAAAAATGAACGAATAATAACATTTGAATCATTACTAAGAGAAAACGAAATAAGGCTGCTAAGATTCTGTTTGTCTGCTAACCTTAAACACAATTGAAATTAAAAAAAAAAAGACAAAAAGCTTTCCATTTTTAAGAATATCGCATTGATCTTTGCTCAAAACGTAAGCATTAATTAAAATTTTTGTCAATAATATGGTTGAAATTGCAATTAGACCTATTGAACACTGTTTTGATACGATATTATTTAGTAAAAGTAATTATATCATAAACCTTGCGAAGCAACGCGAGCGCAGGTCTGCTAGTTTGTTATAAAATTAGGTACATATGTACTTTAGGTACTTAATTATATTTGTTTATAATTTAATAATCTCTCCAATTTGAATCATTTTACATCAACCAAACCAAGCATCAAGAGTCGAAAATTTAATTACTCAGTCAAAACTATCCCAGCTTTAAGATTTAGTTATATGTTATATCTATCGTTTACGGATAAATTATATCGCCTAAATACTGAAATAGTTGTTAGTCTATACCATGATATTATCCTTTATCAAATGTACTTATGCCTATCGTAGAAATGTCCTCATCAACTAACATAATTAATGTTACCAAATTCAGTCACTGCACATAATTATGTATAGGTTAGGTACTACTACTTGTTGATGATAGACCATATGTATGTATAGACACCAAAATGCATTAATTATTCATATTAAATATTTGTTTATTCCAAAATAAGTAAACGGCTAAACGGGTTCTCCAACGGCCAACTGAGCAAGTAAATATACAAACATTATGACAGCCCAATATAACGGTGAAATGTCCGTGCGTTTACACGCGAGTGGGAAACATGACCAAAACACCGTTACTCTGTTAGTTACATATATATTTAGATTAACATGTGTACAATTTCAGTTGACAATACCAATTGCAATATGTATTAGTGGATGAGTATAGAAGTTGTACAGTAATCGGTCCCATTAATGGCTCAAGCATGCCCCGATGCACTTAACATAGCATTTTGACTTCGCACGACAAAACATCGCCTGGGTTTAATATAGATAGATATTTATCAACATAATATGAAATCCACCACATTATACAAACCATCAGCCATACAGGTCCAGGATCAGAACCATCAGCCATCATCATCAGCCAGATATCAGATAACGTAGTTTGTTCGATTTGTTTGTGTTTCCGGCTAAAAACCTCCCAAATGAACCATATTGACAAAACAAATACTTAGAATCCGTTTCGAACGACCATGATTTTCATTCTCCCTAAAACCGATATTAAGGTGTAATCGAAAAATAATCAAGCCATGACAATACTTACCTGATAATTGCTTAACGGTAATTTCCTTCTTTGCTTCGTGTTGAAATGTGATCCGTTGGAATTGGCCCGCCCTGCCTTTATAGCTTTATCTATATAGAGTGCTGTGAGAAAAGGGGGCTTGTGTTGTTTCGTTAGAGCGGGGTGCGAGAGTCAATTGAAGTGCTCTTCTGCTCCGGATAGCTCTTTCGCAACAACGTAAAGCTGTCCTTACGGGAGAAACAATTAGGTGTGGATAAACAACACAGCTATAATATACTCATGTAATATAACGATAAAGTGTTGACTTTGAACGAAGAAAGTGTTGTTGTACGGATACTAATTGTATTTGCTTAAGCTTCAAGCTTATTTTTCTTCTAGGTATAGATATGTAGGTACAGTTTTCAATATCAATTCACTCTTTGTAAGGGATAGAAGAATGGGTAGAGGGGTAACGGTATTTGAAGAAGGCAAACGATTACGGGATAATGACGGTGATTTCACTTCAATATACATACATAACAGAAGTATAATGTTACATTTAATGATTGAGGTATTTATTTTCTTTTTCGTGATTTATGTTCAAGCATTGATTTCCTTTTTTTTCAATCGGATCTATTTACGTACAGTTATATTAGTATACTATGAATATTGAAAATTCCATGTGAATAGGTAGGAACGGCCATTTTGAATTCTGGGTTTTTAGGTTGATGATGATAAAATGGAAGTTTTTGCATTGCAACAGTTGGAAAATTAAACGTTCATAAGTTCAAGAAGAACGTTATTTTTCGCCAGACTTTTTTCTTTCGACCAGAAGCTATATCAGAGGGTGAAATGCGTCATTTTGTTATGTGCCTTAAATATTTAGCAAAATAATAAAATTTAGCCCTTTAATTTCTTTGGTAAGTGAAATTCAAATTTTTGTTTTTTAATCCCCCAGAGAACAAAATGTAATTTCTAAATAAAATGCGAAATGTTTCCCCAGCAGCGCTCAAGGCTGACTAAAATAGTAACAGAGTCTCGAAAGACAATGTTTCGAAAGGCAAAGGCTCGATGTTCGAAAATGACAAAGTTTCGAAAAAACTATGTTCCGCAAGACAAAGAAAATATCTTCCTTCCTTCCTTTGTCCTTCGAACCTTATTGCCTTTCGAGACTTTGTCCTTCGAAAGTGTGACGTATTCCCTTTTAAACTGTTGTGTTATAAATAATAAGATAAGTCATTTTGTTTTTTTCATATTCTTCTATTTCGATTTTTAGTCTTGATTCACATTATAGTGCCGATACCGATACAGTTTCGAAACGTTCTCGCTCCGATAGAATCCCTTTCTGTTCACATTGCCGCTCCAATACCGATACCGATTCAAAATTATTTAATTCATTTGTTCTCCTTTCTATTATTTTAAAATACATAGATACATACATATATCTAACTATACCTACATGAATTGTATATTTTTAACTTTTTTTTCCATAGAAACTATATCAATAACGTTCTCGCTCCGATAAAATATTCTTTCCAATGAATCGAAACTGGAGCGAGAGTGTATCGGTATCGGAGCGGTATCGATGGTGTGAATATACTCATTGTTTTATGTGTAAGAATATTTTATCGGAGTAAGAAGGTATCGAGACTGTATCGATATCGGCACTATAATGTGAATCAAGCCTTATTTTCACAATGCAAAGTTCTCGAAGAATCTCGATAAATGCGATATTATGCATTCCGAACGTGAATTTTACGTTTGAACAAGAATCATCCAACATCTAAAAGCCCATCCAACACCGCCTCGCTGAGCCGCTTTGTCGCTGAAAGATGTGGTTCGGTAGCACCGGTATTCAGAACCCAAAATAGCACCGGTATCTGCACCGGTGGCACCGTTGTTTCCGTACCCGCTAGTTACTACTACTAACCGTTTTACCGACATTTTGAGTTAAAGACTTTGAAAACTACTTCTTTTTTCTATAGACAATTTTGAGTACTTGGTTGAAGGTTTTTAACTATTCTTGGCTGACGGATTCCTGCTTTAGAAACTTGATCTATAACACCTGAAAGTTAATTAAAATATAAATTTTTGAGGTACTGAAAGTCAAGTTACTTTTAAATTCTTACTGATTAAAATTTTATTCAAATTACATAATAGAAATTTTCAAGTAATTTTAGGTGAAAAATGAGCTTAACAATGAACTTGAACATGCGAAAAAGTTATGGCAGAAAGGATTATATTGTTTCATTATTATAGTGGCTTGATTTATTTTGTAATTTTTCAACAAAATTGTTTTGAAAACACGTAGGTATGTAAATAATATTGCTTAAAAAAAAAAGTATTCCATTTCAGGACAAAAGTATTTAGTTGTCTCAAAATTCAGTACCCAGGCTCCGTCAGCTAAACCTGGATCCACTAATGACTGTTGACAGGCCTCAAATAATGATAATAATGCTTGTTCTTTAACGGTAGTGAAACAAAGCCAACTTTCAGGATACAACTCAGTAGGTCAAAGCCGATGGATTAATACATTTTGAAAGTAGCTAAAGAGAAGTTCCTGGATAGGTTTTTGGGAAATCGTTTGTTTATGAACCCAGTATAATTAGTTTGTCTTGCACGTTGCTATGTTTCTATTTTTTCTCAGTCCAAACATTAGTAGATATATAGTTAATTAGCATCATCGATTTATTGAATTAAGTACAAGTATATATTTATTAAAACCATGAAGGGTAACATCGTTTTCGTATTTTCAAACGACCAACAAATTAGAATTTAGGTGTCAAAAGAACAGCTGTTTTGGCTGAGAAAGAAAGAAAAAAATGTTCGTCTCAGAAATCTTTTATAACTTTTAAATATGTACATATGCAGGTATAATATGGTTATTCTGCTCTAAAATTAGCTAAATACTCCTCCTACTTACATATTTACTTGCTTTTTCAAAACCATCAATCTAAGTGTTTTTTGTCAACCCAGTATTCAAATATCCTCTTTATGTCAAAAACGTGATCATAAATAAAAGCAAGATAATAAATTATTTCACCAAGTGGCAATAATTAACTCTTCACCAAACAACCTTCATCGGGGGAAATTTAGTGCAACAATATCATATTTTTATTGTCATAACTCATCCACTTTTAACCTTCGAGGTCGAAACACATACATACATATGTATGTAGCACCATTATGATGAGGTCCGTTCGAGGATAAATTTAACTGCAAGTCAGGCGGCATCGGCAGTCAGCTATCCTCTAATTAAATTGGTCGCAAACTAAATTTATATGAACAAGAATCCACTTCAACCCATTTACTAAATTACACACAAAATGCATTCATCAAATAAAGTATCCTCTTTGATATAGTTTCCTATTCGGGCCGCAAGCCACCATCAGCGCCACTATACCACAACTATCAGACCAAATTCACAAGATGATGAGCTGAGCAGGAGGATCAGCGAAGGAGATGAGATGGAGAGCGTGTCCTAGAAATATGAGAAATACCACATTAATTTCCCACAGTACGCCACAAGGATTCACGCTCAAAAAAGCATCCAACTAATATGTGGATGGGGTGTGTGATGTGTGTGTGTGTGTGCAGTGCATGTGGAGTAAAGTGTCTGGGAGGCTCTGATGGGGGAGGAGATGATAATACTCCTCGGGTTCCTTAGGCGACAAAGAAAAGGACGGAAGGTTGGCGACGATATTATGATGGCGATGATAATGATGGTGATATGCCTCTTCTGCTACTTCCAATTTTAACTTTCACAACGATGCGATGCGATGGTTATTCTATATGAGTACGGTGTAAAATATGTCACACATTTGCAATTTGCATGCAAGCATGCACGACTACACATACTTGCATGCTTGGAGAAAATGATTATCCTTGCGGAAATATGTTGCGCAGCGATGTGACCTCCGCATGTAGCTGATACCGCTGAAAAATAAATGGAAAACTAGAAAACTCTTCAAGGACACAAACACAACACACATGAACTAAGGTGATGATGAATATGCGAAAGTGTTTATAATGGCAGAACAGAGTAAGAGCTAGCAAAATGTCAAAATCTATATAATATCATTATTTTATTTTACCCTTCGTCACAAGCATAACAACACAATGTGTGGAAATAAATGAGATTTGATTTGATTGCTGTCTTATGATGCAGCAGAGCAACATTTATAATTTTCACGATTTCATTATTAAATTTTACATAAGCAATTCTTTCGTTTCCCCAATCGTTTATCCCAATCAATGAAAATAATTATTTGAATATAAAAATTTTTTTAATAGAACTCTGTTGTTAAATTTAATTTTTTATCAATTTTTAATTTACTCTGAAGTAGTATACACTTGTCAAAAAAATAAGGGAACAAAAAAAAATTTCACGTTTTTTTTTAAAGTGTTTTTTGAAGAGCTGTATCTCTGTGGAAAGTGATCTTATTGAGATAAAACAAAAAGCATTCTCAAGCTAAATGTTTTATGTGTTGAAAACTTTAGCAAGTGATTTTGTTAAGGTACCGTTATTCTACAATCATAAAAAACAGCACGAGTAAAAAATTTATTTTTTTTTGTATTTTTTTTGGAGAGTGTCATTTTCATTGAAAATTTTTTAGAGCCAGATAAATTTATTTATTCAATAACCGGTTTATTTAAATTTAATTTCGTCTTTTTTCGGCGCTCTAATTTTTTTTTTTCAGAAGAATATCTGACTTTGAATGAAAAAAGAGACTTTTGACCTTGGCTACCAATATCCCAGCAAAGAATGCCGATACGGAAAATTTAAGGGCAGTTTTGAAAATTTAAATCAATTTCCCACAAGATTTAAAAAAAATTTTTTTTTGATAAAGGTAAAAAAAGCGGCTTTTTAAACCTTTTAGTAAATCTTCCACTGCTTTACAAATATTGGCTGCAGGACTTAATTTGGTTAAACATTTTAAAGAACTCTAGACCACCAGTATATCTGCTAAATTTCAAATTGATCTATTGAACCGTTTTCCTGTACCGAATGATCAAAATCATACAAACCATCAACTAAAGGAAAAAATTGTAGGTATGGTTCAAAAACATTGTGAAATAGTCATCAAAATGGAAAAGAAAAGAACAATTTCTTTCCACTTTTTTCACAGTTTTTTTTTTTAATTTTTTGATGAAATTCCCATTTTTTATAAAATATTTTGTTTAAGATTCATTTACACTGGTTAGTTTTTAACTTCTAACTAAAATTGATATTTTGGTTTTCAACGCCATCTATCACAAAAATTTCAAAATTTTGAACATTTTATTTCATGCGTGTAAGTTTAAGCTCATTCAGATGATTTGTTTTTGAGTTTTATCTAATTTTGATAATTTAGTGTCTAGCGCCATCTACCGAACAAAAAAATCAGATGCTGAGTTCTTGCGTTGTTAGATCATAAGCAAACATCTTTTTTTTCATATAGGAATTAAGAACTTGTTAGGGATTTTAAAATTATGTGCCACCTTAAACAAAAAATGTTTTTCAGGGCTATTTCCTCTTGTGATTAAGTGACAAATCTTCCAAAATTATGTATTAAAGAAGCCTTTCACTTTAACCATTCGGATTCGGCAATAAACTGTAGGTCCCCTCCATTCCTGCAGACACGCACATAGGAATGTTTTAGAGTTGTAAGTCACTAGACATTGGTTATTCATGAGCTATTGTGCCACCAAATATAATAATGAACTTAGCTTTCGTAAATTATTATTAAAAAAAAAAAAAAACTATTCAAGGAGGTGGCTTTTATTTTGTAATTTCAAATGATTCATATGCTTAGATAATACGTACCAACAACATATTATATTGATAATATCATAAAAGAAATGCCTTCTTCCAGAGCGTACTCAATTGAAATCAATTTACTGCGACAAAATTAGGTATAATTTAATTGAAATTGAAACAATAACTTCTGTATTAAGAAATTAGTATATTAAATTAGGATTTTCCTTTGGGCTTAAACTTTACCCTGATTAAGATTTTCATTTCCATCTTTTATTCCCTAAGAGAACAACAATTTAGAAAACAGATTAAACTATTAGCTCGAATAATCTTTTCGTAATCCCTGTACATTTCGCCCAACAAGACCAAAAGTAATTTTATCCAACAACGAATGCGGCGGCGGCTAACAAAGGCTATTTTATAAGTGTTTCTTAACTATAATCCGCACACAAAACAGATACAATTCTGCCTTATTTGTGTACTGAATTAAATATTATTTCTTCATCTATACATATGTACATATATTTAAGGACGTACCTACCTACCTATATAAATAAAATAAAATCAAGGACTTAATCCACCAATGTATAATAGTAGTACAACAGCAGTTAACTGATGGCATATATTTGATATAATCCCCAATTTCTATTAAATTAGTATTATGTATCTGCTTATTTATTCCGTTAAGGATTTATTTCATCTAGCTGTGTGGGGGTTATCTTCTTGACAATTTTACCGCACAACCTCCACATACAGACAATATTAATTTGTCACTAATCATTAATTAGCTAAATAATAATAATTTTATGTGGCAATAATTAATTTATTCAACAAACTATTTATGCTCATTTCAGATTGGTTTGGTTGGCTATGTAAAACCGTTAGCGGAGTTAGTTTCGATCTCTCATTATAAAGGCAATCCTTTTTGGGATTAAAGCAAAATAATTGAACCAGAAAGGACTAACGTGCTCAGGTAAATTGCATATTTTTTTTTATTATATTATTTTTTATAGATATTGATTTTAAAATATATTTCGTATTGACGTATTCAATTCAAATGCTTAACTAAACTAAAAACATAAGCAATTTTTTAGTGGGAACCTCCAAAATCAACAGTAATACAAAAATGTTTAGAAAAATTATTCATCCCTGTTCTGATTTTCGCTTCAGTAAAAAATACTTTCGTTTAAAAAACATGTATGTATAGGTGTTCTGAATTTCGTTTCGTTTTCTATATTTGCGAATTGTTTGTATTCTGAAAAACTGTCGGATTTTCTTTACTTGATTTTTTTGAAGTTTTCAATTCGATTCGTTTTTGGTTGGCCTATTTGAATTCGTAAAGCTATAAAAATGTAAAATATTTCTAAAACATAAACATATGTATATCTTTAAAATTTTTTTCTTCTGAACTAGGGGAAGACATAGACATACTAACAACTTATAGTTTACAGATTTTTTAAGTTTTATGGTCTGGCAAGAGGTTTTACTAAGCCGAATTCGTTCGAAATTCCGAACACTCTTTTTAAATCCGTACAAAAATCATTCGTTAACGAATTCAATTCGAAACGAACATCAGATTGATTGTGTCACAATTATTTTTAAATACAAATGTAAATAACCGTGAAAATTATTTCTGTTTGATGGTAGAAAATTTAGTATTTCACCCATGCTACCAATTGCGTGACATTCCTACGTACTAACTTAACTATTATTAAGCTTTGGGGTCTTAAAAAAAAATTCAGTAATTTAAAAGACTTTAACTTTTAATTCCATTTCATAAGGTTTTCGAAACATTTTATCTATACACTTAAGAAGCGTCACTTTAAGAACATTACGCCTGCCGCCGCCGCCCAGTCCGATGCGATTGCCACCAATTAAAAAATACTATATTGATGTTCTCATACTCTCTTTTTTCTGCCTAGAAATCCCATTTGCATTGTTTTTCGTTTACTTAAACACTTAACGACAGTATCATCATCCATCACATTTCCAAACTCTCAACTTGCGAAAAGTTTTGTTTTCCAAAGCCTCTTTTCTCTTCTTGTTGTCTATACATATAGATAGGTTTTCGTATCACGCCGCCGCTGCCATTGAAGCCTCTTATACAATCATAACAAAACCTCTTGACTTGAGTAGGATCCACACTTATCAAAACAAAACTTTTGATTTTTTCCCGCGAGTATACGTATAAGTTCGAGTTTTTCACTAAATAGTAATTAATTAAACTTTTACCATAGCGGAAATAAAGAGAGGAAAAAAAGTCCTCATGGTAACTACACCTCTCGTCCTTATACCCACCACACCCTCATAATATTATGAACAACTTGAAGAACTCTTCAACAATGTTGCGGCAGTTCATCACACTTTTTTTTTTTAAATAGAAACATCCTTTCATAAACATGGATCTTTCCGTATAGTCAGTCCCTATCCCTCAGTACTCCATCATCATCTCTGGATTTGTGAATAAAATCATCAGCTACAGAATAGAATATTAAAAAAAAAAAAAAAAAAAACACTAGTATACGTAACCTCCAGGATACCTAATTGGTTGAAGTACCAGTGTGTGCACTGACATGTGAACGTCAAGAACAATGTTTTGCTTGCGACGGTGTTTTTAGGGAAATATGATAATATAGGTTATGTACATTTTATGCTTATACCCGCATTGGTCTTCGTCTAGAGGAGCAGAGGACTTGTTATTCTATTGCATTTTTGATCAATACAACTGCATTCACGGATTGAATACACAGAGTCAGAGATGAAGAAAATTCCCAAGTTTGCTCGATAAACTCTACATTTTTGGAGAGTTGAGCAAATCCATCAAAATTGACTAACTTTGGATTTTCTCAATTTTGGAATATCAGAAGTTGAGTCAGTCAACTCCGAGTGAATAAATACAATTTCTGAATAAAAATCCCCAAGCTGTCTTCAGCTTGACTGAATTAAATAGGTCTTAACTCTTAAGAAGATATTATATGCTCGTCTTGCTTCGCAATCGTTAAAAAAAACTTTTTCATTTTTTTATTTAAGGGCTTTACTACATTCAAGACTTTTTAGCAAAAAGTATGGCAAAAAGTGAAAAAGTGATAAGGAAAAATATAAAAATAGAGGTCTGTGTGCATAAAAAACCTGTTTGGTCTGTGAAATCAATTTGAAATGGCGATGGCGTATCAAAAATAATTTTTGCACGCTTTTTTACACACATGTATTTTTACCGCATGTTTTAGTTTTTCACTTTTGTACTTTTTAAAAAAAGTTTTGAATGTAGTTAAGCCTTAAGTCAGTGTTCTAAGATTCGATAATTTTTGGAAATAGTTAATTTTTCAGCATTTTCTCCTTCGGAATTTCGAACGTTTTCAGACTAATTTTTGGTAAATATTAAATTTTAATAAAATGAATCTATTGTGTTCTACAATAATTGCTAATTGCTTTAATTCTGCCTACTTAAGAAATTTTTTAGACCAAAAACCGAAAGGAGATATTGGGTTTGGTGGTGTGCAGTGCATAATGTATTTACCAAAATATAATTATAAGGGTTATTAAGTGTATGTGTCATGATATCGAATACAAAAGTCTGGCAGGTTTTTTTCTACGTCCTTGAAGGGGTTGCCTGTTTAAAACAAGAGTGATTTTTTTTTCAAAAAATTGCATGAGTCTTAAATTCATTTAGGAAAAATAGGAAATATTGCATTGTTTCCTTAAACTATAATATCATCTCTTAAAATATTTTTTAATTGTATCCTCTTCATCGGCACTGGAGTTGCAATAAAGTCATTAAGGAGATATTTTTTTCTAAAGAAAAGAAGATCTCAAGTTTCATAGAAACAATATTATTGTAGATTTCTAAGAAAGCAACAGTTAATTTTTTGTTTCAATGGGGTGTGCGGTTGATTTGGTTCTTTATGAGCTGAAAAAGAAAAACTACCATAGCCTTTCCAGATCCTCATGCACATCACACCTAGATTATATAAAAAAAGGTCAGCAAGTAGCATACAAAACCGACAAGGAACATATAAATGGTCTAGTGTTGTTTATACCGACAACAACCAACCCAAAGTCCTGATGAACTAGGTCAAGAGTAAAAATTGAGTGCTTTAATGTAATAGCTGGTCAGAGAGACTAAAAGGTGGAATTATCACGAAGGAATAGTTCTTTAAGTCGGATTTTATTTATTTACAGGACGACGATAGTATAGTATAATACCCTTGAGGGTTTTCTTGAACTCTATTGAGGCTGAGGGTAAAGTTCTTCCCAAAAGTTTGATGTGACCATTAATTGAAGTGGTGATGTGTTGTTTAAATGTCTGTAGTTATTTATACGTTTATACGAGTTCATGCAAGCTATTTTATAAATATAGGAATTTATTTAGAGCTTAAGGGTTTCTCCTGCGTGACGCAATATACGAGAAAATGCTTTCGAACTGGCATGCTATATTAAATTGAAATAGAAAAGCACATTCACTTACCAAAGTTATTTTAACTTTCTTAATTTATAGGATTTGGCTTTAGGGTTCTAGGATATAGAGGCTTGAAGTTAGCTATACACTTAAAATTGAGTTTCTTTGTAGGAAATTACATTTTTATTGAAATTTAACTTTAACTTAGAACAAAACTAAAGATCTTATATTTAATTAAATAAAAGTGACTTATGTTATTCGAACAGATTAGCTTAATCTTAACAATTTATTTGTTATCGAAGATTGAATAAGCTTGATCTAAGCTGTCTTAAAGACAAATTAGATAATGTAATTTATTTTAGGATTTCAATCAACTTAACTCGTGAAACTATAACTTATACTAACTAATCAGGCCCGTAGCCAGAATTTTGTTTCGCAGGGAGCTTACTTCATAGCGTTTCATCCTGACTTTTGTGGACTAAAAAGCGTTAAGAGCTATTTTGTATCAATTATTTAACAAAGTCATTTAAATTTAGCTGATTTTTTCAGTTGCAAATATCAAATTTTGTACTATAAAAGGCTATTAATAAAAAAATATAAAACTTATTACTTTTTTCTCAGTTTTTAATTTTTTTTTTAAATTTAATGTACGTATGTAACCATTTGTGAACACACAAATTATTACCTTTTATCACATCAGAAGTAGGCGCCTTAATTTTTTGAATCCACAGAGCCAGATTTACAGCGAAAGATGGTCTGTCTTAAAGACTTTAATATTCATCATCAGATAAATTATTAGAACGAAAGATATACTTAAGCGAACCATATCGGCATTTTGAATATTTTATACAACGCAAAAAACACCGAAAAAGTTTCCAAATAAAATTCTGATAAGGATAGTTTAGAATGCAAATATCTTGGATTCTGTTAATCTGATGGTGAATATTAAAGTCTTAAGGCTTAGGGACAATTAAAGAGTATATTTTTCAAGTATTAAAAAAGCTTCGATAGATAACGATTCTGGATTATAACGTAATGTTTGTTTTTACGAAATTTAATTTAAAATAATTTCTTGCCAACTTGCGATGCGTATTAAAAAATATTTCTGAAAACATCTTCGGAATTTTATCTTGTGTTATTAAGGGCCATTGGCTGAAACGAAAATATTTAAGTTCAACATAAGAGCTTATGTGACAGTTTATGCTGAAGAAGAAGTGAAACATTGGCGTTTAAGTTGAACATAAATATTTAAGTTTCGTTTCAGCAAATGAGCCTAAGAGAAATAAGGATTTTCTTATATTAAATTAATTTCTGGAGGAGCTTCAGTCTCTCAAGCCCTCCTCTGACTACGTGCCTGTAACTAATATGCGGAAAGCATAGGTAACTCGATTTTCTGTTCTTAAAATTCTGAAAAATCGGTTTTATTATGACTGTCACGATTATAGAGAAATAAGGGTTATAAGAACAAAGAGTTAAAACTATTATTGCCCTTCGGTTAGTCTTGTACTCAGGTGGCAATATTAAAAGAACGGATATAGAAATTCAGTTGATTTTCCGAACACGTCTGTGCCAATCAGTGGTTAAATAAACAAAATTGGAATGGAATACATTTTTTCATTTTCGTTGTAGTAGAGAAAACCGTTTTAATTTTTTCGCTACACTATATATGGCAGAAAGAGAGGAGAGAACGTACAAATTACATTATACTCTAAAGGCACTTCCTTATATTTAATAATATTTGCCTACTTCGTCTACTCTTAAAATACCAACGCCATTTATTTTATTTTAACTCATCTCTTACCCATTTGCTCTTGTTTAACATCTAAAGAAATGAAAGAAAACTCAGTTAAATTAAATCACTCTTGCCCTTTACAACTATGTTAATTATTACCAAGAATTTCCATCGTCAAGAGTATCTTCCACTTTATAATATATACCTATATAGGTTTTTCGTTCTGCTAAAACATTGTTATTCAAATTTAATTTTTCATCTTAATTCAATTTTGAAAAGTTCACACCTTTTCAACTTTCACCTTTTGGCCAGGCAATTATTAAGTTTTCATAGCAATCTTGTTAGAACCAACACCAACCTTCTCAACTCTCTCTCCCACCATCTCACTGTGTCCCGTTAAAATTTGTTTGGTTTTGTATCCTTTGCCATAATGACAAATATCCTTTTATATTTAAAAGAAGAATTTCTATTTTAACTTTACAGATATCATCGCTAAAATGCGCGCTATGGCTATGGCGTTCTCATCTTCATTTTCGTTTTCATCATCATCGACATCATCAAACATCATAGCAATGTTTATCTAACAGTTTTCATGGATTTTGTACTTTGTTTCATCCAACCTTTTTGTAAGGATACTTTAAATAGAAACAAGAAAAAGTATTAAATTTATTTCAAGGGTTGTTAGAGATTACAACCAGGTCCAGTCTCGGTTAAATGGCGCCCGGGTGTGGAAAATTCAAATTACTTAGAAAATTTTTCTTCAATATTCATTTGGAAATTTGCCAAAAAAAAATGTTAATTTGAAAAGTTTGAATAGAAATAACCCAGCGCCAAACACACATATTCTATAACTTGTCACGAGAGCGCCACCACAAATTTTAGGCGAATAGGAATAAAGTGCTCAACCCGGGTTGCAGAACTTAATTTTTTAGTTTAGTTTAGTTTTTAAATGGTAGAAAAATGTTTCTTCTTTTTATCTAAATATATTTTTTTCAGTTTGCTTCTTATTTGCTTTTACCCCATTTTGTCCTATGAATTGTTAAATTTTCAAAATGTTTTCCGCTTAAGTGATGTTGGAAGTTTATTTTCTATCTTTTAAATTCATTTAATTTAAAAAATGGATATTTAAAATAAAAAAAACTATTTTTGTAGCTTTTACCCCATTGAACCCTATATTTTTTTTAGTTGATGTAAGACTTGACTGCTTACTAGGTGGTGTAAGTTCGAGCCCAACTCTAGGCAGCATTTTTGTCTATACAGAGTGATTCACCTAAGGTGTGACAAAAAGCTTGAAGGTTGGTTTGAGATAAGAAAAAAATCGTATGGAAAGGCGGTCTATTTCCCTGTTTCGACGGGAGGGGCAATTTTCTAAAAAATTGACTTAAAACAGAAAAAAATTATTAAAAAGCAACGGTTACACTTACAATGCCACAGTATACCATTTTTTAAAGACAGAAATCTCTTCTTTTATTTTATTTTTAAATAAATCTGTTTCAGGGAATATTTTTTGAAATAAAATTTTTGAAAAAAAAAAATGAAAAAAAACATTTCGAACTGATGTTTTGTTTTTTAATTTTAAGTAATTAATTACTAAAACCAGATGTCGAAACATAATTGAAAATAATAAATGTAAGTTTTCCTTTGACTTCCATCCGTTATTTTGTTGCCCCAAAGATCCTATTTCTACTAATTAAGTAGTAAAATAAATTTCGCTATTTTGAATTTTATCGAAAACTAAAAGACATTTAAGCATCCAGTTTTAAGTGTTTGACTAGAAATTAATAGGGACATCGAGTACTAAAAACAAAAATACTACTTATTAACATAAAATTTTGAACAAAATTAGTTTGAACACAATTTTTTAATTTTTTTTTCAAAAATTTAAGCTTGAAAATTAATTTTTAAGAAATTGTTCCTTAAAACAACTTAATTTAAAAACAAAATAAAAGCAGATATTTCTGGCTTTACACGTATAGCACGTCGTTGTAGCCATTACCGTTGTTTTTTAATAATTTTTTTTAGTCCTCTTTGCCACCAAAAACTCGTTATCCTTCTATTCCTTCTTACAAATACCATGCAAATCATGTTGAATTTAAAAAAAACTCCTTTACTACCCTATAATGTAAAATATTAAGCCACATAGTAGTTCCTTTAAGCGAGAAACAGATTGAAACAGCAACAGCACCGTCAACAGCAACAGCGGCCGCCATTAATTTAGAACCAACGTATTTTAATAGTGCAACACAGATAAGAACAGCGACAGCAACAGCAACGTCAACGGTGCCGTTAGGCCTAAGTCCTAAATTTGCTGTTGCTGGTGTGGTACCACGAAGAAAATTCCTTGATTTGAAACGTCAAACAGCGTGCTGTTTGCTGTTGACGGTGCTGGTGCTTCTGCTGGTTTAATCTGTTTCACGCATTAGTGTAACTTTTCAAATACAAAAAGAATGTTTCAAATCGAAATTTTCAATTTTACTTTAAAGCGATCTGAAAAATGTTTTCCCTATTATGTAAGTTTGACAGCAAAAACTGAGAAACTTTTCTAAGGAATGCATAATATTGTAACGGGGGTTGCCAAAAATGTCATTCCTAAAAGTATAAAATATTTACGCATTCGACGAATGCAAGGCTAATAGAAAAGGCTCCAAAAATCTTAGGCGCAAAATTTTGAACAGTCTAATTTAAGGTATTAGCATGTGATACTACTTAACAATTTTCTAACTTTAAAGCTGTTTACTACAATGTTCTTAGTTTTAAGCATTTTTTAACTATAGTGGGGGTGGCCCCGGCGCAGTGGAAGTAGTGCTTGACTGCTAACCTGGATGTGTGGGTTCGAGCCCGTCTAGGCGGCATTCTTTTCTATATTCCCTCAACTGAACGCCACCCCTGGGATTTAATGAGATAATCAAAACCTTATTTCTCAGTTTACTATGCCAAAAAAAATCTATCCTATCCTTCTATTCCTTCTAACATTGCCTAAATTTATAAGACCCTAGGTCTTACTGGCAAATATATGTTTGTGTTATTTTTTTAGTATCATATACCTACTAAACATAATTCCCTTACAAACTCCAACTGAACACCCCTAAAACAGTGACAGCTAACAACATTTTAACATTTGTAATTGTCAAATTGACATTTAGAGTTATTATGATGCTAAAAAAATAAATAAAATATTAAAAAGATAAAACAATTCTAACGCGTTTAAAATTTGGAAAATCCTGTTTTTAACCTTGCATTATGCTCTAAAAATGCTTTAACATCATACAAAATTTTGCGCCTTAGTTTTTTTCAGGTTTTCAAATTACATATTTCCGTTAATAGAAAAGCCTTTCGTGTTCACAATAATGTTCACATCTCTGACGTGTCTACAGGAAACATGATTTTAGGGCCTTTATCAACGCGCTGCTCCAAAACTAACCCTGCTTTCTTACAAAAAATATTTTAATTTATAATGGAATGACCTAAATAGACAACAGACACACCTTCTTCTTTTGAATGAACTTAGGGTAGTTGAAAAAGGACTCGTCGCACTCGTCCCTTGCACTTAGCCCAAAAAGAAAACAAAGATACAACAAGTTTCATATTTCATGAGCTTGATGATTAGACTGACAAAGTTCCATTTCAATTTAATAATAGTCACCGTGACACTGGAGATATTTTGCTTCACTATATTCCAAGCAATGTCCTTTTCATCCATGAAAACTTTTCCCATTCAGATTGCAAATGGAAACATATTTTCCTTACTTTTTCCATCATTTTTATTGGTTCTGTTAACTATCTCTGGGTCGCGTTTGTTTTTGAGACTCGTCGCATCTCGCATTTCCTTTTTAACATCTTTTCGTCTTGTCCAAGTTACACAAAGTCAACGAATCGAGTTTAAGGCGAAAAGGGATAAACTAGCTATTGCTATAGGTACCTTACACTTGAAATCCAATGATGGGATCAAGTGGCAAGATGAAAATGTTGAGAAATGTTGGGGTTAGGTTCGGTTTGTCCTGACATGAAGATGGTGGTGATGTTTCTTCGTCGTGTTGGCATTCCTGGCTACTATGGATTCTCCTATCAAAGGGTGTTGATGAGGAGCGAACGAAAACTGTGATGCAATATACACCAAGGGACAATCTTATTTCGGTATAACGAGTATAAATCATTGAAGTTGGAAATTGCCTGTGATCCTTTTACGTCGAATGTTAAATGTCTTGAGTTTTCATCGTCTTCATATTGTCCTCTCTCGTATAGTTGTCTTCATCTTCGTTCATTTTTCTTCATTTCGTTTTTTGGGGGTTTAACATATCAAAGATTTCTCGGTTTTCATCTTTCAATCGCAAAAGAGTTGGGTAAAAGTTGGTGAAAACGAATTATCTCATTGTTGAACACTTGAAAAAGTTTTTTTGTTTTATTTTTTTTTTTACTTTTGAATTCGAAAGAACCCTGGAAAATGGAGATGACTTTCTAACATTTTGATTGTGTGTTCTTTCATCCTTCAAAGGACATTTGAAGCTTTTTTTGATTTGTTTTCTTGTTTTTTTTTTTTTTTTTTATGTTGATGTTTGTTTGTGTGTTGTGTGCCATTCTTGAAATTGGATAACAAGTTGTGATATTTATTGAGCCTGTGAGGGTTAAATAGTTTTATCGAATTTGAGTGGTTTCGAATTCACAAAAATAAAGTTAATAAATTTTTTGGAATTTGTAAAGATAAACTTCAACGATTGAAATTGATGTACTAGGACGAGGACAGATTTTGAAATTATGTATTGATGACCAGTTTATATTGAAAGAGCAGGAGCGTTAAATATAGATTTCTCACCTTTTATTCAAAAATACTTTCTTTTTCTTTTATTTTTATTTGAGCTGTGTCCAGTCAACGAAGACCCAAAATCATCAAATAAATGAAATAAATCGTGTAGTCTGGATTATTTTTTTAAGTTGAACGGGTGATCCCCAGGTACAACATACTAATTGTCCCCAGCCCAGGACCGCGAACTTTAGCCAGGAGGGGGGGTAAAGGTCCACTTTTGTAGTATTTCGTAAATATTTCGAAAACCACGCGTTTAAGAAGAAAAGTCCACGGTATGATAGACTAAATTTGTAACCCCTACCTTCCCCCCCCCCCTCTCACTCCTTATTACTTTTTCTGTTATTTCTGGGTAAGTTGATCAATAAATATTAAATTTGTAGAAAGTTATTACCGATTTTTTAAACTTTTTGAACTCCTAAGCCCCGCATCTCCATTAGTATCACTTCTAGCGAAAATATGAACAAAACCTTTTCTGTAGCAAATTTAATTTACTTTCATTCTGTGAAGAACACTTTTTCTTCTTAAACGCTTAGTTTTTGAAATATTTACGAAATACTACAAAAGGGGGCCTTTACCTCCCCTCCTGGCTAAAGCTCGCGGCACTTAGCTGGGGACTTTTAGTATGTTGTACCTGACGGTCACCCTTACCACTTAAAAAAATAATCCAGGCTACACGATTTTTTTATTTATTTTTCCTTCTTAAAGCACCTAGCTTCATTTTTAAAGCTTAATAAAAACTGCGCCAGAAAAGAACTGATCAACGAATCCAAAATAAAATTTCTCGGTAAAATTGAGGGTTTGTTTTGTGGAATTGTGTTTATATTTATGAGATTAAATTAGAGTCTGTATGGATCTCCGAAATATAAACTGGACAAATTATATCTTTAGTACAAAATCTTTTTCTCCGAATAGTTCAGTTTGCTTTAACAGAACTACTCAAAGATATTGGCAACCTGACAGGTTTCTCAAAAAACACGACTAAAAATAAATAAATTAATTTTGGTTGCACAACATTCATGAAGAATCAGGGCCTAAACGTGTCTTCAGGAATAGAGGGGACCTGTAGTTTATTGCCAAATCCGAACGGCTAAGCGGCCCTTGGAAGATTTGTCACTTCCTCACAAGAGGCAGTAGCCCTGATGAAAAACATTTTTTTTGTTTTGGTGGCAGAGGCTAGGAACTGAACCCAGACTTCTGGCGTGACAGTCCAATGCTTAATTACGCCAAGGGATAATACTACAAAAAAAAACGACTATTATCAGTAAATTAAGGAAACTTCTTTTTCTCGTACAAGATGTTTTTAGTTTTCAGTAATTTTTCTTTAAATTTTTCATCTCGTCTAAAGGGGGAAAAAAGGCCCTTCATTTTTTTGTTATCAAAAAATTTACTTAAACATAATTATTAATATGTAATTCTTATTTGCGCAAATAGTTACATTTACAAACACATCACTGTGTGATTTGTGTTTCTATGCATTTTACGTCGCTTTTCTACAAAAATTTTGAGACTAAAATACTTGCATGTATACATTCTATATAGATATGTAACTTAATATATACATAGCTATACTTTATACACAATTAAACTTTGTTTTATGTTTTTTGATTTTGAATGGTTCTTAATCTACCAGCTGGATAATTTTACAAAATCTCGTTTTCGCTTTATTGTTAAGTTATTAATAAAGTCTAAATTTAATTAAGAAATATATTTTATTTTATTAACCGAGACGATAGATACTTAAAACTCTATACAGACATAATACATTACCACATTGCCTAGCAAGATAAATGGTGGTAAAATTCAAATTACCACTAAAATTTACCATCTGTTAAAGTTTGTCTGTCTCCGCAGCATAAACTTTGCATCAATCACAAAAGGTGTACCTACTTACGTATACTTACCTTCTCCTTGAATTGTTCTTTATTAACTTTTCTTTAATCGTAAAAGAAAACAATAAACAAAAGTTTCATTGCTTGGAAATTCAAAATTTATTGCACATTCACACTCAGTTAACAATTTATCGACAGTGTTCCCCTATACATATAGTTCAGGTTGTAATGTTTGAATTTTATTCATTGACTTTATGCGCAGTGATTTATTCGATGTAACATTATTTTAAAATGATTAATTGCCTTTTCTTCAAATAGAATAATATAAAATTCAGTTAAAATGAATGAGAGTTTAGCTAGGTACAAAAAAATCTATGTTAAAATTTAAATCTTTTGAAACATTGCTCCAGCTGATTTTAAACTTGTTTACAGACACTGGTACCAGGCAGCCTGTGAAACCGATACTCATCATTATCTTCAAACTTAATTCTAAATGAATAAAATAAAACTTGAGTTATAATACCTATTTAAAGCGATAGTGTCCTTTACAAAAATTGGTATTTATCTACTGAAATTAAAAAATATACATGGTTTAGTAAAAGAATCAGTTTCAGTTGTCCCCTTACTTAGGAACTGTTGATTTGCGAATGGGTATGGGATTGGGAACTAATGTTCAGTTTGGAGTAAGATATCCAATAAGGACATTATTTTTGTATGAAAGGTAGGAAACACAACTTTGGAAAACCATCCAAATATATATTTGGTAGATATTACAGACGTAGGTAACCACAGGAAGGGGGGGGGGGGCAATGGGCACTTGCCACTCCATGGTTCCGGAACATAACAACAAACATAAACATTTTGTTGATATTTATAACAAATACGACAGTTTTTTTGTGGTTTAATGTCAGAGGCCATGTTTTGCACCCCACCACATACCTACATATAATGCTAAAATTAAACATTAGCAATCTTGACCTAGAATTTTTTTTTCGAAATTTTGCTTTTCCATAAACGAAAAAAGTCTCAAAAATTTAAAAATGTTTTTTATTTGTAAAAAGAATATGATATTCTTTGTCATAAGACATGAAACTTTTGAGTTTACATAAATATATTCTTATAATAAAATTTATGTACATGACAGGCTGTATTGTAAATATTTATAATAAACTAGCTGACTCGACAGACGTTTTAATATGTGTAAGCTATGAATATTCCATTCGAACTGGAATACATAGTAAAAAAATGTGTACCTACTTCTATAGAATTTACCATCAGGTGAAGAAGAAAATAATTAATTAATGTTATGATTAAACTTTGCCAGTTTTAGTACCTATGTATAATATTACAGACCCTTTAAAATAAATTAATACAAAATAAGCATTAGCGGAGTCACTGTGGCGTATACGTACTTTTTTATCAGCATTAGTTAGTTTTAAAAATCTGTAGAACACAGCTTTACATTTCATTTTATATAATTAGATATACATACATATTTTGAATAAGAAACCCCTCTTAAGCCAAAATAAGTCTTTAAGTGATTTAAGTCAGAGTTTGTTGTTAAAACAACATTAAAATCTGTTGAAAATTTTATCCCACTAAAATTTTACTTCCTTCGGCACAAATATTTTTTTGTCCTTTGATCATTGACGAAAAGGTCAAATTCGTCGCACTTCTTTATATGTTTTCATTTTTCAACTAATCAAACAAGTGATTTTTTTTTTATAAATTTAAATTTTTTTTTTTTTTTTAAACAACTTAACCGACCACTCACCTTTTTTTTTTTTAAATCCTCGATTTTATCCAGGGCCATGTAGATGAATTATTATAGAGAAGGATTCGACAAAAAAAATTACAAATATGTAACCTATAACAGACCTGTAGAAAAAAAATAGCATTTTGTTTAAAAAATTCACAGATTTTATTGCACGTAACGTGTAACACGAAAAATGCTACAGGTAACGTGTTATGCGTAACATATTATACGCAACGTATTGAACGTAACTTTGTATATGTAGCAAAGTTTATTACATACCGTGCTACGTGTGAGGCACACGTTCTTAGTTTAGCTTTAGCCTACTGCTGTTTATGGATTGGGGTCGGAATCCCGAAAACCGAAATCTCGAAAACCCAAAATCCGGAAAACCCAGAATACCGAAAACCCAAAATCCGGAAAACCCAAAATCCCGAAAACCCTCAATCCCGAAAACCCAAAATCTTGAAAACCCAAAATCCTGAAACCGAAATTCCGAAAAATTATATAAAATGAAAAATTTGTGCAAATTTCGGTTTCGGAAAATAGATTTAAATGTAGACTAGAGTTGAATAATAGTTAACAAGAAGATTACTGTAAAATCTCGTTAACGTTGGTTTTATCCTGATATTATTAAGTTGTTATTGTGCTTTTAGTGTTGTGATTGCATAGTTATAGTTGCATTTTGCATAGTTACATTAATTAGTGTGAAGGAAAAGATTTCGTTAAACTAAAATTTAATTAATAATATTTGAAGGTTTAGTTAAGTTAAGATGAGTATTGCTATATCGTATGTTATAAGAAAACGCTACAGGATGAAACAGAAAAAAATTAAAAAAAATCTACTACGCAAGAAACGTTAAAAAATAAAGGAATTTCTTACAATATTAATTTATTTTAAATATGATATAATTCCCTTGCACTTCTCTATTTGAAGTTTTATTTTTGCTATATTTCATTTGCTTTGTATGTATATTTTGAGGTGCTTTTTTTATTTAAAAAATTTAAATAAAATATACATTTTTCTATTTTAGTTACGGGATTTTGGCCTTTCGGTGTTTTGGGTTTTCGGGATTTTGGGCTTTCGGGATTTTGGGTTTTCGGAATTTTGGGTTTTCGGGATTTTGAGTTTTCGGGATTTCTGTTTTTGGGATTCTATACATCTCCCGCTGTTTACACCTGAACAACTTACCTGCATGTTTAGGTACCCGTAGGCAAAAATGTTAAAATTTAACAAGTGCCAGTAGACTATCATACCTTTGTATCGCTATACCCAGATACTAATAGAAAAAGCCGATATCAACAGTACGACCAAGACTATAATTTTTGTATATGTATCAAACTTCGACAAAGTAGATGAAAAACAAAACAACCCGTCATCCTCTTATTAAACAAAAAACATGCAAAAAATATAAATTGAAGGTAAAATTTAATTTCCTTTTTCCTGAGCTTCATTCACAATCGACAAACGGATTATTTATGGTCTCCTGATTTTCATTTAACTGTTTTTTTTTTTTTTTTTATATATAAAAGTAGCTAGCTCGACAGAGCAAGTCCTTAACCAAAAGGCACGTGAAAAAATCGTTTTCTTGAAACAGAATGCAGTGCAGTTGAATACTGAATACATTTTGCCAACACACAAAAAAGGACAAATACAACAACAACAGCCATAGCAAAAAAGACGTTCTTTTATGATTCTGTGTTAGCCTTTTTATGTTCCTATTGTGTTATAGCCTTAAGGACTTAGGCTTTATTAATTGTCAAACAAAATGGTACATAGAAGAATAATAAAAAGAAAAACAGAGAATAAAATTACTGTCTGATACTTTTAACGGGTTAAATTCGTCACTAATGAGAGAAAAATTCTATTTTTTAAAAATAAAATAATACGATAAAAAAAGGACAACAAAAAATGCCAATTTAAACAACAGAGAAAGGAGAGCTTAAAGAATACGATATAAAATACAAAATTATAAATCTAGTAGAAAAATTAAGTCAGGAGCGTAGAAATGTGATAAAGTACCTTAATTTATATTTATTTACTTCTATTTAAAAAAAAAACGTTGTTCTGTTTTTTTTTTTGTGTTTCGTTTATGAAGTAGACATTTTTAAATGACACTAAAGACTGAGGCTATAATTAAAATTGTAATAAAAATGGAATCGCGAATGATTAAATGCTTTATAAAAAGTCGACTATTTGTTGTTGTTGCATTTATGATAATACTGGCTGATGCTTGCTTATTGGTGATGATATAATGGTTGCTGAATCCTGAGTGCTTTGTGCTGGACGTGTCCTTTTTGATTGTGATTATCTTTTTTTTTTTTTTTTTTTTAATTTTTGTTAAGTGAATTAAATTTCTTTGTAAAAGGTTTTAAATTGGTCTCTTATAGCAGACATTTCTATAGTGAAATTAAAATTTAATTTCTTTTATCATTAATGACACTGTTAATTAAAAAGCTTTTGCATTTAAAATTGATGTAGATATGTATATTTGAAGGTACATTATTTAAATGAAGAATAGGTCTTAATGTTCTTGAGTTCGACGGGAAATACCCATAACCGATTTGAAAAATTGTCTGGGTACCCGCATATATAACCCGGTTTTTCCCGGGTACCCGACAATTTAGGGTGACGGTTTCTCAAAGAGAAACAAATAATGCATAGCTTAAAGGAAATGAAATGATCTTTTCATAGGAACCCCCGAAATTTGTTTTGATTTGTTCTATAGAGTATGGAAAATAATAATATAGCAAGTACCTAATGTTATGTTTATTAAGAAAACTGTTTATATTGGCGCCCGCTTGACGATTAAAAATAACCTAAGCAGAGCAATGGAGTTGTTTGAGTGCGACAAAGGACCTGAGAAAGGATTTAAAATTCTTTGACTTCGAGAACCGTACTACTATAGGTACTTGACAGGTTAGGGCCTCCGCCGCACGGGTGGGCAAACTTTGGGTCCCCAGAGTCGGTTTTTCATTTCTATATGGCAAAAATTGGTTTATTGTAAAAAAAACAAACAGGTTGTATTCAAAATTAACACAAAGATGATGGATAAGTTCGAAAAAGTGAATTGTGCCATACTGTTCGTCAGACTGTGCATCTGTGCATTCACTATTATAGCCTAAGCCCGGTAGACCAATTTGCTTCAAATTTGCTTTAGGGCATTTTAATGTGATTCCCTAGACGGGATTTAGGGCATCTAGAAAAAGTAACTGTCATAAAAATACATGTTTCGGAGTTTTTAAATTTTCTCAAAAACGATTTTGATTAAAATTTGTATTGACCAAAGTGGGTTGTAAAAAAATTGCGTTTCAAGCTTTTGCTAAAAAAATCGTATTGTGATGTCTTTTGAGAAAATTGTCTTGTTTTCCCATCAGGGCCCAGGTTGCGTAAGACGGTCGATTGAATGATCATCGTATATCCAATTTTAAAGGTGATAAACTGTTATAACTGTTATAAATTGGAATTCATCTTGTCTCATTTTTTTGAAAACCATATATTCCTCTTTGTGTTTATTATGAGCATGCTATGCAATAATCATGCTGATTATTGAAAAATAAAAAATATGTAAAATAATTCTTAATAAATTTCGTTTTTATTAATTTTTTAAAAATAATTTAAAAAGCAAACAAATATTTTTGTGTAGCAGTTTATGTTATACAAAACCACATGGCTTACAAATTTATTTTCATACATAAAAATTTTCGTAAAAATGAATTTTAATAATTTTCTGCTTCCATAAAATAAACATGTTAATTTTTTTTTAAAATTTCATATTAACTTGTACATGTACGCATAATAATTATTTACCCCTATGATATCAAATAAACATGTATTTTATATTATATGCATATCATACATATCATTTGTCTTTTTTTCCTCTTTGCAATGCAAATATTTAACGACAGCTAATTGGAAATATGAGATTTTTTTGTTTGTAATTAATTTTCGTTATTACAAAAAAAAAACTTGCAGAATATCCACATTCAATACACCTTCTTCATATTCATAAATAAAATTCCAAACACTGAACAAATTTAATTTCACTAAAATATTTCATCGAACAAAAACCGCAAAAAAAAAAAAATAAATTCTCTTTGAACATGGAGCGTGTTTGCTTGTAGGTACAAGTTTTTATTTTAGTTTTTCATTTTTTGTCATAAAAGTATCCATGGCAAAAAAAAGCGAGCAAGGATATATATTTTGTTTTATTCAACTTTCCAGTAAGTTTAGTTTGAAATTACTGTGCAATTGCAGCTACTCCATGAGTTGAGTAGGCGTATGTATATCTACTGGGAGTTAATTGTTTGTGCTGCTGAATTTCCCTTTAATATTTGTTCATTAGAGAACTTTTGATGTAAAATGTACTATGTATGTGATTTTTATTAATTGGATGTTACTTAATCTGTTAGAATCATATTATTTAAATAACTAAGGATGATGAATGTTATATGTATATATTTTAATTACTGGCGTTTCAAATGAACAGGTATTTAACGAGTGATTTTTATTGGAACAGTTTTTGTTGTATGTTCGATTTGGATGAGTTTTTAATGAAGTTTTTTAAAAAGAAAAGTGGTAGAATCGGTAATTGCTAACGTTTCAAAATGTAAAATTGCACGACTGAGTCGCACGAACTTGCTCTTGTAGTAAAAGTTGCTTCGAATTTTAAAGACTGAGTGTAATATAAACATATAGTAAATAATTATATGCATATGTATTTATTTATAATAAATTGAAGAACGAAAATTTGAATATGGAAAAAAATAGCATGAAATACGTTCTTTAAATTGATAAAATAAGTACTTAAAATGTTTTAATCTCAAAATGAAGAACGCCATCTAAATTCTTAAAAAAATGTGAATTTTTGCAGAAAAATTTTTTAAAATTGTTGGAGCGGTTTTCTTAAAAAATAATTTTTTATATATAAAATTTCTTGATATTTTTTGGGAAAATAATTTGGTATGCCATTTTTAAGAATATAATAATAAACAGCTAAAACCATAATTTCAAAAATATTCATCAAGCCCTTTTTAAAAAAAATGATTTAAAAAAAAAAATAATTTTAACTTTTTTTTGTAAAAATCCAAAAAAAATATTTTTTTCAAAATATTTGTATGAAGTATTATTCACACTTGATATGACCTCCTTAGTAAAAATTTTGATCAAAATCGGTTAAGCGGTTAACGAGAAAATCGACATTAAAAAAAACGGTTCTATTGCAGGTACCGTTAATAACGGTTTTTGGTAATTTTTTTCTCACCAAAATATAGACAATACCACTACTAGTACACATAAAAAATTAAAAATAAATTTTTGAGATAAATAACTTTTTTTAAAATGGTCCTATGGCAAGTACCGTTATTTTTTGAGCTAAGAAAAAAAATCTCGATTTCCCCTCTAGGAAATCATCTAAAAATCTTATGCTCCAGGACGGCGGGACCCACTTTTTTCGTGTTCTCTATCATCGTAATGTCAAGTTTGATTGATATCTCGAGTTCGATTTTTTGCACGAATCCATAACTTGCCCTATAGTACCTATGTATGTCGCAAGTAAAAATATTGTGAATAATGAAACTTTATATAGACGTTTACAATATCATGCATACCTATCCCAAAAAAATAGTGTAAATTAGTGTAAGGTAACCCATATGAAATATTTTGTTACTGGCTTGACCAATTTGTCTAAAAATCTCGTGCGCAGTTAAATACTTCTTAATAAACCATATATCATACTGCATGCCAAACATTTTGATTTTACTTGCAATATATAGGCACTATATGGCAAGTTTTGGATTCGTAAAAAATTTCGAACTCGAGATTTTGATCAAATTTGACATTACGATAATAGGGAAGACTAATAAAGTGGGTCTCGCAATTCTGTCCGTCTGTCTGTCTGCCTAGCCTACAGCCTAAACGTATGGGTCAATTTTATTTAAACTTGGTATATATGTACATACATAGAGTTTTTTGGAAATTCCCCCAACAAATTTTTTTAAATTTGTATTTTAGGACCGAAAATAATGGTACCTGCCATAAGGCTCAACAGATTTTTCTAAAAAACTTAAAAAATTTTATTAAGAATGGGCTACTTTTTGCTGAAAATAAAATATCCAAAAAATGGATATTTCCATAGAACCATTTTTTTTTATTATTTTCGTTTTTCTCGAAAAAGAATAAGCTAATTTTGATAATTTTGTTTAATGGAGAATTTTTTGAAAAATTAAAATAGTATATTGTTTACCAAAATTTTCACAAAAATA
The DNA here is from genome assembly GCA_947049315.1 of Epistrophella euchroma. NCBI lineage: Eukaryota > Metazoa > Arthropoda > Insecta > Diptera > Syrphidae > Epistrophella > Epistrophella euchroma. The sequence goes on along the minus strand of OX346247.1, from coordinate 14,637,743 downwards.
TTTGTTTGGATTTTTAGAAAAAGTTACAAATTTTCTTTTTGAAAATCAACTCCATTGATTTTTAAAAATCCTGGTACCGAGCGATTTTTTAACATTATCTAGAATATTTTGGACAAAAAATTTTCTTATAGTCAAAAATGACGGTACTTTCCATATATAAATGTTAAAAAACCGTCACAGAAAATCTAAATTTTCTCGAAAACGAATGCTACGATTTTGATTAAAAATTTTCTAAATGCTTATAGTAGTACGGTCTATGATTTTTAAAAAAACAAAATTTACAGTTAGACGTTACTAACAGTACCTCTCAGAACGAGTTTTTTTTTTTATTTTGGACTATCTCGTTATCTTTATAACTGATTTAAATTATAAAAGCTTCTAAAATGTTAAAATCATACTGCATATCACAATTTTCAAAAAAAATAAATTTTGGATTAAAAAAAAAAAAATTTATTTTTTGAAAATTCGATATTTCAAAAACGGGTGGATGATTTTTTTCGAAATATAATTTTTAAATCAAATTAATAAATACTAAAGAATGATGCACCATTTTTTTTTCTTAAAAATGTTTACAAAATACATATACAAAATTAATTACAAAAAAAACGATACTACGATTTTAAGTTTTTTTTCTCAAAAACTAAGTTTAGTTAAAGAAATCAGATGTTATCCTTTTTTTTAGCTCTCAAAACAATTTAAGAAGATTTTTTTAATTCGATTTATGTATGTTGATTTTTAATAAGTTTTCAATTTAAGCTCTAAGTTACATGTATAATTATACTAGTTTAAACTTAAGGTTCACATAAAAAAATATTTACTTATGATACACTCAATCTTAAAAATTCGAAAAAACTTTAACTACAAGAGCAAGTTTGTGCGATCCAGTCGTGTGTTTTATTTTGTAAGTTTATTAATATTTTGCAGTTTAGTACATTAAAGCTCGATGCGAAACAAAAGATCACATACAAAACAAAAAAAAAAAAAAAAAAAAAACAACGAAATCATAAAAAAAAAAATAATTTTTCAGCTCAACTTGTTTCATGTGGGAAATGACATTTGACATTGATTTAAATTTTTTGTTTCTTTCATTGTATTTGTTCGAGTATTGTGTGTGACTCCGCGTGGATTTTTTTTCATCGTCTTTCACAAGCATTTTTGAAATATTCCATTTCGCATCAGCGGCATATTATGCTTAAAGTCAAAGGTTTCATAATTTTTTCTGAAAAAAAACAAACGTTCTGTCAGTAAACGGTAATTTTTTTTATTTTAAGAGGTAAGTTGTTTATACATCAATGCGATTATGCGAAGTGAAATCCTAATGAAACATCGATAAATCTCGCGTCGAAAGGTTTACAAAGAAAATAATTTTTGTTCTATATTTGGTCTAAATAAGTCCATTTGAATTATATTTACTTCGAAACAAATTTCTTTCTCCTTGTCGCTTAAATAATTGCATTTAATTTTATTGTATTTTTCACGCCTAGGAAAAAAGAAATTTTTTGTATCAAAATTTCACTCCGCTTCGATCTATAAACTAGGCTTTACTATCAAAACTCTGAGCGGACAAAATTGGATTCACTTTTTTACTTTAGATATCTAAAATTAGTGACAGTAATCAAAAATGTGTACCTACCTGATTGTTTAAAATGTTAAACATACCTACTTGCTCGCTGCTCCTGCGATTGAATATAAACCAAATTAATTAAAATAAAATAGACTATATCCAATTAAAATCAATTTCATGTCAAAAATAAAAGTTTTAAGCTCTTAAGAAAGTTTTTGAAATCAGTGTATTTGTATAATTTCTTCCTACTTGCTGATTTCGTTTATGTTATGTAACATTTTACCGACTAAATAAATTAACAACCACTCAAAACGTTAATTAGACGAGGGTCAAATATTTAAATTTGTAACAAAAAATCATAATATACATAACTTACAGCACCGCCACCGATGGCAGAACCGGAAATTTTTCATAGCTCATTAAATATTTTTCCAACCGTAATTATATCGACTGAGACAATGTGCTTAATTATGCCCTTGTTTCTCCTTATTTTTTTTTTTTTATTTTTTTTCCGCAGGAATATAAAAAAAAATTAGAATTTGCAGAAGAATTAGACAACGAGGCATTATACGTATATACCTATTTCATTTCCTTGTAAAATTGTATGTATACAAACGTTCTATGGTTTTTTGTTCTATGGCTTTCTAAATTGCACATATGTCCTAGTTACCCAAAAGCTATAAGATACATAGCTCTCTGTTTACAAAAAAAAAAAAAAATATATAGAAGGAAGTTCAACGAGAAAAAAAAAGTATGTAGTAAAAACAAAAAACCGAAACCGGAAAATAATGAAATATCCTGGGTCTCTTTCCAGTTTGCCAGTTTTTAATTATATACAACATTTTATGCTTAGACATGGCGAGAAAATTCCACTTACAGGCATAATGACCGTTATTAATATTTATGTACCAAAGAAATTTTTATTCCTTATGGGCCCGTAAAAATTATAAATAAAATTTCCTTGCAAACAATGGGGTGAGCCTGAGCATAAAGCAAACATTGTACTTTTATACCTAACTACCACAATATAAATAGAGGTAATTTTTTATAAGAATGAAAAAAATATAATTTTTTTTAATCGGAAAAAGGACACAGTAAATAGGGTTTAAAATTTCACCATACTAAAAATATACAAGATTGTGAATCCCACTGTATTTTCAGTGTCAAATTTTATAGATTAAAACGTAAAAGCAATGGAATCAATAAAAAAGAAAAAAAAAATGAAAATTTAAGGTTTTTGGAAAAAAATTACATAACGAAAATTAGAGGGTGTGAATTTTTTTTTTTATTAAAATTTAAGTTTCAGAAAATTTTATTTTTAATGTGTTTTTCAAGACAATTTTGAGTGATTTAGCCGCAGTTTTTTAGTTTTAACTTTTGATAAAACATTTTTTTTTTCATTCAAACTAATAGAAAATTAATAGAAAGCGGAAACACTTCCTGGTTTTATAGACAAACCACCCCACTCAAATAAAACTTTTAATATGAAATTTTTTGAAAATGTCCTTGCTGTACAAATCTAATCTTTTAATGTTTCCACCTTTTTACTATAAGGCATCTTCTTAAGACGTAATACTCCAGGGAGAGTGGATTGTTGGCATTGGCCTTGACGGCAGTGGAGCTTATAGGCTACAGCATCGAATTAAACACAAGCATTCTATGATTTGTGATGTTTTTTTTTTTTTTTTTTAATAACTTTTTTGTGACACAAAAGCTTATGGCATTAGGCGCGCCACTATATCCACCATATTTCATCATCAGACCTTGACAGAGAGAATAGTGAAATACAACTGGGACGAAATTAAATTAAAATATTTCCGAGACAACTTATCTTACTCTATCTCTCTTTCTTTTTATATCGAGAACTAGCAAGACAATCTGTGAAATTGCTCCCCATCTTCATAATACAATATATCTTTACTTTATACAGTTATAAATGTCATTCGATTCTTTGGGACGAAGAGCTTTATATACATAGGTACAACTGCAATGAATGGCGTTGAGATAAAGATGCAGAAGGGGAGAGGAACCAAGGTTAAGATATCATTCAAAGTGAATACCTATATTACGACAAAAGATTTGAATCATAGTTTTTTTTTAATACAAAATAGTTGTCTTGAGATGACCCAAATTTATATTGAATTTTTAAAATTGCTTGCATTATGAAAGCGTGCCCTATAAACTGTTTTTTTTTTTTAATTTGAAAACGGTACTCATGTTTGTTTTGTTTTGTTTATGACGTAAATGTACATAAATATATTAAAATTGATAATTTTCAGTATTTTACTAAATATTTTATAAATTCATTGAATATTAAAAAAGCAGTGGCCTAAAGAAGCAAAATGTTGAACAAAATCAACTTGAAGCAAAAAATTTACAATTTCTTTTTTAAAAAATTTTGACTTTGAAATTAACTTTCTCAAAAACAATTCATTGAATAAACTTGATTTAAAAATAAAATAAAATAATGGAATATTTACTTTCAAAAAAGTTATAGCACAACATTACATATGTACTTTCGTTAATTTGTAATATTTATTGTTTAATTTTAAGTTAATTTGTTTAGAAATTGCCCCTCCCCACTTCAGGAGAGGGGAGGGGGGAGATAGCTAGTTCTATGTTCTATGCCTTACGGCCATATTATTCACTCGTTTAATTCAGATTTAAACTTAAATCCAGATGAATTTACATTGAATTTGTATGATTTAAATCCAGATCTAAGTTTTAATCGGGATGTATTGAGTGAATAATATGACCGTTAGAATAATCCCAGGAATCACCCCCAAAATATAAAGCACGAATTAGAGGACACCCTTTATATAAAAAATATATTATATTTTTGAAATTTGACCTTGCTTGCTTATTTTCGGCAACGCACTTATATTCACGAAGTTATGGTCACCAAGATGCGAATTTGTACACTTTTTGTTTTCTATTTTGACTGGAATGTAATTATACATGAGACGCTTGTTTCTCTATAATCATCGTTTTTTCAAGTTGTTTTTACGAATCCAAATTTTTGCAATGCAAGGATAGGCGTAATATTAAAATCCATAAGGAATATTTTGTTTTTATGTTTCTTTGACGTATCATTTCTGTGAAAAAGATAAAAAATAATTAATTTCTTCTTCTCTTTCCTCTGATCTTCTATACTAGAAAGCAGTAAACATCTTATATTAGTAGCCGCCTTATTGTATAATCGATGAAGTCACGTATTAAGAGCTTTTTGGATTGTAATTTTGTCAAAAAAAAAAAATAAATAAAATAAAACAAAACAAAAACAGATACGTCATAAAGGCAAAACCAATTTATCCTTATAGTTAGGTTATCCTTCATAGTAATCCTAAGCTCCATCAGGGCAAAAATGACATTGACCAATCTTCTATGTATATAGAAATCAATAAATACTTCATTTGCTTTTAGTAAATGGTACAATTTCTGAATTTCTAGGCGATTTATTTAATACGAACCTATACAAACTTATATGTACATATATACATACATAGCTATATATAACATTAGCTGCTGATAAATTAATAATATTATTCTGCCAAAAAACACAGCTAGAATATTTTATGCAGGGTACGTCCATATAGATGGACCTTAATATAATATAATTATATTTAAAAACAAGCAGTGTCCTTTAAATTAGTTTTTCTCTTAAAGTCCTTGGTCACAATTTAATTGAAACTTGCAGACTTGAAAGAACCCAAGTGCTCTTTATTCTACGTCAGTTCCAGAATATCATTATCTTCATTAAAAAAACAACATGATAGACTGTTAAGGCTCTTTTATGGTATTTTCGATTAGGGTGGTCCATGTAAAGGTCATTGTATAATTTCGATCGATGATCCACTCCCTTAATTTATTCCAAATAAATTGTCAATTTTTAGATTTATTTAATATAAATGCTAACCCCACTTGCAATAAGACACATGCATTTTTTTTAATAAATCTTAAAATTTAGTAACTTTAAAGTCGTGAACAAAAAATAAAAATGGGAGAAATGTAGGTAGGTACCTTCGAAAAATGGCATATTTTTGATAAGTTTAATCAAGGCCCTGCATAGATTTCAGTAGGGAAAATCTAGACGAGGAAGACCTATGAATACTCGTGAGGCCCTTGCTTGTACAAACTTGTTGGGAAAGTTTTACCTCGTATATGTAGATAGATAGATAGATAGATAGATAGATATATAATTTTATTTCAAAAAGAGATTTTACAAAAACATGATTTATGCTGGTATAAAATTAGTTAAGACAATAACTTTAAGTTGCCTGTCAGAAAGGGTATGGGTAATTTTTTTAATTTTCAAAATTGCTAGTAGACTAGTAAAAACTATAGATTTGTTCCACATATTTAGTTTTACATGGTTTTCCATTCAACCCTTTCAGATATGAGGATCACAGCTAGAAGCTGTCAGTCGCTCTATTTTGTATTAATCTAGATAGACATCCAGTTCCTCGATGCCCACCACCCTAGTTATACACTCTAACTAAATAATCGTTGTCGTGGCCAATCCATGCCCATGGAAGAATGTTGCTTCGAAGACTTCAGTGTACTTACCACGTCTCAGCTTTCCGATGAACTGATGGTCATCCTGGTTAGTCCTGTCCACAACATAGTTCTGATAGTCCCTATATTCATGCCGTTCGTATGTGCATTTACGTCCGTTTAAAAGCGTGCAGTGCTCGGTAGTGTCATCGTTTGTGCTTCTGCGGCGGTGCACTTTCTTTTGCTTATATTGGGAGATTGGGAGGTATTCAAAACACGTTTTTTCTTGTTAAGGATGATTCTTAGTTCACTTATTACCCGCGAATCTATTTTATTTTATTTTTATTTTATTATAAATCACTGACCAATAAAAAATTCTTGCGCATGCAAAATTGAATATTTAAACTGGACGTTTAGTTTATTGTCATTTACTTTGGTGTGTGTGTGCAAGTATGTGTGATAGACTGTAGGTATGTTCAGTGAGGCTGCTCGGAACAGTTTCGAACAGAAAATAACAACTTCAATGAGAAATTTTCTGTTCTAAACTGTTCTGATGGCTTGCTGTTCAGTGAGTCTGTTTGCACTTGCTTTTTAGGTAGAATACTTGAGAACAGATTTCTGAGAAATGTCAAAATCAGTTGTGTTTCTTTATTTTTCTGTTTTGTCTGCAGTTGCGATTTTACTATTTGACACACGGATTCCCAATCCTAATTTGAAATTTGCGCAGTTAATTAACACACAAAGATTTTTATTACGATATAATAAGATCCTGCTTTTATTAATTTTTGTAAAATGATTTCACATAGTTAGTTACCATCATGAGCCTCACCAGTACTTTATTAAATAAATGTTCTCAGTGAGGCACTAATTGGGGTCTGTCATGTTTTCCTCGTCCATGTTTTCCTTACCGAAAACTTGCCAGGGCGTCGCCTAAATTTGCCAAAAACTTGACATTTTTCCACGCGGGTACCTATATGTATTCATATGATAAATTAGTTTGTTCGTCAATATAACAGCAGCAGTATATTTTTTTAAGCGGTATCTTTGGGTTCTTGTTATTATAAAAATTGGTACTTTATTTTTGTTATTTTTCAATTAATCCTATTTAAATTGAACGTCAGCCATGACCCAAGGGTTGATTTAATTAACCAACCACAAAGAAAAGAAAACCAAAATTATTCATTCTTTTCCTTTACCACTGGAAACTTTGGTCGTTGAGTGTCAGTCATAGTATAGAATTGGACAGATAGCTCGAAGGACATTATCATGCAACTCTTGTTGTCCCTTCTTTTGTCGGTCTTAAAAATGAAGTTTAGTTCGGTGTTTTATGTTATCCCAGCTCATTCAGTCATCTACTTAGTTTAGTTTGCTTTTTTGTTTGTATTCTTCTTTCAAGTCTATTTTTTTATTAGAATTAAGACAAGCATAAATGGCGTCGAGCAAGCGGTGTGAAAAATGTTCTCTCAATTTTGTTTTAATTAAAGTTTTTGCACTTTATAAGGCTTTGCCTATACAAGCATATACCTAGTGTTTTCTTTGTTTTCCAACTCTCTGCCTCTCCATCTAACTACACTATCTTTGCTGATTCTCGTCGTTAAATGGTTAAATATCTCAGGCTCTTTTTTACCTCCTATAGAAAAAATGTCTAAACGGTGAATACAGTTGGTTTGATGAAGATTTGCTGAACAGAAAAATGAAAAAGCAGACGAAAAAAAATTCAGCAAAGCAAACAAGGAAGACAGCAAACTAACATTTCGTTTGCACTTCATTTTTACGATGGACCAATTTCATCCATCGTCACACTCACTCTACTGCATCCTTTCACTCAAGACCCAACATAGAACTATTATAGGATGGAGAAGTCCCTTACCTACATACATACCTGCCCCATTTATACACTAAGCATGGGAAGTGAAAAATAAAGGAAACAACTAGCTGATGGAGCTCTACTTCACGATACTATTATTATTGCTCCCTTAGGTTTTTTCGGTCTCAATCCGATTTGAATGGCAGCATGAAAGGGACACAGAACAAGGATAATGTAGACAGGACTTAAGAGTATTAGGAAAGAATAAGAAAAAAGTGAGCTTAACACTTAGAGAAAAAAATCGTTTATATATGATGCATTGCATAGTCTATCAAAATGTTTCAAAATTTTGACCGAACCTTGCATTTTGTACAGGACGACATTTTTTTGACCGATCAGTGTGAGTGTAAAAACACGTTTTCGGCGTTGAATGCCTCCCCATTTGGCCACCATTTTGGAAAAGGTGGTGTTAAAAGTTCTTCGTGATATCTTGAGAACCATACATCGCACAAACAAAATTTTAGCACACCTACATAATATGTAGAAAATTTAATTTTACAAAATTTTTGTTAAGACATTTTTTATCCTAAAATTTTGCGAAGCGTGAAGTTATCACAAGTTTAAATTTTTTTTGAAAATTTTATCCCTAAAATTTTCAAACTTGCGAATTTGAAAAAAATATTTACGGCACAATGCAGCACAAGTTGAGCATAATACAGCACATCATTGAATCGAAAATGGCGGTGGTTCGCGCTTCGCAAAATTAAATTTTTGCTCTAAAATTAGCAAATTTGCGAATTTAAAAAAACGCACAAATAGGACAAGTTGGGCACAAAATATCACAATCTTTTTCTTTTGTGAAAATCGAAAATGGCGGTGCTAACTTCACGCTAAGGAGCTTCGCAGCATTTGCGTTTGCTAGTAAAAGTTGCAAACATGCGATTTTTTTTTTTTGTATATCTTCGGTTCTTAGTATCATTTTTCGAGCACAAAACAGCACAATTTGAAGTTTTTAGAAAAACTTAATTTAACAAAATAAAATTCATTCCTAAAATTTGCGAATTTGAAAAAAATATTTACGGCACATCGCAGCACAAGTTGAGCATAATACAGAACATCATTGAATCAAAAATGGCGGTGGTTCGCGCTTCGCAAAATGAAATGTTTGCTCTAAAATTAGCAAATTTACGAATTTTAAAAAACGCACAAACACGGCACAAATAGGACAAGTTGGGCACAAAATAGCACAATCTTTTTTTTTGTGAAAATCGAAAATGGCGGTGCTAACTTCACGCTAAGGTGCTTCGCAGCATTTGCGTTTGCTAGTAAAAGTTGCAAATATGCGATTTTTTTTTGTATATCTTCGGTTCTTAGTATCATTTTTCGAACACAAAACAGCACAATTTTAAGTTTTTAGAAAAAATTAATTTAAAAAAAAAATTCATTCGTAAAATTTGCGAATTTGAAAAAAATATTTACGGCACATCGCAGCACAAGTTGAGCATAATACAGCACAATTTATTATTATTTTTTTTTTTTGAAAATCAAAAATGGCGGTGCTAATTTCACGCACATCTCTTATCCTTCGCTTCGAATGTTCTTAAAATGAAGATTTATTCTGGATTTCTATTAGTTTTTGATAATTTCTAGTCCCGATCGCTTGTGGCAATAAATATGCTGTCGTTGCACTTGAAAATATGTTTTTCTCTGAGTGTACTACTACAATTAGGAAGGAAAGAACCAACAAAAAAAGAAGGATCCTTTTCAAATGCGATATATTCTTTTGCCTGACGAAATGCATTCAAAGCCGTTCATTGCAATCAATTCGTGATTCTCACAAAAGCCTGGTGTATACCATTTGGGACAGATCGCATTTTTCTTTTGCATTTTTATCCTGTCCTTGTCCTCTGTCCTCTATAACCATAACCACCCCCTAGTTATGGTCCTTATTATTTTTTTTGTTGCAATTTCTTCTGGTTTAATATTTGTCTCTCGCACTCTAATGCACGCCGCCGCGCTGCTTAGGTATTTGCCAGTGGTACATAATAGAAGATCCTGTTTTTTTTCCCTTGGTTTCCTTGCAGAACTTCTAGGAATCTCAGAGCTTTTCTTTCTTTGGAAAGGTATACTAAGGAGGTTGTTTAGAAATGTTTGCTGAGTTTCCTACTATATTTTTTTTCCTATTTTCAACCACCTTCATAGATGGAATGAACGGAAACAGGCATAGTGGCAAAAAAAAAAGAAATTGGCCTTTTCCTTGGCACTTAATATCGTGGGAAAAATATAGTTTAAGTGTTTCCTTGGTTCTTTGCAATTTTGCTTTTTTCTTAAATTGCCTCGAATAAAAATTACAAAAAAAAAAAAAAACATAAAAAACGTATTTTAGATTATTCATGATGGTGGCGCGGCAATAGTGGCAGTGGCAGAGCGTCGCATAGTCATCGTTATCGTCAATTGGTGCTGGGTGGGGCAACGACGACGACGCGACGTAGCAGTGGCGTCCAAATGTTATTTCCATTATTTCACACACCACCCACTTAAAAGACCAAGAAGAATAATGTCAAGCTATTGTACCGAGGAGGTAGAGGTGCAGATGTGATGTGGGATATGTGGATTGGATTTTTAGAAAAACCTCTATAGACCTCCTTGTTATACCTACATACTTCCCTCCGCCTCCATCCCTCATAGTTATATTGCTTGAGTAGTTATTCGGTTCAGTGAACCCAATCGATGCAATCAGATGGCGCTTGATGGGTTTTCCTGTTTCGTCTTGTGATTTCCGATAGACGAAGCAAGAATTCTGGGCTATACATACACTGATGGTGCAATAAATGGGTGGTGGTATGGCTGTGGCTGGCTGGTGGGTAGCGAAATTTTCAGCCTGCAGCTAAACGCTGGCGATGCATGCATGATGATGGCCAAAAAAAAGGATGTCTTATGGCAATGCAAATATAGCATAGAGGCGGAAAGAAAAGAAGAGATATGAATTAAGGGAAGAAGAAAAATTGTTGCTTGCATTCGAGGCGAGGGTCCTCTTTGATCAGACAGAAAATTATTCTCTTTCGAATTCGATTTTCTTTTTATTGTAGAAAATGTGGGCAGGAAATGTCTGGCGAAAAATCTTTTGGCAATTTGTGGGAATATATAGACAATAGAAATTATGCACATTATTGAATAGTGAACCATAGAAAATTATGCAGTAGGAATGAGATAAAACACATTGATTGTAGGGAACTGAAAAAAAAGGGCGATCGCTATTTATATTTTGGCTAAAGAAAGCTTATTATGATATAGAGACTGGCGGAGCAATCAAATAAAATTAAAATTAAAATAACAAGGAATAATTATAAAGACTTTGTAAAATCAATACCTTACTAGAAACAGGTATTTTACTTATAACAAACAAACAATTCCAACATACGCATCATGATGACGTATTAATATTTCTATATTTATCTCTGCTAAAATAAGCCAAATAATAATCTGTTTGAGATCAATGAAAAAACACATAACTTTTTTTATGGAAAAATATTTTTTTTTAACAAAAATTTAATAGTTATCAGCAAAACCCTACTTCAAGAAAATACATTCGAACATATGCCTTTCGAATTAAAGTTACCACATGCCATTCATTGAATCCAAGTCTAACTAAAATTTGATAAATAATTCCTTTGTCCAGATAAATTTCAAAACAAATAACTAGGTCACACAAAATAAAAAATATATATTAGGTACATACATCTAAATATGTATAAATGCACATACATTACATAATGTCATAGTCAGTTTATTATGATTATAAAACATACAGTGCTGTGCAAAGATGGTAGACTTTTTTGGAATTCAAATTTCATCTTATGACTTTTTACACAGGTACCTAATGGATTCATAAAAAAAAAATAAACTTGAGACTTTGACTAAACTTTATAAACTGATGATAGAAACGAAAGGACGAAAAAAGTGGATATCCTAATTTATTTAGCTGCAGTGTAAACGGTTTAATCGATTTTCTTTAAAGTTTGCTCTTATAACCTACACGCTTTTATTTCCAATTGTTTTCAGGACTTTAAATAGCGTTACTTGTAATACAAGATTTTTTGATTGTTTCAAAGCAAAATCTAATTACGATTCAAAATATTTTTTAACGGTCCTTAGTCCATAAAAATTTGGGTTTCGTCCTGGCGATCTCACTTGGACTTATCAGTTGACTAGTAAGGGCCTTGTTAATACACAAATTCTATCAAATTCAGTTGATTTTACATAAATTTCATGAGCTGGAAAAAAAACTTCCAGCTTTAAATGATTAGGAATTCTAATCTGGTTGTATATAGTTCACACAAGGTATTCATCATCAAATCTATGTAAAATAAACTGAGCTTGATAGAAAAAATTGCATATTGACAAGGCCCTCACTAGTGAACTGATGAGTCCAAGTGAGATCGCCGGGACGAAACCCCAATTTTTATGGACTAAAGGCCGTTAAAAGCTATTTTGAATCAATAACTCAACAAGTCCAATTAAATAGTGCTAAGTCTTCTATTCTACTTGGCTAATTTATTTCTATTAAAAAAATCTTCGTATAAGTCTAATTTCTCTAAAAAAAAATAAACCGTTGTTCACAGTTATTTTTAAATTAAATTTTGCAATTTTTGTTAAGTTCAGTTCGTCTTACATGGACTTCATAACTAGCTATTCCTTAATTAGCTAACAATTTTTTTAAATTTTTGTTTTCTCTAAAATAGTTTAACTGGTTTTTATAAAAATTTGTATGCACAATGATTTGAAAAGTTTTAATACTAATTTCAGCACACAGTACATTTTGTGGGTACTGTTTTTGGTTATACATAGGCCCAACTAGCAATTCAGCTTCGGATAAGCCTAACTGAATAGGCGTTTTGATTTCGTTAAGAGATTTGTAAAGTATCTGTAAGCATAAAAAGGAGAACGTTATAGAGGCCTTTATAAAAGTCTTTGTAAGAAGCCTATTACCAAAGAATATAAAGTTACCAAGAAGACGCATCTCATACAAATTTTCTACTGAAAGTGGCGGGTTCCAATGTTGGAACTCGCACTTTGGCTTTTTTATAGGCTTTTCAGTAATTCTCTCAGCGCTTTTAAAATTAGATATCACACACATTGAAACAGTCTGCTTTTTTGTCCTTAAAAGTCTATAGAAAAGCAAAAGCTCTGGGAGCAGGTCGCAATATTAGAACCCGCCATATAAAAATGTGCAGTAAGAAATTTGTATGAGATGCGCTTTCTTGGTAACTTTATGTTATTTGCTATTACACAACTCTTATAGAGGTTGAATAAAAAAACAGGAAAAAAACTTATTTTTTATTTTCAATTTTTTTTACTGTATTTATTATGTATTTTATTTTCTACTGAAAGTGGCGGGTTCCAATGTTGGAACTCGCACTTTGGCTTTTTTATAGGCTTTTCAGTAATTCTCTCAGCGCTTTTAAAATTAGATATCACACACATTGAAACAGTCTGCTTTTTTGTCCTTAAAAGTCTATAGAAAAGCAAAAGCTCTGGGAGCAGGTCGCAATATTAGAACCCGCCATATAAAAATGTGCAGTAAGAAATTTGTATGAGATGCGCTTTCTTGGTAACTTTATGTTATTTGCTATTACACAACTCTTATAGAGGTTGAATAAAAAAACAGGAAAAAAACTTATTTTTTATTTTCAATTTTTTTTACTGTATTTATTCCATTTTTAATCTGAAATCATGTATCAACTATTAATTAATGTATTGGAAATAATTTTAAAACCCAAAGATTTGAATGCCTTTCTACGGATCGAACTCGGAACTCCATGATAACAGTCCACCACTCTGCGCACTTAACCATATCTTAGATATAATTTGGAAGATGCAAAAAATTGATCAGTCTTTTAAGAAACTGTTGGTTTCCCCAATCTCAAATGGTTGAAAAGAACACTACATAAAATCTGACATCGAAGCATTCGATAAAGCTTCCAGAAAATTGTAACAGAAGCCTTATAAACACTGAATGACAGTAACTTATATAATAAACCTTATACAAATATAGCTCGATTAAGTTTTATCATCTAGCTTTCAAACAATTTTAAAGAAGTAGTTATGGAAATTATGACTTCTATAAAAAAAAAAAATCGATGAAAGCCCTATAGAAGCTTTATACATATCAAGACTTGTAGAATATCTATATTTCTAAGCGAATAAAAACTGAATTGTTAGTTGGGGGATTTATGTTTTTTACTCTTTACAAACTACTACGCTACTGCTACTCAGTTGAAAAAAAACAACACCGACAAAAATTTGATTGAGTTTGGTAACTGAATGTTTTGAAAACATCTACATAGATACTCTTTCGATTTTTTTTTCAACTTGGATTTTTAACAATTAGTAAAAAAATTACAATTAAAAAAAAAAAAATAATGTTTAGGTATTATTTTTAAAAACAAATATGTATGTCCAATTTTTTTTTTTTGAAAACAATACTGCCATGTTAAATGAAAATGACGTATCTTTATTTTTTTAAATGATTATAGGAGCTTACTTTGTCGTTTTTTTTACAGTTATAAAACTATTTTTAATAAAAAGAGGATGTGTTTCGATTGTTTTACTGCTCAAAAAGCGAGATACGGCTTTAGTTATTAATAAAAAAGATCCCAAATATTTCAAACTTTGACTTAACTAAAAAAACCGACAAATATCAGATACGTCATTTTCTCTTAACACGGCAGAATAGGTATGTACCCACATATATTGAAAACAACTTGGTCGATTGTTGTTTTTTTCAATTTAGAGCTTACCAAAAACGGTTAACGTACCTACCAAAAACTATTAAAAAACAAAAAACAATCAAATTTTTCAATCAATCGAATTTTTCTTCAAAATTGTTCCCACGATTTTTATAAAAAAAAAATCAGTGTGCTGAAAAAAAGTGGTTTCATAGACCGCGAATCTCATAATTTTACCAAACCCGGATAGAAAATAAAAATACAAATTTGTTTGCACAGCATTTTATAATATTTATCTAAAGTTGTATACCTATACATTAATGCAAAATGCAATTGCAAAAAGATATTTATTTAAACAATGGAATCATAAACAACTGTTTGCCTTTGTGAACATAAAATGTGTGCATAAGAGAGTTTCTGTACTGAATTTCAATTAAAATAGTCCTTCTTTGTAGATACATATAGGGTTCGTAGCCCTTGATATTATTTACTGAGAAAATATTTACACAATAGCATGGTATGTCGTATGCCAAAGTGAAGAAGAACCCAAGAGTATATCCCAGATGTGTCGACTGGTTCTTCCACGATATAGTCCTTCCCTATGGTCACATCTTACTAAATGGTTTCATTGCTGGTGGTTATGGTTGTTTAACTCTCGAGAATATACGACGACAACAGGACAACCAACGTGTGCCTTATGCCATTGTCCTAGGATCTCTAGAATAAACATCCTGAAACCTATATAGGTACTTTCTCTGTATTACTATCTCTCTTTTTTTATAATGAACACAAGAAACAAAGGGAATTTTCTCATTTCGAAAAGTGTTTATTTTATCATTACGAGTATTTTAAATGAAATTGATTGGAAGAGGTACCTATACTGCTGTACTGAACCCATTCAACTCGTCAGCACCGCACTATGGTTAAGTAATTGGTAACAAAGTGAATGCAATTAATGTGTATCTGTTTCTGCTTACTTAAAGACTATGCAATTATAGGCATCATCATTATTTAAATTTTAAATTTAAATGGCCTTCTTACTTGTAAGAAAAAATTGTAAAATTTAAAGTTCCTTAAAAACATCAAAAAAAAAATTTAAGTTGTGGCGCGACAGCTCGCGGATAACCAGGACCTAGAGGACTCCAAAAAACTCTTGTGTGTGTATTTTTGTCGAAATAGGACGGATAATATGATATGTAAATTTTTATGAGGATTGGTCACGTCCCCATAATCACGTTTTTAGATGGAAGAGGGTGGGATTCAATGTCTAGACCTTCAGACTGATAAACCGCACTTACCACTAAGCCACGAGGTACATATTAGATAATACCTTGGTATTTGTAAATTTTGTATAGTTACAGTTGTTAGATTTTTGCCTATAGTTAGACAGTGTTAAAGTAAAGTGAAATAATCAGAAATATACTTTATTTAATAAAACAAAAAGTAATATAAAATTTGTCAAGGTTTAGGCAATCGATTCCGTTTAAAAGTTATATAAAAAGTTAGATCACAACAACAATTTAAAATATTTATTTATATAATTTGGATGGCTGTCTAAAGATAGACAGCATTAATTAATACGACTGTCAAGGTTTAAAATTTATTTGAAAAAATGAAAAGACTGTTTTGTCTTTTGAGTAAATGATGGACACTCTTAGATTTTCCCTCTACAAATAATTCACTTTTAATCTAGATTCTAGACAATAAAGTACTATCATATTCAATTTAATTAAAAATCTTAACGCTTTCTGAATTTCATTTAAAATTAGGGTCAAGATAATAATGAAATAAATCTAAAAAAATATTATGCTGAACTGTAGCTATACAGCTCGTGTTTGCATTGTTAGATTTTTTTTTTTATAAAATTTACAAAGCGTCCTCTTTCGACTTTCAATTGGCTCTTACTTGGCAAAAAAAAATATATTCTAATTTATATTTAAAATAATTATGTCCTTTATGTGCTAACAGCCGCAGTACTTCAAATCCAAAGGCCACCATCACGCCGGCCGTCCATGGTGACTGCATTTCCCTTTCGCTTATAATAAAATTATCCATAAGCTTACCCCAGAATGACCTAATTAAGCGCAATTGTATATTTCTATTCCACCAGGACTATAGCAAGCTGTGCACACAGACTCTCAATGTTATAAGTTCCAGAGCGGTTAATGCAGGACCTTCAGAGGACACTAACTGACCATTACCATGATATCGTTGGGTTCTATAATGTAGAGTGTGACGTTAATATATGTCACGTTATATGTATATAATGTTACCATAGGTATAACTGTCAGTGAGAAATAGATATGTATGAATGGTTAGGTTATTATATGTATATCCTTGTAGCCTTCGGTATATTGTCGACTTGTGCATATTTAAATAGCCATCTAATTATTATCAAGAGTAATGAAAAATATAACGCACCCTATACCTATACACATCCACTTATCTAATTGAAGCAGTATAAGTTCGGAGTATAAAACTAAATAGAATAATGCCTTCGAGTCAAAACCAATTCCCTTGGAGCTTGTTCGCTATTCTTATGTCTCCTTTGTCATACTAACTAGCGCGCCATTGGGAACAAATGGGTGTGATGAAGAAGGTGGTAAAACCCCCTCCCATTGAAATTTTATTTAATATTCTACATTCGTTTATTTTTACTTCAGTTTTGGTTTGCTTTGTATTTTCAAAATACCTACTGCATAGTTCTCTACATCTTCGTGTGCATTAAAACGAGTTTTTGTTTAAAATTTAGATTTTGCAATTTATTATGCAGAGTGTAGCGCAACATTAGAGCTTTGATTAAACCAGAATTAAACCATAAGTCAGTTCTGATGTAGACTCCTTTAAATGTGTGTGCAGACATTTTTAACTTGCAGACATTTTTAATGATGAAAAAAAAAGAAGAAACAAATCTTTTATAACTCAAAGGGTGAGCTTCGTTTAATAAGTAAGGCTATGGTTTCGGTAAAAGCGAATTTTACTATAGCGGAAACTCACTAAAATTGCTCTAAAAATGCACACATTTTTTATCTTATGGTTTAGGTAGATCAATATTTACTCGCGCGAGTAAAGCAGTTTTAGTGAACTCGCGCGATTCAAATTTCCAACGGTTGAAATTGGACGATAAAAGCGATTTTTTTTTGTTTTTTATTTAGCAAAAATTGTGTTTTATATCTCTCTACAATTATATTCTATGAATGTTTGTGTATTATAATTTAATTAATCTTCTTAAAAAAGTATGAATTATTATTTGTTTCTATTGATGTAGAATTTAGGGTAGTTCTTCATATAGATTTTTGTGGTACCTACTAATAAAAGGTTAATAAATAAAAATTGTGAAATACCAATTAGACCTTTTCGTCAGTGATTAAAAGACAAAAAAAATATGTATGTGCCAAAGGAAGTAATATTTTAGTGGGATAAAATTCGCAATCGATTTCAATTTTTTTACAACAAACTCTGACTTAACTCACATAAAGACTTATTCTGGCTTAAGAGAGGTTTTTTATTCAAAATACATCTAATTATATAAAATGAACTGTAAAGCTGTGATGTACAGATTTTTAAGTCTTACTACTATTATGCTGATAAAAAAGTACGTATACGCCACAGTGACTCCACTAATGCTTATTTTGTATTATTTATTTTAAAGGTTCTGTAATGTTATACATATGAATGAAAAACAGGCAAAAACTAATAAAGACGATTTTTACATCTTTCTTTCTCTTCTTATATCCACATGAATAGATCACAAGATCAAAAAAAATGGTTTTATAAAATTTTTATCTGTGTAACCTGTAACACGTTTGGCTAGATATTTGGTTGAGGGTCATAACATTTAGTTATTTTCTTCTTCACCTGATGATAAATTCTCTAGAAGTAGGTACTCATTTTTTTTTTTAAATATCTATTCCAGTTCGAATTCATAGCTAATACAGGACAACGTCTGTCGGGTCAGCTAGTTCTACATAATTATCTTACCAAAAAAAATTGGCAGACGGGCGTGACATAATATGGTTGTAGGTACTTGGCTTACTCAAAAAATTAAAACTAGATTCACAATTTCGAAGGTTTTTTTCTACTTCTTCTTAACTTAAGCATTAAAATTTATTTGAATTCTTCATGTCATTTTTATTTTGAATGCAATACTTAATCCTTTTCACACCTTCATTACAAAAATTTAGTCTATTGAAGAAATAATTTCCTATTTCCAAGTAAAATCGCCGCGCCGCCGGGACGAAACGCAAATTTTTGTGAACTTAATGCCGTTAAAAGCTATTTTGATTCAATTTCCGATTTCGCTTATATTCTTCCAGCACAGACAGAACAACGTAAGCATATAACAAAATACAATAACCTCCTCCTCCCATAACAATAAACAATTACCATCCTATATTTTTCTTGTTTTTAAAATTCTGTTTTTCAAAACTCTGGTTTTCAATATTTTTATTAAAATTAAAATTTTGTTTTGAAGCAAATTTGAAAATAATAACAAAAGGGTATCAAAAATTTGAAAAAGAACGCGCTTTGGAGTTAAAAATTCAATTTCAAAAACATTTAAAGAGATATTTTTTTATTTAATTAAAATCGCAGACGATGAGATAAAAAAAAAAAACTTTTCTATCATTTATTATATTAAACCACAGATATTTTATTTTAATTAATTAATTAATTTAATTAAATTAATTAATCCTATTTAATATATAATAAATAAGAAAGTTTCTTTGCCTGTCTATTTGTTCCTCTTAATATCAAAAAATACCTAAGTGATTGTAATGAAGTTGAGAGGTTAAGTTAAGGTTGGACTGGACATAGGCTATTTTTTTTTCAAATCGTAGACCAATTTACAAAAAAAATAAATAAATAAATAAAATATATAAGAAAAGTAATTTAAATGAAAAAGATTTTAACAAATGCGAAGCAAGGCAAGCGCGGGTTTGCTAGTAAATATAAAAGTTATAAAAAATCAATTTTTTTTCGAAAATCTTGTAGATAATGTTTGAAACCCAATTGATGACAAGTTTAACAAAAATCTACGGAGTACTTTGTAAAATATAAAGTTTTCCAATAAAAACAATAAAAATGATTTAAAAAAATAGTCAAGATAGTTTATTTTTCTGTCCAGGAATACTGAAAATAGAGATGATTATTGTATGGGAGACTCCATGTTCTGTAAGTATTACAGCACTTTGAATACAAGCATTTTCTTTTTTAAGTCTTTATGACATGAATGGTTTACTGAATATATTTGCCTTCACTTTCTCTTAATGTTCATTATGTATATTCAAACTTTTTTCCTACTTATAATATTATGTATAACTTTAGTTAAATAAAATCTGAGAATAAAATTATGCAAATTAATTCATCTTAAAAATATGTAAAATGTTCATGGTGCAGATGTGTATATTTTAATTACCGAACAATGAAGAATGCATATACATTATATTTTGTATATATTATATTTTCTAGCTACAAACAATATAATAGGTAGTATTAATGGAAAACCACAAAATAATTTTATGTAAGTACGTACATTATGTTGTTTTATTCATTTAAAAAAAAAACTGAATTATGTCATAATATTAATAAATCGACATTACCGAATGTTTTCCCTTGCTATGAAAAGTAAAAAAAAAATAATAATAATATCCTTATAATCTCCCTCCTTATATGTTCAACGAATTGTTGACTTATGAAAAGAGTATGGAGAAAAAAGAAAGAACCCGAATGAACAACAACAAGCTTGTGTGTGGCTAGTAAAAATGCTAGTTGATTCAAATGCATTCGTCAAACAATAAAACCTGCACTCGATCGACATGATCACGTGACCTTCGGTAGCGCAGTGCGTAGTGCACTTGGCCCGGAGACGCTTGGTCTAGGTTCGAGCCTCAGTGGGGCAAAATGTTTTTCAAATAAAATTGAACATAAATAGACTAAGCACCACTAAAGGAGTCTGATGATCGGCCTGGCGACCGTGAAATAGCTATAACTCCAGCCTATAAAACTTGGTGGTAGCTCACTCAAGTTGTTGTTCTTTCATTCAAACCTTCAATATTAATATGATGGTGCGAAAGCTTTGCAGCCTACACTGCGCGTGTGTTATCACACAACAAAACTCTTTCAATTAATTCTAATTTAATTCCTGACCAGCGTCAAATCTTTCATACAATCTCCCTCCTTATATGTTCAACGAATTGTTGACTTATGAAAAGAGTATGGAGAAAAAAGAAAGAACCCGAATGAACAACAACAAGCTTGTGTGTGGCTAGTAAAAATGCTAGTTGATTCAAATGCATTCGTCAAACAATAAAACCTGCACTCGATCGACATGATCACGTGACCTTCGGTAGCGCAGTGCGTAGTGCACTTGGCCCGGAGACGCTTGGTCTAGGTTCGAGCCTCAGTGGGGCAAAATGTTTTTCAAATAAAATTGAACATAAATAGACTAAGCACCACTAAAGGAGTCTGATGATCGGCCTGGCGACCGTGAAATAGCTATAACTCCAGCCTATAAAACTTGGTGGTAGCTCACTCAAGTTGTTGTTCTTTCATTCAAACCTTCAATATTAATATGATGGTGCGAAAGCTTTGCAGCCTACACTGCGCGTGTGTTATCACACAACAAAACTCTTTCAATTAATTCTAATTTAATTCCTGACCAGCGTCAAATCTTTCATACAATCTCCCTCCTTATATGTTCAACGAATTGTTGACTTATGAAAAGAGTATGGAGAAAAAAGAAAGAACCCGAATGAACAACAACAAGCTTGTGTGTGGCTAGTAAAAATGCTAGTTGATTCAAATGCATTCGTCAAACAATAAAACCTGCACTCGATCGACATGATCACGTGACCTTCGGTAGCGCAGTGCGTAGTGCACTTGGCCCGGAGACGCTTGGTCTAGGTTCGAGCCTCAGTGGGGCAAAATGTTTTTCAAATAAAATTGAACATAAATAGACTAAGCACCACTAAAGGAGTCTGATGATCGGCCTGGCGACCGTGAAATAGCTATAACTCCAGCCTATAAAACTTGGTGGTAGCTCACTCAAGTTGTTGTTCTTTCATTCAAACCTTCAATATTAATATGATGGTGCGAAAGCTTTGCAGCCTACACTGCGCGTGTGTTATCACACAACAAAACTCTTTCAATTAATTCTAATTTAATTCCTGACCAGCGTCAAATCTTTCATACAATCTCCCTCCTTATATGTTCAACGAATTGTTGACTTATGAAAAGAGTATGGAGAAAATAGAAAGAACCCGAATGAACAACAACAAGCTTGTGTGTGGCTAGTAAAAATGCTAGTTGATTCAAATGCATTCGTCAAACAATAAAACCTGCACTCGATCGACATGATCACGTGACCTTCGGTAGCGCAGTGCGTAGTGCACTTGGCCCGGAGACGCTTGGTCTAGGTTCGAGCCTCAGTGGGGCAAAATGTTTTTCAAATAAAATTGAACATAAATAGACTAAGCACCACTAAAGGAGTCTGATGATCGGCCTGGCGACCGTGAAATAGCTATAACTCCAGCCTATAAAACTTGGTGGTAGCTCACTCAAGTTGTTGTTCTTTCATTCAAACCTTCAATATTAATATGATGGTGCGAAAGCTTTGCAGCCTACACTGCGCGTGTGTTATCACACAACAAAACTCTTTCAATTAATTCTAATTTAATTCCTGACCAGCGTCAAATCTTTCATACAATCTCCCTCCTTATATGTTCAACGAATTGTTGACTTATGAAAAGAGTATGGAGAAAAAAGAAAGAACCCGAATGAACAACAACAAGCTTGTGTGTGGCTAGTAAAAATGCTAGTTGATTCAAATGCATTCGTCAAACAATAAAACCTGCACTCGATCGACATGATCACGTGACCTTCGGTAGCGCAGTGCGTAGTGCACTTGGCCCGGAGACGCTTGGTCTAGGTTCGAGCCTCAGTGGGGCAAAATGTTTTTCAAATAAAATTGAACATAAATAGACTAAGCACCACTAAAGGAGTCTGATGATCGGCCTGGCGACCGTGAAATAGCTATAACTCCAGCCTATAAAACTTGGTGGTAGCTCACTCAAGTTGTTGTTCTTTCATTCAAACCTTCAATATTAATATGATGGTGCGAAAGCTTTGCAGCCTACACTGCGCGTGTGTTATCACACAACAAAACTCTTTCAATTAATTCTAATTTAATTCCTGACCAGCGTCAAATCTTTCATACAATCTCCCTCCTTATATGTTCAACGAATTGTTGACTTATGAAAAGAGTATGGAGAAAAAAGAAAGAACCCGAATGAACAACAACAAGCTTGTGTGTGGCTAGTAAAAATGCTAGTTGATTCAAATGCATTCGTCAAACAATAAAACCTGCACTCGATCGACATGATCACGTGACCTTCGGTAGCGCAGTGCGTAGTGCACTTGGCCCGGAGACGCTTGGTCTAGGTTCGATCCTCAGTGGGGCAAAATGTTTTTCAAATAAAATTGAACATAAATAGACTAAGCACCACTAAAGGAGTCTGATGATCGGCCTGGCGACCGTGAAATAGCTATAACTCCAGCCTATAAAACTTGGTGGTAGCTCACTCAAGTTGTTGTTCTTTCATTCAAACCTTCAATATCCTTATTATATGAACAAAAATTAGAAATCGATTGCAAGTATTATTTATATCAGAAAAAAAAAGACAAATAAATTGTTGCATAATTCATTATAGCCGTCTAAAAGCCAAACGCATTAACACACATCAATCGAGCGAGCGTCAGAACAAATTGATTTAGCGGTAATTTGTGGCCACCAGTTTTGCATATAAATTAGATATTCCTTCAATCATTGAATATTTATAGAGTATCGATGTACATATATTTAGAATGTGTGTTAAAGTTAAATTGTGTTTAAAAATCAATATTTCGTCTGCTAAGCGATGGTCGTTAATGATTGTTTTTTTTTTTTTTTATATTTTTTACAAAAATTACAGCTGCGATTTGGCGTTCAATTATACCGTCAAAAAAGTTTTTTTTTTTTTTGTAAGAAGGACGGGGATTGAATTTCAAAAAATTTAAGCTGTTTCAAGAGAGAAAATTGTTTAAAAAAATGTACAAATATTTACATTTGACATTTGAAAATTCTTATTCGAATTAAAAATATAGCACCGGTTTAGTCGCCGGTGAATTGTTTTTCATATACAAACGAAATTATTGAGACAAACGATATTAAATATTTGTACATACTTCATGAATCTTCGGTGGATTTTCGATCAACCAATTAATTTGTCCTTAATTTTTACTTGCGACACATAGCTAGGTTTTCAAATTTCTAATGCTCAGACATCTTTTATCATATTGGGAATCGGTTTGATGGACCTTACGAAGAATTTCACGCTCTTTAAAATTGCCTTAGAATTTTTTTGTGTAACACGCACTTCATCATATGTACCAAACTCGATAAATTTTGCAATTAGAGCAACACATCGTTCAGCAGTATCGTTAACAACACGTTTAAAGGCCTAAAAAAGGCTATAAATTCATTAAATATTGGTAAAAAAAACTATTTTTTACGAGTCAGCACTTTTATTCTCCATAATTTTTGCGGTTTGCTTAAATAAATTGAAAAAAACAATTTTTTCCAAAAATTGGACTTTGATGACTCCTACTGGCGAGCCAGTGCGAGTTACACAAAAAAATTAAATTGTGTACCATTTTTTTTTCTTAAAAACTAAAAAACCGCTCCTACGATTTTAAATTTTTTTTTCTCTAAAACGAAGATTAGTTAAAGAAATCAGATGGTTACTTTTTTTAGCTCTAAAAACAATTTAAGAAGATTTTTTTAATAAATTTATTTCGAATTATGTTGATTTTTAATATTTTTTTCAATTTAAGCTCTTTAATTACATGTATAATACTAGTTTAAACTTCAGGCTCCAATTAAAAAATTATTTACATTTAATACACTTAATCTTAAAAATTCGAAGAAACTTTTACTACAAGAGTAAGTTTGTGCGATCCAGTCGTGCGTTTTATTATTTTTCGCACGCAAACTATTGTATAGGTCTAAAGCAAAGTATCCCCCCTTATTAATATTCTATAAGGAAAATGAAAAACTTTCTGAATATTCTTCGAAAACCATTGACAAATCTTTAAAATATCACAAAGTCGTTTTTGAAATACTGAGTTTGCAGACATGCACAATCTTATACCTATTTATAGGATAAGCTGTTCTTATTTTTTTAATCTTTTCCCCTTAACCAAACAGCAAAACTCTACGGAAATAATTTTGTGTTGTTCTAACAAGAAAACTTCGCCAGTGTAGTGTATGTATAATATTATTATTTAAATCCATGATATTTTTCATTAAATTTAATTTAGTTTAAATTAAAATTTCTTCCACCCATTACAAGTTCTCGCTTATGCTTTGTTAAAGCCACAACAAGATAGAATGAAGAAACCCTTAACCTAACATCCTATTGTAAAGCCGGTACATATCCCGAGAACATAACTTTCATAATAATTATCAAAGCATCATTTTCCACTTCTTGTCTTTTCCATTGGCCCCAAAAGCCCCATCATCATCATCATCATCATCAGCATCATAACATATCCTTCTGACATCATCGCCTTCATGATTGTCAGAATCATAATTACTAAACTTTAAAACTTCATGTATGCTTTTTGCCTGAGCAATGTTAGTTAATTTTCCACACATTTTTTTTTTCAAAAAAATTTGTAGATACATGTGTAAAAAAAAAAAAAAAAGTAATAGTCGTCATGCTTTTCATGCTTCTCAACAATGCTTTTTGCCAGGTTCTCACCCAAACACCCAAAACCCAACAAAGCCTCGTCCCATCATAAATAAGCTGGGTCTCACCCAGCTCACAACTTTGCTGCCAAGGGCTTTTTAATAAAATATTCATCTCTGTCTTTTTGAAGGCATAGAGAACATTCCACAGCAAAATTCCAACATACGTGTAACAACAAAAGGAAAATATTTCAGTCTCCCTTCTCGAATACCGTAACTATCGTGCATTCCAACATGGGATCTCTCTGGTTGGGAACTGGGAACCCTTTCCGCGACGGTGGCTAACTACAAAACATCCCAGCTACCCTCCCCTGTTATCATCATCATCACCGTCATCGTCACAACGAACTCATCTCCGTTCAAAAGTTTTTTCGTTAATTTTAAATGTTATCCTTGGCTGCAACCAACTTGAATATTAAACCTTCTACTTAATTCTTTCGTTCCTGAGCTGCTCCTGGAGCCTGGGCTGTGAAATGATGACGGAACAATGACGAGCAAAGAAGTGGGCAGAAAATCTACTGTGAGACTTCAAAGAACTTCATGCCGGGTAAATATTTGCATTAGATGTCAAAAAGCATGACGTCTTGGGTACGTGTATGATGAATAAGCCCCAGGAGTGGCGCACGCCCTGTTCCGTGCGGGGCAAGTGTTGTAAGGGAAATATGGGGATATGTTCATTGTTTTAAGCACAATGAAGATTCGGGAAGCATCTCAACCACTAAAAAGGAGTTTTTGTCGATTGAATGCTCTTGCACTTCGCACAGTTATATGCACTTTGACTGATGAGTCCTGAGACCCATAGAAAAGGATCTTAAAATCAAAGAATTTGCAAGCTTTGCCTCGCAGGGTTTTTCAAGTTAGTTTAGAAAAGCTGATGTTGTGATGCTCGCTATTTAGTCCGATGGGATCCATCACCATGTGATTATGAAGAGAATTACACTCAGATGGGATTTAATTCTCTCCCTGATATGGACTCTATGCAAAATGTAGGATGTTGTATATATGAACATGTGTATGTGAACATTTTTTGATCCCTAAAACATAGGAAACTATAGTTGGTGATGTGGAAAATGTTTAAATTAAATAAGGAAAGTGTATGAAAGGTTCTAATGTTTAAGTGCACTGCAACAATAAGTTAAACTGGTTTGGAATAAATTTGAGTGGCATGCGAGAGAATGTGTTGAAATAGTTTAAGAATAAGAAGTATTTTGGTTCATAAAATGTTCTGATGATGCGCATATTATTTTGAGTTAAGAAAGAATATTATTTAACTTAGACCCCCACTTGCGCAAAACAAGGGGATAAATAAATAAAAAATAGAGGTATGTCTACCTAATATACAAATACGCTCCGAAAACAAAACCTAATGAAAATAAAACAAAATTTATCGCGTTGACGTAATAAACTATTGATATGATATTCCAGATAAAGATTAGAAGAAGATCGTTCAAATAACGCTTGGAAAGTAATAAAATCGGAGGTTGCTACTGTCCGAAAACTTTTGTGCAAGTGAGCGCTATTAAATAATATCATGTTTTAAAAACTAAATAATTTATAATAATTATACAGTGTGTACCCTTATTTGTGATTTATATTTTGGGGGATGATTTTTGAGATCATTCTAAGAAAACAAAAATGGTACAATGAGAAAAAAAAACTTTAACTATCCCCCCTGAAGCGGCGAGGGGCAATTTCTGAAAAATTGACTTTAAATGAAAAAAGAATTGTTTAAAATTAAAAAAAAGAACATAGGTATAATGATGTCCTATAGCTTTTTTAAAAGTAAATATTCCATTCTTTTATTTGGTTTTTTTTTTTTTTTTCCAAAAAAAAGGTTTTTGAGAAATTAAATTTCAAAGTCAACATTTAAAAAAAAAATTACGATTTTTTTTCAGTTCAAAATTTTGTCCATTAATGCCACTTTATTTATTTTTATTTTGATACAATGCTCTTATCAATTCTTAGTGAATTACTGAAAACCAAATGTTAAAATCTTTCTTAGTTGCTTACTTTAGGAAGAAGTATTTTTTTTTTTTTGTTTTTTTTTTTTTTAATTCTCAAAATCAAAGAGAGATTTTTTTGTTTGGTTTTCAAGATTTGACTGAACTGATAAGAGCATCAAATATTAAAAAAAAAAAAAAACAGTGGCACTTAATCACGCAAAATTTTGGAAAAATAAACTCGAAAAAAAATTCACAATTTTTTTTTTAAATTCTGATTTTGAAATTTAGTTCCTCAAAAACTTTTCATTTGAAGAACTTGATTTAAAATTATAAAAAAAAAATGAAACATTTAGCTTTACCTATCTCATCATTGTCTGCTTTTTTTTTAATTTTAAATAATTTTTTTTTATACAAAAGTCTAATTTTTCAGAAAGTGTCCCTCCCTGCTTCAGAGGGAGGCAGAGTTTTTAACCCATATCATCTCCCAAAATATAAAGCATAAATAAAATAAATTAAATTTATTACCTAAATAAATAAAATATATAAAATAAATACAATAAATAAAAAAAAAATAAATAAAAACAAATAAAATGCACGTCAAAACTTTTCAACTCATTGTTTTCTAACACAGTCTAGAAGATTTTAAGCATAAGTTTTTTGAAGTCAATTAAAAAATTAAGAGGTCCAGTGTGTCAAACTAGTCAGGTTTGCCACATCCCTCAATTGTGGGGGAAAAGTGAAAGCCTTTAAGCAAAAGTTGGAAATGTATGAAAATGAGAGTATTACTAAATTGATTGGTTGATATTAGATTAAAAATAACACAACCGGCATCGATGTTTATTTTTTTTTAAAACGCCTCCAACAAATTAATTCGGAACAATACCATATAAGAATTAATTAAATCAGAAGCAAGCCGTACATAACATTGCCTTAAATAGGACCGTGTTTTTTTTATTTTTAGCCTTTTCGTTCTCGTGATCCGCTGAACTGATTAAAGTTCAATTCTTTATGATGACATTTCTACCAAAATATCCACATAAAAAAAGGTTTAAAATCTACTTTTATAATATATTTTTTACTAAGTATAAGAAATATTTTAAATTTTAATCTTAAACTTGGTAAATATTGTTGGAATTTTCTGATTTTTGCAAACCAGTAATTAACTTTATTTTTCAATTTAATGATTTTGATAAAAAATATAAAAAATAAATGTGTTATGCTTTAAAAATGTATTCATGTTTTTCTTTTGTTTTTGATTTCAGATAAACACGTCATCAGCGAAATCAGGTACATTTTATTATTTTTTTTAATCACGCGCCGATGTTTCAAAAGAACAAAAACATATTTTCTAACTAATTCTGTTTACTAGTCTATTTACCTAATTTATCATTATACAAATTCTACTATCGCTGAAAAAAAATGCGAGTGATGAAAAATAAAAATATAAACTAAACCTGCAAGAAATGTATCAACAAATAATACTGCAAGATTATCGGCTTACCCAAGAATTTCATAAGAGTCCTTGGGTTGGATGTATTTTTTACTAGTATCCTGTTATTTAAATGAAATTGCTTGTTTTATTATTGCTGTCGTTGTGGTTTTCAATCAGTTTATTAACTACTTATTTTTACAGTTGAATTTACTTGGAAAATTTATTAGCAATACGGGTAATAAATTATCGTCATTGTATTTGTGTTAATTGGTGTAAATATAGTCAACTATTGATGTTATTGCGCGGCACAGTTGATAAATGTTTTTTTTTTTTTTTAAGTGATCTAAATATGTATGTATTTACTTTTATGTCGGAAATAAGCGAAAGGAGCGTGACACAAGGAGTCGGTCTGCCGCCACGGATGCCAGCTTTTATGAGGTCTGCGGTTCTTTTTTTCAATTCAATATTGTACAAATGGCAGAATTAAATTTATCGAAAGTGTTATCGGTATATTTAATTTCAGTGGATATATGAAAGTCTATATAAAACATATATATTTTTATTTAACTTGGAGGCAAACCAAATTACACCAATCATTGAAATCAGAATTAAACACATTCCTTCCTTTCTTTAACGAATTACAAAAGGGCGTTGTGCACCTCTGATGCCTTCCTACTGCGTTAGTGGTTATGTGAGTGTGGTTTTTTAAATGGGGAAATATATAATTAAAACGGTTTTTTTCGAATATTAATAATTAAACTCAAGTTAAACTACAACATCGTAAGGCTTTAATTCATGTTTTTTTTTTTTTGTGTTAAATACGATAGCTTACCAGTTGACAAGAAGTATAATCTCTTACCAACCTATTACAAGCTACAAAATTATAAGATGCTGTAACATTTATTTAGGGAAACGAAAATTAAACTAATTCATATAAAAAGATTAAATACTAATTAAAAAAATAAATAAATTTGATGGCACAACAGCTCATGAAGAACTAGGGCCTAGTGACTTACAACTCTCAACCATTCCTGTGTGCGTGTCTGCTGGAATGGAAGGGACCTACAGTTTATTGCCGAATCCGAACGGCTAACGAGCGGAATTGTCAATTCCTCGCAAGAGGCAGTAGCCGATTTTTCTTTTAAATAAATAGGTGGCGAGGCTGGGGATCGAACCTTAGACCTCCGGCATGACAGCCCACTAACCATCACGCCACGGCTACTACTTAAATACTAATTATAACAATAAAATAATGCAGAAAAGAACGAAACCAAAGGCATTAAAAAGAATGACAAGTTATTTTTATAAAATTGAAGTTGTTTAAATTTTTTATTTCAAAATTGAATTTCTTTGCTATTAACTGTTAGACTAAAGATTAAAATAAACATCCTTAATTCGTTCACTCAACAGGACAGTAATGAATTACGAAGACCCTTTCCGTTGTTTCTTCAAACTAATTTTTCACATGCATTTTAAACGGTTTTTATAATTCACGGCACGATCAGCGATTTAAATTAAAAATTATTAAAAAAATGTATCATCATAATAATAATTTGCTAATTATTTAACATAAGATTAATAAAATCAATGTGGGTCACTGCGGCGTATGTGGAACATTTTTTCTAAAATTTATTTTTTCAAAGGCCTTTAACTCTAGTATTTTTTATTATATTTTTATTTTATAAAAATTATGTTATTAAAAGTACATATATATTTATTCATTCATTTCCATAGTGTAGTGAAATCTCTCATTTCTATATTCTGTTAATAATGAATTAAATTCAATTGGAAGATTTTTTGCGACCTTAAGTCCAAATGCGTTTCGCCCAGGCACGACAGTTGGGCTCATCAGTTAGATGCTGTCGTACCTTTCTAAGACGCAATATTTTGGTCGATGGCTACCGACTCTTAATAAAATCTACAGCGCATACACACTGCAAATTGTATTATTCTAGGGGAACATGGTTACATTCTTGCACCTAGAAAATATGTTGTTGTTGTATACCCGTGGTCTGGCTAATGTATTAAGAAGAGGAATAACAAAAATAAAAGAAAAATATTTTTGTTGTTGTTTAGTGGACTATATTGAAATTGATGAGCCCAACTGTCGTGCCTGGGCGAAACGCATTTGGACTTAAGGTCGCAAAAAATCTTCCAATTGAATTTAATTCAATATAGTCCACTAAACAACAACAAAGATATTTTTCTTTTATTTTTGTTATTCCTCTTCTTAAATAATGAATTAAGGTAAATTTCAAATGGTACCTAGACCGTACTATAAGTATAATAAAAATTATTTTTAATCAAAATCATATAGATTACCTATTTTTTTTAAAGCGTGACAAAACTGGGTTTGAAAGTTTTGTCACGCTTTAAAAAAAAATAGGTAATCTTAAAATTCTACCTAACTTTAGATTCCCCTGTTTACCATTTAGCGATATGAGATTAAATTTTAAATTCTAAAAAATTCCCCGGTCAGTACATCAAATAAAAAGGTGTCAATTATTTCTTAATGTCCTATGCGTGATGGCGTCTAGCTGAAACTGGATGGTCTGGGTATATACATAGAAAGGAATGCTGCCTTGAGCGGAGCTTTAATGCACACCTCTAAGTATTAGCAGTTAGGTACTACATCCATCCTGTCAATTTTAAAGGGTATAGTCGTATTTCGAATTTATTTTGATAAATGCTCAATAAAAACTGTTCCTAAAGTTGGTGAAAAATCGGTCTAAATTCGCGTCTCTATTTGCGAGTATTTTTGCTATAAAACGGTTGCTTTCGGGTAGCTGTCCTACTACGGCTTGGACTTTGAAAACTTATCTACGAGCTATTTTATTTTGTGAGTTTTCTCTCAAGAGCTGCCCTAAGTTTTTTTAAACTCAAAAAATACACACTTCAAAACTGTGTAAAAAACAAATTTAATAAAAATATTAATTTTTAAAATTCTTAAAATCCTTTAAATATTTAATTAATTTGTATTATATAATCAATTTATTTCAAAGAAATAAATCGATCGAGTAAACCGTTTCCGACAGAAAAATGAGGCACAAAATTTCAAAACATTAACATTTTTTCAAATATTTCTTAATAATTGCAGGGTGGTTTATATATGTAGATTTTGTTTTTCTCTTATAAACAACAGAATAAAATCTTATTCTAATTTCTCAATATAAACAGGCTTACTTTCAAAATCCTAAAAGTCCATAAATGTTTAAAAACAAACCTAAGCCCTCATGTCAACAAGGATCCATTCAACAAAAAATTTCTAAAATGTTGTAAGGTATTGTTTTACAAAACTCTTAAATACCCACATTTCATAAGGTTAAATTGATATTCGAGTATGCCCATCCAAAGGTCTGGGTATCGTCTTTTAAAAAACAGTTTTTAAACTTTTTTGCTTTCACCCACCCTTTAAAGTGTCCCAGTATAAACCAACACAATTTGATATTCATCGTTTGCATAGCTAAGCTGAGAGTTGGAATCTTTCTATTTTTTTTTTTTTTTTTGATTTTGCTTGCCATAGACTTCTTAAAGGTCTATTAAAAGTTTTGGTCAGTTTTTCCATGGTCAAAGTCTTTGTAAAATATTTCATCCACGAATAACTTTTCTTGAAAAAAAAAAAATAAAGAGACAAAAAAAACATGTAAACCTTTTCCCTTCTCTTTTTTGTTCTCTTTTTGTGTAGGGTTTGAACTTATCAGAAGTTGTCCTGGTTGAGGTTGGAGGGGGGGGGGGGGGGGTCAGCTTAATTAGCTTAAAAAGAGGTATTAAATAAGGGCGATATGGTAAAAAAATGACGAAGGAAAAGAAAATATGTACGAAATATTTAAGATAAGGGCTTAGCGTTACATGCGCAGAGACTTTTTTTTACCGAATTAAAACAGAATATTTAACAAGTAAATATTATAATTAAGAATTACGTAATAAAAAATATTTCTTATGGCAAAGTTTCAAAACTCTATATTAAGTTTGGAGGATGAGGTTATTATGTATTCAAAGAATTTCGTTAAAAAAAAAAAAACTAAAGATGGGTTATTCAATGCAAACTAATATTTTTGTGACTGCGATTTTTTTTTAATTTAAGAATTTTTTGCTGTCATAACTTTTTTATAATTTTTGTTATTCTAACTCAAGTTGATTTTGAAAATTACCATTGCAACGTTACAAATGAACCTGCACCAATTTGGGAAGAGTTTTTTTTTTTTTTAGGTGCCTTAATATGCTCATTAGAATTAAACATGCTTTTCTTAAAGCTAATAATTGACAGGTCAAATTTGACTTCTAATCATTGTCGCCCGATAAGCCAATTCTGTTCACTTCGATGACAAGATGAGTGCAAACATTTTCTCGGTCACAACTACCGATATTTGGGAGCGGTTTAGTGGCGTAATGGTTAGTGCATTGGACTGACACCCCTGAGGTCTTGGTTCGATTCCCAGCTTCTGCCATCTAAACTGTTTTTTTTTCTTCTTTTTTATATATCGATAGCGTCGACTTAATAAAAAGTGCATTTTGTATAGCTTTGGCCTTGTGCGTTTACTTCTCCATTGTTATAGTGCGATTTTGTGCTGCTTGAGGAATTTAGGTCAAAAGAGTATTTGTAGGGTGATGTTTTGTTGTTTTTCAATAAATAGCAGATGCTTTTGAATTGCGAGTAGTAACATTATAAATTTTTGTAATAAGGATATAATTTTGGAATATACTAAAATTTTTAGTTTTATTGAAAAAAAAGAAAACAAAACAAGTGCTCTATTTTTAGAAGCATGCAATCTAATTTGGTTTTCCGTTGGTCACTCCTATCACAAACACTCCTTTTTTACTCCTTTTGCACTCCCAACACTCCTAAAACTTTCCAATTTAGCTTTTCGGAGTAATGCTTTAGGAGTGATAGGATTGATAGGAGTGTACTCTGAACACAGATTATACATAATATGTATTTAATTTGAATAAATAAATAAAACAAAAATTAATAAAAATTAAAAAAAAATTATTTATTTAATTACTGAAATTAAATATTATTCATAACACAGGAAAAAACAACAAAAATGCATATTTAATACATTTAAAAGTCAATCTTTGGATCAATTGTCAAAATAGTTAATGCTTCTTGTTTGTAATGTTTTGGAATTGAAATTATTGAAGAAATCATTTTAGTTTTTGCTACTATACAATATACATAAATTTACATTATTACGGAAGACGATTTTTTATATTCCATTTGAGTCAAAAAGGAGTGAAACAGTCAATCAAAAGTAAATGACATTGATAAAGCAAAATATTTTTTTTCTAATAAAGGAAAAGTTGGCTGAACTTAGCTTTTTACTTTTCCTCAAAATCAAAAAAAAACATAAAACAAAATATTGGTATACCCCCCAGATTTTCTTCCATTTCGACCCTTTTACTTAATAAATCGAAAAAAAATTACTCTGTGAGAAAAGCTATTTGAAATAAATTATTAAACTTGCAGTTTTGAACATTTGTTGCCTTTGGGC
Source organism: Epistrophella euchroma (assembly GCA_947049315.1). Classification (NCBI taxonomy): domain Eukaryota; kingdom Metazoa; phylum Arthropoda; class Insecta; order Diptera; family Syrphidae; genus Epistrophella; species Epistrophella euchroma. The sequence goes on along the minus strand of OX346247.1, from coordinate 14,603,497 downwards.
TCGATTCTTTGTAGTTATTGCTAAGAAATGTTGAGCGGAACAAGTTTCCCAGCCCTAGCTATCTCATCTTTGACCAGAGCGATTTTCGGACACAACACAACAAATGTTCGTAAAATTGTAAATTGAATATTGTTTTGCTGCAAATCGATTAAAAAAATTTATTAAAAAGAACGTCAAAATTGGGGGGACTAGTGCTTCTCCCATTTTGACCATTTTTTTTGAAAGGGGTATATTCTAAAATTTTGTTATAGACCTTAAGGAACAATAAAATGCAAAGTCTAGTCTGTTAAAAATATTTTCATGCTTCAATCAATAGCAAGAAATAAATATAGAAATTTCTCGACGTTTCAGAATTTCTCAAATCCGTGTTTTTCGTATTCAAATTTTTAGTCTAATAATTAAATTTAATTTTAATAAAATTATTGAGTTAGTAAATAGGTATTTCCCTCTCTTTCTTTCTAAATATTTTAAAATAACTCCGATTTGCCCAAACCACACATACAAAAAACTCTTTATATTTTTTCGTCAATTATCCTTTCACCTTATTATATACCCCTTTTGTATATGTATATTAGGGTGGCACTTATTATTTTGGCAATGTTTTTCCTCCCCCCCTCCCCCCCACCACGAAAAAATAAAAAAAAAGTTAACAATACACTCGCAGCATCTTTAATTGGTCACAATAAAACGAAAAATGTAAAAAACGAAAAATCACTATTTTGTTTTTATGTTTTTGACCAATTGTTTTAGAAATATATTTATGATAAGGTTTTTTGTTAAAATTAGGCTCTTTTGGTCTTTTTGATTTTGGAATGCAAATAAAACACATATTTCATTCTTGTTCCGACGTTTCGTAAGTATTCCTTACTTCTTCAGGGATAACATTTATTCAATCTATCAATAATTTTTTTGTATGTTCATGTTTATATTTGTTAATTTATTTTCAATTTTGTGTCAGTGCCGTCGCCGGGATGATGCAATAGTGGGAGTAAGGTTGACAGAAAAATAAGTATGAATCGATGAAAAAGTAAGAAAATTTATAATTGATTAAAGCAAGATTGTAATTGTTAATTTTAAAATTATTGATAGATTGAATAAATGTTATCCCTGAAGAAGTAAGGAATACTTACGAAACGTCGGAACAAGAATGAAATAAGTGTTTTATTTGCATTCCAAAATCAAAAAGACCAAAAGAGCCTAATTTTAACAAAAAACCTTATCATAAAGAAAAATCACTATTTTTCATCACTATTTTAAAGTTGGTAAAAAAAATGTTATAAAATGCAAAAATATTTTTTTTATACTATGCTATATTTTGAAGTTTAATTTTTATTCATCAGCAATTACAATTTTACGGAACTTCTTAGTAAAAGACTAAAAATCTACATGTAATTTGTATGGGAAATTTCAAGTGCTTGATGGTGGGACGTAGTGTTAACGTTACCCGATTTCAATGAAATTTTGCACTGAATTTTTTTAAGTCAACCTCATCACTTTTAAGGGGAGGGGGGGGGGGGGCGACGAACATTGCCGAAATAAGCGCCACCCTAGTGTATAAATGTAATAGTTATTCTTTATATTTCTACAAAAAGCACAATAAAATCATAGAATCCTGCAAAGCTGGGATGAATTTAAACTTCAATGGCACAAAAGGATAATATTACACATAGACATAATTTTTTTTATTATTGTATGGTGTAAGATATAACTCATTCAGCATCAATTCGATAAATAGAAAGTGATGTGATGAGTGAGACACTTTTTCCAATTGCTTTTCAAATGTGCAGACTTCCGAAATCAAGCAAGGAATACGAATAATACAAAAAAAAAAACTCTTATTTTAAAGTAAATATTTTGATAGATATGATTCAAAGAGATCTCGTTCTAAAGCATCCTGCATTACGCTATTTTATCTGCTTGTGCTTGTGTGGGCCAAAAAAAAAAAAATAAAAAACATACAATATACTCCAACTCATTCTCGAAAGTCGCGCCACATCATTTTGCTTCTGTGATTTTTATTATTCTCACAATTGCAATGCCAAGCAAAGATTCAGTATAGAATATACCTACACACATAATACCTTTGGGAGTCTCATTTTTTTCTTAAGTCGGCCATACAATACTACTTCCTTCGATAAGGATGATATCCAGTACTCAGTAGTATAGTTGCCTACACTATGCTCTAAAAGCTTTGATATCACTCACTATATCTATATATGTAGGTACTTCTAGAACTCCCATGTCTTGAGGAAATGAATGGATATACATTTCAGAACTCCTCTTAGCTGCTTCGCTGGCAAATCCTTTGTGTGAGATTGCTGAAAATTGAATTTCAAATAAATTTCGTATTCTTCCTGAATGATTTGGTAGAAGCAGCGAAAAAAGAAAAAAAAAAAAAAAAAAGAACGAAATCTTAATGAATTTTGCAACGCGAGAAAGGATATCGTTGGAATTGGAATATACAAAAAGAAATCATATCATTGCTATGGCAAAGTTATATTTTGTAAGAGGAGCGAAAATAAGAAGAAAATTAACCGTTTATTTATTAATATTTTAAAAGTAGCAGTCCAGTGGGTTGATTTGCCATCCAATCCAGATGGTAGGTAGAAAATACCTTTTCTTGTAAAGGTAAAAGTAAAAAAAACAACAAAATCCAATTTAACTTTGAAAGGCAGATCTTTGTTATCAATAAGAGCTTTAGGGGGAAAAATTAGAATACTGGGGCAAAAACAGATTAGACCAGCAACAGCACCGTCAACAGCAACAGCGGCAGCCATTAAATTATAGAAACAACGCATTTCAATATTGCTCCACACTGATACGAACAGCAATAGCAACGTCAACAGCGCCGTAAGGCCTAAGCCTAAGAAAATGCTTTGATTTGATATGTCAAACAGATATAAATGTAATAAATGCAATTTGTTTGGGAAATTTTTGCTGGCCAGCGTGCTGTTTGCTGTTGACGGTGCTGGTGCTGTTACTGGTTTACTCTGTTTCACGCATAAAAGATCAAACACTAAGTTTTGTAAGAATCAAGCTTAAGGGCTATTATTTTTTTGGTATATGCTCGTATTAATCAACCTTTGTTTCGCTCCACACCATTTGATTTTTTGGTATTAGGTAAATAAGAAAATAAATTAATTTTGGTGGCACAACAGCTCATGAAGAACAAGTGCCTAGTGACTTCCAACTCTCCCCATTCCTGTGTGCGCGTGTCTGCAGGAATGTAGCGAACCTACAGTTTATTGCTGGATACGAACGGCTAAAGTGAACGGCACTTTTCAATGACAGGAGATACTCTTGGAGGATTTGTAACTTCCTCGCAAGAAAGTAACCTGAAAAACATTTTTGTGATTAGGCTGGGAATCGAACTCAGACCTCCGGCGTGACAGTCCAACGCACTAACCTTTACGCCACGGGCTACTTCTATTAGAAAAGTCTTTAATTTAATTATAAGCTTATAAACCACCCGCAAGTGGTTCAAAATTTACCCTAACCAAGAATATCTTTACATTATACCTCGAGAACTTTTTAAAATGTTTCCTTTTTTGTGAACATGACTCGTGCTCTTCCTTCTCTCGTCTAACTACCATTACTTCATGTGAGGTACCCAACCCACCTCCAGGTCAGATGTTAAGCACTGCGATCAACATTTAACGACCAAATGAATGTAAAGCCTCATGACCTGAACTTCCATATTGCACCTAATTTACTTGCGATAATTAATTTGCTATAATAAAATTAACCAAAATACCTGTCAGAAAACCTTTCTATCAAACATACAGAAAAATGGCACAATTATAGCAATTTCTACCTTAAATCATAATTCATACTGCCTTCTCGTTAAATATAAACTAAACACTTGAGTTACATCCATTATCCTCAATGTTAAGTAATTCATTATAAAGCTGCTGAAGCTAAAGAAAAGCCTCTTTCCTTCACCTCATTAGCTCCCTACCTAAGGGGTAATCTCTGCGCATCACCATGGTCAAGTGTATTGTATCTTTTAAATCATCAAGCAAGGGTTTTAATTTCAACACAATTTGTTTTACCCTTCTATTGTTACATAAGAAAACAAATTTGCTAACGAACAAAAAAAAAAAATTAAAAAAACAAAATACCCGAGGATAAAATTTAGGTACTTTATCCTTGGATAATAATAACTTTTTGAAAAAATGCTTATCTTTATTTTTAAGATGCTGAACAAAACATTATTTTCAAGCAATTATAAAAACAGGGTGTTCCTGTAGGTGCCGTGGCGTGATGGTTAGTGCGATGGACTGTCATGCCGGAGGTCTAGATTCGATCCCCAGCCTCGCCACGCCACTTAATATATTTTAAAATAAAACGGCTTCTTTCTCTTGCGAGGACTTGACAAAACCTCCAAGAATATCGCTTGTCAGAGAAAAGTGCCTCTCACATTAGCCGTTCGGATTTGGCAGTAAACTGTAGGTCCCCTCCATTTTTGCAGACTTGCACACAGGAATGGTTGAGAGTTGTAAGTCACTAGGTCCTAGTTCTTCATGAGCTGTTGTGCCACATTTTTTTTATACAGGGTGTCCCACAGTCACCGCCACCGGAGAAAAAGACCATGTATTCCTTAGGTAATTCTAAGTAGGTCGAAAAACTTGAGAGAATTTCTCTTTTTCTCTCTCTTGTTGACTTATGATGGATTTTTTTGATTTTTTGTATTCATTTTTTGCTGGCTCTAACTTTGGGCTGAGTGGATCTTATCAAAAAAGTATACCATCAAGTCCTTAACGGCCATATTATTCACTCAATACATCCAGATTAAAACTTAAATCTGGATGTAAATCATACAAATTCAATGTAAATTCATCTGGATTTAAGTTTAAATCTGGATGTATCGAGTGAATAATATGGCGGTAAGAGTCGGAAATTGGTCTAGCTTGGAAAATCTGTAATCCTTGGTTACAGTTTTTTTACCATCGATTTTTGGTTAAAGTCACTAACGATTTTTCGCACCTCATTTGTACGATATTCGTATGAAAATTTAACCATTTCAAAGGCCAGGTCATGATAAAAGATGAGCAAGTATCAGTGATTGTTCAACCAAAGGTGTTTTTATAATTTTTTAAAGTTATTTCCAAGGTCATGTTCTCAAATTCTTAAAATAATTTTAGCATCTTTCTTTAGCATCATTTGTAGAATTTAAAAGAAACAAGTATGCAATTTAAAATGTCAGCTTGTTTTAGAAATTGGTCAGCTTAACATTTCTGTTGTAAATTAAAAACAAAAAATTTAAGGTCAAATCTTTAGGAACCCCCTGTATTCATCTGCCTGATGACAGTGGACACCCTTTATATGGCTGCTTAACCCTAAAATAATATTACCAAATCTTATCCTTCATTTTTATGATATAATGGAATTTAGAAGTACATAATAAAAAAAAACTAACTTATATCTAAAATATTTGAAACCAAATAATTTAAAAAATATGAACACATCATAAATATTTACCCTTAGTCCTTTTTTTCCAATAAAAAAACACCAAAATAATTATAGCCAGGATTTTTTGACAAAATATGTTTTGGGACAGTCTAAGGACAATGAGCTGTACCAGACTGACAAATAAAAGGTTTTCAAATTAAAAGAAAGGAATTTTAACTTTTTCATTATAAAATGCCGCCCATGTTACAATATATTTTATTTATTTTTTTTTTGTTCATAATTTTCTCAGAAGCATTTTATATTCCAAAGAGCAAAGATGTTAATCTTTAAACAAATAGGAAAACATGTGGGGACTGTCGTCTAAAAAATAATTTAATAGATACAAAATTTCAGACAGGAGACGATTGATAAATATGAGAAAGAGTATCCCAGACAAAATAAAGCTCTGGGGCACACCGGTATTTATGTTATGAATTGACAACAACCTTGTATTGATCATTTCGAAAGGTGATTTATAATGCAACGGAAAAGAAATCCATCGATACTAACTGCGCACTTTTTTGGTAAGAGAACTCGAGGCAAACCTTTACCAAAAACTTTTAAAATATCAGGTGCCAAAATATTTTTCTCTCCAAAACGATGTAAATATGTGTTCCAGTGATCGTTGAAAAATACCAGTTTTTTAGAAGCTTTCGGTCAAAATATTTAATTGAGCTGATATAATTTATAAGTGTTTGCATCATGTTATTGAAAGAATGGGACGTAAGTAGAATTGGAAGGAGGAAGAAGATACAACTTATTCAGGGATAGATTAAATAAATACCGTTTTAAATGCTCTGTGAAAGAGCGGAGACCAAATTGAGTAGGATCTCAGCGGACTTGTGCATATCAATAAGGTTTCTTAGAACTCCGGCAACTGCACGAGTGCGAAAGAAGATTCATCTCATAAATCATAACATTTACTGGCAGCCTTGAAACAACAGCAAACTTTGTTGCAAGCAAATAACTGACTTTATTTAGTGGGCTTAAGACGAGCGTTGAAAGTTGACACCGAAAAGGACGTGTATTTTTACAGATGACTGCTCAGTAACGTTGGCCTTATAAAATAAGAAACTTACTTTTTGGAATCTGATAACTTTTTCTGTACAGACCGAATCAAACCATGGGTTATTTTTCGGTTTGGGTTTTTTTTTTTTAAGCTAATTTACAGTTTTACTTGCGATAGGTTCTAAATATTAATTTTGGATTTGGATTGTCTGTCTATCTGTACCTACCTCAATTTAAAGTGGAAACCATTTTAGCGATTTCCTTGAAATTTTGAACTGAAGGTTTTAAGTGATACCCGTAGATAGCGAAATTGATTTTTTTATCCCCAACAGATAAGGCTCCTGCCATGCAACCATTATAAAAAAAAAATAAAAGTTGTATATATCTATATATTCAAAAGGTTCTTATCTTATATGTCTAAATATTATTACTTAAGTATAAAACTTTTTAAAGTAATATATTTTATCAAACACCTGTTTGTGCATCATCGAAATTGAGGTGCTAAAAAATTATCAAAATTATTTATAATTTAAAAAGTTGCCCGTGGTCTTATGGTTAGTGCACTGTTACGCCGAAGGTCGTGGAGCCCCGAATCCCAGCTTCTTCACATTAAAAATTTTTCAGCTTAAAATTATTTTAAATTTTTTTTATTCTAAACTTCTTGTTATATCAAACAACACGGCACTAACCTTTTCGCGTTTGTTTCCTTTTGCTTTTCTTGTGTGAGCTTAGAAACGAGAAAAACTAGCGTATATTTTTTATTTGTCTTTTTTTTTTCTTTAAGTGTTAAGACAACAAAACTTTTGCTTGGAACTTTCCTTTTGCAGTTTCTTTTGTTTACTTGGCTCTGTGGAGTATGATGAGGAAATATATAATATTTTAAAGGGGACAACAATTGGTCGTAGTTACTTGTTGTTAAGGGAAACATTTGATTAAAAGAAGGAAATATGTAAGAAATATTTCTACTAAAAGCCTTTAGTTAAAGTCTTAACGTACTTTCTTTTACTAACAATAATTACCAAAAAGTTTTTTTTTCGAAAGTTTTCATGCTAACTTTATACGGATACTTATAAGGCTTAAAGTGAAAAATCAAAAAAAAATTGTATTATAATATTTTTTAGTTTTTTTTTGTGGAAAAATCTGCTCACTTTAAGTCTTATAAATATTTTTCCTTAAACAAACTCTTTGAATTTACCGAGAGCAAGAAATGGAAGGAAAAAATCTCAACGTACAAATTTTAAGACTTTTATCTATTTCGATTTCTATTTTTCTATACAAGAAACTAAATCAATGGTCCATGTTCGAATCATAAGGTACTTAAAAAGAAAAAAAATATTCTTTATACTGTATCCACATAGTTATTGATTAAATCCGTTTGTTTTCAATTTCTTTTTTCTGAAGAAAAGGTCTTTTAAGGATTTACCTACATAAGGTATATGAATTTATTTCCTCTCTCCTTAGAAACTGATTCAAGAAAATATATCTTCAATAGAGCAGTAAAAAATATTGTACCATCAAACACCACAGAAGTTCAATGAAAACGACTTAATCTTTCTACAAGTTCTTTGCAAACCAGGGTTTCTTCCTTCCATACATAAAATTCACACAAAAAAGCAACAAAAACAACAAACACCAATCCACCTATTACGGGATCTCAATATACTTGCCGTATTATATTGAATAGCCTACCAAAATGAATATAATACTAAAAAAAAGAAGAAATAAGGAAACAAACAAACAACTTTGCTCCATTCAGCCGATTTATTTGAATGTCCCAAATAGCGTTTTTGAGCAAGCGACCTACCATAAAAATGCAAATACCCAAAGAAGCTTTATCAATGATTTAGAAAAAAAAAATCAAAAACAAGAAGCAGGCAGTAAAAAATAAAATCACGAGCATTCCGTTGGTCTTGAAATCCTTAAGGAATTTTTCAATTGAACTGAATATAAAATGTATTCATATTGATGCTCATTCATAGCACTGAAAGGGCATAAAATCTGTGGGATAAGAAAAAAAAAAAAATCATGTATGTACGAATATAAAGAAAAAAATCCTTTCAAATATTTCACATGGATTGAATTGGAAGACATGTGTGCGTGTGGACAGTCGACCATAAAAAAATGGAAACACAATTTGATGGAGACAAATAAGTTTCGGAATTTTTGAGGATTTCTTCTTGAATATTTTTTTATTATTATGTTGTTTGGGAGGGGATACTTCAAATTATTTATTTGGTTTTCGGTATTTTCTTTATAGAAATCAGAAATTGGGATTTTTCTGGCTCATAGAACTTAGTACTATAGTGGAATAAAACAAAAATGGACCTATATAGGCTTTGATAGCAGGTATTCGAAATCAAAAATATGGTAGATAACGAAGTATTGAATTAAATTAGTTTTAAAAAATCTTTGCATTTAGGTAATAAAGCGAAAAATCTTGTCTTATTTGTTTGTTCCTTTGGGCTAATCTCCAGAAACATAAAATTGGAATCCGATGTTAAAAGTTCTTTTTAAGATATGACTTTAGGAATTTTTTATTTTTCAAGAAAAATGTGTCGCGCACTGAAAAACTAGGCCTAGGTCTTCTAATCCTACTCAAATTTTCTCCTTTACATATATACATACATTATACATATACATAATATTAGTTTTCATAATACATACATATTTCCATTTCCAGATCGTTTATTTTATTTTTGAAAAGTTATATCCTTCTAAGTTGACGTCAAATTTCCCCCACACCAAAGATGTTAGTTATAAAAATTATTTTCAATCTCGAAATTAAAAAAAAAAAAAAAAAAAAATTAAATAAAAAAATTTCAAACTAATTTTTAAAAATTGTATGAGTTTAAGTGTAATTTTTGTTTTTATACTTCAAATGCTCTTACTAATTTACAATCAAAAACAGTTTTTGAGAAATTAATAAAATAAAAAGTACTTTTCCCAAAAAAAACACTTATTTTGGTTTTCCCAAGTTATCATATGGCATTGTTAGTTTAACCGTTGCTTTTATTTTCTGTTTTAAGGCCCCTTCCGCCTTAGCGGGGGGAAAAAGACCCCCCTCCCATACGATTTTTTCTTTTCTTAACCCAACCTACTCGCTCTAGCTTTTTCGTGCACCTTATACTGCACACCCTGTATACTTTTTAATTCCAATGCGTTTCCAGTTACTGTGTCATTTACTATGGTATGACCACGTCCCTTAGGTACTTCGGCGGACACTTTTTGGAGAAAATACAAAAATTTTAATATCTGAATTTGTAGCTAATTAAATGCTTATTTGTTGCGTTAAAAAAAAATTTGTAGCTCACATAATTTCCGAGTTGTTAAACTTTCCACTAAAATAAATAAAGAAATGAGCTGACGAGAGTACGAAAATAATAAGTTTCTTGGTGTCAAAAATTTGTTGCGTAAAAATTAATTTGATAGCTTTTTTGGTTCATTTTTTTATTTGAATTTAAAATTTAAAAAGTGCATTTTAAAATAAAATGGAAGTTGGATTTCAGGGCAATCCAAAATTTGTTCGTATGGTTTCATACGATACAGTTGGTGCACAAAACTTAAAAAAAAATGGAATTTTCAACTTTTTCTTTTTGCCACAGATAGTTGTAGCTTTTTAAAAGCTAATTTGTTCTGCAAGAATTAATTTTCACGGATCATTTTTGATTTTAATTTTAAGTTAAAAAAAAAAAGTATTTCCGGTAGCAGCTACAATTTCGGGAAAAAAATAATTTTTGAAAATTAATTTTTTATTAAATTTTGGGTATAATGTTTTATTTTAACGGAATTTTTTGCAACAAAAAAACTTCGCTAGCTACAAAATCGGAGTTTACGGGTTTCGTTAAACTTAGGGTGACTATGCAAACAAACATTTTCGATTTTTTCAATATTTAAGTTTTTGGGAGCGCACTTTTGAGCTAGCTTTAAAACTTGTTAATTTGAATTTAAAAAAAACCGTTAGAGCTGAAAATTCCATTTTTTTTAAAAGATTTTGTACACCAACTTCCGTTTTATTTAAATGGACCAGAAATGCATTTTTTAAACTTTAAATTCAAATAAAAAATGAACCAGAAAAGTTAATAAATTCAGATATCAAAAAAGCCAGAAAGTGTTCGCCAACGTAAGGGACGGGTATGACCTTTACGTTATATCATAGAATGTTTGGCAATCTAACAAATTTTTATCACTCACTGATCATTTTCAAACTATAGTTGGATTGGTTCCTTCTCTAAATTATTCATTTGATATCATAATATCAATGTCTTATTTCTTCATTTGTATTTGGTAAATTGAACTTCCGAATTCTTTAATAAATAAAAGAAACCCAAGTAACATAATACTTAAGGATTGTAGATATACATAATACATATATCAATAAAATTTGCAAATTTAATCTTTAAAATCGATGTCCCATCCCAATTGATCTAAAATTCAGCCCGATAACCATTCGCAAATTGAAAGTCTTATCTATGCTAATTTTATTATTTCATTTGTCTAAGGCTTATATAGGCGAACGAAACTCCCTATAGCAAAGCAGATTCCTTTATATACCTATACATTTATCGTTAAGCCCCTGGGATCCGATTTTAAAGTTCACTTAATAAACATCAAATTTGATATTCCTTTAGAACCTAGAAAAGCAAGCACAAAAAATCAACAATACCCATTGACACCTAATCTTAAATTGTCGTGCAGGAAAAGAAGACGTCCTTTTCGGTTCGTTTTCATTTAGTTCCATTTAAATGAAACCATTTGTATAGATTCACTCATCATTGGTTTGACTTTAAAGTATCCCTTATCCAAAAAGTGGTTTTCTATCAAAAAGGATCCTTTTTTCTTTGCTTAAAAAAAATTAGAAGCAAAAAAAGGGAATGAAAATAGCCCAATGGTAATACGTTTAAGCTCTCGTTTATTTTACTTTTAGAATGGTTTCAGGCTTAATTGAAAGGAATTCCAATGAAAATTGTCTGCAAAAATTAATGGAAAAGACATAATATTGTATATACATAGCTTTATATTGCCATTATATGGAAATAGATTATTTTATTATTTTAAATGCTGTCTATAATGGGTACCTATACACTTAAGAGATTTGCTTTGATGATTCGGAGAATCAATTGAAGGACAAATGTTTGCTCTTAAGTAATTTACCTTTTCAAATTCCATTTAAGTTTTCAATTGAATTGAGAAAAGTTACAGAATCAAAAATAAAGAATTATGTATAAGTATCTATTTTAATGATTTGTAAGATGTTTTTTTTGTATAGCTTTTTGAAAATGTTAAAGTAGATAAAAAGCTTGACTGCTTACCTATAAAGAAATTATGTGGTAGCCCACTCCAGGCTTTTTTCTTAAGATTTTATAACAAAAAGTCAATATTCGAATTTTGTATTTTTAATTCCTAATATGCGTACGTATAAGGGCCAATTTTCGAGCGCAAAATTGCAGAAAATTAAACCCGAGTAAACTGATTAAATTTATTTAGTCAATTTTGGATTTACTGCATCAAAGCTGTTTTTGATATTTTCTCCTTTCAGTTTGTTAGGTATACCGCATGCTATATCTATTAAAAGAAAAGTGCTTTCCATGTTAACACTTAATAAATAAATGTATATCCAGAATTAAATATATTTTTACTTGAAACTTGAAAACGGGTTTCTGGCATTAGTCCTAAAAGACTAGGACTGGAATTAGTCTTTTAGGACTAATTCCAGAAACCCGTTTTCAAGATACGTATTTGGTCAGTTTTTATTTCAAAGCGCTCAGTCATTTTTCTCCGTCGCGTCGTTACTTTGAAAGAGCTTTGAAATAAAATAAGGAGAAGAATCAGAAGTGGGAATTTTTTGGAAATAAAAGAAGTATTATGGGACATAATTGTAAAATCTGAAAACCAACTGTACTATAAGGTTCAGTTTAGGAAATCTTGAATGTGTAACAGCCAAATTAAAGCTAGCTATACATACATAATATTGTTATTATTATTTATTGTATTATTCATACTAGAATGTCAATTTATTAGACTTGACCATTCTTTATTCCGTCAATTTCATTGAATTTTTTGAACAACAACAACTTAAAAGCGCTACCACCGATTGTTTACGAATTAATTTTAAGTATTTTAATTCATTTTATTTTTGTTTGGCTGGAGATATTGTTATCTCAAGGAGTGCCGAGCCGCCTATTATCAGTCTCCTTTTTTAAGTGGAATGATTTACAGCGTTACACTTTAAAAATCTACTTTTTTTTCAAGAAAAACTGTCTTTTATTCATTTTATATAATAAAAAAGTCTAAAAAATCGACTTGAAATAGAAAAAAAAATTATTAAAAAACAATGGAAACACCTACAATGTCATGTTGTACTCTTTTTAAAGCCAGAAATCAATTCCATTATTTTGTTTTTTATTCGAGTTATTAAAGAGAACAGTTTTTTAAAAATTAATTTTCAAATTCAAAATTTTGAAAAAATAATGAAAAAAATTGTATTCAAACTTAAATTTTTGAAAAAGAAATTTAAAAGATTGTGTTCAAACTAATTGTTTTCAAAATTGTATGTTTTTAGGTAATATTTTTGTGTTTATTATTCAATGCTCCCATCAATTTTCAGCCAGACACTAAAAACCAGATGTCAAAATATATTCCAGTTTTTGAGAAAATTGAAAATAACAAAAGTAAGTTTTCCTTGGATTTGAATTTCATCGGTTTTTTTGTTGCTCCAAAGATTCTGTTTCTACTAAATAAGTAGTAAAGTAGATATCGTCATTTTCAATTATCTCAAAAACCAAAAAACGTTTAGGCATCCGGTTTTTATTGTTTGACTGAAAATTAATAGAAGCATCGAATATTAAAAACAAAAATACAACTTAATTACGTAAAATTTTGAAATAAATTAGTTTGAACACAATTTTTTCATTATTTTTTCAAAATTTTGAGTTTGAAAATAAATTTTTCAAAAACTGTTCCCTTAAATAATTTGAATTAAAAAAGAAAATAAAAGAATGAATTTTTGGCTTTTAAAAATATTATAGCATGACATTGAGTATTGTTGTTGTTTTTTAATTTTTTTTTTTTTCTATTTCAAGTCGATTTTTTTGAAAATTGCCCCTCCCGCCTAGACGGTGGGGAAATACGTTTTTTTTCTTGTCCCAACCCAACCTATACGCTCTAGCTTTTTGGTGTACCGTATACCGAATAGGTTAATTATAATTATAATATTTAGGTAAGCCAATTAAAAGTTTTCATTAACCATTGGGATGAAAAAGATTCCATTTAAGGTGAAATAAAATTTATGGATTAAAATGTAAAATTAAAGGCAAACAAAAACCAATTTTAATTAATAATTTTATTAATTCTTGTGCTTGAATCAATACGCAATTGCACTCGAATCACTGCAATAAATAATTCATGTAGGTAAGGATAATTTTATATTTCGTAGTATATCCTTAAAAAAATAAAACAAAAGTAGGTATAGGTATATCCATAGGTATAAAATGAATAAAGATGATAATACAAATATACGCACGTACACACACACACACATGCATACATAATATAAAACCATGTCATATATCCGTCGGTGTTCGTTTGTTTTCGGCATATCCTGGAATTGTTGAATAATATGCCATTTAAACATGCGTTAACTCGACTCCTTGATTTTCGCAATTCATCATTCAAAATGATTTAATTGTGCGTGTACGCGTAGGTATATGCTCAGAAGAATAATGGCGATGAAAAATTTATTGAATCTCACAATTACACCAATATTTCTGATGTCTTTTTACGCACACTTTTTTCACTCGCACGCTCAATTAAATCGAAAAAAAAAAATGTAAGTAAATAATAATAAAAAGCAATTATTTATACAAACAAAGGTAGGTACAAATAACATACTTATATAATTCTGGGCCATAAAAAAAGTTCACATTGTCAGACTACTTTTTTTTTTTTAATTTTAAGTGAAAGCAGAGACGTACGAGTATACTTAAACTCAGCCTGGTCGCCTTTAAACAGCAACAACCAACATAGGCAGACATCAAGGATGCAACCAAAGGATAATACAGCGGCAGCATCCACCAGACATTATAGCATGGTTCTGGTTAAGTTCTCGTGTATTGTATTCACTGGACTGATGAAATTTTTAATAATAAATGGCACACTCAATAAGGACATATACCTACTCTGTACAGTCTGCATCACAAAGTCCTGCCTGCACGACGACCCCGGCAATATGTGTGAAACGATATAAAATGGGCAGGGTTCCATGGAAGCCTTTTGAAAATATTACTCGAACGTCGAACGACAGCTATAAATCACCAAACTCTATAAATTTTACCCACATTCACCCCAAATGGAATCTATGTATATCCTTTAACTCATTCTTCAAACACATCCTGTGTTTGTTTATATAGTAGGAGATATTTATTTTATAAATAGTCGGGCTCACATTCCTTTGCACAATAAAATATTGATTTCGAAATCAATTTTATACAATCCATAAATTGTTCTTCAAACAGGCAAGACAGACAGACGGACATACATACATATACACAAATCGTCGCAAGTAAATTCGACTAGAATAATTATATTGTCTTTCTTCATCATGATCCTAAATCGAATGGACACTCTCTATTCTGAAATGATTATTTGATGTGTGTGCAATATGTTGACACATAACTGTCATGGAATTTAGTAGTCCTGTAAGAAGATAAGAGCAAGTTATTCCTTAAAGGATGAACACAACGGATCAAATCCTTATTGTCTGTCTATTCTATTAAAGACAGGAAATTGTTACAAGTTCAAAAAAAATAATGTACCTCAAATAAAGTTATACATATATGTACCTATGTTTGTACTGTTATTGAACTTTAATCTGTTTTCTGTTGTCTATGGCTTTTAATAGACCTGGAGCTATAGAGAAATATCTTTGAAATTGTACTTTTTAGATTAATTTCAAAAATGTATTTAAAATTGAAATTTTAATAGGTATAGGATACTCCATCATATTCCTATATTTTTTGACAATTTTCTATAAGATTGAAGTGTGCACACTATTTTTCCAATCGGCTTTAATCACAATCTATCCCTATGAATCTAAAGGAAATCCACACATACGAGTGGAAGAAAAATAAAAAAGCAATAAATACGTGTACGTGATACAATATTGATATGCGGAAGACATGACAACTTACAATCCCTAGAGGGCACTCGTCATTTATACAATACACTGGGTTAAATGGGGTGGCAATACTGGATAAATAAAACAGAAACAGAGTTGAAATTAAATGATTTCTTTATAGGAAGCTTAAAAAACTCAAACAGCACTCAAGTTGAAAGAACTCAGGAAAATAAATTTTGTGCCCTTCGATTTGTGTAACTATGTAGGATGTAGGTGTTTTCATTCTTTTTTACCCTGGTAGGATTTTTTTTTTAAAATTGTTATCGATTAATTTATCGTTGATGAAGTAGGGATAGGCTAGGCAGAATGGGATTAGGTAAGGTATGGGTGGGTCTTGAAAAACTCAGTAGACTAATAAGAGCAGGACACTCGTTACTTACCATTAGTGCCTTTATTGAAAACTAGAGACCTGATTTTATTTCGAATACAAAATCGCCAATTTTAGATCTTCGGGGAACTTTATCAGGTTTTCAATATAAAATCAAGTACCTACCTAAAGACCAAAGTATGATCGTTAGCTCGAAGGATAAATGAGGCGAAAAACATTTTTCAAATATTTTTAGTAGGTATTTTATTGTAAAAAAAAAACAATAAACAACTTTTTTTAAACCCTTTTATACACTTAGTCAAAAAAATTAAAGGATGAACAAAAATTTCACTTTTATTTAGTGTTTTTTAAAGAGTGTTATCTCTGTGGAAAGTGATTGCATTGAGATAAAACAAAAAGCATTCTAAAGCTATATGTTTTTTGTGTTGAAAAATTTTAGCAAATAATTTTTTTTTAATGTACCGTTATTCCACAATCATGAGAAACAGCACGAGCAAAAAAATTTAATTTTTCAAATTTTTTTTGAAGAGTGTCATTTTCTTTAAATTGTCTTTTTTTGAGCCAGATAAATGTATTGATTCGATAACTTGTTCATTTAGCTTTAACGTTGTCTTTTTTCAGCACACTACAATTTTTTTTCAGAAGAATTTCTGGCTTTGAATAAAAAAAAAAAGACTTTTGACTTTGGTTACGAATATCTCAGCAAGTAATACTGACACGGAAAACTTATGGCCAGTTTTGAAAACTGAAATTAATTTAATACAAGATACTTTAAAAACTTTATAACGATTATGTTTTTTTTGGCTACTTTGTGAAAGATTTAGGAAATCTTTTACTACTTTACAAATGTTGGTTGCAGGACTTAATTTGGTAAAACATTTTAAAGGGCTATAGACCACGAGTATAACCGTTAAACTTCAAAGCGATCTATTGAACCGTTTTCCCGGGCCGAATTATCAAAGGAATAAATTGAATGCTTTATTAACATTTTGAAATCGTCATCAAAATGAAGAGGAAAAAAATGTATTTTTCTGTCTTTCCTCAAAATTTGAAAAAATTAGAAAAAAATTAAAAAATAATATAGAAATATTGGAAATTTTGTCAGACGGATACATGGAAAAAGTCAAAAAGCAAATACTTTTTGAAAGCTTTGGGAAAAAAGCCCAGAATATATTATTCTGACGTGATTTTGTATACATATGAAATTTTGTCTGGCCTTTTTACCAAAAAAAAAAATGATGGCCTAAATTCCTCCAGTGAAATTTCCGGGATCCAGTTGCCCCATTAAATCACTAAACCGTTTTTGTGTGTGACATTGAATTAAAAAAATAAACTAATAAAATAATATTCTTTAATTTGTATGTATAATACTATTTAAAATTTTAAGGAGAACGTATAACTTTAATTTTAGATTAATTCAACAAATTATTTACTAAATTTTTAACGACAATACATTACTTCTAGAAATACAAAATTGCAAAATTATACCTACATTGATTAGCGAAATAATAAGTTTGTACTAAATTACGTCGGAACTGTTTTATATTACGTAAAAGAAGAATTAAATTTTTATTTCTGCAATAAATTATCATTCATATATACAAGCTTATTTGTTGTTTAGACATAGAGAGCTTAAATATGTACAATTTTTTCCAAAACATTTCAATCATTTTATTGTTGAAAGAAAAAATTTGTGTCATTTACCTATTGTATCGTTCTTTTTTTAATTATTCCTTTGTTTGTTGAGTTTAATCCAAAACAAAAATTGCTGACGATGTGTTGGTGCAAGTAAGTCCACCCTGTTAAAAAACTATTTGTGATCTTAAATCGTAGAGTGACTACAAGAACTTCAAATAAAATTCCTTTTTCCATGGGAAAGCTTACGCTTTCGGACAGCTTTCAAACCCAGCTCTAAATTAAATTTTACTTTTAGTACTAAAACTTGCAAGACCAAAAAGAAATATAAAAACGAAAAAGGCATTTTGTTAAATCGGAATGGGTTCTGTTATTTTTGAATACTCTTTTCTTAACTAAAAAATATTTATAAATCATATTCAAGCCATAACGGTTTCAATAAAAATCATATATACTATACATTCTTTTATTTTCACACACGATAAAGATCTGAAAGTAAACATTCAATCATTCTTTGTAATTTGATTGGCATTTAATAAAAAACCCACGCCAGAGCTTAAATATTCAGGATAAGAAACACTATAACTGAAATTTCCATATTTGCATCTTGTTGATTTTTTTTTCCATTTTTCAAAATTTAATAGGTTTTGTTTTTTGTTTTGTTACAATAATGACCCCACCTGCTAATCAATTTAGCCATTTATTTTTTTTTTAAGTCAACGGTACACCTGTAGGATGTCTTTAGTAAGGTTGTTCGTAAAATCCATCATTTATTATGCCAACACACTTAAATCCAATTTTGGTTTTTTGATGTTGAAAATCGATATCCTCAGCGAGATTGTTAAATCATAACAATATAATCAAGGCTACAAGGCTGATGGGCTATTGACTTGCCTTTCCTTGGCTATTAATAAAAATTTCATCGTCACGTCGAAAACAAAATGAGAAAGTGCAAGGTGTGGTTATTAAAACAACACGCAACATGAAGCTTTTATCGTTGCCGGAATATTTATGTCAATGTGCGTTGTTTTTTTTTTTTTTTTTGATTGCGTTGAAATGTAGGTATAAACACCTTTTTTTTTTATAGCCATGATGAATTTTTGATAATTTAAAAATATACAAAATAACATTAAATAACTGAGAGGACGCACTTAATTTTAAAGGACGTCATAAACAGACAATTATTGTTAAGTGTAGGTATATGGAATAATATGTCAAAATAACCACATGGGACGCTGTTAACTGAAAGAGTAATTATATATCAATTTAATTTCCCAATTCTGCATTATAATCATATCGCTTTGTCCGGCTTGACCTCCTTAAGTCTCGAACAATTTCCGTCAATATTTCAGTCATTGCAGTTGGGTCATTGTCCCAGAATATATCAACTCGAAAATGACTATGTCGACCAATTTAAATTGCATCACGTTGTAAATTGACAATATTATCAACCTGTCACTTGAATATCCTTGCATCACACACATTCACACCGATGATCTCCTAATGCCCCTATAGGCTAATCCAATTTCATGACACCCTATATATGCCAAATGAGAATGAAAAGCGTACCGTATGCCATACATAGTCATATACTGACATATAAATTCTCTAGATTTATCTGAGTCTTGCGGAACTCAGACGATAAAGTATAAACTCATATAATTAAAATAAATTTGTATAGTTCCTGACTCACAGGACCTAACTAAGGTGTAAGCTAAGAAGTGTCAAAGATTAAAATTAGCGTTTGTACTGTTATATACATAGTTTATGAGCTGGCAGATGGATATGAAGCTTGAGGGTCCTTAATAACCCCATTCCGTAATCTTCTCGGATAGAACTGAATGAGGTGATAAAGATGTATATACTTCATTCGAAATTAAAGATGTAGGACGTATGTAGGTGTTCCAGAGAGGAATACAAATTTTAATGATGATGATTTCTTATGCTCCGAATGCTGCCTACATAAGTAGTTTGTATAGTGTTAGTTTTTTTTTGGGTTATTATAATTTTTAATGAGTACTTTTTTTTTAGATTTGCTTGAGTAATTTTTTAATCTGAGATTTGACTCTTTTTGACATTATCTGTCAGGGCATTCACCTGCACATCACATGGGAAAGAGGGACACACTTAATTGTGGGCGGCTCATTTTTACCCATTTTAATGCTTGAGATGACATTAATTGAAATAGCACATCATTAAAAAGAAAAGGCCCTAATTGACTTCCCTCAGGAATACCGGATTTGACCACTTTCAAGAGTAAGCTCGCAAGCGGATGCAGCAAATGTCACAGATTTGAGAGTAGCACGCAATAACAGAGCAATATAATTCGCGGAATTCCAACACAGTTCGTATTTTGCAAGTAGCTGTTAAGAGTTTATTAGGGAGCTCTCAATTATGGACAAGCATCTTATAAGACCTTTTCCATGTCCAATTGAATATTATTGAATATATTATTTTAGCACAACAATTGATGTTAAATTAAATTCAAAGGCTTAGAAATAGGCTGAGTTCCAAAATTTTCTCAGGCGTGCATTTACTGCGCATCCAAAAAATGTGTAGCTGCTTCGATTTAAATATCTTTTTTTTGCGTTCCGAAACGTCAGACATATGCAATGTAATATTCCTACTAAGCATCAAGTTTACGTTGCTGATGCGTATGAAAAATGTAGGCATTATTTCAGCATCAAAACATTTTCTACATTTTGGAACTCAGCCATAATTATTATGTATGATGAAAACGCTTTTCTACACTTTAAATAGAAACTTTGTTTTTATTTTTGGAAAACTCGTATAACGTATAGGTATCAACTTAATTTAAAAACATTTTAGAAGTTTTGTTTCGGACAGTTGGATATTCATCTAGCCTGACAAGCAGTGTTGTTCGACTTTTTTACTTTACGTTTTTTACATTTTTTTTACCTGCTGTATTTTTACTATATTTATGTAAAAAAAAGTAAAAAGTAAAAAATATAAAAAGGTGAAATAAAACGTGTAAAAGAATCAAAATTGGTTAGCTTCAAAACTGAAAATGAGGGTTGGAGCTGATTATTCTGTGCGGTATCTAAAAAACTATTGGGTTTTCATTTTCTTTTCGATATGTTTATAAAATCAGATTCTCTAATCTATTTCCGTCACTATAAAATTCTTTAATTAATTATTAGGATTTTGCCTAATCCAAAAATCCATACAAAAATTTAAACAAAATGCTTTTTCTTAGAGGAAGTAGCTCTAATAATTATTTTTGGCATGCACTTTATAAACAATTAAACTCACTTGAATGACTAAAAACTTTCTTTATTAAGATTTCGACAGATAGTGACCTTATTTTCTCTGTTTTTTTCTCAGTAATTTACTTTTTTTTACTTCTTATTTACCTTTTTTACGAGTTTTTTAAACGTTTTTTACGCAATTTTTACACTTATATGCGACTTTTTTACCTACTTCAACGTAGAGAAGGTAAAAAACAGTTTTTTTTACATGAATTTGAACATCACTGCTGTAAAGCCCGTTGACATATAATTATATAAGAGCAGGTGACCTATATTTACTTTTTCCAATGGCGTCCGCAGGATTTCGATAAGGGGGGCGGGCAAACTCAAATTTAATTTTTTTTAAGATATCGGTCGGTACATATTATTATAATTAGTGAAAAAAAAACTAAAGACTACTTTCTTAATAAATCTTATTTGGCTTAGGCCTATTTTCTATTTTCTATTTTCTAATTTTTATTTTTTTTTTCTTTATGATCCTTCCATTTTATGTCTCTATCTGCTATCCAGCTTTGAAAGCAAATAAGGGCTTTTCTTATTGAGATTTAAAAAACTTAATTACATGAGTTAAATTTTAAGAGCTTATATACATCATGCATATTAAGGTGTCCGTTATTTCCCAAACTCATATTTTGTTTGAATCAGAAACCCCCTGTAAAAAAGTCTATGCCCTACAAAAAGTTTATGGACCGAAAAAAAAAAAAGAACTTGACCGAGCTCATTAGCCCGTGCCTCTAAGGCCATAGTTTTCCCATATAAATTTTTACGGAATTTATGAACTTTTTACGTATTTTTTTTCCTCTCAAACAATTGCAGATATTCCTTATTTCCTTGTTGATTTTTATTATAAGATCATCCCTTTACAAAAAACATCATTTAAAGTTTATGGAATAAAAAAATCTATAGAAAATATTTTCAAAATTATTTCTTTTTTATTTAAGAGGCACAGACAGAATTTGTCTGTAAATAAATTTTTTGCGGGGCATAAACTTTTGATTTACGGGATGTCTGATGCAAAAAATTGGTTTGAAAAACAACGGACACCGCGTAGTGTATATAATAATAGTAGCTAGTTAGTATAGAAATCTTCCAAAAATTTGTATTCTTGTAGTTAATTTTGAAGACATGTTTAAAGAAAAATTTTGATATCGAAAAAAGTTTTAAAATTAATATTTTGCATTACTTAACAAAAAAATGTATAGGAAAGTAATATTTATTAGAAGGGGACAATCGCCCCTCCCCCCCTGACTCCCCCTGCGTACGGCCTTCACTTTTCTAATTGTGAGCTTTATTTTGTTTTTGCCTTTTATTTACCTCACCGACAATATATAAGAATTCTTTTATGTCCAAAAAAATGTTCGAAAACGTAAAAAATTCGTACGTACTTTTAAAACAATTTAAAGTAGAGTACCTACTCGTCCAATCAATTGAAGTTTAAAGCATTTAAACACAAAAATTAATCTATTGAAACACAATATTGTTTCAAGTGAATTAATTAGCATATTTTTAATATAGTGTATAAATTTTCAAATAATTAACTATGGATTTGTAACAAAAACCTCTAAAGTGTATAATACTCAATAGAATAATACAAATATTATTATTTCAAAATTTACCCTCCATGCATTATTAAAATATCAGTAATCAAATACAATATAGTGTTTCAAGCCATGCCCAAATTATACCTGTTGTTTTATTTGTTTCAAATAATCCCTACCAATTATATGTACATAACCACCACAAACCACAAAATAATAAACAAAATATGAATTCATCAACTGAAACCACCATATGATGATCGGTTTTATCTTATTTTCCAATTCCATGAACAGCAATTTTATAAACACAATGAATAGCTTAACTGGGTTAGGTATATTTCGTAAATATTATATAGTTACAAGTCACAACCCAAACTAAACATTCAGAAGTCAAAAGTTAGGGAGAGATTGCTCGGGACGATAATTCTATACAAGAGCATATGCATTGCGCCATGTAGGCACCTACATAATAATTTCGTTAGAAGTTTTTCAAAATTTCAACAATAACAAAAACATTTCACCACCATATCTATAGTGGCGGGGCTAAATTTTTGAAGGATGACGTAAACATGTTCCCACGAATTCCCGATGTAATTCACTTCCGCTTTTCGACTAAACCCCATCACACTGTATCTTCTCTCTCAGGACTGTTGACGTAGATTATCTCCATCAGGATAAATTTTTCAATTTATTTGCTCAGCTATAGGCATCTACCTATGGAGATGGATAAACGACTAACTCGGTAACATATCCGTCAACATTTGCAAGCAACAAACCCGCCCCAAGCGCAGAACGAAATTTGCGGCTTTCGACGCATATAAATGCATAAAATATTGCATTTATCTTGTTATAACGTACACGGATTTTACTCACTTTGTCGCATCCTTCTATGCTACGCTCTCATAGCAGTCAAATGTCCTCAACATTTGAATAATTATTATTAGATGCATGGGTTGCTTGTTTACCCTGGAGTGAAGCGGAGGGGGTGAATTTTGGGAATTAAGTGTGTTTTTTTTTTTTTTTTTTGTTCTCTGTTTTGATTTGAAGAGTTGAAAATATTTAATGGCGGCGTATAACAGCACTACAGCAACAATCGACAGCATAGAAAGCGCATAAACGCTTTTGTAAAGTTTGTTGTGCCAAAATAAACAAAATACCAGGGTTTTAGAATTTGATACGATCCTTTAGGTCTTTTCTCTCCCCGTCTATAGTATCGTGATTAATAGGTATTCTGTTATTATTGTTTTACTATCCCTAAAATTTAAATGGGAAAAGTAGGAAGGGATATGCTTGGCTAGGGTGACCAGATCTATGGTGAAAGAAGTACATATGTTATTTAAAAATAAAAATATAAACAACAAAGAAAATGAGAAATAAGTGCAATTTTTTTTTATTTATTGGAATACAAAAAAAAATCAGTTTTAACAAAGGATAAAAAAATACAATAACAATGAATAAGCCTTCGTTACATGACCTTCGTTTAAATGTCGGGGCTTTTGAAAATAAAATTGTAAAACTCTATGCAAGATAATACATATATTTAAAATTTTATTTGCAAAAAATAGGTTTTACATTTTCGACTCTGAGTCTATTTCGTTCCTCAGAACAGTTGCTCATTGTGAGCTAACTGAATGAAAATTGACAGGGTTGTAGTAAATGAATGCAGTTTTTAAATTCGTTCATTTAATTCAATTCAAAGATTGCATTCATTGATTCGCTTTGATTTATTATAATTTTATTATGGTCAGTAAACGAATGAAAAGAACAAAATTTTAGAAATTGTTAATTGCATTCGGAAAAAATTGTATGCTTTTAAAACTCTGAAAATACATACATAGATATGCGCTCAATACTAACCTGTGCAATTATCAAAAGTTCACTGGCTTGCTGACGTTCTATTTATTTCTTGCTTCTTGTTCTAAAGACGTTTTGAAAAATATGAAAATTGTACAGAAAAAAAGTAGAAGTAGAACTATAATAGTTGTAACGCCACTTAAGTGGTCGTATGAAGTTGAGGGATTACAAGCAATTCAAAAGGAGCGGCTATAATTGCGATTTGCTACTTTTCATGAACTTTTCGACATAAAGTGGTAAGAACCTAATAAGAGCACAAATCGATTATTTTTTCAAAAAGATACTGGACAAATTTTTTTAAGACAAATAGACCACTTGTCGTCTAAATGAATCCCTTTTTGTGTTTGTACGCGTATAACTCGGCTTAACATCATTCGATTTGGTTGGGGATATTTTTGTTGGATTTGTATTGAACTAGATTAACACACAACGGAGCCGAAAATTTGAAAATTTGACCTAAAATTAGAAAATTAGAATGGCAAAATCAGAAAATCGTAAAAACATCTTGAAATTTCAAACTTTCTTAAATAGTTTTTTTTTTTCATACGCGCATAACTCGGCTAAATATCATCCAAACTGGATGGGAATTTTTTTCTTGGATTTTTATTGAACCAGATAAACACACTACGGAGATAAACATTGGAAAATTAGGCCAGAGAAGTCGTGATAACAATAAATTACATACATTCTGAACTGATTTTTTTTTTTGACCTTTTCGTCAGCAATTAAAAGACAAAAAAATATATGTGCCGAAGGAAGTAATATTTTAGTGGAATAAAATTCGCAATCGATTTCAATTTTTTTTACAACAAACTCTGACTTAACTCACATAAAGACTTATTTTGGCGTAAGAGAGGTTTTTTTTTCAAAATACATCTAAATTATATAAAATGAACTGTAAAGCTGTGATGTACAGATTGCTAAGTCTAACTTATATATGCTGATAAAAAAGTACGTATACGCCACAGTGACTCCACTAATCCTTATTTTGTATTATTTATTTTAAAGAGTCTTTAATGTTATACATAGGAACTAAAAACAGGGTAAGAATAATAAAGACGATTTTTTCACCTCTCTCTTCTGATATCCACATGTAATAGACTACAAGATACCAAAAAGAAAATGCAAATATAAAAATTTATCAGTTTTTCACGTTTGGCAATTTTTTTTTAAGGGTCATAACTTTTGGTTATTTTCTTCTTCATCTGATGGTAAATCCTCTAGAAGTAGGTACTTAATTTTTTTTTATAATATATTCCAGTTCGAATTCATAGCTAAGACAGGACAACGTCTGTCAGGTCAGCTAGTTATTTACATTTCTTCATGGAAAAAAGTATAAAACGCGGCCTTTAAATTGCTAAAAGAAGTACTTAAAATGTTTTAATCTCAAAATGAAGAACGAGCCGACTGAATTCTGGAAGATAAATTTATGCAGATAAAATTTTAAAAATCGTTGGTGCGGTTTTCTTAAAAAAAAATTTTTTTTTACCTATGTAAGTATACAATTTCTTGAAATTGTTTTCCAAAAAAAAAATTGGTAGGTATACTATTTTAATAATGTACATTATGGCCCTAGCTATGCATGAGCTGTCGGGCCACAAAATTAATTAACTTAACTGATAAATAATGTAGACAGTTAAAAACTGTTTCTTGTCAAACATTTTTTGTTTCGAGATCGATACAAATACAAACAATCCTATGTACTCTTTATATCCAATAATAATATTATATTACCTTCTCATTTCCCTAAATAAAAAACAGGAGTACAAAAAAGCACAAACAATATTTATGTAGTTTTCTTTTATGTTCCGTGGTCTTTTTCAATAAAAATTATTAACGCTTCCGCGACTAAACTATCACTTTTCATTCACTTCACTTAACGCCTTCCCTATTGAAAAGTATAAATAAAATTAATGTTCTCCATTTTATTACACTGAATCGCACATACACTACACATACACAAACGCACATGTTCCTAGCACTTTTATTCCTGAAAATAATTTCAAAAGGATTCCCATATAGAAAACTTAAAAAAAAAAATATTTTACTGCGAATCATAAAAGCTAAACGCCCTGCGAAAATGCACTTAACTTCAAATAGACTTAAGAGAGACCTATAGTATTAGAGTTGGGTAGTCATGACGCGTTACAATTCCACAATACATAGCGAAGCTCGAAATCAAGAACGACTTTGCTATATTACAATTTAAAAAAAAAAGAAAGAAAATAATAATAATAAAAAAAAAACAAAGTCATATTATTGGAGCCAACATACTCGTCCCTCAACAGCCCTTTCATGAAGGACTTTTAAAGGATTAAGGAAAAAAATGGAACATTTTATGGATAATTTTCTTTCATTTTCCATTTTTTGTACGTTTTTTTTTTGTTGCTAGGTATGTATGTTTTGGTATGAGCCATAAATGAGGAGTAAGGGGATTCGACCATTTATAACTACTTTGAAGTAATTTTTTTATTTAAAAGTTTTTTTTTTATTTTGTTGGCTTTTTTTTGTTCAGCATTATGTTATTGAAATAGGAAAGGGATAGTTTCTTCTTGCATTATAATAAATTTTTTGAAATAGGTACTTAGGTATTTTACTGAAATCAAAGGGCACGGAATTGACCAACCAAGTCCTCGGCACTACCCCTTTTTACAGAAACAAACTTCGACCCCTCTCTAACTTCCCAACGAATAATGTTAGAACTTCAAGCTCGCCAAATTTGCTAAACTGGACAAGCACAGGTGCCTCACAAAATTTCAACTCCCTATAGCATTATTAGTTCCTGAGATATAGCACGTCAAAAATCGGGAAAACCGTACTGACAGATCATAAAAGTTATGGAGCACTTGTAATTTCGCACAACGGTAGGCCTTCTTCTTTTGACAAAGGAAAAAATCGAAAATTTGTGATTTTCTATATAAGAGGCGTGGTATCCGCCCACTTTCTCAGAATTGCTATAAGTTATATGGAACACTTCTGATTGTTGTAGAATGATGAAAATTCATGCAAAGAAAAAAATGAAATATGAAAATCAGGAGGCGTGGCATCCACCCACTTTCTCAGAACTGTTACTAATTGTTGTAAAGTGATGAAATTTATTTGAGCAATAAGGCTTGCAATGCATACAAAGAAAAAATTGGAAATTTTAGATTTGACATTCAGGGGCGTGGCATCAACCCACTTTCTCAGAATGTTTATCAACTATATGAAACACTTCTGATTGTTGTAGAAATATGAATTTCGGTAGAGCTGTAGGGTTTAAAATGCAAAGAGCCAAGCTCTCCTATGTATACAAAAAACCTGTATATAACAAGTCAGACGTGAAATGTAATAAGATCTTAATAAGTACGCTAAAATAAAATATAAGTTTATGAATGTTTAATATCAAATATTTTAAGAGACGATTTTTCAATCGTCAATTAAACAGTCCATTGCGTACCCGAAAAATAAGGTTAATTGACTCTTAAACACTCAGATAGAAATATTAACTTTTTTAATTATAAAAAAATAAAATATAGAATATTAAAATTTGAACGTCAAATTTATTTGTGTTTATATACATACATATATATGTATGTATGTATTTATGTACGAAGATTTTTTAATAATACAAATTCTATATACTACTGAAATAAATCAGCCAAGTAGAAGACTTAGCACTATTTAATTGGACTTGTTGGAATATTGATTCAAAAGGGCTTTTAACGGCCTTTATTCCATAAAAATTGACGTTTCGTCCCGGCGATCTCACTTGGACTCATCAGTTGACTAAAGAGGGCCTTGCCAATATGCAATTTCTATCTATTTCAGTTCATCTTACATAGATGTCTTGATGAATACCCAGTGTGAACTATATCGAATCAGATTAGAATTCCTAATCATTAACGCTGGAAGTTTTTTTTGTGCCCGTGGCCTGCCAATGTTAATATACATATTATGTATGTACGAAGATTTTTTTAAAACCGTTAAACCCGCTTAAGTAAAAACATAAAAAGGTCCTAATTATTATTTCGCTTAAGCGGGTTTTTCACTTAAGCGAACCTCGAATAAATGAAAAAAAGTTTCACTTAAGAGGATTTTGAACCCGAATGTGAATAAGAAGAATAAGTTGATAAAACAAAAACTTTTTCTCTAGTAACAAAACAATAACGAAGAAATGGCCTGGTTAAAGCCCACTCATTACTTTTTTTTCGCTTGATTTTTGTAAATTTGTTTTTCACTTGACCGAGTCTTTTGCTATAAAAATATAAAATTTCGAGGAAATATGTTTTTCAGATATCCGGGGTTTTTCACTTAAGCGGGTTTCAGTAAAGCGGAGTTATTTTTGGGAAATTTTTTGAAAAATGCACGGGGATTAGATAAAGTTGCTTACTTAAGCGGGGGTTGCAGTTAAGAGGGTTTCAATTAAGCGGGTTTGACTGTAATACAAATCACTGAAATAAATCAGCCAAGTAGAAGACTTAGCATAATTTAATTGGACTTGGTGAATTATTGATTCAAAATTGCTTTTAACGGCCTTAAGTTCATTTTTGATTGTTTTTGATGAGAATTTAATTTTTATTTAACGTTTATTTCAGAGCAATATTGACAAAGGTGTTTTTTGACATTGAAAAAATGTATTCCTAAAAATGATTTTATCTTGCTCTAAAATAATCAGATATGTAGCTCTATTCTCAGGAATAACTTATATCTGAATATTGAAAAACTAATTTTTGCTCTATATTTTTAGATTAAGTCCTATCTGAATGCCCAACTGACTATTGAAAAATTGGCCCTAAGTAGAGTAATATCAAAACAACTCAAAATTATGACAGAAATTTCATATTTAATGATTATTGACTGAAAATCGATTGGTTTATTTGGCATAAGTTTTTACAATTCAAAGGAACAGTACCTTGCAGTAGCCGCTTCACCTCACACTATTGATTATAAGATTAAGATCCTTTTATAGTGTGAGTTACTCTAGTATTCGTTTATATTAAAATATGTATTACGAAAATGAATACCCTTTCAACCTTTTCATAAATACTTGAATTTTTCGTAGATAGGTACTTGTTCCATCATAGGTATAAACCAAAAAGATGAACGTTTCTGTTTCAAAAGGATTTCGGCACGCTATCCTTGTTTTGTTTTATTTTTCCAGAAACGAGCTTTATACCCGGCAAAGAAACATTTTTTCATATAAAATATTCCGCTACTGAGTTGTCATCATAAAAATATCATCACAGCCCCACTTCCCTACCACATGACAAGCACCCTTAAAAATATCCTTTACCATCATAGGTATACCAATACCATCAAACTGCTGCACAACCACTTGGAATAGAATTATGAAAATTGAATCCCATCCATTCATACCGTCACTTCTAACTGTATCCACTGTACTTATGTATAAATGTATAGATATATTTATATATTATTATTTTATTGGGCGTGATGAGGAGTGGGTGCAAGTACCTATACCTACTGAGTGGAGTAAGTTTGTTGGTTGGATAAGACAAAGTATTGTCATAAAAACTGGTTAAATTTTCATTTTTACTTTTGGTATGAAGTCGAAGAATCAACCCAACACAATGTAGATATAAATAAATATTCTTTCCACACCGAACTAAGTCGAGACATGCAAAGTGCATGCATAACAATTTCGGCAACAAGATAATCATGAAAAATATACATACATATATAGATATGTACCTACTCGTATTTATATATCCAAAACTACAGTCTTCCTAGTCGTCGTGCTTGTTGTTAAATTAGAAGAAGGTTATGGCACAAATAAACATCCCCATCCCTTGCCCCATTCAAATTTTGGCTGAAACAACAACAGTGTCGTCCGTTCTCCTTCTTCGCTTTGAAGAACTGATTGTGAAGAGTCTGTCGTTCGGTACCTTCAACACAAGCCGTGTCTATAGGGCCGTTGCTACCAACAATCGTCCTTATATCGTTGGTATCTGATCCACTAAAATGACTAAGCGTTTTAATGCTAACTTCACTTACATCCATTTCATTTACGAAATGTGTGTGTACAAATTTATTATTGTGAGTCCTGTGAGACAGTTTCCCTATGGAATTGAAACCATTCAAAAACAAGCAAAAAAAAAAAAAAATAACGAAAATAGAAAGCAAAACAACAACAACAACAACAACAAAAAGGCATGTCGACACAAAATAACATAAAGAAAACTTAAGACACACGACAAAAGCAAACACAAGAAAACGGATACCCCATAAGGTCCTTTCTTCCTGTAGTAGGTATACGTATATGTATAGTCAAACAAGGACAACATAATTTACATTAAATGCGTCGTATTTCGTAATACCAAGAGTCCACAAAGTCAAACAACAATGAACAAGGACTCGACTTCAATAACAAAATCAACCTTTCTTGTGTTACATTAAATTTTGTTGGACTTGGAAGTGATTTTTAGTAAGAAACCATAGCAGGGAAGTGGATAAAAGGGATATAATATAGATGTCCATTCGAACCCACTGCCCAAGGTCAAGTTGATGAAATTGATATTAAACACAATGGTCTTGATGGGGGATTCCAGTTTTAAAGAATAAAATTTATTAAAAGTTTTGTCGTTTGTGCGTACGATAAGATTTCAAAGGGTGAAATTTAGACTATAAGGTAGCAAAGGCAATGAAATTCTAAAAATTTGTCAATCAAATTGAAGGTTCTTTCTTAGTTGTTTAAAAATTACATATTGTCAAGTCGAAGAATACAAATTTGTATTTAACACTCCGTTGTGAAAAAGGTAAAGAAACTACACATTTTTGATATAGATCTTACCATTATCTATACTATTATATAAAAGAGTAACTTTTTTTTATTTGAATTTTGACTGTATGTTCCAGCAAAACTCACAAACAAACAAACGTACCCTTTTATAAAATAGATATAATTAAAGCTCCACTCGGCTGGTATGTTTGTGATCAATCTGAAAAGAAAATATTTATTAAGTACAGAATAATAAACAAATTTACAAACTTACCACAAAAAAAAAAAAAATCGTATGGAAATTTTCTAAAATTAGAGTTGTAGGTATTTTTCTTGCAAAATTCTATTTAAAATTTTTTCAGTTCACATTTACTTTAAGTTCAATTATTTATAAGAAAGAGTTGGAAAATTGACTTTTGTGGCAGATTTGCCAGGTTCAAATTAATATTTTTGGTTGTTGCTTTGACTTTAATGCCGCTTGCACCTTTCGGTAGTCGGCTCAGCACAAAAGGAAAATACATATATGCAACGGATTGGGCTGATTTCCAGAATCGGCTAAAAAAATTTTTTTTTTTTAGGTAATATCTACATATTTGTATTTTTTAATACTTTATTTAGGTAGTAAAAATGGTAAAAATTTGTTGATGAGGATAAGTAATGGGGGGTGGTAAAAAATGTATGCAGGTTTTTTGGCAGTGTATTTTCATCGACAAAAAAATATCAAAAAAAATAAAAAAAAAAAAATACCAAAAAAACCATGTGCATGGTCTTGTGTTAAGGGTGGGAGCGAGATAGTGAGTAGAGTTTCGCCGTCAGCAAATCGTGAGGATATTTTTGTGTATAGTAAAAGATGCAACTCAGATAACAGATACCCGACTGACAATTAAGCAAATATTGGTTATATTGGCTTAATATATTAATGCTTCCTTCCACCCATACTTGGTTGATGCTTTGATGCATGCACCCTATTAAAACCTGCCCTCCCTACTTTAAGAGGACCACTAAAAATACATCAGAGTCGGCGGCTTTGTTCTTAAGCTTTTTTGAAGATAAGCCTACCTCTTCTATACTGGGTAGTGGAACTGCGACTTCATTGATTGGAGGTTGGTTCTCTTCTTACCCTATCAATCGCACCCAATGCAGCTGTTTCCATTTAGCAGCTGCTGCTGAAAATGCTGATTAAAAACATCAAATTTTCCATGTGCTTCGGTGACTAAGGGTGCCTTCACTATTTCGAAGAGCCTGCGTCTCGTTCCTAAAACCTGCAGCCAGTTGCTTGGCTTTTAATAAAAATTGCGGATTTCGTTTTGGTTTCAAGACTCTTCTGTCTCCTTTAGCCCTTTTCTTCCTACGCAGGATCTTCTTTTCCTCCCTTCTCCTGGAGCGATACTATTCCCTGGCTGCTTTTGTTTAACGCTTCAGAACTTTCGCATGTGCATCTTCTGGGGTGGCTGGCAGCCTACGGTAGTTTGATGATATCGGGGCCCTGGCTGATTGTTGACTTTTGTGCCAGGTGAGAGCTTATCGCTCAGGCGCTCTTTGTAGACTCTGAATACTCTTGCTGCGCTATAAGACGTCCAATGAATTTCTTCTTCCGGGTGGTTCGCAATTGTTTTTCGTTCGAAAGTCGAGGTCAGAATTTCGCCGCGACAAGAAATTGTTCAGAGTTGAAGCTTGCCCCTCAAAATGTACACACTTCGAAGATTGGATAGTCGATTTGATTGGTGGTTCGACCATATGCAAATCGCCTGGTTGCTTCGTGGATCCTAGGCCTTGGAAATCCAGTGCTACTTATTACCGTATTACGAGCTGCTGCAAGGTCTGTTAGTCGGAAGCCATTATCTATCTGATGTTGTTTCGTGGACGCTGTGCTTACCAACTTATCTACCAAAGATGTCTTTCTTTCTCACTATGGCTCTGAATTCTCCGAGTACAACATTGACATCGTATATCGCACAGGTTCCCTAGGCTCCATCCTAAGAGGTCATAAAACTCCTTGATAAAGTCTGCAGCGAGATGGCAGGTGCACATATACATACATAGAGCTTATATTTTCGAAAATGGCTTTGACGTGGATCAAAGCCACGAAATCATATACCGGCTTTATCCGTATCCTAAAATGAGCAGTATTTTGTCACAGTTTTGATAAATATCGCAATCTTTTCTCTCAATCATATACCTGGTCCTATTCATGTTTTTTCTTGAATTGCGGTAACATCTGCTTTATACCGCGTGAAGACAGACACAAGCGTTTGAGTAGCACCTGAGGTGTTAAGTGTTTTTTCACGTCCTATAGGTACATACCCTCAATTTTTTAGCCGTTGACGTTCCTGGTCTTGTTGCCATTTGAGGGTTGTCATTTTCCGATGATTTAAGTCTCTTCTTATTAACTGCTTTTTACGTGATAGAGGAGTTAACCCGGAGGCACAACCCCTTTACCAAGGAAACAGAACCCTCTTGATTCACCTTAGGACAGCAGGCTGCATAACACGATATCAGTAACCCATTACGGAGATTTAAGAGCTGCCGTTGGTCCATCTCTTTTCCAGCACCCTGACTAGTATTAAAATTCCTTACTGACCTCAGCTCTAAATTATGTTAGAGTTATCTATATAGGGTCTCTATCTTCCTTAGTATATTGATGACAACTTTGATTCACTCTATTGAATTCATCTGCCGTACCTACCATCCTTCTGTTGGGCTCTTTCAAGATTTTAGCCACTTTTTGGCCACTTTTCAGCCAGCAAATTTCCAACAGAGAATTAAAGTGTTGCTTTTTAATTTGTCTTCTGTTCATGTTCAACACTTGAGCTTAAAAGTTTAGCAAGTCAAGTTCGGATGGACGAGACCAGTACTCGGTGGTTACCAGTTGGAAGTATAAAACACAGTTTGAGCAAATCGTTCACCAGCTCATGGTCTTTTTCTAATATGGCTTGATTCATGACCATTTTTAGTGAAAATAAAATCTTCAAATTAATTTATTTGTAGAACTCGAACAAAAATTCAGAACAGAAAATAAATTCTTCACATATTTGTATCCGAGTACGAAAGAAGCGTAATAATACATGTACATATGAAGGTAGTAATACGAACTAAGGTCTAATTTATTCGGTTTGAAATGTCTTTTGTTTATGCTTAGGTACTTGGAAAAATCTACTTGAGTAGCTGGCCTAACTGCAGAACCCAAGTTATTATCAGACTCTGAGCAAACATATAATCCTCCATCTCCTAGCAAAAAGGACACCACTATTTATTTCATTGAATAAATAAAATCTTCGGCAACACGAACAATACTCAAGGCATTCCCTTTTCTTATGCCAGCACATTTTGACCCTCTGGGATTTTGTTTATTTTATTTACGATACGTGTTGCTAATCCTCCCTTACCGATCCGACTAAACGAACGAAACATGGTCAATGTGCAACAGATGCAAAAAAGGATGTATTGTCAATACTTAAATAAGTACGTAGATACTGTAGGTAGGTAGGGTACATAGGTATACGTAACATTATACACACCATATACTGTACACATGGTGTGCATTTGAGAACCACAGGATATTCCTATATGTCTTAATCGGATCTATCTGGGATAATTGCACGCAGCCAGTTGTTTTAGTTGTTTATCGGATGAACGCACAACGTCCCAACGAACACCACCAACCCCGGACTCTAGATCTGGATCCTCATGCTCACGCAAAATGCGGGATACAAAGAGGACAATTCCGACAGCAATAAATGTTCAAATTGAGTTTTATATCCTCATTAGGCACTCGTGTTAGTCGCATCGCATCGTATACGTATCGTATCGCAATTCGCACCACACCCGCACTTTGGTGCTCACTTGAGTTGAAATATATGAATGGAAGGCAGTTCCTGGAATTGTTGTATAGCAGTCTTGTTTAGCTACCAGCAGAAGAACAGATAAATGGCAGTAGGAGACCCTTTTGGCAGCAGGTTTTATTGGGAAGGAAAGAAAAGAATTTCGTTCAGAAGCGCCGTCGAATATACAGAGCTGGAAGGTATAAAATACATTACCGACCACATTGCCGCCCCAGCGACACTATAAATGTATTGTATACCAACGCTGCCATAAGGTCGAACAAGCCGTTAGCACTAAACTAGTTGAATTATGTCGAAGTCTTCGTCCTGTGCCCGTTTATTATCTATGGGCATGGTGTGGTGCGGTCTAGAAGACCGTGTATAGCCATCACCCCCCATCAGACTACAGACCCGTTCGTAGCGTTGCCTTGGTCGGTCGGTCAGTTGCCATTACCGTTTCTGTTGGTCGGTCATACTAGTGAGTTCTATAGGATACAGGATATAGAGAACGGAATCGCGTGGTTAGTGAAATTGAGGGCAATGCCTGCCTGCCGATCCAGAGATAAACAGATATAAAAGTTAAACGAGGGTGGCCATGGCCAGCAGCGGCAAGGAAACATATAATTGAATTAAATCTTCCATTTTTATTGGCACTAAGGTGCTCGCTCTTCGCATTTTATTATAAATATCCTTAGCTTCTATATATTATCGTTGCGATGATGGTACATAGAGTTCGTTGGATGAGTTATGTTTGATGAAGTTTTTGTATTAACATTATTCGCTTTGTTGTGCCATCGCTATGGGCGCGTATTTTTGTTTCCCATCGTTGGCGTTGGTTGTTGCCAAATGATCTGATGTTGACATGTATGCTAGGTAGGGTGTCGGTTATTTCCCAAACTTATTTTTTTTTTTTTAAACATCAATCAATCAAAAACTGAAAATTTCATTTCACAATAGTTGCTCAGAAGTTTCTTAGAAGTTTTTGTGGAGTTATTGAATTTTTTCATTTTGTTTCGCTGTTTTTTGGGGCTAAGGGACCAGTTATAGCTATCATTGAAAACCATATAATTGAAAATTTTAATAAAATTTTAATTGTTAATTTTGGGACATTTAGAAAGTCAAATCGATACAAATTTTGATGCCAAGGTATTTAATTCCGGCCAAACTTCAACATAAAATCATTTTGAAATTTTCCAATGATCATTGGTAAAGTAGTTCAATCATTGAAATAAAATAAAAGTCATTTTATGTGGAAGGTTTGGCAAAAATCAAGAAGGCATTTGAGTAGTAAAGCCCTCTCTCAAATAACCAAAGAGACCTTATATGTATATGATCTTAGTCATCCCAGTCCTGCTATATGGGGCAGAAGCATGGTCCGGACTGGCTGGAGCGCCTTGTTGGTTGAGGCCGTAGTTCATCCTGGACTTTTGCTATAATCATTTCGAAATATAGATACCTAGTATCTAGGTATTCAGTGTTTGTAAAAAAACCGTTTTAGTATTTTGATTGAAAAAGGTTATTTTATACAGTTATACAAAGAACATTACTGAATAAAAAAAATGCAACCCTTGCGTACGCCCTTGAGCCTCAGCCTCTAGCTCCGTTCTGTGGAAATGTGTTTGTTTCTTTTTATGCAGTTTTAAAGTTTCAGTTTAAAAAACACGCTTTAACCTTTATTTTTGACTTTTGATTCTCAGGACTCAACAACTCAGGACCAACAATAATATTCTCCAATAAAATGTTGATAGAGAATCCTTCCTTTCATTTTGTTCCTAATTTTTGTTTTTAAGGATAATAAATCTTAATACAACATCCTTGGCAATAATGTTTCCCAGTTCAGGCGGGTGGCGTCATCGGCCTTTAACAGTCAGCAATAATTTTTTTTGTCGATTCGAAAAACAAAAACCATTTCGCATATATTGAATTGACTTCCTTTTGTGTGGTTCAGTGTATTCGGTTGCACTGTTTGTTAACGTAAATTGTTATCGTCATTGTACATACACAAACAGGACTTTCTCTTTCTGCGTGCGAGGACATAAAACACAATTAATGTGGATTATAGTTAACCATTAAAATGTTTGGGCAGTTTGGGTTAATAAGGGTTTTTCTTGACTTCAGATTAATTTAATTTTTTTTTTTTGTTGATTTGGTAGTGTGTTTTTGTTCTTTTCGTTCGAATGACCTTTGATGGGAAATACTTGTTGTCGAGGGTAAGGGCATCAAGGGATTTAAGGTGAATTAAGGAAGTTGCTTATGACACCCGAGAGACAGGGTGGGGTGGATGAGATAATAAAAGTATCTTTGTGAAATTAAATTTGATGTGTATCTGGAGATTTGGGACTAGACCACAAGAGCTAGGGCTTACCTAATGTTTTGTTTGAATGTGTGTGTGTGTGTAGGTATATGTGCGGGCTTATACCTACCTAGGAGAAAATTATGATAAGTATCTGTAGGTTGTTTA